>JAPVLO010000113.1:7115978-8346957 GCA_027257055.1 Cephalopachus bancanus
AGGGCCACTCTTGCCACTCACCGCCTGCCCATTGGAGCTTTGGAGATCTGGAGCTCTGGGCCCACCCTGGCTGAGGCACTCAGCGTGTGACCCCAAGCTTGGGGACCCAGACAAGCAGAGAGAAAGGGATCTACAAAAGAGAATCTGCCTCTCCCTTTCTCCAGGCAGAGATTTCCATTGCCCTGCCCACCTATCAACAAACTCCATCTCGGTTCCTAAGTTGGTATGTATGTCTGTTTTCACTCTCACTTTTCTCTCTCTCTAACTTCCTAATGACCCCCTCCTTCCTCAATTATTTTCCTCTTTTATACCCCCATTTTAATCTAGGAACCAAGACTACATACTGCTGAATGGACAGATTGTAAGGCAGAGGGAAATAGGTTCCAGTGTGCTCATACACCTGTCTGTGGATGCTAGAATCAGTATATACATTCTGAACCACAGCTTCCCTCTCAATTAAACCTCAAAACTGCAAAAAGTACAGATTTCAGCCTACACTCCAACCACAAAAGTGAACAAAGCCAGAAGACCCTTATAAGGAAGAACAGGATACTGCAGAAGAGAAATAAAAGCAACTCCGCCTTCCCTCAAAAACAGAATTAAAGATGGGGAGGGAAAGGGGGAGAGAGAGAAAAATCTACACAAAGGAAGAAAAACCAAAAGAAGAGTATGGGTCTCTGCCAGACCCCTGGGAGGGCAGACACTGAGAAAACTGACTTAGGAAAGCAAACAATGACGAGCCCCCAGAATGAAGGGTCTCAAACTACAAACCTAGATATCAAGACATTAATGGAGAGATTAAAAAGAATTGAGGAGACACAAGAACAAACTAGGAAGGAGCTGATATCTGAGATAACAGTAATAAAGAATACTGTGAATGAAATAAATAACAAACTGATAAGCATAGAAAGCAGAATTACCCAAGCAGAAGAAAGAATCTCAGAGCTTGAAGACCAAAATATAGAACTAACCCAAACTCTTAAAAACACAGAAACAAGCTCAAAAAGACAGAACAAAACCTTCAAGAGATGAGTGATTACTTCAAAAGACCAAACCTAAGAGTAATTGGCATTCCTGAGGTAGAAAGAGAGACAGAGACCACACTGGAACAAACTTTCCATGAGATCATTCAAGAAAACTTCCCTTATCTAATCAGTGATGCAAAAATTCAAACACAAGAGATTCAGAGAACCCCTGCAAGACAACAAATGAGAAGACCAACTCCTAGACACATAATAATTCGCCTAAACAAAGTATGCATAAAAGAAAAAATCCTAAAGGCAGCAAGAGAAAAAGGCCAGATCACCTACCATGGAAGACCAATCAGAATAGCAGCATATTTATCTACAGAAACCCTGCAGGCTAGGAGACCTTAAAGCCCTATCTTCAAAGTTCTAAAAGATAAACAATTTCAACCAAGAATAACCTACTCAGCCAAGCTAAGCTTCATCAGCGAGGGAGAATTAAAATCTTTCCCAGATATCCAATCCCTAAGAACTTATGCTGCCACCAAACCACTTCTACATGAAACACTTAAGAAAGTACTAAACACAGAAGAAAAGGAAAAAAGAACAATGTTCTTCACAAGAGTACAGGGAAAATAATAAAATATACATGAACCAATCACAAAACCAAAAGAAAGACAAAAGAAAAAAATAAGTGGAAGAACAACAACTCTATAAGAACTCTGTGATAGGGATGAACTCTCACATTTCAATAATTAGCCTGAATGTGAATGGACTAAATGCACCACTGAAAAGACATAGAATGGTAAAATGGATAAAATATCACCAGGCAACAATATACTGCCTTCAAGAGACCTATCTCACTAGAAAGGACATACACAAACTCAAAGTAAGAGGATGGGAAACAAATTTTCAGGCAAATGGAACACAAAAGAAAGGAGGAGTCTAGATTCTAATTTCAGACAAAATACCATTTAAGCTATCAAAAATTTAAAAAGATACAGAAGGCCACTACATAATGACAAAAGGTTCACTCTATCAACAAGAATTATCTATCCTAAACATATATGCACCCAACATAGGTGTGCCAACTTTCATAAAGCAACTTCTAGGAAAATTAAAGAAAGATATTGACTCTAACACCATCATAACTGGGGACTTTAATGCCCCACTCACAACCCTAGAAAGATCATCAGGACAAAAAATCAGCAAGGAGATCCAGAACCACAATGTGACTCTGGATCAAATGGACTTAATTAATACCTAAGAACACTCCATACAAAGACCACAGAATACACATTCTACTCATCACTGCATGGAATGTATTCTAAGATCGACCACATAATTGCCCGTAAATCAAGCATAAACAAATTTAAAAGGACCGAAATTCTACCATGCACCTTCTCGGACCACAGTGGAATAAAAATAAACATTAACACCAACAAAATCCCCCAAAACCCACAAAGACATGGACACTAAACAGCATGATGCTAAACAATTCCTGGATCAATGATGAAATCAAAAAAGAGATCAAAAGATACTTGGAAACAAATGAAAATGAAGAAACATCTTACCAAAATCTCTGGGACGCCTTAAAAGCTGTAGTAAGAGGAGAATTTATATCCCTACAAACACACATGAAGAAAATGGAAGGAACACAAATTAATAGCCTAACAAGACACCTAAGGAAGCTGGAAAAGCAACACCACAAAAACCCTAATTTCAGCAGAAGAATCCAGATCACCAAAATAAAAGCCCAAATCCAGGACATAGAAGACAAAAAGATACTACAAAAAATCAATGAAACAAAAAGCTGGCTCTTCAAAAGGATAAACAAGATCGATGGTCCCCTAGCTAGACTGACCAAGAAAAAAAGAGAAAAAACCCAAATAAGCACAATCAGAAGCACAAAAGATGAAGTCACATCTGACCCTGAGGGAATACAAAAGATCATTAGAGACTACTACGTACACTTGTATGGAAACAAACTTGAAAACCTTAAGGAAATGGAGGACTTTCTGACATCACACAACCTACCTAGGTTGGAACAAGAAGAAATTGAAACCCCAAATAGATCAATAACAATCAAGGATATCGACTATGTAATAAGAAAACTACCTACAAAAAAAAAGCCCTGGTCCAGATGGCTTTCCAGCAGAATTCTACAAGACATTTAAGGAGGAGCTGATACCAATCCTACTGAAGGTATTTCAGGTGATTGAAAAAGATGGAATTCTCCCCAAATCATTTTACGAAGCCAACATCACATTGATACCCAAGCCAGGTAAAGACCCAACAAAGAGAGAGAACTACAGGTCAATATCTTTGATGAACATAGATGCTAAAATTCTCAACAAGATCCTAGCAAACCAGATTCAACAATACATCTCAAAAATCATCCATCATGACCAAGTAGGCTTCACTCCTGGGATGCAAGGCTGGTTCAACATTCGTAAAACCATAAATGTAATTAAATACATCAACAGATGTCAAAACATAAACCACATGATTATATCATTAGATGCAGAAAAAGGTTTTGATAATATCCAGAACCACTTCTTGATAAAAACCCTCGAACATCTAGGCATACGGGGAACATACCTCAAAATAATAAAAGCCATCTATGAGAAACCCACAGCCAGCATACTCCTAAATGGACAAAAATTGGAACCATTTCCCCTGAAAACTGGAACAAGACAAGGATGCCCACTCTCACCCTCCTGTTCAACATAGTATTGGAAGTCCTGGCTAGAGCAACCAGAAAAGAGAAGGCAATCAGGGGTATCCAAACAGGAAAAGAGGAAGTCAAATTATCTCTCTTTGCAGATGACATGATTGTGTACCTTGAAAACCCAAGAGAATCTTTCGAAAACCTTCTTACACTGATAAAGGCGTTTGGCAAAGTCTCAGGATACAAAATAAATGTGCAAAAGACAATTGCATTTCTTTACACCAATAATAAACAAACAGAAACCCAAATAAAAAACACAATTCCATTCACAATAGCCACAAAAAAAATGAAATACCTTGGCATCTTCCTAACCAGAGATGTGAAAGACCTTTACAATGAAAACGACAAAACACTGCTCAAAGAAATCAAAGACGACACAAACAAGTGGAAAAATATTCCATGCTCATGGATCGGAAGAATCAACATTGTGAAGATGTCCACCTTACCTAAGGCAAACTACAAATTCAATGCAATACCCATCAAATTACCAGCAACATTCTTCTCAGACCTAGAAAAAACAACACAGGAATTTATATGGAAACACAAACGTCCAAGAATAGCCAGAACAATTCTCAGCAAAAAAAAAAAAAAAAAAAAGCAGGTGGTATCATATTACCAGACTTCAAACTTTACTATAAAGCTACAATCATCAAAATAGCTTGGTATTGGTATAGGAATAGGCATATAGATCAATGGAATAGAATTGAGATTCCAGAAGCAAAACCTCAATTTCTCAACCAACTCATCTTCAACAAAGCCTCCAACACCTACCATTGGGGAGAGGAGAACTTATGCAGTAAATGGTGCTGGGAAAACTGGCTGACCACATGCAGAAGATTGAAACAGGACCCCTATCTATCCCCATGCACAAAGGTTAACTCTGAATGGATCAGAGACCTAAATGTAAAACCTCAAACCATAAGAACCTTAGAAAATGAAGGACATACCCTCATGGAAATCAGAACTGGCCTCCAATTCCTGAGCAAAACCCAAAACCCACAGGTCATAAGAGAGAAGATAGACAAGTGGGACCTTATTAAACTGACAAGCTTCTACAAAGCCAAAGAAACCATCAAGAGAGCAGGGAGACAGCCTACAGACTGGGAAAAAGTATATGCCAACATCAGGTCAGACAAAGGCTTAACATCTTTGATCTACAAGGAACTCAAATGTGCTGAAAAGAAAAAAACAAACAACCCCATTATAAAATGGGCAAAAGACATGAACAGACACTTCACAAAGGAAGACATCTGAGTAGCCAACAGACACATGAAGAAATGTTCAACCTCACTAATCATCAGGGAGATGCATATCAAAACCACACTGAGATACCACCTAACTCCAGACAGAATTGCAATTATCAACAACTCAAAAAATAACAGCTGCTGGAGAGGGTGTGGCAAAAAGGAACACTTCTACACTGTAGGTGAGAGTTTAAACTAGTGCAACCTCTGTGGAAAGCAGTGTGGTGATTCCTAAAATTTCTAAATATCAACCTCCCATATGACCCTGCAATCCCCCTACTGGGAATATATCCTGAAGAACTCAAATCACTCTATAAAAAATATACCTGCACATGAATGTTTATAGCAGCATTGTTCACAATAGCAAGGACCTGGAAGCAACCATGCTGCCCATCAAAAGAGGACTGGATTAAAAAAATGGGGTACATATACACTATAGAATACTATGCAGCCATAAAAAAGAACAAAATCATGAATTTCGGAGCAACCTGGATGGAACTAGAGTCTATAATACTGAGTGACCTCTCACAGAAACAAAGATCCAAGTATCACATGTTCTCACTCATATAATGGACTTTGAACATCCAATGTAATACTATAAGAAAATGACTGACAGTAGTGGGAAACTATGGAGGGGAGGGAGATGGGATTAACGGTAGCAAATATCTGTCTGGGGATGGGGAAACACCTCTTATCAACAGGGTGCCTGAATGAAACGTATTTGTATACCTAACCCTTAACTGTACCCCACAACATCATAATAAAAAATATTGATTAAAACAATAATAATAATAAAAATAAGAATTCTATTTGTGAACTACTTTGTAAATGATATATTTATTAAATGAAAAAAGGAGAAAAAAGTATATATAGAATATTACCACTTATGTAAGAAAAGGAAATGATATGAATGTGTGCATATAAGCATAGGCATATTTTAATAGAATTAAGACAAAACAATGAAAGAATAAACTATAATTATTTATAAATGATCACCTATGTGAGGAGAGAATAAATTAGAGGGGCAAGGTTAGAGCTAGATTTCTTTAAATATACCATGTTTTATAGATTCTTAACTTTACAGATATTTCATAGAATTAAAAACAAAATTGACTGCCAAAACATTTCTTAAGAATCTTAGGTAAAATGAAAGAGATTACCTTATAAGTATACACAGTTGACAGCATAACCACAACCATTCTAAGAAACCTGTGATTTATAGCTTATGGACCACAAAAGCTAAAAAAAAACCAAACAAATGAAAAAGCAAAAACTTCTTAAGCTGTTTTCAAAAATCATTTATTGGTGGTAATGTTGATGATTTGATTTGGAGACAGCAGTGTGAGTATTGTGGAGTCTATCAAATGATTAATTATGCTAGCATCATTTAGGATTTAAGATGCAAGATCAATGTGCTTAAGTAAAAACCCTATTGCCTTGAATTTGAATTGGAAGTATCATGATAAACATTTTTTTAAAAATAAAAGAAACATATTTTCTAATATTATCCACTTAAAAGACCTAAAAACAAGTATAATCCAGTGGAAATGGGCACCTCCAATGCCTGGATTGTGACTTCCAAATTCCATTTCTCATGAAAATATATCAGGCTTCTTGGAAAAATGCACAATTCTAGGTCTGGAAACTATGCACATGAACCTAATTCATCTCTGAGAAGAAGAAAGATGTATCCTCCATTCCAGTAGAAGGCAAAAACAGAGAAAGGAATAGATGCAAAAATGTTGCTTAGACTTTAGGGGCAAAATTGCAATGGGCAGTTGAAACAGTCTAGTGGTTTTTTTTTTCTTTTCTTTCTTTTTTTGGCAAGTAGTAGTCAAGGTCATTCACAGAGAAAGAGAGAAGAGAGTAGCAAAGAAGATTTCTTTTTAAAAATTTTTTTAAATTTTGAAGATATGGGTTACAATTCAGGATAGGGTATACAAGTGGTCATTGTGCAATAAAGACTTCTAAGGAAGTAATTAAAGTAATTAATGTTTGAAATAGTCCTAGAATAAAATGGGACTGAAGTGGCCAGAGTATTGCAGTATGATAAAACCTTCATGACTGGAAGAGTTTTGAAATAGAAAGTGACTAGAAAATATTAGATATTAAAGAAAACCACAAGATATTAAAATCTAAACAGTATGTGATGTAAGGGAAAAATCCCAAATTTCAATACCTTGACACAAAATCTATTTCTGTTCACATGAGCCTCGGTTACTGGTTGCGAATCTTCAGGGGACCAACACATCCAGTTGTGAAGTTTGTTCTAAGCTGAACCAAGTTCTCAGGATTAAGGACCGAAAAAGATGAGTGGTCACATTTGGACAGAAGTGATTTTGCTTTTTGTTTGTTTTTAATTGTTTAAATGAGAAAACATATACGTTTTTATGCTAAGAGAAAAGATCCAATAGAAAGTGAGAAATTGAAGATTAAGAAAAGACAATGATTAATTAGGACCACTGGGTGGAACTGTATACATACCTTAAGATAGAGCTTCTCAAAGTGTTCCCAGTAGCATCAGCATTAACATCACCCAGGAACTGAGTAGAAACGCAAGTTTCCAAGTCCCCAGTTAAGACCTACTAAGTCAAAGGCTGGAAGGGTAGGGAAGTCAAGCCCAGCAACCTACCATCCACCAAACATTCTAAGTGACCCTGGTGCATGTTAATGTTTGAGGCCCAGTGTTTTAAAGGATAAGCTGTGGACTAGGTAAAAGCTGAGGCGGAACAGCTTTGGAAAGAAGAAGCACCTCTTCATGGGAGGGGAAGGAGGCAGGTAAGGGCTAGTTGCAGGGAGGGATGAGAAGCTGGGCAAGTCCCTGCCTGCTGGTCGCTGTCTTCTTGGAGAAGAGGAGAAAGTGGGTGTTATGAAGTAGAGAGTTTCTCATTCTTTACTAAGGCAAATGTTGATCAGACACCTACAAGCTACATTCTTCTAGGAAAGGAACAGTGAAAAAGATAAAGAAGTTTCTAGCCGGGCTCGGTGGCTCAGCCTGTAATCCCGCGCCTTTGGGAGGCTGAGGTGAGTGGATTGCCTGAGCCCGCGGGTTCGTGACCCGCCTGGGCAGCGAGACCTCATCTCTGCAATAAACCAAAAAATCAGCTGGGCGTGGTAGCGCATGCCTGTAGTTCCGGCTACTCGGAAGGCTGAGGCGGAAGGATTGCTGGAGCCCAGCAGGTCGAGGCTGAGGTGGCCGGGAGCGTGCCACTGCACTCCAGTCTGGGTAACAGAGTGAGACTCCAACTCAAAAAAAAAAAAAAGAAGTTTCTGACCTTTGCACAGCCTAAAGTCTAGAAGCAGAAACCATACAGTAAACAAACTAACAGGTAAATAAAAATGATCCCATAAGAATGTGCCAAATAGCATGAAGGCACTAAGGAGACTCATGGGCACTAAGTTTAGATTCAGTGTTTAAGGAAATCCTCCCTGATAAGGAACACTGAATCTGAGGTTGAAGGATTAAAACAAAATCGCTAAAGACTTGGGGACTTCTGTCCTTGGCCAAGGGAGTGATCCTGGCAGAGGTGCCTGGTGGTCATGAGCAGGGGGAAGATATCCAGAGATTGGGAGAGAGGAACAGTAGTCTTCACTCAGAGCTTCTGAGTCCACGGACTTGGTAAAAGGCATGAATTCAATTCTTAAAACAATGCAAATTATTGAGGAATTTTAGGCACAGCAGCTACTACACTCAAACCCAAGTCTTCTAACTCTTTGCATTACATAGATATCTCATCCGAGCAGTACTGGCTACACATTAGAATCACTGTTAGAATTTAAAAGTAAAAGAAAAAAAACTCTATGCCAGGACCCTGCTTTCAGAGAACCTGGTTTAATTGGTCTGGAGAGACGCCCAGGCTTCATGTTTGTTTTGTTCTTGTTTGTTTGTATTTTGTTATGCTGGCCAGGTGATTTGTACGTGTAGCCAAGGATGAAAACACTGGTTTTTTGTGGACTCTAATTTTTCTCCTATAGTCTCCCTGAGCTGAGCACCCCAAAACCTGCCAGTTGCCCTTTGTCTTCTAGAAGTGGCTCATTTTTTTAAAAAAAAAAAAACCATTTTGATGCTCTGGAAGAAAAGGTGTCAAGGTGGCCACACTCCCAGGTGCCTGTCCAGAAAGCCATTGTAAGTTGAGAGTCCTGCTTCCATAAGCATCCAACATTCTCAAGTGCAATCCACTTGGCCCAGAAGCCAAGAAGGGTGGTGTTGACAGATAACACAACCAAGGTTAACTCTTCCAACAGCAGAAATGATGAGCTCAGGGAGACTCTCCATGCTCACTTCTATAGAAGTGGTACCTTATTCCTCTAAAAAGTATGCCAAATCTCTTCTTAATAGGAAGGATTTTTTGAATGATGCTTTTAAGTCTTTCTCTTTGAAGATAAAGTATCTGCAGGTTTTACACAGAGTGATGGAGAGAGTCTCAATTTAACATAATCTTTGTAATAGGAAGAGTTCTGAGAAGAAAGTAAATAGAGAATATCAGATACTGCATAAAACCACAAGATATAAAATTCGAACAGTGCATGATGAAATAAATGAAAACCTAAAATTTCAATACCTTAGCACTTAGTTTAGTTCTCTCAAGAAGTCCACAATGTGAGTCCACACTGAACAGCCTGCTCACATCTTCAAGTTGCCATCAAGAACCCAAATTCCTTTGATCCCATGCTCCTCACTTCCCTTCACTATTCAACAGCAAAAGTATTAAGTCTGAGGTTAAATGTTTTTGTGTGATGAGTGCGAATTTTAGTTTATTTGTAAAATATTTTATTGATTTTCAAAAAATATTTAAAATAAAAATGTATTATTTTTGAATGGTTAGTTGTTTGAAACCCAAATAATAATTTTTAAAACTTTAAGTTTCTCTGATAGTCACATGATTATTGCTAAAAATAATTGTTTCATGGTCTTCAAAACAGTCAGAGGTTTCTATGATAAACACACAGTCAACATTTTGCTCAATGGATAGAAGCTGGAAGCATTCCCCTAAAAACAGGAATAAGGCAAGGATGCCCACTCTCCTGCTCCCCACCACCACCACTCAACATAATGCTGGATGTACTAGCCAGAGTAATCAGGTAAGAGAAGGAAATCAGAGATATCCAAATAGGAAAGAGGAAGTTAAGGTATCCCTCTTTGTAGATGATATGATTCTATACCTTGAAAATCCTAGGGAATCTGTCAAAAGCTTCCTTGCACTGATAAATGACTTTGGTAAAGTCTCAGGTTACAAAATCAACATGCAAAAGACATTTAGATATCTATACACCAGCAATAAGCAGACAGAGAACCAAATAATTCACAATAGCCACAAAAAATTAAAATATCTTGGCATCAACCTAGCCAGAGAAACGAAAGACCTTTACAATAGGAACTACAAAATGCTGCTCAAAGAAGTCAAAGATGACACAAATAAATGGAAAAGATATTGTGTGCTCATGGAGTAGAAGAATGAATATTGTCAAGATGTCTGTTCTACCCAAAGCAATCTACAGATTCAATGCAATACCCGTCAAATGACTAGCATCATTTTTCTCAGACCTGAAAATGACAATACAGAAATTCATATGGAAACAAAAAAGAGCATGAATAGCAATCCTCAGTAAAAGAAATACAGTGGAAAGTATCACATTTCCAGACTTTAAACTTTACTATAAGGCTACAGTATCCAAAGCAGCCTGACATTGGTATAAGACTAGGCACACAGACCAATGGAACAGGACAGATTCTAGAAGCAAAAACATGGACTCTCAACCAACTCATCTTCAACAAAGCCACCAATAAAAAGCACTGGGGAAAGGAGACCATATTTAGCAAATGGTGCTGAGAAAACTGAATGGCCACAAGCAGAGGAATGAAACTGGACCCCTACATATCACTATATGCCAAAATCAACTCAAAATGTATCAAAGACCTAAACATAAAACCTCAAACTTTAAGAATTCTAGAAGTAAATAGAGCAGGCAACAAATTATTGGCCATGTCCCCAAAAGGGAAAACCTTAAAAACTAAGATAGACAAGTGGGACTTCATCAACCGAAAAGCTTTTGCACAGCAAAAGAAACCATCAAGAGGGTAAAGAGACAACCCACAGAGTGGGAAAAAATATTTGCAAATTATGCATCTGACAAAGGCCTAACATCCAGAATCTACAAGGAACTCAGAGCAAATGAAAGGAAAAAAACAAATGACATTATTAAAAAGTGAGCAAAGGACATTAACAGACTTCTCAAAAGATGACATACAAGCAGCCAACAGACACATGAAAAACTGCTCAGCCTCACTAATCATCAGAGAAATGCAATCAAAACTACAATGAGATACTATGTAACTCCAGTAAAAATGGCAATCATTAATAAGAGAAAAAACAACAGATGCTGGTGTGGGTGCAGAGTAAAGGGGATGCTTCTACATTGTTGGTGGGAGTGCAAGCTAGTTTAACCTCTATGGAAAGCAGTGTGGTGATTCCTAAAAGAACTAAAAATTAACCTTTCATACGTTCCAGCAATCCTTTCCTGGGAATACACCCAGAGCAACATAAATCATTCTTCAACAAACAAACAAACAAACAAACAAAAACCTGAGGATGCATGCTTATTGCTACAAGTCTTTAAGATAGCAAAAACATTAAACCAATACAACTCCCTATCAAAAGTGGACTGGATAAAGAAAATGTGGTACATATGAATGATGGAGTATTGAGCAACCATAAAAAAGAACAAAATCATGGACTTGGCAGCAAGTTGGATTGAGTTTCAGACCACAATCCTAAGTGTACTATTACAGAAACAAAGAACTGAATACCACATATTCTCACTCAGAGGTGGACCCTGAGCATTAGTTATATTAGTACAAGAAAGGGGTCACTGGTCATTGGGCACTGCTAGGGGAGGGAGGAGGATAGGAGAACATGACAACACAAAGGGTACCTGGCCCACTACAAGGGGGACTGAGGGCCCAAATTTCACCAGCATGCAGCCTACTTATGCAGTCAATCCTAACTTGTACCCCACATCTCTATAATAAAATAAAATTAAAATAACATATGAATAATAATTGTTTCATACAAAGGAAGCGTGTGTTAAAATCTCATCTGCTCAAGTATCAAACATTGGAGCACACGCTGAATCGATCTTTTACATGTTCCTTTCTGCTGACAACAGTGGTCTCCTGTCTTAACTTCTGTTTCCTCTTACTCTCTTAGTCCCTTCTTCCATATAGTCCCTACTATAATGTTTCTAAAAGTCATTATCCACATGCAGTATTTATCCTCTTTAGCTTGATATACACGTTCCTCAAAATCTGGTCTACATCCTTTATAAAGAAGCAGTAGAGTGCAGGTGTAGAGACTGGAATCGTTTGTGAGCCATAAGACTTGGTCATGGCTGAGTGTGGGCAGTGATGGGAGTGGCCTATGGCTGGCAAGCAATGCATTTCAGGGAGGGGGAGCTGGTGGTTCTGGCATCAGATAACCTGAGGTGGCATCTCAGCTCCAGACTAACTGACTCACTGTCCTTCACCATCCTACCTTCCTTCTTTTCCTGGGGACCATTCATGCACATCCCAAAGTGCTGCCTGAAAAGCTGTCAAAATTAGGGTTTGCATCCCAAGACTCATCCCTTTTTCACTTTGATTGCTTTGGCATGACATGAATATCAGACTACTGTGTTTTCTGTAGTTGCTGAAACCTAGTCCTTGAATCATCAAATATTCAAATCTCATCATTTGGCAAAAGCTGAAAAATATTTCCAGGTTCAAAATGGCATTTTCCCTCCAAATACTATCAATTCTATACTCATTCAAAGAAAACAAAATAAACAACAGCAACAAAAGAGGCACAAAAAAAAAAGAAAGAAAAGAAAAGCAAAAGAAAAGAAGAATCATAGGCAGATTCCTATATAAGAAAAGAAACATTTGACAAATATAGTTAGTTCTTACTTGAGCCAACAGGGAGCTTATTGCCTATATTTAAAGATAATAAAAGGCAGTGCATATGTGGAAAAGTGAAAATTTCCATCAAGCAAAGGAAACTACCTAAGAGGACACTTTGGGTGTCTTCTCCTCCTTCAGAATGTCTCAGGAATACAGCAGGAAGTGGAAAAAAGCAAAAAGGCTAAACAACTAGCAATAAATCATGGTATTTTATATCCACAAGTTAGAGCTAAAGCTTCCTGGACCCTTCCAGACCAGACTGAGCCTGTTCCCTCTCCAGTGGGTGAGGTCCATGCATTGTGCAAGGGGGAACAAAGAGTCGGTAAAAATAAAATACAATAATTCATTTGCTTATTTTGCATCCCCTTCAACAACAACAAAAATAAGTCTCTTGGCAGAAAAGGAAAGAATGAGGAGGAGGAAGGATGTAATGAGCCATACTCATACTCACAGACCATCTGTAGAACTGTTTACAGAGTGAGGAAGATAGACTACTGAGTGCCAAATCCATGTTGAGTAGGATTCATGTTAACATTTGAAAAATAAAGAGCTCAGCTGAACAACAGAAAATAACATTGTTTTAATTGAGACAAACTTTTTGCCTATTTTTCCTCTACAACTTGTAATGTCTGTGCTCAAATTGTCATGCTTTTATTTTTCTTACATTTAGAAATGATGTCTGGAGGACAATCATTATATTCTCAATTTTTACATGGAATTACTATCAAATTACTTTTAATCATACTTTGATCAGCTTTACTTTATCTCCAATAACAACAATCCTTATCCTTCTGTTGACTGGTTAAATGATAGTAGGTAGATATAAGCACTTGATGTGTTATTGTCAAAGACTGAGTGAAGACAAGAGCATCCTTCAGGAGCTCAAGAGTCCCTTCCAATCTTGATGTGCTTCAGTCTGGCAGACAACCCTGCCCACTCGCCCATATTCTCTCCTTTTCCCTTGAATGACCTGAACTTCACATACTTACATAGCTTTGGCTCCTTGGAAATGTGCAGGTTGGCATGAAAAGTGTCTCAGGTGCATGGATATCAGATTGTTATGAGAAGACCTGTGAGGGGATAGTGTCCTGTGGGGAACTGATATCAAAATACAAAGGCTGTGAAGCGAACAGGGACATTGTCTTCAGAGGAAGGGAAAATATGAAGAAGACTCCCTCTTTAAAAAAAAAGAAAGTAATTCATGGGTTCTCAATGAAATAGGCTATTTTAACAACTTGCAAAAGAGATTGTGCCAAGGGAAGGCTACCAAATGTCTTGATGAGAATAAATATTGGTGCCCATAAAATATCTCCAGGGAAGGTACATGATTATAATAATGAATGCATACTTTACAAGTCATGGCTTTAAAGTGTTCCCATAGCTATTAGCTCATCTGCTTCTTGCAACATTCTGAGAGCTAGGCTATACTATTACTGTTTTCAGATAGAAGACAAAGAATAAGAGCACAATTGTGAGTTTCTCCAGCAGGCAAATTGGAGCTTGCACCTAGATTTTGTCCCTTATTTGTTTAACCTCTCTACATTCTTCCAAATCACTGTCTGTAAAATGAGAGTTTGACTTTCAATAATTACCTCACTAAACTGTTGTGAAATAAGTAAAGCAATTGAAACAATGCCCGAAACCTAATGGACACACACACACACACACACACACACACACACACACAGAGTTCGCGCATGCGCACGTGTGCACAAAGGTAGCTATTATTATAATAGAGATGAGAAAATGGTAACTATTACTATAATAAAGATGAGAACACTTTATAGTAGAAATAGAGAAGTCTGGAGGAATAATTTAACTTTGCCTAGACTACACTAAAAATAAATTGTCAGTGCAAAAATGTCGTTTTAAGGCTAAATTTCAACACCTTTTCAGTACATCATTTATAATTATCAAAAGAGATGCTATGAAGAGGCAACAAAACTACATATGCTTTGGTAGTTCATCCCAAATGAAGTAAAAATATGAAAAGATGTGGGTATACGTACAAGGCTAATCATTATGATACTACTTGTAATAGGAAAAGACTGGCATGAACTCAAGTGGCTGTCAATAAGTACTTGATAGAATAAACTTTGATTAAGCTACCCAATGAAGTATTCTGAAGTAGTACAAAGAAATGAGAAATAACATTATCTATTGCCAGTGTTTGTTCTCCAGGATACAGTTTGACGTGAACAAAACAAGATAGGCAAGAAAGTATATACCTTAAGCTACTATTTCTTGAAGAACAGGCAAATGCACAAAAAAATACTCTTCAATTTATAATGGGGCTAATTCAATAAATCCAGTGTAAATCAAGAATATCATGAGTCAAAATTGCATTTAGCACCACAGTAAACCTATTATAAAGTCAAAAACCCTAAGATTCCTAAGTCAAACCAATATAAGTCAGGAATCATCTGCATATGTAAATATCTGCCACATTTAAAAAGTTGGAGAAATTTTTATTGTTGGAAAGATGAAGTAGGTGCACTTTCCTATGTTTTTACTGTTAAGTACAATTAGAAATACTTACTATTACAAAAAAAATATATTAGACGACTCTTAAAGGTAGAAAGAAGGAAGACTAGGTAGGGATCTTGGAGACCAAGGACCAAAGACTGCACTATTGTCAGTTTTTGGATTTTTCTTTTACCTCATATCTTCTAAACATGGAACTGAAAAAGCCAACTGCCTAGAAATACCAATGTTCACAAACAAAAAGAGACCAAACAGAGGACTGCGCTCCTAAACCTGAGGACTATGAAAGGAGTCTATTCCAAGGAGTCTATTCCAAGCACTATAATGACTCTATTACAGCCAGCCAAACATTCCAGAAAAAACAGTGGCCTTGCTCACATGCATACCAGCAAAGACCAGATAAGGAGCCTAGGCTTCCAACTTCACCAGTATGTAAGAAGTCACCCAACACCCCTACTGGTGTAGAGTCAGAAAATGCCCAGTAGGTAGCCATGACTTGCATCCTTACTAGATGATAAAGAGTTCTTTCTCCTCCTGTGGTGTCAGTGGACACCATATGGAGAACCTGGACTTTCACTCCCACCCCAGTAATGTAATAAGGCATCCTTCTCCAGTCCCTATTGGAGTGATGTCAGAGGAAGTCTCGTGAGAAGTCTAAATTCTCACCACCGTTCAATGGTAATGAGACCACATCATCTGCAATATCAGTGAAGTCCATGTGGAGAACAGTAAAAAGATATTTCTACCATTCTCAGGCAAGGAGATACCAATAGAGTCCTAGTGGGGAGACGTAACTTCTATTTCTGCTGAGCATTATTGAGAAGCTCTCCCATCATGTTGGATGGCAATAGAAGCCATGTGGAAAACCTGAACCTCTAACTCCATCTGACCATGATGATGTAGAAAACTTCCTTCCCTTGATATTGCAGTGTCAGAAAAGCCAGCTAAAACAGGAGGTTTAAATAAGATGCAGTCTCACAATATAATTTGAAAAATGACATGTTTTTAATAAAAATCACTCATTAAACCAAAAGCCAGAAAGATTTTGGACTGAATGAAAATCAATAGATGCCAAAAGAAAACTAATAGAATTATTTAATGCAATTTTTAAATCAGTCATCATAAAAATGTTTAATGAACCATTGTGAACATGTTTGAAATAAGTTAAAGAGTCACTGAAAAAAAAGAGAGAAGATACAAAAAAAACAAATGAAAAACCTCAAACTGAAAAGTAAAATAATAACTCACATTTAAAAATAAAAGCCTCAGTGAGTGTACTCAACAGCAGAGTGAAGAGAAAGTATTTGTGAACAGACAAATAATAGAAATTATCCCATCTAAACAACTGAGATAAGACAAACTCAAAGAAAAATAGAATCCCAGGAACCTGTGGGACTATAGCAAAAGCTCTAACATTTGTATCATTGAAGTACTGGAAGAGGAAGAGAAAGAGAGGAAGGCAAAAAAAAAAAAATACTCAAGGTAATAATGGCTAAAAACAAGCTAAATTGAGGGAGAAAATAAATAAATCTACAGATTCAAGGAGAAGAGCAAACTTCAAACAATATAACCCCAAAGAAATCTATATCAAGATTCATTATAGTTAACTTTTGCACTTTAAAGTCAAAAAGAATATCTTGAATGCAGAAGGAATAAAATTACACAATTCCTACTGGAAAAGGTAATTCAGATGACTAGATTTTTCATCAGAATACCAGAAGGAAGTGGCATGATTTCTTCCAATTATGAAAAAAAGGCACTATCAATGCAGAATCCTCTGCTCAATGAAAATATCTCTCAGGAATAAGGGGAAATCAAGATACTCTCAGGACAGAAAAAAAAACTTTATCATCAGCAGACCCATTTTTAAATAATGACCAAAAGAATATCTCAAAACAGAAGCAGAAAGTAAACAGGGAATCTCAGAATATCAGGAAGAATGAACACATAAAAGAAAATATAAAGTCTTTCTTTCTACTCTTAGCTTCTAAATTATGACTGATAGTTAAAAAATGTACACTGCTATCTGTTGTGGCTCTAAATGTCTCTAGAGAAATACTTAATACATTTATAAATATGGTGGGATAAAAGGATATAAAAGAAGATAAAATTTCTATATTTCACTTAAATTGATAAAATATAATACCAGAAAACTATGACATATGTTAAATGTATTATTTTATAGCAACCACTAAAACAGTTACAGAAATATATATACCAACAAACACTATAGAGATATCAAAATGGAATTTGAAAAAGTAATTGAGAAATTCACAGAAAAGCAAGAAAAAATAAATAAATAAAAACAGAGAAAACAAGCAGAAAACAAAAAAATGTAAATGATCTAAACATATTAATTAAGGTACAATTTGGGAAAGTATATTAAAATACTCTGCCCACATATATGCTGTCTATGAAATTCACTTCAAATATGATGATATAAGAAGATCAAAAGTACAGTCCATGACTTATGATTTTTCAACTTTATAATGGATTTATAGGGGTATTAAATGTGTTTTCAAATGATAATATTTTCAATTTACAATGGGTTTATTGGAATATATGACATAATCCAAGAATGGAAAACATATAGCACGTTATTCTTTTTTTTTTTTTTTTTTTTTTTTTAGTTGGAGTCTCACTCTGTCGCCCAGACTGGAGTGCAGTGGCCGCTTCCGGCCACCGCAGCCTCGACCTGGTGGGCTCCGGTGATCCTTCCGCCTCAGCCTTCCACGTAGCCGGAATTACAGGCGTGCGCTACCACGCCCGGCTGATTTTTTTTTGATTTATTATAGAGATGAGGTCTCGCTGCCCAGGCGGGTCTCGAACCCGCAGGCTCAGGCAATCCACTCACCTCAGCCTCCCAAAGGCGCGGGATTACAGGCTGAGCCACCGAGCCCGGCTTCGTTATTCTTAATTAATAGAAAATAGGAGTGACTGTTGATATCAGATAGACTTCAGAGCAAATAAAATTAGTACAGGCAGAGACATTACATAATGATAAAAAGGTTAATCTATCAGAAGATATAACAGTCCCAAAGTATATGCAACAAATAACAAAGCTGAAAATATGTGAAGCAAAAGTTGACAGAACTGAATGGAGAAATAAACAAGTTCACAATTGTAGTTGGAGTCTTCAGCACCCTTCTTTCAACATTTGATAAGGCAGAAAATCCAGTCAGAAAATCAGCAATAATAAAGAAAAACTCAGCAATGCCATTCACCAACATAATCTATTTGACCTATATGAAGTATGTAACCCAACAACAGCAGAATCCACATTCTTTTCAAGGAACTACAGGACATATACCAAGATAAGCCACATCTGATCAATAAAACAAATATTCAACAGATTGAGAACTGATATCATACAGAAATCGTTCTCTGACTCCAGCAGAGTCAAATTAGAAATAAGTTTTTAAAAATTGCAAGAAATTCTCCTAGTAATTAAAAATTAAACAGCACATTTAAAAATTATTCATGGGTCAAAAAAAGTCTTTGAAAATGAGAATGCAACATTTTAAATTCATGAGGCACAGCTCAAGCAGTGCTGTAATGAAATGTTATAACACTAAAAGCAAGTGTTAAAACATAATCTATAATAATCTAAGCTTCAGGTTAATAATTTTAGCTTCCACTAAAGGACCTAGAATTACAAGACTGAGATAAACACAAAGCAAGCAGAAGGAGAAAAATAATAAAAATAAGAATAGAAATCATGGAAATAGAAAACAAAAAATTCGTAGAGAAAATAATAAGCTAAAAAGCTGGTTCTTTACAAAGGTCAATAAAGTCAACAAACCTCTAAAAAGACTGGCAAAGAGAAAAAGGAGAAGACACAAAGGAATAAATCAAGTATATAATAGAAAAACCCTGCATACAA
The DNA here is from genome assembly GCA_027257055.1 of Cephalopachus bancanus. Taxonomy (NCBI): domain Eukaryota; kingdom Metazoa; phylum Chordata; class Mammalia; order Primates; family Tarsiidae; genus Cephalopachus; species Cephalopachus bancanus. The sequence continues at coordinate 7,135,222 of JAPVLO010000113.1, forward strand.
AGAAGGATAATATGGAAATGCTGTAAATAGCCCTATGTCATTAAATTCGAAAACTTAGAAGAAATGGACCAGTTCCTTAAAAAGAACAAATACTACAGCTCATCATATATACAATAATTAATTTGAATAGTCTTAAATTTTTAAGAAAATTAATTTCACAGTTAAAACTCTACTCCAGACCCAAATGATTTCACTGGAGAATTCTACCAAACATTTAAAGAATTAACACCAATTCTGCATAGTTTGCTCCAAAAAATAGAAGATGAAGAACATTTCCCAACTCATTTATGAAGCTAACAAAATCTGGATTCCAAAACCAGACAAATACAGTAACAAAAAATGCTGATCTATATATTTCATATAGATATCAGTAAAATCATTAACAAATTATTAACAAAAAATTCAACAATATATGGAAAAAAGTATACAACGTGGCCAACCAGGGTTTTTCCAAAGATACAAGGTTAGTTAATTTTAGAATATCAATTAATTTAATCCACCATCAATAAGCTAAAGTAGAAAAAAATTACAAGATAATATCAATACAGAAATTATTTGAAAATATCTAACACCTGTTTATGTAAAAATTCTCAAAAAAAACACCTAGAAATACAAGAGAACTTCTTCAACTTGATAAAGAAGATCTACAAAAATTCTTACGGCTAACATCATTATTTAATGGTGAAAAACTAACTGTGATTCCTATAACAATAAAGGCAAAGCAAGAATGTTTTGTCTCTTCACCCTTATCGACATAGTGCTGGAAGTTCTGACAGTGGGATATGGCAGTAAAAAAATATATGAAATATAAATTGGAAATAAATAAAATCCATCTTTATCTTCAGATGGTATAATTGTCTACAGGGAAAATACCCAAAAATCTACCAAAAAAACTATTAAAATCATTAAATGAGTTCAGCAAGGTCACAGGATACAAACTAAACATACAAAAATCAATTATGCTTCTGTATACTGACAATATATGGAAAACAAAATTTAAAATATACTACCATTTATAACTGTTAAAAAAAATCTTAGGTTTAAATACAACAAAATAAGTATAGAATTTGTATGCTGAAAACTACAAAACTCTGATGGAAGTAATCAAAGAAGATCCAAGTAAAAGGAAAGCCACGTTGAGATTTGGATTGGAAGACTCCACTTGAAAAAAAAATTAATGCCACTCAAATTAATATACAGATTTAACACAATTCCTATTAAACCCCTCACAAGGATTTTAGATAAAAATTGTTCTACAGATTATTTGGAAAGGCAAAGAAATTACAAAGGCTGGAATAATTCTGAAAAAGTAGAGTAAAATAAGAGGAATCTGCCTACCCACATATTTTTAAAATTTATATGGCTAACAATAGTCAATGGTATTGGCAAAGAAATGGACATACAGATCAATGGAATAGAATAGGTAACCCATAAATATAACCACACAAATAAAGTCAACTGATTATTTGACAAAGGTGCAAAAGCAATTTAATGGAGGAAAGAATGTCATTTCAACAAATGGTGCATGAAGAATAAAAAACGGAACACCTCAATATAAGCCTCACATTTTATACCAAAAATAGCTCAAAGTGAATCACAGACTTAAATGTAAAATGTACAACTATAAAACTTTCTTTTTTTAATTTTTAATTTTAAAGATGTGGTATACAATTCAGGGTTAGATATACAAATGTTCATTATGCAGTTACCCTTGTTGATGAGCTATGCCCCCCCCACCCCTGGTAGTCTCCCACTACTGCCAATCCTGCCCTCCCTCCCCTGGCAGTTTCCCACTACTGTCAATCCCTTTCTTATTGTATTATGATAATTGTTAAAGGTCTGGTTATGAGTGAGAACATGTGATACTCAGTTCTTGGTTTCTGTGATAGATCACTAAGCATTATGGACTCCAAGTCCATCCAAGTTGCTGTGAAGCTCATAATTTTTTCCTTCCTTATGACTGTGTAATATTCCATTGTGTATATTTACCATATTTTTTTAATCCAGTCCTCTTTCAATGGGTAGCACGATTGGTCCCATGTTTTTGCTATTGTGAATAATGCTGCAATAAACAAGTGTGTGCAGGTATCTTTTTCACAGAGTGATTTGAGGTCCAGGTATATTCTCAGCAGGGGGATTGCAGGGTCATAAGGAAAGTCAACTTTTAGGTCTTTTAGGAATCGCCAAACTGTTTTCCACAGGGATTGTACTAGTTTACACTCCCACCGACAGTGTAGAAGTATTCCCTTTGCCCCATATCCTCCCCAGTATCTGTAGTTTTTTGAGTTATTGATGATGGCCATCCTGTCCAGAGTTAGCTGGTATCTCAGTGTGATTTTAATTTGCATTTCTTTGATGTTTTCCAAAAAAGTATTGGTAAATAACTACAGATTCTAGTGCTGAGCAGAAAGTTGACACAAAAGCACAACATATTAAAAAAAATTAATAAATTGGACTTCATGAAAATTAAAAAGCCTTTATCTTGTGAAGACTCAGCAGCAATAGACTGGAATAACATATTTGCAAACTGCATATCCTACAAAGGACTAATATCTGGACTTTGAAAACTCACCATTAAAAATATAAACAACTGATTAGAAAATGCACAGAAGACATGAATATTTTACTAAAGGAGATAAACAGAAAATAAGCAAATGGAAAGATGCTCAGCATCATTAGTCATTATGCAAATTCAAATTACAATATAATTCTACACCTATCAAAATAGCTAACATGAAAAATAATGATAGCAACAAATGTTAGTGAGGATGGAGATGAACTGGATTATCATGCATTGCTTGCAGGGACATTAAGTGGTAAAGCTATTCTGGAAAACAGCTTGACTTTTTTTATTGTGCTACTATGACACAACCTAGAAATTTTACTCTTGGGCATTAATCCCAGAAAAATGGAAGTTTGCATACATTCAAAACCTATATATGTAATTTCATAGCACTTTTGTTTATAAGGCAAAAAACTGGAAACAACCTAGGTTCCCTTCAATGAGTGAATGGTTAAAGAAATGTGATGCATCCACACCATAGAATGCTATTAGCAATAAAAAGAAATAAAAAGAAATCTATTAGTGATATATGTGACAACTTTTATTGATCTCAAGAGAATTATGTCAAATTTTTAAAAATCAATTTCAAAAGGCTACAAGTATTAGTCCATTTATATAATATTCTTGAAATGACGAAATTATAGGTATGCAGAACAGATTAGTGGTTTCCAGGGATTAAAGAAGAGCAGGAGGAAAATACAAAAAGGAAGCATGAGTATCCTTGTGTTGATGGAAACGTTCTGTATCCAGACTCTATCTATGTAAGCATTCTGGTTGCGATCATACTGTGTTGTATTATAGATATGACAGTACTACATTGTATGCATTGTGTTGCATTGTATACTGGTTGTGATTTGCAAGATGTTGAGGAACCTAGATGAAGGATACACAGAATTTCTCTGTATTATTTATCTTAACTATATGTGAATCCACAATTATCTTTAAAACTTTAATATTTACAGTAGCCACAAGTGGAGACAACTCAAATGTTCACTGACATAAGAATAGACAAACAAACTTTGGTATTTCACTACAGTGAAATATTATTCAATCTTTTTTTTTTGAGTTGGAGTCTCACTCTGTCACCCAGACTGCAGTGCAGTGGCCACTCCTGGCCACGGCAGCCTCGACCTGCTGGGCTCCGGCGATCCTTCCGCCTCGGCCTTCCAAGTTGACGGAATTACAGGCATGCGCTACCACACCCAGCTGATCTTTTTGATTTATTGTAGAGATGAGGTCTCGCTGCCCAGGCGAGTCTCGAATCCGCAGGCTCAGGCAATCCACTCACCTCAGCCTCCCAAAGGCGCGGGATTACAGGCTGAGCCACTGAGCCCGGCATATTATTCAATCTTAAAAAGTAATGAAATTTTGTTACAAGCTACAAGGTGAATAAAACTCAAAGACATTATGCAAAGTGAAATAAACTGTATGCAAAAAGACAAATATTCTTATGTGAGTTACCTAGTGTAATAAAATTCTTAGAGGCAAAAAGTAGAACAATGATTATGGGGAGGGAGAGAATGAAGAGTTATCATTTAATGGATACAGAGTTTCAGTATAGGATGATGAAAAAATTCTGGGGATGGATAGTGGTGATGGTTGCAAACATAATCAGCGTCAATAAACTGTACACTTAAACATTGTTAAAGTGGTAATCTGATGTTTTATTTATGTGTGTGTCTGTGTATAACCATGTTAAAAAGGGAAAGATTCAAAACAGAATAACAATAGAAAAAAAGGTTACACTTTACTGAGGAAAAGAACATAATGGAGGGAGTAAAATGGAAGCTATGTTACTTCCACAGTTCTTCATATTGGTAGATTTATCTTTGTAAAACACTTTTACATAATTGCAATAAAATTAAATTTAAAATATAAAATCTCTCTTTAAAAAGTTCATTAAAAAATATACCTAACTGTATTGACTTATGGCATAAACATACAGAAAAAATATTACAAATACTGGAGAAATGTAAATTTTTCAGTAATCTATATTGTTAAAAAATAGTTGCATTGTTTTTGTTCTGAGGTAACTGTAATTTCATTGGAGTTACTGGGCACAGGGAATTTTAGCCTGAGAAAATTATGACATAAATGTAAGATTCATGAAGATAAGTAAAAATTCTATAGTTTTCATACTTTTGGTCCCAGACAAGATGGCACAGACTTCCCTCTAAATAGAATAAAATATTTCGCAAATAATTCAACTTGCAGTCAAATTTTGCAACTAAAAAATGTCTCTGTAAGATGAAAAGAAGAAATCCAAATGGCTAGGGACTTCTGAGTCATGGCAGTATGTCCCTTGAGTCTTGATTTCCATTTACTCCAGACTGGGTACTCGAAAGGCATGCAACCTGGGGCTGCCAGCGGGTGTAGACAGAGAAGCCCCCCCAAAAGGTAAAAAGCCTGATGTATTTTGTCAAAGAACAGAGAAAGGAGTAGTGCAGTAGAGTTAAATTGGAAAACCCCACTCCCACTCCATACTCAGTGGCAGCTAGTGTGCTTGTGCTTGTGGTTGGGCAATGTCAGAAAAGAATAGATGGGGAGCTTCATTTCCCATTCCCCAAACAGCAGCAGCCACAGATGAACTTATACCACTGCCATGACACCCACAGCAGAAGCACAGGCACAGAATGGATGGGGAGTACAATCCCCATCTGCCACCCAGCACCAGCAAGCTGGAAATGGTGGTAAGTGAAGACTGGGTGGGAAGTATCATCCTTCACACTCTCACTCACTGGTGGCATAAGCAGACAAAGAAAGAAGATCTCTCTTCTGTCACCTATACAGTGAGAGCAGGAGGCCTACTCCGCCCAATCAGAAGAAGGCCTAGAATCCTCTATCTAGCAGGAGCAGGTGACCCAGACTAGGTTCTCTGGCCCTCCACATGCAGAAAAAGTAACGTAGACCTAGTGTCTTCTGGCCCAATGCTCTACTGCAGAAGGTGATCTAGTCTTGGGGTCTTCTGACTCCCACCTCCAATGACAAAAGGCATCATAAATAGGCACTTTTCTTCACCAGTGACACTCATAGAAATCAAACAGGAAGCCGTCAGTATCAGGAGACCCAAAGAATATATCCTGAGAAACTATTCCCATCCTGCAGAACTGGCCTCCCCTACCCCACTTAGAAGCACCAGAAGTCCCAGGAAAGAACGTTTCATCCCTGTAGGCAACACTATGGTGGTCAAGTGGGATTCTCAGCAGCCAGCACTGAGCAGTCCAGAGGTCTGTCTTTTGGACCAATTGACTCCTACACTCAGCAAACAACACTAGATACAAGGACATGCCCTCTGCTTTCCATCCCACAGGTATCTGCATCAAAAATCAAGCAGTCCAGAGTAGGGTTACAAGGGCTCAAAAAGCCAAATTGCCATTGGGAGCTCAGCTACAGCATGCTAAAACTAAACAGAAAAACTGCCTGCTAAAATAGAAAATTTAAATACAATTCAGAGTTTCCTGTCATAGAACCCCAAATGTCTGCTGTACAATAGAAAATCACCCATCTTACTAACAACCAGAAAAGCTCACCTTGAATGAGAAACAAATAACAGCAATATAGGGATGACTCAGATGGTGAAATTATTTTTAAAAGAATTTTAAAACAGCCACCATAAAAATGCATCAATGATCAATTTCACATTTTTTAAACAAATGCAAAAATAAATAATCTTAGCAAAGAAATAGAAGTTATGAAAAAGAACCAAAAGAAAATTATAGAACTGAAAAATACAATATTTATACAGAAGATTTGATAGATGGGCATCAAAAGTAAAATGGAAATGACAGAGGTTCGAATCAGTGCACTTGAGAACATAATAATAGAATCTATTAAATTTGAAAAATACAAAATAGGCTGGAAACAATGAATGGAACCTCTAATGTCTGTGAGATAACAAAAATGTTAACTTCAGTTTCTTAGGGTTAAAAGGCCATTCAATAAAATAATAGCTGAAAATGTCTTAATTTGGCAATATACATAAACCTATGCCTTCACGAATCTTAGCTGACCACCAATAGAATGAAAAATGCAAATAAACCTATGCCAAGACACCTTATCATTAAACATCTGAAAACTAATAATACATTTAAAAAATTAAAAGCTATCAGACAGAAATGACACAATGCCTGTAGGAGAAGAACAGTGGATTTCTCATTTAAAACCATTTATAATTGGCACAGCATGTTAAAGTGCAAAAATAATGTTACCAACTTTGAATTCTTTATTTGGTAAAGCCATTTTTTTATGTATAAAGGAAAAATAAAAATATTGCCAGCCAGTAAACCAAGAGAATTTGTCACCCGCTGTACTGGTAAAGATTGTCTAAGGGGAGTTCTGTGAATGTTACATTACAGAAGAAGTTGTGGAACTACAAAATGAAAACTTGAACAGTGAGATGAACAAAATGATAATAAATATGATAAATATTGTTTATGTTGATTTTTAAAATCATAATTAACAACACTATCTAATACAGTCCTCAAAGTATGGAGCAGAATGATGTAAGACACAGATTTAAGAAGTGAATAATTTAAAGAAACTTGAAGTAAGGTATCTACACTTAATTCAGAGTGATAAACTATCAATAATAGTAGCATATAATATTAAATACTATTGTAATTCTTAAATCAAGTAATAAAAAAGTGCACAATGACATTCTCAAAAATAGTGTAAATAAATCTAAATGAAATTAGAAAGCATGGCCAAATAATCTAAAGCAAAGCAAAAAGAAAAGGTGAGAAATGGAATTAACAATTGTGAGATTAATCAGAAAACAATGATAAAATGACAGAATCAAGCCTTAAGCTATTATAATTATTTTAAATGTGATTGGCCAAAATAATCCGATTAAAATGCAGAGATTGATACAGTGGATAGAAGAAACATGAACCAACTGTGTAGTCTACAAAAAACTCTCATAAAACATAGTAACATAAGTGGATTTGAGGTAAAGGGAGGGAGATGATGTAATATGCAAATGTTAATTTTTAAAAGCAGGTATATGTACACTTTATAAGACAAAGTAGACTAATAACAAAGAAGGGCAATTGGGACAAGAAAAGCCACTTAAAATATATACATATATATATATATATACACACACACACACACGCACACACATATATATATATATAGTTTTTTTGAGTTGGAGTCTCACTCTGTCGCCCAGCCTTCCCAGTAGCCGGACTTACAGGCATGCGCTACCACGCCCAGCTGATTTTTTGATTTATTGTAGAGATGAGGTCTTGTTGCCCAGGCGGGTCACGAATTATATTTTAATCAATTCAGAAAGAAGACATAGTGAATCTAATTTTGTATTCAACAAATATCAGGACTCAGCACTCATTATACTATCCAGCAATTGCATGCCTGAGCATCTATCCTGGAGAAATGAAACTTTTGTACACATAAAATCCTGTATATAATTTTTTAGAAGCTTTGCTCCTGATAGCAAACACTGGAATGTCCCAAATGTCTTTTAATGAGTAGATGGTTAAGCATACATACTGTGGAAAACTAATCAGCAAAAAAAAAGTAAACAATTGATACACATTTCAATGCCATGTATAAATCTCATGAGAACTATTCTGAATGAAAAAGCCAATCTCAAATAGTTACATGCTTTATTCTATTATTTATACAACATTCTTGAAAAAGTTTTAGAAATGGAAAATATCAGAGTAGCCTAGTAGTTGCCAGGAGTTAGAGATTTCAGAGTGGGGAGAGGGGAGAGATGCTTATGGCTACAAAGAGAGGAGAGGAACAATTCTGGTGGTGGAACAATTCTGTATTTTGATTGTTGTGGTTGTTACATAACAATACATATGATAAAACTGCAAAAATTACACACACTATGAAATATGAGTGGCTTGTGGATTATACCAATATCAACATCCCAGTTATTATAGTATATATGATTATGCAAAACACTGCCACTGGTGAGGCTGAGAGAAGGTTGTAGCCGACTGCTACACATTTTTTAACTGCCTGTGAATCTGTAATGATTTCATCATAAAACTTTTTTTAGAAACCTATAGCTCTATATTTAATCAAAACATCTGAATTTATGATGCATTCTAAGCTTAAAAACACACATATACATACATGCAATCATAAGTCCTGTCCACTGAAAAGTGCTCTTAACGATGATCAACCAAGGAGCAAAGAGGAAAGAGCACCCTAGCACCCAGACTGCAGTCTCACCATTTCAGATAAAGAATTCTGGACTCAAGAATAAGGGAGGACTTCTGGCAAGATGGTGATAGGACTGGTTGGTCCATGAGATTCTCCACAAAAGTGAGTATCTTCCTGCTTCTGCCACTGCCAGCTTGCTCTTCAGTCAGTTGTGCAGGCCTGCAGGCTGGAAGAAACCAGCCCTACACACTGATCTGCCATTGCCACAGTCACAGCCGCCACTGTTGCCAGCAGGCTGGAGGCCCTCATTTCCATGCAGCAACCTGCTGACATGGCCACAGCCACAGCTCCCTCCCACAGCTGCTCCCTCTCCCCACATGGGGTGGCTTTTGGCTCCCGGACATGAACAGCTCCAGGCTCCCACTTCTACTGCACCGCCCTGCACACCTGAGCCACCCAGTGCCAAGTTGACCTGCAGCTCCTAGCTGTCTTGCACTCTGCCTCCCCCAGCTTGGCCCCAGCTGGTGGTTCCAGAGAGCAGCTGGAGCCCTGAAACCAGGCAGAGGCCTGCATTGCTCAACCCACCTCTGCCAGCCTCCAATTGGGACCTAAGGTAATAGCATCAAACTGGGAGAGACAGAAGCACTCTCCACCATGCTAGATCAGACACAGGTCAGCTCTGAGGGACAGACTTCTCAGGCAGCAAGCTGACTGAGCCCAGATCTGATCCACCCTCCCCCTGCAGCAGGCCTGGGGCATCAGATCCCAGCTGTGAACAAGCTTACCGGTGTATGATGAAAGTTAGAGATCAGAGCTGAAAGAATGTTGGACTTAGAGGAATGATATAAGTGTGCTTGGTTCCCATGTTTTTATTTTATTTTTTATATTTACTCTTTGTTTGTTTTACTCATCTTTTTTTCTCTTTTCTCTCTCTTCTTACTGTTACTGATAACATCATCATGTTGTGTAGAGCAAGAGTATCAATAAGGAGGTTGATTGGCTTGTGTGTCTGTATGATTATCTATATGTTTACTTTTTAACAATCTTTTTGTCTTTGTGTCTCTCTTCATTTGCCAGTGGGTACGTTAGTCGGTTTTCCCTCTTATTCTTCTCACTCTCCACCTTCCTCTTCCACCACTTGCCTGTTCCACTCTTTTCTCTTTTCTTACCTCATTTTGCTTTCAGGGAGCAAACCTATTCCCCCACTATGTGGACAAATTGCAATGCAGTGGGAAGTGGGTTCCAGGGTATCCTTACACGTGTTGGTGGATACTGGGATCTGCAGATAGATTTTGAATCACAGCTTCCCCCTAAATTAAATCTTAAAACTTCAAGAAAGTACACCTCCAAACCACAGTTCAGCTTCAGAAGTGAACAAAGCTAGAGGATTCACATAAGAAAGAATAGGAAAGAGAGGAAACAGAAGTAAAAGCAGCCCCTGAAAAACAGAATTAAAGAAGAAGGGGGAAAAGGAAAAAAGCGGGGAGGAAAAATCTACACAAATGAAGAAACATCAAAGAAAAATATAGATCTCCCACAGAACTCTGGGAGATCAGACACTGTGAAAACAGACTTTGGAAAGCAAACATCAAAGAGCCCCCAGAATGACTGGTCACATACTACAAACCCAGACATCAAGACATTAATAGAGAGAACAAAAAGAATTGAAGAGAGACAAGAGGAAAATAGGAAGGAGTTGATAACTGAGATAACAGCAGTAAAGAATACTGTGATTGAAATAAATAATAAACTAATAAGCATGGAAAGCAGAATTATCCAAGAAGAAGAAAGAATCTTAGAGCTTGAGGACCAAAATACTGAACTTATGCAAACTGTCCAAACCATAGAAAAGAGGCTTAAAAAGACAGAACAAAACCTTCAAGAAATGAGTGATTACTTTAAGAGACCGAACCTAAGAGTACTTGTACTTCTTTAGGCAGAAAAAGAAACAGAGACCACCCTGGAACAAATATTTCATGAAATTATTCAAGAAAACGTCCCTCATCTCATCAGTGATGTAAAAATTCAGCACAAGAGATTCTGAGAACCACTGTAAGAGAACAAATGAGAAGACCAACTTTCAGACACAAAATAATTCACCTAAACAAAGTAGGTATAAAAGAAAAAATCCTAAAGGCAGCAAGAGAAAAAGGTCAGACTACCTACTAGGGAAGACCAATTAGAATAGCAACAGATTTATCTACAGAAACACTTCAGGCTAGGAGAGCTTGGAACCCAATCTTCAAAGATCTCAAAGATAAACAATTTCAACCAAGAATAACCTACCCAGCTAAGCTAAGCTTTATCAGTGAGGGAGAATTAAAATTTTTCCCAGACATCCAATCCCTCAGAACTTACACTGCCTCCAGACCACTTCTATAAGAAACACTTAAGTATTCAATGAAAGAAAAGAGAAGATGGCAATGGCATAGGTGGAATTGTGAGATTCTCCAAACTCCATCATAGTGAATTGCCCAGGGACCCAGAGAAGTGGAGAGAAAGTATCCGCAAAGAAAACTGCCACCTTGGCCATTCTCCAGGCAGAGATTTGCATTGTTCTGCCCACCTATGAGCAGCATTCACCTTGGTTCCTAAGGCAATGTCGCTAAACAGGAGACAAAGCCCCTCCCATACGCTGAATCAGACAAAGGCAACTAAGCATTGCAGACCTCCCAGGTAGCAGGCTAAAAACTCAAGCTGCAAGTAAATTTAGCTGTCTGAAATGAAAACAAAGGGGAGGGCTGGAGATCAGAGCTGAAGAGACTTTAGACACTCAGGAAAGATTCCAGAACTAGTCTGAATTCTTATTTTGGCTTTTGATTTTATAATTTTGTCTGTTTGTTTTGCTCACTTTTGCTTGCTTTTTGACTTACACTATATGTTTGTGTTAGGCAAAACACATCAAAAGCCATGATTTTATTGGTCTGTCTTTGTGTAGCTACCAGTATTCTTTAGGGAATTTTGCTTGCGTGTTTTTTTTCACTTCTTTCCGGCCTTGTGTCTCTTTTTCACCATTTAGTTTGTATGTATGTCTGTTTTCCCTCTCATTCTTCTCTCATTTGAACTTCCTATAGACCCCCCCTTCCTCCATTATTTTCCTGTTTTATACATCCATTTGATCCAGGGACCAAACCTACATACCGCTGCACAGACAGATTGTAAGGCAATGGGAAATAGGTTCCAGTGGGCTCGTACACCGGTTGGTGGATGCTGGAATCAGCATATAGATTCTGAATCACAGCTATCCCCTCAATTAAACCTCAAAACTGCCAAAAAGTACACCTGCAGCCCACACTCCAACCTCAAAAGTGAACAAAGCCAGAGGACCCTCATAAGGAAGAACAGGAGATTGCATAAGCGAAGCAAAAGCAACCCCACCTTCCCTGAAAAACAGAATTAAAGAAGGGGAGGGAAAGGGGGAGAGAGAGAAAAATCTACACAAATGAAGAAAACCAAAAGAAGAATATGGGTCTCTCCCAGACTCTTGGGAGGGCAGACACTGAAAAAACTGACTTAGGAATGCAAACAATGAAGAGCCCCCAGAATGACTGGTCTCAAACTACAAACCTGGATATCAAGACATTAATGGAGAGATTAAAAAGAATTGAGGAGAGACAAAAAGAAACTAGGAAGGGGCTGATATCTGAGATTATAGTAATAAAGAATACTGTGAAAGAAATAAATAACAAACTGATAAGCATGGAAAGCAGACAAGAAATATCTATCCTAAACATATATGCACCCAACATAGGAGCGCCAATTTTCATAAAGCAGCTTCTAGGAAAACTAAAGAAAGATATTGACTCTAACACCATCATAACTGGGGGCTTTAATACTCCACTCACAACCCTAGACAGATCATCAGGACAAAAAATCAGCAATGAAATCCGGAAATAAATGTGACTCTTGATCAAATAGACTTAATTGATACCTACAGAACACTCCATCCAAAGACCACAGAATACACTTTCTACTCATCACCACATGGAACATATTCTAAGATCGACCATATACTTGGCCATAAACAAAGCATAAGCAAATTTAAAAGGACCAAAATTTTACCATGCACCTTCTCAGACCACAGTGAAATAAAAATAAACATTAACACCAACAAGGTCCCACAAAACCCACAAAGACATGGACACTAAACAGCATGATGCTAAACAACTCCTGGGTCAATGATGAAATCAAAGCAGAGATCAAAAGCTACCTGGAAACAAATGAAAATGAAGAAACAACTTACCAAAATCTCTGGGATGCCATGAAAGCTATAGTAAGAGGGGAATATATATCCCTACAAACGCACATGAAGAAAATGGAAGGATCACAAATTAACAGTCTAACAAGCCACCTAAGGAAGCTGGAAAAGCAAAACCACAAAAATGCTAATTTCAGTAGAAGAATCCTGATCACCATAATAAAAGTGCAAATCCAGGACATAGAAGACAAAAAGATAATACAAAAAAATCAATGAAACAAAAAGCTGGTTCTTCAAAAGGATAAACAAGATCGATGGTCCCCTAGCTAGACTGACCAAGAAAAAGAGAGAAAAAACTCAAATAAGTACAACCAGAAACACAAAAGATGAAGTCACATCTGAACCTGAAGAAATACAAATGATCATTAGAGACTACTACGTACACTTGTTTGGAAACAAACTTGAAAACCTTTTAGAAATGGAGGACTTTTTGTCATCACACAACTTGCCTAGGTTGAAACAAGAAGAAATTGAGACCCTAAATAGACCAATAACAATCAAGGAAATTGACTATATAATAAGAAAACTACCTACAAAAAAAAGCCCTGGACCACATGGCTTTCCAGCAGAATTCTACAAGACATTTAAGGAGGAGCTGATACCAATCCTACTGAAGGTATTCCAGGCAATTGAGAAAGATGGAACTCTCCCCAAATCATTTTACGAAGCTAACATCACATTGATACCCAAGCCGGGTAAAGACCCAACAAAGAAAGAGAACTACAGGCCAATATCTTTGATGAACATAGATGCTAAAATTCTCAACAAGATCCTAGCAAACCGGATTCAACAATACATCTCAAAAATCATCCATCATGACCAAGTAGGCTTCACCCCTGGGATGCAAGGCTGGTTCAACATTCGTAAAACCATAAATGTAATTAAATACATCAACAGATGTCAAAACAAAAACCACATGATTATATCATTAGATGCAGAAAAACCTTTTGATAAAATCCCTTCTTAATAAAAACCCTAGAACATCTAGGCATATGGGGAACATACCTCAAAATAATAAAAGCCATCTCAAGAAACTCACAGCCAGCATACTCCTATTGACAAAATAATAAAAGCCATCTATGAGAAACTCACAGCCAGCATACTCCTATTGACATACTCCATTGACAAAAATTGGAACCATTTCTCATGAAAACTGGAACAAGACAAGGATGCCCACTCTCACCCTCCTGTTCAATATAGTGTTGGATGTCCTGGCTAGAGCAATCAGAGAAGAGAAGGCAATCAGGGGTATCCAAATAGGAAAAGAGGAAGTCAAGTTAGCTCTCTTTGAAGATGACATGACTGCGTACCTTGAAAACCCAAGAGAATCTGTCAAAAACCTCCTTACACTAATAAAGGACTTTGGCAAGGTCTCAGGATATAAAATAAATGTGCAAAAGACAATCGTATTTCTTTACATCAATAATAAACAAACAGAAACCCAAATTAAAAGCACAATTCCATTCACAATAGCCACAGAAAAATGAAATACCTTGGCATCTTCCTAACCAGAAACATGAAAGACCTTTACAATAAAAACAACAAACCACTGCTCAAAGAAATCAAAGATGACACAAACAAGTGGAAAAATATTCCATGCTCATGGATTGGAAGAATCAAAATTGTGAAGAGGCAATCTACAGATTTAATTCTATACCCATCAAATTACCAGCAACATTCTTCTCAGACCTAGAAAAACAACACAGGAATTCATATGGAAACACAAACGTCCAAGAATAGCCAGAACAATCCTCAGCGAAAAAAACGAAGCAAGTGGTATCACATTACCAGACTTCAAACTTTACTATAAAGCTACAATCATCAAAACAGCTTGGTATTGGTATAGGAACAGGCATATAGACCAATGGAATGGAATTGATATTCCAGAAGCATAACCTCAGTTTCTCAACCAACTCATCTTTGACAAAGCCACCACCACCTACCACTGGAGAGAGGAGAACCTATTCAGTAAATGGTGCTGAGAAAGCTGGCTGACCAAATGCAGAAGATTGAAACAGGACCCCTATCTATCCGCATACCCAAAAATTAACTCCAAATGGATCAGAGACCTAAATGTAAAACCTCAAACCATAAGAACCTTAGAAAATGAAGGACATACCCTCATGGATATTGGAACTGGCATCCAATTCCTGAACAAAACCCAAAACTCATAGGTCATAAGAGAGAAGATAGACAAGTGGGACCTCATTAAACTGAAAAGCTTCTGCAAAGCCAAAGAAACCATCAAGAGAGCAGGGAGACAGCCTACAGACTGGGAAAAGTATATGCCAACTCTGTCTGACAAAGGCGTAACACCTTGGATCTACAAGAAACTCAAACGTGCTGAAAAGAAAAAAACAAACAACCCCATTATAAAATGGGCAAAAGATATGAAAAGACACATCTCAAAGGAAGACATCCGAGCAGCCAACAGACACATGAAGAAATGTTCAACCTCACTAATCATCAGGGAGATGCAAATCAAAACCACACTGAGATACCACCTAACTCCAGTCAGAATGGCAATTATCAATAACTCAAAAAATAACAGTTGCTGGAGAGGGTGTGGCAAAAAGGTAACTCTTCTACACTGTTGGTGGGAGTGTAAACTAGTGCAATCTCTGTGGAAAGCAGTGTGGCAATTCCTAAAATCTCTAAATATCAACCTCCCATGTGACCCTGCAATCCCCCTACTGGGAATATATCCTGAAGAACTCAAATCACTCTATCAAAAAGATATCTGCACATGTATGTTTATCACAGCATTGTTCACAATAGCAAGAACCTGGAAGCAACCATGCTGTCCATCAAAAGAGGACTGGATTTTAAAAAGTGGTACATATACACGATGGAATACTACACAGCCAAAAAAGAACAAAATCATGAATTTTACAGCAACCTGGATGGAAGTAGAGTCTATAATACTGATTGACCTCTCACAGAAACAAAGATCTGAGTATCACATTTCTCACTCATATAATGGACCTTGATCATCCAACATATTACCATAAGAAAATGACTGACAGTGGTGGGAAACTATGGGGGTGAGGGGAAGGGAGATGGGATTAACGGTAATAAATATCTGTCTGGGGTTCGGGGAGACACCTGTTATCAACAAGAGTGCCTGAACGAAGCATATTTGTATACCTAACCCTTAGCTGTACCCCACAATACATAATAAAAAAATAATTGTTATAAAAAAATAGAAAGTATTAAACACAGAAGAAAAGGAAAAAAGAATGACAATGTTCTTCACAATAGTATAGGAAAAAGACTGAAAACACACATCAATCAACCCAAAAAAACAAAAGAATGACAACAGACAAGCAGGAACAGCAACAACTGTATAAGAACCTCATGACAGGGATAAATCCTCGAATTTCAATAATTTGGCTGTGTAGTCTGAATGTGAATGGACTAAATGTACACTGAAAAGACATAGAATGGTAAAATGGATAAAATATCATGAGGCAACTATATATTGTCTCCCAGAGATTCATCTCACCAGAAAGGACACTCACAGACTCAAAGTAAGAGGACGGGAAGTGAAATTTCAGGTGAACACAAAAGAAAGCTGGAGCTGCTATCTTAATCTCAGACAAAATACCCTTTAAGCTATCAAAAATTTAAAAAGATACAGAAGGTCACTACATAATGATAAAAGGTTCAATCCATCAATAAGAAATGACTATCTTAAATATACATGCATCCAACATAGTAGCACCAACTTTCATAAAGCAGCTTCTAGGCAAACTTAAAAAAGATATTGACTCTAGCACCATCATAGTTGGGGACTTTAATAACTCACTCACAACCCTAGACAGATCATCAGGACAAAAAATCAGCCAGGAGATCCAGAACCTCAATCTGACATTTGACCAAATGAACTTAATTGATGCCAAAGACCACAGAATATACATTCTGCTCATCACCACATGGAATGTACTTTAAGATCGACAACATCTTTGGCCACAAATCAAGCATAAACAAATTTCATGAAACTGAAATTTTCCATGCACCTTCTCAGACCACAGTAGAATAAAAATAAGTATTAACACCAACAAGATTCCCCCAAAACTCACAAAGACATGGACACTAAACAGCATGATGCTAAGCAACTCCTGGGTCAACACAAAAATCAAAACATCGATTAAAAGATACCTGGAGCCAGGCTAGGTGGCTCAGCCTGTATCCCATGCCTTGGGAGGCTGAGGTGAGGGGACTGCCTGAGCCCATGGGTTTGAGACCCACCTTGGCAAGTTGGCAAGACCTCATCTCTACAATAAATCAAAAAATTAGCTGGGCATGGTAGCGTGCACCTGTAGTTCCAGCTACTTGGAAGGCTGAGGCAGAAGGATTGCCAGAGCCCAGCAGGTCGAGGCTGCAGTGGCTGGTAGCATTTCACTGCACTCCAGTCTGGGCAACAGAGTGAGATTCCAATTAAAAAAATAAAGATACCTGGAAACAAATGAAAATGAAGAAACATCTAACCAAAATTTATGGGATGCCATGAAAGCAATAGTAAGAGGGGAATTCATATCTACACAAATGCACATGAAGAAAATAGAAAGATCACAAGTTAACAACCTAACAAGTCACCAAAGGAAGCTGGAAAAAAAAGACCATCAAAACCCTAAGGATATTAGAAGACAAAAAGATAATACAAAAAAACAATGAAACAAACGGTTAGTTCTTTGAAGAGATAAACAAGATCAATGGTCCCCTAGCTAAACTGACCAAGAAGAATAGAGAATAAGTCCAAATAAGCAAAATCAGCAACACAAAAAATGAAGTCATATTTGACCCTGAAGAAATACAACAGATTATAGAAGACTACTATGTTCACTTGTATGGAAATAAACTTGAACACCTAGAGGAAATGGAGGACTTTCTGACATTACACAACCTCCCTAGGTTGAAACAAGAAAAAAATCTAGACCCTAAATAGGCCAATAACAATCCAGGAAATTGACTAAGTCATAAGAAAACTACTTACAAGAAAAAGCCCTGGACCAATGGTTTTCCAGTAGAATTCTACAAAACATGCAAGGAGGAACTGATAGCAATCCTATTGAAAGTATTCCAGAAGATTGAAAAGATGGAACTCTTCCCAAATCATTTTATGAAGCTAACATCACATTGATACCCAGGCCAGGTAAAGACCCAACAAAGAAAGAGAATTACAGGCCAATATCTTTGATGATCACAGATGCTAAAATTCTCAACAAGATCCTAACAAACCATATTCAACAAAACATCTCAAAAATCATCCACCATGACCAAGTAGGCTTCACCCCTGGGATGCAAGGTTGGTTCAACATTCTTAAGACCATAAATGTAGTTAAACACACCAACAGATATAAAAACAAAAACCATATGATTATGTCAAGATGAAGAATAAACTTTTAATAAAATCCAACACCCATTCTTGATAAAAACCTTGAACACCTAGGCATAGATGGATCATTCCTCAGAATAGTAAGAGCCATCTACAAGAAACCCACAGCCATCATACTGTTAAATAGACAGAAACTGGAACATTACCCCTGAAAACTGGAACAAGACAAGGATGCCCACTCTCACCCCTTCTGTTCAAGATAGTTTTGGAAGTCCTAGCTAAAGCAATCAGAACAGAGAAGGAGATCAGGGGTATCCAAATAGGGAAAGAGGAAGTCAAGCTATCTCTCTTTGCAGACCACATGATTGCATACCTTGAAAACCCAAGAGAATCAGTCAAAAACCTCCTTGCACTGATAAAGGACTTTGGCAAAATCTCAGGATAAAAAATAAATATGTAAAAAACAATCGCATTTCTATACACCAATAATAAACAAACAGATACCCAAATAAAAAGTACAATTCCATTCACCATAGTCACAAAAAAAAAGAAAAGAAATACATTGGCATCTTCCTAACCAGAGATGTGAAAGACCTTTACAATAAAAACTAAAAAACACTGCTCAAAGAAATCAAAGATGACTCGAACAAGTGGAAAAATATTCCATGCTCATGGATTGGAAGAATCACCATTGTCAAGATGTCCATTCTACCTAAGGCAATCTACAGATTTAACACAATATTCATCAAATTACCAGTAACATTCTTCTCAGACCTAGAAACGACAATTCAGGAATTCATATGGAAACATAAATGACCACAAATCACCAAATCAATCCTCAGCAAAAAAAGCAAAGCAGAAAGTATCACACTCCCAGACTTTAAACTTTATTATGAAGCTACAATAATCAAAACAGCCGAGTATTGGTACAAGAACAGGCATATAGACCAATGGAATAGAATTGAGATTCCAGAAGCAGAACCTCAATTTCTCAACCAACTCATCTTCGACAAAGCCTCCACCACCTACTACTGGGAAGAGGAGAAACTAAGCAGTAAATGGTGCTGGGAAAACTGACTGACCACATGCAGAAAATTGAAACAGGACCCCTATCTATCCCCATACACAAAAATTAACTCGAAATGGATCACAGACCTAAATGTAAAACCTCAAACTGTAAGAACCTTAGAAAATGCAGGGGACACTTTTATGAAAGTTGGAACTGGCAACCAATTCCTGATCAAAACCCAAAGTGCCCATGTCATAAGAGAGAAGATAGACAAGTGAAACCTCATTAAACTGACTAGCTTCTGCAAAGCCAAAGAAACCATCAAGAGAGCAGGAAGACAGCCCACAGACTGGGAAAAAATATTTGCCAACTCCATGTCTGACAAAGACCTAACATCAAGGATTTGCAAGGAACTCAAAAGTGCAGAAAAGAAAAAAACAAACAGCCCCATTACGAAGTGGGCAAAAGATATGACTGACACTTCTCAAAGGAAGACATACGAGCAGCCAACAGATACATGAAAAAATGTTCAACCTTACTAGTCATCAAGGTCTTAAATTAAAACTACACTAAGATACCACCTGACTCCAGTCAGAATGACCATCATCAATAACTCAAAAAATAACAGATGCTGGAGAGGATGTGGTGAAAAGGGAACACTTCTACACTGTTGGTGGGAGTGTAAACTAGTACAGCCTCTATTGATAACAGTGTGGTGATTCCTAAAAGTTCTAAAAATCGTCCTTCCATATGACCCTGCAATCCCCCTACTGGGAATATACCCAGAAGAACTCAAATCACTCTATAAATAAGATGCCTGCACACGTATGTTTATCGCATATCGTTCACAATAGCAAAATCATGGAACCAACCATGTTGTCTGTGAGAAGAGGACTGTATTAAAATAATGTGGTACATATACACAATGAAATATTACACAGTCATAAAAAGTACAAAATCATGAACTTCACGGCAACCTGGATGGAATTAGAGTTTATAATACTGAGTGATCTTTTACAGAAAGAAAGATCTGAGTATCACATGGTCTCACTCGTAAGTGGACCTTGAACAACTACTGTAATACTATAACAAAAGGATTGACAGTAGTGGGAAACTGTGGGGGTGGGGAGGAGGTGGGATTGACAGTAGTTAAGATCTGCCTGGGGGGGCACACCTCATCAACAAGGGTACCTGCACAATGAGTATTTGTATACCTAGCCCTGAATTGTACCCCACAATTTAAAAAATAAATTAATTAATTAAAAAAGAATAAAGGAGTCTGATCTGGGGCAGGAAGCACCCAGAAAACAAATCAGCTCACAAAGATTATTAGGGGTAGTTTCAAAAGAATTCAAAAGCTAATTTAAAGACGCTGCACATGGCCAAAGAAGGAACAATTTGAGCTTTAATAAGAATTACTGCTATGGATTTAAACACAGCAAATAGGCTAAAAATCCATGATCCCTTCCAGCACTCATATCTGGGTTTGTAAATATCATTCTCCAGTAAAAGGGGTTAAGGTTCATTTCACAAAATGACAGATCCTAGGACCAGGGCAGGTTCAATGCAAGATGAGACTGGAACATCTCGTAGTGGCGCAAAGTAAGGAAAAGCTCAAAGAACAAAGGAAATGGCCTTGTCAATATTGTATAGGCACCAACCTGAAAGAATGTCCAGAGGCCAAATCTGGAACAATTTGAGCAACATCAACAAAAAAAATAGTATTGGATTATATAAAATAAATAACCCTGGATCCAAAGAGAAGTAAGTAAATGATTGAGTAAATAAATGGAGTAAAGGGATTGATCTTTACAGAATAATTATAAATAATTTATGCTGATAGTCCTCCTCCAAAGGATGGTGCTTAACTCTTCCCTGCCCTACTCTAGAGTGTGGGCTGAATTTAATTTCCAGTGAATAGAATTTTAGCTTCCAAGTTACAGTGGAGAAATATAAAAAACATTATCTTGGCCAAGTGATCAAGGTTAACATCTCCAGTGACAGCATATACCCTTTGAGATGATATGACAAGAGGTGTACTTCCTCTATGCAATATTTTTTCCAAAAACCCAAAACCTTAGTGTCATAAAATGAAAAACATCATACAAACCCATATTGAGGGCCATCATACAAAATTTCTGACTAGTATTTAAAATTGTTAAGGTCATGAAAAACAGGAAAGACAGAAATGTTCACAGACCAGAGAACAACTCTATTAGTTTGCTAGAGCTGTCATAACAAAGTATCACAGATTGAGTGGTTTAAATAGCATAAATTCATTTTCTTTCAGTTTTGAAGGCTAGAAGTCCCAAATCAAGGTGTCAGCAGCGTTGGTTTCTTCTGAGGGCTCTCTCCTTGGCTTGTAGATGGTAGTCTTCTCCTTGTGTTTTCATATTGTCTTCCTCCTGTGTTTGTTTTGTCCTAATCTCTTCTTATAAGAACAGCAGCCATATTAGATTAAGGCTTACCCTAATGACCTCATTTTAATTTCATCACCTCTTTAAAGATCTTATCTCTAAATACATCCCTAACTTCCATGAGTTAGGACTTCAACATAAGAATTTTAGCAAGACCTATATCCGCCCATGACAACTCCTAAAAGTAATGTGATAGTGGTATGTGACTGGATTCTGGAACAACAACAACAAAAAGAACATTAGTGGGAAGATTCATGAAATCTGAATAAAGTCTATGAAAGTGAAAGGACAAAAAGTTAAAATGGAGTTACCTTGACCGTTGCAGGCAGGTGATCTGGCGTTGTCTCATATTTGTGTTCTCACTCATAAATGGACCTTGAACAAGGGATCTTGTTATAATTACCAATTAGTGGTATGCTATAGTGAATAATGTTTTATGTTGTAATTGGCTCTGCTAACTCTCTTGCTCTGAAGTCAGTTTAATTAACTCCACTCTTCAGAGTTACTTGTAAGTAAAGTTGTAACCTATCCCTAGTAATGGGGACCAAAATTTTATAATTAACATCCTTGCTCCGAGGATGTTTCTAGCTGTCTTGCAAGGCAAACCATCTGGTCACCAAGATTAAAATTTTTAAAAAGTTATGATAGCTTCAAGTCTCCTGCAGTTTTCCGAAGAATGCTTTTCTACTCCAGACTTCCTACTATTTTACCTAAAAACAACACATTCTCAGCTAAGTCCCTAAATCTAAGGACATTTGAAGCCAAACGTTTGTGCCTTGATATTATTTTACAGATATTGGGCTAATCTCCCTGTCTACCCCATCTATATAATCAATTATCTAAAACTCTGGATGCTGCCATCCTGAACAGCTACTCACCATAGCAATAACAACCCCCTTCCCACTGTTACATTTTACAAAAATGCCTTTTGTAAATCAATTAATTCCCATTCCCAAACTCCTAGGACAAAAACTTTATAAAACACCCAGTCTCAGATATTCACTGCCAAACATTCCTTAAGCGTCTGGCTTCTTCTCCGATCTTGGAGCGATGAATACACCCTTTTCCTCTGATCTACTTTCTAAATAAACTTTTCCTTTTAACCTACTCTTTGTGTAATTTTTTGCATCTTTCCTGTCACACTGGTACACTGGCCTTATACTCTGGAGTTCAAGCAATAGTGGTATACTAATATCAGTTTCTTAGTTTTGATAAATGCATCATGGTTTTGTAAGATATTGACCACAGCGATTTCTGAAAGAAATAGAAATTGACCTTCCATATGACCTAGCAATTCCCCTATTGGGATATACCCGGAGGAACTCAATTCATTCTACCAAAAAGATACCTGCACACGTATGTTTGCTGCAGCTCTATTCACAATAACAAAAAACATGGAACCAACTGTGTTGCCCATCGAAGCTGGAATGGATAAAAAATGTGGCACATATGCACAATGGAATATTCTGCAGCCATAAAGAAGGACAAATATATGGACTTTGAAGCAACTTGGATGAATTTGGAGTCGATCATACTCAGTGATTTATCACAAAAACAAAGAACAGAGTTCCATATGTTCTCACTCATAAATGGACCTTGAACAATTATAATGCTATAAGAAAGTGATTGGCAGTAGTGGGAAACTGTCAGGGGAGGGCGGGTGGAATTGGCAATTGAGGGAAACTGCTAGGGGAGGGAGGGGTATACTTCATCAACAAAGGTACCTGCATGATCAATGTTTATATACCTAATCCTGAATTGTACTCCACATCTTTATAATAAAAAATTTTTTTAAAGATATTGACCACAGGAGAAATCAGGTGTGTACTCTGAAACTCTCTGTACTATCATGGCAACTTTTCTGTAAATAAAAAAAAATTATTCCAAACTCAAAAGTTTATTTTAACAATTTGAAAAATCTTTTTTTCCACTCTAATTCACATGTTTCCTAGTTAGTGTCCAGTATTCAGGAACTTTGAAATACTTTATTGGCTCAACAGTATTTCCCAGAGTAAGTTATGAACCCACACTGACATGGAAAAAGAATCCCACAGCCTTTTATTTTTGCTAATCAGTTCCCAAAAGGACTGTGAATGTCACAATAAATAGAGATGGGCCAGGTCAAAATTGCTATACTTTCCACTGTCCTCCTTCTCCTTCCCAGCTCCTTTATAAACAAAAAATGACACAATGTTTACCAGCAGGATGTAGAATCAGACTGCTGTGCTCAAATCTTAGGGAACCTAAGCAAGTTACTTAGTCTGTTAGAGTCTCAGTGTTCTCATCTGAAAATAAGAAGAGTAACATCTGTTGCTGCCCATCAAAAGAGAACTGGGTTTTTTTTTTTTTTATATGTGGTGCATATACATGATGGAATACTATGCAGCCATAAAGAAGGATAAAATTATGAACTTTGCAGCAACTTGAATGGATTTAGTCTATAATACTGAGTGATTTATCACAGAAACAAAGAACTGTGTATCACATGTTCTCACTCATAAGTAGACCTAGAACAATTACCATAATACTATAAGAAAGGGATTGGCAGTAGTGGGAAACTGCCAGGGGAGGGAGGAGGGACACCTCACCAACAAGGGTACCTGCGTAATGACCATTTGTACACCTAACCAACATTTTTAAAATAAAAAGAGAAATTAAATAAGAAGATGTATGCCAACCACTATGCTTAAGTTAGCAATTTACTTAAAAATAACTATTTTTAAATAATGATTTCCAACTTTCTATTGTTTTGAGCTTAGATAATAGCATTTGTAATTTATCTTCAACATATATTTACTAACACCAACTTGTGCTATCATAGTTTCTTGGAACTTTACTTTTGCCAGGTCTCTTTTCATATAGGGTATCTTATTTATTCCACAACAACAAATGATAAAAGGTAGACATTATCAGGCCCACCTTACAAAAGAAGAAACAGACACTCAGAAATTAGGCAACTTGTCTAAGTTTGTAGACTTGGTGTGCCTGAGACAGGCTATCTGTTTAACCATCACTTTTCCTCTTCCTAGACACATATTTTCCAGTTGTCCTTGCAGATAATCTGGGGCCATGTAACTGGGTTCTAGACATTGGAATGTGAGCAGAAATAATGTACACTAACTCCCAGCTTGGTTGTAAAACCCATTGCATTAATCTTACAACATATCCTCTCCCTTTCTTTGTCAATTCTGGAAGCCATGAATTGAAGATGGCAACATCATGAAATGCAATATTCATGGAATCTGAGTCATCAATTGGAGATGAGCTTCCTAGGAGAGATGCCTGACCCAAATCAAGCTGTGCCATAAGCAAAAAATAAGCATTTGTATTTGTTTATTTGGATTTCAAGGCTGGACCTCTCAGCCTATCACCTCCCCCATGATTCCTTTCCCAATGGACAAGCCAACTGGTTCCTCCATGAAAACACTCTCACTCTCACTCATTTGCTCATGCCTCTCCCTTTGTGCAATCTGTTTTTTCTTGATAGAGATGACTCAACCAGTTCCATGCCTGATTATAAAAACCATGATTGCTTTGAATAGGGTTTTGTTTATGCTTATCTGTATTGTGTTTTTCCAGAACTAATAAACATTGCCATTTAATTTTAATACCTGCATGACAAATATTTATAATAGAAATACCTATGATGGGAGGGTAAATTAAGCCATCAGAAAATGAAAGTAGTAACTTTCAAATTTCAGCTTACATCTTGCTCCTTGTGGCAGACTGTAACTTCCATGACTCCAATAAATCTTGCCTCCATGTCCATGCCCTTGTGAAATTCTCATTATGTTGTCTCAACTGGGCCTGTGAATGCTTTGGCCAACATAACACAACAGCAGTGATGCCCTGCTAGTTCTAGGGATGGTACTTATTTGGTCTAGTAGTTTCTGCTTCTTCTCCCTTGGAAAGCTCTTTCTTGGCACTCAGTCACCATGTCATGAGGCAGCCCAAGCAGTCACAAGAACTGATGAGCTTTCCATCAATTTTCCAGATGTCTTCAGCTATCTCAGTTCCTGGCCCTACCTGAAACAAAAGAGCCACCAGGTCAACCCAAATAATGGTAAGAGATAGTCAAACGATATTTTACACCGCTATGTTGATTTGCTACCCAGCAATAGATAGCTGAAACACTTTTCTACAAAGTGCTTCTATAGAGCCCCAATGTTTACAGCTGGTAATAATTTATTTATCCTGTGTCATGCATATCACTGTAATCATTGATGCATTTATCACTTACTGTCATATTATAGCTATTTCTTCACATAGCTTGCCTGTCACAAAACATGAATTGCCAAAAGCAGAACTTCTAGATGCCAGAGGTATTAAAGTTATGAATAAGAATATAGGCTTCTAAGTCACGTTACCTGGGTCAAATGTGGACTCTACTGTTTACTAGCTATATAAACTTATCATTTAACTTCTCTGTACTTTAGTTTTCTGACATGTAAAACAGGTTATTGCAAGAATAAAATAAGTTACTATATTTGTAAAGTACTCAAAT
Source organism: Cephalopachus bancanus (assembly GCA_027257055.1). Lineage (NCBI taxonomy): Eukaryota > Metazoa > Chordata > Mammalia > Primates > Tarsiidae > Cephalopachus > Cephalopachus bancanus. The sequence goes on from JAPVLO010000113.1 coordinate 7,161,446, forward strand.
TAGTGACTGGCAAGTAATAAACACTCAGTAAATATTAGTGTTATCTTACCATTTTCTCTATTATTCAGTTCAGTATCTAATATATTACAAGGACCCAGTACATTCTCAATGAGTAAATAAATGGTGGATGTGAAAGTAGGTTCAGTCAATTCAGAATACCAGAAAATTATTATACTTTCCTCCTGTTAAGAGAAAGCTCTTTGTACCCTTCCCTTGAACGCAGGCTTGCCTATGACCACTTTGACCAACGGAATATGGCATAAGTGACAGAGTGCCAATTCTGGGAGCCCTAATCCACTGTGTAATATGCTCAACTACACTGTGGGAAATGGAGAAGAACCCAACCAGACTCATCCTTCTATGTCTCCTCCAATGCACTGTGAATGTGAGTAAAGGCATCTTGAAACCAACTACCAGCTGAGAATCACTGAGTGAATCTAGTCCACATGGTGAAAACTAGACTTGCCAGCAGAGCTCTGACCAAATTCCTGATGCACAGCATCATGAGATTTAATAAAGTGGTTGTTACCTTAAGCACACATTTTAGGGAAGTTTGCTATGGGACAACAGCTGTCTCAGACATTTTGCTTCCCTCTTCAGAATCGCCGATCCCTCTCCCCCTCAAAAGCCTGCCACAGAAATGCACGCATCACAACAAAGTGCAGAGAAGGTGGGAGTGTGCTCAAGTTTTCTTCTAGGTGTTGTCACCAAAGACTGATGATTATTTCATCTACCTGCAGCTCAGGGCCTATTGATAAAAAGTCATTGGTCTAACATCACAGTCTGTAACCAGTCCATTCATAAGACAATAAAGAAAAACACACTGTCCCTGAAGTTCAGGCCACTTTCTTTTGAAGCAAGCCTGGAGGGCACTCAACCTACAGCGGTCATGAAGCCAGTAGTCCTCAGGTCCTGTCTATGTTTTCAGCCTCTGACCTATTCTCTCTAGCTTCCTTGGAGCTGGTTACTCCACAAATCATGCTGCCTGTGCCATGGTTTTGAAGGACACTCTGCCAAAGGTCAGCTGTATTCTTAGTCACTCTACTGCATGAAGTACTAAACTTGGGGGTCGGGGAATGGAAGAAATGGAGACACTGGCTAACAGAGGGTGCCAGAGCACTTAAGAACATATGTGGGTAGGGGGATACAAAAATCACCACAGTTCCCGATGAGCTGTCTCTGATGGCTGATTCCTCTGTTTCACTTAGACAGGTTTTTGGATCTTACTTTATGGGATTCTGTGGTCTGAAATACTCCATAAATCTCCATGAGCCTTTCAGAGTCCCTCTCAGTGTTTCATTCACACATCCTGACAGTTCCTGTTCAAGTGAGGAGTTAGGTTCAGGGACTGGCTGTAGCCTGACTGGTCTCCGTGAGCTATGAGAAATAAATCCATCAGTAGCCTGGCAGGACTATGTGCCTTCCCGAGCTTCAAGATTTGTACACAGGGCTAGGGATCATCAAAAGCCTGGGAATTTTAATGACACCAACACTTTCCAAAAGCATGAGAAGAAGAGCATGTTCCAGATTTTCCCCTTACATCTTTAAGATAAACATTGGGCCGGGCTCGGTGGCTCAGCCTGTAATCCCGCGCCTTTGGGAGGCTGAGGTGAGTGGACTGCCTGAGCCCACGGGTTCGAGACCCGCGTGGGCAGCAAGACCTCATCTCTACAATAAATCAAAAAATCAGCCAGGTGTGGTAGTGCATGCCTGTAATTCCGGCTACTTGGAAGGCTGAGGCAGAAGGATCACCGGGGCCCAGCAGGTCGAGGCTGCGGTGGCTGGGAGCAGCCACTGCACTCCAGTCTGGGTGACAGAGTGAGACTCCAACACACACACACACACAAAGATAGACATTGGTTGCAATAATTATGGTAAAGCCAATGCACATTTTCTTGGCCTTCGTACAAAGTATGGTATTAATATGAGCCAGTTTAAGACAAAAGGCATAACTGGAGATGGCCTTGCCAGCTGCATCCTCCAGAAATTCCTGAGTCAGAGAGTCTGTTTTATTTTGTGGGTACACAGTCAGAAGGTGAGCAGATGCCACTACCCTTTCCACCTGTATGTGTGGATTTGGTAGGATTGACTCCGTGGAAGACAGAAAGATGCAAACAGACATGCCAGAGGTATTGGGTGCCTTTTGACCCTTAGACATCTGTGGAAATTTTCCCTTGGACATCTGTGGACGTTTTCCTGAGATTGACAGGACATTTCTCTTCTTTCTACTTTTGATAGCCCAGGGAGACCACACTGAACCCCTGGTGAGCTTTAAATAAAACTTGCTCTGACCATCCTGTTTCTTTTTTGTGTTTCCTTCCAACCCCACCTTCGACTGGAGATTATAAACACAGTGGTGTGAAGGGCTAATATGCTCCAGCATCAAAATGACTGATGTTTCCTTTTATGTGCCTTTTAGATCATATAAAATGGTGCTTAGAGATTCGGTCTTTATTTTTAACCAAGTGAACCTACATATAAAAGTGGAATATAGATGTGATAGTAGTCTATATGAAGATATGTTGAAACCTCAAATCACTTGAATAGGCAGCTTCCCATTCTAAGTATAAATTGTCCCTGCTCTCACTCCTTCATACACACTCACATATACTCTCTATATCCTTATTTTCTGAGAAGCCAGCTTCCTCCAGCTAGACTTGATGGTGAATTCCTCCATGAAGATATCTAATTCACATCTGACCTTTGTCCTTTTAGTTCCTGATTCTTCCTCTCAGTTACTGCGTGATGCCTGGAGCAGATAGCCAGGATTCTAGTTTCAGTTTTCAGACATGTGGACTGGGGCTCCTTGTGTAACTTCTCTGCTACTTAGTTTCCCCATCTGTAAAATAAGTCTAATAACAGTACCTGCTTCCAAGATTTGTTGTGATGATAAAAACAGATAATGCTCTGAACACAGCCAATAGTGCCCACAACAGGGGAATACATGCTACTGACATTGGCTATTCCTGACACAAGGTGAAATGTGTCATATAAACTGTCTTGAGCATGTCCTCATCTGGAGTTACAGTCATGAACTCAGAAAGACCCAGGTGATCATCCAGTGCTGCCTCTAGCCTGCTGGAGCACTGTTTCACAAACTATGTTTGTGGAACACCACTTAGTCCTGAAATGCTCCTCCTCCAGCATGTTACACAACAAGTGGCTATGCATGCCTTAGAACAGCAGCCCCCAACATTTTTGGCATCAGAGACCAATTTCCTGGAATACAATTTTTCTGTGGATGATGGGGAAGGGTCATCAGGCATTAGATAATCCTAAAGAGTACACAACCTAGATCTCACACATGTGCATTTCACAATAGAGTTTGCATTCCTATGAAAATCTAATGGCTCCACTGACCTGACAGGACACAAAGCTCTGCTCACCTGCCACTCACCTCCCACTGTGAAGCCTGGTTCCTACTGATCTGTAGCCCAGGGATTGGGGAACATTGCCTTAGAAGGTGTTATGTCATCAAATCAATGTTCAAGACAATGCTTTCATCCCCTTCTTGAGAAAGTCTCCAGTAAAGACACCTGCTGAACTTGATTTAAACTATTATTTCTAAACTTTAATGGTCTATACAATTGTTTCTTATAAACAACTAGTATTAATCTTGTTAAAAGCAGAGATGGAGAAATGTTGTTTTCATGTGACTATCCATTTTATCTTAGAATACTTGCAGTGCCAGGATTCGCCACTTTATAAGACTGATGATGCCATTCTCGGAAGATGACGTCATTGGAATGCTCTTTATGCTGAACCGCCTCTCTGTAGCCTCCACTCAGTGACTCTAATTCTACATGGTATGCCTCATAGCATATACTTTCTCTCTCCTCCTCCCTCAGCTACCAAGACCCCTCACGCCCTAACTGAAATAAGATAAAATTACATAACTAAGCTCCCAACATCAGGTCCATTAATTTTTAATTTAGGAACTTGGTATGTTGGTTGGTTGATTGGTTTTGTTTGTCAGTTTGTCACTCAGAAATTATTTGACATGATTTTTAGTCTCTTGTCCATCCTGACTACTCTTTTAAAATATACATTCCAATTTATATATATTCTCCTTAAGTGTGAGATTTGAGTTATTGTCTTCTCTGTTCTATATACCATAATTTTGTTCATGCAATTTTAAGACCATGGGTGCAGTTATAATAGCAGCATCACAGCTATTATAACCCGTCAGACTGAGCTCTCTACAATTATGTAATACTCGAAGTCATAGGGACTGGCTAAACTCAGTCTTCCCCCATTCCATCATTTTGTGAATGAGCACACTGCAACCTCATGGCCTTGGAGAAAATCCCTGTCAAGTTCCACTTTGTTCTCCAAGGCATTCTGTAACTGACTAATCAAAAAGGAAAATAAGTACAAAAATATCATAAATCTGCTTCCATTTGTGTAAAAAATAAAGATGTGTATACATATATATGTATTTACATCTTTGTGTTTGAATTTGCATATGCATAAAAGCTTTGGAAATATACATAAGAAATCACTAATACAGGTCCCCCCATATGAAAGATACGTTTCCAGACCAAACTCTATATATACTATGTTTCTTCCTGTATCTACATACTTATTTATAAATTAGGCACAGTCAGAGATTAACTGTAATAACTAATGATCAAATGGAAAAATCACAATATGCTGCAATACCTATTATATGAATGTGGTCTCTCTCTCACCCAAAATATCTTATTGTACTGTGCTTATCCTTATTCTTGTGAGGATGTAAAATGGTAAAATGATGAGATGAAGTGAGGTGAATGACATAGGCACTGTGATGCAGCCTTAGCCTACTATTGTCTTTCTGGTAATGAAGATTCATCAGAAGGAGGGTTATCTGCTTCAGATGATCCTGGATCATTGAACTGTGACCATGTTGGTGACTGGATGTCAGGAGTAGAGATGCCAATGACTAACGTTAGACAGCATCTACAGTGTGGATACACTGGGCAAAGGGATGGTTCATGTCACGAACGGGATGGAGTAGGACAGTGAGAGACTTCATTAAACTACTCAAAACAGTGTGCAATCTAAAACTTATGAATTTCTTCTATCTGGAATTTTGCATTTGTTATTTGTTGGGCCTTGGTTGACCAAGACAACTGAAACAGTGGAAACCAAACTGTATGTAGGCAGACTACTGCAAGTGCTGGCTCAGAAAGTTTAGAGGGTAAAGGATTAGATGATATTGTGTCACTTTGATGTTGTTAGAATATTACCATGCACATAGAGTTCTTCTTTGGTAAAAAGTAAACTAGAAAAAAAATGGGAGGAATCATCCCATCAATATTGCCTACTAACTTTGCTTCCTTCCCATGTACAACTTGATGAGTTTGCCTTCTCAACCTTCACTAAACTTTCTTTCTTTCCTTATTTCTTTCCTTCTCTCTCTCTCTCTCTCTCTCTCTCTCTCTCTCTCCCTCTTTCTTTTTTTTAACACAGATGTTCAGTGGAGGCCTCTGGAGTGTACACAGCAGAAAAGCAAGTTTGTTTCCTCCACATACTGAGTGCCAATTCCACCCTTGCTATGGCTGCACACCTTACTTCACAAACTGAGTAGATGATTTTATTTTCCTATTTGCTTTTCACTCAGGGTTTTGTTCAGTTCAAGAAACCTTTTAAAAATGATTTAAACCAGAGGTTCTTTGGGTTACACAAAATGTGCCCTACTTTCCCCAATGGAGCAGATTAAAAAGAGGAACATTTGAGGAGAGATCCCAACAATATTTTTCACAGTTCCTGTTGTCTCCACAACAGGGTGTAACTCAGGCTTAACTGAGAGGAGTATACCGGATAACTGAAAAAGCCCAGGGTAGAGTGAGGTTCACAACTCAGCACTCACCCAGGGGAAAGGGCCACTTTCTTCTCCAGCCTTCCCTATACCCCTTGGATCTCTTATACTGCCCCAAACTCTATAATATATTCATCTTCTTGTACTCAGCAAGTGGCATTGAGCCCAGTGGCCACATGTTAATGAGCACTGAGGGAATCTGTGAGTGTTCTCTTCCAAGGATCACTCCATATTCTTTCTGCCTTGGAGACGATCCACTATTGGCTCCCAAATCCAGCCCCATTAGGCTTATCCATCCCACAGTTTCGATGTAATAATCTCCAAGGAACTCTCTCGAGACAGGTTTGCTATGCGTTCACTCCTAATTACCCTCAGCATCACAGAACACATTATCCAGGGTAACATGAAGTCCTGCACTGGTAACACTCATCACACAGACAAAATTTATACCAAAATATTACTCTGACTCTGGTGTTATTTGAAAGTAGGAGACTTGGTAGAATTTAGTGAGAGTGAAGCTATATATAACTTGTTTGGATGGAGTTAACCTCTGAATGGACTTCCTTAGGGATCTGTTGCATTTATCACACACCAAAGCTATTAATGCCATGGCAGATTGTTGTAAATAGCACATACATGCTGTCATCATCTCGCAATAACACAAAACCAAGATGTGAACTTGGACTAGTGTGGACTTTTCATTTTGACAGTTCCAGCTCAGTGCCCACCAATCTTGCAGTGCAAATCCAGATCTTATTCCTAGACTTGGATTCATATTTGAGACTACATGAAGCCAAATATCCAGGGGACAACTGAAATCTCCATTAAAAAATCTTATTTTTTCAAAATATCCAGTTGTTTGACCTTTTCTAGCAAAAGCTTGTAGAATTTTTACTACTTTTTTTCTTTGTATTTAACCTGTGTTTGAAAACCTGTGGACTTATGTAAGACCTCTGGCCATTTAAAACTCAGACGTGGAGCTTAAACTTGAAAATGACCAGTAAGTAGCTCCATGGCTTGTGGGACTACATATTTCTATCCTGGGCTTCTCAAAGCAGTTTTTATGAACTCAGAGACGAACTGGACATAGATGTCGAGAGGGGCAGAGCCAAGCAGCCTAGGGGACAAAAGTCAGGCTCACTGTGAGATCTCAGCAACACATGCTGGCTATTATTGAATGCCAAAAGTTTTCTTCTCAGATGATTTTAGTGCTAATTGTGTGCACTACAAAGAGATGGACATGCAGTTAAATCCCGGAAGGGCATAGCTGGGTAGGAGGTCAGATTCTCATCCTCTAATACCACATTAGGAACAGGAAGTGCTACTTCCAAATTCTGTTTCTGTTTCTATGTGAGCTCCCTACCCAGAAGACCTACAATTTTTCCATGATGAGGCTTCTCTCCATGCCTATCCGTCTCCTTACTTCCGCCCTCCATTAATATCTCATTTGATGATTGCCTGCACCACTTTACCCTGGAATTCTTCCTCCTTTCTGAACCTTAGTTGCCCTATCTATAAAACATGGAGGCATTTTCATAGGTTTTCTAAGTATTCATTGTGACTACTTAAGTAAGGGGCTCTGCTTTGCACATGGTAAGTTCTCAGTAAGTATCCATTAAAATCCATTAAGGGCCAGAACAAAGTCTTAGAAGTCAGACTGATTCTTTAGCTGGGTAATCTTGAGCAAATTAGAAGACTACCACATAGGATGATTAAGTTAAGTGAGTCAGTAATATAAGCACTTTGGACAATACCTGGCACCTAGAAAATGCTTGATAAATGTTAGCCACTTATATTATTATCCTATAAAGTCCTCTCCAAGGAAGCATTTCTCTCCTTTGCTACTGGTCTCTTGTGAGCACTGTTAACCTGGCAGATTGAGTCCTTCTGGGATGACATTATTTGGTACTTAGCTGTAGCTTGTTTTCTGGGTGTATTTTTTCGTTTCAGGGAAAACTCATCTTTTACCTTTCCAGTAGGTGTCTAGATATATTTGAAAGACAGATTAACTGCTGATGGACTGTAGCTGGATGCCATGTATGCTTTCAGACCTCTTTACCGGACTTCAAGAGTGAAGCTGATTCCCTCTGTGGATGGCAAGCATTTCTCTGGTGCTAGGGGAAGCCAGGCCCAAGCTGCTGCAGGACAGAACAACAGGCCAGGTTTGAAGCAGACTCTGGATTTGATGCCAGCCTTCCCACATACTGGGGTTGTGATCAGAGCAAACTTCCTTTACACTACAGTTTGGTGTCTGTGGAGTGACTATAGTAGGGGATCATCCTCCCTGTCCCAGCAGGCTTGACAAGTAAGAAGACGTTCTCAGAGGTGCTGCTAAATTGTGAGCTGTCTTAATCTATCTGTGAATCTTTTTTCTTCTTCTATTTTTTGAGTTACAAGTAATTTAATTGTTAAGATAAAGATCATGTCCTAAATTGCCTGGGAAACAGACTCATTTATTTTTAAATGTATTATTCTTTTTTCTAACTTATTTAATTGACAAATATAAATTGTACATATTTATTATGCACAGCATGATGTTTTAAAATATATATACACTATGGGATGGCAGAACTGAACTAATTACCATATACTTACTTTTTGTAGTGAGAACACTTAAAATCTATTCTCCTAGGAATTTTTAAGAATACATTATTAACTATAGTCACCATGTTGTATACTAGATCCCTTAAATTTATTTTTCCTCTTTAACTGAAATCCTCTCCCCCAATCCCAGCTCCTGGTATGCATCATTCTATTCTCTATTTGCTTTAGTATTTTTTTTAATTGAGATATAATTATGTAGTCACATGCCATGAAGTCTACTCTTGCCATCCTCAGTAGCCCTCTAGGATACCCGGAACTAAAGCCTGAGGCAGAGTAGTTAAAACTACCCACACAGAAGAGGATGAGCTGTCCACAGGAAAAGAAAATGCTGTAAGTAGCTGAAGCTATTCTGTGCTTTGACATGACAAATTCCTCCATCTCTGAGCTTTGATGAGAAAGAGGGATACCCTCCCCCTACCTCGTCCTGCTGAGACCCCATCGTGTGCACTCTCCTTGCCTAGGAAGTCCTGGCTTTCTTCACCTTTAAGGAACCTACTTTGGCCGGACACTGAACTTCCTGTGCAGACATTGGAGCATCCATCACTTTCTAATCACTGGTTTTCTCCTGCTTAATCCCAGGCCTATTTTCCTTACCTCACTGAAAATTAAAGAAAGAAAAAAGAAAACCCTAGAAGTCTTGGAACTCTTATCTTGGCAGAGCCTCAGCCTAGCAGAGACGCCAGTTGGCAGCTAAGAAAATAAACAGTACCTGGGGCAGTCATGTAGCTGTAGGCTGGGCCCTGTCTCAGCCTGATAATGCCCAGGGCCCCCCATCATCCCTGAGGGCAACCAAGACAGGAGAGCTCACCATACTCACGAACCATGCTCCCCTCCTTACTGAGTCTCCCAGACCTTCTTCTATTCCCCTTAATCTCTGCTTCCCATCCCCTCCGGTGTCATTTCTCTCTCTCCCTTCCAGCACTATGATTTAGTCCAATCTCATCACATCCTCTCTAACTGAGGCAAAGGACTTTGATTTGGTATCTGAGCTTCCAGGACCTTTAGACACACTACCACCTGGATACTTATCCTGTGACTGCTTTTCTCAAAGGCTGTTGGTTCCTCCCTAATTAAGGCCAACCACCTGACATGACCAGAGAGACTCAAGCTCCCTCTGGTTAGTGGTGCCTCTGTCTGCTCCCTACATGTAGCGTCAGCACCCACTAAACAAACCACCCCTATTGTGGGCCTCCTCCCTCAATTCTCACGTCACCACCCACGGAATCCTCATCATTCCTGAGGCCTGTCCTACAACACCTCTTCCAGAAAGCTTTCCTTACCTCTCCAATGTGTGTGCTTCTTCTCTTCACTAGTTTTGCAAGGCTCAGTTTGTAGCTCGGCAGCTTCCCTTCTAATCTATGTAGTAATTATTTCTGACCACATCTTATCTCCTCTACCAGACACCATGTTATTTGAGGTCAAAGAATGAGGTTTTTTTTACCTCCACACCCCTGTGGGTGGAATGTGAAATGTCAGCTCTCCCACCAGGCTTGGAAAACTGAGGACAGGCCAAAGTACTTAGAGAAGAAAACCAAAAATAACCATACTTCCACTGGATACCACTTCTCACCAAACAGCTTGTCCAGGTTATCCTACCCAAGTCCATAATGTGAGAACCCTCAGCTTCACAAAGTCCAGAGATCCTGAGCTTCTACTTGGTCCCAGACACCAGCAGGGGGTGGTAAGCACGTTGTCCAGCCATGGTTTCCCATGCATCTGTGTCAAGAATGTCACTATTCTGGATTGAATGAACCCAGAGCTAGTGACAATTTCCAGACATTATGTGACAGAGAACATTTCTGTAGACAAACCCTTCCTCCAGGCTCGTATGACCTTCAGTATCAACCCTGCCTTTCTCCCCGCCGGATGACATCCTTCCGCTCCTATTTTGCTTACATTGCAATCAGACAGATAAATCTCCAGCTGAGCGTCTCGGGTAGGTCCTGGTTGGTCAACGCTAACCTTACAGGAAGTTCATGTGGGGGGCTCTGAAGCAAACTGCCAGAAGAGGAAGCAAGAGGGCAGGCCTGAGGAACAAGCCTGAAATCAGAGTGCTAGGCAGAACAGGCATGGGGCAGCAAGGAACACTGCTTGAAGCATGCATGGGGCAGAGGTATGGAGCCCTACAGAGCTCGTGAAGAAAACTTCAGAAAATCACCGAGACTGCACATCCTTCCTCCCTCTCTCCACTCCTTTCTCTTTTTTATTTTTTGAGAATAAACTGATTTAGTTCCTATGCTGTCAGTTATCTTTGACTCTCCTCATTGCCTCCTTGACTTCTCAAGAGACGGCTCCAGGATCACTTCCTCCAGACATCCTGCCCTGAGTTCACCTTCTGTGTTTTGGGGTTTCTCTTGGGGCAAAATGTCAATCAGCCTGTTCTGCTGCTATCAGCTCCCAATTCCTTGCCCGTGGGACTGTGAGCTCTTTCATGCTCTTCACCTCTGTATCCTCAATGCCCAGCTAGCCTTTGCAGAAGACTCACAATCACACAGCACACATCTCTCCAACTCCCTTTTACCCCTTCACTGATGTCCTGCCCAGGTGACTCCCTAATCTTCCATCTCCTCCAACTCTTGACTCTGCCTCTACTTCAGCTAGTATCTCACACCGAAGAGGTGTTTCAAAAGAAGCAGAAATATCTGGATTTGAGTCTCAGCTCTACCACTTGCTAGCTGGGTAACTGTTAATAGCATTTTAAGATTTCTATGACTTGAGTTTTTTATGTCCTCAATAGCTGATAACATGAAGATAACAAAAGTAAGATAATGCTTTTGAAGATACCAATAAAGGGCTGGTCACTGAATTGTCTACTCCATAACATGGGAAGTTAAATAAAGCAATAATGCTCTCCCTCCTGCCTCCTTATAATGTAGGAGAATGGAGAAAGCCTAAGCTGTAGACACCTGATTTCTCCTCGGCTAGATAGCTGGTGTTTCAAGGACAGAGTTGGTGTGTTATACCTCTACCTATCCCAGATGTTGAGCACAGTCATGGTTTACAGGAGTCATGGGACAGTGTTTGTAGACTGAACAAATGAATCAACTGCAGAGCATTTCCTTCAGGTCTTGGATACAGCAAGTGCTGTGCCTCTACCTCATATGGGATTTCCCCATCTAACCCAACCCCTCACATACCCTTCTGTATCTCTCTCCCTAGCACAAAATGCAAGAGCCTCCTGGAGATCAGAGATCATGGGTTTCTTAGAATCCTGCACTCTGATGGTGCACAGTGGGAGCTTAAATGTTGTGAGAGTTTGTGGAAATGCTTTAATATGTACTCCTAACTGAGCAACTGAAGTCAGTAAGGGATGTTCTCCTAAAAGGTTAAATGTGTGAAGGGGTAATCTATGGCCATGTGGGAATAGGAACAGTAGACTAAAAGGGAAAGTGTAAAGAAGCAAAGCAAAGGACAATTCAGAACAAGTCAAAAAGCAAAGAATAGAAATCTGGAGGATTGGGACAGCCTCATAGGGGGTCCAGAGCTTAAGGGCAGAAAAGAAAGACAGGAGCAAGCGGGTCATGCAGAAAATAAGTCTGTACTCAGAAACCATATCTATCAGCAGATTTGGATGTTGCCAGAAGTGATTTGAGAAGAAGCACTCACGGGCATGGACATCTGGAGTCTGGGCTGCAGTGTTGGTCCCTGGTCTAGAGACTGCTTCTCCATGGAACTGACCTCAGGGTCTGGCTGCCTCCTTGGCCCCATCTTCCTTCTTAGAGCTGGGATCTTCACCAAAAGTCCAGAATATGTCCACTCTGCCTGTTTGAGCTATCATAACTGCCCTGTGGCTCAACTTCTAAGCCCAACTTCTTGTTCTAATAGGCTTCACCCTTGACCGCTCTCCCTGTGACCCAGGGAGATAATTCATCTACATCCTTCATGCTTAAGCTAGCTCAGGGGCCAGAAGCTGTTGAGTCATGACTCTCGAGTTTAACCGAGCTTCTGCTCTATAATAAACATTGTCCTAAGCACTTTACATAATACTGTTCAAAGGATCCCATCAGTCTCCCCATCTTGAAGATCATGGCACAGGCACAGTGGGTAAGTGAGAGACCCAGGATCTACCCAATGAGGCCAACTCCAGAACTCTTCACTTACTGCTGCATTATAGCACCCAAATGCAAGTCTGGGGAGCCTCCCCTAATCCTGGTCCCAGTTTTCATCCCTTACCTATTGCTTTCTCTAGGACTTTAGTTTACCATTCCCTGAGCAGCACTAAGGCCACCCATAGATTAAATCCATCCTAAAAGGGATAGGAGGTGGGGCTAACCCTAACCCTCATCCCTGCCTCCCTCAAGGGCTGTGAGGGAGAGGGGCACCTGAGACTCAAGGTTTGGATGTCAGGATTCTAAGCAGTGTAGATGAGCAATGCAAATACTCTCTTCCTAGGTATTTTAGAAAAAAGAGAGACTCTGGAGGATCATTTTGCTTTATTGCGCAGCCAAGTCTGACCCTTAATATCCGGAGGAAGGATGACCTTGGAGGTAATTCATCTAAAATTGGACATCTTAAGGAAGCAACATGGAAGATAACCACAGAGACAAATGACCCATTTTTGATGAGTGATGAGTGTAGGGAATGATTTCCCTGAGTTTGGACCCATTCCTAGCTGCCAACTTTGCTTCCCCAACTTTGTAGGAGGAAGGGTGAGTCTGGGCAGCCCCGTGGTCAAAGGAAAGTTGAAAGTTGTGATGAAGCTGTGGAATTGAGCTTAGAAACAGTGGATATTAGAAACATGACCGACAATCTTCTCTTTCTCCTGGAATAATATATCTAACCATATTTTATTGTCCTTTTTTAAAAATAATTGCATTTTATTTTAAAATATCTACAGAAAACTGTTCATGATCTTATCTCTTTTAGTAAAGCAATAGAAAATGGATTTTCTTATTTTTTTATAAATTCAAAATCTTGTTATAGTGTTTTCGTTATAAAACTGTTACTTGAAAATATTAACTACCAGAAAAACTCCCTTTCAGTATAGCCTTGACCTTCATGTACATTCTTTTATCAAAGATCTCTTGTATTCCTCATTACCACCTTCTCTGGGTTCTCTTCCCACCATTTCCACTTTTCCTCTGTCTTTTCTTTTTCTTTAATTTAGAATTTTACTGAGAAAAGTGTAAGTTCACATACATTTGTAAGAAGCAATACAGAGAAGTTCCATATACCATTTACCCTATTTCCCCCATTGGTAATATTTTTAAACTATATAACATTATCATAACCATGATACTGACATTGATATAGTCCCAAATCTTATTCAGGTTTCACCAGTTTTTACTTTACATGGAGTTTTGTTTATCCACTACAGCCAAGATACAGAATAATTCCATCACTAAGAGAAACCTTGTGTAAGCACATCTACACCTTCTCCCATTACATCTCTAACCCCAGGCACCCACCAATTCTGTTCTTCATGCCTATAATTTTGTCATTGTAAGAATGTTGTATAAATGAAATAATATAGTATGTAACCTTTGGGGATGGGCTATTTTCATGCAGCCTAATTCTCTTGAGATCATCCAAGCTGCTGCATGTGTCAACAGTTCTTTCCTTTTATTGCTAAGCAATATTCCACGGTATGGATCACCATAGTTTGTTTAATCATTCACTCACTACAGAGCAATTGGATTCTTTCCAGGTTTTGAATATGATATATAAATCTATACATTCATATACAACTTTTTGCAAGCACATAAGTTTCCTTTGCTGTGAGATAAATGCCCAGCTGAGCAATTGCTAGGTAATTGTGCATTTAATATTATTTTAAACTGTCAAACTATTTTTAGGAATGGTCAAACAGTTTTACATTTTCACAAGTAATGAAAAAATGATGTAGTTCCTCCATGTATTGACCAGCACTTGGTATTATTACTATCACTATTTTATTTTTACTTTAGCCATTCTAACAGGTATATAGTGATATTTCATTGTGGCTTTAATTTGTATTTCCTTGAAAACCAATAATATTGAACACCTTTTAATGTGATTATCTGCTATCTGTATACCCTCTCCAGAGAAATATCTGTTCATATCTTTTCCCCATTTTCTATTTAGATTGTGAATCTTTTTACGGTTAAGCTTTGAAAGTTATTTCTACATTCTAGATATTAGTCTTTGTCAGGTAAGTGATTTGCAAAAACTTTCTCCAGTATGTGGCTTGTTTTTCATCCTCACAAAGTAAAAAATGCTGTTTTGGATGAAGTTTAATGTGTAATCTTCCATTTTTATGAGTTATACATTTGGTGCCAAATATAAATATTGTCTCATATGTTTTACTTTATTTCAAAAGATTTATAGCTTTACATTTTACAATTAGCTCTGAGATCCATTTTGAGTTAATTTTGTATGAACGGTAAGGTTTAGTTAAATGTTCATATGTAGCTGCAGATTTGTCTATTTCTCCTTTCAAGCCTATCAATTTTGCTTCATGTATTTTGAGGCTGTATTGTTTGGTGGTGTGTACACATGTAGGTTGGTTATATCTTTCTGGCATTATTTATATATTGTTCTTTCATCACTGTGTATCTTTAGAACTCTTCTTCTTTTAAAGTCTACTTTATCAGATATTAATACAATCACCCTTAACTTTGTATTCATATTTATATGGAATATTTTTCATCAATCACTTTCAGTCTACCTATGTCATTTGCAGCTTAGAAAAACTTATAGAAACATCATTTTCTTTGACTATGTTTTTAATTCAGTCTACCAATCTCTGATTTTTGATTGGCATTATTAGACAATTTATATTCTCGATAATTATTGATAAATTAACACTTAAGTCTTCTATCATTTTAGTAATTACTTTCTATTTGTTTCTTGTGGCCCTATGTTTTGCTTCTTTGCCTTCCTTCAAGACACTTCAACCTTTTTCAGGACTTAATTTTCATTTATTGATAATGCTATTGATTGAATCTCTTCACATAACTTTCAGAATAGTTGCTTGGGTACTATAATATACACATGTGGCATCCCAGTTTGCTAATATCAACATGCTATACCTTCAAATGAAATGTGAATACCTCATTTCCATTTAGGCTACTTTACCTTCCCCACTTTTAGATACCATTGCCTCAAGTATCAGATGAGGTTACAATTTTCATTTCAATCATCATTAAACATGACTTATAAAACTGATAAAAAAAACAGGCTTGTGTATTTCTATCCTTTTGTTTCTTCTTCCTGGTGTTACAAGATTCTTTCATTATTTACTTGTTTTCTGAAGAATTCCTTAGGCAAGTATCAAAGGAATACTGTCACTAGAAAATTATCTTAGTTTTGCTATGGTAGCTTTCTTCCCAAATAATAATTTTGCTGGATATAGAATTGCCAGTTGAAAGATGTTTGCTTATTTCTGCACTATAAAAATACTGTTCCTTTTTCAGATTAAAAAGCTGTACTAACTGGGAGTATAAGTGAACTTACTGATAAAGGAATTCTTAGAAAATGCAGGAGACACCCTTATGGAAATTGGAACTGGCTACCAATTCCTGACCAAAACCCTAAATGCCCATACCATGAGAAATAAGATGGAGAAGTGGGACCTCATCAAACTGATGAGCTTCTGCAAAGCAAAAGAAACCATCAAGAGAGAGGGAGACAGCCCACAGAATGGGAAAAAAGATTCGCCAACTGTATATCTGACAAAGGCCTAACATCTAAGATCCACAAGGAACTCAAACCAAAAGGAAAAAAAACAAACAGCCCCATTAAAAAGCGGGCAAAAAACATGAACAGACACTTCTCAAAAGAAGATATATGGGCAGTCAACAGACATATGAAAAAGTGCTCAGCTTCACTAATTATCAGAGAAATGCAAATCAAAACCACATTGAGATACCACCTAACCCCAGTATGAATGGCCATCATTAATAAAACAACAACAGATGCTGGGGAGGATGCAGAGAAAAAGGAACGCTTCTACACCGCTGGTGGGAATGCAAACTAGTGCAACCTCTTTGGAAGACAGTGTGGCGATTTCTGAAAGAACTAGAAATTGACCTTCCATATGATCCAGCAGTCCCCCTATTGAGCATATACCCAGAGGAACTCAAATCATTCTGTCAAAAAGATAACTGTACATGCATGTTTGTTGCAGCTCTATTCACATTAGCAAAACCATGGAACCAAACATGCTGCCCACTGAAGTTGGACTGGATTTTAAAAATGTGGTACATATACACATTGGAATATTATGTAGCCATAAAGAAGGACAAACACAAGGACTTCACAGCAACTTGGATGGATTTAGAATCTATTATACTCAGTGATCTATCACAGAAACAAAGAACAGAGTACCATATATTCTCACTCATAAGCGGACCTTGAACAATTATCATAATACTATGAGAAAGGGTAGTAGTGGGAAACTGCCAGGGGAGGGGGGTGGCATTGGCAGTTGCAGGAAACTGCCAGGAGAGGGAGGGGCATACTTCAACAAGGGTACCTGTATGATGAACATTTGTATACTTAACCCTGAATTGTACCCCACATCTTTAAAATTTTTCTTAAAAAACCTCGTAGTTAACATCATACGTAATAGCAGAAGACTGAACGCTTACTCTAAAATTTGGAACAAGGCAAAAATGTTTACTCTCATCATTCTTATTCAGCATAAGTTCTGGACAGTGAAATAAGGCAAGAAAAGAAATAAAATCAATACAGACAGAAAAAGACTAAATAAAATTGTTTCTATTTTCAGATGTTATGAATTTCTACATGAAAAATACCCCCCAAATAATCTACCAAAAAAACTCCTAGAACTAACAAATGAGTTCATCAAGGTTTCAGGATATATGATTAATATACAAAAATCAACTGTATTTTTATGTTCTAGCAATAAAAATTCTGAATAACAGATTAAAACACAATTCAATTTGTAATAACATCAGCAAAGTAAAATACTTAAAAATAAATTTAGCCAATGATATGAAAAACTTGTACAGCAGCAAACTACAAAATATTGCTGAAAGAAATTGTAGGGCTAAATAAACAAAAATACATGATCAAGAATTGGAAGACTTAATAGTGTTAAATGGCATTATTTCCCAAACTCACCAATATATTCAATTCTTATTAAAATACGATAGGTTTTAAATCTTTTGCTTAGACACATGTATCCTTAAATTCATATGCAAATGCAAGGACTCCATAATAGCCAAAACAATCCAAAAAGCAGCAAAGTTGGAAAACTCACTTTTCTATTTTCTTACTTCAAAACTTATGACAAAACTACAGATATTCAAAACATGTGGTACTGGCATAAAAATAAGACATATGGATCCAAAGAATGAAATTAAGAGTCCAGAAATAAACTCTCACATTTCCTGTCAATTAATATTTGACAAGAGTGCCAAGACCATGCAATGAGAAAAGAATAGTCTTTTCAAAAAGTAGTGCTGGGAAGACTGTACATACACATTCAAAATAATGAAGTTGGACCCTTCACCCCATATACAAAAATTAACTTAAAATGGATAAAATATCTAAATGTAAGAGCAAAAACTATAAAACTCTTAGAGAAGATGGAAAGTATAGACATGGGAGATATAAATAAGCGGAGAATTGGGCGGTAGTTTAGGGTTCAGAAATTATCTAGTGGGTACAATGTTCACTATCTGGAGAATGAACCACCTGACACGCAATTCCCACCACTACACAATATGTCCATGTAATGGGCATGCATGTTAATCTACTGAATCTAAAGTAAAAATGGAAAAAAAAGAAACCCCTTACAAGAAAACATAGGAGTAAATAATTGTTACTTCAAGTTAGACAACTATTTCTTAAATATAATACTGAAAGACAAGCAGTCAAAGTCAAAATGAATTCCTTTGGGTATAATCTTAGGAGTTGCATTGCATGTTCTTGGCAATCTTGTCAAAATTTTAAAATTGTGTACTTCAGACGATACCCTCAAGAAAGTGAAAAGAAAATCTGTAAAATAGGAGAAAATATTTATCAATCATATACCTGACAACAGACTTGTATATAAAATAAAAAACACTTGCAATTCAAAAAAAAAAAAAACCAAATTTAAAATGGGCAAATAATTTGAATAGACATTTTCTCAAAGAATATATATAGATGTCCAATAAACTCAAAGCTGTTCAACATAATTAGTCATTATGGGATTACAACTAGAATAGCCATAATAATAAAAGAGATAGACAATTAAAAATACTGGAGAGGCTACGAAGATATTGGAATCCTCATCCTTCAATGGTAGGCATGTGAATGGTAGAGTCATGGGGAAAAAAATATTTGACAGTTCCTCAGAATGCTAAACAGAGTTATATATATATGTCAGAAATTCAACTCCTGAGATTATACTCAAAGGAATTTATATCTACACAAAAAGTTTTACATAAATGTTCATAGCAACATTTTTAATAACAGTCAAAAAATGAAAGCAGCTCAAACGTCCATCAAACAATGAATGGATAAATAAAATGTGCTATATCCAAATAACTGAATATTATTCAGCCATAATAATAAACAATCAACATACTACATCACTGAACCTTGAAATGTTACACTAGGTGAAAGGTACAAATACAGATATAAAATGTCATGTATTATGTAATTCCATGTATATGAAAAGTCCATAATATGTAAATACATAGAGACTAAAAGTAAAGTAGTGATTGTCAGGGTGTGGGAGGAGGGGGAATGGGGAATGACTGCTAAAGGGTACGGGTTTCTTTTGGTGGTATTGAAAATGCTCTGAAATTAAATAGTGGTGATTGTGTACGACTTTGTAAGGGTATTAACCATTGAACTACATACTTTTAAAGGATGAATTTCTTGGTTTGTAAATCATATTTCAATTTAAAACTAATAAACAAAAATGTTAAATAAATAAAATGTGACATTTCTGATTTCTATTATTTCAGAGCAGAAATACATCATCATTATAATTGATGTTCCTCTCTAGGCAATGTGTTGTTTCTCTCTGACTGCTTTTAAGATTTTGTTTTTGTTTTAATTTTCTGAAGTTGACTTGGGAATTGTATTTGCATAGATTAATTTTATTTATCTTCCTTTTCCTTTGCTTCATGTGTTGAAATCTAATTTTTAATGTGATGGTATTTGGAGGTGGGCCTTTGGAAATTGTTTTAGGCCATTTGTGCTGCTATAAGAGACTACCTGAAACTGGACAATTTATAAGAAACAACCTTATTTCTCACAGTTCTGGAGGCTGAGAAGTCCAAGATCAAGGTGCCAACATCTGGTCAGACACTCATTCTGGTGGAATGCCTCTACCAGTGTCCCCCCTGCCCCTGCGCTACTGAACAGGGAAGAGGAATCTCCTGTCCACAGGAAGAAGCAGGTTTCCTGGACCAGGCTGCTTGCTATAGTTGAACCTCTCTTGCTGCTTTTCTTTACCAGCTCATGATTTTCCCATTAGAGAAGAATCTCAGGTCCATGCAGAAGGGGTTTCTCTGGCTAGTTACTTGTGGCAGAGTTTCCCCTGTCTCTGAGGAAAGAAGAGTACTTCCCAGACCTGGCTGTTTGTTGTAGAGGGATTCCTCCTCTTGTGACCCTACCTATCCTGTTGTCTCTAGTGTGAGAAGAATGCCTCAGCCCCATGGAGACAAAGACTCCTGGGCCATGCCACTTATTGTGAGGAGTTTCCTCTTGCCCCTGTCACCAGGTTTAGGAAGCTTCTCAGTGGAGGAGGAAAGTCTCAGGCCCTGGGGAGCAGGGAAGAGAGTTGTTCACCTTGCTGTAGTGGGAGGCCCAATTGATCACCTAGAATACCATATATTCTAGGCCGGGCTTGGTGGCTCAGCCTGCAATCCCAGCACTTTGGGAGGCCAAGGTGGATGGGTTGCCTGAGTCTGCGGGTTCGAGATCAGCCAGAGCAACTTGGGGAGACCTCATCTCTACAATAAGTAAAAAATTAGCCAGGTTTAGTAGCGCATGCCTGTAGTTCCAGCTACTTGGAAAGCTGAAGTGGAAGGATCACTGGAGCCCAACAGATTGACGCTGGGATGGCCGTGAGTGTGCCGCTGCTGTCCAGTCTGGGCGAGAGAATGAGAGTCCCACACAAAAAAGGAAAAAAAAAAGAATATCATGTTGTCATAGGAACTCTCTTTCAATGTGAGGGAGAAAGAGCTTACCTGGCTGCCTTCTGTTGCTGGGTGTGGAGTGGGAAATACCCGGTCTGGGTGTTTTTCTCCTGTTTGGTGAGAGATCTAAGACATCCTCTTCTGTGTTTTTTCTTCAGTCCTGGCATCTGAATTCAGTTCATTATCTTCTTCACATCTTTAAAAATTCTACTTTGGTTGCTTATTGCGCTATTTTTAGGGTCTAGAATTGCACTTTATGAGGAGAGGAAGAGAGAGAGGAATCTATATCAAAACACAAGTATTCTCCTCAGTCTTCTTTATTTTCTCTTTTTTAATCCATTAACTCCTTATTACTCATTTGAGATATAATTTACTTACTGTGAAATATACTCATTTAAGGTCAACTGTTTAGTGTTTTTTAGTTCAGTCATTAGATTGTGCAACTGACACTACTCGTAGTTTCAGAATTTTTTTTTTTTTTGAGTTGGAGTCTCACTCTGTCGCCCAGACTGGAGTGCAGTGACCGCTCCCGGCCACCGCAGCCTCAATCTGCTGGGCTCCTGCGATCCTTCCGCCTCAGCCTTCTAAATTGCCGGAACTACAGGTGCGTGCGACCACGCCCGGCTAATTTTTTGATTTATTGTACAGATGAGGTCTCGCCAACTTGCCCAGGCGGGTCTCGAACCCGCGTGCTCAGGCAATCCACTCACCTCGGCCTTCCAAAGCGCGGGATTACAAGGCTGAGCCATGGAGCCCGGCCAGAACATTTATTTAAAAAGAAGCTCTGGTTTACACTCCTACCAACAGTGTAGAAGTGTTCCAGAGCTTCTTTTTAAATAAATGTTCTGGCCGGGCTCCGTGGCTCAGCCTGTAATCCCGCGCTACGCAGCCATAAAAAAGAACAAAATCATGAATTTCGCAGCAACCTGGATGGAACTAGAGTCTATAATACTGAGTGACCTCTCACAGAAACAAAGATCCGAGTATCACATGTTCTCACTCATATAATGGACCTTAAACATCCAATGCAATACTATACGAAAATGACTGACTGCACTGAGAAACTATGGTGGGGGGAGGGAGATGGGATTAACAGTAGCAAATATCTTGTCTGGGTACGGGGAAACATCCTATATCAACAGGATGCCTGAATGAAACGTAATTGTATACCTAACCCTTAACTGTACCCCACAACTTCACAATAAAAAATAAATAAATATTAAAAAAAAAAAGAAGCTCTGGCAGGCTCGGTGGATCAGCCTGTAATCCCGCGCCTTTGGGAGACTGAGGTGAGTGGATTGCCTGAGCCCGCAGATTCGAGACCCGCCTGGGCAGCAAGACCTCATCTCTACAGTAAACCAAAAAAATCAGCCGAGCGTGGTAGCACATGCCTGTAATTCCGGCTACTAGGAAGACTGAGGAGGAAGGATCGCTGGAGCCCAGCAGGTCGAGGCTGCGGTGGCTGGGAGCGGCCACTGCACTCCAGTCTGGGCGACAGAGTGAGACGCCAACTCAAAAAAAAAACCAAAAAACAAATAAAAAACAAATAAAAAGAAGCTCTGTGTCCCTTAGCATTCATTGGCCCTCGTTCATTATTCTTTTCTCCCCATAACCCCTGGCAATCACTAATCTACTTTCTGTCATACTGATATGCCTATTTTAGACATTTCACATAAGTGGAATTATGCAATAGATGGTCTATTATGACTTTTTACACATTGCATAATGTTTTTCGGGTTCTTTCATGTCATAGTGTATCTTAGTACTTCACTTTTTTTTGTATGACTGACTAATATTGAATAGGTATACCATTTTTGCTCAGCCTTTCAGCTCTTGGTAAATATTTAAGTTGTTCAAACTTGTTTTTCCCCCCCTATTTTCACTTGTGATGCCTTCTTTGATCTCTTTGTTGTTTAGGAATATGTTGGTTAATTTTGACAGATATAAAAATCTCTCATTTTTTTCTATTGTTTATTCTGATTTTATTTCAGTGAGATTGGAAAAAAATACTTTGCATGATTTCAAGTCTTTTAAACTTATTAAACTGATTTTATAGTCTAGCATATGATCTATTTTGAAGAATAACTTATGTCTCCTTAAAAAGAATAAATATTCTGTTGTTGTTAGGTAGAATTGTCTATAGATGTCTGTCAGTTCCAGCCAGTTTGTAGTAATATTCAAGCCTTCTATTTCCTTGTTGAAATTTTACCTGGTTGTCTGTCAATTATTGATATTGGAGTAGCAAAGTCTTCAACTATTGTTGTTAAATTATCTATTTTTTCCTTCAATTCTGTTAATTTTTGCTTCATGTATTTTGGGACTCTGTTGTTAGGTGTATATATGCTCATAACCATTATATTTTCCTGGGATTAATCCTAATGTAATTACAAAATATTCTTCTTTGTCTCTAGTAACAGATTTTTATCTTAAAGCTCTCTTTTGTTTGCTTCTTTTATAGAATATTTTTTCCATTTTTTA
Organism: Cephalopachus bancanus; assembly: GCA_027257055.1. Taxonomy (NCBI): domain Eukaryota; kingdom Metazoa; phylum Chordata; class Mammalia; order Primates; family Tarsiidae; genus Cephalopachus; species Cephalopachus bancanus. Next base: position 7,184,414 of record JAPVLO010000113.1, read on the forward strand.
TTTGTGTCCTTTATTATAAACTATGTCACTTGTAGACAACATACAGTTGGATCATTTAAGATCCATTCTTTTATTCATTTTTTTCTGAGTCAGAATCTCACTCCCAGGCTGGAGTGCAGTGGCATGCTCACGGTCACCCCAGTGTGGACGTGCTGGGCTCAGGAGATCCTTCCACCTCAGCCTTCCAAGTAGCCAAACTACGGGCATGCGCTACCATGCCCGGCTATTTTTTTGATATGTTGTAGAGATGAGGTCTCACCAAGTTGCCCAGGCTGGTCTCGAACCCCTGGACCCTGGCAATCCTCTTGCCGGGGTCTCCCATAGTGCTGGGATTACAGGCTTGAGCCACCATCCCGGCCTAAGATTTATTCTTACAAGTTGTCTTTGGATTAGGGTATTAAATTTGTTCATATTTAATGTGACTACTAATAAAGTAGTATTTATATCTGCTGTTTTGTTTTTTGTTGTATTTGCATCTTTTATTTTGATCATTAGTTGCTTGATTTTCCATCTTCTTTGCATTAAATAGAGATTTTCTGATGTATCTTTTTATTCCTTTGTTGTTTCTTTAACTGTACTTCTCTGGGTTATGTTCTTAGTCATTTCCCTAAGGATTACAGAATTGAACTTAAACAGTGCAATTCAAATTATACTAAATTTCAACAGTGTACACTGTGCTCTATGGTTTTTTTTCCCTCCTCCTCCATTGTATTACTGATTTCATGAATATTATATATGTATATGTTATTGCTTCATCAGTATAGCTTTATAATTACTTTCAATACAATCTTTTAAAACAGATAGTTAAGAAAAGATTTACAAACACATTTATAGTATCTTCATGATATCTAAGTAGTTATACCTTTATTAGTGTTCCTTTTTTCCTTTGTGCTGAGTTGAATTACTGTCTAGTGTTCTTTTATTTTAACCTGGAGTACTTGAATAGTATTTCTTTTGGGTAGGTCTGCTAGCAACAAATAATTTCAGAGTTAGTTTATACATAAATCTTAATGTCTCTTTCATCTTTAAAGGAGAGTGTAGCTAGGTATACAATGTTTGGTTGACAGACCTTTTTCTTTTATCACTTTGAGGATGTCATCCTGCTGTTTTCTAGTCTCTGTGGTTCCTGATGAGATGTCAACTATTCATCTTTTTTAATGATTTTTATACTTGATATATTGTTTTTTCCTTGCTGCCTTCAAGATTTTGTCTGACTTTCATCAGTTTGACTGTGATATGTCCATGTGTGAATCTTTTGAGGTTTCTTTTACTTGAAGTTCACTGAGCTTTGCGAATGTGTAAATTAATGTTTTCCATCACATTTAGGAAGTTTCTGAACATTATTTTCTAAAATATTTTTTCTTCCTCTTTCTTTTTGCATCTTTGTCTGGGAGAAGTATGGGAGCATTATATGTATGTTGGTATGCTTACTAGTATCCCACAGTCTTCTGAGGTTCTGTTCTTTTTTCTTCTTTTTTTTTTCTTTCTGCTTCCTAGACTGGATAATCTCTATTGCTTTATAATTAAGTTCAATGATTCTTTTGCCAGCTCAAATCTGTTGTTGAGTATTTTTATTTCAATGCAAAAATTTCTATTAGAATCGTACACACACACACACATACAGACACACAGACATATGCATGCACACACATGAGATCTTTAAAAAGTTCGTGGGAAATGTGTATTAAGGAAAAAACTATGCATGGAAATTTTTGCATCAAAATAAACTCATACTAACTTGTTATTACATATCTGGACAGGATCTAGTTTGAGACATTAATAAGGATAAGACACCAGATTTTTAAAAATTCTTATTAAAGCAACATAAATTCTTCTAAAATTTAAGCAAGAGAAAATATCAAATTGATGATGAACCTGAGTTTAAAAAAACTGGTGAAATCATTTATGTTTTATAAAAAGTTAATAGGTAAAATGCTCCAAAGAAATCAGCAGTTTACAAACATATAACTCATTTAGAAAAGGAATGAGATGATGAAGATGAAGCTTGCAATGGCAGACTATTCACATTGATTTATGAGGAAAAATTAATCTTGTTTGTGCCCTCAATCAAAAGGATCGATGACTAACAGCAAAAACAATAGCCATGGACACCTCAGTTGGTTTCAACTTACACAATTCTAAATGAAAAATTAAAGTTAAGCCAACTTTCCACTCCATGGGTACTAAAACCATTGTGCCTAGATCAGCTGCAGACAAGCACAGAACTTTCAGTAGAAATTTTAAACAAGTGGGATCAAGATCCTAAAATACGTCTTAAAAGAACTATAAAGAAAGATAAAGCATGATTTTACCAGCACAATCCTGAAGACAAAACACAATCAAAGCAATGGCTATCAAAAGGTGGAAGTGGTTCAGTCAAAATAAATGAAAACTAGGCAAGAGCACAGATCATGGCAACAGTTTTTAAGGAATGTTCAAGGCATTTTGCTTGTCGACTTTCCGGAGAGCTAAAGAATGATAACATCTGCTTATTATAAGAAACTTTCTTATTTTTAAGAAAGTTAGCCAAAGTGTTAGCAGAAAATGCCTAGAGTTTCACCAGAGAGTGTTTCTCTACCACAACCATGTTTCTGCTTATTTCTCTCATAAAAAAGTGCAATTTTGTGAATGTTTCAACTGAAAATTATTATACATCACATCACAGTCTTGATTTGGATTCTTCTGACTTCTTTTTGTTTTCTAATCTTTAAAAAAAGTCTTTAAAGGATACTCTTTTATTTCCAGTTAATAATATAAAAAAATTACCTTGACATGGTTTAATTCCCAGGACCCTCACTTTTTTAGGGACTAAATGGTTGATATGATTTACAAAATATCTGAAACTTGATGGAGGTTATATTGAGAAAAAATATATATATATTATTTTTAATCTTTCAATTTCATTTTTTCATGACTATTGAAGTCTCCTTATGTTTGTGTATGTGTGTGTAGGTGTATGTATATAAAATTCTCTCTTTTGTGACAGTTTCTATTGGTGACATTATTGTAATTATTTTATGTTATTTTTAAAACATGGGGTACCAATGAGGGTTAGGTACATACGTGGTCATCATACAGGTAAGATAATGAAAACCTTTATTGATGTTATGTGCCTCCCCCCTCCCCCAACAGTGTCCCATTACTGCCAATCCCTTTATTATAGCGTTATGATAAATGTTCAGGGTCCACTTATGAGTGAGTACATGTAGTACTCAGATCTTTGTTTCTGTGATAAATCACTGAGTATTATAGACTCTAACTCCATCAAGGTTGCTGCAAAGTTCTTAATTTAGTTTTTCTTTGTGGCTGCATAATATTCCATCATGTAAATGTGCCACATTTTCTTTATTCAGTCCACTTTCAATGGGCACGTTGGTTCCATGTTTTTGCTACTGTGAATAATGCTGCAGTAAACATGTATGTGCAGATATCTTTATTATAGAGTGATTTGAGTTCCTCCAGTTATATTCCCAGAAGGGGGGTTGCTGGGTTGTATAGAAGGTTGAGTTTCAGATTTTTAAGAAATCGCCACATTACTTTCCACATAGTTTGTACTAGTTTACATTCCCACCAACAGTGTAGAAGTGTTCCCTTTTCCCCATATCCTCTCCAGCATCTGTTATTTTTTGAGTTATTGATGATGGCCATCCTGAATTTTTAAAATTTAAAACCTAGTACATAAATATAAATATTTAAACATAAATATATGCTTATAATATATTTATTTCTACTTACAAATATTTACCTTTGAACATATTTATAATAACTGATTTAAAGTCTTTGTGTAATAAATCCAAATCTGTGTCCTCCCAAGGACATTTTCTGTTTGCTTTTGTTCCTGTAGATGTGTGGTATACTTTCTTACTTTTTTGAATGTCTCATAATTTTTTTTGTAGGACTGGGCTCAGTGGCTCAGCCTGAAATCCCAGCACTTTGTGAGACCGAAGCGAGTGGATTGCCTGAGCCTGCGGGTTTGAGACCAGCCTGGACAGCTTGGCAAGACCTTGTCTCTACAATAAAAAGAAGAAAAATTAGCCGGGTGTGGTAGCACGTGTCTGTAGTTCCCAGCTACTTGGAAAGCTGAGGTGGAAGGATCTCCGGAGCCCAGCAGGTCAATGCTGGGCTGGCCATGAGTGTGCCACTGCACTCCAACAGAGTTAGACTGGGCAACAGAGATAGACTCCAACTCAAAAAAAAATTTTTTATTGAAAGTTGGACATGTTAGTTCACACATTTTAACAACTCTTGTGTCATATTCCTCCCTCAACATTAATTTTTTTTTTTGCTAGTTTATTGTGTTGCTTTATCTTCTTGTGGATTATTTGTTTAGTGACTTTTTTGGACGAAATTGTAGAGTCTGTATTTCTTGTGGTGTGTGGCTACTGACTTCTTTGCTACATTTTTTAGAAAATCTTATTTCTATTTTTAAGCCTGGATCCCGGGGGTCAGACTGGGTCAGTATAATTTATTGATCAGCCAATGATTGCTAAGATTTCCTCCATATCTTCTACCCTTTGCCAAGAAGATGAGTGTGAAGGCAAGTCTTCAGACTTCAGGTAGTTTGCAAGGTAGCATTAGCTTCCGTTTTCTGTTTGTGCAGGGCCTTGTGGTCAGCCAGAGGTAAATGACTGTTGAATTTTCCTTTTCTTGATCTTTCCTGTTTATATGCATAGCCTTGTGTATATGTGCCCCCTTTTAGATCTACAGACTTTTAGATATGTCGGAGCTTCTCAAAGTTTCTTATGGTAATCTAGTTTTTCAGGATTTTCTTTCAAATTCTCAACCTACTTCTTGTTTACCCTTAACAAATTCATAGCTTTAGGCAGCTGAAATGTTGCCAGCAGTTTGCTGTTGATTCAGTAATGTGCTGAGAGTAACTTTCCTCCCCTTTCCCCTTCCACCCCACTTTTCCAGCTGTGCTGAGCTGAGCTCTGAGTCTTATCAAATAGCCACCATACTCTGAGAATAGAGATTTATCAGGGAGTTGCAAGTTCATTTGGATAAAATATTGACTGTCTTCTGGGGACACTTCTCTTGAAGACTTTTTCTCCCCAACTGTGAGTGATGGGTGTGCTTTAAGTCTTATCTTAAAACAGCTTTTCTTCTCACCAGACCTAGTCTCTGGATTCTCTTGCCTGCTCCCATTTGTGAATCATGTATAAGCTAATTACTTTAAAATGTAAATCTTCCTACCATCACTCTTGAGATTCAAATTCCTAACTGGAAAGTTCCTCTTGAATGTTCCTTTGGCAATAAAACAAACTTTTCTAAAGCTGAACTCACTCTCTTCCCTGCTATGCTCTTCCAAACAGCTTGCTCTTCTGTTTCTTATATCAGTGTTGGGGGTTCCTCCACAAGATGTCCCCAGGTAAGATTTCCCTGCACTCTCTCCTCCCACATCACTGTACCCTGCATCCACACAATCCAGTGTCTAGGCAATTCTGCCTCCTAAATTCTCTTCCGTGCTTCCTTCCCTCTTTATTTCCCTTCCCATTACTCCAATCTAGGTCACTTGCCTCAAGTTCTCAGGCTGGGTGGAGACACCCTGGTACACACTCCTGTGATGCCCTGTGATTTACTCACTCAGAGCACTTACCACATTGAATTCTAATCACCCTTTTGCTGATTCATCTTCCACCCCAGATCATAGTCTCCAGAAAAGAGCCAGATCATATTTGTCCTTGTCCCTTTGGCTACAGTTTGGTAGACACTCAAAAAATAAATTGTTGAATAAGTAAATATTTGTAGCAGCAATTTGAAGTCCTAATGATGCTCAGGTGAAATTGTATGTTTGGGTTATCCTGAATAAAAAATGGGTGAGAACTAATAAAAAGAATAAGTGATACTGAAAATGCTTTGACATTAATCAGGCATGCTCTTTGGAGAAGTCTCACCAAGCACACAGGAAGGAGGAGTTGTACGAACACCAAGAGAAGCTTGGCAATCGTTCTTCACTCCTCAGAGTAACTGTGGTTCAGCTGTAATTTAAGTAAAATGTGACTAGACAGCCTAGGACCACAGTCTTTCTGGACTCTAAATCCTTGTTACTTGGCTGCAAATCCCACAGAAATTTGACTTCATTTTTCCTGAGATTAGAGATGTGCTTCTTCCTTTGTCAGGTCAAAGTATTTCTTTGCAAGATTTACTCAAATTCTGCCTTAACTGTAGCCAAAAAAACAGATAACCTTGACCACCAGAAACTTTATATTTGAATTTAAAGATGAAATCATTGAAAAACAAAAGATTTAAAATGTAAACACTTTTAGAAGGCATCTATCGCCAAACTTAGAACTTACAAGCAAACTCTCCCATAGCTTGTGTCATAAGCTTGCTTTCTATTGAGACCTGGGAGTAATGCATTTATTAATCTCACTGTACTTGTTGAATAACACCCTCCCATACACCAAGAATTCATGTTCAGCTTAAGATATAGAATATCACCCTTAATTTTGAAGACCCAAGGTATTCCTCTTCTATAACCAGAAGACCAATTTTAAAGGAAAAAATCTTGATAGATTTTCCTGCGGGCAGGCCCTACGGCGATGACACTTTCTCCTCAGAATCCAAAAGGATCAGAGTCCTCTCTGTGCATCGTCATCCAGAATACATTTGAAAAAATACTCAGGACAGCCAAAAGTGCAGGAATAGCAACAGCAGCAGCAGTAGCAACAACAACAACAACAAGACAACAAAAAGCGTATATGGGCTGATTTTTCTGTCCCTTGGTTCCAGTTGATTCTTCAAGTTTTCTTTGCCGGTCTTTCTGTGAATTCTGGGAATATCCCTATACACATTCAATACATTCTTTTACTGCTTAAGCTTGCAACTAAACCTCTGCCTCTGTGCTCACTCTGAGAGAAAAATCCACTGCAACATAGCAGCTCCCGTCTGACTCATCTCTGAGCTCCAGTTCCCAGCTCCAGTCTTGAATCAGACTAAGAAACAGTATCAGGACATATCTGTTGACAAAATAAAGCCTCAGAGTAAAAAGGAAAAAAAATCTTGGGAATTGGACCTAGGAAATTTGGGAGAAAGCATCCCAGCTCCAGGAACTCTGCCTGTCAGGAGAGACGCCATTGTGTCTATTTATTTGGATTTCCTGGCATGGAGCAAAGAACACGAGTCACTCGTCTTTCTCCTCAGTAATGCTGAACAGCTGCTCTGAAGTGAACACCAGATGAAGTGCCCATAACCTCCTTTTCTAAATTAAATGTAATAAAGATGACTTTCTCTTTCATAAAGCGTGGTTAGGAAGCATGCCAAGGGATCCTCGTCTTCTCAAGCTCTGGCAACTCTCTGGCATCTGAGACACGGCAAAGCAAGGGCAAATGTTCCCTGGGGACACTAAACACAATCCAAGCAGCTGCCATCCTGCTCCCCTTTAGAGCTGCGAGGTCAGTTTCTGTGAGGCGTGAACCACTCTGCAGAAGCAGGCTGGTCCTGTTTTGCCCATTAATCCTTCACTGAGGGGTGAGACTGGACTGAGAATCTGCAGTCTAATGAGTGAGACAGACAAGAGCACATTTGCCCAACAGATGACCAAGGTTTCTGTCTGATGCTTGCACTGTGTGCCAGGGGCAAAGGAGAACACAGTGGAAGTGTCAGAGAGGGTCAGAGAAAATGAACATAGGAGGTGTCCCTGGAGTTGGGGCATGATGTCAGAGGTTTGCCAGTAGGAAACGTGAGGTGGAAAGTTCAGATTGAAAAAACACATGAGCCAATGAATGACGGACTGAAGGTGCAAGAAGGAGTTGTATGGAAGGCCAGAATTGAAAGATGTCTTACAGCAAGCCTCTAGGGTGGGTCAGAAGTTGACCTCCTTTCTGGTGGGATCTGGAGGACCAAGTCTGAGTCTCCACTTGGAAACATGAAGAGCCTTCAGCACAGGAACCGTGATCCTTCCTGGTAATTTTCCACAAGCCTGGACATAGGCTTTTTCTTCCTTTATAGGACCAGGTCCAGACTGATAAACACCAACTGAGGACTCACCAGGTGTTTCGGATGGCACACAGCTTTTCCATTCATTCATCCAGAATTTATTGAGCACCTTCAGTGTGCTATGCTTAGGGTAGATGCTCCAAAAGTAACTGATACACATACTTTACAGAAATCTAATTAAATGCCATACAACCACTAAAAGTATTGTGAAAAGACAATGATTTGGAGAAGGAATATATTTTATCTGAAAAAGGTACTTTACAAATATGTTAACACAGAATAATGTTTTCTATAAGAGAAAAACATTCTACCTATAAAGACATGGAGGCTGGAAGGATATATTAATAATATAAATACATACACCCATATATACATCCATCCATCAATATATGCATACATATATTCTCTCTGAGTGTTGGGACTACAAGTGACTTATAATTCTTTATTACTCTATTTTTCAAATGTTCCACAATGCACATATATCACTTTGCAATCTAGAAAATAATAAATGAATATTTGAAAATACAGCAAAAGCGCAAGCTCTGTGCTCCCAGAGCTCACAAAACAGTGCAGAACTCAGCCATGCCCATATAGAAGTGGGTTAATGTCTGATGCTAGGAAATTCTTGATCTTATTAAAATATTCTATTTTTGCAGACAGTCACTGTGTTTAGTTTTAGCACATGGGAACCAGACTATTTTGCAGATTGTGGCTCAAATGGCAGTCTAATTTTCAAGGTATTTGCCATATCATCATGGTGTGCTTGTTCACCTTGTGTCTCTGGGGCTCCCCCTGATCCATGGTGATCCTACCTGGGGAGGTAGGAGGGGTTTTACCAGTGGGATACTGGCTATCTTCTGATGGGCAGAGGCATTTCAGGCTCAAAAGGACAAAAGACTTATCTAACCAGATGCTTATAGGGGGAGATGAGTTGTCTTAGCCCCACAGGGACAAAGAGGCCACATTGTTCACAGATCATTCTGTTTACTATAGGGAGATCCCTCTTGCTCATGCTGCCTAGTCTAGTAAGCCCCTCAATGGAGGAGGAAAGTCTCAGGCTCAGGGAGGGGGTAGTTCTTCCCTTTGCTTTTTTTTTTTTTGGTAGCAAGGTCACCTAATAGGCCATTTTGTTGTAGGTACACTCTTTTAATCCAAGGAAGTAAGAACCTACCCGGGTGCCTTCCGTTGCTGTGTTGTGAGTGGTAAACACTGGTTCTAGATTTCTTTCTTATACTCTGCCAGTCTTCTTCCTCCAGTCCCGGCATCTCAAAACAGATTTCATCTTCTTACCACCTTTCGGCACTCCATTTGCATTATAGTCAGTCATTCTACATATATTTGTGTATAGAACTGTTGTGCAATTTCTAAGGCTTATTGCTGGACTTAGTGCAGAAAGCAGGGAGAAACAGGTCTATACCATTTTCTCTGAATCACAAGAATGCTCTATGGCTTTCTTTATTTCCTCTTTTTTCTCTATATATTTCTTTTAAAAATTTTCCATTGAGAAAGAGCTCACTTTCTATATACTTCATGCATTTAAGGTGTGCAGTCAATGATTTGTAGTATAGTCACCAGGTTGTACAACAAACACCACTATTTAATTCTGGAACATTTCCATCATCCCTAAAAGAATCCCGGTATCTATTAGGAATCACTGATACCCCTTCCTCTCCCCTCCCCACCCCTAAGCCCAGGCAATTACTGATCTTTCTGTCTCTACAGATTTGCCTTTTCTGGTTGTTATACACAAATAGAATAATACAATATGTGGTCTTTTATGACTGACTTATTTCACTTTGTATAATGTCCCTAAGGTCTGTTCACATTGTATCATGTATCATTACTTCGTTATTTTTGTGTTCAAATCGTATCTCACTGAATAAATATACCACTTTTTGTATACCTGCTCACCACTTGATAAATTGTTTATGTTGTTTTATTTTTGAGCCTATTGTGAATAATGTGGCTATGAGCACTCGTGTGCAAGTTTTCATGTGGGTGTATATTTTAATTTTTCTTGAAATTGCTGGCACATAGGGAATAAAATGCCAATACATGCTACAACATGGATAAGCCTCAAAAAACATTCTACTAAGTGAAAGAAATCATAATGTGTGATTCATTTATATGAAATGTTCACACTAGGTAAAACCATAGAGAGAGAAAGTGATTGCCTGGAGATGGGACCAGACTTGGGGAAGGGGAGTGATTGCTAATGTATATGGAGTTCTTTGGGGTGGGAAATGATGGAAATGTTCTCAAACTGATGGTAGTAATGGTTGCACAAATCTGTGAATATATTATATTAAAATCCATTGAATTGTAGACTTTAAATAGGTAACTTGTATGGTATGTGAATTATATCTCAATAAGACTGTTATAAAAAGAGAGAAAAGGAGAGCAGGAAGAAGGGAGAGAGGAAGATAGTCTAGGGAGACCTGGCTGGCCCTAGCCTCACTTGCCTAAGGGTGAGTTGTTATTGTTCCTGAAAGCCACAGAGCTGAGGCCTCACCGCCTCTCTATGCAGTCTGCAGTAAATCACAGGCTCTGGAATGGCTCAGCAAACACAGGCCCTGCCAGCCTCAGGGATGCTATGCCCTTCCACAAAGATTAGCTGTGATTACTGCTTTATTGATCCTCAGATACCTTCTAGGTATTGAGTTGCTCAGAGCATTTCCACTCCTCCTAAAGTCTCTTCATGTAAGCCAATGGCTCCACTTCCCAGCTCAGGACTCCCAGGGACCAGTATCTTCCTGCTGTAAACGTCAGAGATGATAAACTGGGGGCAAATCTCCTTTAGGAAATGGTGGAAACCCTATCTCTGCAAGGGAGGAAAACAAGACCAGGCAGAGTTCTGGGGAATTTGCTAGGCCTGTCTTTATACAGGTGCCCCAGGGTGGAGGAGAAGACCGGCAAGAATGGAAATTTGATTTAGGGGCTTACTCCTCTAAAATCCTCTGTCCTGGCGGCTTACCCCCATTACATGACAAAACCAGCAGAGGGAAGATAAAGATTTTATTAGGAGTTAATCGTTCAGAATAGATGAGACATTTGCTTCCTTCATAAAGAGAATGCTTGTCTCATTGAACTAATGCAAGGCCCTCACAGAGGGATGAGGGCAGAGTGGGATCTCAGGAAGTCATGGATCCTGCAGATGATACTGCAACCTCCTCAGGTAGAGCATGTCAGCAATGTACTCTCCTTTTAAACATCAGCTTTAATGAGGCATAAAAAGCAGAAATTTGCTGGAAAAGATAAAAAATATGTGGTAAAGGCTCTCAATTCAAACAGAAATGATTTGAAGCCACCTGACCCTTGGAAATCACCTGGCTGTCCCCACTTGCAATCACATGAGGTTGAAATGAAAGGCAAAGGAGAAAATATTCTGGAAAGCATTTTGGAAATTTCAAAACCCTAGAGAAGCACAGACATTTTGCCTTCTGCTTTTGAGAATTTCTTACTCAAGGGCCCACCTGAGGACACAGCAGGAGAGGGCCAAGGTCTGTTGCTGGCCATGTATTCTCCAGAAGAAAGCAGGCCAGTCCCACAGGCTGTGCCCCCTACCCTTGGCCCCGACTCAGCATAAGCCCCATGTTCAGACCCCTGGAAACTAGGCATTGCTGTAATTAGGCAGAAAGCAGCAGTTTTCAAAATCCTTACGTGCCTACTCTCTCACCTGGTGACTCAACAGCACTGTGAGGTTGGGAGAGCAGAGATGAGCATCAAAGGGTACTGAGGGAGAAGCTGAGGCTCAGAGGCGTTTGGGTCCACACTATATATCCCACATTATCTGATGTCACAGTTGGTGGCTTCTCAGAGAGACTCACCTTCCCCCAGCTTCAGTGCTAAAGCCATAACCCAAACTGCTTTGAGGTTGTAAACTTTCCCTACTCAAGTCCTTTGCTCAAGCTGTGGGTCCCAATCCCCTAGGCTTTTCACAACTTTGCACAAGGTCTGGATGCTGCTTATGAATTAGACACTCAGTGGTCTGGAGTGGCCTCACCCCAGGATCCAAACTGCCCACTAGGGAAGCCTTGTCACCTCAAGGCTGATGAAACACTAATCACACATCCTGGTGCTACAGGCACCTGGATGCTTCTCACCTCTGCATCTTCGTTCCCACACTGGAAGGTGTGCCTAGTTTTTGTAAGATATTCTGAGTTTTCAAGGGAGCCTGGAATGGTGCATTTCTCTATGCCCCCTCTTCACTTTCATTTGTAATACAAATCTTATTTTCTCCTGAGATTCCATGGGACCAACTGTGCAAAAATGCATTGGTGGGCATCTTGGCTACCAAGTTTGCATGCCTGTCTGGCTTAGGTATTAAATTACATTGATTGTAAATGTCTCCCTGGAAAGATAACACCACTTTTCAGATAGTAGGTTAATGTAGTCCCTGAAAATATGTCCCAAGACCTGGAAGAACACAGGGAGGTTCTCAAATCTCATCTTTCTGAGAGCACTCAGGGGTCAGCCTCCATCTCTGTCTCTCTCACCCACCCTGAGAACCAGCCACATAAAGGTACAATGACTTTTTTATGAAATAAAAATGAATTAATTGATCACATGCCTCTGTATTTGTGGTTTCATGATAAAAGAGAAGTAAAAACTCTCCATTCCAAAAGACTCAGAAAGGATTTAACAGCTTTTGTTCAAATGTCCTTCCCTGCTAGATTGGTGATATAGTTTTTTTTAACAAACATCAGTGCTAGTTAATGGGAGGTTTAGACATAGCCCCTGAGAATCCCAAGTTCAGGAACTTATATCTTAATATAAACAGGTTGTGGACTTGTGACTAAGACAGGTAAAGTAATGACAAACAAACCATGATAAAGTCAAAACTAATCAGAGGAGAATAATATTTTGAATTTTCTTGAGAAGCTCTGCTAAGCCTGGAGGAAATGATATCATTCTCAAGTCATGCAGCTTCTATCCGCACAGAGCTTTGCAGATACTCTGGGACTCTGAGTTCTGTGTGCATGTCCTGCTCCGAGCACTGCTGGAGCCCACTGGTTCATGGAGAAGCCCTGACCAGCATGCTGGGTTTCTGTCAGCATCCTCCTCCCTCACAGTCTTTTTCTTCAGGTTTACCAATGAGTCCCATTCTCTGGGGTTTTCTTGGTGCTACTGCACAACTATATTTTTTCCTCCTTGTTCACACCATCACAGTATTATTTTTTAAAAAAAAAGAATTGAGAAAATTAAGACTATTGGACCACAGTCTATTTCCCACACAGCAGTCAGAGTGATCCAGTCAAAATCCAAAGATCCCCCCCCAAGCCTCCACTCAGATTCTGGAGTAGCTCTTTATTTCTCTGACGAAAGCCAAAGTTCTTCAACTGACCTTCAGGTGTCTATGATTTGCCACTATTCCACTTTCCTCTTACTTATCTGGGACCTCATCTCCTGTTTTATCCCTCTCTCATGTGCTCAGTAAGCCACACTGACCCTCATGCACACCAGGTCTGTCCTACATCAGGGTCTTTGCATTTACTGCTCTTAGTCTAGAAGCTCTTCCACATATAGCCACATGCCTAGCTCCTTCACTTGGTTCAGGTCTTCACTTAAATGCCACCATGCCGAAGCTCTCCCTAGGCTCACTATCTAAAACTTGTTAAGCTCCCCACAGTTTCACCCCCTCTTTTCCTCTCCTTTCAGTTCTCCTTAGCCCTTGTAATTTGGCATGACTTGTGTCTTACATATTACTTTGTTTATTTGCTGCTTTCTACCTGAGAGCAAACTCCCTGAGAGCAAATATTTTGGTCTTTGTGCCTGACAAATAGTAGTCTCTCAGTAAATATTGATTTTTGGTTTTTTCAAAACTAAGATATACTGAGTAGAAAGGTGCCTGCAGCTAGCAAGGTGACCCGAACAGAGCCAGACCATGGAAAGAGAGCTGCTCCTTCTGTAAAGACCATTGCATCCCTAAAGACTTGAAAAAGCTAACTTTAGCCGGGCTCGGTGGCTCAGCCTGTAATCCCGCGCCTTTGGGAGGCTGAGATGAGTGGATTGCCTGAGCCCGTGGGTTCGAGACCCGCCTGGGCAGCAAGACCTCATCTCTACAATAAATCAAAAAATCAGCCAGGCGTGGTAGCACATGCCTGTAATTCCGGCTACTTGGAAGGCTGAGGCGGAAGGATGGCCGGAGCCCAGCAGGTCGAGGCTGCGGTGGCTGGGAGCGGCCACTGCACTCCAGTCTGGGCGACAGAGTGAGACTCCAACTCAAAAAAAAAAAAAAAAAAAGTTAACTTTGAGACTCACTTTGATCAATGATCTATGTGTTCCAGAAATATCAGTGCTAAACTAGTCATCAAAGAAATGCAAATTAAAACCACACTGAGATACCACCATCCAGTCAGGATACCATCCAGTCACCATCATCGATAACTCAAAAAACAACAGATGCTGGAGAGGATGCAGAGTAAGGGAACACTTCTACACTGTTGGTGGGAGTGTAAATTAGTACAACCTCTGTGGAAAACAGTTTGGTGATTCCTAAAAGATCTAAAAATCAATCTTCCATATGACCCAGCAATCCCACTACTGGGAATATACCTGGAGGAACTCAGATAATTTGATAAAAAGATACTTGAACACAAATATTTACTGCAGCATTATTCACAGTAGCAAAACATGGAACCAACCACACTACTCATCAAAAGTAGACTAGATTTTTAAAATGTGGCACATATACATGATGTAATATTACACAGCCAAAAAGAAGGACAAAATTATGGACTTTGTAGCAATTTGGATGGATTTAGAGTCTATCACACTCAGTGATCTATCACAGAAGCAAAGAACTGAGTATCATGTGTTCTCACTCATACGCAGACCCTGAAAGTTTATCATAATAATATAAGAAAGGGATTGGCAATAGTGGGAAACTGTCAGGGGAGGGAGGGGTACACGATATCACTAAGTATACCTGATTTCAAACTAGATGAAGTGGGGACCAAAAGGAGGCCCAAACTTTATCTGTATGATGACCACTTGTAAAACTAATCCAGAATTGTGCCCTACATCTTTAAAAATAAATTAAAATTTTTAAAAAAGAAATATCAGTGCTAAACTACCCTGGGGTAATATACTTTGTAGTATGGTCTTAGAGAGAGAAGATACCTGTAGAATGAGATTTAAGGGAAATGAAAACATTATTCCTATAGTTAACATTTACAGAAAATGTTCCATTTTGAGGATCCATTTTGATCCTCATATCCTTTCTTTCTCCCTTCATGATCAGGCTCAATCGGAACATCTGTAGGCTGTTCCTAGACATTAGAGTTGAATGGGATAATGGGCCGGCCTGGAAAACAGGAATGCACGCAGATTACATGAACCCAGGCCTGGGCAGAGGAAGGTATCATGAGGAAAGAAGAGAATCAAGACATAGCTAGTTGACATCAGTGTGTGTCATGAATTATGAAGAGCCTCGGGTGTGAGACTTTACTTACAAAGGAACAAGTTAGTTTCCCACAATTTCATGAATGATGGTAAAAGATATGAGACTCCTGGGTCAGAGACAGAGACTTTATTATTCATAGCACAAAGTAGCATGAGCACCAGCATACTGGTACCAATTTCCCTTGTTCCTCAAAGCCCATAGATATGACACAGAGGGGACCAGTTGAGTACTGCACATACAGTAAATTTATAACTCAGTTAAGAATTACTGAGTTTAGGAAGCCTGGATATTTAACAATATGAAGTAAGAAAGCTGCCTAGCATTTTCCCCAGAGGGAGACATTTTTATTTTACTGGACAGTGAACAAGCCTACACTTTGCTCTTCCAAGGCTGTTTTATCTATAAACATCCTTGAAAACACAGTCTGAAACAAAGGCCCCCAATACCTCTGCTCACCAGAAACTTGAAAGACACACAAAACTCCCATTGTGGTAGGTGAGGAGTCAGTCTGATTTGTTGGTGGAACAACTCAGAACAACTCACCCTGTTTTTCATGAGAAAATGAAAATGATAAATCTGAAAACCACACTTTTGTCACCAGAAAATGAGCTTGCCCTTTCTGTCTCTGTTATTGTATCAAAAATAAACAAAAAAAGGCCCACATACAAAACACAGGCAGGAATGAGGAGTTCAGCACCTCCAGCACCCCTCCCCTCCAGACACTTCCATAGGAAGTTTTTGCCTCTGACTGGTGGGAGCAGCAAGCAGCTCAATTCATTACTGACAGACAGCTCTGGCAACAGCCAGCCTGTCGCGGCCCCAGGAGCCACATCTCCAGGCAGGGACCAATAATTAGCTGTTTAGATTCAAATCAACATTTAAAAGGACTTTGGGGGCGTTTCAGTACTCTAGGAGATCATGTAAGCGACCATCAGTAAAATCATCTGAGCAAAAACTGCATGGAGAGAATTTTGTAAATTCTTCAGCCAGTAAAATTATTTCGACAGGAAAATTTGACTTGCTTTTCTTACTGCTTCCTCTGCTTGATAAGAGTGTTAATTATTCACTAATAATCCTTAAATTAAACTGATTAGAAGTCATTTGCTGAGTATTTACTGTGCATTGTTCTTGACTGGGTGCTAAGGATATAGATTGGTAAGCAGTTATCTATTTCCTCAAGAACCTCACAGTCCTCTCGGCAATAAATACACCTGAAGGAGTAATCACGGAGGTGTATGGAAAGTACCAGAGTCAGGGGTGGAAGTCAACATCTGACTCATAGGTACAGGGGCAATGACATCAGTACTCAGCTTGGGAAAAAAATCCTTCATCCTTGCTCATCATCCCTTACTACCTCCTCCTAGGTTTCCTAATTGTGCTGTTTCCTGAAAGTGTCTACTGGGGCTGTATAAATTTTTAAGGTGAACTGGTCAAAAATATGAAAATCTAGAATTACTTGGCATTCTCAGAATGCTGAACAAAGGTTAGACAAGGTATTCAGATAAACCTACTATAATATATGATGGGTGAAGAAATTGAGAGACTGAATGAAAGAATGATCACGTAAAATGCAAATTCTTGCAGCACATGAAAAAGAAAAAGTAAACTTCATACCCATTAGTATGGCTACTATCAAAAAGCAAAATCTTTGGTGAAGATGTGGATAAATTAGAACCTTAGTTTTGGTTATGTCTACATAATGCCAAAACATCTAGCTAAAAAGTGAAAAATACTGTCTATTTTACAGCTCATGACTTATTGAATATTCTACCTTTCCCTTGTTATTGTGGTTAAATATCCATAATATTTACTATTTAACTATTTTTAAGTGCAGGGTAAATATGCTAATAATATTAAATATCATGGATATTTTACTATAATACCCCTATGCATTGCTGATGGGAATGTGTTTTCTACAACTGATGTAGAAAACAGTATGGTATTTTCTAAAAAAGATTAAAAATAGAATTGCCATATGATCATCCCACATTTCCACTTGTAGGCGTATACCCAAAAGATTTGAAAGCAAGCAAGGACTTGAACAGATATTTGCACACCCACATGCAGAGCAGCAATATTCACAATAGCTAAAGGTGGAAGCAACCCAAGTATCCATCAACAGATGGATAGATAAAATGTGGTCTCTGTATATAGTGGAATATTATTCAGCTTTAAAAAGGAAGGAAATTCTGACACATGTTACAAGATGGATGAACCTTGAAGATATTATGCTAAATTAAATGTCAGACAAAAAAGGACAAAAATGGCATGATTCCACTTATATAAAGTGCCTGAAATAATCAAATTTACAGACAGAACATATAAGGTGGCTGTCTGGTGAAGGGGGAAAACAAAATTGAGAATTATTGTGTAACTGTTACAGAGGTTTTGTTGGGGATGATGAAAATATCCTGGAAATGGATGGTGATGATGGTTGTACAACAACGTGAATGTACTTAACATTTCTGAACTGTAGACTTAATAGTTAAAAAGTAATTATTATGAGTATTTTACCACAATAATAAAAGGAATGGTAGAATATTCAGTGAGTCATGAGTTGAAAAATGGATGGCATTTTTCACTTTTTAGCCAGATGTTTTGGCATCATACAGACATAGCCAAAATGAAATGATGAAGGATTGGGGAATTGAAGCAAGGACTCTGGAGTCTCAAGTGACGGCATAATTACTGCGTTTCATTTCCTGTATATAAAGCAAACTGAGTTCAGAACCAAAAGCAATATTCTAATGGGCTATGATTAATTGCTCCCCCTGTGTTTAAATGGACGTCCTCCTGACATTTGCTATTGTTCTGCTCGAGTAATTAGGGAAGTTTTCACTGCAGAGGTCATTCTTGTGCATGTCCTGGTCGAGGGAAAACAAAGGTCAATTTCTGTTTAGCGTTTATGAGATTTCAGACTTGAAATATTCTAGTCCACAGTTACACAATGAATACATGAGTTTAACTAGGCAAGGGAAGAAAGTAGCATGTGCCAGGCAACACACCAGCCTCTCCTTCACCCACACCATCTTGCTTCATTTTCTCAGTAATTCTGTGATGTACGCATTATACTTCTTTCTTTGTAGAAGCATCTCAGAGAAATTAATTTTCCCTGAGTCACACAGATAGTAAACAGAAGAGTGGAAAGTTGAGCTTTCCACTGATATCAAATACTCTTAATGCTTCCCTGAACTCTGCATTGTGACAGGCAATGGATACGTTGGCCTTCCCTGAATCTGTGTTATGCATTTGTATAATTATTCACTTATCCAATAAACACCTGTTCTTTACTTGTATGAGAGGGGTACAGAGGAGGAGACATGATACAGGTCACTTTGTAGATGATGTAAGGTTAAGAAGTCAATAGAAAGAAAGGTAAAAAGCAAGCATTTCAGTCACAGAAAAAGAAGCAGAAAATTCCACATACTACACTTGGAATATATGTTAGAAATGAGGGTGATGCAGTCAAAGAGGTAAGGGTTTGTGGATTCTGTCCTGAGGTAAACAATGGATGGGGAGCCACAAACACTATTTTTTTTTTAATTGGAGTCTCACTCCATCGCCCAAGCAGGAATGCAATGGCATGCTCACAGCCACCCCAGCGGAGATCCTTCCACTTCAGCCCTCCACATAGGTGGAACTACAGGCCCGGGCTAACACACCCAGCAATTTTTTATTTTTTATTTTTTTCATTGTAGAGACGAGGTCTCATCAAGTTGCCCAGGCTGCACAAACACTATTAACTGAGAATAGACACGAGCAAATTTGTAATTTAGCAAAAACACTCTGACAATTATATGAAGGATGGGGGTGGATGGCAGGCAAATATGGAGGGAAGAGGATTGTATTTGTTCCCTAGGACTGCCGTAACAAATGACCACAAATTGGGTGGCTATAAAACAAAAACTCTTTTTTAAAAATTGTGTTTTAAAGATGTGGGATACAATTCAGGATTAGGTAAACAAGTGGTCATTGCACAGGAAAAGGTTTTGGGCCTCCCTTTGGTCCCCACTTTGCCCGACTTGAGATCAGGCACCCTTATTGATGTTGTATCCCCTGCTCTCCCTCCTCTGGCAGTATTCCATTACTGCCAATCCCTTTCTTAAAGTGTGATAAAGGTTTAGGGCCCACATATGAGTGAGAACATGTGGTACTCCATTCTTTGTTTCTGTGGTAGACCACTGAGTATTATAGACTAAATCCATCCAAGTTGCTGCAAAGTACATATGTTTGTCATTCTTTATGGCTGTGTAATATTCCATTGTGTATATGTACACTTTTTATCCAGTTCACTTTCAATGGGCAACTGGTTAGTTCCATGTTTTTGCTATTGTGAATAGTGATGTAATAAACATTTGAATACAGGTATCTTTTTCTATAAAGTGATTTAAGTTCCTCTGGGTATATTCTCAGAATAGGAATTGCTGGGTCATATGGAAGGTCAATTTCTAGTTCTTTTACAAATCGCCACACTGTTTTCCAGAGAGGTTGAACTAGTTTGCATTCCTACCAGCAGTGTAGAAGTGTTCCCTTTTTCTGCATCCTCACCAGCATCTGTTGTTTGTTTTATTAAAGATGGCCATTCTCACTGCAGGTAGGTGATGTCTCAATGAGGTTTTGATTTGCCTTTCTCTGATGATTAGTGAGGCTGAGAACTTTTTCATGTGTCTGTTGGTTGCCTGTATATCTCTTTTGAGAAGTGTCTATTCATGTCTTTTGCCCACTTTTTTTAATGAGGCTGTATGTTTTTTTTCCTTTCTGCACTTTTGAGTTCCATATAGATCCCAAATGTTTTTGTCAGGTTTACTGTTGGCAAATAGTTTTTCTCATTCTGTGGGCTGTCTCTCTGGTCTCTTGGTTTTTTTTTTTTTTTTTTTTTTTTTTTTTTTGCTTTGCAGAAGCTTTTCAGTTTAGTGAGGTCCCACTTGTCTATCTTATCTCTTATGGCATAAACATCTAGGGTTTTGATCAGGAATTGGTTGCCTACTCCGATTTCCATAAAGGTGTCGCCTGCATTTTCTAAGATTCTTATGGTTTGAGTTTTTACGTTTAGGTCTTTGATCCATTTTAGAGTTGATTTTTGTGTAAGGTGAGAGGTAGGGGTCCTATTTCAATCTTCTGCATGTGATCAGCCAGTTTCCCCAGCATTATTTACTGAATAGATTCTCCTCTCTCCAGTGGTTGCTGTTGAAGGAGTTGTCAAAGATGAATTGGTTGAGAAATTGAAGTTTTGCTTCTGGAATCTCTATGCTGTTCCATTGGTCTATATGCCTGTTCTTGTGCTAATACTAGGAAATTTTTATTATTGTAGCTTTATAGTAAAATTTGAAGTCTGGAAGTGTGATACCTCCTGCTTTGTTTCTTTTTCTGAGGATCGTTTTGGCTATGTGTGGTCATTTATGTTTCCTTATGAATTTCTGGGTTGTTTCCAGGTCTGAGAAGATTGATGTTGATAATTTAATGTAATGGGTATTGTGTTGAATTTGTAGATTGTCTTTGGTAGGATGAATATTTTAACAATTTTTATTCTTCCTATCCATGAGCATGGAATATCTTTTCGTTTGTTTGTGTCTTCTTGGATTTCTTTGAGCAGTGTTCTGTAGTTTTCATTGTAAATGTCTTCCACTTCTCTGGTTAAGAAGATGCCAAGGTATTTCTTTCTTTGTGTGTGAGAGAGGCTATTGTGAATGGGCTTGTGCCTTTCATTTGGTTTTCTGCCTGTCTGTTGTTGGTGTATAAGAATGCAACTATGTTTTGCACATTTATATTGCACCCAAGACTTTGCCAAAGTCCTTTGTCAGTGAAAGGAACTTTTTGACAGATTCTCTTGGATTTTCAAGGTATAGGATCATATCTTCAGTAAAGAGGGATAACCTAACTTCCTCTTTTCCTATTTGGATACCCCCGCTTTCCTTCTATTGTCTAATTGCTCTAGCTAGGACTTCCAATACAATATTGAACAGAAGGTAAAACAAATTTATTATTTCACAATAGTGGAACCTAGAATTCCAAAATAAAGATATTGTAGGGCCATGTTCTTTTGGAAGTCTCTTGGGGAAAATCTGTTCCATACCATTAACTTAGCTTTCTTGCCATTCCCTGGCTTGTACACACATAGCTCAATCTCTGCCCCTTCATCCCATGGCATCTTCTTTGTGTGTGTGTGTCTGTGTCTCTTCTCTTCTTCATGTAAAGACATTGGTCATAATGGATGTTCAGTCCACCCTCCTCCAATATGAGCTTTTTTTAAACTTGATCACATCTGCAAAGACCCTATTTCCAAATAAGGTCATACTAACAAGTACCAGGAGTTAGGACTTGAAGAAATCTTTTCAGGAGACCTAACTCAACTCATAACAGGTGTCAGTTAGAGGACATTTGTACTTGGTCAGCTAAGCAAATGAGGAGCTGACCAGCAGCACAGACATGGAAGAAAGGAGCTGATGAGGCAGTGATCCTGTGCCCAGTTTAGGGATGAAGGACTGTAAAGAAAAGGATTTGTGTGGGGAAGAGAGAATAAGTTGTGGTGGGATTTGATAATTTTGCCAAGCCCATCTTTCACACTTGGAGAAAAGGTGTTGACAGTGAGGATGCGGATTCTCCACTGCTTAAAATAAAAGACATCTCATCGCTGTCTATGTCTGCCTGGTGCAAAGAACACAGAGAGGATGACTAGTGAGGGAAAGAAGCATGATGTTGCCTCAGGCCAAGGTGTGCTCCTACTTGTTGACCTTTTTGCCTCCATTCCTCTGCTTCTTTGTCATCTTTGGGAAAAAAAATTGAATCCCTCCTAGCTCTCAACTTCCAAGCATGTTGAGCAGATGGCACACTGCCTTTACTCATCCATGTCTGTTCCACCATTCTAGACTAACCACAGAAGTCAAGGTTAATATTTTACTTACCTTTATATTGCCAAGACCTCACAGGGTCTACCCCAGAGTAGGTGCTCAAGAAATATTTGCTGACAAAAGCATACCGTATTAGTTTTTTTTTAAGGGAAGGTGTGGAGTCTATTGTAGGGATCGAGCGCGCAGACTTTGAAATCAAACAGACCTGCATCTGAATCCTGATTCTGATACTCAGCAGCTCTGTTAACTTAGGGGAATTTTAAAACTCCCTAACTTTCATATCCTCGCTTGGAAATGGAAATCACAAGAGTGGGACTGCCGTGATGATTTAATGAGCTCACATGTGGAAAGCATCTAGCACACTGCTTGATATGTGGGTTCAGAACAGGGTTAGTTATCACGGTTAGTCTTCCTACTGGCCTTTCAGATAGCCTGCTTCCCTCCTAATAAAAGACCAAGAGGATTTGTGAGACCATGTAGGCTCAGTTTCTCCCATCATTCTCTTGTCCCCAGGAAACTACAAGATTATGATATAATTGAATGGAACATTCATGGTTCTCCCTTCACCTGTATGGCTTGGATATTGAGCAATCATAAGACATTAGAATGTCATCAAGAACCACAGTTTCTAGAGGAAACCTCTAAGAAGGTTATAGAACCAAAAATGTTCCTAAGGGAATATGTGTAGGAGTTAAATAAGGTGCTTTACAATTTGCACATGGGATGGAAGCTTGATGCTGTGGGAAAAGCTTGAGCTTTGTTCTCAAGCTCCAGTCCCGGTTCCACCTCTTATAGGCTGTTAGATTGGGGCAAGTTACTTACCCTCTCTGAGCCCCATTGTCTCAGTCTTCTCATGGGCTGTTGTGAGAATTAGAAATAATATGTATAAACTGACCAATCCAGTGGGAGATGCATAATAACTGTTCGAAACAAAGTACCTTCTTATGTCACTACTAAGATGGTGATGAAGATGGAGAGAGGCATTAGAGGCCCTCGATGTCAGTCAATCCCTGATAACAGCCTTCCTCTCCTAGATGTCAGGGGTGAGTGAGCTTGACAGCCTAGGGGAAAGCTGTGTGAACTTCCTCTGCTTGGAAAGCAGTGTCTGCTTAGAAACCAGAGGTGACTTTCCTGGACCCCCACAGAGCCCCACTCCTTGGTTCTGCTGGTTTGTCAAACACCTCAGCTCAGCACAGTTGCAGCAAGCTGAAGCTACAAACTCCAATCTTGGGGTTGCGGGAGAGAGCATGAGGCTAGAACCAAACTCATAAAGGACCTAGGAGGACAATCAGTAGGTGGGATGTGAAGAGAAGAGGTTTGGGGCAAAGAAGAGTGTGGAAAAGGAGAGACCAAATTACCCCAACCAACTGAGTGATGACTGCAATTTTTATTTGGGCATCATCGAGAGTGTTTGTGGGAGACCTAGAGAGTACAATAAACTACCCAGTGGAGATAAAGTCTTAAAGAACTAAGAGGTCCTTATTTTAATTCAAATGAGAATTGTTATCTGTCTAGGGGGATCTTTGATCCTTGAGGTCATTAATGGAGGATGGGGTACTTGGCCTCCAATCCTGCTCTGGCATTTGTAGTTGAATGACCTCAATCAGACCTTTCACCTCACTGAACCCAGCTCCCTCCTCTGTGAAGAGAGTGGGTCAGAGAACTTAGGCTTTTAGTTTTTCTGACATTTTGTAACATTTAGTTTGAGATTCCCAGTCTCCCTTTTCTCTCCACTCTGAGTTTTTAAAGAAGTATGGGAACTGAAACTTAGGAAAAAAATGCATGAATTTTCTGTATAGTTTCCTAGATACTTAGATCTGCATCCCAGAAAGCATATTAAAAATACTTATCTCTAGGACCCTCCTCTGGGAATGGGACCCAGGAACATCTGTAAATTTAACAAGCTCTGTAGGTGATTTTTATGACCACACAATAATTAGTTTAAGCGGTTTGAAAAATATAACCTCATACAGCAGCTGCTGAAAATTGAACCGTATTCAATCCTTAAAATGCACATGTTTAAACTGTAGTCAGAACCTAGTTCTCTGCCAGCAAACTGAAGCCAAGAATTTGAGAGCAGGAACACCAGCCTTCACCAGCTGGTCCTGAGGATGTTTGTGAACCATTGAAGCTGAGATGAGGGGAGGGTCATAGGGTCCCCAGGGTTTTAGGTTGTCATATGACTAAGTACTTGGACTGCTTCTTTTATGTTGACTTGACAAACTTGTCCACACTGTAGACCACGTGGTCCTGGTTTCATGATATTGGGTTGCTTTTCAGATACTGGAGAGAATGTGCAGCCATCTCTATTTTGTAGACCTCCCTGGGAAGGCAATTGACTGGCTACCCTCAGTGGCTTTGGGTTGGAGCATCATCAGCAGCCCACCATAGATCAGACTCTTAACCATGGCCACCCAAGAACAGCGCTCTGCGGTGGCTGGTTTCCACAAGGTCACAAACTTGCTAGAGGGTGGAATCTCAGATCTTTGTGGCCTCTCTTTCAGGCAGTTGGTGGCCCCTGTGACTAACCAGAGGCAGAAAACACAGCATCTTCCACCTGCTGGGACTGTGGTGAGGGTCCAGATGTTTGGACCTGACTATACAGGATATAGTGAGACAGAGTGGGTAGCAGATTCAGTCAGCCTCCTCTGTATCTGGAGACTTCTGGGCTCATTCACTCCATCCTCTGCAAGGACATGACTTTTCCTCGATGTCTTCTGTATGTTCAAGATAGTTTTGTGTGCCCTCAGTGACAGACAACCAATGTTGCCAGATGGTTTGTTGAAAATACAAACAATTACTGGGGGGGCTGAGACAGGAGAATATTCTGAGCCCACGAGTTTGAGACTGCAGGGGGCTATGATCATGCCACTACACTCCACCCTAGGTGACAGAGACCCTGTCTCAAAAAAAAATTACAATTTTGTTTGCTTATGCTTGGTAGTGGAAAAATTTTCCACTGGAAGCAAAGGTATTGGCATTTTAAAGAGCACTAAGCAATATTGAAATCAGCCTCCAAACAGTCCCTAAATCTATGTTTTTTAAGAACTTCTATAAGCCAGTCATTCTTTCTTTCTCTCTCCCCATCTCTCCTAGCGAAGACTTTGCAAACAATGTGCCCCTCCACTTCCATTTTATTTCCACTCCATTCCCTTCACTTGCATAATATTTATTTACTTTTTAAAAAAACAAATCTTTATTTTAGAATAGTTTTAGTTTTATAGACAAGTGAAGATAGTATAGGGAGTTCCCAAATACCCCACGGTTAGTTACCTCCATTGTTAATATGTTTCATGAGTATGGGTCATTTGTCACACAAATGAATTTGTGGCAATGAACAAACCAATATTGATACATCATTAGCTAAAGACTATACTGTATTTATATTTCCTCTATATTTACAAATCTCCTCTTTCTGTACCAAGATCCCATCTAAGATACTACATAACATTTAGTCGTTTTGTGTCCTTCAGCTCCTCTTGGCTGTGGTAGTTTCTCAGACTTTTCTTGTTGGGAAGACCTTGGATAACTTTGACATTTTGAGAAGTTTTGAGGAAGACTTGTCAGGTATTTTGTAGAAGGTCCATTGAGTAGGCTCTGTCTGGTATTCTCTTCCTGATTCGACTAGGCTTATGTAGTTTTGAGGGGACAGTCACTAACGCTATCAACATAATTTTAACTTTGTCTGTCTCACTTACCTGGCTGAGTCATTTGTCAAGTTTCTATACAATGAAGTCATTCTTTTTCCCATTTTTCCATACTGTTCTCTTTGGAGGTAAGTCACTATATGTAACCTACACTTAAGGAACGGGAAGTTATGATCTGCTTCTTTGAAAGGGGAGTATCTACATAAGTTATTTTTAGTTCTTCTGCATAAGAGGTTTATCTATTCTCCCCATTTTAGTTATTTATTCAGTCATGTATTGATATCAGTATTATTTTATGAGTATCTATTTCATACTTCAGTTTGTAATTCAGTAATACTTTATTTTGTTGCTCAAATTGTTTCAGTATTGGCTATTGGAAGCTCTTTCGGTTGGCTTCTGTGTATCTTTGACATTTCCTATTTTTGAGTGTGCATATGTATGTGTGTATGTCTGTGTGTCTGAGTGTGTTTGAGTATTTACATTCTAGCACTGTGAGATACTCCAGGCTCTACTTCATACCCTTTTCCAGGTCTAGACTCAACATATGTCTATGGAGTTCTTTCAATAGATATTCATACTAGAAATCAGGATCTGAGCAATGTGTGTGCTTGTTGCTGCTGGGTGCTTCTAAGTCTTCTCAACTGAGCAAGGAAAGATGTGTGAGCATACTAACCCATGCATATACACCTATCTACCAACATGTATCCATCTGTATTTTATTGTAAGATAAACGGGAATTAATACTAAAATCTCCAACTCTAATCCAGCACCACATGGATCTTCCAAACCTTCCCCTGATGCTTGCTTGTCTGTAATCCTCCCTATAACAGTGAGAAAACTGACTTCCATCATCTGAATCCACCATGCACATATTGTGGTTTTGGAATTATTAACATATACTCCCATAGAAAATAACATTACCAGCTAAAGCACACTCTTTATGTACAGTTAGTTCCTTTTGTCTTAAGTTTGCTAGTCTTTACTCACTTCCAAAATTATATAGATCAGCACCTTATCCTCCCATTCCCTGCAGTAAAGTTATTCAACATAATTATAATGCAACTATATTAGTTACAATGTTGGTCATAGTGTTAAGTCTGCTCTGGTACCCACTGACCACCTAGTTCATTTTTTTTTTTTTGAGTTGGAGTCTCACTCTGTCACTCAGGCTGGAGTGCAGTGGCACAGTCCCAGCCACTGCAGCCTCAACCTGCTGGGCTCAGGCGATCCTTCCTCCTCAGTCTTCCAAGTAGCCAGAACTACAGGCGTGCGCTACCACGCCAGGCTAATTTTTTTATTTATTGTAGAGAAGAGGCTCACCATGTTGCCCAGGCTCATCTCAAACCCGCAGGCTCAAGCAATCCTTTTTCCTTGGCCTCCAAAAGTGCTGGGATTATAGGCTTGAGCCACTGCGCCCAGCCCATTTTTTTTTAATTTCCTTAAAGTTCACCTTTTATTCTCCAGAGTTCTATGGATTTGATAAATGCATAGCGCCATATATCTATCATTACAATATCATAAAGAATAGTTTTATCACCTTAATGATTCACCTGTGTTTCATCTTTTCAATCCACCTGCCTCACTAAATTTTCTGGCAATCTCTGATCTATTTATTCCTTTCTTATTTTGTCTTTTCCAGACTGTCATATAAATGGAATAAAAATTTCAGACATTAAAGCTCTTGTGCCCCAGCATGGATTATAACCAGAGCCTTACCCATACCTGGCTTAGATTATTTAGATAATGAGATTTGGGTGTTTTGAATTGAAAATACTTAGATAAAATTTTGAACATTGATTGAAGCGGTGATGGATTAAAATTAATGGTATTTTGCCTGTAGAATGTGTGTGTTATAAGCAAAACAATGTCTCTCAAAGATCTTGAAATCTATAACTATGTTGCCTTAATGAAATAAGAAATTTTATAGATGTGATTAAGTTAAGGATCTTGAGATGGAGATATTGTTATGTATCATAAGAATATCAGGATTAGCGCAGTGCAATCAAAATGGTCCTAATAAATGAAAGAAGAAGGCAGGAGTGTTAGACCAGAGTGATGTGACATAAGAAAGACTCACTTGTGATCTCCAGAACTGTAAGAAAGTAAATTTGTGTATGTTCAGCCATTAAGTTTGTGGTGATTTGTTACAGCAGCAATAGAAAATGAATATAAGGTCTCTGATTCAGTTGAGCTAATTCTTGTGCAAGGTGTGGGGTCTAGTCTTTGCTTATAGATGTCCAATTATTGCAGCACCATTTGTGAAAAAGTCTACCCTTGAATTGCCTTGGTGCCTTTGTCCAAGATCAGTTGACTATACTCATGTGGGTTTGTTTCTGGGCTCTCTATTATGTTATATCATTCTGTGTATCTGTGGTTTGCCAATGCTCTATTATAGTAATGTTTGAAATCAGATAGAGTGAGTCCTTCAACTATATTCTGTCTTAATAGCATATTGGTTATTCTAAATCTTTTGTATTACTAATTTTTAGAATTGATATGTAGATATCAAAAAAAAGATTTTGAAATTTTGAATGAGATTACATTCAAAACTAAACACGGATTTGAATTACATTTGTGAAACTAAGGATTAAGTTGGGAAGAATTGACATGTTAGCAATATTGAGTCTTTTAATATATGAACATGAACTATCTCCCCATTTATGTAGATATTTTAAATTTCTTTCATCTGAATTTCATAGCTATCCTCATATAGATTCAGTACTTTTTTTAGATTTATAACTAAATACTTCATTTTGGTGCTTTTGTAAATAGAATTTTGGTTTTATTTAAAATTCTAATTGTTTATTGCTAGTATATACATAAGAAATTGATTTTGTATATTGACTTTGTATCCTGTTACCTTCCTATACTTGTGTACTCATTCTAGAATATATTTTTTCTTGTACATTCTTTAGTGCTTTCCACCTAAACAATCATGATATGTCAATAAATACAGTATTATTTATATCCTTCAAATTTGCATACCATTTATTTTTTTGTCTTATTGCACTAGCTAAGGCTTCTAATACTACGCGAAATAGGAATACTGAGAGTACATCTATGCCTTGTTTCCAGTCCCAGCGGAAAAGTACCAGTCTCTAACCATTAAATATGGTGCTAGTTGTAGATATTTCAAATATATTATTTATTAGGTCAAGAAAATTATTTTCCTAGCTTTCTAGGAGTTAATCATATACTGGTTGAAT
The DNA here is from genome assembly GCA_027257055.1 of Cephalopachus bancanus. Classification (NCBI taxonomy): domain Eukaryota; kingdom Metazoa; phylum Chordata; class Mammalia; order Primates; family Tarsiidae; genus Cephalopachus; species Cephalopachus bancanus. The sequence continues at coordinate 7,213,458 of JAPVLO010000113.1, forward strand.
TTTGTTGCGTTTTTCTGCATCAGTTGATATGACTGCATATTTTTCTTATTTAGTCTCATATATTCTCTTAAAGATTTTGCAGCTATATTATTGGTCTGTAGCTGTCTTATAATGTTTTTATCTGGTTTTAGTATTAGAATAATACTGACCTCAAAAGAATAAGTTAGAAAGTATTTCCTCTGCTTCTAACTTCTACAAGAAATTGTAGAGAATCAGTATTACATCTGCCTTAAATCTTTGGTAGAATTTATGAATGAAATCACTGGTGCTTATTTTCTAGGCCTGATACTTTCTTTCTTTTGGAGGTTTTTAAATTATTAATTTAATTTCCTTGCTAGATTAGAGTTATTCAGACTATTTCTCTTTAAATATGTTTTGGAAGTTTGTGTCTATCAAAAATTTTCTATTTCATCAAATTTGTGGATAAAGTATCATTTATGTATTCTTTTATTATCCATTAAATCTCCAAGGAATCTGTAGTGATAACCACTGTTTAATTTTTGGTATTGTCTCCATGTTTCTTGGTTAGTTTGGCTAGAGGTTTATACTTTTTCTTGGTCTTTTTAAATAATCAACTTTTGATTTTGTTTATTGTTTTCCTCTTTGGTTTTATTATATATTTTTTTAAAATTTGCTTCTTTAATGGTTTATTCCAATATCTTTAGGGGCACAAATGGCTTTTGGGTACATGGATGTATTGTATAGTGTTGAAGAAATCTGGGCTTTAAGTATACCCACCTTCACCACTAGTGCACATTGCCTAAAATAATTGCTACCACATCCCTTCCTCTAAAGGGACAAACAAAGAGTACTAGCAGGAGATTTCCCCAGGGCCTGGAGCCTCCCAAGCTCCCTGCATCTGGATGGTGGTCCCAAGGCAGCCTCGACAAACTCACAGATCCAAGTAACAACTTGTACTTAGACCTACTGGGTCCCATTCCAAGGGCTAACGAGATTCAGAAACTTCACGAATTCCTCTGCCAGAAACATTGGACAAAAGCGGGTACAGTTGGTCCAAATACCAGCCAGGGTGCAGTTTATTAGACCACATATGAGGCAGGTATCCATGCCTGCCAGAAAGATCCTTCTGAGGGTTGCACTTGACACAGTGGACCAGCTCAGCACTCTCCAGAAATGCCTGAGAGAGGGCAGGAGTCTGCATTCCTCGGGCAAGGCCCAGGCTCTGGACGGTGGGGAGGGAGTGAGAGGTTCAAAGGGTGGGTGGCTGTCAGAATTACATCTGCATTTGCACCCTAATGGTTTCTAGAAGGACCTGTTTAGTTGGTCCTCTGGATTAACTATCTCCAGTGGTCCCTCACAAACCAGGACCAGAGGGCAGGGCTGGGAAGGAAGGGCATACGGGGCTGAGGAGGAGGCATCTGGAGTACCCTGTGAGCTGTGGATCCTGGGCCAGGGCTTTTGTGCAGATCTGTTCACAAAACCCCTGAGTCCTCAGAACTGCACTGTTGTGAGTTCCGACATCACTGGCCAGTGTCCACCTCTTCTCCACCTTGAGGCACTCTCCCAAGGTGGGGGAATCACACCTAACATTCACCCAGTACCCTTACTGTGCCTAGACCTATGTCTGTGACTCCCCAGCCCCTGTGGACTAGGCATTGTGGCTTACTTACTTCTCTTTTGTGGATGGAAACGACATGATCTGAGGATACCTCAAGGGGCAGCTGGGACCCAGATCTTTAATAGATCAGCCTCTGCTCTTCACTTTGCACACACCCACCCTAGACAAACACCCTCCCCCCACTGACAGCCTACTCACCCGCAGAGTCCACTGCTTCTGAGACCTCATAGTCCCAGAGAGACAGCCCTGGGCCCTGGGGACCTTTGGGTCTGCCCAGGTGTGTGTGTGTATATGTGTGTGTGTGTGTGTGCGCGCGCGCGTGCACACGCACATGCGCATGTGTGTCATATGTGTTGGAGGTTGAGGAAAACTGACTAAAAAAAGGAAACAACATCTCAGAAAAAAAAAATTTCCAAATTGAAGAAACATGACCCTAAAGAAAATGTGCTTTCAGTTCATCATGTTACTGCAGCACTTTTTCTTCTGCTCCATTTACAGAAAAGAAAATGAAACTGGAAGAATAGAAAGGCAAAATATATTTTTGTGCAGTCAGCAGGAATACCCAGGCCAAGCATATAGACACCACTAGGTGACACAGTGACAAGCCCTCCAGGGGTGTGGATGTCAGGCCACCCTGGGCCATGGGCTTATTCTGAGGTAGGCCAGGCCAGATCCACAGGCACATTTGGGGCTGCACCAAAGTGAATGCGAAAGTACAAAGTATTAATTTCTGAATGCTATGAGAAACTCTTATTTTTATATTTAAAAATAAGAGGTAAAAACCCTTGTTTAAAAATAATGCTGACAAAACAGCAAATACTGTCAATATTCTGTGAGTGAGAAGTGAATAACTCTGAAAAAAATTATACATATACAATATATATAAAGATTACAAGGCATTCAAAGCCACACAGCTGGTAAGGAAATTCTAGTACCTATTTTAGGGGCATCCTTCTCCTTTGTTTTTGATTACATGAAATACTTAATTTTCTTCCCCAAGAGGTCTAAAAGTGCCTTGTTTGCTGAGACTTCTCAAGTGGCTACCCTAATGTGGGTCTACATGTATAAATATTTTATACATGCTTGATGATAGACTAAGTCCTTGACGATCCCATAAAGAGTTATGAACTGCGTGGGCCAGGGCCCTGGAGATGCAGGGTAAATGGGCAGGGTCCTGCCCCCCCCCTGCAGCTCACAGGACTTCTGGAGGGAAAGGTCAGAGCAATCCAGCTCTCAAGAGAAGGTTGCCCCACGTCCACTGGTGCCATTCCTATCTGGGTACTGTTGCCTAGTTTCCCCACAGATAGCTCTACTCCAACACTTACCAAAGGATCTTATAAATAGTGTGTTAGATCTAAGACTAGTATGTAAATCTGTGGGTAAAATTTTCTTTTTATAGTAGGACAATGTGAGGATGCAGGAAAAACAAATTTATGAATTTTCTTTTGTTCTTTCTCTTAACAGAATGTCATTTTTATCTAAAAACATATTACCTGCAGCATACATAAGTGTCCTTTTATTAGTTCCATGTTAGTGAAAAGATTCTCATTTTGTCTACAATATTCCCAGTACTTGATGCAGAAGTTTAATGATGGCCCATGTCATGAAGTTGAGAGGAACGCCCAGGGCACATCAGGGCACATCACCTCCTCCTGTTACTGGCCAGGACCCAAGCTTAGGTGATGAATAAGGCACATGAGGCCCCTGCCCAGACAATAAACAAGTGAACAAATAGATCATTTCAGATCCTGAGAAGTGATGTAAATGAAAGGAATCTTGCGGAGGTCAGGGAACATGAGTGGGCAGGGCAGGGGGACATGCAGTCCAGAAGTGAGAAAGGGCCTCTTAGAGGGATGGACACACTTCAGTGGTTTGAGGGATAAACCGTGAGAAGAGCTACTCTCCCTGACAGCCTGGAAGGCCCTCCAGGAAAGAATGGAATTAGTGCAAAGGTACTGGAGTAAGAAAGAAAGCTTCCAACTGGAGGAATCTCAAGGTTGGTATAGCTGAAACAGGGTGAGTGAAGGCATAGCAAGTGACTGCCTTACAGGACATGGTGTAGGGTCTGGATTTCATTTTAGAAAGGATGAGAAGTCGTAGGTGACTCTGAGCAGGAGCACATGGAAACCACAAACACTGTGTGGGAAATAGACCAGGCAGAGGCACAAACTCCTGGTTGTGAGGCTCAAGCAATAGGATGAATGGCATTGTGCCCAGTGAAATTGGGACCCTATCTAGATGGAGCAGGGCTATGGGGATGGAGCAATGGTGGAACAGGAAACTAAAGTTTGGTTTTAGACAAGCCACTTCTAAAAATGTTCCTTTAAAGAGGAGCAGAGAAGTGGGATGTTAATGTCAGTCAAGAAACACTGTATTTAAGAATTTGCAACCAGACATGGTGGTCTGCACCTGTGGTCTGGCTGCTCAGGAGGCTGAGGCAAGGGGATGCAGTGAGCCATGATTGTCCCACTGTGACAGAGTGGGACCCTGTCTCTCCCCCCCAAAAAAGAATCTGAAACTTTCATAAAAGTAACTTAATCAGAATACCAGACTTAATCATTATTCCTTTTCAGCACAAGAGCCCCCTCGAGTAAATAAAAATCCAATTGTCACTTGGGGTCTTCTTTGCAGAAGAGAGGAAGACAGTATCTAGAGTGCACATACTTCTAATATACCACCACACCAGCTTTCCATGAACCTTCCAGAGAGAAATATAGAAGTGTTCAATTAATGCTTATTGATATAATCTTTGCCCCACTGAAAACTCTTAATAGGGACTTGGTAAGTACTTGTTGTTAATATGTGAATAAATCCACATATAAAATGAGTGTTTTTACCTGTTTTCTTTTTTTTTTTTTTTGAGTTGGAGTCTCACTCTGTCGCCCAGACTGGAGTGCAGTGGCTGCTCCCGGCCACCGCAACCTCGGCCTGCTGGGCTCCGGCAATCCTTCTGCCTCAGCCTTCTGAGTAGCCGGAATTACAGGCATGCGCCACCACTTAGTTTGGGCTACATAAGAGAATAGCATGGACTGAGCAGCTTAGAACAACAGAAACTTATTTAGCACAGTTCTGGAGGCTAGAATTCTGAAATCAGTGTACGACTATGATCAGATTCTGGTGAGAGACTTTTTGAATCCCAGATTGACAACTTCTCTTTGTATCCTCACATGCCAGAAAGGAGGGGGTATGAGGGGTCTCTGGGGTCCCATTTATAAGGGCACTAATCTCATTCATGAGGGCTCCACTTTCATGAGCTAATTATTTTAAAATGGCCACACCTCCTAACACATTGGGGATTAGGTTTTTAAATATATAAATTTTGAGGGGACATCAACATTCAGTTCACACATATCTTTAATAAAACCTCAGATCTAGCTTTCATTCTGTGTTTCAGCTACAATGGCCTTTATTTCCTTTTTAATTCCTCTTATTTACCACAGGAACTTTATACATGTCATACCCTCCTGCAGAGACAATCGCTTGCAGGAACAACTGTCATTCTTTTCCACAACTTGCCTGTTATCGTCTGCTTTTTGCCCAATCATTACCTTCTCCAGGAAGCCAACTTTGGTCTATCTGATCAGGCCAATCTCTCCTATAACATATATTTTTCAAAATAATTTTCTTTATTTTAATAGCTTTGGGGATGCAGGTGATTTTTTGTTGCATAGCTGCTTTTTTTGCTGGTGAGGGGGCTGAGCTTTGGGTGTACCCTTCACTCTCTTTAGCGCTTGTTGTGCCTAATGTGGGTGGCTTTTTTGTCCCTCCCTCACTTCCCATCCTCTCCCTTCTGAGTGCCCATTGTCCATTGTGCCATTCTATATGCCTTTGCAGACTGTTGGCTTAGCTCTCACGTATAAGTGAGAACACGCAGTGTTTGGTTTTCTGTTCCTGTCTTACTTTGCTTGGGATGGTAATCTCCCGTTGCTGCAGGGGACATAATTTTGTTATTTTTTTATGACTGAATAGTGTTCTGTAGTATATGTGTACCACATTTTCATTATCCACTGATTATGCCCCAAGATGGCAGGCTGGAGCTCTGCTTTACCACTTTATTCTTCAAATTCATCTCTGTGTTTGGAAAATAGAAGTTACTTAATAAATACATCTTGAATGAAGAAAAAATAACACTACCTTTGTTTTTAGAAATGAACTCCAGCTATGCTTTGAAAAGATATCTCTGACTACTAAGGAGCCCTGGAAGAGGGAACCTGGGGACCAGGGGCCCATAGGTGGTCATTCTATAATGCAGGAGGGAGGTCATAAGGCCTAAACCTGACAGAGGGTAGGAGGGCAGTGAGAAAGGAAGGAGTTACTGCCATGGTGGAGAAAGCATGAACAGAATTCAGCAAAAAAGTGAGGCAAGGAGAAAAAGAAAGAGCCAAAGATATTGATGTTTGGGTTCTGGTGGCTGGGAGCAAGATGGTGTCATTGACCTGTGATTCCCAATGTTCCTGTGGCTTACCAGAACCAGGGTGCAAAGCAAAAGGGGTAGCTGGGTGAATCTGAGGAGTAGGCAGATTCAGGTGGAAGCTGGTGGGTCCAGCCCAGTCCTGGCTGGTCGGGGCCATGGGTCATTGCTACCATCCTCAACCCATAGAGATTCTCATTTCAAGTTTATCCATGCTTTGGGGACACTGGGCAGTGACTCTGGCAGTTCTCACTCCCAGAGCTGATTCCTCAATTGGGAGTGGGGGTAAAATAACTAAGACGTTGTAGTAGAAGGAGAGGCTGAGACCACCTGGGCAAGCAAGAGGCTGAGGCTGAGAGTCCTGACTTTCAGAGCTGCGTCAGAGGAGGGAAGAGCACAGTGTGTCTCTGGGCCCTGCAGACCAGAGGGCCCTAAAGGTCCTGCTAGTGAGGCAGGAGGAGGACCAGCAGGCCAGAGCTCCTCTATCTGACTCAGTTGGCTAAAAGTCACAAAGAACTAGAGACCCTGGTCAGGAAAACTGCATGCGAGAGCATCCACTTCCCCTCCTGCCAGGTAAACATTGACCTCCTCCACTTGAGACTCTGCGAGAAAAAGGAGAAATCATCAGAGAGTGTGACATTTGTTCATTTTTGACATTTGGAGACTAAAAATCCAAATCACAATGGTGACTCCAACTTAATGATAAAACAACTCGGTGCACCCAGTTTAGGCAAATGATGAGAACTGGAAAAGGCCAAGAATAGCTGTGATGCCCTGGGTTCCTTGTCAGAAGCTTGTGGGCACAGGCTCTGCTCGCCCAGCCCCAGCCAGTCTGCCCTCTCACCATCTGGTGATTACTTTATTTATTGACTTGCTGACCTGTTAGCCACCTTTGCTTGGGTTATTTAGCCCTCACACATACATTGGGTTCTCTGGTCTTTAGTCACCTCCCACCATTCCCTAGTCATTCCTTCTAAGGGATACAGATGCAGACAGAAGTTGCGGTAGGGAAAGACTTCTCCTGGGCAGAGATCCAGGCTCGTGTGGGAGGCTTCCTCCTATCCAAGAGGGACATAGGAAAGTAATTGGAGCTGGGGACAAGTGAACGTGGTCACACTTCTGTCTGCTCGCTTCCTGTTGGATGACTTCACCCTGGTAATTTCTTTGCCAGGATCCTCAGTTTCTTATACGTTAAAGGAAGGAATAATGACATGAAGCTGGTTACCAGGTGGTAAAGATTCAATTAGACACATTCAGAGTTTGGAACAAGAATGTCACAGAGCAAAGTACCACAAAGGGCCACAAGCCTCCAGAGACTTGACTCTCCTTTCTTCCAAGAGGAGTTGGAGAGACTTGTTGCAAGCCCCCATGGGCAGGGCCACTCTTTGCCTTCTTGCACCTGCTGGATCTTTCACCAGCAAGCTCAGAGTAAACACTTGAGGAAAGGAGACAGCAGGCTGGTGGCACTGAAGGAGATCAAAATGTGTCCCTGGAAAAAAGAGACTTTAAACTGTTGTCACAGAGGCATAAGAGTGCTCACGATCCAGCTGTAAACCCAAATCTTGTGTCCCAGGAAAGGGAGAGGGGAGAAAGTCCAGGAGCTCACCAGCAAAGTTGAATGGAGAGGCTAGGCCTTAGGTGTGGGACATGCATCATTCAGCCCCATGACCAGAGGTGGAGACCACTGAGGGCAGGTGAGAAACCATTTCCATCAGAGTCTTTCATACTGAGATCCTCCACCCTTAAGGGGCTTCCAGGGCTAGCTGGAATTTTTCAGGAGAACCCATGCCACTCCAAAACTACCCAACAGGAAAGGGCCCAGTCAGACCCTAGAATGCAGCCAGCCTCACAGACCCCCAGGTTCCAGAGGGCACACCTTGAACAGAAAAACCTTCCAGGTCTTGGTTTAGACTCAGCAGTTCCTAGCAAGGACTATCTTTCTGGGAATCTGATAATCCTCTCTGCCAGTGTGTCCAGGCTGAATGAGATCCCAAGGGTCAGACATGACCCTGAGGGCCAGGACATCCAGGCAGGGAAGCACCAGGGGGAACAACTGATGTCCCCCTTAGGAGCCCCATCCAAAATCCCCAGGCCACAAGAGGATGCTGGGTCGACCTCCACCTGCAATCAAATGTATGTCCATGTGGGCTAGACATTCAGTTGAGTGCATCTAGTTAAGTGCATAGCACTTATAGAACAAAGGGAAGTAGCTCCTCACGGGAAACTCAGGACTGGTCTGTAAATACGGTGGCCTTTTCCCATTGACAGAGCTGATGTTAGCTCAGCCCCTCCCCACTCCCCACCTAAAGATCTAGGAGACCCCTGCCAAGTCTCCCAGCCCTCCTAAAGACCTCACCCCTCTCTCCTCACACCCAGTGCCCCTGGCATCCTATCTGCTCACAGTCCTGTGACCCATTTCCAACTTTGGCTGCAACCTAAGATATGAGTGACAGGGTAGAAGATAGGAATGGAGTCTCTGGGTTCTGGAACTCCTTAGCCCACAGCCCCAGACAGTTTTCCTTGACCCCCTAGGCCTATTTAAGCCCATTTTTCCGTGAGTGGTGGGAGGAAGGGGATGAGGAGAGAGGAGGAGCCCAGAATCTGCCAAAACCAGAAACACAACTGACAGGAGACTAGAAACTAGAAGGCACCTGTGAGAGAAGGCCAAATATTCAAAGAGCCTGGGTTCAATTCCTGAAGGCCAGCAAAGGGACATCCCCCCCTTTTGGACCCTGAATTCTAGTTAGTCTCAGGGTTCCCAAAAACCTGCTGCCAAAGCCAGTAAGGTGCCATGCTCCTGCTTCTGACAATCCGTGCCCTTTTTCTGTCTGCTCAAACATCCATATGTTTACTACCCCGTTCCCTAGCCCCACCCAAGATACCCAATTAGGTAGCATTGTGGAGCTAATCCTGCCCTGATCTGGGCATTGCAGAAGGTTCTGGAGAGAGGCAGACAGGTATCCTATTCAGACACAAGTCTTCTTGGACCTTCTACACTGTGAAAACCTACATGAACAGACACATGGCAGCCTCAGGATCTCCCTGGGATTCTCTTGTCTTTACTCAAGAAAGATGAATAAGAAAGATGAAATGAGATGTGAGCCTAGATCCTTATCAAACCTACCCCAATTCTGCTTCATCCCCTCAGGGCCAGGGCAGAACAACTTCCCCCATAATCCAATGTAACCCAACCTGCCCACTGTCATAGACACCACATGACCAGAACAGCCATTCTATGAGCATTCCAGTGTCAGGCTTTACTCACCTGCCAGAGTCACTCTGATTGTTCTGAACTCCTGTCTCTGCTACCCCAGCTTGGTATCTCTGTGGGATGGATGAGGCCAAATGGGGGACAGGGGCTCTCAGTGGAAGTCAACAGGTAGGGTTTTGCAACTTCTAGTGAGTCATACAAATCAGACATAGAAGAGAATAGATGTTATGTAGACTCAAACAGGGGCAGGGTAGAATGAATACTATGGAAAGGAAGTCTGTATTCATCTGCATTTCCTGGGTGCCAGAGGTTGTGAGGGGCTTCGCAGCAGACATAATCTCACGTAGTCCCTGTGACAACTGTAAAGTGGGCATTGCCCTCACCACATTCATGGAGGAGAAAACTTACATACAAAGCATGAACTCCCACACAGGATCATGTATCTGGTGAGGACTGAGCTGTGATTTACCCCCAGGGACCCTTGGCCATGAAGCCACACTCATCCCCTCTTCAGCTGGCACTTCCAGAGAGGGGTCAGGTGAGGGGCCAGGTTGTGACCTAAACCCAGCATGACCCTGTCTCTCACTCCCTGCAGTTTTGTAAGAGATCACCCTATAGTCAGGGTTTTAGGAACCCACATAAGCCATGGGAGAGCTCAGAGTTTCTCCTGGGGTGTCATTTGCAAGCTGCAGAAGGAGAGCTTGGATCTTAAATCAGGTTCTTCAGTGTCCACAATGCCCTTTCTATCAAATTACAGCATGTGGGGTGAAAGAAAAATAACAGACTTCTGCCTGTGGGCTGTTGTTGGACAAAAGCCACATTTGTCATTGGGCTTGTGGCCAAAGTAATAATCATTTTTTAAGATTGACCCTGATGGAGGGGAGCCGCTGTGGGCCACCAAAGCAGTGGTGGGTGCACTGTGGAATTCCTCCTCAGACTCATCTGTCAGCACCAGAGCCTGACAGGCCCTCCATCCCAATATGGACATGCAGGGGCCCTCACAGTTGACGCCTTGCCTTGTTTTCTTAATAAGCAGTGAGGTCAGGTAAACGTTTGGGTCAGATGCCTGGGAATCTTTATTGTCGAATTATGAAAAAAAAAAAACTCTCTGAGAAGCGTAACCAACATACAGACCTCTTCTTTACCCCTATAGAAGCCCAGCTCTATTTAATCATGACTTTGGTCATTTTCAAGAGAAGAGGACTTTAAGGTCTAAATGAGTCCCAGAAGCAGAATCTTCCTTGCTCTTCAATTTTCAGTGTGTGTGTTGAGGGGCATCTGTGTCCTGGTCATTGTGGGACATGTGTGGGGAGCAGCTGGGAAGGTCAGGAATGGGAAGACAGAATAAGACATTTAGAAATTGAGGGAAGTCCACCTCTCACCTTAGCTCCTCACCAGAAGGCAGAAGCCAATGGCAAGGTTCAAAAGGCGAAGGTGAAGAACACCTAAGAATGAAGTGAAGATCCGGAGGCTGAGTGGTGGGGAGCAAAGTGTAGGGATGCAGGAAGGCACAGGGAGCTAAGGCAGCTGGGTGAGGATGGGCTGTCAGGGAGATCGGGGAAGTGGATCCACCTGTTGTCCCTTTGTGCTACCCCAGTGGTGAGATGGGGGCTGTGAGAAGCATTGTGGACTGCTCTATTCTGCCTGGAAGCCTGCAGAGAAGGTGGGGAGGGCTGTCCTCTTCCTCCCACCCCTCCTCCATCCTTGATTAGTGCCAGACTGTGCTTCTTTTCAACGTCTTTGTTTGCTGCCCCTTAGCCCCTAATGCCCTTCCCCAACCACTTTGTTAGACACGAGTCAGACATCTTACCCTCTGGAAGCTTTTAAGGCAAGCTCTGTGCCCCTCTCATGTACCCTGTGCCATGTGCTTCTTCTATGTGTGATCTCAGCACCTTGACCTTTATACTTACCTACTATATTCTGATTTTCTGTCTACTGGCCTTCTGCCCGTGCTGGCATCTCCTCAAGGGCAGGCATCAGCTCATATTAATTTACCTATTGGACCTGCAGTAAGTAGGTCTCAGTTAGGCTTGTGAAATGAAGGAAATAATTAATTAATTAACGAATGGAAACGATGTAATGGCTGGGGAACTATCCCCAGACACTCAGGGGGCAGGAGGAGGTGCTTTGACTTACATGACATGCTCCTGTGAATGCCACTGCCATATCTCCAAAGTCTGATTGTAAACTCAAAAGTAAAAAAAGAAAATAAAGACTTCCAGGCCTGGGGGTAAACTACTCCTTTAACTGGTTTACTAAACACCTTGGACGTGAAAGCAGGCTCAGTGTCTCCCACAGAGAAATCAGTGAGTAAGAATTCGTGTGTCCTTGAATCTGACTTACAAACTGGCCGCGTCCCGACTAACAACCTCCCCTCCTCCAATGCCCAGTTACCCCTAGATAGGCAACCCTAACCTTAACCCTAGTTTTATGTTAGTTTTCTAACATAAATCTCTCTGTAGTGATTATGATGGCTCACAGACTTGAGGATACATGAGAGGTTGGAGGGTTGTTCACTAGGAAGGGCAAACTTCTCTTTAAACTTGATAATGACTTACTTAGGTTTTGAAACTGGGACAAGAACTACTTAATTTGAGAACATGAAATTTCAACGACCATTTGGAGACACATCAATGGGATTTGCTGTGGGGGTAAATGACACAGATGCACTTGACTGAAGCCTTGGCTGGAGCCCCAACGTCCCCCCACCAGCCCCATCCCACACTCATATGAGTCTTCAGAACTAAAAAACTGGGACTTTTTAAAAGCCTAGTGCATTTACTTCTCACATATCAGGGAAATATCCAATAGTTGTCTTTAAACTCTATCCATCTCTCTCTGATTTGACCACTCTCCCATATGCTTTGTGGGGTTGAGTTTATTCACTGGGTTCCAAATTTTTCCACTGGGCTTTGAATCCATGACAACTTGTGCAGATGCAAATATTCATGTGTGTCTGAGAAAGGAGCCATGAGCAAGGCAGGACCATTCTCACAAGGTCTACAGTAAAGCCTGAAAGAGAAGGGCAGGCACGTTTTGTCATTGCTCTATACAGGGTTTTTTCAACAAAAACCATAAAGTGCTAGGAGCAATAGGGCTTGACTGATACTATCTAATGGGGGAAAGACCCATTTAGACATGGTGCAAAGATCTGCAAGGCAAATCTTAAAATGGAAGATTCCAAGAACTGTCAAGATCTTTGTCAAAGCTGGGCAATGACGGGACTCCATGTCTTCAGGAGGAAAAACTGCATACTCTGTCCTCAGAAGAGAATATTCAGAGAGAGATGCAGATGGACAAATGAAACACAAAGAGAGGGAGTGGGCCTGAAGCACAGAGACCACTTGGTCAAGAGACAAAGCAGGACACTAGAAAAACGTCCTGAGGCCAATCTAGCCTTCCCTGTAGGGCCCTGGGCTTGCCCATGGGTGGGGAAACTGCATGTGAGGCACTGGAAAATTAGACAGGCCTTGCTCGCTGAGTCTGAAAATGCCTGATCCTGTTTTTCAAACTAAACTGGGTGTGGCCAAGATAGAACTCTTCCTTCTCCTGACTATCCTGCTGGATCAACTATTTGAAATCCTAGTCCCTTGATCTCTCTCCAAAATCACCTGACAACTTCTCACCAAGAATCGCATATCTATTTTTTAAATCTCTCATACCAAACCAATTCTAAACACACAGACAAGATGTATGCTCATAAGACATATTAACAATTAACAAAAATAGCTTTACTACTGACAGTAGTCGTCCTACCAAAGCAGCCATTAAGTGCATGGACTTGAACTCAACTTCAGTCTGCAAAGTACATTCACTTTCCCTGAAATCATTTGTACTTTTCCTAAGCAGGTTGTTCAACCCTGGCATGCACAATTTGTTATGAAAACCCCTGGCTGTTCCTGCAATGTCCCCTGCACCTCACTCTACTTAATTGCACAGGAGAGTTAGACACAGTAGGACTTCCTGTTCAGCTATCTTGGTGACACTTAATTCTTCTGGCTCTTCAGATATATGAGCTTGAATCATATTTCAGTCTTTTGGCTAAGATGAAGTATAGACATATGAGCTTGTAATTGTCTCTCTGCCAGCTTTCTGAAAGCCTTCAACCAAACCCACTAATACCTCTCTTCACCACAACTCAGGAAGGCCGAAAGTGGCAGAAGCTCACTCCAATGCATGCCTTCTTGCTGGTGTCCCCCTGTGAGCCTACCCAGTCTTCCTTTCTTCCTCCACAGAACAGTGTTTCCCTGGCTTGTAAGACAGTGCCTGGAGCCCCAGAACAAATTGCCTAGCTGCGGAAAAATGGCCTTCTCTACAACTGAAAAATTCCTACCATAGCAACCCAAAAATATGCAGCCCAGGTTTAGCACAGAGATATAAATAGATAATTATTTGACTCTCTCCATGATGCCATGGGTTCAGTGATACCCACAACACAAGTAAAGTTCATAGAGGCTGGACCTGTCCCCAGAGGTACACAGTGCTACATCCTTGGGGAAGTTGGTCTGAGCTCCAGTATTACACCAGTGATCACGGCTTTAGCCCTGGAGAGCAGAGCTGACACCAGCCTCAAAGAGCAGAAGGAGAATAGGAGAACATCTCCTGACCTGAGAACCACCCAAGGGGAGGAACTTGGCACTTAGACAAGAAGAGAACAAACATTTCTCACTCATGTGCCATGTGCCAAGCCCTTCAATGAGGGCAAAGAACTGACACCTGCCCACGGTGCTACCAGAAATGGCTCTCTGTGCATTAGGAACAATATCTCAATAAATCTCAACCTGTTCCTCCACCCAGTGTCCCCAAGGGCTCTGGCATCTCCATCATCACATGGCTCACTGTGGAAATGATTTTCAAATGGGATAAGAGAAAGGAAAGTGCAAAGTGCTCCCTTTTCATACCACATCATTTTCTCATTTAATATTCACAGAAGCCTACAAGGAAGACATCATGGTAGAAACCAAAGCTCTGAGAGGTTCAGCAACTTGCCAGCAACTGACAGAGCCAGGATTGCAACTTGGAACAGACTGGTTCCAGAGTGTGGGCTCTGTGCAATCCTCCCACCAAGCTACAACCAAATATGAAGCTCTGAGCTCCTACCTATTCCAGGCTGTGGGGAAAAGGAAGACAGAAAGAATTGGCTGTTATGTTCCCTCTACCAAGAGGAATCAGTCCAAACCAGGCTTCCTTGGAAAGAAGGAAGATCTTTAAGGATTTGTGCTCATACCCAGTATTTAGGCAGCTGGAACATTGTGGGAAAACATGGTAATTTAAAGCAGAATCAAGAAAGGGGGCTTAAGATGAGGGAGATTTGCTACAGTATGTAAGCTGTTTTGAGTGGACATAATCATAATGAGCTAATCCTTACTGAGAACTTGCACCTATTGCCACAGCAATACAATGAGGTAGACGAGTATTGTCCCCATGGTGGAGAAGAGCACCTAATAAAATGCCCAAGGGCTTGCAATTGATGTCTGGTGGGGCTGGGATTCAGGTGGATTCTTCACCTCTGCCCTGTCCTACCTCTGCATTCCAAATGACGTCACTGAAACTGTGGGTATACTGCCTAGGATGGGAAGACACCACCATACCCTTTGTGTGTCACACACACACACACACACACACACACACACCCCTACACTCACCACCGATGCTCACCATGCCATTTAAGCCTATGACTATAGTATTCTATTAGCAAGCACTCCTCTTTCTTCCTTTCTTTTCTCTTCTTTTCTCCTTCACTCCTTTCTTCTTTCCTCTTCTCCTCAAACACTGACCCAGAGCTTACCATGTGAAGGGGTCAAGAGCTCTGCCCAAAGATAACTGCCTCTCAGGAAGACAGGTCATGCAAAGAACTCGTTCACATAGCAGGGTGTAAAAGTGCCGGGAGGGTGAACCAACCAAAAGCTTCGGGGTCAATAAAGAAAATACCCAGTCTCTGGCTGGAAAACCAAATTGACTCAGCAGCATAAAGGCATTTAGCCTAGGCATAAAGGAAGGGTAGCATTTTGAGAGAGATGGAAACGGAAGAAGTTAAGTGCTCATTATCCTGCACTAGATATAGAGATGGGAAAGAACTATGGGATTTAGAGTCTAGAAGGGACTTATGAGCCACTTTTTCCTCCTTCAAACTGGTCTTCTTTTAAAGTAAACAAGGTCAAGTGAGTAACGAATTTCACTCCTTCCACTAGCTCCCTCCCTTGGCCACTAGGGCCCTGTATGGCCTTGGCCTTCTTCAATCTCCCCTCAATCCATCTCTCTTCATTCACTCCACTACAGACCTGCTGTCCTTCTTTTCTCAAACACACCAAGTGTGTTTCCACCTCTGGGCCTTTGCATGAGATACGTCTCTTCTCTGATGCACTTTTCAGACAGAAAAATATGGCTTTTGTGGATGTCTCTTCACAATTCAGAACTCAGCCCAATTTTGTCTCATCCAATCCCCCGGTCACCCAGGGGAATGGCTAAAGGCATTCCTTTCCAACACACACACGGGTAACATCAGCCTCTTTCATATTATTCAAAATACCTGTCCATCCCTGGAATTGTGTTTATTTTCTATGAATTATCCTTATCATCGTACACAAATGTGAACTCCATGACAGCAGGAAGCAGATCAGATTTGATAATGGTTCTAACCTCAGAGAGTGCCACATGGCTGGCTCTCAATAAATATCTATTGTTCATGTTCTATTCCCACTTTGCTTTCCTTTCCCCTTCTGGGTCTCAACATCCATCTCTAAAATAAGAAATGGTGTGGGATAAATTGTACCTTCTCCCCTGCCAAAATCATACGTTAAAATCCTGACCCCCCAGCACATCAGTATGTGACCTTAATTGGAAAGAAGATCTTTACAGATAAAATTAGTTCACATGAGGTCATACTGGAGAAGGGTGGAGTCCTAAGCCAGTATGACTAGTGTCCTTATAAAAAGGGAAAATTTGGGCACAGAGACAAACATGCATGTGACAAAACAGAGGGAGAAGATGTCCATCGACAAGCCAAGGAAAAAGACCTAGAACAGATCCTTCCCTCACAGTCCACAGAAGGAACCAACCCCACCAATACCTCAATTTCAAAATTCCAGCCTCCATATCTATTATAAATCTCTGTTGTTTAAGTTACTCTGTGGTTTTTGGTGGTTTGCAACTACAGCTTTAGCAAACACATACAAAGAATGTATAGGGTGATTTCAAAGTTGCCCTCCTATGCTCCATGCTTTCTACTCTGCCTGGTCCTATGGTAAGGGCAATTTCCGTCACTTTATTGGGGAGATTGTGAAGCAAACAGCCTCAGGTCTCTTCTGGAGCTGGCTTATTCAACATTACTCAGCAACTAGACATATTCACTTCTCTCAGGTGAGATTACATTCCTTGACTGGACAAATTCCTAATCTCTCCACACTGTTCCTTAAATAATATTTGTTCTACCGTTTCCTACAAACAACTTTGCTAGCGGAGTTTACATCATGGCTTTAAAAACGGAAGCTTTCACTTCCTCTCTCAAACCACTATTACACTTTGCCAGGGAGCAGAGAGCCCGGCCCCAGCACCAGGGCACTCACTGCCCCCCAGGGCCTTTCCTGACAATCCCAATGGCCAGCTTGGCTTCTGCCTCAGCCCCGTTCTGTCACAATGACTCTTCCAGCCAGCACCTCTCATGTCAGAGTACATAAGCCCTGGTTAAAGCATAACTCAATCTTCATTCCTATTTTCCAAAGTCATTTCCAAAATAGGAAAGACTATCCAGTGCTCAGGAGACTGGCTGAACAACTTGAGGTTTCTGGCAAGCGCAAACATGTGCAGATGTGTTTTTCAAAACAAGAACAGAGCCTTGCAAACTCATTCACATAGGTCTTCTCTCCAAGAAAAAGAGGCAAGCAGTAGTTCTGGCACACATATCTGAGAAAGTGTCATTTTCTATGTGTGTAGACCTGAGGAAAGGGCTTCTTGTGTCAGCTTGGGAAATGTAGAATTGACAAAAAGTATCACCCTTACAGTCAGAAGAAAAAGTTAGACAAATTGTAAATTAATGACACATGAGAACTGAGGTCACAGATTAACCAACTAACCCATCATTTGGGGAGAGACAGGTTCATTCTGAGAAAAACACGACTTGAGTGTTCGCTTACCTGGGCAGATACCATCAGGTGCCATATAAACTGGTGAGAAGATTCAGTTAACAATTTTTAATAAATGTATTGCCAACATAAAAATATAGAAAGATGAATTTCTGCTTTGGAAATAACATACAAGAAGTAGGATTGCAATTTAGAATATATGTACTGACCAGTGTGACCTCCAGTATCGCTGGAGCACAAAGGAAAAGGTTAGGGCTTTATTGTGAAAATAAGAGGTTATACAAGTTATTTTTTCAGAAAGTTCATTGGCCCTGACAACACCTTTTAAGAGCTGGTGAGCTCTTACTGGTAACTGTTGATGGTTGTTAGGTAGGATTTATGGTCTTGGAGTTAGGGTTAGGTCCTAGCAGTTTTGGATTGGGTTTGTGAGACAGTGTGTCAGGCAAGTATTCTTTTGTAAGCAGATAGCTGTCCTTGTGCTATTAGCTGTTTTTTGTGTAACTAATATAGTAAGCATGCTTTGGAAAAAGTTCTTGTGGTAGTTCCTGTTTTCAGGCAAATTATGAGTGACAGCTTATCCTTCATGGCTTTCTCCAGCTCTGTTCTAAAGGGTAGGTAGTATTTCGAGAGAGGTGAAAATAGAAGAAGGTAAATGTCCATTACCCTGCACTAGATATAAAAATGCAATAAAGTCATGGGACTTGTGGTCCAGAAGGGATCTTATAGACTACTCTGTCCACTCATTCCTCCCCGCTCCCTTCAGAATGGTCTTCTTTAAAAGTAAATTTGTTTAAGGAAGTACTTAATTCAATCCCATCATTGGCTTCCTGAGTCCTTAATGTGACTCTACTATCTGTCTTTTGGCCTCTATGTCCTGAATTATCTAGTTCTTTGGACACTTCTCTAACCTCATCTCAACCCAACTCCCCTCATCCACTTCACCACAGTTTTAGGCCAGATGATTCTATTTTAAATCTTGCAACTTTTACACAATATAACCAGATGTGGTCTATCCCTGGAGATGGGTCCTTGGAGAGGATGGAGATACAGGACATTCGCATCTCTTGCAGGCTTTTCCTCCATGAACCCCAAAAGGCACTCATAGGGATGATCACTGAGAATATTAAGATAGTGTCACTTCTAGTGCTAGATAGGGAAGGGAAACAGCAGCCTTAATCTTCAGAGAAAGAGCAGTGAAGTCTGTTGCTCAAAGGCACCAGTGGAAACCCACTGCAGCTAGGGAAAGGGGACAGCAAAGAAAATCTGTGTACCTGGAGAAGGCCAGGAAAATATATCAGACACAGATAGCTGGAGGAGGTATAGGTGTACTTATGAAAGCCAGCACCAGCTTCACTGGGCCTGCTTGAGGCTAAGGTCTTCTTAGAACATCTAAGGAATCCTTCTTCCCCTCCCCTGGTACCATGCTAACAAACATAAAACAAAAGTGGCAGTGGCACATAGCTGGAAGAGCTCCAACAGATTCTTTCCAGGCAGCAACACAAAGAGAAGATTCAAAACAACTAGTAAGACCCTCAAGCCAAGCAAAGTACAGATAGTAGGGAAAACCTTCTGAAAAATTAGCCCACACCTTAAACCTGAGGAATAATCAGAGAAGTCAGAAGTCTAAAGTCTCTAATGCTTTGAGGATAACCAGAGCAACAACAAATTTCAATGCAGTCAAACTTGTGACTATATTAACATAAACCCCCACATTACAAGCCTAGAGGAAGGAAAAGCATGCTTAATGCCAAGCATTAAAAAAAAGTGTTGGCCGGTCAAGGTGGCTCAACCTGTAATCTCAGTCCTTTGGGAGGCTGAGGCAAGAGGATTGCCTGAGCCTTGGGGTTCGAGACCAGCCTGGGCAGCTTGGTGAGACCTTGTCTCTATAAGATATCACAAAAAATCAGCCAGGCATAGTGGCACATCTGTAGTTACAGCTACTTGAAAGGCTGAGGCGGAAGCCTGAGCGACAAGGGTAAGACTCCAACTCATGAATAAATAGATAAATAAATAAATAAATAAATAAATAAAACCCATTCCCTTAAAAGAAAAGTGTCTATATATTCAGTACCCTGTGAAAGATATTTGACTTTAAACAAAGCAACAACAAAAATAGGAGGCATATGAAAAGTCAAGAAGAGCTCACTGCTTAGTGCAGTAGACAAAGCAAGCATCAGAATCAGATGTAATGCAGATGTTGAAACTGACAGGGAATGTAAAATGACTATGAGTAATACTTTAAAGGTTTTAATACAAAAGGCTTAACATGCAAGAATGGGTAGGTAATTTTCGCAGAAAAAGAAAAATTCTAAGAAAGAATAAAAAAGAAACATGAAAATTGAAAACACAGAAACATAGATGAAGATTATCTCGACATGTTCATCAGTAGATATGACACAGCTGAGGAAAAAAGTCAGTGAATCTGCAGATGAATCAATAGAAGTTGGCTAATGGAAATATAAAGAGATATATAAAATAAATTTTAAAAACAGTACACCCAAGAGCTATGGACTATGTAGAATATTCTAAGTCACATGTAGCTAGAATTTTGGAGAAAAAGACAATGAGGTAGAAGAAGTGTTTGAAGAAATAGCATCTTAGAATTTTCCCAAATTAATGACAGACACCAAATCACAGACCCAAAAAACTCATAAAACACTAAGCAGGATAAACACTAAGCC
Organism: Cephalopachus bancanus; assembly: GCA_027257055.1. Taxonomy (NCBI): domain Eukaryota; kingdom Metazoa; phylum Chordata; class Mammalia; order Primates; family Tarsiidae; genus Cephalopachus; species Cephalopachus bancanus. The sequence continues at coordinate 7,233,421 of JAPVLO010000113.1, forward strand.
AACACAAAAGAAACAGACAAAACATATCTGGAAATATATTTAAATCTCTGAAAACTAAAAGTATAAAGAAAATTCTTGAAGGCAGTCAGGAAAAAAAATGGTACATTACGTAAAGAAAAACAAGAGTAAGAATTACAACAGACTTCTTGTCAGGCACAATAACAATGGAATGATATATTTAAAATGCTGAAAGAAAAAAACCATCAGCCCAGATTTTTATAGCCAGTGAAAATATCCTCCAAAAATGAAGAAATATTAAGGACTTTCTCAAGCAAACAAAATCTGACATAATTTGTCCTAGCAGACTTCCTCCATAAGAACCTTAAAGAGACTTCTTCAGGAAGAAGGAAGGTGAAATTGATTAGAAAACTAAATCTACACAAAGAAATGAAGAGTGGTGTAAATAGAATAAGTGAAAATAAAATAAAATTTTTTCTTAATTTATTGCTTTAAAAGATAACCAAATATTTAAAACAATAATGGTAGCAATGGATTGTATATTCATAAATTATATGAAAGTAAAATAAATGACCACAATGGCACAAAAGATAGGAGGAACAATTGGGAAGGTTCTTACACTAGATGTGAAGTGGTGGTGTTACTTGAAGGTAAATTCAGATTATTTTAAGAATGCATATTTTAACTCTAGGGCAGTTGCTAAATATATACATACACATACATATTTACATGTATTATATATGCAATATATAATATGATATATATATTATATAATATATTATGTATGACATTATGTGTATGCATATATATAAAACAAGTCAATAGAAGAAATAAAATATATTAGGTGAAGATTTCTTTTAATTCTGTCTAAGCAGGCATGATGAGGACAGAAGCTGCAGGAAGGGAGCAAAACCACTAAGTTTTTGTTTTTTTTTTTGAGTTGGAGTCTCACTCGGTCACCCAAACTGGAGTGCAGTGGTCGCTTCCGGCCACCGCGCCTCGACCTGCTGGGCTACGGCGATCCTTCCGCCTCAGCCTTCCAAGTAGCCGGAATTACAGGCAGGCGCTACCACGCCCAGCTGATTTTTTGATTTATTGTAGAGATGAGGTCTCGCTGCCCAGGCGGGTCTTGAACCTGCGGGCTCAGGCAATCCACTCACCTCAGCCTCCCAAAGGCGTGGGATTACAGGCTGAGCCTCCGAGCCCGGCTTGCAAAACCACTAAGTTAAGTTCAAATGTGTCGCTTGGGACTAGTGTTCACAACTGCCCTACTTTTCCTTGGCTTATGCAAAACCCAGTTCTTGCTATTGTTACTAGAGAACTGTGCACTCAAAGAATGGATTCTCTGAATAATTTCCTTTATCTTTCAATTCTATGACTAGTCCTTCAAATCAATATTGATCAAGTGGTTTCATCAAAAATGTCAGATATATTTGACAAAACTTTATTGACCAAAGTGAAACCTACATGATATATGATATTTATTAATGACAAATCATAATACATGGATTTTATATTTTAATTCATCTAAACATTAAAAAATACCAAGCAGAGAAAACAGATATGTACAAAGTTATTCCTACTAATAAAACATTCACTTTTCTAAATTCATTGATTATTCATAACAATTAAAAGAAGAGAGAGAGGGGGAGGAAGAAAAGAAAGTGATTTTTCCATCAGGGTTGTCAAATTATTAAAATAGAAACTAGAAGTAGTCTTACCAAGTTTGGAATGGCAATTTTCTTTAGAAAAAAATGAATATCCATTTATCAGGAGACTTTACTAATGGGAAGGACATCTACATATGGCCAAGGCATTGACTCCTTTATAAGAAGAATTTGGAATTCTGGTAACTTTGCAAGCCATGTCCAAATTTAAGTAACTTCACCAAAGGAAGGAAATTTCTCATGATAAACCAAACTACAAGCACTAAAATACAACCATGCAACTGCAAATTTTTACATGGAAACCACTTCTCCAGATGGCTGAAGCTCTTGAGTAATGCATCATTGCTACAGAGGCTAATTTACTATCTATATGAACTTGAAAATGGTTCTTCTTCAATGAAAGTTAAATTTCCCATTCTTAACATTGGTCATTAATCATTTTTCCCAAAGAATTTTTGGACTTTTTTCATAATAAAATCAAGATCACAAGATAAATGTTTTTAAATGCTGGCCTTAAAAAAGCAAATTTTTATTTGTATTAAATAAAGCATGCTTTAATATCAAGGAAAGTACAATGAGATACAATAAAGATCAAAGACAAACTGCTAGTGTCCAAATTGAGTATTTATAACACAGAAAGTTTTCCTTGCTGCTGTACAAGTGCCTATGGGCTGCCTGATGGCATGAATTCAGTCCTGACCATAATTGTCTGTGCTGCAGAGCAGAGGCTTCCATTCAGTAACTCAGTCCGGCACACTCTCAAGAAGGGTCTTCGCACACATGCCCTGAGCACTCTCTCTCTGCCAGGCATTAGGCTAGTTGCTAGACCCCCAACCAGTACAAAGAAACCATTCTTGCTTCAAAGAGATCCAGATTCAGAGATAATGAAAAATGGAATTTCAAGTAAATGTTAACAAGTCTCCTGCCCAGTTAATTCTCAAGTGAACTAAAAGAGGTCAATACAGACAAAAGGAAAAATAATCATCTACATGGAGATAAAGTCTAATCTTATTCTACAGTCTCTAAAGACTAACCCTCAGATATATTCCAGTTGAGATTGAACTCAGGGACACAGAATCAACACAAAACAAGCCACCTGAAGACACTGTTGTGGGGCTGGGAGGAAGTCATCCTGAGTGTCTCTGTGCCTACACAAAATGGGAAAGTCTAGAGGCTGGAGCTCACTTGGCGGAGAGTAAATCTCCCACTGTAGCTTCTCCCATTCAATGCTGATCAGCACAGGTAGAAGAACTAAAACAGAAATTTTTCACTCAATAAGGTTTTTATTATCTGTGACCAGGTTTCACAGATGGGCTGAGGTCAGGAGACATATGACTTGATAGCATTAAGTTACAGGTAACTCTAAAGAGGAAAAAATACACTAAAGTAAAATAGTAGAAAGTTCCAGAGTCATAGGCAGTTTTCTTATCTTACTTCTCACCAAAGTTTCAAATATTATAACATCGTGGTGTATCTAATTTCATCATTTTAAATTATAAAATAAAGCTAAAAACCAACATCATTGCTTCCAAATTACTGGTAATGGCCTTTGAGATAGAAGAACACAGACCACAGTTCAAACGAGAAAAAAAAATAAGACCAAGAAAACCTTAAAACAGAAACACCAGCGTTGTGTCTTACAGTGCATATCTTATGCAATAGCTATAAATGTTTAAACCTAACCTATAGAAGAAAGGCTATCAGTTAGTACCAAAAGAAAATAACTCAAAACCAGATCACTTGCATTCTAAAAAATATGCAGTTAAAATAAAGACCTTATAAAGACTGAAAGCAAAATGAAGAACAAAAATATTCCAGTTCAACGTATATAGAAATCTGAGTATTAGTATCATACACAGTTGTATTCAGGATTTAATAAAAAGAATTATATCATAACAATATTGAAATATGTTTAATGTAAAAATATTGTATTCAATGTAATTATCCAATATAAAAATATACAGTATTTCATAATATGCTGCTCAATTAATTTAAAGATTTAACTGTCTAAAAGCTTTATTTACTATACAGCATTAATAAGTAAAGAAAAAGCTAGAATAAATAAAAGGAAAAATTTGACAATACATAAAATCACTGGAAGACTTTAATAATTCTCTCTTACTCAATCCTCTATGTCAAGAAAGTAAGGAAGAGTAAAATCCAGAGAATCTAAACAATATCAGTAATTACATTGGTCATATATACTATATACACATATATTTATATAAAAGGATGTGTTTCTTTGCATATGAATATGTCTTCCCAAAAAACTTCACATTCAAAAGAAAAGAGAAAAGTAACCAAAAAAAAAAAAAACTTCACATTCAAAAGAAAAGAGAAAAGTAACCAAAAAAATACTTATTTAATACCAGTAGGGTAAAATTAGCAATATATAGCAAAAGTTTAGTCATTGTAATAATAATAAGGAACAATTTTGAAATTTTAACAGCTCTTCCCTAAACAATACTTAGGTCAAAAGAAAACTTAAAACCACTAATGGAATTTTCTTAAAAACAGCACTCCTCGTCAAAATTTTTAGGATGCCATTAAAGCTGTACTCATAGAAAAATAGTCATTAATATTTTTCGTCACAAACATTAAACAGTAAAAAAAAGTGAATAAAGAATTTTACTCAATATTATTTAAATTAAGTCACTAAAATAATATTTAAAATAGCATCAGAAGTGAATTCAGAAGTGAAAACAGAAAAATAGCACACAACTGATCCTGATACAAAAGGTGTGTCTTTTGGCAGAGAGGAGAATGGAATGAAACAGAGTTAAATAAAACATTAATTAGCCCAGTCAGAAATAATACAAACAAACTAGTAAAAGAAAAATAAAGAGAGAGAGAGAGAAATAAAAGAGGAAGAGAGGGAGAAAGGGAAGGAGGAAATAGAGTAAAAGAAAACACAAACATTAAAACTTAGATACAAAAGAAGACAAATTTGTACAAACATATTAATTACTCTGAAAATCAGAATGAAGGCTACAAATATGCAAATGATCAAAAGAGTCTCAAGAAGAGATAAGAATGCCTAAGGAGTAAATCCAAATTTTCAAAGAACTACACCCAAGAAAGCATCTGCTTCAACTTTTCTGGATGAGCTTTTTCAAATGCTGAATTATCTTTTTACTGGTCCAGAGCATGGATATGAGGATGAGCAATGGAAGGGAGTCTCTTGATTATATTTAGGAACTCTAATACTATTCTGACATCAAAACCTAAAAGGAAAGCACAGAAAATAAAAACTACAAATAACTCTCACAAATGCTAATGCATCGATCCTAAATTAAATGTTAGTGGAAATAAGAATAAACAAATGAAAATTGGGAAATACACCAACGTCAGTCAATTTTGTGAGCATCTTGCTTGGTCATTGAACCAAACTATGTTTCTGAGACTGACTCTATATAGTAAAGCAGGAAGGAGCACACAGGAAGGGGCAGAGTGTTTGGGAACTTGAACACTGAAGTGTGGACAAGCTTGGTATGTTTGTATAGCACAGTTTGGGAGTTGGGGTGAGATGGCAGACGATCTAGGTAGAGGCCCAGAGCAAGTCTGGGTCTGAGAAAGTGCAAACTCTTCTATGGGTTATTTTGTACCTTGGTCATCTGCGATTCTTCTGGCCTCATAGACAAAGTGAAGAATGAGGACAGAGTTCATGCTGAGCAGAAAGGGTGCAGGGAAAGTGTGGGTAACTATAAAGTCTTCTGAGAGGTGGAGCTCTCCTTGGAGCAACCAAGAGATACCTGACCCACCAGGAGCCAGGTAGAGCACACAGAAGGCAAGATTTATCCTTGCTGACAGGGAGGCACTATGAAAAGAAGTGAAAAAACTGAAGTAGCATCAAAGGACAAAGAGAACTATGCCATGATTCACAATTTACCAAGCTGCTTTCCAGCTTTTAACCTGTTTTTTTAATCAAAGTTCAAATAATGACCATTCCCCAGGAGCATGATGCCTCAGACAAGCAGGGGAGTGAGGGAGTCTACCCCTGCCCACTCCCCTCCTAGACTCCCATCCCCTATTGTGACTAATCATTAAATAAACCATATGCCAGACTCCAGTCACTGACCCAAACCAACCCTGTCCTCCTTGTTGATGCTTTTCAATCTGACAAGATTTCTTAGAGTCCTATTGGTCTAAGCCATCTTGGACGCACACAGTTCAGGAACGCCCGGGTACAGTCTGACCCCATGAAAGCTATGTTGCACATTTAACTCCATGGACTCTGCACCCTCCTCAAGGTTCTGTAGAAAGTGGTTTGTGTGAATGATGTGGTAAACCTAGAAGGTTATAAGGCAGAGTATGATTGATTCCCTGGGGCTTTACTGTAATAACTTTAATCTTCTGGAACTCATCTGGTATGAATTTAGGAACTGTGCAGCATTTTGCTGAAATTCCCCATTAATGCAGCAGCTCTTGCTGTTCTGCTGGCCTTGGTGGGTTGTAGAGTTTGCCATGTTTATGATTTGGCCCCAGGCTCCTTATTAATGGGCCTTGAAAAGAGGGTGTAGAATATGTGAGCCCTTCAGTCGTACTTTCCTCACTAAGGAAACAAACAGAAATATCTACCTTGAAGTGCGCCTGGGCTCTGCCTTCCTTGAAAGAAAAGTCAATAAACTTGAGCTTACCAGGACTCATTAGGGGTGGAGAAGTGTCTGACACCTGTATTGTCTCTGTGTTTACAGGTTGGGAAAGACAGCAGGATTTCTGAGGTCTTTTGTAACAAGAAACTCAGGTCTTTCCACTACTAGACTCACCAGGATAGATTTTTTTTTAAGTTATGAGGTTTGAGGATCAACTTCTGTTTTCACAGTTCTGGCCAGACACAACCTTCCTGGATATCCTGGGCCAGATTCCATCTCCAGCCCCTATGGACTTTGCACAGCTCACCAAACCTCTCTTCTCCCTCAGACCTTGGTCTCCATTTAATTAGTTCTTCATGGTGTGATCTCCAAGATCCTTTTTTTTGCATCCCTGGGCACTGGAGCACCAAGACTGGGAAAGCAGAGGCTCCAGGAGGCACAAGGTCTATTCACTCTCTGAGCTTCAGGTTCAGAGCCTTGTTTGCAAAACTATCTGCCTGCAGATGAAAATAGAAGCTGCATTCGGGGAGTGGGATAAGGAGCCAACATTTTGCCTTATTCTCTCATGCTAGAGAGGCTTTAAAAATAAATGTAAAGCAAGCAAACAGGCTTGCCCTTATCACCTTTGTAGCCCAACGTAGTGACCAGTTGAGATAGCAAGAATCTTGACACCTCAGTGTGCCACGTGCACAACACTTCACAGTTTACAAGACACCTTCACAAACATTTAATCCTTGCATCAAGAGGCTTCCCTCAGCCCTGTTTGCAAGTGAGGATGCTGGTTCTCAGGTTCAGTGTTGCTAAGTGACTTTCCTTAGAACACAGCAGGAGGAGCAGTTCCACAGAGGCAGGCAGTGTGGCTATCCAGGCTCCAACCAGACACCCATGCTCATCTTGGCCACTCACCTGCTATAGGGCTAAGCAAGTTATTAATGTCTTCTTTCTCGGCTTAACAAATGGTGACAAAATTGCCTGCTTCTTAGAGTTGGTGTGCCAATTAAAGTAGTTAGCATATATCTATTTCCCAGGAGGAAGCTGACACACAGTGGATGATTTATCAACGTAAATCCAATGCCCACTTCTTCTCACCAATGTGTTCACATGCTGAAGGTATCACACAGATGTTAAAAGACAATGTGAGGAAGAGAATGTTCAGTCAAGGAATTGGTGGCACTTCTTTGTACATGTCTGCAGCGCTCGGACCAGGCTGCTGGGTTAGCTGCCAGCCTTTGTCATCCGTGTTGCTCTTGTCTGGTACTGTCTGTTGTGAGCTCAGGATTGAGAGGCCCCTGTAGATCTGGAATTCTAGGACCCATATAGTAGCCATGTGAGTCCTCCAAGGCCACTCTTCACCCAAGCTGGGCCTTGCTTGGCTGACGACCCAGAAGAAGGGCATCATTACTTCTGCCCAGATGGCCCAAGTATTCTACTAAGTTTTTTGTTTGTTTGGTCTTTTTTTTTAAGCCAGCAGTAAATATAGGAGAACACTGCTTTTCCTAGAACCACACTTGGGTCACTGGTCAATTGTGAGAGCCTAAGTCAGATTCTAAACCTTACTAGACCTCAGTTCCTGTTCTGGCCAGTTTGCAGCTCTGGTCCTCTTCTACATCCATCCCAGAAGCTAAGTGGGGAGGGAAGGGAAGGAAGAAACTAAATACAAGGACCCTCCACTAGAAGGGCAGTGGCCACATGACCCAGATCTGTTGCATCCCTGGTTGGGTCCAGTAGACAGTCCCTCCTTGGATGCTAAGGCTGGGCTGCCAGAGCTCTCCTCCACCACTTCAACTATGCAAAAGGGGACAGAGAGGGAGATCTAGTCTTCCCTGAGGCTAGTTCATTCTCCCTTCCCTTCCCTGCCCTTCTCTTGCCCTTGCCCTTCCCTTCCCCTTGCCCTTCCCTTCCCTTCTCTTCCTTCCCTTCCCTTCCCCTTCCTCTTCCCCTTCACTCCCCTTCCCTTTCCCCTTCCCCGTCCCCTATCCCTTCTTTCTCCTCTGTTTATGAGAACTAGTAAATTCCTTTGCCTTGGCCTGAGTTAATTCAGTTAGGTTTTAGTCACTTGTGACTATAAAACTGTTTGACTAATGCAGAAGCCCTTGCAAAAGGTTTGTAGACACTCTGCTCCAACAAGCTTGTGGAATTTTTATATTCCTGCTATTTCCATGATAAAGCATTCTTAGGATTACATTTCATCTTAAACCCAACCCATGGGCACCCTGAGACTTCACAGAGGTCCTGTCCACCCAGCTTGTCAGAGCTGACAGCCCACACGTGGAGTTTCCTATTTGCAAGAATTCCTCAAAGTCCATGTCCTGTACCTTCCTTGGTCAAGATCCTCTTCTAACACAGACCCCTTCTAAGGCATGGTTTGGTAAGACATGGGGTAGACTGTAGAAGATGCTTTGATGTCCCACCAAGCTCGCCTTCAGGCCAGAAGGTTTCTCCCAGGTGCTGGAAGTGTCCCTGACTGAGAGCCTCATGGCAGCCCTTGCTGAAAGTGTCCCTGGCTGAAAGCCTCCTGAGAGGATAGGAAACTGACCTCCACTGGAGAAAGCAACCTTGCCTGCAGTCATGCCTCTCGCCAGAATAGCAGCATCAAGCAACCCATCAGGGCAGGTGCATGAGAACTCACTCCCTCAGGTGCAGGGCTTTCCTGGGGTGGATTGGGTCCCTTGTAAGGCAACATCTCAGCCTGATGTCCCTTCTGTCTGATCCTACTTCCCTCCCTCTCTCTCCACAGATGACCCTAGGAGCACTCCCAGATAAACTTGCTGCATTTTAAAAAAATACACAGATTCATAAAGACATAGTCTCTGACCACAGCTGCCCTGTGCTCTAACCTTCCAGGGGCTCACTCTTGCCTCACCAGCTCAGCACTATCTTAGCTGTGGTCTACCAAGGCCACCTGCGGGCGTTCAGCTCATCCTGGGCATGTCTTGCCTGGCTCTATCAGTAGACTCAGATGGCTGAGAGGATGTCTGAAAAGAAAAGCAAGGTGATATTACGTTGTAGGTGGGGTGGACAGGACAGCTGCTGGAAGTATTCTGGTTCATGACAAGGCCTTTCTACATGAGTCTGAGATAGCTGAAAGAGGAGCTGTAGGCTGATGGAAGCTCTGCAGGGCATGTCATCCTGACTCAAAGTGTGGCATGGGTGAGAAAGAGGGGCTATCTCCACACTGTACACAGAGAAAAGCCTGGCTCCTGCCCCGGCAGCGAGAGAGCCAGCACTTGAGGGGCATGGGCATAGCCAGGTCTAGACAGCAACTTCGGCGGACCCATCAGTAACCCATGTCCTCAAATGGCAGTGCAGGTTGGACATGAAAGAATGGCTGAAGCCGGATACCCTGGACACTCCTCAGGCATCTCCTGGAGCAGCGGCACAGGGAAGCGGATCTTCAGTGAATTGGAAGATAATTACTATTTCCTGCAGATACAAATCCATTTGTGCCCACAGGCTACGGGCATAAGATACCAAAGCCTGAAGAACAACTCCATGCCCCTCAGGCACCTGCTACTCCACCAAACCACATTCCTTGCTGCTTCCAGCACAACCCCCGTGACCTCATCCTCATTCCTTTGCTCCCCAAACTTTCCCTCTTCACCCACCGCATCTCTACTTTTTTTTTTTTTTGAGTGGAGTCTCACTCTGTCACCCAGACTGGAGTGCAGTGGCCACTCCCGGCCAATGCAGCCTCGACCTGCTGGGCTCCGGTGATCCTTCCGCCTCAGCCTTCCAAGTAGCCGGAATTACAGGCATGCGCTACCATGCCTGGTTGATTTTTTTATTTATTGTAGAGATGAGGTCTCGCCAAGTTGCCCAGGCGGGTCTCGAACCCGCGGGCTCAGGCAATCCACTCACCTCAGCCTCCCAAAGCGTGGGATTACAGGCTGAGCCACTGAGCCCAGCTTGCATCTCTACATTTAAGATCTTCTCATCCTTCAACATTTTGTTTTCTCCATCAAAACTTCCAAATTGCTCCTGAGAAGCAAACTTCTCTGCTCTGTCACTCTCCCCTGCTCCTCTCCTGTGACCCCTGTGCATTCTAGTTTTAGCTCAAGACCTCAGTTCCAGATAAAAACCAGTTGGTCATGCTGAGAAACCTTCTGCATGCTGCCCGACAGCACAAAAGGGAAAGTCGGAATTTGTAGCTGATTATGGGTTCATATCTCATCTTTTCCATTCACAGGTGACAAACTCCCTGAGCCTCAGTTTTCCTTGTGTACAATGTAGGCACTTGGGTGCCAAGTCAGATTCCTTCTCTTGTCCCTACCATTGCTGACACTCTAAGGACACTACTCCAGAAAGTAAAGGAACTTTCTAGCAGTGTGGGCTGTTGTGGACTGTCACTTGGACTCCGAATGCAAGCTGTACCCTTGGTTTCAGCTCCTGCCAGGACCTCTAGTCACTCCCTGAAAGTGAAGGAGGAAGGACCCAGGAGACTGATAAGGAAGGAGTCTGCCCTCCACAACAGGACAGGTTGAAGCTAGGGTGCTAGCAGCACTTCAAAGACAATGCTGGATGCCCAGAAGGTGGAGGGAAATGATGGGATGTCCCAGGGTCATGGGTGACTGCTGGGATAGATTTCACTTAAGAAAATCAAATATCGACTGGACTCGGTGGCTTCAGCCTGTAATCCCATGCTTTGGGAGGCTGAGGTGAGTGAATTGCCTGAGCCTGTGGGTTCGAGAACCTCCTGGGTGACTTGGCGAGACCTCACCTCTACAATAAATCAAAAATTAGCTGGGCGTGATAGCGCACGCCTGTAGTTCCAGCTACTTGGAAGGCTGAGGCGGAAGGATCACCGGAGCCCAGCCTGCAGTGGCCGGGAGCGGCCACCTCACTCCAGTCTGGGAGACAGAGTGAGACTCCAACTCAAAAAAAAAAGAAAAGAAAAGAAAATCAAATACACAAGGTGTCAGGAGAGTGCAGGGAGGCTGTCGAGTATCCCAGGACAGGAATGGAGATACCTTTACAGGTTTTTTGTTTTTGTTTTTTCCAAATAGCTCCTGGGAGGCAGAGGGTTTACTGGGCAGAGCCAAGCCCTGGCTGCTGGTGGTCTCACTCACCACTGACCCAATCTCTCTGAGGTGACCTGCCAGAGGTAGAAAGTGTAAGGCTTATACCATGCTGGGCTCCAAAGCACCCCAAATCTACAGCCAAAGAGGCCAAACGAATTTTGTCTTAAGTTCCTGGGTGTCAGGTGAAGACTGGCTAGCTGTGATGCCCAGGGTGCCTCTCTCCTCCTTGGTTGCATTCTGAGCTGAACTTGGCATTCACCAAGCAGCTCTCTCAGTCAGTCCTGCAGAGAACATTGCATCTGGGTCAGACTGGAGAGGTGAAAGTTCTTTCCTGGGGCATCCAGTGGCATCCAAACTCTCTAGGGGCAAACAGTATCCCTCTGAGCCCAAAATGGGGAGCAAGCCACTGTGAGACCTCACTGGTGGTTCTACATTCAATTTCTTCCTTTTTCTTATCTGCAAACTAAAATTTATACCATCCGACTATGTGGAGAGATGGAGCTCAAATTTTACACAAATGAAGCATTTTTGCCTGAATAAACAAGTTCCTTTTTTTCTCTCTTGGCCCCCTGTCATTCATGGAATCAGTTCAGCTGTTCACAGCTTGGGCTACCTCCTGGCCTCAGATGCCCTCTGAGGCAGGGACCTGCATACTCCTGGCTGGATGGGGGATGAAAAAGAAAGGTCTCATTTCTATGGGCAGGGAGATGTCTGCATTTGTCTGAGGACAGAGGGAGAAACAGGTGACAGCCTGCCCCCAGCCTGGCCTGGCCCTCAGCTGCTCTCCCTAGGCTCCTAGAATTGGAGACTTTGTCCAGCCACGCAGATGGACACAGATATACACATGCACCTTCTGTCTCCTACCAAGGTGCCACTCCTGGAAAATGAATTCCCTCCCTAGACCTCAGTGCAGCTTCTCTCCTCTGACTTTTTATCTTTCTCCTTTCATCTCTTCCCTTTCTCTTCCCTTCCCCAATACTAGTGAAGAACTGCCCTCTGGGTAAAGAGACCAACTTATCTTTGTTCTCATCTTTCTTGATTCCTGAGCCTGAAGATGGCCTGATAGAAACCATAATTGCCCAGATTCTAGGGACTGGAGCTTACAAAAAACAAGCTCCCATTTAAGGGCCTATTAAGGGGTCACACTTAAGCAGCAAGACCACGGGGGGCTCAAAATCTGTTTTCCTTGACACTCAGGTGTGACATAGGACCAGACTGTGTGCAGACATCTGCTTGAAGCTCCCTCATGTTAAGACTGAGGTGCCTTCACATGCCAGGGGACCTGCAGTAACTGTTGGAAGGAGATTGTCTGTCTAATGTCTTAGTTGTATCTACCAGGGATCCTACAGAGGAACCTTCACAACCCAGAAACTGCTCTTTTCAGACACCTGAAAGCACTCCCAGCCCTCTCAGCTTTGCCTAGCTTTTAGAGATCACAGAGCCCAAGGTGTAACATCCTAGAAGCCCTACCTCCACACCACCACCTGAGGGATGGGATACTGCCTCACCACAATTCCATGGAAGAAATAAATGTATAGGAAAGCTCCTTAATAAACCAACTAGAGCGATACATTGGGAAGAGGTGAATATTAATAATAAAAATAAGTGCTGCCATTCCCTGTACTTCTTCTGCAGGCATAAAAGTGTCACCCTCAGAGCTTCTGGTGCCACCACAAAGGAAGAGCAGACCCCTGCTCCCACCTCCACCTTCCAAAGTTTGTATGAATCTTCCATTCTAAGAACCTGGTGCTCCAGCAAGAACTTAGTCATGAGTGTTTCAAGTCTGCAAAGGCAGAGCTGAGGAAACCCCTCTTTAGGAGCCTTGAGAGCCATGCCTGGAGCCCCCAAGAAGGCATTGGCTGGTGTGGATTAGTGGGAGTGTTTGCTGTGGCACACCTGGGGGACCAGCATCCCTCATACTGCAGCCTCAGACAGCCTGGGCCTCTGAAGGGACACACGGAAGGCACTCAGGCCTCATTCTCGTCTTTGTGGTCAATTGTTCTGTAGGTTTACTGAGCTGCCTCCTCTGGGCTCTGGGACAGAGCTTAACTGTGGTGCCACAGACGCCTACCCCACAACAGCAAATGTCCCTTCAAGTGGACCACAGGGTCAGGAGGGAGTCTGCAGTTCTGTCTCCAAGATAACCACAGACCAAACACTTCTAGAGCCAGACTAGGGAACATGAAGGGAAACATCCGAGGACCACAGTATGCACTCTTGTCAGAGCCTAACTGTTCTTCTGGTTCATGTTGTGTTGGGAAGTGACCACCCTCTCTGACCCCAGGTGCTGCATCTGAAAAGTGGAATAAGCATGCTTACCTGTAATGCTGCTGGGAAGCGTAGATGAGCTGGGGGTATGGCCTCTCTACGTGGTAATTCTGATCTATCCAACATTTGGCCATGCTGAGGTTGTTACAGGGGCTGGCACACAGGACCTGCTGTCTGACTGAGGCCACCTCAAGAAGCAGCTCGGTGCTTAGTTCCTGGGGAAGGAATACATGTCTTGAGTTTAAGCTCTGATTTCCATTCAGACTTCCAGATCTTTGCATGGTCTAATTGGCTCTACCAAGAAACTTGAGGTAGCTACACAGCTGAGACTCTGCCATCTCTGAATGGTGGTATAGCAAAAAAGGATGGGCTTCCGAGAGCTCTCGGGTAAAAATAGTCAATAAATGCACCAACTGGTGGTGCTGTTGACCCAAGTACAAAGCTGACAATGGCCTGGGTATGCAGAGACTCACCCATCCAGCCAGGAGAGTGCAATGTGCTTTTCTTGGTGCAATCTGGGCAGGGATGACTTACTCCTCCTGAGTTACAAGCACTCAGGATTTGGGCTTCCTGCTGGATACCTCTGCTCTAGTCAATTGGTAGACAGAATTATACCCACACTGACCTGCCCAAGAAGCCACAGAAGCAAATATTGCCTTGGGTCAGAGCACCTCCTGGAATCCCAGAACTGTGTTGAAAGCTGCCAGGCAGGGGTAATAGATCACCACCACCCGCCTCTGTTTACAACCGGGTAATGTCTTTTATGACTGCCTCTCTCTATCCTGAATATTTGTTTTATTGCCCCTGTAGGGAGATTTTTCCATTTGGTGAAAATCATCAGATGGTTTCAGTCATGTTAACAACTGCTCATTAAATGTAGAGGAGTAAACAGAGAAATGAAGGTTTGTTCTTCGCTTTTTTTTTTTCTTTTTCCTTTTTGTAACTTAGGAGGAAACTCATGGGATGGGTACTTGGGGGTGAAGGGCTCTCAGATACTGCTCTCCTCAACTCCCACATGGGTGGGCATTCCCCAGAAAGCCCTCCCTGTCTCTCAGAGAGGGCCATTCCTTCAGCAGAGTGAAGGGCAAAGGTTCTGACCTGTTTCAAGGCTAAGACTTACTCCATGATCTCCACCGAGTTCCTTGGTATTTGATTCTTTATTTCTGTGGTCTAGAAAGCAAGAGGGATATCTTTCTGTTTCTCACAGGAAAGATCTCTCATGCCAACAGTCCCTGGAGAAGACTGGTGTGGTGTAGTTGAAGGGAAGAGCCAGACAGATGTGTGATGAGCAGATGAATGATAGGGTGGAAGGATACATGGATGCATGGGTAGCTAGATGGATGGAGAGATGGATGGATGAATGAGTGGATGGTGTTAGATGGATGGAAAGATGAATAGATGAGTGGGTGGATGGTTGCATGAATAGATAGATGGATTGGTAGATAGATAAATGAATAAATGTATAGAGGGGTAAGTGGATAGGTGCTGGGTGATCTTACCCACCTGAGTTCATTTCCCACTTATATCCCCTGGGCCAGGTTGCCAGGGGGGCCTGCCTTTGCACTCAGCCTCGAAAGCCTTTCTCACAGCCTCTGTGTGCAGTCTAGTCCAGGGTATCTGTGCAGTAAGACTCCAGACACCACCCACAGGGACACAGGGTGGAAAGAGAAGTACAAGTTCCTCCTCTAAACAAGAGGTGCTAGAATTCTGGCTTCTCTGACTGGGGGTAGGGGAAGGGGGAGCCAGTTGTGCAGGCAACAGGCCCAGTTTCTCCTCCACAGCCCACAGTAATTCTTAGCCTCTCTTCGTTTATAGAACCTTACCAGTCCAGGATACTGCTCATGAGGTGCTCTTTCCTGAAATATGGTTCTCCTCTTTCCCCCCTACACTGCTCACATCACCTAAAAGAAATGAAAAGGTTGCCATCAGCTGCAATGGCTTCACACATCTACTGGACCAGAGGAAAAGAAGCCATATGTCTATTATCCATCCCTCCATCCATCTAACACCATCCACTCATGGTGATGTAGGAGAGAGGAGTCCTGGCCATGCCTGAGGCAATGACAGGCAGGCCTGTCATTGCCTCAGGCATGGCCAGGACTATTTTTGGAAGGGCAGGGTTAGGGTAAGTGCTATGTTAAACTGCTCATAGCACAAAGGAGAGCAATGAAAGATCGTTCCATCATTGCTTTAACCCACCTTCCAGCATCTCTGTATTAATAAAATGCAAGAAATCCTCTCAATTAAAAAAATAGGTGATTCCAGAACTTGCCTTCCCAACCTCAACCCATATATCCTGAAGATCCAGGCAGAAGCCTACACAGCAGGAGTCTAATGTAGTTGTGATCAGTGTAAACTCAGCAAATAAAAATACAAGATGCCCAGTTAAACTTGAATTTCAGATAAACAATGATAATTCTTTTTAGTAAGCATACCCTAAGCAATATTTGGGACACATTGATGTTAAAATAACCAACTTGTTGCTTATCTGAAATTCAAATGTATCTGGTGTCCTGTGTTTTATATGGCAAACCCACTCTGTCATTCTTCACTAGAAACAGCCCTACTCCGGAGTGGATTTAAATACCATCTCCACCAAATATCAGTTGTGTGATCTTAGTTCCCAAGTCTGGGAAATGGGCTTAACATTGAATCCACCACATAGAGTAGAAGTGAGGATAAAGGTGGCACAAGGTGCCCAAGACTGAATGACTCCTGTGTAAATGTCATTTACACTCTCAGGGCTCAAAGTGCCTATCATTCCTGGCTTTCTGATAGGTAGAAGCTAGGGGACACTCCAATTTTAGAATCTTCAGTGGATCCCCAGCTGGTGAGCCTATCCAGCGGCAAAGGCAATGGGAAAGAGTGGTGAGAATAGGAAAGGAAGGCAGACAGAGAATCCAGTCCTAATTGCGATGATGGGGCTCAGGCAGGGTTGACTTGGTACTTGGGGACTGCTGTGGAGGTCAGGGGCACAGGCTTGAACTCTCTGGGGCCTTGCGTCTGATTTGCCCTGAAACATCACCCCTACTCTTGGAGTGTCCCAGAAAATACCAACTGTGATACTATAAAAGATACATATTTGGTATTCCATACAACTTCTAAAATACTTGGTTTCATTGACTGATGACTGGTCATCCCTGGGTAGCTTCAAATGGGGTTGCTCACCAGAAAGATCGAGGCAAGATTATAAGGTTGAAACTTTCTGCCCCACACCTCACCCTCAAGGAGAGAGGAGTAGGCCTGAAGGGTGATTTGATCATCAGTGGCCAATAATGGAATCAGCCATTCCTATGTAATGAAGGCACCATAGAAACACACAAAGATAAGGTTCAGAAAGCTTCTAGACAGTAGAGGTTCCTAGAGGATGGTGTGAAGCTTCTGTTCCCTTACCTTTGCATCCCTTCTATATCCTTTCTAATATTCTTTATAATAAACTAGTAAATGCATTTCCTCAAGTTTTGTGAGAGTCTAGTGTATTGATCAAACCTGAGGAAGGGGTCATAGAAACTCTGATTATAGTCACTCGGTCAAAGTCCAGGGCTTACATTTGGCATGTGAAAGATCAGGGAATCATTCTTGTAGAACTAAACCCTCAACCTGTGGGGTCTGACGCTACCTCCAGGTAGAAAGTGTCAGTACTGAACTGAATGAGAAGACACCCAGCTGGTCTCTGATGCTAAAAGGCTACTTGCTTTGTGTGAGGGGTAAAGCCCCCCACACCTCTGAGGTCACAGAAGTATTTTATGTTGTGAATATCTAGGAGAAACTGAGTTTGTTATTCCTGTATTCTCAGATCTCTCCTGCTTTAGGAGTGTCCAGTAAGGGAGTCTTTGGGCAGAGCCACCATAGACAGAAGTTCAGGCTTGCTGGGCATGCATGCTCCCTGAAGGTGATCCCCCTCCCTGGGATCCTCCTCTCCAGGGTATGCTGGTGCTCTTTGGAACTGATTCCTGAGGCCAATTTGAGACCTAGTTGAAGAAAACATGGCCAGTTGGACAAATGTTGAGTCCTGACCCTGGGTCCAAGACTCCAAGAGGCTCCCTAGACAACTGCCATGGGCGTGACTTATGTCCCCAAGTCCACTCCCAGGGCCTTGATGATGTTCTGGGACCCAGACTTGCTGGACCCAGAGAGTTGTGTCTTTTTGCCCCTGGCTGGCTCTGCTATGTTGACCAAGGCTCTTCATTGACTCTCAGCCTTGGCTTTTTGTCTTCAAAATTGAGATGGTAGGGATTATTCTGTGGGCTTGGTCTTGGAAAATACCAAATGTGACAAATTTAAAGAAGGCATACTGAAGTCCTATGTAAATAGTTCTGTTAAAAATATCTTCCTAAGGACCTTCTCTTCACCAAGTGGTTTCACACTTACTAAATCCACACCAACCATAACAGCTAGTTTATCTACTACAAAGATGACAGTAGCAAGGCTCTGAGGATTTGTCTTCCTTACCAGACTTCCTAGATCCTAGAAAATAGGACACTTGCTTCTGAACCCCAGTGTGAGATGTCAAAGGTGAAAGAGCAGAGGTGGGTGGAAGGGGCTGAGCACATGCAGCCTTCTCGGGACTGGACTCCTTCAGATCTGCATGGGGGCGGGGAGAGGGAGCACCCCGATGGGAGGGCGGGCCAAGGGTGTCCAGGGAGTCCATATGGCCCCACACTACTCTACAACCTGAGCCCTCCTGGACCAGCATTCTCCAGCCTCACCAGGTAAGAAAGTGAGAAAGATAACACACCTCACTTGTATAATTTGTTTTACCCTTTTGGGGACAAATGGTTTATTTTAAAAATGAGATCGGGATGGGAAGGTGTCAAACAATGAAAAAAAATTCATTATAGTCTGAAATTTTCAAATTTCAGATCCTTTTGTATTACTGTATGAATTTTTGCTATATCCTGACCACCGAGACTATTACATGCTATGTTTGTTTAAATTGACTTACTTTGTAAAATTCAAATCATGTATTTTTTCAAAAATACATTTCTGAGCAATGTCTGTAATGTCTGGCGTTGATATGCTAGTTATATTTTTCTTATTACATTTAAAAATAAATACAAAAGTCTATTTTTTTTTTAAATAATGCTTACAGAATACCAACTAAAGTTACCTTTTCAGTTACGCACCATACCACACTGATTTAGTGAAAACATTCAACTTTGTGCTGAGGTTCCTCCCGCAAACCCAGTCAAGGAGCCCTGGAGGAGTGAGTAGCCCAGGCCAGACAGAGGGGAGTGGGCAGATGCCTGTGCAAGGTTTTAGAGGCCATAACACACAATCCAGCATAGGAGACACTTCTGCCTTTTAACTCGGCAGCCAGACTCCTTCCTCCCCCTTGAACTCTGCATATAGTAAGGTGGCACTGAGGAACCAGAGGTTTCTACATTCCCTGTGCAGAATGGAAGAAAGTTGAAAGTCCTTACCAAGAAGCTGGCACTGCTTGGAGCTTTGATGGGGAATAGGAGCAGAAAGGAAGAAAAAAAAGTGGAACCTTTGAGCAGAGATGACAGCATAAGCAAGAAACAGAGGGGAAAGGTGGGAGGGCTCTGTTGCCCTGGATTTAGAAGGCATCCTTGTGGCTGAGAGTATACAACCCAGGTTAAAATGGCCAGGTCTGATGGCCCCATCTGTCTGTGGTTTGTGTCGAGGTCCTCAAGCTGTATAGAATTTTATATTTAAATAATTTGCCAACTGCAAAATTGTAGAAATTTTACCCAAAGTATAGATCTTTGGTAACCGTATTTAAAACCCTAATTTTTCCGCCCCTTCCTTTCTCTCCATTTTCCTGTAGCATAGAATGACCTTCCTTATATCATGTGCTTAACTACTTATGTTTAAAGGTATTTGCCGCTTCTCATCCTTCCCCTCCCCCATATAAACTCCAAGAGGGACGGGGGTTTTTGTTTCCTGTCCTGAAGTATTTCAAACATCCAGCCCAGATCTAGCACACAGTAGATGCTCAATAATTATTTTAATGAATGAATGGAGAAAGCGATGGGTCCTGATGGGTCCCGCACTAACGTATCTTATGCGGCCGCAGGGAGCTTTCCGGAGAGGGCGCGGCCCATGCCTGAAACCGTGGCTCGCCCTAGCCTCAGCAGATGCAGGCCCTTCTCTCGGGTTTTAGGGCAGAACTTAGTTACTGCCACCTGATTTCGTGACAAAATGAAGCAGAGAAGGGCTCTGGTGTTTGCTTTGGCCAGATTTACGGGCGAGGCTGCGCGCAGCTCAATCTAGGGTCCAGTCTCCAGCGCGAGCCCCTACTTCCATGTATGGAATTTACCGCAGACCCCTTCCCGGGTTTTACCAAGCAGCGCAGGGGGCCGGGCGGATCTGAGTCGCAGGCCACCCGGTTCACCGGAGCGGGGGAGGGGGACAGGTGCAGCCACCAGAGGGCGCCCGAGCCCAGTCGCAGCGCTCAGTCAGTTCGCCGGCCCCCGGGGCTCACTCGCTCTGAAATTACTGCCAGCGAGCTCCCGAGACAAGGTGAAGGTCGGAGATGGCCGTCGACTGCCTTCTTCTCTGAGTTGTTAGTTATTTAAGGACAGGGACCAAGTAAGTGGAGTTCCTGGCTCTATGCCCGTTGCCCAGAAGGGGAGTGAATGAGTGAGGGAGCGCAGGCCCACAGTTCACCTAACTGGGGGCCAAAGTGATTTTGGAGAAAATATGCAGAAGACACTTATCCCTACCGCCAGAGTCCGGGAGGCTTCGAGGCCTCCTGATGATCACCTCTCGCCCCGTGGTCCCCAGATGGAGCCCCTGAATCCAGGCCTGGCAGGTCCCGCCCACTCACCGAAGGCCAGGACTCCAAGACTCTCCAGGGACAAGAACCCCACTGTGGAACCCTTTAATGGACGCGGGGACAGCACACACTCCACAAGCTGGCTATGTGGGAAAGAGCAGGGAGAGGTGGCTGAAGTCAGTCTCCGGTGATCACCAAGGAATTTCCAAAGGTGTGCTCTCCTCACCCCTGCGCCTCCTGGGCCTCCTGCCAGCACCCATCCCCACTGGACTGTGGTCATCTCGGGGTGTTCAGGGTGTGTCCGGGAGGACTGGACAGCGCCAAGGGAAGTCTATTGTGGGTGCGGTTTTCTGGACCTGAATGGTGGACGCCAGTATTGTCCTGGAAGAAGGGTGCGGGGAGGGGAAGTCTCTCAGGGCTTTGGTAGCACGGGGCTTTCATTGGGGAGAGGCAGGAAATACTGAAGTTTAAAAAATTATTTCCAGCTTCCATTTGAGTACTGACTATGTGACAGACAGGATGCTGAGGACGTCGCTGGGCTAGGGTGGAATGGGGAGGGGTTCATATAATTCCCCCAGTTCCATTCCACAGTGTGGGACCTGTGATTGACCTATTTCACAGTTGAGAAAACAGAGGCACAAAATGCTAAGTTCACGTTTACTGAGAGCCGCGGGGGGGTGGGGGGGGTAGCAGGGGGCGGGGCTGCTTTGTTTCCTTTTAACAGCACAACACCCTATGCTACACCAAAGATTTTACAACTGAGGAAACTGAGGTTCAGCTAATGACTTTGGCTTGGAATCAGAGTCTCTGATTGCAAAGATTAATCTCGTTGCCTAGGGCCGAGCTCTCTGGGCTGCTGAGCTGCGAGCCGGCGGTCAACTTGAGCTCCGGCTCACAGAAAACAACACTCTCTTGGCCACCTTGGGACGCAGCAGTCCGAGAGGCCCTCAACCCTGGGACCGACGTGTTTGTTTTCAATTGGTTCTCAGTCCCCACCATAGACAGGCCAAGTCCCCCAGTTCCCACAGGTCCCGCACTTTCCACCCACGGGCCCGTCTCTCCAGCTGCTTAATGGGGACAATAGCTGGTCCTTCAGCCCGGCCTCGAAGTGTGGCTGGGGACCTCGATGCCGACCAGGCCCTCTGTGTAGAGCCCAGCGCGGCATGAGAGGGTCAAAGGCCAGAGCGCGGTGGCCCCAGGAGCACCGCGGGCGCGGAGGAGGGGCGGGGAAGAAGGGACAGGAGAAGCGGCCGTGCGGGGGGAGACGCGCGCCAGAGACCCCAGCCGCCGCCAAGAGTCGGAGGCGGGCCCGCCCCTCGCCGCGCGCCCCGCCCCGCCCGGCCCTCGCCTCTAAAGAGCCCGCCGCGCGCCTCCAGCCGCCGCACTTTCACTCTCCGTCCGGCGCAGCGCCTGCTCCGCGCTCGGCCCGCGGCCCGCCCTCGTCCGCCTGCCGTCGCCCTCCCGCCCGGCCGCGTCATGGACGCCAAGGTTGTCGCCGTGCTGGCCCTCGTGCTGGCTGCGCTCTGCCTCAGCGACGGTAAGTGCGCTCGGCGCGGAGGCCCGGCAGGGCTTCGGGCTCGGGGCTCAGGGCTCTTGCGGGATCGCGGCTCCTCTGAATCCAGTGAAGGTGGAGGCAGCCCACTCAGCGGGGCGCACTTTCCTGGAGTGCCACTGCCTCCGAAGCCCGCCTTGTGACCCACAAAGATCGGCCCTCCGAACTCGAGCGGGCTGCAGAGCGAGGCCAGGCAGGATAACCGGGCAGGAGCGCGCCGAGGGCGCGTTCGGAACCGGCGCAGAAAGGCGCGGGGTTGGGGAGCTGTGTAGGGAGCCGCGGGCCCCAAGCCCGTGCCCGCCCACCCCCAGCTAGTGCCTTCGCGCGCCGGGCTCCGTTTCCAGCGGTGCATGGACGCAGATGTTCCGCTGCACACGGCGCTGGAGATGCGATCGGCGGCGCATATGGGAGAGGGCGCTTGCGAAGCCCGTCTCACACCGCGACGTGCATTTCTTGGCAGCGCGGCGCCCCCTCAGCGCGAAGCCCGTCCTCTCTCCCTGCACCCACACGCGGTTCTGGTCCAGGAGCTGGTGGGCCGCGCAGCTTAGCCGTCCGGCTTGCGCCACCCGCCAGACCGCGCTTCTGCACAGTCCCGCTGTCTGCCGCGACGGGGACCTGGACCCATCCAACCATGGTTCCCCTTCCTCTTCTTGGGTTTACCCGGGGGCCATCCAGGCCTCGCCCACACCTCCACAGTCCTCCAAAACATACCTGTAGACAGGCGCCTTTGTCACCCGTCGGCTGAGCGCTCTACCTCGGAATGAGCACTGCAGCAAAGTTCAATCTCCAAGGCCTTGGGTCACTGGGAACCGCGGTGTCCCGTTTCACTAGGAGAGAGCAGGGCTTCCCTCCCACCCCACCCGCCTTCTTTCCCTGAAGGGAAACTCACTGCATTGTCACGGGACACCGCTGCTGCAAACCAAAATAAACGGTTGCCTCTGAACACACAAAACAAAACCCTGTCAGTCAGGCAGCTGCGCTTCCTTGCCTAAGTTTCCTGCCAAAGGCTGAAGAAGACCGAGTGCTCTCGGTGCAGCAGCGGTCTGTGCGGGGCCGGAGCGCGCCCGAGCGCTAGGCTAGTTCAGGCTTACCCCGCCGCGGCGTCTTCGCGGGTGATGACCTGGACGCTGATGTGGGTAGGGCAAGGTCGTGGCTGCTGAGCAAGAGAGGCTGGGCTAAGCGGGTTCGCGGCAGACGGTCTGGGAAGTGTTCTCTAAAAGCATGCCACGTTTTGCTGGTCAGAGCTGCAGAGCCCCCAGAATGAAAGCAATTTAGAATTGTTCTCCTTATTGAAAAGTATCTGAGGCTACAGCTCCACACTGACCTTCCAGGTCATGGGCATCCTATTCTAGGTGGTTAATAATCGAGTGTTCTGGTGAGGGTGGAGGTGCATCTCTCTGAAAAATGGTGCTCCCCCCCCACCCCCGGGAGGGCTTGAGAGGGGATTGGCATGTAGTGACACAGGTTCTTGAGTCCTGAGTGCAGCTTACTTGGGGGAAGCACAGAGAAAGTGGGATGTATCACCGACTCCTCCTGACCTTGGGGAGGATTGGGTCGTTTGCCCCTCAGGGTTGCCTTCTTGGCACCCAAGTAGCCAGATCAGGATCCACAGCCCATGTAAGTCTGGTTTTTCTTGCCTGCATCACCAGAACACTTTTTTTTTAACCTCCCAGCACTTATGTGCCCTCTGGCCCCAAGCTGCACTACAGAGAGAGCTCTGCTCTGCTGCGTGGGCCTGTCTTCCCCCGCTGACTGACCTCAGTCAAGCAGCTGGGCCCTGGGCACCCTGGGCTTCCCAGGGTTAAACCCAGGGTGGGCCCCAAGCCTGCATGGAGGGGCTGGTGGGGCTCCGGTCTCTGCATTAACTGGAAGGCTTTCCAAAAACTGCTCCTAGGAGCCTAGTTCACCAAGTTCCAAATCTGGGGTAACTTTGGAGCTGGCCATGACTCTTGCCTGTACACAGAGATTCATCCAAATTAGTTGGAAAAGTTAGCTCTGGCAAAAAGGTGGAAAAAAGAACAGGAGGTGGACACAAAACCTAATTGTCTTGGTAAGAACACCTGGGAGCTCTGTCACTTAAAAAAAAAAAACAAAAACTATTGAAATTTCCTGCTTGACAGGCTGGCAGTGGGGTCCTGGGAGTAGGAATAAAAATTGCCTTTGAAGGAAATGGATAATCCCAGGGGGTGGAGAGGGAGAGGGGAGAGAGAAAGTCAGTGTTTTGAGCTCAGAATGAGCTCTGATTTCTGGCCTGATCTCCACTGCTTGGTGGTGGTGAGGAGAGGGGGAGGCAGAACAGCTTCTCAGAGTAGCATCCCCCCACCCACCCCAGCAGGGCACTGGAGCACTTGCACTTGCCTGCATACCTTCAGTATTGACGTTTCTCTGGGGTTGGCCCTTGTGTCACACCAGGGGGCTCCAGTTCTCCCCACCCCCACCCAATCCCTCAGCTCAGAAGCTCCCAAAAGAAATCCAGGGAAACCTGGAGGCACAACACTCAAAAGGGAAAACTTTGGCTCCTCAATTACCTAGATTGCCAGCTGAGAGCCCTCCAGGTC
This sequence comes from Cephalopachus bancanus, assembly GCA_027257055.1. NCBI lineage: Eukaryota > Metazoa > Chordata > Mammalia > Primates > Tarsiidae > Cephalopachus > Cephalopachus bancanus. Next base: position 7,257,776 of record JAPVLO010000113.1, read on the forward strand.
ACTTTCCCAGGTGATCTAGTTACAGTGCAGCACTGACTTCCCCTGCCAGGAAACGGTAAGGGTTGGTGGAAACCAGCTCCAGAGGTGGCTCCTGGAGTTAGATCAGGTATAAATGTAAAGGCTGCTCCGGGTCTCCCCTGTGCCTTGAGTCACCCAGCGCCTTGATGCTAGGCTTTCTTCTTCTGGTTTTTAGGGAGTCGCCTTTGTTCCGGAGCGGGGTGGGGAAGGAGATGGTCTGCTTCTCCTTTGACTCAGAGACTAAATACACAGCTTTTTCCCAGCCACAACATCCCTGAATTGAATGAAACCTGTAGAAAATAAAATAAAATAAGCCTCTTACTCGCAGGACTTCCTCCCACTTTCCCCAGCTCTTTTTTCCAAAGGTGCAGGCCTCTCAGAACTCTGTAAAAAGACAAGCTTTTTAAAAGACTCTCTGGACTAAATATTCTCAGACCTATATTTAATCCCTGATGAAAGGATCCACAAATTCAAATAGGTTGGGATATTGAGCAGGGCTTGGATGAAATCTACAGAGAGAACAAAAAACAAAAGCCCACAAATCCCAGTCCCTCAGGGCTTGCAATTCTAGACTTAAAGGGCCAATGGTGGGTTTTGCCAGAGCTCCTTGCTAATTTACACTAATGAGTGTCAATTATGGCATTTTGTAAATTGGTGAATTTGCAAAGGTCTTAATATGATTCTGGAGGCTGCAGCGTCCCCACCCAGGCAATGAAATCCCACATTTGACTCCAGCTCCACAATCTCTGAGCCTTGGGGGAGGTGCTGGAGAAAAGGTGGGCCCTTGGCCTGCCCTCTAGGACTCCCTGGTGGGAAGGCAGTCAGATACTTTTGTCGTTTCCAGGACCTCAGGTGAATGTGAGGAGGGTGGCTGCCGTGGGGGAGGGCAGCATTCCTGAGAACTACCACCGAGGAAGGAAATCAGGGATCTTGGAGCCTCCTTTTTCCCCCTCCCCCTTCCCTGAGTAGAGAGATCTTTCTCAGTTGTTCCTGGAGGAGTTTATCTTGCAAAGAAAAACTGAGACTTACTACCTTAGACTGAAACCATTCTCTCCTGCAATCACTACCTTTATTTTGAGACATCTGAGTAGGTGGCTTCTATTTTACTCTCCCCATCCATCTAGAGCCCAGCTCTCCCCAGGCACTTTGGTCCTCTTGCTCTGTAGAAGCTGAGCCTGAGCCCAGCCAGAACTCACTGTGCTGCCCAAGGAGATACCTTTCCAAGACTGCACCTGTAATCTGTAACTCTTACTACTGATCCCACTGATCTCCTGATCCTTAGCCTACCATCATTGCACCATCTTATCCATAGGCTGCAGACATGGACACTCATACCTCCCAAAGCCTAGCAGGGTAACACATTGTCTTGTTCTTCTTACCTCTTCTAGGCAAACCTGTCAGCCTGAGCTACAGATGTCCATGCCGATTTTTCGAAAGTCATGTTGCCAGAGCCAATGTCAAGCACCTCAAAATCCTCAACACTCCAAACTGCGCCCTTCAGATTGTGTAAGTCTTGAACATCATTCTCCAGGAGAGCTGCATCTAGTAAATGGACATTGCAACATTTAACTCTCAGGCTTGTTATAGAAATGACATAAGCTAAGTGTCCAGCCTTGAACTTGGCATAAATAAAAGTTATTATTAACATGAGGACTTTGAATATGCCACCAGGCATGAGTTTCAAAAGCTACTCTTGTCCTGGGCACCCTGCTGTGCTCATAGTGGTTCTTCTCTCTTTCCAAACTTCCTTTCTTCAGCACAGCACCGCTGGATGCCTCTGGACTGGAGAAACCATGAGCTTCAACAAGGTTTCAGTTAAGCCCAGTAAATTAGCCAGTCCTTTGTTAGAAACAATTATATGTGTTCTGCCAGTTTCATCGCTTTGGTGCTCTAAATTAATCCTTTCTCATGTAGCAAAAACTCACAAGACTCACATTCAGTTCACAGCGTCTTTAATTATTTGGTGAAATCCCCAAATTTTTTGCTCACTTGCCTGCATTTTCTTAAGTACAACACATGATATTTTGGTTTTGCTTGGTGATGATGGCAATTGCTAACATTTGATTTCATTCCTGTGGCACAAAGATCTCACCAGCTTGCAGGAGGCTGGGAGAGGTGCAGAAAGCAAACCATGTGCTGGGAAGTCCATTGCTTGGCCCTTTCTTATGCTCAGAGTCCTGTGTCTAGACACAAGGGTATCCCCAGGATGCTTGAGATTACCTGGCATCCAGATCTTTATGGAGAAAAATTCAGAGAGATAAGTCCAGATCCTCCCCAGGAGTTTGTATATATGGAGGCTTTGAGTGGATATGAGAATGTGGAAGGAAGGTTCAGTCTTAACTTTTAAAGATGAATAGGACCAAGAAATATTAGTGAACTTGTAAAATCTCTCTCGAAACCGTTTTCTGGCAAACCACCTGCACTATTCCTTCCCTAACCTGCACTGTCCCTTGCCTCACTGCACTATCACCCTCACCTCCAGACTGTTGCAGTATCTCCTGGTGGTCTCCTGCCTCTGGGCTTTCCCCTTGAGTCCATCTCCTTAAAACCCATCAAATGGAAATCTGCTTCTGACACTCTTGAGCATCCCGTCCCCACTCTGTCTGTGCACTTTGACCCATTTGGTATATTTTCCCCTGTTTTTCCCTTCCCCTTTATTCACTTTCCAAGCACCTACTTATCTTTCAAAGATGGCTCAAATGTTCTTTTATGGAAATTCTCCCTGGACTCCCCTGTAAAGACTTTTGTTCACTTTTCTGTGTCTCTGCGATGAAACTTGCTGTGCTGCCAGTATGCTACTTTCCCCATCACCCCTTGAGCACCTCTGGAGTGTCTAGCACCCATGAGGGCCCTAAATGGGTGTGGAGTGAATGAATGCACACATCACAGCAATGCCTTCTTCCTGCTCAGCTGTACACTCTGGTGTCTTCTGTTTTGGCAGGGCAAGGCTGAAGAACAACAACAGACAAGTGTGCATTGACCCCAAATTAAAGTGGATTCAGGAATACCTGGAGAAAGCTTTAAACAAGTAAGCACAACAGCTAAAAAGGACTTTCTGCTAGATCCACTTGAGGAAAGCTAAAATCTTGTCTGTGAGAGAAGAAAGGGCAAAGGTGTGGGGGAGGGTGGCCTGTATCATGAGGACCAGGTGTGTTTGTGGGGTGGGCATTGATCTGGGATCGGGCCTGAAGTTTGCCAGCATTTAGACATTGCATTTATAACGTACGGTACGATACTACAGCTTATATTCATCCATGTCCCATACCCCTGCACATTGGAATTTTTATAACTGGGGTTTTTCTAAGAAATTGTATTATCCCAACAGTATTTTCCAACAGTCAGTTCCCTCATGACCATCATAATCATCATCATTCTCATTATCATTTTTTAAATCAATGATTATTTCAAGATCTGTATTTGGTTTGTTTTGGAACTTCGTCTCTTCTCCCCTAGGGAGTCTGGGCACAGCAGGTGATAGCTTAGCAGGGAGCTGGAAAAAGTGCCCTTCCTCCAGATGCTGAGGCTCCTGGAGGGGCCATCCCTCCCAGGATGAAGCCCTGTGTGACACTCAGATATTCACCAGTGCTGGGCAGAGGCCACGGCCTTCACCCCTTCTTCCAAGTTTAGTGATTGGCTCTGTGAGCTCCACGTAAAAGCCACTATCCCGACTGTGCCCAGAAACCCCCTCCCAGCCATTCCCGCCCTCTCCCTGCCTCTAAAAGCATGCTTCATCTCGCTTCTGCTTCTCATTTCTGTAGCCTGATCAATGCTGCATTGGCAGGGAGGAGGGTGATGGCTGGGGCTGCTGCCCTACACCCCTCTCCTCCCTATGCCTGCCCTCCAACATGGGCCTTCTGTGAGATCCGTCTTTGACCTACTCTGTAATGGAGCCAGGCCCCTCTTGAGGGATGTGAGATCATGCCCCTGCTTTTCCACAAAAGACAGGTCTTTGCAGAATCAAATGCAGTTTTAAATCTGACAGCTTGCTTTGAGGAATTTGTTTTTTCTGATTGCCTCTAAGCCTATGGATGCCACAGAGGCTCTACAAACTCTGAGGTTTCTGAAACCAGAAGTGAAAAAATAAATGAATAAGCCAGCATCTTGCCACTCCCCCCTTCTGAAGCCACAGCAGGGTTTCAGGTTCCAATCAGAAATGTTGGCAAGATGAAATTTCGATGCATAAATGTGATCCACAGATGGTCCTGGTGGTATTTGTAACTTTTTGCAAGGCATTTTTTATATATATTTTTGTGCACATTTTTTTATGTTTCTTTAGAAAACAAATGTATTTCGGAATATATTTATAGTCGAACAATTCATATATTTGAAGTGGAGCCATATGAATGTCAGTAGTTTACATTTCTCTGTTATCTTAAACTACTGGCAATTTGTAAAGAAATATATATGATATATAAATGTGATTGCAGCTTTTCAATGTTAACCACAGTGTATTTTTTCACTTGTACGAAAATTGTATCAAATGTGACATTATATGCACTAGCAATAAAATGCTAATCGTTCCATGGTATAAGCCTCCTACTGTATGTGGGAATTTATTTACATAAAATAAAATTCATTAGTTGTTATAGATGGAGCTCATATACATTTCTGAAGTTTATAAAAACAAGCCTGCCTGCAGGCCAGGTGCCTTAAATCCCTTCTGCCCAGCCCATGCATGACAGTGTATGGACTTTTCTCATGAGCAGATTAGAGATGCGCTCAATGTTTTGCATCTTTTTTTTTTCTTTAACCCAATGGAAGTAGCAGTGCTAGATTTCTGAAGAATATTTGACTCACTAATTCCTTTTCCCCTTCCTCCTCCTTCTTGGTTCTCCTAACAGCCCATGTAATCCCCAGAGACTCAACCCTAGTAATATCAAGCTTTCACATTTTCCCATGTAAAAATCCCATGACTCCAGGCCATGGTTAATATCAAGCTTTCATAGGAACAGGTGGCCTCACCCCATAAATCATTAAATACCATTCAGCTTGAATCATTTTAATGTGACAGTCACGAGCCAGTTGCTCTAATAAAATTCTTCTAACCAACTCTCTCCCTTGCTCTCCAGAACAATCCCAGTCATTTCCAGGGGGAGTTCCCAGGCATTCAGAAAGGAGAAGGTGGGATTGGGCTACCTTCTTTCTTCTCTCCTGAATGGCCATCTGATGTTGGGGCCTCCAATCTCCAAAGCATTATTCAATTTGAAATGCAGAGAGAGAAAGCTGAAAGTTCAACTCTGCAGTGAGATGGAAGAAAACCCTATGAGAGCAGGTCAGGACGGGATGATAAAGATCAACCTTTCGCACCCTGAGATGTGGATTTTTTTTGTCCCTAGTGGGAGCCTCGGGTGGTAGAGAGAGCCAGGCTCAGGTTGGCAAATGGGCAATCACTGTAACCAGTTCACAGGGATTATAAAACCCATTTAATGTTTGTTTGAATGGGAGAAAATATCTAATTTATTTTAAAGAATTACTGGCGAACAGTGCTTTGACCAGGTGCCTCAAGGCCTGAGACTGAAGACAGAGTTAAACTGATACATGGGCCAGTGTTAAATCTTGTGCAGGCTGAAACAAACTCTTGTTTATTTCAACATTATTAATGGTTCTACTAATTTTATCTAAGGGGGCGCAGAGAAGAAAAAGTGGGGAAAAAAGAAAAGATAGGAAAAAAGAAGCGACAGAAGAAGAGAAAGGCTGCCCAGAAAAGGAAAAACTAGTTATCTGCCACCTCGAGATGGATCGCAGTGCACTCTGCTCTCGGCGCTTTGTAAATTTGCTCGACCCTCCTCCAGGGCAGATCCCCCTGCAGACTGGGCAGGTGCCCAGACTTCTATGGGGGAGCAGTGCTTTGCCACCCTCCTGGCCACACCAGCTCCTGTATTTATGTGCTTTTTAAGACCCTTCTTGGTCTACTAAGTTATGATGAAGGTAGTTGTGCAGAGACTGGGGCAGGCATCAGTGATGTGCAAGCTCAAGGACTCTTGTCTAGTATGGCCTGGAGCTCCCCCAGCCCACCCTCCATTCCCTCTCTTAAAGACCTGCACTCACACAGTCACCCACACTTGCAGTCTGCATTCCTGTGGAGACTAGGGTGTGTCTGCCTAGCCAGTGAACAGATCACCCTGCTAGCTCACAGAAGTGGCCTTGCCAGGAGGGGTTGTGTGCCTTACGTCATCTTCGACATTCTCAGGGCAGGTGATTACTGACTTGCCCTTACTACCTGTTGCCTGGCCCTTCACTACTCTTGTCATTTGGGAAGGGACTTCTTCAGCCCCTCCTTCCTGGGCTGTGTGGGTGGTTTTACCTCCCCGTCTGGGTGAGTTTCTGCAGACAGTGTAGAGTGAGCAGGAGGGAGCACTGCATTCCCAGAAAACAGATGTGGAAATGCATCTCAGGGAACCTTCTCTTCGGACAATTCACTTTAGAGTCTTTAAACGGGTCCCCCACGTGGAAGACAGATGTGTTCTGGAGCTGTGTGAAGGGCCTGAAGCCCTGGGGACTCCTAGTCTGCCCCGTCCCCACTTCTGCATGATGGCGTGTGATCGGGCTCCAAGGCACAGCTGCCTCAGTCCTCACCATGGGAAATATCTTATCTGTCTAAAGTGAATACAGTTTAAGCTCCACATGTCTCTAATTTGGACCAGAATGAGGGCCATGTGGAAGAGCAAGATCCTGATTTCAGTGGTGCTTCGAAAACGGTCACCTAGAATTTCGCAGCCCTTCTCCCTATGTCACATACACACATGCCCATGCTGGATCTCAGATCCCTGGTCATAATTTCAATAAATGGATACAGAAAGAGGAAGTAGTTGGAGGAAGGAGCACATGGATTTCAGGAAAAGAAAAATCACCAAGGTCCCTACATGTCAGACTCACCGAGGTCATGTTGTGCTATGTGCCCCTTCCACTGTAATAAGCTCCCATATAATTACAGCCATTCGTTCTCCTCACTGGAGAAATGTCCTGCTAGGATGCTACTGCCAAAGACCATTTGTTTCCCACTGTCATCCTTTTTATCTGAACAGCTCTCCCAGTCTGTTCCTCATGACAGCACTGGGGGTTGCAGGCTTGAGCCCTGGGTATGCAGGATGTCCTAGTCTCCCTTCCCTTCCCACCTCTTAAGACAACTGACTGTTGGCTGCACTGCTCAGAGATGCCATCCTTCCTCTGGGAGCCAGCAGTGGTTCTGGTCTGTGGGACTCTTACAAAAGCACCTGAGAAAGCCAGGCCTGTCCCCGCATGCTCTCTTGCATTCTCCAGACTACACATGCAGCAGGACTCTGTGCCCAGGGAGGGTGACCATCTATCCTGGGCAGCAAGGAGAGCTGTTGGCCCTCTAGGAGAAAAGGGTCAAGTTAACACTGCTCTGAGATGACAAACTGCTCGCTGCAGTGATCAGGAGACACTGCCTTCCACCCATGCCACCCCTGGGGAGTCAAGTCTGCAGAGACTAAGAGTGGGCTACACTTTAAGAATGCAAGCAAGGTAAATCTTGCCTTTATGTGACTCCATATGCCCTGGAGGCTCATTGTATCTTACAAGTGTCTCATAAAGGTCTTAGGAGCAGGTGAAACGCCAGCCTGCTGAAGACAGGGTCGCCATGGAAGACCGAAGAGCCTGACCAGGATTCTGTGGTGGGTTGAAACTAGAAAGTACTCGCAACCGCAGGTCAAAGGAGAAGTGTGCAGTGGTCACTGTGTTGCCTAGTGCGTGTTCCTGCTGGGAGGTCCCACTACCCATGTGCCCATCCCATGCAACCTCTGGCCACTCCACCCAGGGCCACCAGGAGTGGCATGGCACCTGGCTGAAAGGTTTCACAGGCAAGTGTCGGGGGTTGCTTGAAGCCATGAAAAGTGCCTCTTCTCAGGAAGTGATGAGGCCAGGGATGCAAAGCTGCAGCCTGGGGTCTAGGTGTGCCTCAACCCCAACACTGGTGCCTGGTAAGCAGTGTGCCCTGTCCCTGTTGTCGTGGACTGCTGTGCCATGCTTCTCCATGTCTTCTCCCAGCGCTTGCCATGTCTGTCTGTCCTCTCTGTTTCCCAACCCTGGTGCCTCAGCCTGGCTGTGTCTCGCACTACCCTCCGCTCTCCCAGGGCCTCTGAAAGGAGACATATGGTGGTGATTTGGAAGGAAGGAGCCAGGCAACTGCCCTGCCAGAAGGGGGCTCGATGCCCCTGTGAGGTGGGCACTTGCCTTAATGGTGTCTCCCTCTGTTCTTGTCAACAGGAGGCTCAAGATGTGAGAGGTGGGTCAGACGCCTGAGGAAACCTTACAGTAGGAGCCCAGATCTGAAAACCAGTGTTAGGGAAGGGCCAGCAGCTGCTTCCCCTGCCCCAGGAAGGGCTGGATGCATTGCCAAGGGCTTTGTTTTGCACACTTTGCCTGACTTTCACCATTTGATTATATAGCAAAATACATGGTGTTTATTTTTCATTTAGTCTGATTATCCAATGTCACTGGTAACACATAGAAACTTATACTAAAGCCATTATTTTATTATACTTGCTTTATTATACTATCTTTCTCGTGGAGCCCCTCCTCTGACTGGGGTTCCTGAGTTTTGTATCTCTCTTAGCTGCACAGGCTGGGAGCCAGGACTGAGGGAGCCTTGCCTACATGTTCATGCCCCAGGATGGAGGGCCACAAAGTGGGCCTTGTGGGGTGTCAGAACCGGTCATCGCGGGCAAAGCATAGTGATAGTTGCCCTCTGCAGTATGGGATGGTGAAGGGAAGGTTGTAGAGGGCCAGACAGAAGGCTCACTCCCTTCTCCAGATGGGATCCAGGGTCTGACTCTTCAAGGAGGATGGCAGGGCTTCCCTGAGCTGAGGTAGGAGTGTGAGTCAAGGCAGAGTGAGACCCAGTCCTCATCCTGAGCTGTCCTCCACATCCATCATGTTCTTCGCATCATTCTCTTCTCTCATCCATCGTCATACGTATCCAAGACTGTCTCCATGATCCTGAAAAAGGACTCTCCCAAGACCAAAGCTTTAATTTAAACTGGGCACCAAGAAGGAAATCAAATTGTCTTGTGTTACCGGAAAACACTGTGCACATCTATGTCTTGTTTAGAATGCTGTCCATTGTCCAATCCTGTGTTTTTGTTCAAAGCTGGCATCCTCACCCATGACCAATATCTTGGTTCATGCATTATTCGCTCCTCTCATGCAAAGGCTGCGTGTAAGGAGATGCTCTTTGACTGGGTTCCTGGTCAGAGCTGTGGTCTTTTGGGGTGAACTGCCTTGGTTCCTCCACAGATTACAAAACCATGGTGGATAAACAAACAGAGCCCAAAGGAATTTGGTTTGCAGCAGTATTGACTTCAGAGAACTGCTGACCCTCAGTTGTTGATACCTTAAAACAAATGGAGCACAGGACACTGTATGTAACATGCAGAAAGTAATTCTGGGAAAATAATCTTATAGCTGTTTTAGATTTAACAATCTGTAGGGTTGTTGATGACATGTTCGGCATGTCTGTAAATACTCTAGTAATTGAATCTTCATGGCAGAAGGCAAATTTTTCCTCTAATTTAAACAAAAATTAAAATTCTCGAACCAGTTATGTTATATTGAAAAAATAGAGTCTGGGAATCTGTATTATAAGGATGCAGAACTAGTTTCAAACCTTCTCTTGAAATTAACCTGTCACTATAGCAGTCCTGAATTATACATGAAATAATTTTATTTTCAGTGCGGCAGTCCTTTTCCGTGTAATCAAAGATATTTTAAAATCTCTTATGGACCCACCTGGGCAACTTGGCGAGACCCCATCTCTACAATAAATCAAAAATTAGCCGGGTGTAGTAGCATGTGCCTAGTAGTTCCGGCTACTTGGAAGGCTGAGGCAGAAAGATCGCCGGAGCCCAGCAGGTAGATGCTGCAGTGACCAGGAGCGGCCACTGCACTCAGTCTGAGTAACAGAGTAAAACTCCAACTCAAAAAAAAAAAATTTCTTATGGAAAATTTGGAAGCCCCTTCCCCCGATTCATGAACCAGGAACATTAAATCTCTCGACTTGGAGGAAATAAACAGGGCCCTAAATCTTGACTACAGCTAAATATGGAATCATTTCTGTTTCTCCTCCATGGGGGCAGGGAGGAGAAATAGAGTAGAAACTGCAGGGAAAATTATTCATATAACAAATCAACACCTACCCGGAGACTACCCAGCTAAAGCAGTATACGTTTAAATCCACAAGTCCATTTGCAAAGGAAAAGTCTCCTAATCCTAATTCTCTGTTGCTTTCAAACTTTCATGTGCGTCAGTGAGCTGTTGAGTAAAGATCATCTAGCTGTCCCTCCTGGTCCTGGTGCTGCCTCTACCTGACATTCCCTTGGGCTCCCTCTAACTTCCAGGGTGATCCTTTGCTGCCAGCCTTTGCATTCGAATGCGGGGAGAGAGAGCTAGGAGTTCACAGATAGGAATCTGAATCTGTGCCACGTGTCTGTGCTGTTGTTTGTCCTCCTCCAGCCATGCACTGTGACACCAGCGAGGAAGCTCAGGAGGGATCCTCTGCTTATCTACCTGTTCACCAAAGATTGCCTCCAAAGAAAAAAAAATGTTCAGCTTTAAGCAGAGGCTCTGAATAGCAAAAGGTTGCAGTCCCCCCAGGTGAAGTCCAGAGATTCTCTAAGCCTTTCATTGGATCCCATTTGACCCCTCCATGGTGTGACTTTTTTGACTAGTATTATCACCACATGCTCCCTAACAGAGAGCAAAGTACTTCTCCCAGATGGTGTACCCTTTCCTAGCTGGATGATAATTTGGAGGCCCTGATCCTGCTATACAGCTTCCCTGACCCATTCTGAGGGAGTCTCATCCCTGGGAAATGCTTCTTGGAAGCCTCCAAATACCCTAATCAAACCACTGGCATTGCCAAATTGACAGAACCACGTAGAAAACTTGCTATGTTGCAACCTCGCTGGACTCTCAGTCTCTGGTGATGGATTCAGTGTTAAATGTGATAAATACTGTATTTTATATTGTTTAAATTGCATCTCCCAGATAATGTGAAAATAGTCCAAGAGAAGGCAGCTTCATGTATGCAGTGTCTTTTTTAAATAAGAAACAACTCTTTGAGAAACAACAATTTCTACTTTGAAGTCATATCAATGAAAAAATGTATATGCACTTATAATTTTCCTAATAAAGATCTGTATTCAAATCAACAGTTTGAAATTAGTGTTACCACTTGGAATTTTCTAGATGTTGGTTTTCTCCCTTAAACACAACATTGAGGGGTAGTGTAATTCTAGCTGCAATGGTTAGTGGAAAACAGGCTATTGTAACCACTCTAATCATAGACAATAATTCTGGGGGCATAATTACTTGTCCTGGACAGCTGATGTTTAGCAAAGGAAAGGTGCCCCTTCTTTTCTGAATGTCCTTGGTTTTGCTGGAGTTGCTTCTTAAAGGCAAGCCAGTTCTCTACTCCACAAGGGATAGTTTTGTGCAAGGGTCCCAAGTATCTACCCAACAGTTGTGGGGAGGGAAACCTCCACTCTACACTTTTCAGTCTTGATAGAAAGCAACAGAGGTCCCTTCCCAAAGGCATTGCTGAGAACTTGCATGTGTATTTCTTATACTTCACAGGGCTCTGCTGGAAACCACTGATCTCACTAACCTGAAACTCAGCCAAACAGCACTGTCCTGGACACTGGGCATGGAGGGGGTGAGCCTGATAGGCAGGGCTCTGGTTCTCTCAGAGGTTGACTCTTAACACTTTCTAGTACATTCTCTCTTGCCCACAGTCAACCATGTCTGAAACGAGAGGCTGGCATACAAGCCTCAAATGTCTGAGTCAAATTGTTCTGTTCTCCAGACCCTCTTCCCTATTGGCCTGGTATCCCCACTTCAGTCTCTGAATCTGTTTCATTGACATGAATGCGTCACTTGTGCAAACTTCCCCATTACTTATAGGATGGCCACAATGTGAATACTAACTTGCAGAGGCACAGAGGAAGGGAGAAGGGTTAGAGGAGGCCTGGAAAAGCGGCATGGTATCATAGGACCTGTGCATGTGTGAAGATTAGTAGGCTGGGGCTTGCATCCCTGTTATCTCTGTGCTCGCTCTGATTTGAGACAAATCATTTGATCTCTGAATTCTAGTCTCCCCAGATGTAACACTGAATCTTAATGCCACCACAAGTTGAAAAGATAGCCTGGGAGAGTTTGTGAAAGCAGCTAACTTTTGAGAGACAGGAAAAGCCTACTCCTTTACTCTCAAAAGTCTAGCCATTCTGCTCTCTCCACCTCTTGTTCCCTGGGGTCCTTGGAACTGGAATAAGACTCACATTTGCCTCTACTGAGCCCCTCAACAAAGTTCAACTGCCAACCAGAGCTAGAAGTGACCTAGAAATTGAGCCAGACTCTCAGACAAAAGATGAGGAGAAATCATGTGGTTGGGGTCCCCTGTAGGTTCTCTCAGTACCTGTGTAGTGCTATTTCTAGCACTGGGAGTCAACAACCAGCAGATACTTTCAAATGGCCTAGTGTCAAAAAAAAGTCTGCCCTACCATGCTTCCACCCAGCCCTCATTTAGTAAACTGACAGCAGCTACAACGCCAGGCCCTGCACTAGGTGGTACAGACACTGGAGAGCAAGATACACTTGTTCTGATTCCATGGAACCTGCAATCTGGCGGGCTGCTGTGCAGTGACATGGGCATTTTTATAAGACATAGTACATCCAAGTGTCAGGGAAGCTTAAAGCAGAAAAAATCTCTAATTTAAGCATCTGTAAGGGTTACCTAAAGAATTGCTGGGGAAGCCAAGACCCGAGCGAAGATTCTTTAGTGGGGTGAAGATTGCCATGGAGAGCCCTGGTGGTATCCTTATATGAATTGATAAAGGGGGTTAATTCTGCCAGGGGTGCGGCACACACAGGAATCCTGGAATGGTGGACGGAGGGAGCTGAGTTTTAGCCTCCTCACTTTCCTCACTTGTGGGAGGTACCAACAGCTCCCCACAGTGATCAGGTTCTGGCAGCCGGGAAGCATGATGAAGGGGGTCCCCTCGATCCAACTGACGGCATGGCACAGACACCTGATGTAGGCTGTGGGCCAATCTGACTTTCTGTCCCAAGAATGCAGAGCTCTGATTCAGACTCCATCAGATTTTGCACACGTTTCTCTGTGCCTACTACTGAAGGCTTGGCACTCCGCAGTGTAGACAACCAGGAGATAGGGAAGCGGAGGGGGCCCCAACTCGATGAATCAGAAGTGGAGATATCAGGCCAGAAAGCCCCAGAGGGTGGTAAGATGCCACCACCCACACCTTGGTTTATTTGCTTTCCAAATAAATCCCCTTCTAGCTAGAATGAGGATTTCTGCTAATTACACCCAAATAACCACCACCCCACAGCCTGTCTACCCAATGAGCAGTACAAACTCAAGACAGTTGCATTCTCAGGTGGCGTCCATTCCCCGGCATGTGCCAATAGGATGAAACTCCAGAAGCTCCATAACATCTTTGGGGCTGTTTTCTCCATGCCTATTCGTAGTGGGAGTTTAACAAACTTTTGATGAGGGAGCTGACAATATCAAGCTGCTGTGAGGCAGCTACAGACCTTGGGTGGCAGCCTCTGGACAAGCTACAGTGAAGCTTGGGGCAGGAACAGTTCTCAAATTTCAAGAACCTTCCTCTGCTACATTTTAGAGCCAAAGGAGTTGCATCTACCTCTTGGCTCATGAAACTAAACAGAAACAAAGAAGAGTGAAGCCATAGATGAAGCCTCATACATTCCCTCCTGTGAATGGAGGGGGTTGGGATGGCAAGAGATGCTCTTTGCCTTGGTAGCTGAGTAGAAGCCCTGGGCTTGGAATGAAGGAAGCATCTGTCAGTTGCTGCATCACCTTCTCCAGCTAATTCTAATTCAGTCCACCTTATATCTGAACCTACAAAGATGATTAAAGCTTGGGGAAAAAAATCTCCTTGTTTTCTGATCTTTTAAAATTCATGGCACCAATCACCATTGGCGTCTCAGAGCTGCCCTGATCCTACCACATGTCCCTTTCTAATTTTCTCTTCTTTCTCCTATGCACTTATTCTATACTTTCTTCTCTCTCTTCAAATCTTCCTCCTCCTCTGCCTTCTAATTCTCAGTTGATGGTCTGCCTTCCTCTGTCACAGAATAAAATGGAACATTAAAAGGATTTCCACAAGCTTCACCTCTTGTCCACCCTGTCCAATCTGTATCCACTGTCAATACTGTCACATGGCTTCTCTGCCACCTGGGATTTGGGATGTGAAGACCAGAACTCTTCACTCACCCAAGGACATCTCTCTCCTGACTTCCCCTCTTTCCTACATTATAATATTTTCAGCCATTACATTAACCTGCCAACATGTTATCATATCTCCTATCAAAAACAAAACAAAGCAAAAATTTAAACAATCTTTGAATTATGTCCCACTACATCTTTTGCAGTAGTCCTCTGCTTCTTATCAAATACAAGTCCTCAGAACAAGTCTGTATTTCCCATGTCCACTATGTCTCCTCCTCTCTCTCTTACTTTCTTGAACCCACACCAATGAGTGTTTGATCCTGCAACTCACACTCTAGAATTGCTCAAGGTCATCAGTAAGCCCATGCTGGGAAATTCAAAGACCAGTTATGCTTACTGCATCTGTTGGCATCATCTAACACCAGTGATCACTCTACTTGAAGCACCTCTTCCGGTTGGCCTTAAGGAGACCAATCTTGCTTGCCTGTTTCTTCAACTTCATGCTTTCTCATCTCCCTTTGCTGCTTCCTCTTCCCCTCCCACATATCTAGGCATGAGAATGCCCAGGGCTCAGTGTGCCCCACTCTTCTTTAGCACTACATGAACTCACTTGCTCTCTTGGTCTTGAACACCATGTGGATGTGAAGGAATTCCAGAGCTATCTCAAGCCCAGACCTCCCTCCTGGACCCCAGACCTGCACACCCAGCTCTTCCTCTGAAACAGATCAGATGTAAGATGTAACTCTTAATTTCTACCTGCTCATCTCTGTTTCTGCAAATGGCAACTCCATCCTTCTAGTGGCTTAGCCAAAGCCCTTATAGTCATCTTTGAGTTATTTTATTCTCACACAACCTTGAGTTAAGCAATTAACAAATCCAGTTAGTTGTCATGAAAATATTTCCAGAATCCAATCATTTCTCGCTACCACATCTTGGTCCAAGCCGTAGATGTCTCCTACCTGAGTCACTGTGCCAGCCCCTGACTGTCCAACCTCAGGCTCTCCCATCAGCAGCCAGAGGGGTCTGGAATGATGCCATGACATGAACCCCCTACTCAAACATTGGCTTTCCAGCTCATGCAGAAAACAGCCTACAAAGGTTTGCCCCACTGATTGACACTTCTCTGACCTCAGCCCTCTCTGCTCCCACCTTGCTTGCCTCCTCTCCCTTCAGGAAGCCAGGCCCACCCCTGTTTTGTACTAAATGATCTCTTTGTCTACATACATATCATCACATGGTTAACCTCTCCCTCTCTTTAGCCTTTGCTTGCCGTGGCCTTGTCAGAAAATCCTCTATAGATGCTCCCATCTTCCCCTACTGGCATGCCCTGGCCGCCTCCTTCTTCTCCTCCTGCTGTTCTTCTCCAGAGCACCACCTGAGCATGTCCACTTGTTTATTATCCATTCCCCCATTCACAAATTTTTGTCTGTGGCTAAAACACAGAAGGTACCAAAATAGTTTTTGAATAATTGCAAGATAAACCAACAAGATGTTAACACGATGGAGACTTTCTTTGCTCATCTCTTCTATAAAGGCAAAAATATTAAGCTCCCAGGGCTTTGCATTCATTTGCACATGGAAGGTCACACTGGTAAGTCATTATTGTGACACAAATCCATGTCACTTCAATGTTTGTATATCAGTGATCACACACACAGCTACTACCTAAATTCCCCAGTGTCTGACCCTTTCCCCTGGAGTCCTACACATGATAAACTATAGTGGCTTGTTTCCTTCAAGTCTAGATTCAAAAATCGCCCTTTTTCCCAGAGGCACCTCCTTCCATGGGCTCCTCCCTCCCTTGGGGAGCTGCGCACACCACCTGTGCAGGCTGCAGGGGTGGCCAGCACCAGGGCCAGGACCCAACTGCCCTGGTCTTTGCAGCTGGTGGCCCAAGGGGACAGCCACAGCTGGTGCAGGTCCTGAGGGCAAGATCCCTGCTCCTGGTGCTTCAGCATAGGTCTGACCTGGAGCAGTGGATGACTGGCCAAACCTTAGGACATAACTAGGGCCCTAAAGGAACATGATTCCAGAAATAATGTCAGCTGGAAAACAAAGACCAATAGGGAGTTTTTCACAGAATCAGCGACTAGAAGCCAAGTCTGCGTCCTTCCCCAAATGGACACATCTGGGATGTAGCAGAATGGGGATTTGGATGTGAGTCTGCTTAGTTCCAAATATAAGCCCATGACCATTAGGATTCCCTGTCTTTAGCCGGGCTCGGCAGCTCAGCCTATAATCCCATGCTTTGGGAGGCTGAGGTTAGTGGAATGCCTGAGCCTGCAGGTTTGAGACCCAACTGGGCAACTTGGCGAGACCTCATCTCTACAATAAATCAAAAAATTAGCCGGGCATGGTAGCGCATGCATGTAGTTCCAGTTACTTGGAAGGCTGAGGTGAAAGGATCGCCGGAGCCCAGCAGGTCAAGGCTGCGGTGGCCAGGAGCGTCCACTGCACTCCAGTCTGGGTGACAGAGTGAGACTCCAACTCAAAAAAAAAAAGATTCCCTGTCTCCCTTCTAGGGTTCTCTGTGTCTTTCCCACTTTTTCCTACTCAAAGGGAGGCCTCAGTCTATCATGCCTTCTGCTGGTTTCGCCTAAAGGCAGATGAGTACAGCCAGACCTGGACAGGACGGCCAGCCCTCTAGCGAGGAACTGAAGGAAGAGAGTAAGAGTTCAGGAGTGTCACTGGCAGTGGTAGCTACACTCAGCCTTCCCAGAAAGAGGACAAGCTATGTTCTGCTGTCAGAAAAGTTGCTGAGGAGGTGGAGCAACTGGTTTTGGTCAGTCTGGAAGGTCCCAAGAATGCCCTTGTCCTTCCCTCTTCCCAGGCATTCCCTGAAAGTGGGACCACTGGCTCAGGTCACACAGGCTTGTAGACCAACCGTGAGGAAACAAACATTCTGGGCATGCCTCACCCTCAGGGGAGGTAGCTCTCCTTCCTGCCACTATAGGAACTCTCCCATTGACACCTAGCACAGGACAGAGGCCTGTCAGGGACCAGCTCTTTCCAGTTCTTCTACTGAAAGAGCACCTGCCCCGCAGGCTATATGGGCCTCCCCCTGCTCAGAGGCCAAGGAGAACAAGAGGCTAATGCATTCACTGTGCATTTCCTTAAGTCAACAGGACAGAATTCCTAGTAGGGGACAAGCGCCTTGGTCAGGTGCCTTTCACCCAGCTGACATTTCTGGGGGCAACCTGTGCCTGCCAGATCCACGTGGTACTTTAAGATATGATGTTCTTCAGTTGTCACAGCAATCTCATGAGATACCCAGTACTCTCTGTGTGACAGTCACAGAGATGGAGCTTCAGAGCAGCTATAGAACCTCCACATCCAGAGCTGGGACGAGGAACGCAGGAGCTCATCCTGGGGCCGTTTGACACCAATGCACCAAACAATCTTTTCTTGCAGTTTACAAAGCAGTGTCCCTGGCAGAGGTGGCAGCACAGAGACTGCTGGGATTAAGTACACAGTCTGTTCTGTATGTCCCAAGGATATTTTTAAAATAAAAATTCACTTATAGGAAACGCCAGGCAAACTCAGGCTGTGAAATTGACATAGCCTGTCAGAGGGGCCAATCTGTTTGGTTCCAAACATAAGTCTGTGGCCATTAGGATTTCCTGCCAATCTTAAAAAATAAAACAGCAGGCCAGGCTCGGTGGCTCAACCTGTAATCCCGCGCCTTTGGGAGGCTGAGGTGAGTGGATTGCCTGAGCCCGTGGGTTCGAGACCCGCCTGGGCAGCAAGACCTCATCTCTACAATAAATCAAAAAATCAGCCAGGGGTGGTAGCGCATGCCTGTAATTCTGGCTACTCGGAAGGCTGAGGTGGAAGGATCGCCGGAGCCCAGCAGGCGAGGCTGCAGGTGGCCGGGAGCGGCCACTGCACTCCAGTCTGGGCGACAGAGTGAGACTCCAACTCAAAATAAATAAATAAATAAAACAGCATCAAATAGAAAAGAAAGAAGAGAAGAAAATAAAATGGGAAGTGTTGGCATTTATCACACCTGTTAAGAGGAAGAAAAATTACCGTGTGTGTATGTGTGTGTGTGTGTGTGTGTGTGTGTGTGTGTGTGTGTGTGTGTACATACACATGATGATATAAAATACATCATCAAATTTTTGACTTGGTTATAGTCAAAAAAGTTTATTGCTTTTGTATGCACAAACTCGATGATGAGTGGAGCTCATTCTCTCTCGGTGAAAGGGAAAAGTTGCAGGATAACACTGGATTTCCTTGATTTAAAAAAAGCATTGATCCATCTGACCCTGCAATCCCTCTTATGGAAATGTACCCAGAAGAACACAAACCACTCTATAGAAAAGATACCTGCACACATGTTTATCACAGCATTGTTCATAGTAGCAAGAACATGGAACCAACCGTGCTGCCCATCAAAAGAGGACTGGATAAAAAAATGTGGTACATATACACAATGAAATATTATGTAGCCATAAAGAAGAACAAAATCATGAACTTCACAGCAACCTGGAGATCTTTCACAGAAACAAAGAACTGAGTAAGAAAAGCATTGAAAAAAACACGTATTTTAATGCTTCTAAAATCAAGACACACGTTACAACTAAACTATATATCCAATAGGTTGCCTTTTCGCTTTCCTAAGTTTCTGTGGGTTTACAATTAAATGGTGACACCTCAGAGTCAAGATCATGGCCATCATTGCTGCCCTGTATTTAGCCTGTTGCATTGTACCATTATATTAACATCTCATTCCGTCCTGGCCCCTAAGCCCAAATTTCTCTGACTCCAAAGCTCACTCTGTACCTTCTCTGGGGAAGTCTAAGGTTTGAGTCATCCTAAGAAGGATGCATTCCTCACTAAGTGCTTTTGTAGAATAACATAAACTTTATCTCACCCACAAGTCACTTTTCCCACCAAGGTCCTTCTCCTCAGGTGGCAGAAGGGCAAGGGACTCAACCCCCAACTACGGAGCCTTATTGGGAAGCCTAGTTTGGTTCAGTGGAGCAGGACTTAAGAAGTCGATTCTGACTTATCAAGCCAGGTCACTGTGCACCCATGTGCTGGGTCAGCACCCAAGAAGCCACAAGAGGCAGGGCCTGCAACATGAGGTCCTGGAAAGAGGGGACTCTAACTGCAAGATTCCCAAAGGAGACTTGAGGCAACCATTCTCCTGGGAAATCAAGGGTCTTCTCTTTACCCAAACATGAAACTGCTTTCTAGGGTATCCAAATCCTCAGCCTGGCCTTGGGCTTCTCATACAACCTGGAAGCTACATGTAAGACAGAGAGGCCGGCCTGGAAAATGAGAGCAGAATTCACACAGTTTGAAAAGGAATGGATGTATCAGTGCCCACTCATCACAAACCACAGTGGAGACCTAGGAACTCTCCGTGGTCCTTCAAGTCCTAGTTTCCTTGTCTGTAGTTCTTCATCAATAGCAAACAGAGCAGGGAGATGGGGCAGCCCTGGACTACCTGGAGGTGGATCAGAGCAGGAGGATATCAGCCTGGCATTCATTCTATGTATCAGGTGCTGATTAGTGCTTTCTGCAAGGGAGATGTTCTTTCTATTGTGCAGATAAGAAGACAGGCAAATTAAGGAATTTCCTAAGCCATATATATAAAAATGGCAGAACCTCGCATTTCTAGTTTTTATTGAGCCATTGGCATCACCAGTTAGTTCCTCCTTCCTGTGTGACTGAGTCACAGTTATGGAGGGATAAATGAAGGTGTCAGGGGTGGGAGGGGGTTGTGGTAACTGAGGAGATTACCTTGAGCCAAAAAGTCATCAGACACTTCTTTGCCTTCTGCTGAGCTGCAGGCTGCCCTGAGGTGCAGAGGGATAAAACTCAAACTCTCAGGGGGTCCAGCATCCATATACAGGTGTAGTGTGGTCATGTCAGCTGACACGTGGCCAGAGCCATGAGTAGCTGTGGGCTCAGAAAAAGGTAAACGACAGAAATGCATTTTGGAATTGGAAAAGGGAAGAGTTAGATCCTACCCTGACTAGTCAGTATGAACAAAGGCACCAGGGCAGAAGTTGGTAAAAAGTAGGAGACATAATTACAATAAAAATATGCCAGTTAATTATTCCCAAATACCAACTCTATGCCAAACTCAGGGCTGGCTGCTTTAGAGGGAGGACATCATTCAACCTATCACACCTGAGAGGAAGGCAGTGACTTGCAGGGGGCCACCCTGGGTTGTCAATCACACTTGCTCCCCTCTCCAATGTCTCTGCCAGATGGTGACTTGAGCTAGTGTTGGGACTTTGAGGCTAGAAATGCTGCCTGGCCAGGCATGTAGTACTAAGCTGGGATTCCCCTCCCTGGCTTTGTCCCTCCAAGCCGGCAGACATGTGTGCCCTTGTCCTTCCCTCAATTCTCAGGGCACTCTTATGTCCCTTGTCATCAAATCTATGTTTTAGTGAAGTGACAGGTGCCCTTGCTGACATCCCTTCGGCTGCCTATGCTGAAGATGTTCCTTTGCTGAAGATCAGGAAGAGTTTTAGGATTGCAGGCCCCTTGTTTAGACTTTTTCCCAGTGTGTTCCAGCTGGGGTAGACTAGACTCCTTAAATACACAAAGGCAGAATATTATTAGGAAGACAGGGTTTGTAAATGCATTTGCTTTGGGGTCTGGCCTTAGCCTTAGGTACACAGGGGCCCATCTAGCTCCTAGCTTGGCCTCTTCCAAGATGCCACACTCAACCAGGGCTTTGGGTCCCATTCTCTAATTCATCAGTCAGAATTATTTTCTCTGTCCAATTCAATGGAAATTTTCAGCTCCTAAAACTCCATCCTAAACCATCATAAACTCATTGCAAGGCATTTTAATTACTTGTTGAATAGAATATTTAAAGAAACAGCCTGAGGTTATGTGAACTACCACCCATTACAGCTTTCTGACCTTCAGTGTCAGAAGGGATAAGGTAGCAATGTCTCTAAGTCCAGCTCCTGGGGCTCCTTAGAGACACATGTCCCTGCAAGGTTTTGGAGAAAAGGGCATGTCCAATTATAAGTCTGTTGCCAAGGTCATGATCTGAAATCATATTTGCTCCTTCATGTGTAAACATAAAATCATTCCCCTGAATTACAACCTTTCTTAATTTTGCTGATGGTTCACAAGCCACAAATCTCTACAGTTTTGAACATATGTGTTCTTGAGAATTCAGAGTCCCAACTTTCATCCTTCATTCCCAATTGTTCCAACCTAAGCAAATTCATTCTACCAGCTGTCCTGCCAGGAGGTCCCAGCATCAACTCATGCCAGTGTAACAAAGGCAAGTCCCTTTTCAACGTAGCCAGATGGTTTCCCATTCAGAAAAAAAAAATTTTTTTTCAAGTAAAATAAGAGCCCTCCACCAGGGTCCTCCACATGCACCTTTTAACCTGCTCCCCACCCAGGTTGCTTAGAATAATAAATAGAAATGTACAATGTAGTTTGGAAATACAACTCTTATCTTCTCTCCAACACACACTATGAGCTGTTTTACAGGAATAAGATCAAAATGGAGCAATTTTGAGGTTTCCAGCACTGGAATGTTCCTTCCTCATCATTTTTGTTAACATATTTGCACCATTCAACATGAAACTGAAACAAACCAAGATAGCAAAAACACATCTTTGGCAGATTTGGGCTTGAAGTCCAGGCAGGAACTAAAGCGTTTCAAGGACAAAGCTAAATCTGAACATGAGTCAGAGGGAGTCACAGACTTTGGAGATAGCTACAGGCTCGAAAAGACTCTCTGGGTTTGTTCCCGTTGAGGGTTCAGAGTCCATTGCACTTCCCAGTATCCAGAAACAAACACAGAGTTATCCTGACTCACTGAACATGGCCAGTGGAGGTCATTCATGGTATGAAAAAGTATTCAGAGATTGAGGACAGTTTGGAGGGATAAAAAACAAACACATGATAGAAGTTAAAATTGATGGAAAACAATTTATAAAATAATATTAAGCATTTAATGTTAAGCCATGTGAGGAGAACCTTTATAATTATCTTGAGCTATATAGGGTTTGGGATCCAATCAGTTTTTCCTCTCGGGAGATTGAAAAAGTGCCTTAAAGGTAGCAACATGTTAGATTCTGGAGCAAAAAAGATCCGCTTCCCCTTGCTTTTTGGTTTCCCTCTGTGCCTGATAAAGTAGAAGCTTACTGCAGATGTTAAATAAGAATGTTCTGTGTGGATATTTCCACTCTTTTATTGGAAACCCTTCAAGAACACCCTGCAGCACCCTCTCTGACCCCTCTTCCTCTCCTTGTCTTACTCCAATTCCCCCAGGGTCTTCAAATGCAACCTTCCTCTGCCCAAGACCTTTTCTCAGACTGGCTGCCCCATGACTCCACTTAACTTGCAGCAGGACTCTCCCCTCTGACGAGACTCCTCCTGGATCACCCCACTTCCTCCACAGCCCCAGCACCATCTCTATTTTATTGCTCATGTGTCTGTGGTCCATCCTCCCAGTCCCCCATGGATGTGAGTATCACCAGGCAGAAACTTTCCCCCACACCACAATCCTAGCAGCTGTCTTTGCTAGGAGGCCCTCTGACGGCAGCTGGCTGTTCCACAGTCTGGCTTCTCTGAAAATCTTTTCCCATTATGCAGCAAAGTTTGAGTTTGTTTACCTTCTTTTTGGTTAAATCCTGAAGGCAGCAAAACAGTCACATGTTAGATATTTGCAAAGAAGTGCCTACCTTGTTTTTCTTGGTGTTGCCCATATACCCTGAGGATTTTGCATTGGCCAAATTATCCTAATGTGAATAGTGTGGCAAGCTAATATTTCTCTAAAGTCTTTCATGTGGTTACACTTACAAGGAAAAGTTACATTAACATAAAATATAGTAATCATTGTATTAAAAAAATCAATAACGTGCCTCAGGTAGTTTAATATTGGACACTGTAACTCCTAGACTAAAGCATTAGGAAAAATGGAATATACCATTTTCACCAAACATGCTCAAAGCCCCCAAACAGAGGACTTGCTCACAAGTCACTTGTTTAGCACTTTTTTCACAGGAATTGTTTGGAAAGGAGATTATCACCTAACCTATTTGCAGTAAAGTGGATGAAAGAAGAGAATAGACACATTTAAGAAAAAGGTTTAGTAGAATAAATCCAGAAAAGCAAAGACATGAGAAAGTTAGTCTAGAAACAACAGAGCCATCACTGGGGGAAGGCCTGGGCCAGGGCTCTTAACCCTGGCTGCCCATTAGAATCATAAAACTTGGGCTGGATGACCAATGAAATCAGTGTTAGCAGCTCTGGAAGCAGCCCTTTTTAAAGGGCTCAATGCTGGGTCGTCTCAATGCTGGGTCATGGTAGGAAATCACTGCTCTAGACCAGTGATTTTTAAACTTGAGAGAGCACCAGCATAGGCATTCGGTCTTTTGTGAGGTGTTGGGCAATGTGCTGGTGGTAACTATATGTTGTCCAGGGCCATATAAGACTTTAATATTGAAAGACACTCTCTATGTCTAGAGTCTTAATCCTGCTTCTTGGTCACCACCTCTAAATGCATCTTTCCGTCCGAGGGAACTTTCAGGTTTGATTATGATGAGATTCTCCCTTAAATGGAATTGAACTTACCTATCAGATCTCCTTGTTGACCAGTGCTCCTGGAAGTAAAAGTTCCATCATCCCACTGGTGAGATAACCAGGGCAGTTATCATCTTGAATTCTTATTTGGACATCTTCCTGGTACCACTTGGGAACAGGCTGTTTCCTGGTCTTTGGCGCTCATATCCCACACTAGGGATACCCTCAGCCTGCTCACACTCGGTGTCTGTTTTCATCCCCCCAAGGGAAAAGCCTCTGCAGCACATTCCATTTCTAACCAGCACTCCACAAATACAAACAAGATGGGGCTAGGGTGGGAGGGCTGGCCATGAGAAATTGGGCACCAAAGAGCAGGTAAAACTTGGTCCTGATTCTTTCACTAATGACCCTTAAAAAGCTCCACCTCACCCCTGATACCAGTGACCTCCAGGAGCCTTTGTGGCCAGCTGGAATCTATAGTAGCTGCCTTTAATGTCAATGGAAACCTGTCCACTGTGCCAGGGATCCTACACCCATCAGCTCCTTAAAGTGTTTTCTCTCTTAAGAAAGACTCTGGGACTCAGTGGGGCTGACCCCACATGTCTGGAGGCTATCCCTGAGAGGTTTCAATGAGGGGCCCTCGTTTAACCCCCTGGTGCTTGGCTTGGAGTGCTGACCTGAGCTCTGGCTCTGAAGCTGCTCCTGCTCTCATTTCAATCTGATTTCTTCCCACTCCCTTTGCTCTGTTTCAATGCCCAGAGGCAAGGCATCAAGGACTCATTTGATGGGTCTTCCCCTCTTGGGCTTCCCCCTCTTTCAACAGTCCTGGGATGGCAAGTGTGGGGAGGGAGAGAGAGAGAGAGAGAGAGAGAGAGAGAGAGAGAGAGAGAGAGAGAGAGAGAGAGAGAGAGAGAGAGAGAGATCTTTATCCAATGCTGAAGAACTTGAACCTATTCAATTCCCATCCACTTAAGCTGTCAGAGATGAGCATCTTCAGGAGTCCATATTCTGATGTCTGGATACTGAGAATCTCACATGTGTATCTTTAATCTTGGCTTCTCAGATAAGCTTCAAATTCATTTATTAAAATACATATTTGAATGTCAAAGACATCTAGAACTTTGCATAGGCCAACAGAAATCCTGACTTGACTCCATCCAAGCACATTCACCTTTCAAGTTTTTTCACCCAAAAACCTGGAGCAACTATGATTCCTCAAGAGTCCCACCCCATCACACACACACACACACACACACACACACACACACACACACAAAACTCATCAGCAAAGCCACTGTGGTCCTTTAAAAACTAAACCAAACTCAAGTTTTGAGTTTCCTAGAGCCTCTGGGCCTTCACAGCTGGTCAAATCTACCCTCCCTCTGCCTCCCCTGGCTGCACAGGAAACTTTCCATGCATGTACATATCTCTGTGTGTGTGTGTGTGTGTGTGTGTGTGTGTGTGTGTGTGTGCGTGAGCACAGGTGTATGTGTATAACTAGCAAGGACAGTGAATTAGTGGAGGGCGTGAGTTTCCAAATGTGCAGTGCGGGGATCCAGCCTTGCAGTCTGGATAGGGACACTTGCCCATCCTCCTCATCTCAGTCCATCTCTAGGGACCCAGCCTCTGTGCTGTCTCCTCCTTACCCCTCCTTTATGTTTCCTTTGCTCTCATTCGATTAATGCCATTCTCCGTGTATCCAGCAAAGACTCTGTCCTACTCATTCAATTCCCAGCAGAATGTGAAGGCAGCAAGCTGCAGGGACTTCAGGGGTCAGAACAATCCAGGCTTAGCAAAGTGACATGAGGACTCAGTCTCTACGATGGTGTTTAGAGATGTTATTATCAACAGAGGTTATATATGGGATAAAATTATTGAGTGCTGTACAGAAAACTTTCTGTTCTCCTCAGACCTAATGAGTATTCTCATCCACGACCTCTGTCCTGAGACCCACTCTCTACTCGCAGGCACTGCTGTCTGCATCAACAGCAGGTGATGGAGACAGCGAGAAGAGTGAGGTCAGGATGTTTATTCCCTGGAAACTTCTAGCCAGGAATCCCCAGGCTTCTGCTGTGGGAATGTTGGAACTCTGTCCAGGGGCACCCTAAAGGCACATTGAGTGACCGCTTCCCCTCCCTGCAATTTCCTTTTAATAAAGGAATGCCTTTACTAAACTCTCCTAAAATAATCCTAATTTGAGTGTGCTATCTGTTTTCTGCTGGAACTCTAATTAATACGCAGACTTTCACACATTTAGATGATATTTTCCCATGATGTTTGTATTTCTTACAACAAACCTGTGCTACTTTTATAGTAAATGTAAACAGCAAAACTATAGAACAAGGAAAGGCAGCACTTAGCACTTTGCATGGGGAACTGCTCCCTGACTTGGCTCACTCTAGGACCAGGTTTCAACCCCAAAGGGGACACAAGTTGACCCAGTTCCAGCATCTGCTTAAAATTCCCTGAGGGGCTTTTAACTTAATGAGCTATGATGATGCCCAAAGGATTTGCTGAGAACCTTTTAGCTCACACTCTTTACAACTTTAGTCTGCATTAAGTTTAGAGATTGTAAGCCCAGACTTTGAAGTTCAGCAGACCTGTATTATAATCCAGACTTAGCCTGTGTCACCTCAGACAAGTCATTCAGCCTCCCTGAACTCCAATCTATTCATCTCAAAATATT
This sequence comes from Cephalopachus bancanus, assembly GCA_027257055.1. Classification (NCBI taxonomy): domain Eukaryota; kingdom Metazoa; phylum Chordata; class Mammalia; order Primates; family Tarsiidae; genus Cephalopachus; species Cephalopachus bancanus. Next base: position 7,284,220 of record JAPVLO010000113.1, read on the forward strand.
ACTTGTGGGGAAACTAAATAAGGTAATATCTCAAAAATGTTTAGCATAATAAGCAGCCAGTAAGTGCTCAAAGCATGGAGATGATTCTCATTATACTTTATTATAAGTACCGTTCCATATGAAGAGTTAATAAGTACAGTATGGCAAGTTGTAATATATCAGCTTCCAATTTCTTTTTAGAGGGCAAGTGTGTCAACATTTGTCACAATCTGGCCAGGGATCCTTTCATTATTTTAAGACCCTATTCTGTCCATCCTCTGCTGTATGACTCTCAGGCCCAAGTTAGTCCCCTTTATGGTGGCAAAGCCTTTTTATCAACATCTTTATCACTAGTGACAGAAATTCGCAGTCTTGGCACCTGCAACCATTCACAGCTCACTTTATGCACTGAGCCTTTATCATCTAATGTCCAAGGAAGAAAGATTTTTCTAATAGGGTCCCCAGAATGCTGGCTGCCAGCCTGAGTCTGGGTTTGGGATGCGCATCTCGCTGCAGGTCACCTGAAGGCTCTATGACTGGCTCAGTGTGGACATGCGGTCATTTTAAACATTTGCTCCTGTTCAGGAAAAATCTTTTTCCCAAACAGTATTCAGATTGAGGCCTCCCATGGACTCCTACAAGAACAAAAGGAAAATTCCACTAAAACAGTCCTTGCTGTCCTATCTCCATTGAGCCACTCTGTGCCCATGGTTAGAAGGCCCCACAGCCAGTGTGAGTTAACACAACATATTCCATGCCAACAATACAGAGCCATCAGAATCGAAGGTAGAAAGGGTCAGTGTGTTCCCAGCCTGCCAAAAAGAAGCTGCCTCCTGTCCAACCCAGATAGGCCAGAGGCAAACACTCACAAGGGGATTTTGGCAACGGTACCCCTAGACTGTGCCACACTCTCACTTCTTTCCGTCCCTAGCTGCCTCTCTCTGCTCATCAATGGCCCAGGTCCTGGAAAGACCTCACGTATAATATCTGAGTAGCTCAGGGCTCAGTTCATAGTCATCAGTGGTACAGTTCCCAACTCCCAGCTGCACAGTACAGGTCATACAGTGGGGTCCTCCATTGTGCCAGACTCTTCATGAGGCATCCAATAGCTCCTGCCAGCCAGTTTGATCTTTAAATCTAAAACATGAGTTGATCATGTCCTTCCCCCACAGGGAAATTCTCTAATTGTTTTCTGTGCCATTAGAGTAAAATTCAAACCCATTTCCAGAGCCCATAGGCCCTGTGAGCTCTGTCCTTGGTTACTTTCCAGGGATTCTAGTTCTGCTCCCCCTCCCACCCAATTTCCTATAATCCAACCTCCCCGGGTGCTTCTCTGTCCCTTCAAGCCCTGCTTGGTCCCTCCTCAGAACCTTTGCCTTCAGTGCTGTCCCCCCCACATCTTTCCATGGCAGCCCTCTGCTCTCTCTTCAGGTCTCAATTTAACAAAATGCCCTCTCCAGGCAGACCACCCTCTGCACCTCCACCCTGCCTCTGTCCCTGTTTCGCTGCCGCACACCACTGGTCACTATTTGATAGTTTCTTTGTAACTTGTCTCCTGGTTCACTGTAAGCTCACTGTATGAAGCACGTGAGCTTCATAACAGTATATAGGCAGAGATCCTTGTCTTTCGTCAACTGTGTCACCAGGACCCTAGAATGAGGTAGACTATTTACTAAATACCTAAATAGTATTCAATAATATGTTGGGACTGGGCAGATGCATGAATTCCCAGGTGCTGCTCCAGTTTATGGACAAGGGTTCCTGCTTGCAGCACTGTGGATCAGAGGCATCCCACCAGCCAGGCATTTCTGAGCATAGCAGGGGTAAGGGCGAGATGCCCCAGAATCTTCCTTCTGAAGAATATGCATGTACAGGGCCCCTTGACAGGGGAAAACTGGGGAGGCACAAAAAAAGGAAAATCTGAGGAAACTGGCATCAGGTGTGGGGAACTCTGAGGAGGGAGTCACAGGCCCTAGTGATGCCCAGTGAGTCTGGAGCCAAGGTTAAGAGGACAGGCCTGACACCAATTCAGTGAGATCCTGCGCTTTGGAGCACAGCAGCTTGCCTAGGCCACAGCTGGTCAGGCTCAGCTGAGCCTCCCAGAGAAGGAAGGCTGTATAAACAGGAAATCTACCACCCAGACGCTGATGTGCCTTTGATAAGTGCTAACCCTTCTCAGTCTCTTTCTCCCAAACAGTTTCTCCCTTGATTTGAAGCTGTTTTCCGGGGCAGCACCACACCTTCCTACCTCAATCACCAGGCACTGGAAAGAGAGACAGGATGGGAAGAAGAGGAGAAAGAGAGACAGAGAGAAAGAGAGGAGGGCTGAAAGAAGAAAAAAAAGAAACACAAAACAAAACAAAAAACACCAGGGAGACAAAGACTAAGCAAAGGAAGAAAAAAAGAGGAGAGGAAGGGAGAGGGTGAACCCCAAGAAAATAGGCTAAGAAAAACCTGAAGTGGTTATACAGTTTCTTTAATGTATGGCAACTAGTAAAAATGGAACTTTTAGAAACTAGAGCTGCTCTGAAGGGACCAAACTATGAAAAACCTCTTCCGTTGACTCTCAGCTTGAAAAACATGCAAGTCATAAACATCACTCTTCAGGAAGTACATCTTATCAGCAATTTCATGTTTTAACCTGTTCTCTGAGAAGGCAGCCAAGGCCTGGCAGGGAGACAGGGCCCTCGTTCCATTAGGAATCAACACCCTGGTGGTCCTGGCACCCACAGTAGCTTCCTTGTTGCTATCTAGCATGGAGACTCCTCAAAACACAGAGATCCAGGTAGAGAGTTTTGCCACACTGGGACTGGTCAGAGACCCAGGTAGAATGTTTTGCCATGCTGGGACTGATCACACTGGGGCTCAAGTGGATCCTGGTGACCTTGTTCTTCAAAAGAAAAATGCAGTAATAAGAGTGGAAAGAAACACTTCTTAAAGGTGAGACCACACCACTAGTTATGCTATGAATGACCTTCAGGGAGTTCTTCACCATCTTGAGTCTTAGATTTTCATCTGTAAAACAGGTAGCACAAAAGTATGTGCTTTCAAAGTTGTTGTCAAATCTCAGAAGGAATAAGGCAAGGGCAAATTATCTGGAAACAGAATATGCCATTCCCACAGAAAATGGGACAGCAAAGTTACCTATAGGTGATGTCCAGCTATCTTATGTGGTGCATCCAAGAAGGCAGGTGGATAGGTCATATGCCCAATAGATCCAAGAAAAAGTATGTGCTCCCTACAAAAAGTGGGGAGTGGGGGATCTGGGAGACTTTACATCTATTCTAAGCACTCAACACAGAGCTAAGATGTATGTTCCAGGTTTTCAAGACTAATTTGCTAAACTAGGCACATACTACACACCAGACTTTGTATTGTGTGCAGAGGCTGCTTGCTTTATAAATCTATCTTCTTTGCTCCTCCCACAGTCCTGTATGGAGGGTGGTTGCTATGATTTGAATGTGTTCCCCAAGGTTCACATGTTAGAAACTATATTTTCAATACAATAGTGTTGAGAGGTAGAGCCTAGGAAGAGGGGATTAGGTCACATTATTATTGTGAGAGTGAGTTAATTATTGGGAGAGTGGGTTTGTTATAAAAGTAAGTTTAGCTTCTTCTTGCTGGAATGATGCAACTCAGCAAATAGTGGTGCCATGCTTTTGAACTTCTCAGCCTCTAGAACTGTGAGCCAACTATATTTCTATTGTTTATAAATTATCCAGTCTGTGATATTCTTTTATAGCAGCAGAAATCAAACTAATACATTATTATTTACATTTTACAGATAGAGGACCTGAGGCTTAATGAGGCTGACTCAAGGCCAAAGACCATTCAGCCATTAGGGGGCAAAGCCCACTAACATCTGCTGGTTCCCAAGTCTTTGACTCTAACAGCCATGCAAAAATACCTGAAAATAAGAACAGGACACATTCTTGACTTTGAGGACATTGGAGCATAGGAAGAAAATACATATGAAAACAAGCAAGATGTTGTGCATATGATATTATAGAAAGAGGATGGAGGTTGTGCAGTGCCCAGCCTGACAGCCATCCATGCTGGGGAACAGTTCCATGGGGTGGGGAACATTTAATTCTTGGAGAACGGAGATAAAGACAACATTACCAACCATGCTCATTCCTAGAAGGTGAAAGTGGTTGGAACTTGAGGGCCAGTATTCTTAATACCAAATCAATGGGAAAGGAGCAATTGCTCAGAAGAGAAGTTGGTGTTCTAGTAACAGAAAAAGAGGAGTAGACACAGGCCAGATCATACCAACATATTTCTTTTCAACTGACTAACTCGAGCCTCACCTCCTTGGGGATGAGTTAGATGTCTTTCTTGTTCCCTGGGTCTGTGCCTACCTGTTCCACAGTACCTAACAAATGCAGTGTGCTTATTGTCTGTTTTGTCTAGACTATGAGCTCCCTGAGGGCAGAATTAGGACTCTCATCTCATCTCTCATGTAGTTCAATAAATGTTTGCTACAGTAAAATAAACTGTTTTATGGGAAACCTTGACAATTCTCTGAGCTGGAAAATAGCAAAATCTGATTTGTGCTTTAGAAATATTAATGTGATTGCAATGTGTGGACTAAATTGGGAAGAGTGCAATTTGAGGTAGAAAGACAAACTTGGAGGCTGTAAGATCCTTCAGTAAAAGAGGGGATGAGCCATGAACTATGGTAGGCATGAAGAGATATATAAAGCATCAATGCCACAGAATGGCTCAGTGTTTGTGGAGGAGGGAATTGGAAAGAGGCCCAGTGAATAAGGCCATGGTGTTCACCAAAAATCCCTGGCGCCATATGCACGGAGTCAATTTAGAAACTCTGCTGCTAAGTGACTAAGCCCTCTGTGATACTCCATGATGATGCTTCTTCCCAAAAGCTCTGAGCTCTTTAATCCTTCTCAAAGACTTCTACATACCTGGAACACTGAAGGCCTCTGGTCCTTGGTTATGCCCAGGGTCCTGGGTGCCTATAAAGACCTCCCTGAATATGTTTAGTGAATATGATTGCTTTTTTATTTCCCAGCACCCATTCCTCCTCCCTAACAGTATCACAACTCCATTTTGCAGAAGCTTTTCTCCCCATCCTTGATTCCACCTACTGGGTCTTGCCTTCCAAGTTGGGCCAAGGAATCCCCTGCCAGGAGATTGACCCTCAATGCAAAGAGGCAAGGACAGAAAAAACATCTGGACAGCATTTCTGCAGGTGCCAGTGCCTGAGAGGGAAGGCAAGGGGCCTCCTGACCCCCCAACAAAGCAATCCTGGTCCTCATCCTGCCTTTATTCTGGTTCTGAGTTTGAGTTTCCATTGTTCTTACCATATAGAAATCTAACACATACCCGTTATTAAAAGTTCTGCTGCCTGAGGCGTCAGGGAGGTGGTAGGAATGGAGGACAAGCATTTCCACTTGGTATCTGAGTTCTGTGTGACTTTGACTGTGGATGCCAATAGGCAATTCTGCACAATCCATTTATAGGTTCTAATGGCTACAATCACTTAAATGTACAAATGTGATTTTTGTTTAAAAATTAAGAGAAAGTACTTTGGCAGCTTCCGAGCAGGCACACAGATGTGGGTCATGGCATGGTGGGCAGTTTTGAGCTCCTGAGACTGAGATTCACTCTGCCCACTGATGTGATCTAGCTTAGTGCTCTAGAGGACTCAGGTCAGTGAGTGGTTACCTCAGAGGACTTCACAGTCAGCGAGGGAGGAGAGAAATAGGGTTTATCCCCACACTTGTGGCTCTCTCCAGCCCTCCCATCCCTCCTTCCTATACTGCCCCTCTTGCAGACCTCTTCTATTCCAACTGTCCTATGTAAATTACTCCCAAATTTCCATCTTGTCCCCGTTTTCACTTCCAAACCCCAGTCTCGCATTTTCTATTGCCACCACCACTGGTCTTATTCTTTCAGCATTAAGTGGTATACTGAATGGAGGGAAATACAGCAAAAATAAATAAATAAATAAATAAAAGATAGAAGGAAAATTGCTTTGAGGAAGCAAATTCTTATGTCTATAGTATTCCCCTACTTCGCAGCATATTATTTGGCACTCTGTTTGCAGTGGGGGCTCAGTAACTTCTTACTAGTGAATAAAATGATGAAAGACACCACCATCCCCTCAGCTGTGAATCCTGGTGAGTCTCACTTCTGCCCTCTCCCTATTCTTTCTACACAACCCTAATGCAGGCCTGCAAGATCTTGTCTCTGAGCTACACCATGGAAACAATGTCTTAATTTGTCTTCCCTCTTCAATTTCCCCACTCCAACCCACTTTGCTGGCTAAATCTCTCACAGGCCAAGGTTTGATATTATTTGTCATGTAAACACATGTACTTACTCTGTGCCTGGCCCTGGGTTGAGGGTCTCACATAGGTCAGCTCATGTGCTCTTCAAATCACTGTGTGTGACCTGGACTCTTACTGCCCCCATGCTACAGGGTAGGAAGCTGAACGGAGAGGCAGTGCAGCTCTCTAACCAGGAAGTAGGAGCACAGGCTTCTTTTGGGCTATGCATCGTACATACCTTTTTCTGCATACTATGTGTTTTCATATGTTTAAAAACGCTTTTTGACTGGAAAGATACTGTCCCACCTGGGGTTAACCAATTCCCAGAGAAAGCAAAGGGCCCAGCTGGGAGCAGACCTTTGACATGCAAACCATTCAGTCATAGCTCTACCTTCTCTACCTGGCCCTTGTACCTCAAGAGGCAATAGCCCTCTGCCTTAACCATCCAGACCCAGGGCTATGGTCTGGATGTTTGTGTTCTCTCCAAATTCATGTTAATACTCTAACCCTTAAGGTGATGCACCCCTGAGAGGTGATCAGGTCATGAGGGCTCTGGGGTTAGTACACTTATAATAGAGGTTCAAGGGATCTCATTCACTCCTTGCACCATATGAGGATGCTGCTCATGACCAGGAAACAAGCCCTCACCAGTCATTGAATCCGCTAGCTCCTTAATCTTGGACTTACCAGCCTCTAGAACTAGAAAAAATAAATATACGTTGCGTATAAGTCACTCAGTCCACGGTAATTTGCTATAGCAGCCTGAACAGACTAAGACAACCAGGTATCAGAAAACTAGAGACAACCACTATAGCCCAAAGCTCACCAAGATTATTCAGACTAGCCAGTCCTGAACTGTTTGCCCTGCCTTCCTTGTCTTTCCCATGGATGCCCCAATAAATATTGCAGCTTAAGCATTACCCTGACTCCTGTTTTCTGCCCATGTGACACAGCCAGGGCCACTCCTGGCCCTAGGATCTGTGAGTATAATTGACTCTGTTTTCCCTGAGACTTTGTCTCCTCTTGTGGCCTCATGAGGCTGACCACCTCATAAAAAAATAAAACAGACTCTTATTCAAACATTTGCAACTGCTCCCCAAAACCTGGAGAGAAATAATAATAGGTCCCTTCAATCTGACATTCCAGAACTTTCTGTGTTTGCACCCAGCCCCTTTACCAGCTGGTTTTCCCCTTAGCTTTCAGTTAGGCCCTTGAAGTCCTATCCTCCCATGCTGGTCATTGTTCCAGGCCCTGTTTGAGGGATCATTTTTCTACATGTTCAATTCCTACTTATGATGGAGAGGTAGGGTCATGGAATACTTGGAATCTGTTTTTGAAAATATTTCCGTATGACTTTACCATGTGTCCCATATTTGTCATTCCTGTGCTATCCATGACCTCCTGAGAAGGTGAGTACTGGCAGCCCTATCACCTCTCCCAGGCTCTAGAGCAGGGAAGAATGTCCACTCTCATGCTCTCACTTGCAGGGAGCCTCCCAGCTGTTCCAGTTGCATTCACAGCAGTATTTGATGAATGACTAAGTAAGCCCATGATGAATCTTTCCCAAAGTGAGGCCATCTGCCCTCCGCACCTTTGGAGAGGAGAACTCTTATCTCTCCAGGAGATCAACATGTCCAAGCCTCTTCATAAGAATACCAGAGCAGAATTAATGAATCACTCTTCCAATATATACAATGATCCTTTTCCTATAGCAATTTTGGTGTTTAAAAACTAGATTAATTACTACAAGTCGTTAAAAATAATCATGAGTTAAAAATAGACTTTCAGGAGAATAATTAAACATTCAAAGGTAAGTTCCTTCTATATTCTTTCAAGTTCCTGAAATCCAATTTTCCTCAGTTTATTGAAGTTCAAAAGCATGATGTATGATCTGTCAGGTGCCAGGTGACACTGTGTTAAAAAGCCAGCTTTTAGGCAGAATGAGTAATTGACAGGGGCCTGACTATAAGAACAAATTGATTAACTTCTATGTGCAGGACATGTATTATTTCTAAGAAAATCTCCTCTTTTCATCCTTCTCCACAAGGAAAGCCTCAGGATTCTTTCCCAAAAGAGTTTCTAAGGGCCTCTTAACAATGATCAGAAAATTCAGAGGAATCTGTGCTAGTTTGATGCTTGCAAGTCTTGCCTTGGAAGAAAGTACACAAAATTAGATGCAAGGAAAAGTTGTGCTCTAAAGCTGTGCTACTAAATAGGAGAAAAGAGAGCAAATCCATTTGGTAGCTCCCAAATCAAAATCCATGGGTGGCTGGTATTCTTCCTGCTCCTTAGCCTTGCCTGCTCTGAGGGCAGTGGGAAAATGCTTAACTGCTCTTTGTTCAGGGCTGTCCTATCCTCTGGTACTGGGGAATTTTGCCGTTTTAGACCTGTGGTTCCTGGAACGTGAAGGGCTGTGCCCTGAGCAGAGAGAGAGCTGCCCATGCATTCTAAACTGCAGCTGATTTGTAGGCCCTAGGACCTCATTAACCTTCCTGGTAACCTAGTTGCTGGAATGCCTAAGGTTTTCAAGTTCTCACCTGTCTTCCTCTGCAGTAAGGTTTGGAAGGCACATTCAAACCCAAAGATTTCCTTTTTGTACTTTCATTTTGTTAAATTTTGCCCATTTTGGGGGGTTGGTCAAATTAATTTCAGATCTTAGTTCCATCACCTAAGGCATCTGAAAATCCTCCTAGCTTATTATGCTCAAAAGTCTTGACCAGAGAGATTATAGTTGGCAAGCTTCTTAAATGTCCTTTCAGCAACTGGAAATAACAGAGACCTGGTCAGCAGGTCTTACTGTGAACTATCTGTATTCTGTCCCCTTCTTTCCCTTTGGACCTGTCGTTTAATTTCTTCACTATTACCATGGCTTTCTTCTGAATCATTTAACTTTTTCCAGCTCCTTTTACAGTTGAGTTGGGGCTAAGAACACATGGCTCTGAGATTCTTCCAGAAGGAGAGGTGTAGCCAGATTCCTCTTCATTTTATCCATTTGATAATCATCCTTGCTTCTCTCTGGTGGAGTGACACTGGTTTATGCCCAATGTAGAAACAGTGCACAAGTTTGACTACTGCATCCTGTCTTTGAATCCCATGAATGTGTCTAATTGTTCAAGATATGCCAAGGTTCCTGTGCCAGTTTCTCAAACATTCTTTCCCAGAACTGTTTAAAGAGGAGACTGTAGATGAATCCCTCTATAGTCAGGTTGGAGAGAGAGGGTCAGGATTTCCCACCCTATCCTCTCCTCTTTTCAACAAAAAATGGGCCTGGCTCTTTCATACCAGTCTGGGCAGTGTAAACTGGGAAACAGACAGATTCTCTCATTCCTTCCTAAGCAAATGTATTTCCCTCCAAAGTAGCTTCACTATTTATGTGTGCTCGCAGTGCCCTTCCTTACGGTTGGCTGCTGGTTAGCTCAGGGTTAAGCCATAAAATTCACAGGAGAGCCCTCATAGAGAAAAGGAATCACTCACAAACTCCAGTAATTTTATTTCTTTCTTTTATTTTAATAGAGTAACCTCCAGTATATCCCCAGCTAAAGTATTCATAAAACCAAAAAGTCATCGTCCAGACATAATGAATTTATTTGTAAGCTCTGACTGATCCATCCTACAGATCTGGATTGTTGAGAATTCAGTGACATATGAGAAGATGAAGTGAAAGGAACTTGGGAGTTAATGCTTCAACATTGAGACTTCTTAGGACTGGTTCAGAGAAGCCTTCATTTTTGGGAAAGAAAAACAAAGGAAGATGAGACAGGAAGAGATGAGAGGTCATATGATTTGGTTAATGAGATTGTTTTGGGAGCTGTGACTTTCAGTCATGCCAGAAAAATCCTCCCTTGACTACATCTGAAGACTACATCAGAAGTTTTCACCTAAAGATTTACTATTCTAGTCATGTATTAGCCATCCCAGAACTTAATGGCATAAAACCACCACCATTTCACTGTGCTCATAGATTCTGTGGATCATGAGTTTGAACAGGGTAGCCTATCTCTCCTTCATGACTTCCAAGACCCCAGATGGAAAGACTTGAATGGTCAGAGGTGATGCTAAGGGCTGGGACTGAACCAGAGTCTTTTGTAAGTGCCTCTGCTCAATGCCTGGCTCTTGGACTGGATGGTTGGCAGGCTGGATCTCACTGGAATGCCAACCATAGTGTCATCTTTCTTCATGGTTTAGGTGATTAACAGCATTCCAAGAGAGAGGGCCTGTGGTGGTTAATTTTGTGTGTCAACTTGACTGGGCTATGGTATCCAGATATTTGGTCAAACACCATTCTAAATATTGCTATGAAAGCCTTTCTTAGATAAGATTAACATTTAAACTAGTAAGCACCAAGTAAAGCAGATTGCCCACAATAATGTGATGGCCCTTGCACAACAAATTGAAGGCCTTATAGAAAAAAGACTAAAGTTTCCCGAGGAAGAGGGAATTTTCTGTCCAGACTGTGTTTGGCTTTGAACTGCAGAACCAACTCTTTCTTGGATCTTCAGCCTGCCATCCTACTCTGCAGATTTCATACTTGCTGACATTCATAATTGTGGGAACAAATTCCTTAAAATAAATCTCTAAGTATACACACACACACACACACACACCCTATTTGTTCTGTTTGTTTAAAGAATGTGACTACATAAGGGCCCCTAGGGGATAGTTCCTACAGAGTTTACTGGAAGAAATGAAGGCTGAAGTGTCCAGCTTACCTCCCGGAGCTCTACTGGTGAAGCCCAGATTCAGGGGTAGGAGACATAGCCCACCTCTCCAAGAGAAAAGTGTCAAGGAAGGTGGGGCCTTGGTTTATAGCCTCCACACTGTGAAATCACACTGGCCCTTTGACTACTGGGGTCATACAGAAGTCAAGGCTTCCCAGAAATTGTCTAGGGAGTTGGCTGAAGAGAAGAGTTGAATAGCATATCCATACTGAGAGCTACAGCCCCACTGCACAGCCTCTTAATAAATCTTCCTGGGGCACAGCTGCACTTGTCTTAGGTCTCCTTTAGTCATAAGGGGAACTACCATCTCTGAGCTTTGACAGAAACGTGTGGCACATGGGCCATGAGATCTAAATATCTAGGTAATGTAGTAAGCAACTTTTCTTCTTTTTGTTTTTAACATTTAAATATTTATTTTAAAATTGTGGGGTATAATTCAGGGTTAGGTATACAAATATTCATTATGCAGTTACCCTTGTTGAAGAGGTGTGCCTCCCCTTCCCCAGGCAGATTCCCACTTCCCCAGCAGTTTCCTGCTACTGTCAATCCTTTTCTTACAGTATTACAATAATTGTTCAAGGTCCACTTATGAGTGAGAACATGTGATACTCAGTTCTTTGTTTCTGTGAAAAATCACTCAGTATTATAGACTCTAAGTCCATTCAGGTGGCTGCAAAGTTCATGATTTTGTTCTTCTTTATGGCTGCGCAATACTCCATTATGTACATGTACCACATTTTTTTAATCCAGTTCTCTTTTGATGGGTAGTATGGTTGGTTCCATGTTCTTGCTATTGTGAACAATGCTTCGATAAACATATGTGTGCAGGTATCATTTTATAGAATTATTTGAGTTCTTCCAAGTATATTCCCAGTAGGGGGATTGCAGGGTCATATGGAAGGTCGATTTTTAGAACTTTTAGGAATTGCCACACTGTTTTCCACAGAGGCGATACTAGTTTACACTCCTGCCAACAGTGTAGAGGTGTTCCCTTTTTGCCACATCCTCTTCAGTATCTGTTGTTTTTTGAGTTATTGATGATTGCCATTCTGACTGGAATTAGGTGGTATCTCAGTACAGTTTTAATTTGCATTTCTTTGATGACTAGTGAGACTGTACGTTTTTTTCACGTATCTGTTGGCTGCTCGTATGTCTTCTTTTGAGAACTGTCTATTCATATCTTTTGCCCACTTTGTAATGGGGCTGTTTGTTTTTTTCTTTTCACATTTGAGCTCCTTGTAGATCCTAGATGTTAGGCCTTTGTCAGACATGGAGTTGGCAAGTATTTTTTCCCAGTCTCGGGGCTGTCTCCCTGCTCTCTTGATAGTTTCTTTGGCTTTGCAGAAGTTTGTCAGTTTGACGAGGACTCCCTTGTCTATCGTATCTCTTATGGCATGGGCACTTGAGGTTTTGATCAGGAATTGGTTGCCAGTTCCAATTTCCATAAGAGTGGCTCTTGCATTTTCTAAGGCTCTTGTAGTTTGAGGTTTTATGTTTAGGTCTCTGATCCATTTAGAGTTGATTTTTGTGTATGGGGATAGGTAAGGGTCCTGTTTCAATCTCCTACATGTAGTCAGCCAGTTTTCCCAGCACCATTTACTCTATAGGTTTTCCTCTTCCTAGAGGTTGGTGGTGGAGGCTTTGTTGAAGATAAGTTGGGTGAGAAATTGAGTTTTGCTTCTGGAATCTCAATCCAATTCCATTGGTCTTTATGTCTGTTCTTGTACCAATAACAGGCTGTTTTGATTATTGCAGCTTTATAATAAAATTTAAAGTCTGGGAGTGTGATACCTCCTGCTTTGTTTGTTTGTTTTTTGTTTCTTGGTTTTTTTTATTGCTGAGAATTATTTGGCTATGCATGATCATTTGTGTTTCCATATGAATTCCAGTATTGTCATTTCCAGGTCTGAGAAGAATGTTGCGGGTAATTTGCTGAGTATTGCTTAAATCTGTATATTGCCGAAGGTAGAATGGACATCTTAACACTGTTGATACTTCCAATCCATGAGCATGGAATATTTTTCCACTTGTTTGTGTCAGCTTTGATTTCTCTGAGCAGTGTTTTGTACTTTTCATTGTAAAGGTCTTTCACGTCTCTGGTTAGGAAGATGCCAAGGTCGTAGGGTAGAGCGTTCTGTAGGTATCAATTAAGTCCATTTGGTCAAGAGTCACGTTGATGTTCCAGATCTTCTTGCTGATTTTTGTCTTGATGATATGTCTAGGGTTTTGACTAGGGTATTAAAGTCCCTAGCTATGATAGTGTTACAGTCAATATCTTTTTAGTTTACCTAGAAGCTGCTTTATGAAAGTTGATGCTCCTATGTTGGGTGCACAAATGTTTAGGATGGATATTTCTTGTTGATGGATTTTATCATTATATAGAGACCTTCTGTATCTTTTTTAATTTTTGAGAGCTTAAAAGGTATTTTGTCTGATATTAAGATCACAACTCCTGCTTTCTTTTGTGTTCCGTTTGCCTGAAATTTTGCTTCCCATCCTCTTGCTTTGAGTCTTTCTGGTGAGATGAATCTCTTGGAGACAATATATTGCTGCCCCATGATATTTTAGCCATTTTGCCATTCTATGTCTTTCCAGTGGTGCATTTAGTCCATTCATGTTCAGGCTAATTACTGAAATGTGAGAGTTTATCCCTGTCATGAGGTTCTTATAGAGTTGTTGTTGTTCCTGTTTGTTTGTTGTCTTTCTTTTGATTTTTGAATTGATTCACATGTGTTTTCAATATTTCCTGCACTCTTGTGAAGAACGTTGTCATTCTTTTTTCCCCTTTCTTCTGTGTTTAATGCTTTCTTAAGTGTTTCTTGTAGAGCTGGTCTAGCGGCAACATAAATTCTCCCTCACTGATGAAACTTAGCTTAGCTGGATAGGTTATTCTTGGTTGGAATTGTTTATCTTTGAGAACTTTGAAGATTGGGCTCCAAGCTCTCCTAGCCTGAAGTGTTTCTGTAGATAAATCTACTGTTAATCCAATTGGTCTTCCCCAGTAGGTAGCCTGCCCCTTTTCTCCTGCTGCCTTTAGGATTTTTTCTTTTATACCTACTTTGTTTGGCAAATTACTATGTTTCTAGGAGTTGGTTTTCTCATTTTTTGTCTTGCAAGGGTTCTCTGAATCTCTTGTGTTTGAATGGTTGCATCAGTGATGAGATGAGGGAAGATTTCTTGAATAATTTCATGGAATGTTTGTTCCAGAGTGATCTCTGTCTCTCTTTCTGCCTCAGGAAGTCCAATTACTCTTAGTTTTGGCTTCTTGAAGTAATCATTCATCTCTTGTAGGTTTTGTTCTGTCTTTTTAAGCTTCTTTTCTATGTTTTTGACAGTTTGGGTTAGTTCCATATTTTGGTCCTCCAGCTCTGAGATTCTTTCTTCTGCTTGGCTAAAACTGCTTTTCATGTTTATCAGTTGGTTATTTATTTCAGTCACAGTATTCTTTACTGCTGTTATCTCAGTTATCAACTCCTTCCTATTTTCCTCTTGTCTCCCCTCAATTCAATTTATTCTCTCTATTAATGTCTTGATATCTGGGTTTTTAGTTTGAGACCAGTCATTCTGCAGGCTCTTCATTGTTTGCATTCCGAAGTCTGTTTTCTCAGTGTCTGACCTCCCAGGGGTCTGTGTGAGACCCATATTCTTCTTTTGATTTTTCTTCATTTGTGTAGATTTTCCTCTCTCCCCCAGCCCCCACACACTTACTTTTTTACCCTCTTCTTTAATTCTGTTGTTCAGGGATGGTGGAGTTGCTTTTACTTCTGTTTTCTCAGTCTCCTATTATTGCTTATGTGGATCCTCTGGCCCTGTTCAGTTCTGAAGCTGGACTGTGAGTTGGGGCCTGTACTTTTTTGCAGTTTTTAGATTTAATTGAGGGGGAAGCTGTGATTCAAAATCTACCTGCAGATCCTAGTATCCACCGACAGGGGTACGGGCACCCTGGAACCCACTTCCCACTGTCTTACAATCTGTCCTTGCAGTGGGGCTATAGGTTTGCTCCCTGAAAGCAAAATGAGGTAAGAAAAAGGAAAAGAATGAAAAAAGGAAGGACGGGGGGGCGGGGCTAGAGGATGGTGGAAAGTGAGAAAAGTAAGAGGGAAAACAGATATACATACCAACTAGCAAATGAAAAGGGACACAAAGACAGAAAAAGTAAAAAAAAAAACCTAAAACACACAATCATACAAACACACAAACCAACAAAAACCTCCCTGTTGATTTACTCTTCCCATACACAAACAGGGAGTCTAATGAAAAAAAAATCAGTAAAATAACAGAAACAAAGCAAGTATGAAGACATTGTCAAAAATGGAAAAAAGAGATAAAAACCTACAAACAAACAAAAATTAGCAAAACAGACAAAAAATAAAAAATGAAAGCAAGGATTCAAACTCACTCTGAGGTCACCCCTGTAATTCCAATGTCCTTTCAGCTCTGATCTCTAGCCCCTCCCCTCTGCTCTCAGTGCTGGCTGATAGGGTTGCTCACAGCTTGGGTCAGATGCCCAGGCCTACTGTAGAAGGAGGGTGGATCAGATCTGGACTCATCCAGCTTGCTGCCTATCAAGTCTGTCACTCAGATCTGATCTGTCTGTCCCATCCAGCATGGGGGAGGAGCTTCTGTCTCTCCCAGTTTGATGAGATTACCTTAGATCCCAAATTGGAGGCCAGGGGTCGGAGCCAGGCTGGGCAATGCAGGGGCAATGTAGATCTCTGTCTGGTCCTGGGACAGAGAAAATGGCTGTGGTCAGCATTTCTTCACTGGGATGGGGATCCTCTCCAGCTCTCCCTGATCTTCTCTCTCCACTGATCAAATCCAGGGCTCTAGCTGATTTGCTATAACAGGTGATGGTGTGGGCCAGGCACCAGGCTGTGAGAATCAGCTGGATTTGGCAGGGTCTTCCCAGGAGAGTCCCAAGAACAGCAGATGATCTGGCGCCTGCGGCTCGAATCTCAGCGCAGTTGTGGCTTGCAGTCACCTTCAGAGTGGGGTAAGAGGTGCATGAACCCGAGTCTCCCTTCAGACGGACTTTCACTCTCTCGCCCAGCACATGCCTACTTATGCAGAGTTTTTTTGGACAGTCTGACCTGTTCGATCGCCATCTTGCCAGCATCCCTCCTAAGATATGCTTTTCAAAGTGTGGTTCCTGGGTGGCAGTATCAGCATCACTGGGAACCTGTGAGAAATGCAAATTCTTAACATGGCTCTACACCTACTGAATCAGAAATCCTGAGGATGAGCCTGAAACCTGTATTTTAACAGGCCTTTCAGGGTATTAGGATGCAGGTTCCAGTTTGAGACTCTGCTCCCTGGTATTGGGGTGGGGAAGGTTCTCAGCAATTTTCAGCAAGAATGTGCTATGGTCTGAGTTGCCCTTAAAGCAGATTACCCTGGTTAGGGTATGCTGGGCAGGCTACAATGAAACAGCAGACACTTGTCCCTAGGGGAGGGATAATGCAGGACTGAACAGGTGCAGAAGGAGGGGGAAATGGGAGGAGACAAGAACCAGGCACTGTGACTCTGAAGCCCTGGGATTTGGTGCTGGTGAGGGGAATGAGCCCATCCTCACAACATCTCCTATAGAGTTCACAGGCACTGTCAGCTATTTAGAATTTCTGTTTGAAGCTCATGACCCAGGAGTTGGACATAAACTGAGGACCCAGAGGTTAGGTTACAGACTCAGTTTCCTGTTACAAATCAAGCTACTCTCTGCATTTCACCTCCAGGAAATGATTGCTCAGTCAAGTATTTTCTCCCAGTTCTCCATGCTTCATTGCAAGGCCTATGCCTTGACCTGAAGCCCTCTGATTTTTCTAAACCACCTTTGTAGAATGGGTTTAATAATACAATCTACAACATATGGTTGAAATTAAATGAGATAACTTCTGAAACACTCAATTAGGCATTTTTATTATCACCCTTGTTATCATCATCATTATTACCAATTCATTCATTCATTCATTCATACTATATTTGCTGTGTACCCACTAAGCAAGACACTAAGAACATAGTGGTGAATTATCTGGGTCTCTCTATCCCTCATTGTCAATTCACCTGTGAGATGTACAAGAGCATAGGCCTTAGAGTCTCAAGATTTGGGCTTGAACGCTAAATGTTGTAAAACATTAACTTTATATGCTTGGAAAATTACACCTAGGCCTGCTGATTCATCTGCAAATGAAATTCAAAGACTTGCCTTGCATTACAAGATTGTATGAGACTCAAATGGGAAAAAGGAGATGAAGACATTTTGAGGGTAGCAAAGGTTGTGCACCCTCAGAGACTGACAGGATTCATGATTCTTCCTTCTTCCTCCCTCCACCCTGTTCACTGTCCTTGACCCTATCCACTCCCAGGTCTTCCTCCTCTTTTCTGTCTCTAGACCCAATTCCCCACTGTAATGTTGCAGATTTCCTTGTCTATTTCTGTAGGCTGCACATAGCTGCTCTTCCAATTCACTGAAAGCTGATTAAATAAAGAATCAAGCCGGGCTCGGTGGCTCAGGCTGTAATCCCGTGCCTTTGGGAGGCTGAGGTGAGTGGATTGCCTGAGCCCGCGGGTTCGAGACCCGCCTGGGCAGCGAGACCTTATCTCTACAATAAATAAAAAAATCAACCGGGTGTGGTAGTGCATGCCTGTAATTCCAGCTACTCGGAAGGCTGAGGTGGAAGGATCTCTGGAGCCCAGCAGGTCGAGGCTGCGGTGGCCGGGAGCGGCCACTGCACTCCAGTCTGGGCAACAGAGTGAGACTCCAACTCAAAAAAAAAAAAAAATTAAGAATCAATTTGCCAAATAACTAATTCAGTGAAAATACCAAATATTCGACTGTTCTTACTGGATGTGATGATTTTATCAGCTTAGCAATATTGAAGGAGAGTTCCATTTGTACTGCTGTGGGGATTCTGAAGGCTACCAGAGTGTAGAGGAGTGCTCTGATTGGGGAAAAGCACCAAACAGTCAGCACATAGTTCTTCCTGGATTCCGGACTTAGAGAGGAAAATAGGGAGGCTCCAGATCCCCAAGCTCTGACTCCTGTGTGCCTCTTAGACCTTGCTGATTCATCCGGTATACATTGCTAAAGATGTTAGTAAATGTGTTTTCTAAAGATTCATTCAGTGATCAGTGTGTGGTCCACAGGCCTTGGGGGACTTGTTGAGGTCCAGACAAGCCCTTCCAAGTGGATTTTCAGCCACTTACAAGCACACGTGGCCGAGCCCTGGTCTTAAATGCACGGGGATTAATTAGCATAGCATCTGACAAAGTGGCCTGCTCTTTGACTTAAACCCCATAGTCCAGCACACTTATCAATGTCCCAGAAGAGGCTCCAGAGGTGAAAGGAGAAGGGCCGCTCTCTGGAATCCAGGATGTGGGAAGTGGCGCCACCTGGAAGGGTCTGGACCCTGAACGTTTTAGGTAACATCTCTATATTTTATCTATGTGAATCTTCCCCAAAGCTACCACTTTCTCCACCTGTTTCAACAATTTTTTTTTCTTTTCCAGCCAAGAATGGTGATCCGAAAACTTCCTCCATTCAAAAATGTCCCCTGCATCTGCTCAGTTTCCAGGCTGGACTAAGAGCACAGATGGCCAACCTTCATTTCCGTCTTCTCTGCTTTGTATCTGAGATTGGGCTAATTGTCCCAGGACCTGAGCTTGTGGGATATGTCAGTTGTAGTTCCACTCAATATGTGTGTACTCTCTGCTGTAACACCTCTCCACTAGAAGAAAGGTGGGGGTTCTAAGCCTGGAGGCACCCTGGAGGTGGCAGTGGGTATACCCTGGTGGTGTGGTGGTGGGCAAAACTGTCACCACTTCCCTTGCACTCCTGTATGAAGAGGAGCAGGGAAGCATGTCCTATGGAAAGGTTGACTACTGAAATCCCATCCTCATATTCTGTACTGTAAGGCCCGAGGGAGGACACAACTGGCAGGGTGGATTGGCATGAAGTTTATACCTTAAGATTTTAAATTACCTTTTGGGAAACTGAGGGTGAAAGGCTAGAGAAATTTGCCTAAGATACATGAGGACAAAGGTGAAATTGGAACACACTGCGCAGTTGGTCCTCTCCAAGAAAGGATTGATTGAGTAGTATCTGGGCCCCCTATTCTATCCAGCAGATTCATTAGCTAAAATTCAACCCAGATCATATATTTAATGCCTCACTTAACATTCCAGTGTTTCCTTGTCTTTGAGGACAATTTCCAAACTCCCCAATTTGGCACATACAATTTCATTATTAGAGTCCTGCTTGTGTCTCCATCTATGTTGGTATTTTACTAAATCACATACTACTTTGGTGTTTTTGCATATGCTTGGTCCTGAGTGAATGATCATCCATCCTCTCTTGTTTCAAGACTAACTCTTACCCACTGTTTTAGTTTGCTAGCGCTGTCATAATAACAAAGTCCCATAGACTGGGAGGCTTACAGACAGAAATGTATTTTCTCACAATTCTAGAGGCTGGAGGTCCAAGAGCAAGGTGTCAGCAGGGTTAATTTCTCCTGAGGTCTCTCTCCTTGGCTGTAGACAGGTATCTTCTCTTTTTGTCATCACATGGTCTTTCTTCTGTGCATATGTGTGTCCTCGTCTCCTCTTCTTCTGGGGACACCAATCTTATTAGATTACAGCCCACCCTAATTACCTCATTTTAACTGAATTACCTCTTTGAAGTACCTGTCTCCAAACGCAGTCACATTCTGGAGTACTGAGGGTCAATGCTTCAACATATGCATTTTGAGGGAGCACCATTCAGCCTATAACACAAAGCTCCAAGTAGGGGTACTAATTACTCTGGTTTGAAGATGTCTAAGCAGTTTCCTCAGTCCTGAGGACACAAGCACATGGGACAGCTGGTCACCTCAGCCTTCTTACTGCAGCTGCTACCTGGGTTTGGTGGGCCCTCTCCATCTCCACTACATCCCTCATCTCTGGTTCTTCTGAGTTTTTCTGCTAACTCAGTATGAACTCCTTGAGCTTGGAGGCTATTTCTTACTCACCTTTGTACCCTAACAATTAGTGTGTATTAGGTACACATATACGCAAGGGAAACAATAAACTTTCCCTGAGTATGTTCCTGATATATTTCTCTCATGCCCCTTGCTGGAATGCCTCTCCTTCCTCCTTTAACTCGAAGTTTGTCATGATAAAGGCCACGATCTAATGCAGAAAACCATTCCAGGTTCTTCCACCAGGGTGACTAGGATGGTTTCTCCATTCTCTGTGCACAGAGCCCTTCCTGCCTGTTATCCTCTGTCTTGGGTTTTGTTATATGGGGAGAAGTTCGGCTGTAAATGTCTCTTATTCCTTCCAAAGACAGTAGAGCAGGAGCCACACCCTACCACATCACTAAAGTGACAAGGCTTAGTCAGTTAGAGCAGCAGAAGCTCACAAAGCTCATCTTAGAATGCTCTCAGTCTTTTTCAAATCTGAGGAGAAAATCAAGACAAAGGAGGAAGTAAAGCTCAGAAAAAGTTAATAGCCTGAGAAGATCACATGGCTCAGGGGTATGGGTGGAGCTTCAGGTTGCAAATCTGCCACAGGCTGCTTGACTTACACCTGAACACAGAGCCTGCTGCTGGCTAGGCCCAACCTGCCTTACTCCTGCCTTAGGTTTTGTGACCGTCAGGCATCGTTAAGTTCCTCACTAGCTTAGGGTTTGCTAAGGGTGAGGATGGCTGGCTCCTCTGGGCATCTATAGTGGTCTGGACACAGTCTCTCACAACCACCAATAATACTCTTAAAGTTTATGCTCCTTTCTAGACCATTAACTTAAGTGAAAAACCTCAAACGAAGAGTTTACAAGCACACACACCTATAGGACTGGGCTGCCTAAGCCTCCCAGGTGCAGGGGATGTGTGTGTCTGGAGCTCACACAGGAGCGATGCTGACCATGCAGCTCCATGGCCACTCTGACCTCTCTGTGGCCTGTTTCTCTGCAGCTGTGGGGACCATGGGATTTAGCAAGGAATTAATCTAAATGGACATCTCCTAGCTAATAATAACCACATCTAACCCCTGTACAAAACCTCACAAATCACTGTGCTCCTTTGCCCAGGAGGGTCCAACTGACCTTTTTCAATTGCCTGACCCTGTAAGTGGGTGTTTGTGATGATTCGCATATTCTAGGACTAGGCCAAGGGACAGAAGGTGGTGGCTCCTTGCCCATGTGCCTGGAAACTAAGGAGCCTGAGCATGAGGTGGAGCTTGCGAAATCTGAGTGCTGAGCTGTCTCTATTTGGGCTACTGGAAAGAACACAGATCGTTCAGATGCTGCACCCACAATGTAGGTTATTGCAAAAGAAATAGAAGAGAGTTCTCGCAAAGGATTCCATAAAGACACAGAGAGGAAAAACAACGCACAGCTCAGAAAGGTGATTGGAGCCTTCGGGGATCAGGCTGTACCTGGGAGGGAATCAAGCAGGTAGTGGTGCTGTGGGCACTGACAGGCTTTGAGAGTAATTATCCCCATCTTATTATTCAGAACAGCAGCACTTATAGCTGAGCAAATCAGGAGAGAGCAAATCCACACTCCAATAGATGGATCACCCTTTCTGATCTTTTCCTTGACTGCACCAATATTCAGGATCTGAGCTATAACTTACGGAGGTTGCCACTTTGGAATTGGGTAGCCGGGTCTGGGAGAAAGGCACACATGCTAAATGGCAGTAGGCACGTCTCTTTTATCTAGGACAGTCTTAGGGCTGTAAGACCCCAAAAGAATAGCTATGTCTGAATTTGTAGGGCATGGAAGGGGCAGAGGGGACTTGGAGGGTAGGAAATGGTTCCCTGTCACTCACACATAGGGCCAGCACTGGGAGGGCTGTTTGGAAGTCAATCTCCCATCTTGGTGACTCCCAGGGTCTGGTCCGATGCTCCTGGGCATGGGGTTAACTTGACCTTGAACTTCTGAGCTCAGCCTCTGCCGTGCAACTTGTCTCTTGTCTTTCTCACTAAACTCTACATATACCATGTTTTTCCCCCACACATAAATATCCTTGGTAAAGTTTACTTCATAAATTAAGGACAGTATTAGATTAATAACACCTAATAATAAAATAGAACAATTGTAACAATATACTGTAATTAAAGCTTTATGAATGTGGTCTCTCTCTCAAAATATCTTATTATACTATACTCACTATCCTTCCTATGATCTGTTGATCTGATCCCAGAGATGGCTAATTGACTAGCAGGTAGGTAGAGTCAACAGCATGGATATGCTGAAAAAAGGGAAGATTCATGTTCCAGGCAGACAGGGGATGACTTGAGATTTTATCACACTACTAAGAAGAGTATGCAATTTTAAAATTTATGAATTGTTTCTTTCTTGAATATTCCACTTAATATTCTTAGATGGTGTTTGCATGGAAAGTGAAATAATGAATAAAGGGAGATTACTGGACTTCATTCTTTCTTTTAAATAAAACATCTTGTGTTTGGTTACAAATTTAATGATGTATTTAAAATTAATAATTGATTCATTAATTATATGTAGAAAATCTTGAAAATATAGACAAGTGTTAATAAAAAATAAAAATTATTTAAATTTTCAAAACTCAGACATTTATTAACCTTTAAGTATATCTTCTTCCAGTCTTTTATAGATGCCTACATTTACATACATCAAAGTTAGGATCATAATTTATACATACAGTTCCATATATAGTTTTATTTCTATATAATTTATTATTACTTACTATCACCATTATTATTGTTGTTGTTGTTGTTGTTGTTGTTGTTATAGTGATTATTTTAATGACAGGGTCTCTGTCACCTAGGCTGGAGTACAATGTCACAATCATAACTCACTGCAGCTTGAACTCCTAGGCTCAAATGATCCTCCTGCCTCCGTCTTTAGAGCAACTGGATCTGCAGTGGCACCACCTCCACACTGCCCAGCTAATTTTTTTTAACTTTTTGTAGAAATAATGTCTCACTATGTGGTCCAGGCTGGCCTCAAACTCCTGGCCTCAAGCAATCCTCCCACTTCGGCCTACCAAAGTACTGAGATTACAGGAGTGAGCCACTCTGCCCAACCCATTTTTCACTTATCATTATTATTATTATTACTATTTTTTGAATTGGAGTCTCACTCCATCACCCAGGCTGGAGTGCATCGACTTGCTGGGCTTCAATGGTCCTTCCGCCTCAGCCTTCCAAATAGCTGGAACTACAGGTATGCACTACCACACTCAGCTAATTTTTGATTTATTGTAGAGACAAGGTCTTGCCAAGTTGCCCAGGTTGGTCTTGAACCCACGGGCTCAGGCAATCCACTCACCTCAGCCTCTCAAAGTGCTGGATTATAGGCTTATCCACTGAGCCTGGCCTCACTTATTATTTTAATGGAAGCATTTTCTTAACATAATTCAAGTTTCTTAGAAAGAAAATGCATCTTAGAGCCTGCATTCTATTCTATCATATGATGAGTCATGATTTATCTAACCCTTTCCTCCTTATAGACATGACCACTTTGAACTGCACCATGGGCAAAACATTATGTGTCGTCGGGAGTCTTCAGGATCATTTCTAGAAATTGGATGAGTGAGGCAGAGGTCTTTAGCTACTCTGTGATCCTCAGCACACTGCACTCCAGGTGGCCCCTGGGAATGATGCAGGTATGTTGCTATGCCTTTTCATTACTGTTTGAAGCTTGAGAACACTTCAGGAATGTCAAACTCTGTAAGTACCCCTCAATCTGTGCCTGTGGGACATTTGAAATATCATACAATCAGTAAATTAAAAAAAAAAGGTGGAACAAAGACATGGAGTGTGAGAATGGGGAGACACAAAGTGTAGACATCAAGGAATCTGGTTTAAGGACAGTGGACATTTGTCAGGAAGCACCCTTCTCCTTTATTAATCTCCACTGTGGTCCAGCTGAGTCTGGATTTAACCTTGGCCTCCTAACGTCATTGTTGGCACATACCTATAGTTTCTCCAGTTTAGGAGGCTTTTACGTGAAGATTCCCCACTCGATCGCCTCAGGGTTTCAGAGTCCCACCCTTCAGGGCAGATTTTTCTACGGTTTTATGATCCCTCTAAAACCAACATATTGAAATTTAAACCCCAGTGCATTCTATAAGGAGGTAGTGTCTTTGAGGAGTGTCTAGATGTGGGGCCCCAGTAAATGGGATTAGTGCTCTTACAAAAGAGGTCCAGGGAGCTTGTTTGTACCTTTTGCCCTTTTGCCACGAGGTCACCTAGGCCCTCACCAGGCACCAAATCTGCTAGTGCCTTTATCTTGTACTTCCCAACTTCCATAACTGTAAGAAATAAATGTCTGTTATTTATAAATAATCCAGTTTGAGATATTTTGTTATAGCAGCCAGAACGGACTAAGACTTTTGTTCCGAAGTACACTCTGACTGCATTATCTCCAAAAATAACAGCACAGGCCTCCAGTGATGTCTAGTTTTACCATCTCAGTAAAAATTCATTTTTCTGAGTACTGTCACCTCTGAAAAAAGGAAATAGGAGACAGTCATCATATTTAAAGAACCCTCAGCAGATATAGAGTTACTAAGATTCATTACATTAAATGCTTTCAGAACACTTTGTATCCATTGTCATAGTTGATTCTCTTTAACTCCTACAGGTCAGGGATTATGGAGTATTAGAAGAATTGAATAACTTCCCCAGGGTCACCTAGAAAGTGAGACCAATCCAGGATCTGTGCCAACACTTTTTGAGCAGAACCATATCTTCTTGCATCTCCCTTCTTCAAAAATATCTGGAGAATATTTTTCCTCCATGAGTGATACTCAACCACCACCTCCTCATCCCCTCTCCCCCATTAAGCTTTCTTCAATTATCTTGAAATTTTCCCTTTAACCACTTATCTGTTCCTATTATTTTTTCTCTAATTTTTGGAAAATATAAAGCAAAAGAGTGAGCATCAGTATAGGAGTCATCAATTCTCAAAGCCAGGTGCATCTGGCAAGGTGCTAGGTGTAGTCATCACACTTGCTTCCCTGGCAATTCCTTTCAGGGTGGACATTTTGGGGTGTCTGGTTGAGTACATATGGATCTGTTTGACTCACTTTCAGATAATAGTTGACTGTTACTATCCTGGCTCCTAGCTGCTCCTGAGTTTTCTACAAAATCCTAGGCATGCACATCAGACCAAGAACATGACCTCCAAAGATTTTCCTGGACCACCCTCCATCTGAACAGTTCTTTCTGCCTTTCACTCAGTAGGATCCTGGAAGGTAACTTTACCTTGACTCACAGCACTGAAGGGCTGGAGTATGAGGAGTAATAAGAATGAGAAGGAGCATGGACTTCTGTATCAGAATCTCTTGAGATCGTGAGACTAGCTTTCCTATGTGCCTGCTGACACATTGAGTGAATCAAATTGTCTACTTGCCTGTAAAAGCAAAATGACTGTAATTTTTACCTTGGAAAATTATTGTGAGGATTTTTTTTTAAGTAGCAAAGAATTGTGTCAGGTACAAAGTCATTAATGTTAATGTGATAAGATTCAAGAAATGCTTTCTCCTCCAAATGTTCAAAATTTGAATCACTGGGGGATGCTCGCTATAATCTCTGAGAAAAGAACAGTTGCAAGAAGCATTCTGAACATCCATTTGCTTTCAGAAAATGTATTGAAGGAAAAATAAGACAGTTTAATGAACAGTTTTGTAAATAACATGGGCAATCCCTCCAAACCAGTCCCTTCCACATCCTCTAAAACCAACCAGCTTTTATTATTAAATATTTATAGATATTTACTGTACTTGCTGGTATGTTCATTTTAGAGATAAAATACATGAAATCTAATCCTGTGTGTTTATAGAGTATTTTCCACAAAATTTTTTAAAGAATCTGAGATACTTTACAGTAAAAGCCACATTTATAATTCCAATTAATGAAACAGTGAAGATGAATTTTTACATGGCATGAACATTTTCTAAAATATATGTGATTTTCTTAAAAAATTACTACACATAATTCATTTACAGCTAACATTTTTCTACAAGACAACAAACTAGGTCTACTTTGTCCTCTCTATTAAATAGCTATGTGACCAGGTAAGCCTTACTTGCTCTGAAGTTCAATGTCATTATTGTAAAACAAAGCCCTTGAAAGAGTTCTATTATACCAGTTATTTCTCCAAAATATTATAAAAAAGAAAGTCACTAGTTCAAATTATTATAAGGATTTCAAATTGCTATGTTCTCTGCCTTCTCTTGAGATATGTTGTTCATCTCTATGATATGTGTATGTTTAGGCTGAGCATCTCAAATTTAAAAATCCAAAATGCTAAAAAGTCTGAAAATGTTTGAGTGTTGACATGATGTTCAAAGGAAATGTTCATTGGAGTATTTCAGATTTTCTGATTTGGGATATTCAAACCCTGTAAATGCAAGTATCCCAAAATCTAAAACAATTCAAAATTTGAAACACTTCTGTTATGGTTTGAATATATCACTGAAAATTGCTGTGTTGGAAACTCAATTGCCACTGCAACAGTATTAAGAGGTGGATCCTTTAAGAGATGATTAGACCATGATGGGTCTGCCCTCATGAATGGATTGATGCTATTATCACAAGTGTAGGTTAGTTATCATAGAATTGGGCTCCTGATAAAAGGATGACTTCAACTCCTATTTTGTCTCTTATGTGTGCTCTCTTACCATGTGATACCTTCCACCATGGGATAACACAGCACAAAGGCCCTTGTCAGATGTGGCCCCTTGATCCTGGACTTCCCAGACTCCAGAACCATAAGCAAAATAAAAATCTATTCTTTATAAATTTCCCAGTCCGTGACATCCTGTTATAGTAGGAGAAAATAGACCGAGACAATATTTATATGAATACACAAATATAATTTGAAAGACTTTGATAAGAGTACAATTCCAGGTTACCCTGATGTACATATCTCTGGATTTGCTGTCCAAAGATACAATTCTTGGACTAGGCATGGCGACTCATACCTGTAATCCCAGCACTTTGGGAGCCTGAGGCAAGAGAATTGCTTGAGCTCAGGGGTTCAAGACCAGCCTGGACAACATGGCAAGACCTTGTCTATACAATATCAAAAAATTAACTAGGCATGGTGGTACACAGCTGTAGTCCCAGCTACTTGGAAGACTGAGGCAGAAGGATTACCTGAGACCAGGAGGTCAAGGATGTGGTAGCCGTGAGTGTGCTACTGCATTCCAGCCTGGGTGACAGACTCTGATTTAAAAAAAAAAAAGATCCTCAATTACAGGCAGTGTGACAATAAGCAAATGACTTTGCATTTCTGGGTCCATAATCCAAGTACTCTATCTCCAACCTTCACATCTGGACACTTCCTGTTTCTCCAAGAGCAGCACACAAAGATTGTTCATCTCCTTTGTCACAGTTGGAAAAAACCAGCACAACTTGTACTCTGTGGAGAAAAATTTCACTTTCCTTTTTTTGTCCAATGTTTTTCCGTTTTTTAATCAACTGACAGTATCATGTGGCTTTTCTTCTTTAGCTTGCTAATATGGTAGATTATATCAATTGACTTTCCAATGCTAAACTAGCCTTGAATACCTAGAATGAATCACACTTAGTCATCATTTATAAATTTTTTATACATTACTGGATTCACTTTGAGAATTTATTTTGAGGTTTTTTGCATTAAATTGTATGAGAGACAGGGTCTGTAGTTTTCTTTTCTTTTCTTTTTATGCTATCTTTGGTCTTCTATGAACATGATAATAGCCTTGCAAAATGAAGTAAGATGCGCTCTCTCCTCTGAAATAATTGTGTAAAATTGATGTCAATTTTTCTTTAAATGTTGGATAGAATTCTCCAAGGAATCTATTTGGTTCTGGAGATTTCCTTTCTGGGAGCTTTTAAATTACAAATTCAATGTTTTTCATGGTTATAGAGTTATTCGGGTTGTCTATTTCACGCTCACTAAATTTTGCTAGTTGGTGGTCTTTGAGGAATAGATCTATCTCTTCTTCTTTTTGCTGTTGTTTGTTGTTTTTTTGAGTTGGAGTCTCACTCTGTCACCCAGATTGGAGTGCAGTGGCACACGCACAACCACCCTAGTGCTGACTTGCTGGACTCCAGCGGTCCTTCCACCTCAGCCTTCCAAGTAGCCGAAACTACAGGCACGCTCTACCACGCCCGGCTAATTTTTGGCTTTACTGTAGAGATGAGGTCTTGCCAAGTTGCCTGGGCTGGTCTTGAATCCATGGGCTGAAGCAATCTATTCGCCTAGGCCTCCCAAAGTGCTGGGATTGCAAGGCGAGCCCCTGAGCCCGGACAGATCTATCTCTCCTAAGTTAATAAATTCTTGCATATAAACCTGTTCATAATATATATATATATATACACACACATATATACACACATATATATACATATATGCATATATTATATATATACATATATATTATATATATATGTGTATATATGTATACATGTTTTTTAATGACTAAATAATCTGTAGCTGGCCAGGCTATTTATTATCTCCTCAGCGTGGCACTAACTGCACCCCACATATTTTTGTGTTATATTTTCATTTTAATTTAGTTTGTATATATTTTATTTTCTTTGGGACTTTATTTTTGTCCCATGGGTTATTTAAAATTGTGTTTTTTAATTTTCAAATGATTGGAGATTTTTTGGTTATATTTCTGTTAGTGATGTCTAGTTTGATTGCATTATGGTCAGAGATCATATTCAACATTATTACAATTATTTTAAATATATTTATGTTTGTTTTATGGCCCAAGACATGAGTCTATATTGGAATGTTCCATGGATGCTTAAAAAGAATGTGTATTCTTCTGATATGCAATAGAGTGCTCTATAAATGACAGACAGCTCCTGTTTGTTCATGACGTTTCTCACTTCTTCTATATCTTTGCTAATTTTCTACCTAGGAGTTCTATTAATTGCTGAGAGTGGGGTGCTGATATTTTTAACAAGAATCACAGATTTGTCTATTTCTCCTTTCAATTCTATCACTTTATGCTTCATGTATTTTGAGCCTCTATTGTTTGGTGCATACGTATTGAAATTCATTAAGTCTTCCTAGGGCATTAATCCTTTTATTATTATGCAATTTCCTTTTTGTCTCTAGTTACTTTTTTGAATTTTTTTTTATTTCCATCATTTTGAGATGTACAAATAGTTTTGGTATGGGCTTTAAACATACCCATGACATCCACCTGAACACATTATACCTGATAGATCATTTTTTGTCCCTCCACCCCTTCTCCTGCATCCCTTTCTGAGTCTCCAATGACCATTATATGACTCTCTTTGTCCTTGTATATCCTTAGTTTAGCTCCCACTTATAAGTGAGAACATGCAGTGTTTGGTTTTCTCTTTCCTAGTTAGTTCACTTAGGAAGATGCTCTCCAGTTCCTTCCACATTGCGTCAAAAGACATCATTTCATTCTTTTTGATAGCTGAATAGTATTTTATAGTGTATATATATACCACATTTTCATTATCTATGGATTGCCTGGTGGACATTTAGGTTGATTCCACATCTTTGTTATTGTGAATTGTGCTGCTATGAACATGTGAGTGCAATTGTCTTTTTCATATAATGATCTGTCTTTCTTTTGGGATAACACCTAGCAGTAGAATTGCTGAATCAAATGGTAGATCTACTTTTAGTTTGAGAAATCTCCATACTGGTTTCCATACTGTTTTCACTAACATGCCAACAGTGTATAAGCATTCCCTTTTCTGTGCAACCACGCTAGCATCTATTTTTTATATTTTTTATTTTATTTCATTTTTTGAGTTGGAGTCTCACTTTGTCACCCAGACTGGAGGGCAGTGGCATGCCTCCTGGCCACCGCAACCTCAACCTGCTGGACTCCAGCAATCCTTCCACCTCAGCCTTCCAAGTAGCTGGAACTACAGGCGCACGCTACCACGCCTGGCTAATTTTTGATTTATTGTAGAGATGAGGTCTCACCAAGTTGCCCAGGTGGGTCTCAAACCCACAGGCTCAGACAATCCACTCGTCTCGGCCTCCCAAAGTGCTGGGATTACAGGCTGAGCCTACTGGCCTGTATTTTTTAAATAATGACCATTCTGACTGGTGTAAGGTGGTATCTCATTGTAGTTTTAATTTGCATTTTCCTGATGATGAGTTATGTTGAGCATTTTTTCATATGTTTTTTGACCATTTGTATATCTTCTTTTGAGAGATGTCTGTTCATGTTGTTTGCCCACTTTGTAATGAAGTTGTTTCCTTTTTTCTCACTGATTTGTTTGAATTCTTTATAGATTCTAGATATTAACCTTTATTGGATGTATAGTTTGCAAATATCCTTTCCCATTCTATAGGTTACCTATATGCTCTGCTGATTATTTATTTTGCTGTGCAGAAACTTTTTAGTTTAATTAAGTCTCACTTGTTTATTTTTTGTTTTTGTTGCATTTGGTTTGGAGGTTTTAACCATGTTATTTGGCCAGGCCAATGTCGAGAAGAGTTTTCCCTAAGTTTTCTTCTAGGATTTGTATGGTTTTAGGTCTGACATTTAAGCTTTTAATCCATCTTGAGTTAATTTTTGAATATGGGGAGAGTAGAGCTCATGCTTCATTTTTCTGCATTTTCTCAGCACCATTTATTGAATAGGGTGTCTTTCTCCAGTGTATGTCTTTGTCTGTTTGTCAAAGATCACATGATTGTAGGCATTTGGGTTTACTTCTGGATTCTCTATTCTATTCCATTGGTCCACATGTCTGCTCTTGTACCAATATCATGCTGCTTTGGTTACAACAGCCTTGTGGTACAATTTAAAGTCAGAAAATGTGATGCCTCCAGCTTTGTTCTTTTTGCTTGGGATTTCTTTGACTATTCTGGCTCTTTTTCTTGTTGCTGTTGTTCCATATGAACTCTAGGATTGTTTTTCTAATTCTGTGATAAATGGTGTTTGTAGTTTGATGGGGGGGTTGCATTGAATCTGTCGATTACTTTGGGTAACTTAGCATTTTAACAATGCTGCTTCTTCCAATCCATGATCATGAGATATTTCTCCATTTGTTTGTGCCCTCTACATACAGTTTCTTTCATCAGTTTTGTAGTTCTCCTTGTTGAGATCTTCCACCTCCTTGGTTAAATATAGTTTTAGGTATTTTTGCTTTTTGGCTGCTTTTGTAAATGGAATTGATTTCTTGATTTGATTGTCAGCTTGATTGTTATTGGTGTATAACAGTGTTACTGATTTGTGTGTGCTGATTTTGTACTGAAACTTTAGTACCTGAAACTTTACTGAATTCATTTATCAAGTTCGGGTGTCTTTTGGAGTAGTCTTTAGGATTCTCTAGGTATAAGATCCTATCACTGGCATACAAAGATAGTTTGATTTCTTCTTTTTCAATTTGGATACTGTTTATTTCTTGTGCCTACCTTTTTGATGTGGTTAGTAATTCTAGCACTAGGTTGAATAAGCATGGTGAAAGTGAGCATTTTTGCCTTGTTCCAGTTCTGAGGTGAAATGTGTTGGACATTTCTCTGCTCAGGATGACATTGGTTGTGGGTTTATCATATATGCCTTTTATTATTTTGAGGAAGGTTCCCTCTATGCCTATTTTTCTGAGGGTTTTTGTCATAAAGGAATGCTGTATTTTATCAAATGTTTTTTCTGTGTCTATTGAACTGATCATATGATTTTTGTTTTTAATTCTGTTTATATAGGGGATCACATTTATCTACTTGTGTGGAAGTTTTTTTTCCACCCCCTTGCCTTGAGTTTATAGGAGTCTTTGTGAGTTAAGTGGGTCTCTTGAATGCAGCAGATTTTTGGGGTGCGTGCGTACATGCGTGTGTGTGTGTGTGTGTGTGTGTGTTTGTTTATCCACTCTACCAGTCTATATCTTTTTAGTGGGAAATTGAGGCCATTTTCATTAAAAGTTAATAATGATTTGTACAGTACTATTCCATTCTTCATACTGGTTGCTATTTGGTTACTTTATTTATTTATTTTACCTATTGTGTTGATATTCCATAAATTCTGTGAGCTTTATGATTTTCAGCATTTTTCTACTGGTGTATTTTGACCTTTTGTTTCAGTATTTAAAACTCTTTTAAGTATTTCTTGTAGAGCAGGTCTAGTGGTGACAAATTTCCTCAGTGTTTGCTTGTCTGAGAAAAACTTCATTTCTCCTTTGTTTATAAAACTTAGTTTTGTGGCATACAAGAATCCTTGACTGACTGTTCTTTTGTTTGAGAAGACTGAAAATGGGGACCCAATCCCTTTTGGCATATAGAGTTTCTTCTGAAAAGTCTGCTGTTAGTCTGATAGTTTTATCTTTGTAGGTTATTTGATGCTTTTGTCTCACTGTTCTTAAAATTATTTCCTTCACATTGACTTTGCATAACCAGATGATTATATGTCTCAGAATTACCTTTTTGTAATGAATCTCCTGGAGACTTTTGGGCTTGTTGTATCTGGATGTTTGGATATCTGGCAAGGCCAGGGATGTTTTCCTCCATTATACTCTCAAATAGGTTTTCCAAACTTGTTGCTTTCTCTTCTTCCTCAGGAATACCTGTGATTCTTAGATTTGGGCATTTTGCATAATTCCACATTTCTTGGAGACTTTGTTCCATTCTCTTGATTATTTTTCTTTGTTGTTGTCTGACCAGTTTAATTCAAATGCCTTGTCTTCAAGTTCTCAGATCCTTTCTTCTGCTTGTTCTAGTCTACTATTAAAACTTTCCACTGAATTTTGTACTTTCCTAAATGGTTCTTTCATTTCCATAATTTCAGCTTGGCTTTATTTCTTTGGATAATTTTTCATTCAAGTCCTAAGAACTTGTTTTGTGTTTTATTTTTTATTTTTAGTACTTTATGTTGGTTTTCAACCTTCTCCTGAAGTTCATTGATCAATTTTATAATCAATCTTTTGAATTCCATGTCTGGAATTTCAAAAATTTCATTTTGGTTAGGGTTTGTAACTGAAGAGTCAATATAGTCTTTTAGGGTTATTAGAGAATATGTTTTTTGATAATGTCAGAATCATTTATCTGGTTCCTTCTCATTTGGGTAGATTATTTCTTCTTATTTGAGGTTGGCAGGGAGCTAATATAGGTATTGTGGGGTTTTCTTGGTTATATAGCCTTGGTGTGGTGAGTTTCTTAATTATCAGCAGTGGCAGTCCTGTGCATGGTACCTGCATTGGCTCATGGTGTCCCAAGTAGCTGGAGTGGCTTGGAAAGTGGTTTTAGCTGAGGTTTGATATCAGGCTTTCCACAAAGTTGAGGTATTATATCCAATGTGGTGGGCTGTACTGTTGACTTCTGTCCAGAAGGTGGTGATGGAGGAAGACAGCCAGCTGAGATAGTGACTGTGGGCTTACTTCTTGGCCTTTGTCACTCCAAGCAAGTGCCTAGCCAACCTAGGTTAAGAGTGAGACTCTGAGGATTACCCAAGTTCTCTGTTTTGGACCTTTGAGGTGAGTGCAGGGAAAAGGAGCTGAAGTACCCTGCATTTGTGTACTCTTGGCCATCCCAGTGAGGATTAAGAGGTAGTGTAGGCTGCTGGGGTAACACTGTTGTGCAGGGGAGGCACAGAAGAGTTTTCATGGGGAGTGAAAAATTGCTAAGGCAATGAGACCCACCCAGCTTCCAGGCTATTTGCCCTGTATATGTCAAAATGCAGCTGACTTGTTGCCTCAGGTGTTTTCAGGCAACCTCCCCAGCCAGGAACTGTCTGCAGCTGCAGAGTTTGCCCTTGGGGCATGTCCCCACTCAGGCTAGCTAGAAAGTAGTGGGACCACCTGCAAGGGTTGAGTTCCTGAAAAAATGGCAGCTGGCATTTCTCAAGACTTTCTTTTTTTCCTGTACCAATCCTCTTGAGGTTCAACAGAGCAGAGCTGTGGGTGAGACAGTTTCCCTTGAGGAACTGGAATGCTGCAAGGCTCAAGGGGTCCTCCAAGTCCACAGGAGCACAGAAATTTTCCCTGCTGTGTTCTGTGGCTGCCAGTAGTCTGTGATGGTGCAGGAGAAAGTTTAGCCAGTTCCAGCCTAGGTTGATGGATTTTTCTCTTCGTGGTTATTATCACTCCTATGAAGAGTCATGGGCATGCTGCTGATCCCATTCCTCTCTAGGTACTGAGAAAACTCTATCTTGGTTTATTCCATTGAGGAAACACACTCTAGTTGACTCACATTGGCCATCCTAATCTCAAGTAGATGTATAGTTACTTTATTCCTTGCCTCTGAAATCTACTTTACCTGATGTTAATTTATCTACCTTTTTAAAATTATGTTTTTATGATATGTCTTTTTTCATTTTTTTACTTTCAACCTAACTAGATCACTGCATATGAAATCTATACATCACTGTATTTTTATATCTTGTAGACAGCATATTTTAATATTTTTAATTCACTTTATCGATTTATAACTTAATTTGTATACTTAGATATTTGCATTTAAGGCAATTGTTTACACAATGAGGCTTAAGTCTGTCATTTTTGTTTTTTTGTTATTGTTATTGGTTTTTTCTGTTTCCTTTTCTTTTGTTATCTTTTCCTACTTTTCTGAGTTACTTGAACAGTTTTTTTTAGTATATCATTGTGATTTATTTGTAGTCAACTTCTTTTTCTGAATTAAGAGAAGTTCCTATCTAAATGTCATTATGATTTTCCATGGAAAAGGCTCATTCCAGGCACTGCATGTGACTAAGGCAAAAACACAGCAGCCAGAACCATACTTCTTTGGAGTAGAGCACTTGTAACTGAGTGAGGGACTCTTTTCACCCTTCACATGAGAAATGTTGATGCAACTTAGCACCCACAGGAATGGAGTCTCTGAAAGCCAGTAATCACCAGGACTAATCTTCTAGGACTAAGAAAGAACTGCTCAAATTTATCATGGAAGGGAGTATTCAAAAGTAAAGACAGAATTCCCATAGTTTGTAGGATTAGTGCTTCAAACTTTGCCCTATAAAGCTGTTGTGACCTCCTTTTATTCCTCATGCTGGTGGAAATGTACATCACAGAAATGTCAACGCTATCTCCTCCTTACCCAGAATTACCTATGCAATTGCAACCCTCCCCACAGAAACTTATGGAATCCAGATTATCTGTCTTACATGGTGAAGAAGAGGGGAGACAACCTTCACCACTCTTCTTGGGGTTCAGAAGAGTAGGGCTGTGGATAAGGCAGTTTCCCATGAGGAATAGGAGTCCTGGAAGGCTCAAGGAGCCCTCCAAGTCCACGGAGCATAGAACCCCTGAATTCCCCTCACTCATTTTCCCCACTGTGTCCAAAGGTTGCCAGTGGTGTGTTATGGTGCACCACCCTCTATGACCCAAGTGAGATGACGGTTCATGGCCATAAGTCCTGTGGCAAGCATTTTCCCCCAATGTTCAGAGCTTTCACAAACTCAACCTCATTAGTCCTTGAGGTAAAGATCAAAGTCTTTATCCTTCTGTTATAAGTGGGAAGATTACTTGCTCAAGGTCACATGCTAAGTCAGTAGTTGAATTAGTAGTTAAATTCCCTCCTCAGATCTATGAGATAATTGGCCATGCTAGCTGATATCTGCAATGCTAATTATTTCTGATGTTTAGTTTATAATCCAGGTGGGCTTCTGCCTTCTCAGAAAGAAGTGTACAGTCTGGTTCAGGGAGACCAAGCTCAGTCGGGATTTATGTAGCATGCTATCCAATGACATGGGTGATATGTAGTAATAATAGCTCACCTCATCCCTGGGTTTTCTGGACTTTCACTGGATTTGTTCATTCATTACTTCCTCAGCTCATTAAATAGTTCCTCTCTAAAACCAGTAAAGCCCAACAGATATCAAAGTCAGGAGCTGCAAAGGATAATGTGTCAGGTTGGTGAGGGAGGCAGCCAGGTAAACAATCAGCAATGATGCAGGGTAAGTGCTGTGAGAAAGAGAGCTATGAGAAACCAGATGATAGAATAAAGTGGTCTGAAGGAAACTTTTGATAAATGGCTGCCCTTGACAGTATTTAGAAATTTGGCAGGCATCCAAGAGGACAAAAGCTATTCTAAAGTAGAGAACGTTCCAGACTGAAGAGCGGGACAGCATAGTGAATCCATGAAAAGCAAAGAATTTGGTGTGGTTCGAGACCTGGAAAGCAAGTGTATATTTGTGGGCAATTAGATCAAAGAGAAAATGTAGGACCAGATTGAGGGAGGCCTTGAACATCTGCCACCTCTAAGACACTGCACTATGGTGAAAAGAGCACAGGAATTGGAGTCAGAAGATCTAGTTTTAGTACAAATGCTGCCTGTTTATGAGATTCCTTGTTTTCCCTTCCTCCTAGCCACCCAAACAGTTGTCCGAGGTGTCTAAGGCATTAAGCAAAAACTGGATTTACAAAATCATAAAATGACCAATGCAATGTCTTCTAATAGTTTGTATATGTGTCTGGATTTAACATCAGCCAAGTGGAGCTTGAAGCTACTTTGTTCTGGTTACAAGATCTAGTGAAGCTTAAGAAACTGGCTGGATACCAGGCTCTTCAGAGTAATTGTTTGCCAACATCTGCTTTCAAGGTACCTGGAGTCACTTCCTTCAGCAGTCAGACTTTCCATTGCTCCCTTACAAATGTCTTGGGAGTGTGTTCCCCAGGGGTACAACTCAGCATCAGGAAAGTTAACAAACAGATACTGGGACAGGTTAATTATGTCCGCTAATAGCAGTGCCCTTACACGTTCTTCCTAAATTCTTCCCTAGAAAGGAAGCTTCTGGGATCATTATCAGTCAAGATTGATGACTTTGCTATTCTCCCTCTCCTTTTTATTCCTGTTTATTTCCTCCAGAGAAGATGATTTATTGAGTGCAGTAGCCAAACCTAGAAAACATCTAATACCTTGTCCATTAAACCAGAACCAATGGACTTACCACTCCGTTTAGAAAGCTGTCTACACCTAGGCCTAACAACAGCTGTGCTGACAGTCCTGGGATGAATGAGGAAAATGTTATAGCAGTTGAAAATGTGTGACTAAGTGACTTAATTCTTTGATACCTTACTCTCAAAAGAGGACTGCTTGGAAAACTTTGATATTTCTAGCCTAAATTCTGCAACTGCCTAGGATGACCACAGCTTTTCAGGTTTCTCTAAGTATGGTTGTTTGATGTACACTCCTCACATCTAACACACATGCTGCATAAAACACACACACACATACAACATCTGCATGTAGCTTCATTTTTCTAGAGAGCTATTATGATTGTCACCATGATGTACTTCCCACTTGAGAAGACAAGCAGGGTGGTGGATCAACATTATAACGCTATGACCACATGTGCTCATATGTTATGCCAGGTGCTCAGATGACTAATTGTCTCAGTAAACCTTCAAGGAAAGCATTGTCTTTTCATGCATAGGTGAGGAAACAAGGACTCTATGAGACTAAGTTATTGGCTCAAAGTTCCACAGCAACTGGTTCTAGATCTGTCTGACTCTCAAACCTGTTAGCTGTAACTACACCAAACCAGATCATCCTCTAAAGACAACTATACCAAAGGAAAATATGAAGCCTTACTTCCATAAAAAGGTATAATTGTCTCCTCTGCCTCCCATGCCCCTAATTCATAAATTTATTCATTTGTTCAACCAATTGATATATGCCAAATCTGCTACATGCCAAGCACTGCTCATTTCAAGAAGCTCATCATAGCATAAACCAAAGGTACTGAAAAGCAACTCTAGCTCCAGATTTTTGTTTCATTTACATCTCACATGCTGAGAAGCAGAGATTATTCTACAAGTCAGGTAATTAAAGGAATCAGAAATTAGTTGTATCTGTGTCAATTCAATTATTTTAATAGGGACATTATTTATTGCCTCTGAGTAGGTTTACTAGTCTTTCAAGATTGTAATAAAATACCACAAATATGGTGGATTAAAACATTAGAAATGTGTTCTCTCACATTTCTGGAGGCCAGAAGGCAGAAATTAAGGTGTCAGGAGTGCCACACTTTCCCCCGAGCCCCGTGGGAGAATCCTTTTTTGTCTTTTCAGCGTTTGGTGGTTAAGGGCAATCCTTGGCATTCCTTGTCTTGTGGTGGTATATTCTCTGCCTCTGTCATCACATGGCCTTCTTCCCTCTGTGTTTGTCTCTGAGTACTCTCCTCCGGTTATAAGGACACAAGTCATTGGATTTAGTAAGATTAGAAGAGCTAATCCGGTAAGACCTTATTTTAACTTGACTAATTACAACAGCAAAGACTCTGTTTCTAAATAATGTCACATTATGAGGTCCCAGGCGAACATGAATTTTGGGCGACACCACCAAACCCACTACAGTAGGAAAGCAACTTCTTGTTTGCCTTTCCGCAACCTCTTTGATACAGACAACAGCGTTGCCCATATTTATGTCCTGATGCCCAAGTTTGTGTCCTGATACCCAAGTTTGTACCCCACTACCCACTTTTCTCACCCTGTTCTCCCTGGCTTAACAAAAATCTCTGTTAGAAAGTCCCTAGAATCACCGTCTTGCCCCATGAATCAAAGCCCTCAGGCAAGTCCACTTTCTTCAGACCTGGATACTCAGGACAAGGGGTTCAGTACCCTAAGACTCTTATTTAGCTGGGAGAGAAAATAAGCCAATGGCCAAGAATGAGATCTGGAAACAGATCAGCCTGAGGTTGATGTTCAGCTACACCACCAAGTAATATGGTCTTGGAGAAGCCATTTCAGTTCTCTAAACCACAGTTTTCTCATCTATAGAATGGGAAATATGTAACTCATAGGGTTATAGAAAGGATTAAATTGGACAATAATTTAATATTGTTAAATAGTAGATATAAGTGGTGAACTCTACCATTGGGCCCATTGGAAAGACTATTACCTGCATGAAAGGAAGTGAAAACTTCTTCGCACATCCAGATACCTCCAAAACTTGGTGTGGTTTTCTACCCAAAGGACGTAGGAGATTCATTTTGCTTCAGAAAGTGATCTGAAGAGTTCGGAATTTTTAACAGCTTTATCCCTGCCCATAAGTACCACTTCTTTGGCACATCATAGTTTTGCTCTCAACTATCCATGAACTCTTGTCTCACTACTTGACTCTTTTCCTGGTGGAAGAGTAAAATTAAATGACTGGCTTAAAGAATTCTGATAAGGAAAAAGAAAGGGATATAATGCATTTAAACATGAAAGAGGCATATTATAAAGCTATAATAGTTAAAACAATGTTGTTGACACCACACAAGATAAAAACAATAACTGCTACAGTTAGACTGCTTAACCCCTTCAAAACTCAAGTGGAAATTTAATCTCCACTGTGACAGCACTGAAAAGTGAGGCCCTTAAGAGGTGACTGGGTCATGAGGGCTCTGCCCTCAAGGATGGATTAATCTATTGATGGATTAGTGGATTAATGGATTAATGGGTTATCATGGGAGTGGGACTAGTGGCTTTATAAAAAGAGGATGAGAGACCTGAACCAGCACTCTCAGCTCTAGAATGTATTACACCAATAGTGGACCCTAATGTAAACTATGGACTTTGGGTGATAATGATATATAATGTGGGTTCATTAATTGTAACAAATGTACCACTCTGGTGGGGGGTTTTGATCATCGGAGAGGCTGTCTTAATATAGGGAAATTTCTATATATTTCTCTTTATTTTGCTGCAAATCTGAAACTGCTCCAAAAACATATCTGTAAAAAAATTAACTGTTCAGTATAAATGCTTTATTATGTTATTAACTAATATGCATGATGTACCTCATGCCCCATAAAGGCACCAGGATTTAGAGGAGTCAGAATTTATCCCTGCACATTTGCCTTTGAGTACATCATCTGATGGAAATTATTTAGCAGCTGAAAGTAGTCATAGTAAGATGCTTTATGCAAAGGGGAACTGCTACCACAATGGCCAAAGCAGAGGCAAGCTGAGGTTTGCAAACAAGATGGGCTGTACTAGAAGGTAAACACATAGCCCTGTTACTCTTGCCCTTGATCAGCAAGACTAATTCTATTCTGTTTAGGGGCTTTCCCCCCCGCCCGTCCCCATGTTCCTGTTGGACAAGGCTCAGGAACTAAGCTTCTAGGAGGACAGTCCATATCCAACACATGACAAAGTTTAGCCTTTAGAAGTCCAATGCTCTTTCCATTGTGCAGTGGAGACACCCTAAAATTTAGCCTTTAAACCTGGACAAATTGCTCTTTGTGATCTGAGAAAGGACAAAGAGCTAACATGACCAAGGAGTCTCATCTTGCAAATGCATTTTTATTTTTTTGGCTTACAAGCATCAAGGTAGTCTGCTTGAGGCCTAGAACTCCATACCTCACTCGTGCTGACAGAAGGGAAACATGTTATCTACAAGAGAAGCTCCACCTAGAGGAGACTGCATAATCATAATGATAATAACATCCACACTCCTATGACAGTAGAGTCTGAGGCTAAAGTGTGTAAACGGAAGCCCTGCTCACCTACAAGGTGAGCTCACCTGCTGCACATATGTCATCTAGCTATCACATTAGGGAATCAGAACCAAATCTCCTTAAGAAAGTGAGCAGAAACTTCAGCCTTAATATAATGTGGAGTTTAGTGACACGAGTATATAACCAACTTATTATTAATAACATCATCACTATCTTATTCCAGAACATTTTTGTCAACGCCCCCCAAAAAACTATGCCCATTGACAGTCACTCCCCATCACCACCCCCAAACACCTGCACCCCAGCAACCAGGAGTCTGTTTTATGTCTCTGTGGACTTGCCTATGCTGGACATTTTATGTAAAAGGAATGATACACATGTGGTCTTTTGTGTCTGGCTTCTTGCACATCTTTCATGTGTTTTTTGAGGTTCATTCATGTTGTAGCATGTATCAGCACTTCATTCCTTTTTATTGCCAAGTAATATTCCATTGTATGGCTACACCAAACTTTGTTTATATCAGTTGATGGGAACTGAGGTTATTTCCACTTTGGGGATATTATAGACAATTCTGTTATGAAAATTCATGTACAAGTTTTTGTGTGAACATATTTTAGGAATTATTCTGGTTATATATTCAGGAGTAAAATTGCTGGGTCATATGGTAACTCCATTTTAACTTTTTAAGAAACTGCCCAATTGTTTTTCCAAAATGGCTTCACCATTTTACATTACCACCAGCAGTGCATAAGGATTTTAAGTTCACCACATTCTTGCTGACACTTAGTACTGTCTGTCATTTTTATTATGGTCATCCTTGTGGGCATAAAGTGTTTTAGATTTGAATTTACCTATTGCAGTCGAGCTTCCATTCATGTCTCATTGACCATTTGTATAACTTCTTTGGAGAAATGCCTATTTAAATCTGTTGCCTCTTTTTAAATTAGGTTATTTGCCTAGATACTAGACCTTAATCCAGTATATTATTTATTTATTTATTTATTTGAGTTGGAGTCTCACTCTGTTGCCCAGACTGGAGTGCAGTGGCCGCTCCCGGCCACCGCAGCTTCGACCTGCTGGGCTCCGGTGATCCTTCCGCCTCAGCCTTCCAAGTAGCTGGAACTGCAGGCGCACGCTACCACGCCTGGCTAATTTTTTTATTTATTGTAGAAATGATGTCTCATTGCCCAGGCGGGTCTCGACGCGGGCTCAGGCAGTCCACTCACCTCAGCCTCCCAAAGGCATGGGATTACAGGCTGAGCCACCGAGCCCGGCAATCCAGTATATTATTTACATATATTTTCATGAGTTATCTTTTCACTTTCTTGATAATGAACTTTGATATACCCATTTTTAATGTTGATGGAGCCTAATTTGTTTGTATTGTATGTGTGTGCTTTTGGTGTCATATCTAAGAATCCAAGGTCATAAAATACCCTGCCTTTTTCTTTTAAGAATTTAATAATTTTAGCTCTTCCTTTTAAGTCTTTGATCCATTTTGAGTTAATTTTTGTATATGGTATAAGGTAGAGATCCAACTTCAATTTTTTGCATGTGGGTATGCAGTTGTCTCAGAACTGTTTGTTGAGAAGATTATGCTTTCCCCATTTAATGATCTTGACACTCTTGTCAAGCATCCATTGACCATAAATATGTGAGTTCATATATGGGAATCTCAATTCTAGCTCATTGATCTCTTTGTCCATTCCATCTTTATGCCAGTATCACACTGTTGCAAGTACTGTAGCTTTGCAGTAAGTTTTTAAATCAGGAAGTACGAGTCTTCCAACTTGTGTTTCTTTTCAGTATTTAAAAAAAATATTTAGAATCTCTTGAAATTCTACCCAGATTTGAAGACCAGCACATCCATTTCTGCAAAAGAGGAAGTTGAGAGTTTGATGAGGACTGTGCTGGATCTGTAGATTAATGTGAGAAGTATTGCCATCTTAACAATGTTAAGTCATCCCATTCATAAACTAAATGTGAGAGGTCTTTCCAGTTACTTAGGTTTTCTTTTATGTGTTTTATTGTTATCTTTCTGTTTTTGTTGTACAAGTTTTACACTTATTTTTAAAATATTTTTTATTAATATATTATTCTTTTTGATGCTGATATAAGTGGAATTGTTTAATTTCACTTTTAGATTGTTCATTTCAAGGGAATTTCATGTGCAGTAGCCCACCTTGATCTACTAAAGATACATTCCAAGACCCTCAGTGGATGCCTAAAATCTCAGATAATACCAAGCCTTATATATACTATATATTTTTCTATATATACATACATATTATAAAGTTTAATTTATAAATTGGGCATGGAAAGAGATTAACAACAATAATTAATAATAAAATAAAGCCGGGCTCGGTGGCTCAGCCTGTAATCCCGCACCTTTGGGAGGCTGAGGTGAGTGGATTGCCTGAGCCCGCGGGTTCGAGACCCGCCTGGGCAGCGAGACCTCATCTCTACAATAAATCAAAAAATCAGCCTGGTGTGGTAGCGTATGCCTGTAATTCCGGGTACTTGGAAGGCTGAGGCGGAAGGATCACCAGCGCCCAGCAGGTTGAGGCTGCAGTGGCCGGGAGCGGCCACTGCACTCCAGTCTGGGCGACAGAGTGAGACTCCAACTCAAAAAAAAAATAATAAAATAAAATAAAATAGAACAATTATAGAAATATACAATAATAAAAGTTATCTGAATGTGGTATCTCTCTCAAAATATTTTATTGTACTGTGTTCACCTATTTTCTGACTGTGGTTGGCCTTGGGTAACTAAAACCACAGAAAGCAAAGCCATGGATAAGGGGAGACTACTGTAATCAATTTTTTATGCTGATCTTGTATCAAGAAATCTTACTGAACTTATTTCTAATCATTGAAATGTTTTTTAGTGGTCTTCTTAGGATTTTTTATATACAAGACCAAAGCATTTGCAGATGGAGATAGCATTAATTCTTCCTTCTCATCTGCATCCTTTTTACCTCTTTTTCTTGCCAAGTTGCCATCCCCCAGACTCCCTAGAACAATGTTAAATGGAAATGACAACTGCAGATATTCTGGTATTCCTCCTGGTCTTAAGGGGAATGCATCCAGTATTTTATCAGTATGATGGTGTCTTTTGGAGATGCATTTTTTAAGTTGCATAATCAACTTTTTATGTGACTCTCACTACCAATTAGTTTCATTTGCTAACCCTCACATACCTCGAGAGCTACTTGAAACTATGTTGGTGTCATCAGAGTTTCAGAGAATAACT
Source organism: Cephalopachus bancanus (assembly GCA_027257055.1). Classification (NCBI taxonomy): domain Eukaryota; kingdom Metazoa; phylum Chordata; class Mammalia; order Primates; family Tarsiidae; genus Cephalopachus; species Cephalopachus bancanus. The sequence continues at coordinate 7,327,805 of JAPVLO010000113.1, forward strand.
TTCCCTATCATTTCTGTATAACATATTTAAACCTAAATAATTATATTTTTACATTTAATAGACTAAGAAGCAAATATATCCTCTTTGATACATTCTGATAATAGCTGAAATAGTTTAGAGCTGATATCAGAAAACCTATTACTTTCTTTGTTTGACAAAGGCATTTTGCCTGACTTAGCATTAATTTTTCCCTCTATAACATGGGGTAAAATTGCATCTGCTTTTACTTTCTAAACATATATGTAAATATCCAATAAGAATAATGGATGTGGGCCAGGCACAGTGGCTCATGCCTATAATCCCAGCACTTTGGGAGGCCGAGGTAAGAGGATTGCCTGAGCCCATGAGTTCAAGACTAGCCTGGGCAACTTGGTGAGACCTCATCTCTAAAATAAATTTTAAAAATTGCTGGGCATGGTGGCATATGCCTGCAGTTTCAGCTACTTGGAAGGCTGAAACTGAATGATCACCTGAGACCAGCAGGTCAAGCCTATGGTGACCATGAGCATGCCACTACACTCCAACCTGGGCAACAGGGTGAGAACTCCAATCAAAAAAAAAAGAAGAATGGATGTGAAAATTCTCAGTAGGCTTTATATTGATATGCATATCTGAGAATGATGAGGTTGATGATGAAGATAGTACATTTTGCCTTCTGCTGCATGTCTAAATGAGCTGGAGCTGTACTCCATATCTCTGACTTTCATATTCTGGGTGCAAAATGCATATGATCAATGTCTCCCTGAACTGAAACAGGACATCAGTTTAAAACAAAACAAAACACAGGGAGATGGGAATTGGCAGTAGTGGGAATCTGCTTGGAGAAGTGGGGGCACACCTCACCAACAAGGATACCTGCATAATGAACATTTGTATGCCTAGCCCTGAATTCTACTCCACATCTTTAAAATAAAAAAATTAAAAGTTTAAAAAAAAACCAAAAAAGAATGTGTAGAAAGGGCAGTGTGCTCCGCGGCAGAGGAGAGTATATAAAGACTATTAATAACACTCTAATGGAGAAGATGGAGGAGAGGAGATCTACATGTCTGTGTCCCTTCACAACTGCAAGGAGGAAAGTAGCATTCATCACAGTTCCTAAGAGGCTGTGGCCCCTTGACCTAGGGTTGGGTGCAGCAGATTCCAACCCAATGTGCAATGAAGCCACATGTTGAAAATGAAAGCACTTTGCGACAGAGCAACAAAGAATGCCTTGCAAAGTGCACAGAGACAGAGAGGTGGAGAAAGCCAGCGGCTAGTTCCTCTCAGTCAGGGAAACCACATGCTGCTCATCCTGCCAAGCAGTTGACTTTGTAAGACTTCAGTTCACCAAAGGCTTTATTAAACTCGTCTTTACTGGAATAAAATCCTTTCTTTGGAGTGATCATTCATGATGAGACCCAAATGTAGCATTTTCTACTAAGTGATTTAATGATGAAATGATAAGCTCAAGTTATAATTGAAAAAACATTTTTAAAGAGGAAATCTGGAAGTTGCTGGGACATGTCATTGCAATTGCAATGCTCACAGCTGCCTCATTTTAAAAATGGAGCCAGAAAACTTCTTAAAACAATGACCAAAAGTAAAGTGACCATATGTCTTGGCACAATAACAGCCAAAAGTTTGTCTTACCTGTCATTCCTGTATGTACCTGTCATTCCTGTATGTACCTAGCGATGTCTCTTGTGACAGAATTAGGGAAGAGGTCACTGGTGGGATATGTGAGGGAACACCTATTAGATGGTATTCTTACCTTGGACCTAATCAAATACAGTTGTTTTGTGTCTGTAAGTGTGTAACTGAGCACACCCAAACAAAACTACCCCTCAAATGTATTTTGTTTGACTTCTGAGTTAATGAAGCAAAATACCTTGTAATGTGAATGATAAGACTCTCAAGATGATGTTTGGAAAGAGACAACTGAAGACATGGCTGAAACACATTGTTTGAGAAATAAAAAGGGAAGCCAGAGATGAGAGTGGGCATGTTTGAAAGGAGCGGAAGAACTACACAACCCACTTAGAAATGTGTACAGAAATTCCCAGAAGAATAGGGTGGCTGAATTATTTGAAAAATGAGCTTCTACAGATTCAATTTTGTTTTATGATCATATGCTGCAGGCATTTCACCACCCTCCAGCTTTCCAAACCTTTGAGTCACTCATTAGACCCCTGCTTCCTTTTGAGGTGGTAGTCAAAAGGTAAAGAAAGAGAAGGTCTCTACTCCCATCTTGTTAGGGGCTATAGTTCCAAGGAGCAGTGTCCAAATAGAAGTTAGAGCTCCTCAAGACCCCTGATGGTCACCAGTAACAAAGTGGGTAATGAGAGTGCAGGGGGATTGGGGAGAGGTGAAGGGGGCTGGTGGAGGGTTCAGGACAAGTGGGTAAGTCAGTGAAGTCATGGCCTGTGGGAAGGCCAAGGTTCAGATGGGAAGTTGGGAATGGCAGAAGGTGGAATGATGAGAGGTGTCAAGGTTGGTGGGGGGTGCTGGGGTAGTGGGAGGTTGAGTGAACAGGCCTAGTGGGAAGGACTAGGGCTGATGAGAAAAGACAGTTGACAGAAAAGCCAGGGATGGTGAGAGAGGTCAAGACTGGTGGGATGGACAGCTGCCAAGTGACTGGCCAGAAATAGTTTTAAGACCAATCCTGTCTCAACACAGGAGGGAAAGTGAAGGGAAAAAAGTGAGTGGGACAGGGGATATCTATGCAGGTACCCTCCTTTCCTTGGTGTCATTAAAGAAACAAAGGTAGAGAAGTGATTCAAAGCAAAAGCAGGAAGTTGGGGAAAATTGCACAAAATGTGATTCATGGTTTGCTATTTTGTGGCTGAGAGGCTGCAAATAGTGCTGGACACTACTCTGATTTAGAGGTGGCAAAAATTGAGTATGAACCTTATGCCTGCCATCTGTGAACTGAGTAATCTTGAGCAGAACAGACCCTTACTGGGCCTGATCTCGTTACCTGAGAAGCAGAGATAAGAATAATGATCTTACTGGTAATCACCTCCCCTCTCAACCACTCTTCAGTGCCCAAGAGGGAGAAGTTGGCTCCCTACTTCAGCATGTCAACCAGATATTAAGAAAGGCAGGGAGTCTGAATCAGGGAGGCTCCTGCCTAAGAAAACTCTGGATGTATCTGTAGTCCTTTCTTCCTAAACTGGTGCCCTTCCCAAAAGCCACCAGCTCCTCTCTCAGCCCACAGCCGCTAGGAAGCCCCTTCTCAGCCATGTGGAACTGTTCACTCACCCTCCAGCACTGTTCAGACCGATAAATCTAAGATAGCCTCTCAGAAGCAAGTCTGTGGTGGATTCCAGCACCAACAAGGGCAGCAAGGTTTGGAAATATACAGGGGCCCCCTTGCAGGAAAACACACACACACACACACACACACACACACACACACACACACACACACAAGGGAAAAATGATTATGTCCTATAACAAGTGACAAAAAGTTCTGGGATATACCTTGGACTCTCACCATTCCCTGAATTGATGGCACCAGAATTGAACAAAACTGTTCCTGCGTTAGAGGATGCCCTCTAAATCAGAGTGCAAAAGGACCACGTGTCTGGGCTGGCCAAGCCCTCATGGCAAAACACATTTTCCCATGACACTTTCTAGAACCCAAATGGTGCATTTGTCAACCTTCCATTTAAAATCTTTTTAGGGCTCATTTCCACAGATTGATGTTAACCATCTTTCTTAGTTGGCACTCCAAATTTTCTCACTTCTTCTGTCTTTTCTCCCCTCCTCCCACTCTAGGCATCCTGAGGATGGTTCAGGTTTCCTAAAGGAGTCACAGGCTGAAATGCGGCTACTAGGGGTACCCTTCTTGACTAGAAGACCTAGAGCAGTTTTGAGATCCCTCTCCCAAGTCAACTCCTCTGAGTAGCTCCCTCATCTCCTCCCAGTTGTTAGAAATTTCCTCTTCTGGCTCTCGCAAGCCTCTTTTTATGCTACTCATCCCTTGTGCTTTATTTTTTTCTGGTCTGCCTCCAGCTAATGAGCTCCTTGAGGGCAGTTGCTTGCTGGAGGAACTTGGGACATGGAAATATTTTGTTGAATAGTAACTCTTTTGTTCTTGTGTGTTGGCCATTGGTCCTTGTTTACCACCTTTGCCTTGTGCCAGACACTTTGTTGAGAAGTTTGTGTGTGTTGTCTCTTTCATCTTTATAACTCAACTATATTTATGCCCCATTATTGTTCCCAATTTAAAACCAAGAAATTTGAGTATTAGAGAAATTAATTGGCCTCTAGTCAAACAGCTAGTAAGTGGTTGGGCCAAGACTCTGACCAGTTTCATCCATCTGCCTTCCAGAGTTGTTTTAATGTTGAGAAAAAAAACCCAAAATTGTTTAAAATGGATTGTAGGGACTGAATTCAGTGAGGCTATGCATGTGAGTGTATTCCCAGTGTGATGTTGAACCTGAGCCTCAGTTTCTTTTATCTGTAAAATGGGATAGTAATTTTGAGCCATAAAGCTGTTATATGGATTGAGTAAGCTAATGAAAATAGGTCCTTAACAAACCCCCTGGTTAGGATCGGGACTAGGATGCAGGTAGCCAGTCACCACCTTCTCAGGGCCTAATGTTTAAGAAGACACACTCTCAGAAGCCAACCTTGCACCTGAACCATCCTGAGTGGGAGCACCTCCTTAAGTGACCTCCTTCACTGATCCTGGAGCTGCTCCTGGCACTTGGTGGGTGAGGACAGTTATTCTTAACCTTTTCTTCCTTATTACTCTCTAATCTAACAGTTGTCTTAGGCACAAGAATGGAATCATTCTTTCCATATGAGGAGTTATTTTCACAAAGCACCTCTCTTTCCTTGCAGTCATATACACCTCAGCATTTTTGTTGTTTTAACCAGAATCCTCCCACCTCACACCCCCAACCCTGCCCCAGAACTATCTGCATGCACTTTCCACACAGGAGGGGTCTTTTACTGTGGTTCTGTTACATAGTTTTCTACAGTAGCAAAAAGGGTGCCCTTGTACAAATGCAGTCCCTGGCAGGTTCTCTCCAGGAGAGACATTATCTCTCCCATTTCTGGAATATCTGTAGCTTTCTTCAGACACAGCACTGGAGTCATTATCAAGTCTTACAGCAGAATTCTGTGCTGGCTGGTAAACATACTTGTACCCGTGGCCTTGTACTGAGTTCCAGAGGAATTTTACTGCTTTCTAATTGTTGAACGGGCAGGTAACTCTGGGCCACTTCTGAACAGCTGGTCAGCCTCTGACTGCTATAAAATTGCTTAATGACATTTGGGTTCTTTGGGAGTTGTTGAAGTGTGGAGCTGTAATGAAGCAGTCACTGGCTGCCTGGTGGAGGAGAAGGTCAGAGGGGGTGGTCAACCGTGGAGGCCAAGGACTTGGCCCTCTGACTGGAAGGAATTGCAGGTACAAGGTGGCTTAGGGCTCAGCAGAGGAAGAACTCATGTTCCCTTCCTGAGAGCTTTGTGCATTCATAAAATAAATGTGAAAATAGTTCTCAAGATGTTTTCTTTTTAATATTCAATCTTTTAATTTTGTTAGCATGCATTTAAGAATTTCATTTTTCCTCTTTCTCTCTCCCCTTCATTCTTTTTTTTGTTTTTAGTTAGAGTCTCATTCTGTCGTCCAGGCTGGAGTGCAGTGGCACGCACACTCACAGCCACCCCAGTGTCGACCTGCCGGGCTCCGGAAATCCTTCTGCCTCAGCCTTCCAAGTAGCCAGAACTACAGACATGCGCTACCATACCCACTTAATTTTTTAAAAAAATTTATTGTAAAGATGAGGTCTAGTCAAGTTGCCTGGGCTGGTCTCGAACCCGTGGGCTCAGGCAAACCACTTGCTTCGGCCTCCCAAAATGCTGTGATTATATGCTTAGCCACCAAGCCTAGCCCCCTTTCATTCTGAATAAAATGACATTTTTTCCCCTAGAAGTCTCTGAAATGTAATTTGTGAAACAACCCTGCCCAAGGACTCAAGAAATTAAGTTATATGGATAATACTTCCCTCTGTTCTGCTGAAAATATTTATTTGAGCATCTCTTCATTCTTTATCTTCCTTATTTGGTAAAGCTGAACAGTGAAATGGACATCCAATTCTAAATGTATACTCTCAATTAGCACAGTTACATAGGACTACAATATGAGCCACAACTGTGAGCTGGGCCTGTCATTTGCAGTTTTCTAGTACTCATGTAAAAAACCTTTTAAAAAAATTAATGTTAATAATATATTTGATTCAATAAATATGTCAAAATATCATTTCAACATGTAATTGATGCAAAAATGAATGAGATATCTTACATTTACTTATAACACTGTATTTAACACTTACAGCACATCTGAATTCAGACTGGCCACATTTATAATGCTGAGTAGCCACGTGAGGCTAGTGGCTCCTGTATTGGACACTGGATTGCACAGTCCTACATTTGATATGTCTACTCAGGTAGATCCCCACTCTGCAGACTTGAGTGAGAAATTAGGGGACCCAGGCTCACCAACTGTGACAGATTAGAGCATTCATCTGAGCAAGGACTGGTACATGCCAGACCACAGTCTTTCCCATCTGTAAATAGGGTAGTGTATCCACCTCAAAGGGATGCTATAAGAATTAAACAAAGCCGGGCTCTGTGGCTCAGCCTGTAATCCCGCGCTTTTGGGAGGCTGAGGTGAGTGAATTGCCTGAGCCAGTGGGTTCGAGACCTGCCTGGGCAGGCGAGACCTCATCTCTACAATAAGTCAAAAAATTAGCCTGGCATGGTAGCACATGCCTGTAATTCCAGCTACTCAGAAGGCTGAGGCAGAAGGATTGCCGGAGCCCAGCAGGTCGAGGCTGAGGTGGCCAGGAGCGGCCACTGCACTCCAGTCTGGGCAACAGAGTGAGACTCAAACTCAAAAAAATAAAAAAAGAATTAAACAAATTGCTGAACCCAAAGTCACAGATGCATACTCAGTGAGTGCTAGTTATTAGTATCATTAGTAGTAGTATTACTATTGCAGAGATCAATTACAGATCATAGAGACAATGGCTCTGCATTGTGAGTAATTACCTGCTTACATTGTGGAAGAGTTGGGAGCGTTGCTTGAGATCATCTAGTGACTCCTTATGTGAGCTAGGAAGACAAGGCCAGAGAGCAGGCCAGGGTGTACTCCCCACATTCAGCCTCCTGCTCCAACCCATTCTTCCATCTCCTCAAAGACACACCTAGACCTCAGTCATTGCTTGAATACATTTTCAAGTGTAATGAAAATTCAACAATCTATAAAATCATATATGATATATATATTGCAAAACATATTTAAAATGCTAACTATCTTGAACAAGATCCTTGTACACGTAATACACAGCCTGAAGAGGTGATGTTCAGTTGTACTAAAAATAAAAGTTGTATGAAAGAAAAATAGTGCGAAATCAGTGCAGAACAATTTATGATTAATATCAGAAAGTTCTTGTTAAGAATTTCATCCATTCTTAGACTAAAATAGCCCCTCCAGAGACACCGGGAAACCCCATGATTTGAGACACTTTGGCTGGGACAAGGCACTGCTAAGTGCAAAAGAGAAACAAAGCGCCCATCTCCTCAGGGGATGCTCAGAGACAAAGCTCAGGTCCCAGGCTCCTTTCTGAGTCAGGGGCAAGTAGAGCGGACATTTAAGAATTGTGTGTGCTTCTGTGTACAACAGCGAGACCTCAGTGTCTCAGTGGTCAGTGGAAAGACAAGCTTAGAGACCACAAGAGGCAATGAAAGACGTTATGTTAAAACCACACAGCGAGCCGGGCTCAGTGGCTCAGCCTATAATCCCGCGCCTTTGGGAGGCTGAAGTGAGTGGATTGCCTGAGCTCGCGGGTTCGAGACCTGCCTGGGCAGGCAAGACCTCATCTCTACAGTAAAATCAAAAAATTAGCTGGGCGTGGTAGCATGCACCTGTAATTCTGGCTACTCGGAAGGCTGAGGCGGAAGGATCACTGGAGCCCAGCAGATCGAGGCTGCGGTGGCCGGGAGTGGCCACTGCACTCCAGTCTGGGTGACAGAGTGAGACTCCAACTCAAAAAAAATAAAAAAATAAAATAAAACCACACAGTGGGACAAGGAGGACACTAATATAATTACTAAACTGCACATTGGGGAAACGTGCCAGACTCAGTGTCTCTGGATTTCTGTAACTCACGAGACAAGGTGACATGAGGAAGCTTTTTGATCAGTTTAAAAACAATGGGACAAGATCCTCATGGGCTCCTCATAAAAGCCCTGGTAGTTGGTCAAGCAGTCTTTCACAAAAAGGAGTGATGAATAACGATTCCAGGGAGCTCTCTAGGAGCTGTGCAGCCTCTTTAAATGAATATGAAGATGGATTTTGGTATTTCAGAAGCACTAGGACATAGAAAGGCTGCCTGTCAAACTCACCAATTAGACCAATCTGGAAGACATTACAATTATATTGGATATTTTAAAACATCAACATCCCAAATGATCTATATAAATGAGAATTATGGGCACAATAAGCCAGCTTGAAACTTACCCTTAGATTGAATGACAATAATAGCAACTGCCTGGCACTCAGTGCGAATTAAATTTTTGCTGACTGGGTTCAGAAATGGGATTAATTAGTAGAATATATTTTAAAATGAATTAAAACTGAACACAAAGTGTATCCGAAGTGTGAAGATTCTGGCACATCAACAGCTATGATTTCTGCCTGTGTGTCCCAAGACCAGTGGTTAGACCCTAACAGGTGATTTCTCATCCTGTACACGATTCGGACCCTGCTGGCAGGTTCAGGTGTACTTCTGAACATCACAGTGGAGATGGGCTTTGAGGAATGCATTGTGTCTGGAAGTGAACCATTCAAATGGTGATACCACATCATACCACAAGGATTGGAAGACCCAGGAAGGTTCAGGCAGTGGGGAAGGACTGAGGTTAGGTGGTGGCTGTGTCCAAATACCTGAAGGACTTATCATGGGAGTCAGAACTCTTTGCTCAGACAGCGAAGGTAGGACAGATGGAATGAATGGCAAAGAGCTAAACGTCAGAAAGCTACTTCTAATGGTCAGTGTTGACAGCAATGCAATGGACTGCTAACGAGCTCCCCGTCACTGTGAGTGTGCAAGCAAATGTTGAATAACTGCTTTCTGTGGACAGTCCAAGCTAATTCACACAAGGGCAGAAGATCAACCTGGTTGTGTCCTCTTGACGTGAGCCTTGAAGAGGCAGCCACCTGCCGGCCCCAGAAGGGCCAGCAGAGGGCGCTCTCCCAAACACGCAGACCTGTTGCCCGGAGACTGCCGGGGTCAACAGCGAGAGGTGGTGGGGTCTGCAGAAACGCAGCTGGCAGGAGCCTGGCCGGGTCTCGCGGGAAGGCATACAGCAGGGGGAACACAGGGAACAGAAACACACTCACTCACCTGAGCCACCTGCACAAATGCGAAAACTTGCAGGTGGCCAGCAGCTGGGAAAGTGGGCTGGAAGGGGCTGTGACCCCGGAACGCTGGTGCCCCTCCCGAGGAACCAATGCCCGTTCAGTTCCTGCCAACTCCTCCCCCTTTCTCTGTCCAGAGTGTCAGGAGCACTGGCTAAACCACAGCCTTGATTCTCACGTTTCCATTTGGTGTATGAGATTTCCCCTCACACCTTTCTGTCAGTTTACTCCTCCCTCGAGTCCTGACCCGTCCCTCCCATGTAGAGGCATAGGGCCTGTGCACCCTCATCCACGTTTGGCTGACGGTGGACACCCATAGGCAGTGGGACCTGGAGGGGCTTTTCTCTCACCCTGGGGAATCAGCTGCTCAGAAATGGCTGTGCAAGAGCTCTGTGCTCCTCTGTTGCCAAGTAATGAAGAGAAGCCAAACAAGCCTTGGATACGAAAAACAGCATTTTGGTGCCAAATTTCTTTGGTTTCCTTAGTGGCTTTTCACCCTTACACACCAAAGCATGAAAATTCCTCTGCAAGTTTGGGGGAAGGGGGGCAGGCAGGTGGTGAGCTCAATTGAGTCACAGCTGGATGGCGCTGTCAGACTCAAGTGTCTACTTCCCTCAGGATTAGCAAACTCAGTAACCCCAGGTGACTGCTCCACAGTAGAAAAAGGGATGGGACAACCCAACCATCGCACTCAAGTTTCTAGGCCAAGCCTATGGTCTCTGTCAGTCACACAATTCACAGAGATGTTGGGACATTTCCTGGGTATATTTCAGCTTTATGAAACATGGACATCCCACTCTGTTCTCCTGTCCAAACTGCGCACCTCCCCCTCCCCCATCCAACCATATCCTTGCTGGGCAACTTCTGCAGACAAGCCAGCTGGAGGAAGATCCAATTTATAGAAGTGTGCAGGCAACTCCAGGCTATCATCCAAGGCCTAAACAGTGAACAGTGCACACCAAGCTGAGTGAATCTGGGACAGTTTTACCTGGAGCCAGGAGGCTGAATGAGGAGGTAGAGTGCTGAGATTCCCCATGCACTTCTTCAGCTGGTCAGGGGGAACAGAGAGTTGGCTGGCTCTCTCTCTTTCTCCATCTCTCTCTTTCTCTCTTTCTCTCTCTCTCTCTCTCTCTCTCTATCTCTCTCTCTCTCTCTATCTCTCTCTCTCTTGCTTTCTGAGATGGTTAATTTTATGTATTAACTTGACTGGGCTAAGGGATGCCCAGATCACTGGTAAAATACTATTTCTGTGTCTGTGAAGATGTTTCTGGAAGAGATGAGCATTTGAATCAGTAAACTGAGTTAAGAAGATCCACCCTCACCAGTGTGAGGTTTGCATCCTCCAATTCATCATTCAATTCAGGACCCAAATAGAACAGGCAGAAGAAAGATGAATTCTTGGTCTCTTCTGGGGCTGAGATAACCATTTTCTCCTGCCTTCAGGCATCAAAGCTCCTGATTCCCACGCATTTGGACTCTGAGACTTACACCAGGTCCCCCACCCCAAGGATTTTTGGCCTTTATACTTGGACTGAATTACACCACTGGCTTCCAGCTTGCAGATGGCATGTCCTAGAACTTCTCAGTATCTATAATTGAGTGAGCCAATTCCCATAATAAATGTCCTCATATCTCAATCTCTCTCTCTCTCTCTCTCTCTCTCTCTCTCTCTGTATATATATATACATATATATATACCTATATATAATATATATATATTTGTTCTATTTCTCTGAAGAATCCGAATTAATCCTTTCTCCCTCTCCTCACTCTTTAATATAAAACTACATGGATTACACTTCTAAAGTATCTCTCATTTTTTAGGGCATTTGATGTTTTCAGTAGATAAATTGTTTATGGTTTTAAAAGGTTACAGTTCATAAGACTTTGCTTGTTCAAAACTCACTTTATTTCACTTTTCTAGGCAGTCAGCAACCTCCACATGAATCTCAACAAAACACTTATCCGTACCTGTTGAAGTAACACGATTGTTTATGGTTCGCCATTCAACTGCCCGATGGCAAAGCCATGTAAATTAGAGAGTGGTCCAAGGGAGGGAAATGGCAGTCAGCGAGTGGGAGCCAGGGCAGGCCTCCAAAGCCAGCTGCCTCCAGGGTAGGGTGGGGACATTCATCAAAATCCAAACTGTCCACACGGTTTCCATCATAACAAGCAATCCCTGATTGTAACACTTGATTCTTAGAGGGGGAAAAAAAGAGCAAAACAAATCACGCAGCTGCAAAACTATAAGTTTAAACAAATTATTAAGTAAACAGTTTGGAATATTTCTGCCAACCATTCACTGGGAAAAGTGAAGAGGGATGAAGGGCCCCAAATTTCTTTTTTTTTAAACAGCAGAGTGCTCTTGTATTTGTGTTAAGAAAATTCAAGCAAACTAGGTAGACCCACAGCACAGGCTGTTACTCTGCTTTCCTGTTCAACGTTGAGACCTTTACTCTATTTTCAATTTCTAGGCTTTCCCTAATTACCATATTGCCAGATAATTTATTGAAACTATTATTAACATTAAAATAACAGCTGAAGCTTAATGGGAACAGCTGCATAGAGGTGCAAAATGTTGGTGTGGGTGCTAGTTCCTGCTAATCAAAAACATACAAAGTGGATGTATAGCCAAAGCATCAGTTGTCAAAAAGATCTGAGATGCCTCATGTTCCCATGTACAAGACCAGCATATTCTCTTTTTCTGGGCTGGCCAAATGTAAACCAGGAGATTGCTGCCATGCAGAGACTTAGCCTGTAGAGTTACTCGTCTTGAGGATGTGGTGCCCACTGGATGGGTCGTGCACGCTGTTCGGGCTCAGAGGCAGATGGGAGTGCGATGAAGAATGCTGAAAAACCAGCAGAGGTATAAGCAGAAGATTTTGTCACTACCTGTTGATGACGGTTGATGGCTATGACCACTTCCCAAGGGGTGCTATCTAGTAATCAGTACTTTCTTTTTATTATTATTTTGCTGTTGCAGGCAATGGACACTGGATATTTTTTGACAGGAGAAACTATTTCCAAGTTGTATTAACCATGCCTTTTCTTTTCTTTATTCTGATGCTTTGGCATCTTGGGAACTTGCTGACCCTGGAGAGACTGCCCTAGAAAGGATAAAAGACTGTCTGCAATCACACTTTTGCTATACAAACTGATTAATCTGAAGCCCTCCAAATCACCTCCATCAGGTTCTCATACTGAGGACCACCACTATCCACCTTCCCTAATCACCAAGGACTAGATACCAGACAACTCAAGACAGCCCTGGGCCCCAGAACCCACTAAAATTATTCAAAGCAGTCAATGGTAAGCCTGCTTACTCTGCCTTGCCTGTCCCTTCCCATAAGAACCACAAGAAGGCTTTTGCCAGTCTTCCCTCCCTCTGCCTTCTGACCAACCCTGGCATTTTCCCATGTGCCCTACCCGTACCATGGCATGATGCACCTTCTTCTCTTGAGATCTGTGAATAACAAACTATCTTTTCAACAGCAGCCATCTCCTGATCTGTTGGCCTTGCCACATCTAATTAACAAAACCTACATTCTAAAACAAAAGTGTGTAAGTAATCATATCCCTAGGAGTCAGGAACATTAAGCATATTATTTATGATTTCTGTAGGAATTTCTCTTTAAAATGTTCTTTATGAAAAGACAGTATCTGCACTAGAAATGTGGCAAATTGAACGTCATTTTAAAAATTAAAGTACTATACATTCATAATAACAAATCAAATGCAGTAGTAAGAAAGGGTTATAATACTAAGCAACATAGTAATATTTATAACATCACATAATGCTCATAATAAAAATTTTCTGGGATTTTTCTTTTCTTTTTTCTTTTTTTTTGAGCCCAAGTCTCACTCTGTCGCCCAGGCTGGAGTGCAGTGGCACACTTACCACCACTGCAACCTTGACCTGCTGGGCTCAGGCGATGCTTCCACCTCAGTCTTCCAAGTAACTGGAACTACAGGCATGCACCACCATGCCTGGCTAATTTTTCTTTGTTTTTTTTAATTGTAGAAATGAGGTCTTGCCAAGTTGCCCAGGCTGGTCTCAAACCCCTGGGCTCAGGCAATCCTGTGGCCTCTGTCTTCCAAAGTTCTGGGTTTACAGGCATGAGCCATCGCACCCAGCCATATTAAGTTTCTTACCAGTTGCTTTCGTAGCCTAGAATCACAATACAGAGATTTTTCAGCTTTTCTATTGGTGATTGTTGTGAAGAATACTTTCATAATCCTAAACAATATGCTAGATCTCTATTGATCCATTTATCCGCATCCTATCAGGAATATAGAAGATTTGGTCCTCCAACAGTCAAACCTTTCCCCTCTCTGTTTTTTAATTATTTGAGAAATAGATTATTTCTAGCATTTCTGTTGGTTATACTATAACTTTAAATAATACATTCATCATTTTTTTCTAGTTCCATTTACTTTCAACAGACTCTCTTGACACTCCACTTTGAAAAATGAGGTTATTAATTTCTCAGCATTTTCTTCTACTTTTTTTCTTCCTCACCCCATTCTACAACTTTTCTTCTCAGTCATCCCAGCTTCTGTGGGCCTTTTACTAGTGCCAATCAACATGACCTGGCTTATACTTTCCTGCTCAAGTTCAAGTCCAATGTTAGTGTATGCAGTGGCCAGACCAGGAGATTTTGAAAAGAGAACTGAAGTCAGTTTCCACTAATGACTTTCTCTGCTCTCCTGGATGAGTCACTCAATTCTTTGAAACCACAGCTGCCTCATTCAACTTCCTTCATAGATTAAAAATGAATGGGAACAAAAGGGACTGTGTAGGTAAGACAACATATAAGCCCCATGCTGCTGTCCACATGGAAGGTGAGGAGTTACTCTGATCTGTCCTCTCAAAAGTTCAGTAACTCATTGAGTGTGACCCTCTTGTCCCTAGCATCAGATAGCACTGTCAATACAGGGACAGATTGATGTCCTCTGGGCCCTGTGGTTGGGGAAGGAGCACTTTATATAGATTTCTTTCATGTCAAATCCCACCACACAACTCTCTTCAGAGGTCTCTCTCTCGTGTTTTTTTGATGTGTGTATTTGAACCCAACTTAGTTCTGTTTTGTGATTTTTAAAGGAGCAAAGGGAGTGATTTCATCTTTATTTACCTCCCTTGAGTAAAATGTCCTAATTTACTGATAATAAAATTCAGTTCTTGCTTTCCCTTAATCTTCTTGGTGATCACATTTCAATCCTTTTACTGTCTTTGAAGTAAAACCTCGGCAACTCAAGAAATGTTTTCTATACACAATTCGATTTATACTGAGAAATCCTAGAAAAGATTATTCTGGGCCTGGATCTCTTCATACATATTATCCGCTTTCTAATTTTTTTTTGTCTTGGGAATTGCTATCTCTTTTGGACTTGAATCCTCCGAACTTGGAACAATTTAGAGTTTTTACTTTTTTCAAATATTCATTGTCAATAAACAAAGCTAACCTAGGCACAAGATGCTGTATATTACTACCCTATTTGAAGCATTGACAATCTAGCTTCAGCAATAATGAGGATAAGCACAGTAGCCAACCTGAGTGCCCCTTCTATGTGACAAGACCACGCTAAGGGATCTGCACCTGTTAGCTCCTTGACCTCCGAAAAATACCTTGTCTTTCTCATTTTACACACAAGGAACTGAGACTCAGGAAGATCCAACAGTTTGAGATTATTAGTATGCCCAAGGTCACATCGTAATTCTAATGGGATGCATCTTACATTCCCTCCAAGGTGGCTGATTCAAGGCCCTCAATTGGTCTGTCTTATTTCTTAATACCTGGTTTCATATAACTTATTAAAACTGTCTCACCAAATAGAGCAAATAATCGTGGTCAAAAGTGACAGCAGTAGAAGCCTTTCCAGTAACCATGGACTGCTCTTTGCAAATGATCATTCTGGCGGATAATCCCATTAGTTCTCTTCTACCACCTCCTCAGAAATATTTTAAGTCTCACAGCATGGAGGCACCTGGGCTGTGGCTTTTACAGGAGTGGGGTGATGGGGGTTGGGACGCAGGGAAAAGAACACTTGATTATTTAAAACGTCTTTGTTTCTTAATTTTTCAATTTATTTGGTAACAGTAATACAGAGAGCTGGAATAATGCCAAGCAGACATGTGTCATAGAATAGATGGTTTGTCTTGGTACATTTTCTGCTGCTGTGTTCCTCTTAATGTGCTGTATTAAAAGGACTTTGTGAATGGCTATATCATGATATTGTAGACACATTCAGCACGTTGATCTAGAAAGGTCCCTGATGCCTTCAGACAAGAGCACGGAGCACCTTGGCAGCATGTTCCCCACTTCTTAGTGTTTCCAAAGTTTTCCCCAACATCTTGTTTTAAACATTGACATTGTCTTGGCCTCCTTCAGCCCATAACTTATTATTTCCTTATTGGAGCTGTTAGAAAATCTTGGGATTGGTTCTTCTTTCAAGGATCAACCCATTTGACACTTGCTAGTCTGTCCAGGAGTCTTGGGACAATCCAGGCTCTCTATTTTTCTCCCTCTTTTCACTGTCCATGCCTCGCTTCCCCTATGCTGGCTCCTGGCTCCCAGCTCTGCCTGGTTGACTGAGCTGGCACCATCCTCCTCTGCTGTAGGCTCAGGGCCAACAGATTTCCGACACAGGGAGATTAATTAGGTCCAGAGAAGTGGGAAGCAGGTGGCTGTGTGTGACATGGCAATCCGTTGGCTGTTCTTTATCTATGATAGAAAGCAGAATACAGACAAATTTCTAGCATCATCCTGATCATCAGAACTGATCAGACTATGGCCACAGGGATCTTAACTCCAATGATGATGAGCAGTGAAGCCAGTTATCTCTCAAGTCAAGAAGGACAGACAATTTGGTAAACCACCTCCAGTGAATCAGAACCATTGGCCACATGCAATCCTGGGGAGCAGAGCCAGGGCTGCAGCCTCAGGGCATGTCTATCACTAAGGCTGGCAAGATGCTGAGTCATTTACTTTCTGGCAATTAGGCCTCTTCTGCTCAAGCAAAAAGTAGCCAGATGAATATCTGGTGAGGTAAGCTGTCATAGTAGCACAAACAGTAATATTTGATTAGCACTGAGACAGCTCAATCTAAAATCACCTCCATTTATTTCTTTATGTTGTTATGCATGCATGCATTCATTCATTCAGTGAACATCTTTTTGAGCTCAAAAGATGAGGGAAGTACTATGCTGGGTCTTAATAATCTTTGCCATCAAGGAACTCAGAGTTTCTTGGGGGCAGATATAAACACAAGGTCTCACAGCATACAGTTAACCTGACATGATTTCTCTTATACCAGGTGCCATGGAAACACTGTAGGGAGGCTCAAGAACTCTACTACTGGATGTATTCATTCAGGCCCATCCTTGCCTCTACCTCACTTCTCTTTGCTTCTAGCGTGGCTGAATAGTGTCATTTTACCCAACACATGGAATTCCCACAGAACCTGCATCTAAAAAGATGTAAGACCATGACCTCCTTTCTTATAGCTAGAGGGCAGGTCAGGCATGTGCACATCACCTAGAGGGGAAGAAGTTGGGATGCAGGGGGGGCTGACAGACCTGCAAATAGCCTTTCACCATCCCCCTCAGGAGACACTCTGCCCATGGCCTCCCCAGAGCTAGTGGAACTCATTCATTTCTCCAGGGAAGATAAATGACTTTAGTAAACCCCCACAATATTAGCCAAGCCTGTGTCCAGAACATTTCAGCAAGTCATTTTAATGCACAGGTGTGTAACGTGGCATAGAAAATAAAAAATCTTTGGGGACAGACTAAAAACACATTTTGCCATCTGCTAAAAGATTTTACCCAGAATACATCTGTAAAAAAAACTGTGTCTCTCATTGGATTGTTTTGAAGAAAACTTCAGGAATTCTCTGTGAGGGGACAGGGCTACTCTGGGAAAAGGTCAAAGGATAGGTTTGTCCTCTGGGCATATGTATTCTGGCACAGGCCACCAGACTTGCACCTTCAGTGGGTAAGCATGTTAGCGATGACTGGTGCACACCACGGTGCAGGCTCAGGCAGTGAACCTGTGCTCTTCATTCTGGGACAGCACAGTCCTGGACTGCCACTCATGACTCCCAGACCAAACCACAGTTCTTCAACCGAAATGGTCACGTGTGCTGATGACAGGAAGGACCTGGCCTCACCCTCTGCTATCTCACTTCTTCTCCCTTTGTTCAAACTTTCTCCTAAATTATAGAATTAGCACACGTCCATCGTTATCAGCTGAATTTTGCTTCCCACCCCAAAATTCATACCTCGAAGTTTTAGCCCCCAGCACCTCAGAATGTGACTACATTTAAAGATATGACCTCTAAAGAGGTTATTAAATTAAAATGAGGCAGTTATGGCCTAATCCAATATGACTGTTGTCCTTATAAGAAGACATTAAAGCCAGACTCGGTGGCTCAGCCTGTAATCCCGCACTTTTGGGAGGCTGAGGTGAGTGGATTGCCTGAGCCCGCGGGTTCAAGACCCACCTGGACAACTTGGCAAGACCTCATCTCTACAGTAAATCAAAAATTAGCCCGGCGTGGTAGCACATGCCTGTAGTTCCGGCTACTTGGAAGGCTGAGGCGGAAGGATGGCAGGAGCCCAGCAGGTCGAGGCTGCGGTGACCGGGAGCGGCCACTGCATTCCAGTCTGGGCGACAGAGTGAGACTCCAACTCAAAAAAAAAAAAAAAAAAAAGAAGAAGACATTAAAACCCACAGAGAGACACCAGGAGTTCAAATGCACAGAATGAAAGATCATGTGAGGATACAGGGAGAAAGTGGCCCTTTATAAGCCAAGGAGTGAGACCTTAGGAGAAACCACCCCTGCCAACAATTTGATCTTAGACTTCCAGCCTCCATGACTGTGAGAAAATAAATTACTGTTGTTAAAGCCACCCAGTCTGTAGCATTTTGTTAGGGCAATCCTAACTGATATAACTACCATGGCAAATTGAGGAAATAGAGACCAATTTAAAAGGAGAAAATAATAATGTTTCTAAATCTCTCTACTCAGAGACAACTTCAGTTGTGATTTTTCTTACAATTTAAAAATCTATATTGTATATGAAGAAAAATAGAGCCGATGGAAGGGATCATATTCTACATCTAACTTGTCTTTTTATTTTGCATAAATGTCACTTTGTGCCATAATTAAAACATTAATAATGTTTTGCACCATACTTTTTCTAGACAAACCCACATACCCTACTCTTCAATTATATTACACATATTATTAACTAGATTTCTTTCTTTAGTAGTCACTATAGATAGATTTCCATAATGTTCCATAATCTACTGACATAGATTCCCATCTGCATTAGTAAATATAAATTGTGTCATGTAAAGTTTTATATAATATTTCATAGAACAAAGATTGCAGGTTCTCCTGAATCCTATATCCATTGCCATTTAAAATTTATTTCCTTTTTTAGTTAAAAAAGAAAAAGAAAAGAATTATAAGGGTTACTTGATGGCATAGATGTGCACAGCGAAATTCTTCCCTTAGAAAAGTTTCCTGAGGTTAGAGTTTCTGAAAGAGTCAGAGGGCGTGTGCTTAGAATGCCTGCTTGTTGTCCTATAGGTGGATGGTAATACTGTAGTACCAGCGGCATGCAGACCATTTTGCCCATACAAGAACATTTAACGTTGTTTTTAACCTAGGCTTATTTGGGCTATACATTATATCTCACAGAGGATTTTTCATAATTCTTGGTCATTTGCATTTCCTTTTATTTGTACTGCCTGCTTGTATTATCCCCCTGCTTTTAAAAGTCGATATATTTACTTTTACTGTTTTAGAAGATCTTTTTATGTCATAGCAAGATTCTTTTATGTGTATTTGGGAATTCACTTCCTGCTCATTCTTCTTCCCAGTTTTACTTATCTCTTAACTTTGTACATGGCAGGTTTTTGTTTTATTTCAAAGCATTTTAATTTTTTATATATTAGCACCTATTAATCTTTTCCCTATATTACTTCTGATTTTGGTTGCATGTTTGGAATGAACATTCACACCCAGATATTCACATAACTTTTCACCTTATGTTTTCTTTATTGTCTTTATGACTTCTTTCTTTTTTAAAAACTTTCAAATAGACCATCTGGAATTCATTTTGCTGTGAGGTATGAGGTAGGAATGTAACACTATTTTCCCCTAAGATGGTTAGTAGGTTGTCACAACATATTGCCAGCTGATCTGTCTTTTTCCCATAGACTTAAAGAGACATTATTCTATGTCTCTGTGCACGTGTGTGCCTCCACACAGCAGGCAGCATTATGCAAGATGAGAGTATGAGACCTGTCAAGACCACCTCTCTGTGCCTCTGCTCTGTCTCAGCACCTGTGGTGCCAGTTCTGATAGTTGTTCTTCCAGATGAACTTTGGCATATAAGCTATTGGGATATTAACTGGCATTTTGTCATATTTATGCATTAATTTGCAGATAATTATAACAAACTTATTAGCTAAATACAACAAATGTTTTGTTTCTTCCTTTCCAGGAAGAAGTTTTACAGCTTATTTACCTCTCTTTCCTTCCTGGAGGTGCTAGAACATGGCTGCACGGAGGTGCTGAGACATAACGCTGAGAATGGACGTCCTTATTTTATTCCCAGCCTTACTCTGGATCACTCTCATGCTTCTCCATCAGTATAGTGCTGGCTGAGTACTTCTGACAAATACTCCTCATGATGTGAGGAAAATACAGCTAGGAGCAGTTGTTGAATTTTATGATCTGCCATGCAAGCAATTATGAAATCATTGCTTAGATTTTCTTCTTTAACAAATTGCTGTTATAAGTTATATTAACATATTCATGCTAATAGGTTATTTCCATATTCTTCAGAACAAATCTGTCTAGTTTGTGGTATTATTCTTTGAATTTATTCCTGGGTTTAATGTCAAAATATTTTTTAAAATAAATATTGCATCTATATTCATAAGGGCAATTGTTCTATAGATGCTTTTTATTGTTGTCTTTACTAACTCCTGGTTTAAACCTGAGATGCCAGCCTTCTATAATCAGTTTGAGACAATTTTTAAACTATGTTTTAAGATTTTTCAAACAGCATCACATTGAACTATTTCATCAAGGTCTAATAAAATCATTCGTAACTTAGATTATTTATAAGGAGCTGAAGGAAGATGAGCAGTAATTTGTATTTTTAAAAAACGTTCCCTCCCTGGGAAAGCAGTAATTTGTATTTTTAAAAAACTTTCCCTCTCAGAATTCTTTGATAGAAAAAGTAGTTTTACCCACGTGGTTGAGACCAGCCCGGGCAACTTGGTGAGACCTGTCTCCACAATAAATCAAAAATTGACCGGGTGTGGTAGCACACACCTATAGTTCCGGCTGCTTGGAAGGATGAGGCAGAAGGATCTCCCGAGCCCAGCATGTCGACACTGGGGTGGCCGTGAGTGTGCCACTATAATCCAGCCTGGGCGACAGAATGAGACTTCAACTCAAAAAAAAAAAAAAAAGAAAGAAAAAGTAGTTTTACAATTTATGTTGTTAAACATTGTTATCCTTTTATCATTATTTTCTAATTTTATTTAATTGTGGTCAGACAAAAAGGCTTGTAGAATTTCTGCTTTATTTAACACTAGAGTTTAAGAATATTTTTAAGCCTGGTCTATGATCAATATTTATAAATGTTGAATTAATATATTACAATCTTAAAAAGAATGTGCTTTATCTCTTTGTGGCTTACATTTTCTTTGTAGCTACTATGTCAGGTTAGTTAATTATTTTATTCAGAACTTCATGTTTTTCTTTCTTATCTTTTTAATCTAAAAATTTTGTGCAATGTGTTAAAACTTTTCAGTACCAAACACTTTTATCAAGTTTTTATGTATTTCATAATTTAGTATTATTTCTTCTGAGTCTAATGTTTATGACTATAATGTCTTAATTGTGGATTGTATATTTTATTAATAAAAATGATTTTTTGCTCCATTTACTATTTTTAGCCTTCTATAAAATATTTGATATACTATTCTTTCCTTTACTTTTTGTTCATATTCAAATTTATCTTTTAGATCCTTGCCCACCTCCTAAGTGTCAAAATATCGAACATTCTACTACCATTTTTACTTTTTTTTTTTTCTTCTTTTTTTTCTGAGTTGGAGTCTCACTCTGTCACCCAGACTGGAGTGCAGTGGCACGCACCCAGCCACCACAGCCTCGACCTGCTGGGCTCCGGCAATCCTTCTACCTCGGCCTTCCAAGTAGCTGGAACTACAGGCATGTGCTACCATGCCCGGCTAATTTTTTGATTTATTGTAGAGATGAGGTCTTGCCAAGTTGCCTAGGCCGGTCTCGAACCCTCAGGCTCAGGCAATCCACTCACCTCAGCCTCCCAAAGCACAGGATTGCAGGCTGAGCCACCGAGCCCGGCTCCATTTTTACTTTAAATAAATGTAAGTGTGTGGTGTGTATGTTTATTTTTGAAGCATTCTGTGATACTTAGTCTTTGGATAGGAAGTTTAACATACTTACTTTTTGGATATATGATGATAACTGTTACGTTCAGTAATATTCTTGGTATCTTATTTCATCTTTTACAGTTATCATACTTCTAATATTTCCAATTTTATCTTCTTTTCTTTCTTTTTTTTGAGGCAAAGAAAAAAAGTATATTTAAATGTAAATTAGAGAAAAAAAGAGAAGGAAGAGAGAAAATTCACCTCCCCAAAGTGGGGGAGGGGGCCAAAGCCAGGAAGTATGGCGACCACCATAGCTCAAAGAGCACATGGTTCTTTTCTTTCAGTGAGTTAAGCCAGTAGTGTCATTCTCTTTTGTTTGTTCACAATTTGGTAAACTATATATTAAATTTCTCTTTTCCAGTGGTTACTTTTTAGGTTTTTGGTTTTTGAGGGTTTTTTTTGTTGGAGTCTCACTCTGTCACCCAACCGGGAGTACAGTGGCACACTCATGACCACTGCAGCCTTGACCTCCTTGGCTCAGGCAATCCTTCTGCCTCAGTCTTCCAAGTAGCTGGAAGGAACTATAGGCACACAAACCACACATTACACACCTGGCTAATTTTTCTTTCTTTTTTTTTTTTTTTTTTAATTATGGAGACGAGGTCTCACCAAATTGCCCAGGCTGTTCTCAAACCCCTGGACTCAGACAATTCTCTTGCCTTGACCTCCCAAAGTGCTGGGATTACAGGCTTGAGTCATTGCACCCGGCAGTTTTTTAAAACCAAAACACAGCACATAAACAACCCTGGCCTTGTATTTTGCTACAACTGTAAAAAAATGAAATGGTTTTCATAAAACAGGTTTTGAGAGAGAAAGACATCTTCTATTTCCCTCCTCTTCCTACCTTTCCATGTCTGATATAGATACTACATAGCTGGAGAGATGGCCAAGGAGAGGTTTGAATTTGCCCTTTTTGGAGGAGAATTAGTTCAGTATGGCTTTGTCTATACCACAGAGATTCTATGTCAGAAAGAAAAGTGATAAGCTAAGAACATGACAATATAAAAAGCTATCATTCAGGGGAAATGAAGTGAACATGTTTACATATTATGTTTCTTTTAAAACTATGTTGATCTTCTTTTAATCAATGTAAGTTTAAACTGTGCTAATTATGAAAGCTATTTGCTATTGAAAGTGTATGGTGTGGGTATGTGAGTATGTGTTTGTGGTGTAGATAGTACATGCTAGGTATTTGGAATGTGTACTTTGTGGTGTTTATGTGGTTTGTGTCTACGTATGTGATGTGCAGATGCAGTGTTTGTATAGATGTGTCATATATTTGAGTTATATGTGTCTATGTTTATGGTATATATATGTCTGTGATGTGGTGTTTACGATATATATATATATGTCTGTGATGTGATGTGTGTGTGACTTGCATGTAGTTATATGTGGTTTGGAAGTATGATATGGCATTTGTGTAGACAGTATGTGTACCTGTGATGTATATTCAGTGTGCCTAGTGTGGTATGCTTGGCACGTATGCATATCTGAGATACGTCTGTATGTGCTTGTATGTGTATGTCATGCTAGTGTCTACAGTATATATGGTATGGTGTATATGTGTGGTGTAGTATGTATGTGTGCTGTGTATACATGTACAGTACAGTATGTTTGGTACATGTGTGGTATGTGTGGCGTATCTGGTATGTGTATATGGTGAAACATGTAACATCATGTAATAGCATGTGTGGCATGGGATGCTAAGTGGAGTGTGTAGGTGCATTTGTTGGTGATGTGTTGTGGTTGGCATATGTATGCAGTGTGTATATATGTTTGGTTGTGATATAACATGTATTTATGGTATATATGACATGGTATTATATATAGTATAGTATGTGCTATGTCTGGTGTGCATATTATAGCTCATGTAGTCCTTGTGTGTGGCCTGTGTGTATATATCTGTGATGGATTGGGTGTGAGGTATAGTGTGACATACAGTAGCATGCATGGTGTGGGATGGTATGTGATGTGTGAGGTATGTTCATGCATGACATGGTGTATGTTTTAATCAAGAGTCTTGTACTGGACGTTGGCAGGAAAGGTAAAATGCTTTTTCACTCCATGCTAGGCAAATCCCAGTGAGACCAAATTGAGAGGACTGAAATCCACCCTGGGCAGTCTGTCCTCCCAGGCCCAACAGGAGGCATTCTTGTGGAAATGGAAAACAAAAGCCCTCAGATCTGGGGAAATTTACTGAAGAGCCAGTATTAAGATGAATTGCTCCAGGAGTTAGAGATCTTCTGAAAATAGAGAAACAAAGCCAAGTGTTTTTTCTTTCTCTTACTCAACAATAATCAATACAGAAGAATTATATGACCAAATGTGGTGGGGATTTCTCCTCACCAACAAGCAAACCATCAATTCTTTGGCAGATAGTTCTGACACTGTCTACCTGGAGGTAGCATTAGATTCCATAGGTTGAGGGCTCATTTTTCAAGACTCCCCCCTGCTCCCAATGCCAATCACAAGCCCAGGTTGCTCCACCTGTACTTCTGATTCACTAGCTATAGATTAAGATTACCACGGCCCCCTCCTAAGGTTCGATTAACTTGCTAGAGCAGCTCACAGAACTGAAGGAAACACTTACTTACAGTTACCAGTTTATTACAAAAGATATTTCAAAGTTTACAGATGAAGAGATGCATAGGAAGAGGCACGTGGGAAGGGATGAGGAGCTTCCATGCCCTCTTGGTCTGTCAGCCTAAAAATAAAAAGCTGAAAGTTTTCCTTTAAATGCCACTGTTTATTTTTTACCATTCTGATCTGGTCCATTTGTTTCAAAAGATACATTTTAATTTGTTTTGGCTTGCCTCTGATGGCTTTCTACCTGCCAAAAACAATCCTCTAGTACATTGTCCAGGGGTTGGCTTTTCTATACAAATATGAACTGTCTTAAATTATTGGACAACATTAAACTCATAGTGACAATTTAGGCGAGAGGCGGGTCCTGGGGAGATTGGGACCTTGAGCCACTCTAGACCTTGCTTGGGATGTTGTCCAGGAGGTTATGGGAAGAAACTTGTTTTGAAGTTGATCTCATGGGTTTGCTATTATTATGTAACACTTGCAAAGAACTGAGATCCATGTGGTTAAGTCCCAGAGCAATGCTGTGGTCAAAACAACACAGTACAGCTACCAACAGCTATTTCAAAATAATTAAAGTTTGAAGGAAGAAAGTAAGGAAGGAACAAAGGAAAGAAAGAAGGAAGAAAAAAGAAGGGGTTACAGAACTGGAAACGCTACCTTAAGTCCTCTTTTGTCTCCCCTGCCTCAACCTCATGGCTGCCCTCAGGTTGCTGACATGATTGTAAACCTCTCAGTACTACTCACCTCAGCCCTTCCAAAACATCCCTTTCTTCCTGGAGGGTTAATTTATTATTCCAGACTCAATAAATAAAGTCACAAATAATCTACCTCACAAAAAAGAAACTTCTTAGAGGCTAGGGCTGAGGGGGAGAACCCAGAACGGAGAGGATGAGGCAGACACCTCCTTAGTGAACATGTGGAGGGAGGGGCTGAGATGGGCATTTGCTAATCTGAGAGAGCATTTTGCTTCAGACATCTTTGAGACCTGTGATGCCACTTTTTCTCCTTCTAAAGAAGTCATGCTTATCTATCACTGCATATATCCGTTTCCAGCACCTTAGATGGAATCTGGGCTATTTCCACAGGAATACTTTCTCAGCAACTGAAACCCAGCAACTCCTTCAGCAACATTCACTACCTCCTGCCACTAAGGTTTTCCCCCATGGGAGTAGCTTCCCCTCAGTGATAGATATAAACAATCCTCACAGAACATGTAAAAGGATTTTTCCTGTTGCTTTCTAATGGTATAGCTAGAGGTCACTTAGAGCTGCTGAGGGAGCCCATTGACTTTTGCAAGGAAGGAGAGAAGAAAACACACACACACACACATTAAATATGATATTGGCAAAAAATAAACAAACAAGGAAATTTCGAGGGCCTGGAAAGGAGCAAGGGAGGAGAAAGGGCACAGAGCTCACATCATAAACCTGCCTATATTTACTCAGGGTCTCTTATTTCTCCTGAGCCTTCCAGGGATGTGCTTCTTTGAGTTGTCTGAGGCTGAGTCCAGGTACAGCGTCAGGACTTCCTGTCCAGGCAGTCATCTCAACTCAGGGGAAGCCTCTTTAGGGAGCATCTGAGGAATAGGAGCACTTTGCAATGAGCCTACATGTTTGTTTTCTCATTCTTTCTGCAAAGCACCTGTGACGTGTACACAGTTCACAGATCACAGATCCCAGGCTCTGGTCACTTGTGGTGAGTGCCTTCTTTACCAGAACTTGGCTTGATACAGAAACCTACTAATGTCTGTCCATATTGCCACAGCCCCTAGAGAAGGGCATGGCAAAGGCACAAGCGCTCCTGCACATTCCTGAACAATATTCCTTAGAGCTAATAAAAAATGTGCTTCCCCTTATTGCCTATGCACTCCCAGTAGCTTCAGGGGATCCTTGCCCTTCCAGTAGTCTATGCCCAATCAACTGAAAGATGCAAATCTTCATTTATTCCCCTTTTCTGAGTGGTTATACCTTTGAATGACATAGTATCAATGTAATCGTAAGCCTTGTGATTTGTATAATTTTTCTATCAATGTAATCATAAGTTTTGTGATTTGCATGACTTTTGAGTAATGCATGATGTCTTAGGCCTTGTAAATTCCTTTTACTCTATGGCAAGCTTAATTAACCCTTCTGTTAGGCCCTACTGATAAAAGCTATGAGATATCTCTGATACCTGGCACCAGGAAGTCTGGACCAAAAATTGTCACTATCGATAAATGCGACTGAAACTCAAGTTCTATACAATGCTCTACTGGTCACGTGGCTAATGCATAGGTACTAACAACTCTGGACTTATAAAACTGAACTGTAAAAGCCTGGGAGGTGAGCAGAACCATTTTAGAGAGATCTTGAGTCTGGCTCTGCTCCCTGGATTCAAACTCAGGAATAAACTTATTTCTACTAGTTCCTTGCCCCTTTGATTTATTGGTATCCAGGGGAGCAGCTGACCATGACAAGCAAGCAGTACTGAGTACCATGCACAGCTCTAGGTTCTACTTCATTTGCTACAGCCCTGGCAGGTAAGTAGCTTAATATCCATGTTTGTCAGGTAACAAACAGGCACTGAGAGATTTGCATCCTTTGCCCAAGGTGACACAATTTTGGGTGCTGGGACCCAAATCTAGGAGTCTGGTGCTTGTGTCTGGGCTGTGACCCCATGACTATGTCACAGTAGAATGAATTGGGAACTAGCCCTGTCCTGAAAGGCCTAAAGACATCACGGTGTCCTGTAGTCTCCTGGACAGTCATCATGATTCAAGTGCCAGGGACAGCATCACAGCCTCATCATTAGAAGTTGTTTAAATGTGGTCACATCAAATGTATCTTCTTTGTCTTCTTTTAGTAGACTTTATGCTTTTTTATGCCTGTTCCAATTTAAGTAGAAATCCAGAAGTTCTTGGTTATCTCAAGGAAAGAAAGAACTGAGAAAACTAGCAATGATCATGCTGAAGCAGGGACAGAGCAGCAGGATCTGGGCCAGGCCAGTTCTGACACTAGGACTTTGGGACAAAACGGTGGGCAGGCCTAAGGACTGCCCAGGAGCTCCATCATAAGCATTGTAGTTCAGCTTATTTTTTAGTAAAATCATTAACTTCAAAGTATTTATTTTTTTAATTTTTATTTTTTTGAGTCAGAGTCTCACTCTGTTGTCCAGGCTGGAGTGCAGTGTCACGCTCACAGTCAGTGCAGCCTAGACCTGCTGGGTCCTTCCGCCTCAGTCTTCCAAGTAGTTGGAACCACAAGCGCACACCACCATTCCCGGCTAATTTTTTGATTTACTGTAGAGATGAGGTCTTGCCAAGTTGCCCAGTCTGGTCTCGAACCTGTGGGTTCAGGCAATCTTCTCACCTTGGACCCCCAAAGTACTGGGATTTTAGGCGTGAGCCACCACACCTGGCCAATTCCAAAATATTTAAATTTGATGATTTAAGAATTCACAAATGCAGAACTTAGGCATCTCACTGGAAGCATACTTGCCACACTAGGTTGATTCTATAAAATGTGGCAAATATGATGTATCTTGTAACATTGCAAACCCTTTCTTTCCTTTCCTTTTGTTCTTTTCTTTTTTAAGATCAAAATTAGAATATATAAAGTGCTTAGAGAAGGTAGACGCGCTCAATAAATAATGCAATTGTAAATTGTTAAAAGCATGTCATTTATCTGGTGTATCTCCCTACTCTCTGTTCTGAGCACCCTGTTGAAGTAGTTGGTAATGCCTCACTTAAAAGGAATCATGAAGAATTGTGCTTGTTTTCAAAAGATTTTTTATTGTGGCAAAATACACATAACATAAAATACACTCTTTTAATCATTTTTAAGTGTATAATTCAGTGGTATGAAGTACAGTCACATTGCTATGCAGGCTTCATTCACCACCATCAAACTCCAGAACTTTTTCATCATCTCAAACAGGAACTCTGTTCCCGTTAAACAGTAACTTTCCACTCCCTTCTCAACCGCTAGTCACCACCATTCTTTCTGTCTCTATGATTTTGACCACTCTAGGTATAGGATATAAAGAGTTTTGACTAACGTCAACCATAATAAACCTTAAAACTCTAGAATTTAAGTAAAGGGTTGATTTTCTCACGTCTTTGCACAACTATTACCCTTCACAAAAGTTTCCAAATCAAAGAGAGAAGGAAAGCAGGGTCTCCTTGTCCAAAGTCCACAAGACTTTCCCAGCTGTGAGGTTGCTGATAATCCACCTTGGACCTCTGAACTTCTAGCTCCCCTACCTCCTCTCAGTTCTTGCTACCTGCCCAGAACCTGGAAGCTTGACCACATTCTAACCTTGGTCCCACTGGGAAAGGTTCTCACTTTTTTTTCCCCAGTATTGCTGCCATTTGCTTTCTCTTGTATTTCTCCCACAGGACATCTACTGCCTGGGTAACAGTGTTCTTTCACATTGTCCTCAATTAAACCTTGCTCAGCCAGTTTTTTCCTAGAAATGACCAATTAAATCATCTAAGGACCAACCTATCAGAAATAGACTTGCTAGAAATCACCATTTATGATTCTATTTCAAATTCAAATCAGGAACTGTTGCTGATCAGGAATGCATTTGCAATGTGGTGTCAAATTGTTGCAGATGGGTCCCAGACCCCCACATCTGATGACTAAAAAGTATTTCCTAGTATTTGCTGAAGAATGAAAGCTTTCCAATTAGTCACTGGAGTCAGACTTTTTCTTCCATAGTTTCTAACAGGAAGAAAGAGGAATGAAGGGAATGGAACGGAAGGAACGAGGAGAGGAGTTGAGGGTGGGGGAGAGGAAAAGAGAGGAGGAGAGGGAGATGGAAGGAAGGAAAAGAAAAAGGTGCTCTTTATGGCAAAATTCAGTGATGAGATTTCCATTTTGCTTATATGACTGACTAGATAGAAAGCCAAACCTGCAGAATGTCTAAAGATGCTAGATAGAATATTTTTAAATCTCTTTAAAATCATGATTAATCATATGTGAAAATAATGTCCTTAAAGTCTAGAAATGATGAGGCTATTCAAAGCTGGTATAGGAGCCATGGGAAAAGCTTGCCCTTTGCCTCTGAAGGTTAACTGAAAAATCAACTCACAAAAATGCAGATTAATAAGAGAAATGGCATACAAGTGTATTAACGTGTATGCAGGGGGAAATCACAGGGTGATTACCAATATCTCAGTGGGACCCAGATACTTATTTTCAGAGAAGGATGAGGGATATGGGGAATATGGATAATTCTGTTGAGTGGCAATAAATAATTAGTAGGGAGAATGAATAGATCAGGGAACAGAGATTAACTTGTAAATAGCTTTCTTTAGAAATTGAATGAGCCTGAAAGACAGATTATCTTGTGAATGGGCCTGTTCAGGTGAGGTTACATTCCTGGTCTTCTTTTCTGCAATACATGATGAGATAAGAGGAGGAAGAAAAAAAAACTTTTTTCTTTGGTGGGTCCCCAGGATCCTTACATAAATTGGGCAAAAGCCTCTTCCATCCCCTGTTGATCTCTAAGGGCCTTTCATTCAAAATTCGAATTATGGCCAGTCGTGAGGTAGTTTTAACATATCAAATAAGCATAATATGTTTCTCTTAAAATTTCAGGGATTTTTTTGGAAAAATATTTTTTTGGAATAATTTTAAAATTTGAAATTTCATTTTGGGAAGTATGTCAAATATTAAAGGTTTAAAACACAATCAAATTATGATTATAGGAAAATCACTGTAAAATAATTATCATTCATTTAGACAAAGTGATAATTTTAAAAATTGAAAACTTTACTCTTTGATAGAAAGAAGACTCAGTTTTCCAAACAATTAGAAGAACTAATAAAGACAATGAGGCATTTTTTTTTGCAGTTTTCTTGAAAGTTGAACAAAAACCCTTTACTATCTCTTCTTAATACTATATGAAGATCTTGTTCGAAAGAGAAAATTCTATCTTTGTGTCAGTATGCTAAAGTTAATTTTAATAAAACCCTACAAACAAATCCACCCAATTTCAGTCAGCTTTAACCCCACAACACAAGATTTCTATCAACCTTTTATAACCTCTTACAATTTTTTATTAAAGTGCAGATTAATGCTCTAAGAAAACGCCTTTGTTCCTATGCAGGGGCCCAGACTCTGGCCTTGCATCAGTGTGCTTTTGACAGCAATGCTCAATCTTTAGAAATAACTTAATTCCCTTCTAATTTTAGCAAACTTGAGGCCATACATAAAATTCTTTTCATGAGATCAGTCTTCCATAGACCTTCTACAACTTGCTTAAACCTTCCGTTTTGTCTTGTGGTTTTCTTTTTAATTCAACAAAAATTTACTTTCCTTTCTCCCTTATTGTTTTGACCACGCACAGTTCTCATTCACGTAAAAGAAAAAAATTACTCTTTCTAACTTCGTTTATAGAACTTACTTTCTTTGTACACTCTGTATATAGAAGTTTCTCATATAGAGTAGTTTTAATTATATATATAGTCGTTTTGGTTACACATAGAAATAGAATTTTAACTTTTAGTAACCCTAATTTTCTTTTCTTTCTTTCTTTTTTTTTTTTTTTTGAGTTGGAGTCTCACTCTGTCACCCAGACTGGACTACAGTGGCATGTTCCCGGCCACTGCAGCCTGGACCTGCTGGGCTCCGGCGACCTTCCACCTCAACCTTCCAAGTAGCCCGAACTAGAAGCTACCACACCCGCCGGTTAATTTTTGATTTATTGCAGAGATGCGGTCTCACCAAGTTGCCTGCCTGGGTCCCGAACTCACGAGCTCTGGCAATCCACTCGCCTCAGCCTCCCAGTGCTGGAATTACAGACTGACCCACCAAGTCTGACCGTAACACTAATTTTCAGTGAAAAACATAAAAAGTAAGTAATTTTGAAATGTTTGAAATGATAACTAAGCCGGGCTCGATGGCTCAGCCTGTAATCCCGCACTTTTGGGAGGCTGAGGGGAGTGGATTGCCTGAGCCCGCGGGTTCGAGACCCGCCTGGGCAGCGAGACCTCAGCTCTACAATAAATCAAAAAATCAGCCGGGTGTGGTAGCGCATGCCTGTAATTCCGGCTACTTGGAAGGCTGAGGTGGAAGGATCACCGGAGCCCAGCAGGCGAGGCTGCGGTGGCCGGGAGCGGCCACTGCACTCCAGTCTGGGCGACCAAGTGAGACTCCAACTCAAAAAATAAATAAATAAATAATGATAACTAAAAGACATTGGACTTAGTTTTTCTTTTCTTTATTAGTATTAATTTTTTTTGAGTTGGAGTCTCACTCTGTCACCCAGGCTGGAGGGCATTGGCATGCTCCCGGCCGCTGCAGCCTTGACCTGCTGGACTTCTGCGATCCTTCCACCTCAGCCTTCCAAGTAGCCGGAACTACAGGGGCGCGCTACCATGCCCAGCTAATTTTTGATTTATTGTAGAGACGAGGTCGCGCCAAGTTGCCCGGGTGGGTCTCGAGCCCATGGGCTCTGACAATCCTGTTGCCTCGGCCTCTCAAAGTGCTGGGATTACAGGCTGTGCCACCATGCCTGACCTAGTTTTTATTTTTTTAATAAAGTATTTGGTTTAGGCAAATACTTTTTTTTTTTTTTTCAGTTAGAGTCTCACTCTGTCGCCCAGACTGGAGTGCAATGGCCGCTGCTGACCACCACAGCGTCGACCTGCTGGGCTCCGCGATCCTTCCGCCTCACCCTTCCAGTAGCTGGAACTACAGGCTTGCGCTACCACGTCCGGCTAATTTTTTTTATTTATTGTAGAGATGAGGCGGGTCTCGAACCCACAGGCTCAAGCAATACTTTTTCTTTAAGCCAATTGATTAGAGCTCTTTTATTTATTTTGGTAGTAAAATACCGCATATGCATGACACATATAAACATTTGCCAGTTTTCAAATAATTTCTCTTCCTCCTTTAGACTATGATGCTCTTGATTACCTGTTCTGTTGCCTAATAGGTAATCATAATCCTAAATTTGCACTTCCAAAGGGATAACTCTTAGGCAAAAATTTATATCTCAAAGATAGAGAACTTAGAATCAAACACTATTATTTGCTGAAACAAGAAGGGCATAAATAAAAGTCCAGTCAAAACAAGGTTGCCAAGATAAATATCTGAAACAAAAGTAAGGTTTGATATGTAAACTTTAAGCTAATGTCTTTCCTGTTGTAAACCTTTCTAGTGACTTGGGTGTAGGGAAAGGCCCATATAAATGGAATTTTCATTTATAGATGTAAATTTCTTTTACAAAGAGTTTCAAAATAGCTATCTAAATGCCAGAAAGTCATATTTTGGAGAACAATCTTGTTATATGTAATCTTTTCAATTTAGCTCATTTCTTGATTACATTACTGACTTCAGGGTGGAGCCTTTCAATAAATAGGGCAAATTAAGTATTTGCAGTTTCCAGGGCCAGGGCCTAATATGTAAATATGTGAAAAGTAGGCACTTGAAGGCAGTGCATCTAGAACTTTAAAAATCACGAATCTCAATTCTGTATTGGATTCTAGGCCCTACTAAAAGGGGAAAACGCATGGGACCAGGCTGTGCAATGTTCTCACAGTGTTCCTTGCTATAGAGACATTCCCCTGAAACTAGTGGGTAACCTAATGCTCATCAGGATATTCTATAAGCAGCCCATACCCACAGGAGTCATACCCCTTGGTGGTGAGTGTTCCCACAACTTCCAACTTCCAGTGTTCAAGTCTGTCTTTTTATCTGAACACACAAATAAATGAGTAGCCCCCTGCAGCGACATTTCACTGCAATAGCGTCAGTCACTTCTAAAACAGCAGCCTTCGCTAGTGACTTGTCAGTCATTGCATATACTGAAGTTAAATTTTCTTTCACAGTAACAAGCGGAACTTTCAGAGATAAATACTGATACCTCAAAAGCCAAAGAGATCAGGTAACTTATTTCAAAAGAGAGCAGAGCTTTACACCTGAAAGAAGCCTATTCTTAACTTTTCATATTCCACAGGGAAAACACAAAACACCAAAAAGAAGGTGTGTAGCAAAATTTTTGTGTTGCTCAAGGGATCTCAGAGTCATTAGAAATCTCTTCTAGATTTATCTATGTGTTATTGAAAATGGCAAAGAAAAGAACAGCAGAAGGAGAAGGAAATAGTTAACAAGAGTTAGAGTAGCCAATTTGGGGAGCTTTTTGAACTTTCTAAAAGGCCAATGAAGTTTTACATTTATCTTGGCAAAAAATATGCCAAGACAGAAAGAAAACAGACAGATAAATAATTTTAAAAAGGAGTTTCAGTTGACTGAGATAGAATCCAAAAGACAAAGGACTAGAAAGATCATTTTATTTTTTCAAAAAATATATAGCTTGAATATCAACTTTTAATTAAGCTGACTTCAGATCATAGAGTTCTTTAAAAAAAAAAAAAGAAAGAAAAGAAAAGAAAATCTTTCCAAATCTCTTTTCATCAGATTTCAGCCAGGATGTTTATAAAGTAGGTCTCCCATTTAGTTTGGCTCTAAAACCAGATTTTTTTTCCCCAATTGTGTGTGCAAATGAATTTCTTTAGACATTTCAAAGGATCCTCATTTTGACTATAGCTACTTATAATCATACTAGATTTATTGGGTTCACTTTCCTAGATATTTACAAGAAGAAGCACCATAAGTGATATACATATATCCATCTGATGTTTAACTAACAGTAGTTGTTTACAAATTGAAAAGCCAAGCCCCAATCTTAAGCAATAGAAAACCACTGCAATCTTAAAAGTATGCTATGTAAAATTAGATCACCAGTGCTACACTGCCAGTTCCTTGACCTAAACTTCCAGTTCTGAGACAAAGGCAGAAAAACCTTCACCCAAACCTTCTGCTGTGAGACAGAGGCAGGAATTAAAAAACAAACAGCCTGGTTCGGTGGCTCAGCCTGTAATCCCGCGCCTTTGGGAGGCTGAGGTGAGTGGATTGCTTGAGCCCGTGGGTTTGAGACCTGCCTGGGCAACTTGGCGATACCTCATCTCAACAATAAATCAAAAATTAGCCGGGCGTGGTAGCATGCACCTGTAGTTCCGGCTACTTGGAAGGCTGAGGCAGAAGGATCGCCGGAGCCCAGCAGGTCGAGGCTGCGGTGGCCGGGAGTGGACATTGCACTCCAGTCTGGGTGACAGAGTGAGACTCCAACTCAAAACAAACAAACAAACAACAACAACAACAAAAAAACAGTTTTCTGCAAAGCTCTTGACCTGAATCTTCTATTAGAGGCAGAGACTAAAAAGGGAAAAAAAGGGTTTAAAAAATACCCAAATAAAGTCTAGACCTTTAACTAAGGAGTGAGGAGTCCAAATTCAGAAGAACTCACTTGAAACATTCCATGGGACTTATGAAGATGGAATTCAGTGGGTTCCTGCTGGTATCAAGTGGAACTTTCAGACATAAATACTGGGTGGCCAGGTGGAGTCACTTTGAATCCTGCTGACTATGTCAGATC
Organism: Cephalopachus bancanus; assembly: GCA_027257055.1. Lineage (NCBI taxonomy): Eukaryota > Metazoa > Chordata > Mammalia > Primates > Tarsiidae > Cephalopachus > Cephalopachus bancanus. The sequence goes on from JAPVLO010000113.1 coordinate 7,362,731, forward strand.
AGTCTAAAAGGAAGAAGCTAATTAATATATGGTAGAGAATTTATTTGGGCAAAGTTTGAGAATTGCAACCTGAGAGCACAGATTCAAGTTGCCCTGATATACACTCTTATTAGCAGTAGTTACAAGTGTATTTTTAGAGGAAAAGAAGATAAAAATTTCTGAGTTGTTTACCAAGAATTTACATTAAAATAACAAACTGTTGATTGGCGTACACTGTTCTTTGTATCACAAGTTTCATGAATATGAAGACAATGGGTGATACAGCTAGTCAGAAATAAAATGACTAAACAATTGCCCTAGGCATGGTTGTGTGAGAATTTGGACCTCTCACTCCTTAGTTAAAGGTCTAGACTTTATTTGGGCAATTTTTTAAACCCTCTTTTTCCTTTGAGAGCAAGGACTTTAGTCTCTACCTCTGATAGAAGATTCAAGTCAAGAGCTTTGCAGAAAACTGGCTCTTTTTAAAAGTTCCTGCCTCTGTCTCACAGCAGAAGGTTTGGGTGAAGGTTTGGGTGAAGGCATGGTTGTGGGAGCATGATTGAAGTCCCATACTCATATCTCTCTGGGTCTGATACATTTTGCACACCTCACATAGCTTAGACTGCTCTGAGCTATTTTTCTTTTCTCAGAATATACTGCCCTCAGGAATCCCCACATGTTCAGGTATCTGGAAGCTCTTTAAATCCAGTCCTTCGGGTTTTTATGAAAACTTCATTATGTAGGCATGATTCATTGGTTGTTGGTAATCAACTTAACCTTCAACTACTCTCTCTTCTCTTTGAAGGCTGAGAAGGTGGGACTGAAAGTCCCAACCCTCTAATTCTGCCTTGGTCCTTCCGGTGTCCAGCACCCATCCTGAAGCTACCTACGGGCCAGTTCCCAGTCAACTCATTAGCACACAAAAAATACACTCAACACTCTGGACGAGCCCAAGGACTTTAGAAGTTGTATGCCAGGAAAAGCGGAAGAAGATCAAATAGTTTCTCAACTATGAGATTGATTACCTTCTGAGAAAAGTGTCATTAGGCACGGGCAATTTTGTTTTTCTTCAAACATCATGGAACGTACTTACACAAACATAGGAGGTGTAGCCTGCTACATACCTAAGCTTTATGGTATAGTCTATTGCTCCTAGACTACAGACTTGTATAGATGATACTGTACTGAATACTATAGGCAAATGATAGAGTTGAAATACAGTATAAAAGACTAAAAAAGAAAGTATACTTGTATAGGGGAATAATCTTATGGTTCCACCACCATTATATATACAGTTCATTATTGACTGAAATAATCATTATGCATGCATTGTTGTATAATTTTCACATCACAGCCCTATATCCAGATCCTATGTTTTGGCAATGAATTTGTTTATTTCCTGATGATAGTGGGATTTCTTTCTATCAATTGTTACAAAGATGGCTGATGCAAGGCGCAAGGGGTGGCCTCAGAGGGTAGCCTCGGAGAACAGGACTAGTGAATGACTATGTGGGGCCAGTTACGAGTTGTAGATTGAGGCGTTCAAGGACTCACCTTTCCTCTGAGTGATAGAAGGTGGCCAGGAGTCAGCAGGTGTGCTCAAGTTGAAGCTCATGTGAAAGAATTTCCCTATAGACTCTGAGTCTTCATGGTTACTTGGTTTGTTTGTTCTATGCTATGTTTTTCTCTCATGAACCTCAAGCCTTCAGGAATCTGCCCTTATCTGGGCTGAGGAATAGTAGAGACAGGCCAGCATGTCCATTTTTGAGAACACTAAAAGAGAGGGAGACCCCTGCACCTCTCTAGGGCCAGTTCCAAGAATGTTGAAGTCTTTCAAGGAGCACAAAAGCAGATGCTAGGGGTAACCTGCATCTTTGTGTCTGGTACAGCAGGGAAGCTGCAGAGAGGATGCCTGAGGTGGCATAAGGAGCCAGTGTGGGCAGCCCCACCTTGTGAAGCAACCTGGGAAGGCCCAGCTCAACCCTCCTCCTAGAAACAAATGTAGCCAGGCTCGGTGGCTCAGCCTGTAATACCAGCGCTTTGGGAGGCTGAGGTGAGTGGATTGCCTGAGCCCGCTGGTTCGAGACCTGCCTGGGCAACTTGGTGAGACCTCATCTCTATAATAAATAAAAAAATTAGCTGGGAGTGGTAGTGCGCGCCTGTAGTTCCAGCTACTTGGAAGGCTGAGGCGGAAGGACCGCCAGAGCCCAACAAGTGGAGGCTGCGGTGGCCGGGAATGGCCACTGCACTCCAGTCTGGGTGACAGAGTGAGACTCTAACTCAGAAAAAAAAAAGAAAGAAACAAATGTAGCAGCTCTCTTAGACTGGTCTTGCTGTCTCTGAATTTTCCTCTCATAATTTCCATCATTTTAATAAGCAATCATATGTAATCATATTATTTTTAAATATATAATGTTTTAAGCTATTCTAAATTGCACATAAAGTAAATGTTCTCTTGGATACTTTGCCCACTCCTACTTCTAACTGGTTTGATGGTTATCCTTTTGTATAATTTTCACATGCAAAAATAAGTAGTTTTCTTAACATATACGTCATTACCACACATTTTCTTCAAATATATTTTTTTCGCCTATGGCATAGAGATAGCTCCAGATCAGAACATAAAGAGGCACTCAGTCTTCTTAAACACTGCATTGCAGTGCACGGGACAAATGCATCCTAATTCCACATGACACTGTCTCTGTTGGTGAACATTTTGAGTATTTTCTTTTTATTCCATCTTAAACAATACTACAATGAACATCTTTATGCATGTCTCTTTGCCTAGGCATGTAGTGCTTCTCTAAAATAGCTATTTAGAATTTAAAAGTCAGGATAAGAAATGTACATTTAGAATTTAACAGATAATACCACATTTCCTTTCAAAAGGTCTTGCCAATTGGTATTCCCACCAACTGTACTCTTGCCACTGCCAATTTATTTTTTATTTCTATAAATCTAATAGAACAATGGACTGTCATTGCTATTAAAATTTGCATTTCCTTGGTTATGAAGAGGGTTGTATAACTTTTCATGTTGTCAATCTGGATTCCTTTTTTTGTGAATTGTCCACGCTCAACTTTTCCCCAGTTTGCAATTATTTGTTTTCTTATTGCTTCTGTCACATAAGAGCTTACAATTTTGATGTCATCAACTTTATAAACTTTTTCTTTGTAGCTGGGCATTCAGTTGACTATTTTTATCTAAGAGCTCTTTTTTTTCCCCTTTAGAGAATGTTCTATTATTTATTTTCACATTCTCTCCTCTATATTTCCCCTGTTCTTGTTTTCTGAAATGTTAGATAAATTTTAGAACTTAGACATCTATTCACATTCCTTAACTTTTAAATTATTATGCCCAATTTTGCTGTTCTATTCAGGAAGAATTTCTGCCTTATTTTTCTTTAGTTATGTCAACTCACCATGTGGTATACTGAGTATATGAAGGTTTTATTTATAATTTTACAATAATAGTTGTGTGCATACATCCATATATGCAAACATAATTACATACATACATATTTCCAAGAACTGTGATGATTTATTTTTCATAACAGCTTATACTTTCCTCATGGAATCACTCCGGGAATGTGAATTATTCCAGATCACTCTGGAAATGTGAATTTAATCCCAGTTGATGACCTTGTGGCAAGTCACTTAACCTCTTTGTATTGCTTTTTTCAACTGTCAAATGGGGATAATAATAATACTTGCCTCACAGAGTTCTTTCCACGCATCTCACTCTGGGAATGTGAATTATCTCAACACAAAGTCTCGCAAATTCTGCTTGGTGACCTTGGCTCCTCTATTACTGATACTGGACTTTCTCTGGTGCTGGTGATTCTTAGTATCTGCTCATCTTTGAATCTGGCGTTCTCTGTCTGCCAGACCTATTTTACATTACCTGGTAGAAATTTGAAATGAGCCAATGGGCCAAGTGTCCCATTCTCCTGGATGAGGAGGGCCCTAGCTCTTCCTGGGGATGTCTAGATGCTCAGGTCACTACCCTAACTCTTAGGCTCAGATGCACTTCTCACCATCCCACCTGTTGACAGATGATGGGATGGAGGTGAGGATGACCTGTCCTCTTGCTGCTTCTACTGTGCTGCCCCAACTAGTTGCCTAGGCACTACCCCAGGTACCCTCCTTGCTCCCCTATTCACCACCTCTTGGCTTCACACACCTGGGGAGCAGCACCCACCTTTTGCAAAAGTCCTTTCCTATGTTAATTTGGCTTGTTTCCTTCTTCAATCTGATCTCACCTACTTCTGTCTTTTGAAAACTCTTCACAGTTTCTAGTCCACTACAGAGATTTACTTTTATTATCTAGCTTCATTATTTATTTTATAAAATGCATTTTTTGTAGTTTTTCAGGATTTGGAGTGGGAAGTGGAAGTAAGAGAGTATGCAGTTTACCATCTTTATCTAATTTCATTCATATTTTTCCCTCTCTCTTTTTTTTTTTTTTTTTTTTGAGTTGGAGTCTCACTCTTTCACCCAGACTGGAGTGCCGTGGCCGCTCCCGGCCACCGCAGCCTCAACCTGCTGGGCTCCGGCGATCCTTCCGCCTCAGCCTTTCAAATAGCTGGAACTATAGGCGCGCGCTACCACGCCCAGCTAAATTTTTGATTTATTGTAGAGATGAGGTCTCGCCAAGTTGCCCCGGCGGTCTCGAACCTGCGGGCTCAGGCAATCCTCTCACCTCAGCCTCCCAAAGTGCTGGGATTACAGGCTGAGCCACCAAGCCCGGTTCATATTTTTCTCTTTAAACTGTGTTTCAGTTTAATTTATTGAATAGGTCTATTGAATTTCTTTCTGCAGTACTTATTTCTGCAGTACTTAGTTGCTTTATTGATCTAGCAAGTCGCCTTCACTAAAAACTTTCAGTTAAAAATATTTATCTCTAATCTCTCTATTTACCCTCAAATTTCTTGTTCTAAATAACGGCCACATTAGATTACAAGCCTGGACAAGTTATCAGACCTCGTCAAGCCTCAGTTTACTTCAATAAGGATCCCAATAGACTAGGATAATAGAATATTTCTCACAGAGTTAACACAAAAAGCAAATAAGATTAAATGTACTACACTGAATATGTCCCCAGGCTACAATAAACATGTAGCAATAAAACAATAAAAGATTTTAAAAATTCAATTTCTTCCTATATCCATTTAAAAAATTGCATTTCACTGGGCTCGGTGGCTCAGCCTGTAATCTCGGGCCTTGGGAGGCTGAGGTGAGTGGATTGCCTGAGCCTGCAGGTTTGAGATCTGCCTGGGCAACATGGCGAGACCTCTTCTCTACAATAAATCAAAAAATTAGCCGGACTTGGTAGTGCGCACCTGTAGTTCCAGCTACTTGGAATGCTGAGGCGGAAGGATCCCCGCAGCCCAGCAGGTCGCGGCTGCGGTGGCAGGGAGCGGCCACTGCACTCCAGTCTGGGTGACGGAGTGAGACTCCAACTCAAAAAATAAAAATAAAAAATAAAAAATTGCATTTCAAAAACTGATCGCAGAATAATTAAGAAATTGGATAATCCCTGCTTATCTTCCCATTGTTAGCAAATAGCTTCATACCCATTTATGGGAAAGCCTCTTAACCACGCATTGAGTTGATATGCTATTCAATGTGTAGCGACATATGAAGATGAAGCAAAGACATATTGACAGAAGGTATATCTGTCTATTTATATTTAACATCATTACTTGAACATTTTATAAAACTTGCTAAAAACAAGCCAAGATTCTATCCCTCAACTTAGAATCCACATGAAAAATATCTTATTTGCCACAAATGTGTTACATTGCCCTGAGCTGGATCTCAAAGTGTGTCCCTGCCAGAATCATCAGCATCACCTGGGAACCTATTAAAAATGAAAATTCTCAAACACCACTCGAGATGAACTGAGTAGAAAACTCAGGGTTGAGGGTGCCCCGTTGACGGAGACATGCCCAACTTTGAGAACCACTGGTCTAGAGTACCTTCCTTAAGAGCAGGAATGACTGCATAATTTTATAGGTGAGAAACTAAAGTCTGGAAGAAAAATAACTTTTGTCAAGTCACAGAGAGATTGAGGCAGAACTTAGATGAGGAGGCTGTCTCCCTGCTCTTCTGGCCTGCTCTATTAACCTGATGAGGCAAAGCTTCCCTGGGAAGCTTAGAACTTGTCCTTCAGGATCTTCTTTATAGGGAAGGCATTGCAGCTTTTTTTTTGCCTTTAGTGACATTGCATTATCACTGTTAGAGCAGCTTTGCAGAGAGTTCTACCAGAATTGTCACCCCTGGAAGACAGACCCGCGTGGGAGGCTGTGAGAGCCGGCAACCACAGAGGGCCTGGGCATGAAGAGAGAAAGCCTGGGTACTCCACACAGGGCTGGGGTTCCCCAGAGGATGGCAGGAGGTGTGGTGCTGGGAGTAGACATGGCCTAATGGGACGGCATCACAGACTTCCCTGTTGTCTGTGATCCTAAGGAGACTTAGGGAGTTTATTTTAGTTTGCTTTGAGGAGTTGGCTCCTCCAAGACACAAGCTGGCACTGGCAAAGCAAAAGAACATAAGGCTTGATTGAAAAATGACTTGATTATATCAACATGCCTAATGTCTCTCTTCTGCTTCTCCTTTGTCTGCGATATGGGGACAACTGGAAGTCTCACATGAGAAAAGAGTCCCTTTTAGGTGGCAAGTGCACTCCCAACATCACAGGACAAAAGAGAAAGGAAAAGCAGGGCTTTGCTTTCCTCTGTCCTCAACACACACACACACACACACACACACCACCACCCACACACACACACACACACACACACACACACACACACACACACACGGACTCACTATGAGTACAGGTTAAGAGGAGATGAGAAAGATTAAAAATGTGTGATCTGCATGTGGAAACATATATACATTTTGAGATATATCTATATCTTTACATTTTATAATATGTTATAATATATATAGTATGTATAGCATGTATGTGTGTATGTGTGTATATGTGGTAATACATACAGTAATTTGTAGAATCCAGGCAAAGACTAATTTCTATTTGACTCCAGAGATTCTCATATCTCCAGGGTTCCTAACAGAGTGAAATCTTTACTGACTGAGAAATCTCCAGCAAGTAACTTTCATTGTTGTGTCTCAGTTTTCTCATCTGTAATGTGGGAAAATAAGATAGCTATTGTGAGTTTTAACTTCGTAATGCATACAAAGAGTTTAGAGCCATGTGCATAGAAAGCACTATATCAATTTAGTGATTGCTAATATTTTCCTCTCTGAGACCCTTAGACAATAAACTCAAATATCCTCAACTTAATGCTCTTCTTCCAGAAGCTCTTTGAGCCTCTGGGTGTGGCCTGTGTGCTGAGGGGAAGGCCTCAGTTCCATATCCCCGTAGCTGTGCTGCATCCTTAGCACAGTATCCTGTGTTTGGGCAGCCTGCTACCCTCTACCTGGGTCTCTGGACCAGTTTAAAATGAATAAGGAAGGATGCGCTCCTTCATGGCAGGAAGACCAGAGGGTGGTTGAAGAAAGAAGTGAGGAAGAAGGAAGCAGAGTGTAGGGTTTTGGCTTATCCCAGGGAGGAGAGAACCGAAAGCCATGTCACGACCGGGCTATGTGTATCTCAGCCCTGCCTGAAATTCCAACCTCTCCCCTTAACCGAAACTCATCCCATCCACAGTCCTCCTGTGGGCCGAAAGTAGAGGCAAGGGACCAGAACGCCTCTTCACCTCCTACTCACCCTACTCACCCCAGTCACCTGCAAAGGGTAGGGCTGTGCTCCCAGCATTTTGTCCTCAGGGACTCACTGTGGCACATGCCAATGAACCACAGACTTTTTTGGAGCCCAGCATTATTTCCAGGGTGACTCTCTGGGAAGAAGAGGAAGAAGGGCCATAGAGGAGTGAGCTGCAGCACAGAGAGCTCTGGTGTTCCGTTTGGCTATTCAGCTGAGGCCATTCACTCTTGGCAATTACTAAGCCCAGTGAAACGTATACCTTTCCTCTGTTGGTAGCATGCTGCTCTGTTAACCACTTCCTTTTTTCCTTCACATCACATGCTCCTCCTACCTCTCTCCCCATTATACCTGGCTTTGCCTCCTTTTTAGATTTTTAGCCCTGTTCCTCCCATGGTTCCCCATTTTACACGGATGCCACACATCACTTCCTTCAGCCTGCTTGGGAGACATGGCTCCAGCGCATGCTCCAAGAAGAGGTGCTGTGGTTCAGATTACTTGGCTTAGGCCCAGAGAACCATCCAAGGGACCTCATACCCCAGCCAAGCTGGGACGCCAGCACTGTGCTTGGTCCTGGGCCGAGGCACTGTGCCTGCCAGCAGCGTAGGAGAACCCTGGGATTTTATAACTCTCCTGACCTGGGTTCCTCCATTGCAATTAGCCATTCCTATTGATCATGGACAGATGTCCCTGGAAGAAAATAGAGAAACAAACACTTTCCAAGTCCAGGTAGCATGTGCAAAGCACAAATGACAAGACTTTGTGATTTATGTTGCTAGGTTCTTGATGGCAAGTATTAATATTTAAAAAAGAATTTTCAGAAAGCCAGCTCTCAAAGAGTCCGCTCTCAAATGGGCTTGAGAAAATATACTGTTTCGCTGTTGCTTCATCAGCACTGTGTTGTCCAATAGAGTGATCCCTGCATTGCTCAGAAGGGCTCTCTCCAAGTATGCACTTTGCCAGCCCTTGGAAGCCGTGCCATTTTGCTCATCAACATGCTTTTGGTTACGTTTTTATGAGACAGGCGGCATTCCACCCCTGTTGTTTCCAAAACCACAGCTCAGCATGTTTTCCAGAAATCATTTTAATAAGAGACACATGAAAAACTCAAACACCTCTTTAGCATGTGTGAAATGAAATTAAAAAACAGTTACAAAAATACCAAGTCATCTGGTGGATGAATTCACCATCAAAGGGTAAAGGAGAATCTATGCTTGATTCCTGGGTGAGATATCAGTTTCCTAGGAGAGACAGAGTGAAGCTTACCTTCCAGAAAGACTTATTATAATGGGGAGACAAAGAAGGCCAAGAAAAATAATGCAGCTTGGTTTAATTAACTGCGTTGAATGCATGTTTTCCTTCTGTCATGGTAGCTAACTAAAGGTTTCTGGCCTGACTCAACTGAGCCTTTCCACCCTTTACAATCCTTCCACCTTTTATTCTTCTCAGTCTCTGTTCAGTCCTAAAATTCTACAGACCCCTTTAGGAAAATTCCCCATTTCACGAGTTGCCCGCATATCCTGATGGCCTCATCTGCACTGGGTAATTTCCTTAGTCTTGGTATTATGTTTCTGAACTTCTGAAAAGGCCAGGTTGAAACTTTGTTACATATTGTCAGTGGGGCTATAAACTGATGCAAATTTTATGGAGCAATATGTCATCAAATATATTAAAATAAAATAAGCTCATAGTCTTTGACCAAGATTCCACTTTTATGAATTAATAATACAGAAACATATTCTCAGGTGTGTAGAGATGTATGCATGTGGGATACATCATGAATTTGTTTGCAAAAACCCACCTTTTCTTTGAGAGGGAACTTGCTCAATAAATCATTCTCCAACAGAGCAGTGGAATAATTTTAAATAACCTGTAGAATAACATGCTGCCATTGTAAAGACTAAGATGGATTGATTAAATGAATTGCAATGGAAAGATGCAATTCGTTTTAGTGAAAAACTAAATTTTAATATAACATATTCAGTAAACATTATCTTCATAAAACATAGTATATGCATAGTGATACAGTCTGAAAGAACGTATTTAACATGCTGCTGGTAGTTCTGGGAGTTTGGAAAGGGCATTATAGGAACATGGCAATTCTTCACCCTCCCTGAGCATTGTGATAGGATATGTTTCACATCTGCTGATCCTCATAGACATCAAGGTATTGTCTCTCATTTCTGCTCAGCTGCTTCCATCAAGCCTGTGACCAAGTCTTGAAAGACTTTTCTGTCTTCTTCACCTGTCTGATCACATCCCCATCCTGATGAAATAAAAATGCTTCCATGGGAAAGGATAAAACTGAGTGGAAGGTAATGGGTTAAAGAAAGGAGATAAGGCATTTGAATGCATAATTCACATTTGTCTTTATGTTTTGCTTATTTTTATAGGGGTTATTACCACAAAGATTAAACAATGCAAAAAATGAAAAAGAAAAAAAACAAGCATAGAAGCAAACTGCTTTATTAATCATATGAGCAGTTTTCCAGGGCATGGCCATCTGGAGCCTTGGTCCTTGGACACCTTTTAAGGAAGAAGAGAAGCCCAAGTCCACAAAACCATTTTGTTGTAATTTGGATGCAGACAACATTGAGAAGGCCAACTCAAGACGTCACTGACATGGAGGTGAGCCATGGTTAGCGTCAGGGAGCAATGAGGCAAGTCTTTACACAGGGAGGATGAGGAGGGACCACTGTCAGAAGCCCAGCCAGATTGGCAAACTTGAGCATCTCACAGAGCCTAGGAACAGACCCTTCCCTCCTTTACTGCAGAAACTGCAGACTCCCAGCAGGTACAGGTGCAGGGCAGCACTGGAGCCGAGGCTACTCTCAGGAGAGCAAAGCCAGTGTCAAAGGTATGCCCCAGGAGTACTTCCAAGTCCCTCCCTTTTGCATGATCTTTACTCACTCACCTTCCCCTAGTGATGTATAGGCTCTGGCAGCAGCCCAGCCTCAGCTTTTTGGTGCAGACACCGCCCTACCAGGTCTCAGTAATACCTGAGCTCACATTCAGTCCTTGTGCTAAGATCTCAGCCTCCTGTAACCTTTCAGGATCCTTGTGTGCACATGCACACCTAAGGGATGAAGGTTATTTTAAACTCTCTTACTAATCATTTCTATTTCCTGTGAACTTCAGAACATTCTTTTCCTGCACTCTTAGTTAGGCACATCACCTGATACCCTCCTGGGTAACTGCTTCTTATCTGTGGTCTGAGGCTTTCACTTCTTACATGCCTATGCTTTCAGTTAAATGTCACATTGATTAAATCAGTGGTTCACTGGGCAAAATATATTCTCTCCAATTTTATTGAGATATGCCCTTTTCTGGAACAAAAGGCTGTCATTCCAGTATTTTAGCCAATTTTTATTGCTTTTTTTTGTTTGTTTGTTTGAGTTGGAGCCTCACTCTGTTGCCCAGACTGGAGTGCAGTGGCCATTCCCGGCCACCACAGCCTCGACCTGCTGGGCTCTGGCGGTCCTTCCGCCTCAGCCTTCCAAGTAGCTGGAACTACAGGCACGCGCTACGACACCCGGTTAATTTTTTGATTTATTGTAGAGAGGAGGTCTCACCAAGTTGCCCAGGCAGGTCTCGAACCCACAGGCTCAGGCAATCCACTCATCTCAGCCTCCCAAGGCACGGGATTACAGGCTGAGCCACCAAGCCCAACCCAATTTTTATTTCAACGCTAGCCTTGAGTCTTAACCCTGACCTTAACACCAACTTTAACATAGACCTTTCCCTTTCCTCTTTCGAAAGGCATCCTGCAATGAGATATATATTTGGTATAGGGAATGAGATAACTTTTCCCCTAGTAGCAGATATAATGTTAATTTAAAAACAGTTTCAACATGGTATGTAGAAGAATCCTATTTCCTGTCTTCTCCCAGGCCCCATGCCTGGGTTTCTTGCTTTCTGGACCCCGGGTGTGGGATCTCGAGTAGCATCTCTAGGAAGCCTCTGCAGGTGTCTATCTGGGCAGCTTTGATGCATAGATAGCTTTTTCCATCTATGCAGTTGTGATGCTGTGCTGGGGTTGCCCTTTAAAGTTTCTTAATGCTCTCATTCACTTCTTTGCCCAGGTGCAATCAGGCAGTCATCAGCCAGCACATTCCACTTCTTGGGTCAGGTTAACCACAGATGGAATGGGTCCTGGGAAAGAGGCTTTACCCACTGCATCAGTTTCCTGCAGCTGCTATAACAAATGACCACAAACTCAGTAGATTTGAACAAAATAACTTTATTCTGTCACAGTCCTGGAGGCCAGAAGGTATCTTCAGGGATGCACGCTGTCTGGAGGCACTAGGGGATGATCCTTCCTGGCCTCTTCCAGCTTCTGGTGGTTGCCCTAGCATTCCTGGACTGCAGCCCATCACTCTAAGGCCTGCTCTGCCTTCACAGAGCCTTCTTCCTTGTGCAAGTCTTCAAAACTCCTTCTGCTTCTCTCTTATAAAGCATGTGGAAGCATTTAGGGTCACCTGGATGATCCAGGATAAGCTCCTCCTCTTCAAGGCCCTTAATTTAATCAAAACTTTTGCTATATAAGGTAATATTTACGGTCTTAGGGATGAAATGTGGCTTACACCATTGTAACTCCTATGGTATTAATGAAGCTGAAGACAGAATCAGATATCTGTATTGGAGGGGTGTTAGAAACTCAACTCACACAAACAGTTCTTTTAAAACTAACCAAGTCCAGCAGTAAGTTGATGCCCAGGTAAGCTGTGTTTCTCTTTTCCAGGTGCTAAGTCATCTGAACACAATTCTTCTATGCAGTTCTGACCCTTGTGTGCATGCCTGTAGAACTAATTCAAGATCTATGTGCTGTGTTTGTCCCCAGAGACTTCTCAGTCAAAGGTTCAGAGCCTTATTTTGGAAAATGTGTGGATATGAGGATGCTAGAGTGTAATAGCAGAACATATGGACTTGCCTTCTGCTCTGTCATTTACTAGGCCTCTGTCCTTGGACAAGACATTTTGCTGCTTGGTTTTTTAATCCTTAAAAGGAACAAGAAAGATCTCTACCTTTTAGAATTTTTGTGAGGATTAAATGAAAAAAAAGTGTGTGGGTATTCTACCCTAATTCTTAGCACAACACCTCCAGGCCAGGATTAATGGCACTGCCTAGGAGAGTCATGGACAGGCTGCTGGTCTTCCTGGCACCTATCGATGGAGAGGTCTGGCTTGGGTCTTGCCTCCCTACTCTGCTTCCCAGCTCTGTCCAGGAAGTTTCAAGGACTCAGTGGGCACCTCTTACCTTCTCCCACTGAACCTGAGAAAGCAATACAAATCAGAGGTCTCTATGCAGAGAGCAAGACATTTGCCTCTGAAAGAAGATGGATTCCTCATGAGGCAAGATGATTTCTGTGTTTCCTGTATCTCTAGTATTCAAAGATTCCAAGATACGCCAAAGATGAGGCCAGAGCAGTGTGCTGTGAATAGGAAGAAATTAGCACTCCATTCTGTACTGAGATCTGAAGGGTCAGTGCATCAGTTGAAACAGCTCCCTCTGGACCCAGAGTGAGGGATTACAGGTACTCAGGGGCCTGGATGGGGCCCAGTGCATGCCCTGTTCCTCAAGCCCTCTTCCCTTGGAATGCCTGGCCGTCATACTTGCTACAATCATCATCATTGTTAATGCAGCCATATTAACAGACTCCAAGGAAGACTCAGCCCAGACCGCCTAAGACGTGGTCTGACTCCTCCTGATTTGTACCTCTGACTCTGAGGCCCTCTGGAGGCCCCTCCCTTCTCACTCATTCCCTGCCACAAACTCACTCCCATCCCCCTACCTGCCTCATTCCACCCAAGCCACCAGCCACAGCTAAGATGAAATGAAACCAAACTGAGCTGGTGTCAAGAGGCAAAGTCTTTCGGGATTCTTACTAAATCCATCCGGGATCTGTGGCTTATTTATGAACTCATATGGCTTTTGACTTCTCTGACTTTTGCCAAATTGCTGACATGTTCTTAAATTATCCAGTTTGTGTTTATTCCTTCTTCTCTGTTTTTTAGTAAGATAAAGCCCCACACATGTGGCCCTTGTCTGCGCATAACCCTGATGGTCTCTGGGCCCATGAGCCACCCTGACCATAGCTCTTAGGAACACACAAAAGCAGAGTGGTGAAGAGGGGGACGGTAAGTGTGTCTTTTCAATTCATCTATGTAGCCATGTAATAGAAAAATGTTTTGGGAATTAAAGGAATTCACAGGCGGCGTTTGTGCTTTCACAGGGTGAAGTTTAATGATCCAAGCAGATCCAGAAAACTCCCAGTTGATTCAAGGACTGACATGATGACAAGTGTCGAAGATTGGTTAATCCAAAAGCCACGAGTGGTTTTACAGCACAGAAATGGAATGTAGCTTTGGGGACGGTGAGCTTTGTGCCACTAGAAATGTCCCAAAAGATTGTGCCTGTGGGCTGTCATCTGAACTCCACCCTAGTCCTCCTCCTCTGCCCCATCTGGAAGATACTAAATAATGCATCTCAAATTTAGCACTCCTGCAAGGTTCATACTGGGGCTGATTAACACGTTGTAACTTTCAAATTAAAGACAGAAATGCTCTATCCTCATCCTGTATCTAAGGAATTACTCTGTAGATTGCTGGCAAGGGAACATCAAAAGTGGGGCATGGGGGAGCACAATCTTCCTCTATTGTAACTAGGATTGTCACTTCCTAAAAGAAAATGCACACTTGCCTTAACTAAGTCCATTGTCATCCTGCTTCTAATGTCACTCTGGACATTAGAAGCCATTGCTCATCTCTGCATTGGATGTATCAACATAGCTCTATGGCAATCACTACTGACCTATGCTGGTTTAAAAGAGGTCCACAAATTCTTGGACACTCTTTTAAAAATTCAAATCCCTCCCCTTAAGTGTTGGTGCCCTTAGTGACTCACTTCAGACAAATAAAAGAGGCAGAAGTGATGGGGTCCATCTTCAGAGAATGAGTGTATCAGTTTTCTGTTGCCCTATGAGGAATCACCATGAAATTATCCTAAACTTTATAAATTTATTATCTCACCATTCTGTGGGTCAGCAGCACAGGCACAGTGTGAAGGAATATTCTGTTCAGGGTCTCACAAGGCTGAAATCATGGTGCTGGCCAGGAATGAAATCTTAGCTGAGGTGCGGGGTCCTCTTCTAAGCTCATGCAGGTTATTGGCAGAATTCAGCTCCTTTTGATTGTAGAGTTGAGGTCCCCATTATCTTGCCTGCTGTCAGCCAGGGACGCTCTCAGTTCCCAAAGGATGCTCTTAAGGGCTTGGCACCAGGGCTCTTCCACAATATGGCACTTTGCTCCTTTAAGGCCAGTAGGAATATCTTTTCATTTTAAGTCTGTCTTCAAATCTTTCTGATCCATTTTAAAGGATTGCCTGATTAGGTCCGGCCCACCCAAGATGATTTCATTTCTGGTTAACCTAAAATCAATGGATCAGGGATCTTAATTACAATATCCCTTCTGCTGTAAAATGCAAAATAATTATGGGCGTGAAATTCCATCATTTTTGTAAGTCTAGTTCACGATCTAGGGGAACAGATTACATAGGGTTTGTAGGCCAGGGGGTGGAATCTAGGGAACCATCTCAGAATTTTGCCTGTCACACTAAGTCATTGAGGTCTCCTGCTCTGGAGAAAGCCAGCAGCCATAAAGTGAGGACTTGTGGAGAGGTAGCCTTGTGGGGAGTAGCCTTGTGGAGAGGTCCACATAGGTGGTAATGAGGTCTCTTGTTAGCAGTCAGCCAGGACACAAGGCCTCCAACAAACAGCTATGTGGAAGCCAACCTGAGAGCAGGTCCTCCAGCTCCAGCTGAGCCTTTGGATCCTGCAGACCCAGACAATACCCTCACTGCAACCTCTCAACAGACCTGAGCCACAGCCACGTAATTGAGTTGCTCTCAGATTCCTGACCCTCAAAACCTATGTGAGATCATCAGTTTGCTGTTTAAAGGTGTTAAGTTTTGAGGCACTTGGTTACACAGCAACAAATAACTAATACACCTTTATTCACTGAAAGGGCAATACACAGTGGGGAAATGTTGCCTTGAAAAATGAAAAGAAAAATCTCAGCAAAGGTGCTTTCTTCTCCTCTCTATTCTCAAAGAAGGTGCTCTCCCTGGGGCCTTTGACATAGTCCCGAGTCTGTGGTTACTACTGGATCCCTTCCCTCCTCTGTAGTGGGTGACAAGCCATATCACCAGTCCCATTCCCCAGGATTCTGCTGCTTCCTGATTCATTCCAAAGCTCTCCCTAATATTTTCCCTGGTTCAAATTCATGATGTTTTTCACTCCAAGTGCCACTCTCTCCATTCTGAGTGTGTCTCTCTGGACTTCTTACTTTTCTCATGCTGGTTTTCTCCCTCTTTGTGCCTTTGAGCAAAGGGTGTGAGCTGGGACTGACATGAAGCTCATACTCAGCACAGCCCCGAAGAGGGTGCAGTCAGGGCTTCTTAGCCCTGGGCTTAGGGCCATGGCTCAAGTTAAGCCATTTCACAGTGAGAAGTGAAACTCTTAAACCTGGGTTATTTTCTTCCCAAACTATGTACTCAGCACCAGACGACAAATCACAGCGTCTCTGCATCCTACCTGCCCAGTTTCCCTCCAAGCTGAACCCAAGTAGGCATCTCCAGATGGTGATGGGAAATCCTGAGAGGACGTAGGGGCCTGGCACCCTGCCTGTGCCTTGTGCCCAGATGAGTGAGATGGACAGGGGTGGGCTTCAGTTCCTCCCCTCCTTGCTGCCCACTGGAATCTGCTGCCAGCTCAGCTGACCGAGGCGAGGACAGAGGGTACTGAGTGCCTGTCCTCCATTATAAACAGGGCAAGGAGAAGCTGTCTGTCTGAGCAGCAGCAGGTCCATGCAAAGAGCCCGTTCCAAATGAAACAAAGCCTGGTCCACAACTATTATTATTTCAGGTCAGTTTACCTTGGGCTTGAGGGAGCAGTCAGTTGCCAGAAGGCACAATGTGACACAGTCCAGACCCCTGGCCTGCCCCTGCTGGCGGTGAGTAATTGGCACTAAACATGGGGTATGTCTGGATTTAATCTAACCTGAACTCAATTACTTTACTTGGCTGATGGAAACCTGCTTGAGCTCCAATGCTTAAAGTGAAGAGGGCTCTGAGATCATCCACTCCCTGCAGCTGGGGTCCTATTCTTTCTGCCTTTGTTGGTTCGCAGTATTGGAATGAGGCTGCAGGAACCACTCCAAAATTGGGGTTCTCCAGCTCATGAGGCACTTCCCCACTCCTCAGTCACATGACTCCAGGGCAGAAGTGCAATCCTGGAGGTATTCAGGGGAGGAGACCCTGTGTCCCATTCCCACAGTGAGAAGATGGAAGCCCTAAGGCACAGTCACCGCAGCTGGACCTTCCCACATCAGTGCAACGGAATGTTCAATCCCAGGAACCAAGAGAGGGGCAGACAGACCTATAGAATCACACTGGGGGAGACTTGTGCCTTGGTTCTGAGCCATCTCCCCGCACCTCACTTTCTTTCTGTCTGCATTTGACTTCCTGAAGCCAGTTTGTATCTTTCAGTGAGAATTGCTCATCTTACTGTGTATAGAAACCTTGGGCCTGATTGGAGAGTCCCAAACCCCATCCCACTAGCCTCTAGCCACCAGCACCAGGCCAACTTCTAGCCCAGGGCCCTTGAGGCATCTCTGCTCCATCCAGCCTACCCTGAACACAGAAGATCTTGCCGTGGAAAACCCTTTCTGAGCATATCCTGGTGATATTGTATGTACTAGTTCCTGAGTCAGCCTTTCCTCAGCACCATGCCTGAGCAGGCTTGTTGGTGGACAGAAGAGCAAGAATTCTTCCCACTCATGGGAACCCTCATCTCCTCTGTAGACATCTGTGGAGCCCATCCCTAACTTAGGGCCTAGCCTGGGCCTTTTGGGGTAGGGCAGACAGGAGAATCCATGCCAGGGCTTTCAAGCAGGAGGTGAGAAACTTCCAAGAACATGCTTCTGTTTGCTTACGGATCAAGTAGGCGTACTTGGGGAGCCATTGGGCTGCTGCTAACTTAGAATTCTGCCCTGAATTCCATTCAGACATCATACCTATGTCTGGGTAGAGATGTCCACCAGATCCCTGCTCTGAGCTGAGGGAATTGAATAGGCATGCAGTTAAAGGGTGATAAAGCACTCTGTTCATTTATTTTTCTCTCAAAACACTTGACTCAAGCTAAAATGTTGTCAGTTTCAAGAGAAAAAATCTATATCTTAGACATAATTTTGAATGAAAAAGTTGAAGTAATTGGTAACCATTGCTGTAACCTTATCTGACTGTTGATGGCGTGATTTAGAACAAAGTCAAACTCTCTCAATTGGCTGTGTAATTTAGAATCACTTGCTTGACCTCTCTGTGCCTCCATTTCCCCATCTACCAAATGCATATGATGCCAACATCTATAGTGTGATGCTGTGAAGATTGAGAGAATTCACAGAAACAGCTCAGAACACAGCCTGACCTCTATTGAGTCCCCAGTGCATGTTAATAAACTAGAATCAATGTTATGCAGGACTGAGGTGGAGCTAGGAAACAGAGATAGAGGACAAGTTTCTAGATGAGAAGATGGCGACAATTACGAGTGGGATTCCTTTAAGAAAAGGGACAGAGTTGGTTTGGGGCTTGGGCACAGGATAAGACAGGAGTGGAAGCACTGGATCTGCAGAGCATGGAGCCAAAGATACTTCATAGGTCCCAGACCAAAGTCCAGCAGCTTCTCAGACCATGCTGTCATCACAATGTGGTCAAAGAAACAGAATGCGGACTGAGGCCACAGAAAAGCACTGCAAGCCTAGAACTGAGGAATAGGAGAGCCTAGGGCCAGCGACAGACATTTCAGGAGGCCTGAATCATCACCATAGAGCATTCTCTGCAGAAACAGCAAAAATTAGGACTTTTTTTTTTCTAGAGGAGATAATTACTTTGTATTTGGGATTGAGTTCTTCTGCTTAGTTGCATAGTTGTCAGCTACTCTTGTCCTCTGTTCTGAATTTTCTCTTCTTAGGATTACATCACCTAATGTTGAGTCTGGAGTTGGGTTCAGTGGAGCCTTTTTGGACCCTAAGTCTCCTTTAAATGGACAGCTTGGAAGGGGTAAGTCAGGCATTTGTGACTGTAACAAGCACCTGAGTGACCACGTGCATGAATGTGGACACCATGGGCAACACAGGCCTCACAGATTACTGAAAGCTGATAACAAAGCGCTAACAGAAAAAGTAGGCCTCAAGAGCCAAGAAGCAAAAAACTTTTCTCTCCCAGGCCTCAAATGAAAGCAGTTCAAGGCAAGGAAGCCACACCTTCTGTCTTTATTTGGAACTTTCTGGAGCAGTGCTGTCCCAAGGAACTTTCCACAGTGATGAAAAATTCTAAGTGCACAGTGTGGGATTTGATAGCCACTAGCCACATGTGATTACAGAGCACTTAAAATTTTTCTAGTGTGACTGAATTTTTAATTTTGTTTTTAACTAATTTAATTTAAATGCTTATAGTCACATGAGGCTAGTGGTTAGTGGTATTGGATAGTAGAGTTCTGGAGGAATGAGAGTACAGAGAGATTAAACATGGGGCCAACACTGATTATAACTGAGTGCCAAAGCCATATGCAAACATGCATGTGCACACACATGTGCATACATGTGCCTACACGTGAACACACCAGTAGACAGGTGTGCATGTGCTCAGAGCTGGTATCTTGCTGCCCGTTGTCTTAATAGGCTTGCTCATGCTATTTTCTTGGCTGCTGCTCTAACCAGGTGTTTTCTTTCTGACCAGCACACAAGGAGATTAACAAAGGTAATCATATCAGGAGAGTTAATGGGTGAAAGGGTTAGGCTTGGGAATTGGTTCAAGAAAGAGCCGACATAGAAAAGAGAATAATTCAAGGCATCTATGTGAAAGGCTGTGTCTTGTGTAGCAATAGTTTATCTTGCAAAAAATAAGGAAGAAAACAGGGCTCTCCCTGTACCCTGCCAGTATTCCTATATTTCACTTATCTGCAACAAGACAGGTCTTCTTTATAATCATCAAGCGGAGTTGGATAAGTAATAAACCAAGCTGCAGTTTGAGTGTTGGAAGGTCATTGATATGCCTGGTAACCAAAATACAATACTAGGAAATTCTGAGAGACCATGAGATGGCCAGGTGTGGAGATGGTGACCACAATAAAACCAAAACTAAGGAAGCAGTTGTAGCACAGGTTGCCAAAATAAGGGATGGTTGTCACTGCACAGCTCCACTGGCTAGTGGCATCTGCTTCACCCACAGCCTCTGGTGCAACCATATGTACTATGGCTTTGGGGTGTCTGTGTGTGTGTGTTTCCCTAGTGAGTTTTAAAGGTCTCATCAGGAATGTGGTGTTCTAAGACAATTTTGAGGCAGACATGAGAATCTCTAAATTATGTGACTTGAACTGGATTAAGTAATCCATGGGAAAGTGTTTCAGGACCCAGGAAGGGCCTTACCCAGGTGAAAGAGAAGTCTTAACTCTGCATTGAGTTGGTGGGTGTGAAAGTAACTTCATCTGAGTCCAGTACTGTGGATAGTGATGACGCTTTTTGGCACCTCCCACTGGATTTAAAGAGACGAAACATTATGAAGCATTTGTGAAAACCAGATGCCTGACACCTTGCCAAGACCTATAAAGTTGGGGATGGTGCTGGCTTGTTTCCTGCTCTGAGAAGCACCAGGCCTGTGGTATGCCAATGAGGTCACTATGAGAATAATCATAAGTCCATGAAGCTTAAGGTGCTGACTGAGCATCAGGGATCTGAGCATCAGGGATCTGAGCATCACGGGCCAAGGCTCCAGGAGCAATTCTCCAAAGTTCACACTGAAGAGGTCCTGCATCCAGGGAGGTTTCATGACCATCTGTCAGCTGGGAAATCCTTGGGTCAACCTGAAAGTATACATACAGGAAGCCGTCTGCCATCAGGAGTGAGTGACTGCTGACTAGTCCTTCTCTCTCACATGTAGCTGATACCAAAGGATCTATGAATCTGGAACTAAGTTCTTCCTGAGTCTCAGAGCCATTCTGTGACAGCACTGGCTCCAAAGTTCAAAGCCCATCTGCTGGGAGGGCCTTTCACAAGGTCTAGCAGAATAGCCTCTCTGGCCACACAGAATGAGCACCTTGGCCTGTCACACTGGTCCACACAGCCCTAGGAGATCCATACTCTGTGGTCAAGTGCTGCCTTATCTTCATTTCAAAGTATGAAAACAGTCTGGGAAATTGTGTGAGTTTTCCACAAGCAAAGAACAGAAAGTGGCACAGCAAATATTGTGAGGGGGAACGACAAACCTGTTTTTCCTCTCCACTGTGCCCTCTTTGTTACTTGATATTGAGGGACAGGGTGACTATTTGGCCCTCTACCCCAACCCCTGCAGAGAGAGGAGAGGGAATGTCATATGCTGTCTTAGTCAGAACAGGCTACTACAACAAAAATACTAGGGACTAAACAAACATTTATTTCTTAAGTTCTGGAAACCGAAAAACTCAAGATCAAGGCACCTGGCAGATTTGATGCCTGGTTACAGCATGAATCTTGGTTCACACTTGGTTCACACTTGCCTTCTTGCTGTGTACTCACCTGGTGGAAGGGGCAACAAAGTTCACTATGGTCCCTTTTAAAGGGGCATTAATCCCATTCATGAGGATTCCGTCCTCATAACCTAATCAACTTCCAACAGTCTTTCCTCCAACCATCACATTGGGGTTTACAGTTTTAACATATGAACAGAAATATTCAGCCCATAGCCTAACACCATTTGCCATGATGCAGTCACACTCAGTGCCTCTCACATCTCATCGGGCATGGTTGAGAGGAAAACAATTATAAAAGGTAGCACAAGGAACTCCTGTGGTGATGAAACTGTTCTGTATTTAGATTGTGGCAATCACATGAATTGACACATATCCTGATACTGCATACAACCAAACACACACACCCAAATGAGTGTACGTAAAACTGGTAAACTCTGAGTAAGGTTAATGGTTGGATTAATGTCAGTTTTCAATGTTATGACACCTATTTTTGTGCAAGATGTTACTATTGGAGGAAACTGGAGAATCTCTGAATTATTTCCTACAATTGCATGTGAACCTACAACTCTCTTAAAATAATTTGTTTTAAATTTAAAAAATTATACTGTGAAGTATGTTTAGTATAAGCAACTGTAAAAATCAGGCAGCTGAAGCACAGGAGGATCTCTTCCTTCTTTGCCTGTGTCCCCTCCTCTGGTCTCAAGATTCACACTGATGTGCGGGCACCTCCCACAGCCCTGCTTGCTGAGGCCCACCCTGCCCTCCATAGGGCAAGGAATAAGGCCAACTAAGAACATGAGTACTTGTGGCTGCAGGTGAATGTCAGGACAAGCATTTCAACAAGGTGAGCCCCAGGGAAAGGGGTGGGCCAGAAATGACTAGGGCTGGCTTAAAGGAGAATAAAATTGAGGAGTGAGGGGGGAACCTGGGACAGTGAGGGGGTGAGAGTGAGTTTGCAGTGGAGGTCTCTGGAGGCCTAGCAATACCTAAGTAGGACTGGTGTCATGGCTAGTACTGAGGACTGGCTCTAGTCCCATGGAGGGAGACAAGGTGAACAGGTGCCACCGCATTCATCCAGCTGGTGACCAGTTCTCTAAACCCTTCAATGAAGAATGACTCAGACTTTTCCCAGTGTGTACTGCTTCTCAGGATGGGGGAGGGAAGATTTAGAGTCAGGATGGAGAAATATCATACTTAATATAAGCAACCAAAGACGATATGTCATAAAAAGTTTATTTTTTATTGATTTTTTTTCTATTATAGACTTCAAAATATTGAAGTTTTATTTTTTCTATGTTAAGGCAAGTATGTAAGCGTTTTATCTTATTACCCTTTATTAGTGTTTTATCAGTACATTGTAATTTTAATCTTATATTAGGATGTGTTTGGGAGATGCTGACCAAGCTAGCCCAGAAGCTCCTGCAGGAAAGGCCCTTGGGGGTGCTTCCAGTTCTGCTCCAGTTCCTCATTTGCCCCAAGTTCTCCATTGCCCAAGGCTGCCCATTCCTCCCGAGGTCTCAGCTCTCCACTGCCACCACCCCCCTCAGTTGCTGCCATGGGTATAACCATGAGAATTGCAGTGATACTGGGCTTGGCCCACAGATGTCATGTGATGCCTTAGTTCTTCCCAGTTTTGTGATCACAAGAGAGACAGTGATTGAAAAATCAGGTAGTTGTCTGGTCCAAGGTTCAGAAATCTTCTAACTTTGCTTATCAAAACATAGCTTTCCCTAGTGAAGGTTCTTGTTACTGTTGTCATATCTGCGTGTGTGCACAGGTGTGTGTAGGTGTGTGCATGTGCATGCATTCTGTTCTGTTTGGTATTACAATATCCCAAGCAAGAATCATGAGCTTGGATGCCATTACCCTTCAGTGAGAGTTAGCCAGGCTTGATTTCTTCCCAGGGGTGTGTTCTTTCTTGCCCCCAGTGAAAACTCAGATTGAGTATTCCTAAATTGGTGTGAAGTATAAACGCGATCCAAATGAGACTGAGACTCTTGGTTGAGTGTATTAACCAATAATTATTTGCGTAACCACTGTCAATTAAGAACATAGAATATTTTCCAGATATTCCTACCTGACCATATTGCAAGATATCCATTTAAAACTGCCCCAAGAGCAACATTCTAAGCCAAAGCAATGACTCTAAGAAACAGTATCACATACTGGAATCACAGCTATAGATGGACATGGTGAATTCTGTAACACAGACAAACTGGTGGGTCCTTAGAAGAAGAACAGCTTGTTGGAAACTTGAGGGGTATTAGGTTGCATTTTAGGTTCATCAAATGTAAACACCTGAACTGATACAGAAACCTGGTTTTCCAGGCCTTAATATTTGCTAATAAGCAACTATTTCTGTATAACTTGGGTCATGTTTACCTCATGGTTATCTGATCAGTCCATTCACGTTGAACATTGCCTGCTGTGTCCACTTACCACGATGAGGATCTAAAACTTTATGGTGCAAACTCGGGAATAAAAGAACAGGAGACAAGTAATCTTTTTAGCACACAAGTTTCTCAACCTTCTGAAAGACAAAGTACAGGGAATTATGAAGCTCTTGTTTGGTTCTCTAAGATTTTTGGTTTAAAACTCAAAAGGGGAAAATTAGGGAAGATGTTAAAAGTTGTACACTTGCTTTGGGGACACTTGTAAAAGAACAGCAGGTGTGATGCCACTGAAGGACTCTCCAGCCTACCTACAACCATCCTTCCTCCAGGCTACCATCTGCTAGGTCAAATGAGGTTGAATCATGAAGGCCAAGACCAGACAGCATATCCTGCCTAAAACAGGCCATTGTGGGAAGAGCCAGACTGATGAATTCAATCCAGATACTGAGGCCATCGGATCCAATACCAGGTCAAGAGGAATGAATTTAGGGTCATCAACAGGACATGCAGCCAAGATGTCAAAGTCAAGAGAAAACTCAATGGATCTGGAACATTTCTGAATTATAGTGAGAAGGTACTGAATACAAATGCAAAGCAGTATTGCTTGTACTGATTATAGGGTAGGTGGTATTTGGGCAGGTCAGTTTGACTTAAAGGTGTCAGTTCAAGAAGAACAAGCCTTAAAAGTTTAGTCTTTGTTTTTCAAAGCTGGAGCCAGAATTCAAACTCAGGCCCAATATTCTCTCCACTACATCCATCAACTTTCTTCCTTTCCCCAGTCTCAGAGGACTCTTAGATGATCACTTCATTCAGCTCAATGGAATCACTGTGTCTTCCAAAACAGCTGGTGTGCTTCACCTATTGGCACCTCTGACATTAGAATTAAATAATAGGACAACACAGTAAGTCTGGGAACTATGCATTTATGGAAATGAATATTCCATAAATTCCTAGTGTTTTCAATCTGTCTATTGGAAGACCATAAAGCTGTTCTCTTCCTGGGCCCAATTTCTCAGGCACCTGCCACTATAAGATACTAGTTTGGGTGCTTAGAAAACCAGTATTCTGTGATTGCCCATTCCGGCCTTCCTCATAAATCCCTCAAACAAGCTTCATCTCCTCCAGAGATCCACTCATGATTTGCCATCTTCTCTGGCTGCTTGTTCTGATCCATGCCAACCTCCCCAACTCTGACATTAGACTTGCCATTTTTGCCTTCCTGAGATGCTGGGATACTCTCCTTCAAGATCTTCATCTGCTGGCTTCTTCATTCACATCTTCAGAAAGTTCTTTCCTAACACTCTCCAAAGAATCTATCCTCAGCTACTCTGTACCACATTAAATTATTTTATTGTTTTAAGAGCATTTACCAACCTCAGAAGTTATTATTTTTATTAGCTTATTGTCTGTTCCCTGCCCGTTTTTAAAATTCAGGGCAAGATTTATTTTATCTATCTTGTTTCTGCTACATTTGGGTATCTAGAATAGTCCCTGACCTGCAGTATTTGTTGACTGATTAAATGAATGAATGGGTAGATGAATGAACGCCTTCAAGGATAAGTGTGCCCTGAGCTCCAAATGATTGCTTTGTAAAGAATTTTTCATTCACAATATCAAGTTATTAATAAAAGCAGCAGAAAAGCATATGAAGTTTTAAAAAAATCCATTTCCACCTGGGAAAATGGGGCACACCTCATTAACAAGGGTACCTGCATAATGAACATTTGCATACCTAACCCTAAATTGTACTCTACATCTTTAAAATTAAAAAAAAATTAAAAGGAAAAAAATCCATTTCCTAGAGTTAAGAACTGTTATAGTTGGATTGTAGCTATACAGACTTCTAAATGCATATACAGACTTCTAAATGCATATTCAGTCATAACACCTGTCTATCTCCCTATCTATCTTCCTACATATTGTATATACCTCTATAATCTACTCTTTGGAATGATACAGTTTCAAATAAACATAGCTATAAAATCCATAACAATGTTGAGGATTACATAGAATTATAAAGTAGCCATGAATTCAAAATGTAGGAGTCTCTGAACAAACAAACTCTCTCACAGACTAAGTGCCATCAAAACAATAACGTGTTAGTGGGTCCAGCCTGCTGGTCCCATGAGGCTTTGACCTGACCATTCTTTGAGTAGCAGCCAGACTATGAGATATTTGGAGCCTTGAGTAACTGTTTCTCCACAGTGGAATCTGCATTCCAAGAATCTAATAATTCCTGACATGTAGTGGACCCAACACAAACAAAAGAAAAAAAGAAAGCGAGGAAAGCCCAAACTAAATCTAATCAGCTCAGAATAGTAATGATGCAATGATTTACATAGCTTTTAGTTCTCGTGATGCCACTGCAAGCATGAATTTGATGCTGTAATAACACTTAACAAGAATGAACAGAAGAACCTTGAAGACATCATGTTGAGTGAAATAAGTCAGACACAAAAAGGACAAATACTATATGATTCCACTTATATGAGGTGTCTAGATAAGTCAAATTCATAGAGACAGAAAATAAAATGGTGGGTGTTAGGGACTGGAGAAAGGGAAATGAAGAGTTAGTGTTAATGGTTATAGAGATTTAGTTTTATAAGATGAAAAGAGTTTTGGAGATGGTACAACAACGTGAATGTACTTAACATTTCTGAACTATGCACTTAACAGTGGTCAAGATGGTACATTTTATGTTGCTTATGTTTCACCACAATTAGGCTTATAAAATAACAATAAAAATGAATAGAAGATAAATATCTTTCCCGCATTATGCTTCTCGGTCTTTCTACTCTCCCGTAATTAAGATCCCCATTTGCTTAGGACAATCCTGGTTCATTCCTGTTGTTCTTGTGCAATTATTCACAGGTCTCCCTTTCACTCTTAAAAGTGTTGTGTGCAATAATTATTATGGTCTCCTTATCCAGTATGCCTTTGGCAGGCGAAGACAACCACAGAACTTGAGCTGGAAGGCATGATGTGCATACTGCTGACATTTTTAGTCATACAATTATGCCTCATTCACTTACTTACAAAGAACCTCTATGTACTCCCTATTTGGTATCACACTTGCCCTGCAACAGTGTTAAGAAGACTGGGCTCAGTGGCTCAGCCTGTAATCCCAGCACTTTGGGAGGTCGAGGCTAGTGGATTGCCTGAGCCCACGGGTTTGAGACCCACCCGGGAAACTTGGCAAGACCTGTAGTTCGGGCTACTTGGAAGGCTGAGGCAGAAGGATTGCCGGAGCCCAGCAGGTCGAGGCTGCAGTGGCTGCCAGCAGCCACTGCACTACAGTCTGGATGACAGAGTGAGACTCCAACTCAAAAAAAAAAGAAGAAGGCTGTCTTTCCAAGTAGATCATGATTTCTCAAGGGCAGGACTTACACCTAATTCATCTAGTGTCCCCAGGTCCTAGCCCAATGTGTGGGCACACATCAGGTTCCCAGCAGATTTCTGCTAAATTATAAAATGACCTTGTTCTAAGTGAAAGGTAGCCATTAGCATTGAGCCCTCAGAAAGGTCTTTCCTCTATTCCCTCTGGGGGTTGTACTACATGGTCCCCTTGGTTGGGTAGACAGATTCCCAATGAGAGGAAAAAGGCCTCAGCTAAAGTTTCTTTCTCACATGTTACTCACTTCCACAAGGCTTGCAGAGTCTTTCCTAATGATGCTTTCTTTTTTATTTTAACAAACTAAGAAATATACCCCCATTAGCCCTGAAATTGATGCCCATGCATGTTAATAAATGCTAAGTAAAGCTTGCACATGTCCCTCTTATGTAAGCTATCCATTTATAAAGCAGAGCTTTGAAATTCCCCAGCAACGACCCAGCAAGTTAGGGCTAATTATTTCAACTTGGTGGCAGGCTCTGTAAATCTGGTCTTGGTTTTCTCTTTCAAAGGCCATGTTGTCCTCTAGGTGAGTTTCAGTGAGCCACTTCCTCAAACATTGTGCATTTGTCTCCAAATGTGGGGTTGAGTTACACTCTTTGCTTGAGTGTTGTTTGTCTCTTCTCTGATGTCTAATGACCTATGGTCATTTAGGGACTCAGGGATGGCATCTCTGTCTTCCAAGCTGCTTAAGATCTTTGAATCCAGGAAAGGATAAAGTGTAACGTACTCCAGACCTCTCTCTGTTCCTCCTTCTCTTTCTCCTCTTCTTCAGAGCACTGGGTTTGGGGAGACTGAGATCCCAAGGCAATGAGAGGAGAGGCCTGGAGAGGCGTGCTAAGTAAATGTTAATGAGCCGGCAGGTTCATATTGGAATGCTTTTAAGGATTTTAGACTTGTTTTGATAAATTAAGTTTAACATCTGGATGGCATTTGAATTAAGAACCATCAAGAGCTGCACACTTATCCCTTGATCATTATTGCCAGTGTACATCACTTTTATTAGTCTTTTCAAATTGATTTTAGTTCTACTTATCTCCTCTAGAGTACGTTTCCCTATTTCATTAATTTCGGTTCTCATTTTTGTTATTTTCTTCCTTTACAAATGTTTCCATTTATCTATCTATCTATCTATCTATCTATCTATCTATCTATCTATCTATGTACATTATGCCCGATAGGTGATTTTTTGACCCTCTATTCTTTCTCCCTTCCACCTTCTGAGTCTCTAGTGTGCATTACACCATTCTCTATGCCTTTGCAGATCCTTAGTTTTGCTCCCACTTATAAGTGAAAACATGTGGTGTTTGGTTTTCTGTTCCTGAGTTAGTTCACTTAGAATGATGTTTCCCAATTCCATCCAACTTACCACAAAAGATATCATTTTATTCGTTTTGATAGCTGAATAGTATTCCATAGTGTATATATATCACATTTTAATCATCCACCGATTGGTTGATGGGCCTAGGTTGATTCCAAATCTTTGCCATGGTGCATTTTGCTGATGAACAGATGGGTGCAGGTGTCTTTTTTATGTAATGGCCTCTGTTTCTTTGAATAGATACCTAGTAATGGGATTGCTGGATCAAATGGTAGATCCACTTTTAGTTGTTTGAGAAATCTCCATACTGACATCTATATAAGTTGTACTAATTTATACTCCTACCAAGAGTGTATAAGCATTTCCTTTTCTCAATATTCACATCAGCATCTATTGTTCTTTTTAACAATGGCCATCTGGACTGGTGTAAGGTGGTATCTCATTGTGGTTTTTATTTGCATTTCCCTGGTAATGAGAATGTTGAACATTTTTTCATATGTTTATTGGCCATTTGCATATTTTCTTTTGAGAAATGTCTGTTCATGTCACTTGCTCATTTTTTAAATGGGGTTATTTGTTTTTTTCTTGCTGATTTATTTCAGTTCATTGTAGATTCTAAATATGACTCCTTTGTCAGATATATAGGTTGTGAATATCTTCTCTCATTCTGTAGGTTGTTTATTTGCTCTGTCAATTATTTCTTATGCTGTGCATAAGTTTTATGCTTCAATTAAGTCCCACTTGTTTGTTTTTGTTGCATTTGCTTTGGGGGCTTTAGCCTAGGGCTTTTGCCTAGGTTGATGTTCAGAAGAGTTTTTCCTATGTTTTCTTCTAGGATTTTTGTGGTTTCAGGTCTGACAATTAAGTCTTTAATCTATCTTGAGTTAATTTTTGCATATGGGGACAGATAGGGATCAAGTTTCATTTTTGTGGTTTCAGGTCTGACAATTAAGTCTTAATCTATCTTGAGTTAATTTTTGCATATGGAGACAGATTGGGATTTTCATTTTTCTGCACATAGTTGTCCCTCTTATGTAAGTTATCCATTTATAAAGCAGAGCTTTGAAATTCCACGGCAATGACCCAGCAAGTTAGGGCTGGAATTTTCCCAGCACCAGAATTTTCCCATTCTGGTGCTGGGAAAATTGGATAGCTATGTGCAGAAAATGAAACTTGATCCCTATCTGTCCCCAGCGTATGTTTCTTCTTTTTCAATGATCAGTTGGTTATAGGTGTTTGGGTCGATTTCTGGATTCTTTATTTTGTTCCATTGGTTCATGTTTCTCCTCTTGTACCAGTACCATGCTGTTTTGATTACTACAGCCTTGTAATACAGTTTAAAGTTAGATAATGTGATGCCTCCAGCTTTGTTCTTTTTGCTTAGAATTGCTTTTCCTATTATGGCTCTTTTTTCATTCCATACAAATTTTATGATCTTTTTTAAAGATGTGGGGTACAATTCAGGATTAGATATACAAATGAACATTGCACAGGTAAAGTTTGGGTCTCCTGATCCCCACTTTGCCTGGTTTGAGATCATGTACCCTTATCAATGTTGTGTTCCCCTACCCTCCACCCCAGCAATATCCCATTACTGCCAGTCCCTTTGTATAGTATTATGGTAAATGTTCAGGGTCCACTTATGAGTGAAAACATGTGGTATTCTGTTCTTTGTTTCTATGATAGATCACTGAGTATTATAGATTCTAAATCCATCCAAGTTGCTACGAAGTCCATATTTTTATCCCTCTTTATGAGAATTGTTTTTTTCTAATTCAATGAAAAATGACCTTGGCTGTTTGATAGGAATTGCATTGAATCTGTAGATTACTTTGGGTAATATGGTCATTTTAATAATGTTGATTCTTCCAATCCATGAGCATGGGATATTTCTCCATTTGTTTGTGTCTTCTACAATTTCTTTCATCAGGATTTTGTAGTTCTCCTTGTCAAGATCTTTCACTTCTTTGATTAAATTAATTGTTCTCAGTTAATTAATTTAAAACTTTCTGGGGCACAATTTTTCTTTTTCCTGGTAATTGTCAGATTCACTTGGGCCCTTCTCTTGGGTATGTCTTGCGGGTAAGCAGCTAAGCAGCTGACGACTTAAAGAGATGATTAACTCCCAGTCTCAAGGAGGTTTTGTCTTAGGCAGGAGACAAGATAGTACATGTTATGTGTTAAATTAATAACCTAGTAGACAGACTGTAAGATTTCAGAGGCATGTTGGTACATGAAAGTTCCAAAGAGGAGACAGGAACGTCAGACCTTCCAGGTAAGGCTGAATCTTGATGGACTCAGAGGAACTGAAGGAGAGGTCAGCAGGGACACATTTGTGAGCCTGCCATAATCTAAGGAAATACCCCTTCTAAGACAAGGGGACTGTGAGGCAGAAGGCCAGAGAAAAGAGTCAAGACCCCAGTGCCAGAACCCAGAGCCAGGCTGACACCCAAGAGTGTCAGCTGGGTGCAGTGAGGTATACTTGAAACATCTGAGCAGCAATGTTAATGATCACAATAAGCCTAAAGAAAAGTGATTTCATGGGAGATACTGGAATCAGGGAGAGAGCATGGGGGAGAAAATGGTGGGAAAGACCATGAATCAGATGACATGGGGAACATGGTTAGGTGACTTTCCACCTGAGCTTCTTGGTGTGGGAGGGACTAGGCACAGGCACAATCCATTTGTGGAGTAACTCCTACGCCTGACATAGACAGGCCCATTCAACAAAGAATATCTCCATGACTTTAGATGGGGAGATGGATGCTAGGCCTTGGTGGGGCCTAGTAGGAGCTAAAACCTGTGCTTGTTGTACCACATTCCACCTCCTTTCAACTAGCAGAATGGTGGAGGCAAGTGAGTATAGTTGGAGCCAAGTACATGGTCCCAAATGTCCAGATGAGGGGGCTGAACTTCCTCCCCTCAGGCACTTTCTGTTGTGGCAAGGCCTTTAAGTAGATGGGCACAGTCCTCAGAAAAGTAGATTTAGGAGCAGTATCCCATACCCACCATCACTGCTCTCAGCTGTCACTTTTCTAGGAAAACTGCTTGGCTTGGGAGTAAAGAACAGGCAATGACCTTTCCACATGTTCCCCAGCACTAAGAGCATGCTAACTCAAATTCTCCTCCTCTAATCACAGCATGCTTAATCCTTCGAGTCCTGGGGAGGAGCTTTATATTCAGCATCTTCCCACTTGTGTCTGGGCAGGTGCATATTATCTTAGGAGAGGATATAACTCTCTTGCATACAAGGGGTGAAAAAACTCTCTGCATAGAAGTCCCTGATCCCTTAAAAAGAGATGAGGAGTTCTGCCCAGCTGGTATGTCCACTTCTACACAGCTGATCCCCAGTCCTTGGACAGGCTGGTCCAGGGAACTTACTCCCCATCCTGGGCTCTTTTGGGAGATTTCCAGTCCTGAGGAATGATTAATCTTTCCAGGGACTTGAATGCCCAAGAGATATCCACAGAGGAGGCATCTGCCTGAACCTCCCACAAGTGCCAAGTTTGATCCCTAATTTCCTTATCAACAAGTCCTAAAGCTTTCTCATAAGTAGATGCTTCCCCCCAGTATTTGCTGCAGTTTTCATAGCTCATTTTCCAATGATCACCAAGTCAATCAAGGCATTTTCTCTCTCTCCCTCTCTCTCTCTCTCTCTTTTACTCCCCTCCCTTTCTTCTCCTTACTTCCTCCCTTCCTTCCTTCTTGAAACTCAGAGGAAGAAGAAACGTATTCATTTGCACTGAGCTCTGCAGAAGGAACTGATATCTGAAATCATTAACTCACCTTTTCTTTACACATCATGCCAGTTCATGAGCCTTCTTTGGTTTAGTGGTGGCTCCACTCTTACTCTGGTCCATGCTTGTGGACATTTGTCACAGAGATTCTCCCCCAGAAAGAGCTTCTCTGTTCAGGAGGCAGTATGATGTTGTTGGGTCTTTTTAGTCTCTAAGACTATCTTTCAGCTAAAATTGTTATGCCCTCTCTTGTCCAGTGCCCTAGCTTTAAGATGTTTTTGAAAGTTCTCTTGATTTGGGAAACCAAGGAGTCTTTAAGGATAAGTCAGTCTGTTCCTCTGTTCAACTTAATATGTCTACCTCCTCTTTATTCCAAATCGTTTCTGTTTGACTGTTGCAGGATTTACTTTACCTTAGAAATGAAAT
This sequence comes from Cephalopachus bancanus, assembly GCA_027257055.1. Lineage (NCBI taxonomy): Eukaryota > Metazoa > Chordata > Mammalia > Primates > Tarsiidae > Cephalopachus > Cephalopachus bancanus. The sequence goes on from JAPVLO010000113.1 coordinate 7,395,267, forward strand.
CCATCTAGTCCTTGTGGCAAACACTATTGGTGAGAGAATCCCAGGTTCTTGGCCAGCACATAGCACACCTGCCAGCCCATAGAGTCAGTACCTGGCATTAGTGAATGTGAACAAGGCAGCTTGTACAGCCTGGAGGAAGCTCCAATCTGGTAAAAGGGTCTGCATAGATCCCTGGAATTTGGGCTTCTAGTGACTTTCTCTGACAGCTCAATTTTAAATGTAATCATTTTGGTTACCTTATTTACTTCAAAACATTTAGCACACTGTGAAATTATTTTATTTTCCCACTACCTTATTCTCTCTCTCTCTCTCTCTCTCTCAGCTGGAAGGTAGCCTACCCCAGAATTATCTGTGTCCCAGTGCTGATCATACAATAACATGCTTGGCATAGAAGGGGCTTGGTAAATGCTTACTGAAATTAATTAACATACATTCACCCAAGTATCTCTAGTTGTCACTTAGAAGCCAGGTTTGATTTTCAATAAAGCGTGCACACTTCTGAGACAGCATAGTGGAGTGAAAATGTGGGCTTCATGTGGATTCTAACACCACTGACTAACACTGGGACCTCAACCCCTACATTTGAAAAGAGGGAATCTGTGACCTACAAGGCTATTGCAAGAATAAGATAAAGCACATAAAATGCCCCACCCAAAACAGATGGCTAGTAAATTATTTTACTCTATCTGGTGATCTCACAGGGGTTTTTCTTTTGTTTTGTTTTGTATTGTTCTAGTTATTCAATATTTTTCTAAAAGGAAAGTGACCCTGGCCACTCAGGAAGTCAGGGGTAGTGATCTCAGGGACAACAGAGGAAGAAAGGAGAGCTTGGGGTCCCCGAAACCTTTAAAAGAAATGACTCTGCCTGCCTTGGGAGACCTCATCAGAGGATGCAGGAAAACTCTGTTTGTATCCAGTTCCTGGGCCCAGGGTGATGAGTCTTAAGATTATACGTAAAGCAGAAAATGTGGTCCTCACAGAGGTTCTTACAATGTTTTCAGGCCTATGCCAGTCGTGTAATTCAAAATGTCTCATTGAGAGCCCGCTAGTCATTACTTAGGAAAAAGGATGTAGAAAAAGGAAATTTGGTCCTTGTAGCTACTTAGAAACCTTCACAGTTGCCTTAAAAGGTCACTCCTGCCTACAGCCTCTGGGGAGCACTTTCTTTACAGCGTTCTCCTACTTCTCTGGGGTTCCACTCAGTCTCTTTGTGGGTCTAATTTTCTGTACCCAGCTGGTAATTGTAGTCATGCCTCACTTAGTAATGAGTATATGTTTAAAGAAATACATTATTAGGCAATTTCATGTCCAAACATCATAGGGTGTACTTACACAAACCTAGATGGTACATCCTACTACACAACCAGGTTATATGGTATGGTTTTTTCCTCCTAGGCTACAAACCTGTACAAGATGTGACTATACTGAATACTATAGGCTATTGTAACACAATGGTATTTGTGTATCTAAACACATCTAGACATAGAAAAGGTACAGCCAAAATATGGTATTATAATATTATGGGACTACAGATGTATGTATGGTCTGTCGTTAACCAAAACATCTTTATGCAGTGCATAACTGTGTTTGATTCCTGCCTACTTTTGTATTGATCTTGTCAAGTTTAATTTTCTTGTGCCCACAGCTTCATTTACTAGTTGATGATTGTCGATGTGCCTATTGTTTGACCTGGCTGTAGGCCCAACCACCTGTACAGCTCTTCCACTTGGTAGCTCTGAGTATCTCAAACTCAACAAACCCCTACCCCAAGTCACTCCCATCCTCCTCCTCTGTCTTTCCCTCTCCAGGTTCTTTGGATCTGTGCATGGCTTCACAACCTCCCAGGGGCCAAGACGGCAGCCTGAGGCCCTGCCTTGGCTCTCCCATCCCCTACATCCATACATGGTCACTAGGTCTGGTTGATTTCACTGCCATCTGCCACTGTTTTCCATCCTCACCCCATTCAGGCCCCTGTCGCCTCTGACCTGAAGACTGAACAGCCTCCAACTCATCTCCCAGCCCCATTCCCCTTCCATCCATTCTCCATTCTGCTGCTAGCACAACACCTTCTTTCTAGAAAAGTGAATGGATTACATCACCCCACCCTATCGTTAAAGTCTTGCAATGTACACATTATGTAGTCCCATTTAGAGGAAGTTCAGTAGAGTCAGGAAAGTATCTCTCCCTGGGGTAGGGAGGGAGAGAATGAGAGGGGTTGGAAATCATTTTCTGCAGTTCAATAAATGTTCCGTATCACGATCCAGGTGATCTTACCCGGTTGTATAAACAGATAGACATACATCAAGCTATGAACTTGACACTTATGCACTTTACTGTATGTAAATGATATATCAGAAAATAAAAATAAATATATAAATCTATACAACCCATAAAAAAGAAAATAAATAAATAAATGAAGGCTGTCAGGGGCCCCAGTTTTCTCTGAGGTTAAAAACCAAGCATGTAACCTGTAATCCAAGTGCTTTGGCAGGCCAAGTTGAGTGGATTGCCTGAGCCCACGGGTTCGAGACCTGCCTGGGCAACTTGGTGAGACCTCATCTCTACAATAATTCAAAAAATTAGCCGGGTGTGGTAGCACATGCCTGTAGTTCCAGCTACTTGGAAGGCTGAGGCAGAAGGATTTCCGGAGCCCAGCAGGTTGAGGCTGCGGTGGCCAGGAACATGCCACTGCACTCCAGTCTGGGTGACAGAGTGAGACTCCAACTCAAACAAAACAAAACAAAACAAAGCAAAACAAAAAACCAACCATACTGGCTTGGCCTGTGCTTAGAATGACATTTACCCTGGCTTGCCTGGTAGGGGCTTGGCTCATGCCTGAGGTCCTGGTATAATTCTCAATATGCCCCCGTTCAAATGATTGAGTATATGATCTCTTCCCTGATGCCTCTGGGTCACATCTTCACTGTTCCCTCTGGCTAGAATACTCTCTATTCACTTTCACCTGTGTTAGGTTTCAGCTGAAACATCACTTTCTCTGAATGCCCCTCTTTACTTACCCCCAAACAAGTCAGAGGCAACTCCCTCTGTCAACTGCTGTGGGAACACCCCCCCATCTCTTTCCTTTGCTGCACACAAGATGGTTGGCAATTTAAGATGGTTATACAACCATTCTTTCAGTTTCAACATGCGTTGGAATGTACTTGTCCTCTTCCCTTATAGAAGAAGACAGGGAGTCTAAATCTCCCATTGTATAAGTAAGGGGACTGCAAGATATTAAGTAGCCCCTTCCAAGCTGCCTGGCCTATTATTATCAGCTCAGGATCAGACCCACTAGAACCCTGACTCAGTGTTCACACTTCCCATGTTACTCTAATATTAGACTATTTGATGGGACTTTGGGGTAAATAATTCAGAATATAACTCACAATTTCTTGGTACTGGACCTGGCAATTCAGAAAATGCAGGAGATTTAGTTTAATGTCTTTAACAAAATTGACTGTTCCAGTTCACTTTTTCAAAAAATTCCTGAGAGAAAAAAATTTCTGTTAGCTGAGAGTTCTGGGTACTAGGCTATAAATTAAAGGTGAGTATATGTCCCTAACTAGGCTTTCATCCAGTATTGATCCATCAACACAGACCAGTGGCTCCACTTCTACTGTGTCATTCTTTGTAGCTAACAAACACTAGAACAAGAGGTGGGGTTCTGGAGTCACGCTGTCCTGCCTGGACTCAGCTTCAACTCCATTTATCCCGGATGCAAGACTTTGGGGACGTTTTCAGGCCTCCCTAGGCCTGAGTTTCTTATTTGAAAAACTGGAAAATACTAGTGTGCACCTTATAGGATTGTTTTGGTTATTGAATGAGATAACCCGTGAAAATTGTTCAAATGCAGTGAGCACTCAGTATATACTATACCTGTTTTCTTCTTCTCCCCTCCCATCTTTGCCATCAAGTTCCCCTTCTCCTTATTCCCTTTCTCTCTGCTTTCACTCTTCCCTTCTTTCTTCTCCTTCTACTCCTCTTCTTCGTCCTCTTTCTTTTTCTCTTCTTCCCATTCTCCTCCTTCCCATCCTCTTCCTCCCTTCCTTTTCTTCCTCCTCCTTCTTCATCTCCTTTATCATTTTTATCTCCTCTTTCACCTCCTTTTACTTTCTTCATCTTTCCATCTCCTCCTTCTTCTTAAAGATAGTCTTAATAAATCCATATCTTCTGAGAATCAAGATTATTTCCTATTAGAAATAGAAAAGCCATAGTGTATGAACCAAGAAGTAGCCGACATAGGAGATGGGTTAATTTTTATGTTAACACATCCATTTGAGCTGCCTTTTGGCTCAAGATGTTCTTGGACCATTTTTCAGTTTTTTATATCTTTCCAAAATATGAGTACCAGAACTAAAGTGTGCTCTGTTCACAGCAGAAAAAACTAAACTATCATCTACCTGCCCAGGAGACATGCAGGATTTCCTATAGAGTAACCCCAATTATCATGCTTTGAGGTCACAAGATCACTCATTGACTCATACTGGACTTGTGGAAAACCTATGCAATAATAAGAATTATCTCAAAATGCTGAGTAGAGGGCAAGGTTGCAGAGGTCATGGTGTGCTAACAAACCAGGACCCACACAACAGGGGAAAGTTCAAAAGTAATTCTTACGGCAAATATTTGCTTGATTTTTGCTGTTACCTCAACTCTTACTTTATTTATCTGGAGGTCACATAGCCTTTTAAGTTTTCATCTGACTGGCAGCTGGAGGCCTTCACAAACACATAGCTGGGCAAATTTTGGGAATCTGGGATGAGAGGCATTAATTAGACCACTGGAGTGGATCCCCTAGGGCCATGGCTGGGAGAGAAGCAGGCAAACCTCTTTTGAGACCCCATGTTTCTCTACCCAGTCCCTGGTGAGAAGCTCTGCAACTAGGCTGCATTTGCCTTCTCCAGCTGATGGTTATGGTATTGACTGCCCTTAGAACAGCAGACCCCCCAGAGCTATTTTGCTGTTGAGAGGGCGGAGTTTTCTGAGCCAACGTAACTATTGAAACAACATTTTGAAGTATTTCTGACTAGAATGAAGATGTAGCCTTGACCTCATTCACCATGTGTTTTAAATCCCAGTACTTATTAACTCCAGGTCTGAGCATTACCTTTCACTGTAGGAGAGGCCACCCACAACCTCCAACACTATTATAAATCTTCAACACTATTATAAAGTTGAGCCACAGGTTTTGTCAGTTAGAGGTGAGATATTCACAGTAGTTTATCTTGTCACAAAATAGTCTTTCCAGGGAATTTATAAAGTATGATGAGAAGAAGAAAGAGCAAGCATGGGCTAAGATCTAGACTATTAGACAATCTCCTTCCCAGCTCCGTGGCAAGACAGCGCAGTGGAACAAACACTGGTTTTAGGTATACCAAGATCTGGGCTGGACCCCAGTCCTGCCCCTCACTAGTTAAGCTATGTAACCACTGTAAACTTCTTTGTAATTTGGGAATAATGACATACAGAGAATAATAAGGGCTCAAATAACCAGTCTCCACATAAAGCACCCAGTCCTACTCCCTCATAGTCTTAGTGTCCAAAGCAAAGCAAAACCAGGGTGCTGTACCCAGACCCTGGAAGTCGGTCAGTCCAGGAATAGGTAGGGACTGCTGAGTAAGAAGAGCTCCTCACTCCTGGACTCATGCCACTTGCACATGTTCTCCAAGGCTCCTTCCCAATGTAGGAACTTGTAGGCTCTGTTAACAAATTCGGTTTTTACCGCAAGATTAAGAAGATCCTGAGACTTTTGCCACTCCAGAATAAGGATGAATAACACTTCAACAAGAGTAATGTTGGGCTAGGTCTTCAGTAGCCTCAGTTACAATCTTGAATTAATTTTGTTCTTCTTTATTTATTCCTTAGTTACCAGACTTCCTGAATTATACCTGTACTGAGGTAGCAATTTCACATACTATTGATGTGTCTTTAAGAAGTCTATCATACTCGGTGATCTATCACAGAAACCAAGAACAGAGTACCATACATTCTCACTCATAAGTGGACCTTGAACAATTATAATACTATAAGAAGGGAATTGACAGTAGTGAGAAACTGTCAGGGGAGGGGGAGGGATTGGCAGTTGTGGAAAACTGCCAGGGGAGAGGGGCACACCTCACCAACAAGGGTACCTGCATAACGAACATTTGTATACCTAACCCTGCATTGTACCCCACATCTTTACAATAAAATTTAAAAAAAAAGAAACACTTTCAAGTATTAAACCCTTTGAATTCTCATAGCAATGAAGTAGGTACTTGTGTTTTCCTAATTTTACTGATGACAGAACAAAGAAGTAAAGAAACTAACTCAAGATCATAAGCCCTAAGTAACTGAATCAAGTTTCATGCCAAAAAGTCAGATTTTAGCTCTTGAACAGTTACAACAAATCATGAGAAGCAGCTGAACACAGGAGGTCCCACTGGTCATCCTCACCATGTGTTTGAGACCCAACAGCAGAAAATTTGATCCAATCTGCCCAGCTCTCATCTCTTGGATCTAAGTGACATCAGGAGCTTTCCACTGGCACTGTCCCTGATCACCCCAGATTGCAAAAGTTCAGGCATATAGTTCAGTCTGGTAATACCTTAGAGGCTCTGACTATGAACAGGGATGGTGAAAGATTACCCTTAACCAAGATGTTCATCAAATTGACTTGGATGGATTTACAGTCTATAATACTCAGTGATCTATCACAGAAACAAAGATCTGAGTACTACATGTACTCACTCACAAGCAGATCCTGAACATTTATCATAATACTATAAGAAAGGATTGGCAATAATAGGACACCACCAGGGGAACGAGGGGCCCATAACATCAATAAGAGTACCAAAACTTTACCTGTACAATGACCACTTATGCACCTAACCCAAAGTGTAACACACATCTTTAAAATAAAAATAAAAATTTTAAAAATTGACTTGAGATAAGAATTGCATTTGCAAACACGGCACTGTGCTGACTTTAGGTTGACGATGGTGTAGCAAATACATTTTCATTTTGTTTTGTTTATACATACAGAGCAAGCAGTTTCTGAAAGGAAAAAAACCTGTCTCTTTCTTGTGCAATTTGAGAGGAAAAAGAAGAAAAACAGTTAGGTGGCAACCCCTCTTTGTGCTGTTGATAAGACAAAAAGGAGTTCCATTTACTTGATGAAGCCTGTGTTATTTTATTCTCAGGAAACTGGAACAGAAAATTGCAAAACTCAGATATATACAGACACTCTTTGACATATGTATCAGTCTATTTTGCATTGCTGTAAAAAGTAACTGAGGTTGGGTAATTTATAATGAAAAGAGACTTGCCTGGTTCATGGTTCTGTATGGCACAGGCATCTGATTGGCTTCTGGTGAGGCCTCAGGAAGTATTTAATCAAGGCAGAAGGCAAGGGCAGAATGCATGTCACATATCGAGAAAGAAAGCAGAAGAGAAAAGAAGGTGCCAGGCTTTTTTAAACAGCCATTTTTTCATGTGAATGAATAGAGCAAGAACTCACTGATTATTATGAGAACAGCACGAAGCCATTCATGAAGGATCTGCCCTCATGATGCAAACACCTTCCACTAAGCCCCACCTTAAACACTGGGAATCACATTTCAACACAGGATTTGAATTAATTCACGTCTTCTCTATTCATATCTTTGTTACCAGACTTCCAGGACAAGGAACCTATTCAGAGGAAGCAATTATATGTAGTATTTATATGTCTGCAATAAACACTTTTAGGTATTAAATCCTTTAAATTCTCATACAGTGGAATAGACACTTGAGTTTGCCCAATTTTGCAAATAAAAAACAAATAACAAGCTGGGCTCAGTGGCCCAGCCTGTCATCCCGCGGCTTTGGGAGGCTGAGGTGAGTGGATTGCCTGAGACAGTGGGTTCGAGACCCGCCTGGGCAGGCGAGACCTCATCTCTACAATAAATCAAAAAAATTAGCCGGGCATGGTAGCGTGCGCCTGTAGTTCCAGCTACTTGGAAGGCTGAGGTGGAAGGATCGCTGGAGCCCAGCAGGTCAAGGCTGCGGTGGCCGGGAGCGGCCACTGCACTCCAGTCTGGGTGACAGTGAGACTCCAACTCAAAAAAAAAAAAAAAAAATACAAACAAAACCAAAAAAACAAATAACGAATTAAGGAATTAGCTCAAGGTCACAAGCCTTAAGTAACTGAATATCAACTCACAATGGGGTTGCATCCCAATTAATTCATCTTAAAGCAAAAATATTATAAGCTGAAAATGCATTTAACATCTGATAAGCCTCTCAAAGCTGAAAAATTTTAATTGGGGATCATTTAGTTGAACTGGAACTTAAAAGACCCCATTCTTAGGATTCAGCTCATATTCTTAAAGACATGCACAGATCTTTCATCATATCTCGCACATATCTTGCCATGTGACATGCTGTCTGACCTTGCATTTTGTCTTGACTATGTTGTACCTGCATGAAATTAATTTGCCCTTTGCTCACAGGTGTTTCTGCTTTTGGATAATATGTTGTAACTCCATGTTTTCTCTAACTCTTGCTATGCTTTTAAAAGTCAAGTTTTATTGAAGAATATCATATTTACAAGTGTACAAATCATAAGTGTCCAGCTTACTTAATTTTCAGTAAGTGAACACGCTTGTGTAACAACCAAGATAAAGAAATAAAGCATCGCCAGCAACCGAGAGACCTTTTTGTTCCCAGTTACTCTCTCCCCTGCCAAGTAGAATGGAATCCCTAGTGTGTGTGTGTTTTTGAGTCTGGCTTCTCTCACTCAACATTGTATTTGTGAGATGCAAGCACATTGTTGCATGCAGCAATGCTCATTATTTCTTATTACTATCTAGTATTTCATTGTATAATTTTACCATAATTTATTTATTCATTATGCTATTAGTGGACATTTTGTTTCAACTTTTTAATAAATTATGTTGCAATAAATATTCATTAAGATATCTTTTGGTTTGTATATATATTCTTTTTTTACATATAAAAGTGATATCATTGGTTAAATAAGTCATCTGAGAGGCGTGTTCATGGCCTTTGTGGACTTAATTTACATTTTCCTGATGACTAATGAAACTGAGTTCTTTTTTGTATGTCCATTGGCCATGAAATTACTTTTTTGTGAGTGTGTCTTCAAGACTTTTATACATTTTAAAATTTTTATTGTTTATGTAGGATTTCTTGATAAATTCAGAATTTAAGACACTTGTTATATGTATATACATATATATAATAAAATATCTTCTTGATACCATGGCTTTGCTAATTAATGGTGTGTTTTGATAAATAAAAATGTTTTACCATTTTACATAGTCCAATTCCTCTTTTTCTTTAATTGTTATCAATTTTTGCATTCTATTTAGAAGATGAAATGCTTTCCAATATAATTTTATGATTAACTTATGAAATCATAATGTTTCATAGTTAAATCTTGAGTTCATCTAGAATTGATGTAATACCTATGATGTAAAGCTAGGATCAAGACTCATCTGTATTCCATATGGATATCCAGTTGGCATTATTTAGTTTTTTTTACCCAGAGTACTACAGTGTCAACTTTGTCATATGTTAAGTTCTTTTATATGTTTGGACATTTTTGGAATTCTCTATTCTGCCTATTTAGTCTATTAATGTATTCCTGCACTAATATCACATGGCCTTAATGTCTATAGTTTCAAAGTAAGTCTCAATATTTAGCAATGCCCTTGTTTTTCTTCATGACTGCCTTTACTGCTCTTGACATGTAGTGCTCTTTCCTTATACAATTTGTTAATAGACTCAGTTTGTCAGCTTATAACTAAATTTGATTTACTAATGATTTGTTTGGCATATTTATGCCTAGTTTATGAAAGGGATTGCCTAGATTTTCTCTTTTTTGTAATCTTGCCATATTTTTGTTCGAAGGTTTTACTGGCTTCAACAATGAGTTGGAAAGTGTCTCTTTTTTATTTTATGAAAGACTTTGGATGTGATCAGTTTATTTCTTTGTTAAGTATTTGAAAGAATTCACTGGGGAAGCCTTCTAGTCTTGAAGTTTCTTTTATGTAAGATTTTTATATTTCAGTTTTGATTTTTTAAAATAGGATTTATATAGATCTTAGATTTTCAATTTCTTTTGTGTCCATTTTGAATACCTTTTTAATTTTGAAATAAATCTATTTATCTTATTTTTTAAATTGTCAGTTTAATGTTGTTTATAAAAATATTGTATAAGCATTTAAGTAATAGTAGAGTCTCTAGTGATATATTCTTATTATTGCAGATATTTGAAAAGTATTACCTCTCTTCCTTTATTTTCCCATATTATTTAACTTTTTTATTTTGAAATAAGTAAAGATTTATAGGATGTTGTGATAATACAGGTTCTATATATCTTTTACCCAGTTTCTCCCTATGGTTACCTCTTGTATAACTACACTCTAATATCAAAACATGTTTTGTTATAGTTCCACAGTTCTCTAAGTGTTTCTTCTTCTTTTTTCCCCTCAATTATCTCTCTGTTATTAAGACTGGTTAGTAACTCTTGCTCTATCTTCAAGTTCACTTATTCTTTCCTCTGTTCTCTCTATTTTGTTGTTGAACTCCATTTGGTATTTTATTTTGGCCATTGTACTTTTCAGTTTTAAAAAATTCCCTTTTGTTCTTCTTTAGATCTTCCATTTATTTTCTGAGACTTTATATTTTTCATTTGTTTCAAGCATGTCATTGAAGCATTTTTATTATGGCTGTGAGTTTCTTGTTTGTTTGAGAGGAGAAGTTTCATTACATTACCTAGACTAAACTTGAACTCCCAGGCTCAGGTGATCCTCCTTCCTCAACCTCTCAAGTATCTAGGACTATAGATGCATGCCACTGCACCCAGCTCAAGGGCTACTTTAAAATCTTTGCCAAAAAGGATGCCCACTCTCCCTTCCTGTTTAATATAGTATTGGAAGTCCTAGATAGAGCAATCAGAGAGAAGGAAATCAGGGGTATCCAAATAGGAAAAGAGGAAGTTAAGTCATCCCTCTTTGCAGACGACATGATTCTATACCTTGAAAGACCCAAGAGAATCTGTCAAAAACCTCCTTGCACTGATAAAGGACTTTGGAAAAGTCTCAGGGTATAAAATAAAAGTGCAAAAGTCAGTTGCATTCCTATACACTAACAATAAACAAATTGAAACCCAAATAAAAAGCACAATCTCATTCACAATAGCCACAAAAAAATGAAATACCTTGGCATCTTCCTAACCAGAGAAGTCAAAGACTTTTACAATGAAAACTACAAAACATGACTCAAAGATGACACAAACAAATGGAAAAATATTTCATGCTCATGGATTGGCAGGATCAACATTGTTAAGATGTCCATCCTATCCAAGGCAGTCTATAGATTTAATGCAATACCCATTAAATTGCCGGCAGCATTCTTCTCAGACCTGAAAACGACAATACAAGAATTCATATGGAAACAAAAATGATGATGAATAGCCAAAACAATCCTCAGGGAAAAAAAAAAAAAAACATACACACAGAGGGAAGCATCACGCTCCAAGACTTTAAACTTTTATTACAAAGCTACAAGAATCAAAACAGCCTGGTATTGGTACAAGAACAGTCATATAAACCAATGGAAAAGCATAGAGATTCCAGAAGCAAAACTCAATTTCTCAACTTCTCATCTTCGACAAAGCCTCCACCATCAACCACTGAGGAGAGGAGAACCTATTCAGTAAACGGTGCTGGGAAAACTGACTGACCACATGAAGAAGATTCAAACAAAACCCCTACTTATCACCATATACAAAAATCAACTCTAAATGGGTCAAAGACCCAAACGTAAAACCTCAAACTATAAGAACCTTAGGTCAAGCCCAGTGGCTTAGCCTGTAATCCCAGCACTTTGGGAGGCCAAGTCAAGAGGATTACCAGAGCCTGGGGGTTCAAGACCAGCCTGGGCAACTTGGTGAGACCTCATCTCTACAATAAATCACAAAAACTAGTTGTGCTGGAGTCCAGCTCCAGGAGAGAGTCAGGGCTTGAGATGGGAGAATCGGGAAGCGGCAAGAAAGAAAAGACGAAAACGACAGGAATCCTCTTCCTGGGGAGAGCTCAAGACTCTGCCAATTTTTATTTATTTTTCACAAACTTATATAGGTTTTCCACTCAGCCCTGTACCCACAAATGTATCTTATGTTGCTAACCAAACACCCACGTACATCCTTTTTGCACTCACAATAAGGTTGACCTTTAACAATTTCAACCACAGATGGTGTTTTTCTTAAGTCAAACATTTATGAATGTCCTGCTTTTCTTCCTAACTTTCTCATAACTATTTACTATTATAGGCCTATAATATCCTTACCCTATAAAGCTAAACCTTATCCCTAAGTCTTATTTAACTTACTTACTACTATATATTTATTTCTATTAATTTTTATTTCTATCCTTATGTCTCTATATTTTAACTATCACTTATACTATGATATATTTCTTATCTTACTAGTTTATCTTATCTTACTATCATATTATTAATATTCTAAATTCTATCTTCATTAAACTACTTATTTAATCCTAAAATATCTTAACCTATTTTTTATCTCAAACGGTTGTTTTCCACCAGCTCTCAGCTGGGGTCTGTTGTTTATGAGAAAGTGGCCAACCCGTTCTTCTCGGCCTCCTGCTGTTACTGAAAAACATCCTTACACACCCTAAGAGGCACCCTTTCTGCTGCAATCTTACTTCCATTATGCCTATGTATAATTTTTGCTGTCAAAATGCCATCATCCATTTGCGCATCTATTATCTTAATTAAAGAGGGAACATTCTCAAGCCTATGCACGCAATCCTTCAAAGTTAGGGAAGGTCCGTGAACAAGATCCATGGGGCTTTGACTCCGTCATGGCCGCATTTTACTGGGGCCTTGTTCCCAGCCGGCGTTTTTCCTGTTTTCAGGTCCCTTTTACCTTACTTTTACTAGTCATTGTGGCTCCCGGCATAGCTGGGCATGGTGGCATGCATCTGTAGTTCCAGCTAGTTGGAAAGCTTAGGTTGAAGGATCATCTGAGCACAGCTGGTTGAAGCCGCAGTGGCCATGAGCATGCCACTGCACTCCAGCCTGCTCAATGAGAGTGAGACTTCAACTCAAAAATAAAATAAAATAAAATAAAAACCTTAAAAAATGCAGGAGACAACTTATGGAAATTGGAACTGGCAACCAATTCCTGATCAAAACCCCAAGTGCCCATGCCATAAGAGATAAGATAGACAAATGGGACCTCATCAAACTGACAAGCTTCTACTACAAAATCAAAGAAACCATTGAGAGAGCAGGGAGACAGCCCACAGACTTGGAAAAATTACTTTCCAACTGTATGTCTGACAAAGGCCTAACATCTAGGATCTACAAGGAATTCAAACGTGCCACAAAGAAAAATCAAATAGCCCCATTACAAAGTGGACAAAATATATGAATAGACACTTCTCAAAAGAAGATATGCAAGCAGCCAACAGATGAAAACATGCTCAGCCTCACTAGTCATCAAAGAAATGCAAATTAAAACCACACTGAGGTACCACCTAACTCCAGTCAGGATAGCCATCGTCAATAACTCAAAAAAAAATAACAACAAATGCTGGAGAGGATGCACGAAAAGGGAACACTTCTACAATGCTGGTGGGAGTATAAACTAGTACAGCCTCTGTGGAAAACACTGTGGTGATTCTGAAAAGGTCTAAAAATAGACCTCCCTTATAAACCTGCAATCCCCCTACTGGGAATATACCCAGAGGAAATCAAATCACTCTGTGAAAAAGATACCTACACACTCAAGTTTATTGCAGCATTATTTACAATAGCAAAAACATGGAACCAATTGGGCTGCCAATCAAAAGAGGACTGGATTTTTTAAATGTGGTACATATACATGATGGAATATTATGCAGTCATAAAGGAGAGAATTATGAACTTCACAGCAACTTGAATGGGTTTAAAGGATGTAATACTGAGTGATCTATCACAGAAGCAAAGAACTGAGTATCACATGTTCTTACTCATAAGTGGACCTTGAACAACTATTGTAATACTATAAGAAAGTGATTAGCAGTAGTGGGAAACTACTAGGGAGGGCAGGGGTGGGACTGGCAGTAGTGGGAAACTGCCAGGGGATGGGGGACATCAACAAGGTATGTATTAGGTATACAAATGATAATGAACATTTGTATACCTAATCCAGAATTGTACCCCACATATGTAAAATAAAACATTTACAAAAAATAAAATAGGCCTGGTTCAGTGGCTCAGCCTGTAATCCCATGCCTGAGCCTGCGGGTTCGAGACTAGCCCAGGCATCTTGGCGAGACCTTGTCTCGACAAAAAATAGAAAACTAGCCAGGCATGGTAGTGCGTGCCTGTATTCTGGCTACTTGGAAGGCTGAGGCAGAAGGATTGCTGGAGCCCAGCAGGTCAATGCTGGGGTAGCTGTGAGTGTGCCACTGCCCTCCAGACTGGATGAGAGAGTGAGACTCCTACTCAAAAAATAAAAAATAAAAACAATAAATAAACAAATAAAGTGCATAAATAAACAAATAAAGTAAATAAATAGAATAAGATGCAATCCTTGTCAAATAATTCTAACATCTGTGCCATCTTGGTGTTGACATCTGCTAGTTGTAATTTTTCATTCAAGTTGGTATTTTGGTGGTTTGTGGTAAAAAAGAGTGATATTTTTCTTTTAAATTTAACCTAGACATTTGAGTACTATAAGACTTTGTATATTATTTAAACCTTGTTTTATCATGCCTCCTCTGACACTCCCATTAGCACTCAGAGTAAATCATCCCACGTCTTCCTGATGAGAAGTCTGCTGTCAGGCACATTTTATCTCTCTCTCTCTCTCTCTCTCTCTCTCTCTCTCTCTTTCTCTCTTTCTTCTTCCCCCCAATCACCAATGCCATCTCCACCTTTGGGGTACCCTGAACCCTGCTGGAGCTGGACTCTGGCAAGAAGGTGCTACTTCATTACTCTTAGGTGGGATGAAAAAGTCTAGGTTCCCCATTGACCTTATTTGACACTTGAGAGGGAAGAAATGCCTTCTTACTGCTAGGTAGATATGGAATATCAGTTTCTCACTGGGATTCTGGCTGGGAGGAAGAGAAAGTGTCTTGTTTCTGTTCTCCATGTACCCTCCTCTGACACAACAGTACCTCTTGTTGGTGGTAAAGATTTCAGCTTTCTGCTTGTTTTCTTACAATACGACCCTAGTGAGGAGGAAAGAAGTTTCCTTACCAGTTGGTTGGTACGGAAGTTCAGAATTCTCAAGTGGTATCTACTGATATTGTGGGGTTAGGTAAAGCCTTGCTACTAATGAATGGGACTGAAAGTCCCAAATACCCTCTCAGTTTTATCTGGTGGGGGTACCTTGTTACTACCACCTTGTTACAGCAAGACCGAAGGTATAGGTTCCCCATTTGGCCCTTGCCATTCTATGGCATTTGGCTGAAATAGAGTGGTTATTGACTATGTTTGCCCTCTTGCTAGGCTACCCCTTTCCTGGTTCTTTTGATAGAAAAAAAGTAGACTTTTCTTGGGGCTTCTTTGTTCTCTTTGGCATTTCCAGGTTGTTGATTTTTTCCCCAGCATTCAGTCTGAGATACATGAGGTATAAAGAAAGCCCAGGGAACTCACCACAGTGTCTCAAGGGTCTTAGTCAGTCTGCCATCTTCTTTCTGCTATTCAGAGTCTTCTAACATTTGTTTTTTATATAATGTCCAGAGTTTTGAGTTCTACTTAGTGTAAGGAACACGAAAAAGTACATCAGCTCCACCCTGGTCTAGAACCACACTCCTCTGTCTTTGTGATCAGTCTTGTTAGAAATGTATTTTTTTTAATTATTTTTTTATTTTAGACATGAGGGGTACAAGTCAGGATTAGTTACACAAGTAGGCTTCATGCAGGTGAAGTTTGGACCTCAATAGGCCCTCACTTCGCCTGGTTTAGGACCAGGTACACTTTGTGATGCTACTTGTCTCCTCCCTCCCTCCTTCCCCTGGCTGTGTCCATTGACTGCCAATTCTTCCTTTGCATTAATGTTATTAATGTTCAGATCCCACTTATGAGTGAGAATATTCAGTATTCAGTTCTTTGTTTCTGTGAAAGATCACTAAATAAGTAAGTAACTAAGTAAGGTCTTTGACTCTACCCCATTTACTGCAAATTCCATGATTTTGTTCTTCTTTATGGTTGCACAATACTCCACCATGTACACGTACCACATTTTCTTTATCTAGTTCACTCTTGGTGGGCAGTGGGCTTGGTTTCATGCTTTTGCTGTTGTGAATAGTACAGCTATAAACATGCAGATGCCTTTTTTTGTAGAACAGTTTATGTTCCTCCAGGTATATTTCTAGGAAAGTCATTGCTGGATCATATGAAAGGTCAATTTTTCGTTCTTTTAGGAATAACCACACTGCTTTCCATCAAAGTTGAACTAGCCTGCACTCCCACCAACAGTGTAGAAGTGTTCCCTTTTCTCTGCACCCTAGCCAGCATTTATTGTATTTTGATTTATTGATGAGGGTCATTTTTACTGGAGTTAGGTGGTATGTCATCATGGTTTTGATTTGCACTTCTCTGATGATTAGTAAGGCTGGACATTTTTTAATATATGTGTTGGCTGTTTGTATAGCTTCTTTTGAGAAGTATCTATTCATATTATTCATGTCCTTTGCCCATTTTTTGATAGGATTTTTTTCCTTTCATCTCATTTAAGTTCCTCATAGATCCTAGATGTTAGGTCTTTGTCAGATATATAATTGTCAAACATTTTTTTACCATTCTATCGGTTTTGTCCTAACTCTCTTGGTAGTTTCTTTTGCTGTGCAAAAGCTTTTCAGTTTGATGAGATCCTACATGTCTACCTTAGCTTTTATGGCATTTGCCTTTGGAAATTTGATCAAGAATTGGTTGCTTACTCCAATGGGCATAAGAATGTTTACTACATTTTCTTCTAGGATTCTTGCAGTTTGAAGTTTTATGCTTAGGTCTTTGATCCATTTGGAGTTGATTCTTGTATATGGCTATAGGTAGGGATCCTGTTTCATTCTTCTGCATGTTGTCAGCCAGTTTTCCAAGTACTATTTGCTAAATATGGTCTCCTTTCTCCAGTGGCTTTTATGGATGACTTTTTTGAAGATGAATTGGTTGAGAAATTGAGTTTTTGCTTCCATAATCTCTATCCTGTTCCATTGGTCTGTGTGCCTGTTCTTGTACCAGTACCAGGCTCTTTTGATTACTGTAGCCTTGAGAAAAGTTTAAAGTCTGGAAGAGTAATACCTCTTGCTTTGTTCCTTTTGCTGAGGATTGTTTTGGCTAATGTGCTTTTTTGTTTCCATCTGAATTTCTGTATTGTCATTTTTAGGTCTCAGAAAAATGATGCTGGTAATTTGACGGGTATTGCATTGAATCTGTAGATTGCCTTGGGTAGGATGGACATCTTGACACTATTGATTCTTCCAATTCATGAGCATGGAATGTTTTTCCATTTGGTTGTGTCATCCTTGATTTCCTTGAGCACTGTTTTGTAGCTTCATTGCAAAGGTCTTTCATTTCTCTGGTTAGGTGGATACCAAGTCTTTAATTTTCTTAAATTTAATACCTTGTTTTTATTATTAATGGAATTGTGCTTTTTATTTGGCACTCTGCTTGTTGCTGGTATATAGAAATTCAACTGTCTTTTGCACATTAATTTTCTACCCCAAGACTTACCAAACTCAAGTATCAGTATGAGGAGGACAGATTCCCTGGGGTTTTCAAGATATAGGATCATATCATCTGCAAAGAGGGATAACTTGACCTCCTCTTTTCCTATTTGGATACCCCTGATTTCCTTCTTTTGCCTGATTGCTCTGGTCAGGGATTTCAATATTATTTGAACAGAAAGGGTGAGAATGGGCATCTTTGCTTAGTTCCCATTCTCAGAAGGAATGCTTTCAATTTCTGCCCATTAAGTGAAATGTTGGCTGTAGGTTTATCACAGATGACTCTTACTGTTTGGAGAAATGTTCCTTCTAATCCTAGGTGCTCAAGAGTTTTTAGCAAGAAGAGATGCTGGATTCTGTCAAATTTCTTTTTTCTGCATCTAAGGATATAATCATGTGGGTTTTGGTTTTACATCTGTTGATGTGCTGAACTACATTTATGGTCTTGTGAATGCTGAACCAGTCCTGCATCCCAGGAATTAAGCCCACTTGGTCATGGTGGATGATCTTTGATATGTGTTGTTAGATCCAATTTGCTAGACTCTTGTTTAGGATTTTTGCATCTATGTTCATCAAGGAGATTGGCCTATAATTCTCTTTCCTTGTTGGATCTTTGCCAGGTTTGGGTATCCATATGATATTGACTTCATAAAATGAGTTGGAGAGCATTTCCTCTTTTTTGATTGCCTGAAAAACTTTCAGTAAAATTGGTATTAGCTCCTCCTTGTTTGTCCTTGTTTGTAGAATTCAGCTGGGAGGCCATCAGTTCTTGAGCTTTTTCTGGTAGGTGGATTTCTTATGACTGACCCGATTTCCTGGATTGTTACTAGTCTTCTATGACCTGCAGTTGTGACTTTATTTTGGTGATCTGAATTCTTCTGCTGCAGTTAGGACTTTGGCAGTCTTCCCTCTTCAGTTTCCTTAGGTATGACATTTGGTTGTTTACTTGTAATCTTTCTGTTTTCTTGATGTGTGCTTGCAGTACTATGAATTTTCCTCTTAATATTGCTTTCATGGCATCCAAGAGACTCTGATAAGATGTGTCTTTGTTTTCATTTGTGTCCAGGATTCCTTTTATTTCTGTCTTGATTTCTGTGTTGACCCAGAAGTCATTCAGCAGCGTGTTGTTTAGTGTCCATGTCTTTGTGTGTTTTGGAGTGATCTTGTTGGTGGCAATATTTATTTTTATTCCACTGTGAACTGAGAAGATGCATGATATTATTTCAATCTTTTGAAATTTGTTTATGATTAATTTATGCCCAAGAATATAATCAATTTTGGAGTATATTCCATGTGCTGATAAGTAGAATGTATACCCTGTAGTTGTTGAGTGAAGTGTTCTATAGATGTCTACTAAGACCATTTGGTCAAGCATTGAGTGGAGGTTCTGAATCTCCTTATTGATTTTTTTTCTTTGATGACATATCTAGAGCAAGTAGTGGAGTATTTAAGTCTCCAGCTATGACTGCATGAGGGTCACTGTCCTCTCTTCATTTACTTAGTAGTTTATTTATAAAACCTGATGCTCCTGTGTTGGGTGCATGTATGTTTAGGACGGATATTTCCTGCTGGTGGATTGAGTCTTTTGTCATTAAATAGTGTCCTTCTGTATCCTTTTTAACTTTTAATGGCTTGAAGGCTGTTTTGTCTCATGTTAGAATAGCTACTATTGCCTTCTTTCATTTCCATTTCACCTGAAAGTTCATTATCCATCCTCCAATTTTGAGTCTGTGGGTGTCCTTTGCAGTGAGATGAGTTTCCTGAAGGCAGTTGACTGTTGGATCATGCTTTTTTATCCAGTTTGCCACTCTGTGTCTTTTCAGTTGTTGATTTAGTTCATTCACATTCAGGCTGATTATTGAAATGTGAGAGTTTATTTCTGTCATAAGGCTCTTAGAAGGCTGCTTTTTTAACTTTTGCATTTATATGTGTGTGTGTGTTCATTTCTGTGTGTGCTCTGTATGCCCTGTTAACTCTGTTTGCCTGTACTCTTGTGATGTACAAGATTGTTCCTTTTCTTTTTTCTTTCTTTCTTTTATTTTCCCTGTGTTCTTAAGCATCTCCTGAAGGGCTGGTCTGGAGGCAGCAAATTCTCTTAGGGATTGGATGTCTGAGAATAATTTTAATTTTCCATCACTGATAAAACTTAGCTTGGCTGGGTAGGAAATTCTTAGTTAAAATTGCTTATCTTTAAGATCATTAAAAATTGAACTTCCTTCCTTCTTGCTTGTAGTGTTTCTGCAGATAAGTCTGGAGTGATTCTGATTAGTCTTCCTGAGTAAATAGTGTGATCTTTCTCTCTCACTGCCTTTAGGAGTTGTTTTCTTTCATACTTACTTTGTGTAGGCAGATTACTATGTGTCTAGGGGTTGGTCTTCTTATGTGATGCCTTGTTGGGGGTTCTCTGAATCTCTTATGCTTCAGTGGTTGCATCTCTGGTGAAATGAGGAAAGTTTTCTTAGATGACCTCATGGAATGCCTGTTCCAAGGTGTTCTCTGTTTCCCTTTCTGCTTCAGGAATACCAATCAGGCATAGATTCTGCTTCTTGATATAATCACACATCTCTTGGAGGCTTTGCTGCTTCTTTTTTAGTTTTTTTTTCAATGTTTTTAACAGATTGAGTTATTTCCTTATTTTGCTCTTCAAGCTCTGAAATTATTTCCTCTGCTTAGTTAATTCTGCTCCCTATGTTTGTTAACTTGTTATTCATTTTGAGCATGGAGTTTTTTTTTCCATTATTTTACAATAGACCTTTTTGAAATTGGCCAACTTATAAGTTCATTGAGTTTCACTTCTTGTTTCTCTTGATTCTTGCTAGTTTTTATCATCTAATCTTTGATTTCTATGGCTGTCATCTGAGGTAAGTGGGTCTGTGAGTGTTCCATTGTTTGTACTCCAATGACTGTCTTTAGGACTCTGGGGATTACTTGTGTTTTTCCACTGATTTTTTTCCTCATTTACAATGGATCTCTTTTGCTCCTCTATAATTCCATCACTCAGTGAGACAGGGAGAAGCATTCACTTCTGCTGCTTGCTTCACCTTGTGACTGGATACCATAATTGCATGTTCTCTCTCTCTCCCTCTGCTAAACTAGTCAAATAGTTTTTCAGCCCAAGCAGAGCTTGTGATTCTGTCGGAATCTGAAGCAGAGCAGGCAGGGTATGGGGCATCCCGAATCCCACGCCTGTAGTTACTTTCTGGTTTCTCTGCATACAAAGAGTCCCCTGCTGGATGCAGAATGTCATGGCAGCTGTGCCTCTACTCTCTGCCCTCAACATGAGCAGCACCAGTCTGCTTCTCCCCTAGCTGCCGATGGTGGGCATGCCAGCCAAATTCACTCTTCATGTAGCTCCCTTCCTACTTGGAAAGAGGCTGCCAAGGCAACTGCTGTCGGTCGGAGGGTCTGGTCCCCATTGGTATGTTTGTTACTGCTAGTTTCCTCTCCACTGCTAAACTTGTGGAGCTAAGTTCTCTGTCCCTTATTTTATGTGTTAATGGCTGGAGGTAGGGAAGGGGAAGGGTAACTCAATTCAGTGTGTCCTGGAATGACTCACCCCCTCTTCTCCCAATGTAATCTCAGCTCCTATTTGCACCTAGCTCAGAGCTGGGGGAATGGGGCACCTGGGTTCCATGCCTGCTTTATCGTTCGTGTGACCAAGGAGAACCTTGGCTGTGGGGAGTTTCACCTCTCCAAATGTGTTCAGGGTGCCTCCTTTACTCAGGAGCTGGATCCTCGCTTTCTGCCCTGCTGTGCAAGAGAAGCACTGATCTATTCCTCCACCAGGTGCCAGCAGTGGGGTTGTCAGTCAGATTCACCCATAGACAGGCCCTCTTCCACCTGGGCACTGGTACCTATCAATGCTTCCCATCTAGATTTCCTCCCATGTGAAACTGATGTTTCAAGCACTGCAGAAAGGAGTGAACCAATTCAGCACTCACACCTCTTCCTCTCCAAACATCCTCCTTTTCTGTAAACACCTGTTGTCAGGTGGTTCATACAGGGCGGGAATGAGGTATCTGGAATTCTGCACCTGCTGTGTCTTTCTGGAGTCTGTGTATTCAGAGAGACTTTCCCTAGATTCACCATGATCAATCTGTTCAAAAGTGCTCCGAGTAACTCCATCTAAACAAAGAGGAATCCCTGCTCTCAGTCTTGGTAGGTGAGAGTGGCACACATCTGCTTCTCCATGGTGGCCATCTTGGCACCTCCCCCTAGATGTGTAATTTTTTAGAAGAGTCTTGAAAAAACAGACTTTGGTCTTGTTCTTTTTTTTAATCTTTTATTATTTATTTCCTATTTCATCAATTTTCATCTTTAATTTTATTATTTTTTTACTTTCTTAGAATTTAATATGCTGCTCTTTTTCTAAGTTACATCAATAAACTGACTTTCAGCTTCTTAAAATGTAAATATGCATATTTAATCCTAACCTCTGCCTTCTATGCATAGCTTTAATGGCATCTCAAAAGAGTGTTTGTATATTTTGTTTTTACTATTATTCAGTGGATGATATCATCTAATTTGCATTGTGGTTTCAGTTTTGGTCTATAGGTTATGTAGAAATGTATTGCATTATTTCTAAACATTTGGGGATTTTCTATGTATTTATCTATTATTGATTTGTAGTTGAATTCCATTGTTGCCAAGGAATTTAAGCTACGTGTTTTAAATATTCAAAATTTGTTCACAATTGCCTTATTGCTCAGCATATAGTCTATTTAAGATATATGTTCCATAGTCTTAAGGAAACATATATATAATATTGTTGGGTAGTTTCCTACCCTGTCACTTAGGTCACATTTGTTCATCGTGTTGTCTGGATCTCCTGTGTCTTGTTGATTTTTTAAAATCAGCTTGTCTCATCAGTTTCTACAAGAAGTATATTAAGACTCTACCTATGACTGTCAATTTATTTATTCAATTGCTTTATTATTAAGTACATACAAATTTGTAATTGATAGATTTACCTTTCTTTTCTTTTTTTTTTTCATTTGGAGTCTCACTCTGTGCCCAGACTGGACTGCAGCGGCTGCTCCCTGCCACCGTAGCCTCGACCTGCTGGGCTCTGGCTATCCTTCTGCCTCAGCCTTCCAAGTAGCCAGAACTACAGGCATGTGCTACCACGCCCGGCTGATTTTTCTTTTTTTTTAATTGTAGAGATGAGGTCTCGCTGCCCAGGCAGGTTTCAAACCGCGGGCTCAGGCAATCCACTCACCTCAGCCTCCCAAAGGCGCGGGATTACAGGCTGAGCCACCGAGCCCGGCAAGATTTACCTTTCTATCAATTTAAATTTTTTTTTTATCTCAAGTCATGTTTCCTGTTATCTTGAAGTCCGTATATCTGTGTGTATAATAGATATATTTATGCTAGCTTTGTTTCAGTTGACTTTGCACAGACTTTCCTTTTTTGATTGATATATGATAGTTGTAGATACATATTTTGGGGATATATGTGATATTTTGATAACTGTATAATATGTATAATGATTAAATCACGGTAATTGGGATAACCATCACTTCAAACATTTTTATTGTGTTAAGAACATTCCAATATTCTTCTAGTTATTTTGAAATAAAATGGTTAAATATATGGTTAAATATAACTTTCCTATGCATTATCCAATACTAACACTTATTCTTTCTACCTAACTGTATTTTTGTACTTTTTTTTTTGAGTTAGAGTCTCACTCTGTTGCCCAGACTGAAGTGCAGTGGCACGCTCCTGGCCACTGCAGCCTTGACCTGCTGGGCACCAGCGATCCTTCTGCCTCAGCCTTCCAAGTAGCCGGAACTACAGGTGAGCACTACCACGCCCAGCTAATTTTTGATGTAGCGTAGAGATAAGGTCTTGCCAAGTTCCCCTGGCAGGTCTCAAACCCGCGAGCTCAGGCAATTCACTCGCCTCGGCCTCTCAAAGTGCTGGGGTTATAGGCTGACCCACCGAGCCCGGCCATTTTTTGTACTCCTTAGCCAACTCCCTTCCCCTTTTCCTTCTTAAACTGTAATAACCACCATTCTACTTTTTACCTCCATGAGATTCACTTTTTTAGCTCTCACAAATAAGTAAGAACATGTGATATTTGTCTTTCTGTGCCTGGCTTATTTCACTTACATAAAATCCTTCAGTTCTATTCATGTTACTACAAATGAAAGGATTTCATTTTTTTCATGGGTGAATAATATTCTATGGTGTATATACACTGTATTTTCTTTATCCATACACTGATAGACACTTAGGTTGATTTCAAATCTTGCCTATTGTGAACAGTGCTGCAAAAAATACGGGAGTGCAGATATCTCTTCAATATACTGATTTCATTTCTTGGGATAGATACCCAGGAGTGGTAAGGTTGGATCATATGGTAGCTTTATTTGCATTTTTTTGAGAAACCTCCATGTGACTTTTCATAATGACTGTACTACTTTACATTCCCACCAACAGTATGCAAACATTTCTCTTTATCCTCACCAGTATTTGTTATTTTCTGTCATTTTGATAATAGCTCTTCTAACTGGAATGAGATGTTATCTCATTGTGGTTGTGATATGCATTTCCCTGATGTTTACTAATCTTAAGGATTTTTTCAGACACCAGTTGACCCTATGTATGTCTCCTTTGAAATGTCAGGTCGTTTGCCCATTTTAAAGTCTGATGATGTTTTTCTACTAGTAAATTATTTTGGTTTCTTATATTCTTATATTTTGGTTTCTTATATTCTTATATTTTGGTTTCTTATATTCTTATGTTTTGGTTTCTTATATTCTTATATTCAAGGAGTTATCAACTCCTTGTTAATTGAATAATGTGCAAATGTTTTTGTTTTTTCCCCATTCTTTAGGTTGATTTTTTTGACTGTTGTGCAGAATCTCTTTAGCTTGATGTAATCCTATTTGTCTATTTTTTGGTTTTGATGCCTATGCTTTTGAGGTCTTTCCTAAACAGTCTTTGCTCAAACCAATGTCCTGAAGCATTTCTTCTATGTTGTTTTCTAGTAGTTTCATAGTTTCAGGACTTAAATTTAAATTTTTAATCCATTTTGGGTTGATTTCTGTATATGTTGAATGATAAGGATCTAGTTTCACTCTTATGTGTATGAATATTCAGTTTTCCCATCATTATTTATTGAAGAGACTGTCCTTTCCCAGTACTTGTTCTTGGTGCCTTTAAAAAAAATGAGTTAGATATAAGTGTGTGGATTTATATCTGCATTTTCTATTCTCGTTCATTAGTTTATGTAACTGTTTTTATGCCAACACCATGCTATTTTGATTACTGTAGCTTTGTATAATTTGAAATCAAGGTCATATAATGCCTCCAGCTAGCTCTATTCTTTTTCGCTCAGGATTGCTTTAACTGTTCAGGGTCTTTCATGATTCCATATAATTTTAGGATTTTTTTCTATTTTTGTGAATACCATTACTGGTATTTTAGTAGGAATTTTATTGAATCTGTAGATCACTATAGGTAGCATAAACATTTTAACAATGTTAATTCTTCCAATTTATAAGCATGGGATATTTTTCCATTTTTGTGTATGTCCTCTTCCATATCTTTTATCAGTGTTTTACAGTTTTCCTTGTAGAGATATTTCACTCTTTTGGTTAAATTATTCCTAGGTATTTTTTTATGACTATTTTAAATGTAATTATTTTCTTGGTTTATTATTCAAATTGGTCATTTTTAGCATATATAAGCAGTACTAATTTTGTATGTTGATTTTGTATCCTGTAACTCTTCTTAATTTTTCAGTAATAAGAGTTTTATTTTTTGATGGAGTTTTAGGTTTTTCTCAATATAAAATCACGTCATTTGCAAACAAGGATAATTTGACTTCCTATTTTCAAATGTGGATTTTTTTTAGAACTTCCAGTACTATGTTAAATAGAAGTGGTGAAAGTGGGCATCCTTGTTTTTTTCCAAATCCTGGTGGAAATGCTTTCTTTTTTTTTTCCATTTAGCATAATATTAGCAACGGGTTTGTCACATATGGCCTATATTTATTGAGGTATGTTGCTTCTATACCCAATTTGTTGACAGTTTTTATCATGAGTTGATGTTACATTTTATCAAATGCTTTTTTAGCATTCATTGAGGTCCATCATATGGTTTTGGTCCTTGATTCTGTTGATGTGATGTATTAGGTTTATTGATTTGCAAATGTTAAACCATTCTTGCATCCCTAGGATGAATCTCATTTGATTATAGTTAATAGTATTTTTAATGCATTGTTGAATTTGATTTGCTAGTGTTTTGTTAAAGTTTTTTTATCAGTGTTCCCCAGGGATATTGGCCTACAGTATTTTGTTATTGTTACCTTGGTTTTTTTTTGGTATCAGGGTAATGCTGGCCTCATAGAATGAGTTTGAAAGTACTCCCATCTATTCAGTTGTTTGAAATAGTTTGAATAAAGTTGGTATTAGTTCTTTAAATGCATGATACAATTTGGTAGTTAATCCCTCAGGTCTTAGGCTTTCTTTAAAGGGATATGTTTTTATTACTGCTTCAACTTCATTACTCATTAGTGGTCTTTCCAGGTTTTCTGTTTCTTTATGGTTCAATCTTGATAAGCTATATGTGTACAGAAATTTATTCATTTCTTCAATATTTTCTAACTTACTGGTTTATAGTCATTCATAGTAGTATCTAATAATTTCTGTGATATCAGATGTAATGTGCTTTTTTGTCTCTGATTTTATTGATTTGTGTACTTCTTTTGCTCTTTGTTAGTCTAGCTAAAAGTTTGTCAATTTTTTTCCTTTTCAAAAACCAACTTTTCTTTCATTGATCTTTTGTATTTTTTAGTCTTAATTTCATTTATTTCTGCTTTGATATTTAGTACTTCTTTCCTTCCACTAATTTTTAGCTTAGCTTGTTCTTGCTTTTCTAGTTTTTTGAGGTACAACATTGATTGGGTTGTTTATTTGAAGTCTTTCTATTTTTTTATGTTGGCATTTATTATTATAAATTCCCTGTTAGTACTGCTTTTTGCTCCATCCCACAGGTTCTCATATGTTGTGCTTACATTTACACTTGCTCCAAAAAATTTTTGTTTCCTTCTTAATTTCTTCATTGACTCTGTTCATTCAGGAATATGTTGTTTAATTTCTGTGTACTTATACAGTTTCCAAATTTCATCATGTTACTGATTTATAGCTTATCCCATTGTGGTGAGAAAAGATAGATGATATGATTTTAACTCTTTTAAAATTAGCGAGATTTTTATAGTCTGTAATATGGCATATCCTAGAAAATGTTGCATATGCTGATGATTAAAATGTATATTATGCAGCAGTTGGATAAAATGTTCTGTAAATGTCTGTCAGGTTCATTTGTTCTAGAATATAGTTTAATTTCAATGTTTCTTTGTTGATTTCCTGCCTGGATGATTTGTCCATTGCTGGACGTATTGAAGTCCTGTATGATTTTTGTATTTTAGTCTATCTGTCCCTTTAGCTCTATTAATATATGCTTCATATGCTTAGGTGCTCTGGTATTGGGTGCATATACATTTACCATTGCTATATTCTCTTTTTTGACTTGACTATTTTATCATTATATAATTACTTTTTTGCCTCTTTTTATAGTTGTTGACTAAAAATATATTTCACCTGATGTAAGTATAACTATTCCTGCTCTTTTTTAGGCTTCATTTGCATGGAATATCTTTTTCACCCCTTCACTTTCCTTTTATATATATCTGTATAAGTAAAGTGATTTTCTGGTAGTCAGCATATATTTGGGTTTTGTTTTTAATTCATTCAGACATTCCATGTTATGTCTTCTAATTGGAGAATTAAGTCTATTAACATTCAATATTACTGTTGATAGGTAAGGATTTACTATTGACAATTTGTAACTGGTTTTCTAGTTGTTTTATAACTCCTCTCTTCCTTTCTCATGTTCTTACTGTCTTCCTTTTTAGTTAAGATATTTTTCTCTTGGACTATGTTTTAATTTGTTGCATTTTGTTTTTAGTACAGTTATTATGGTCGTTTGCTTCATGGTTATCATAAGGCTTACCAAAAACTCCTGTAGTTACAAAAGTTTACTTAAAACTGTTATCAATTTAACTTTGATTGCCAAAAAAAAACACACACACACAAACAAAAATTTGTGCACAGTAACTCTTTTCTCCCCCTACATTTTGAATTTTTATGTCACAATTTATATTTTTTCATGCCTGCTCTTACACATTGTTGTAGTTATTTTATTTTATTTTTATTTTTATTTTTTTGAGTTGGAGTCTCACTCTGTCACCCAGACTGGAGAGCAGTGGCTGCTTCCGGCCACCGCAGCCTCGTCCTGCTGGGCTCCGGTGATCCTTCCGCTTCAGCCTTCCGAGTAGCTGGAACTACAGGCACGCACTACCATGCCCGGCTCATTTTGATTTATTGTAGAGATGAGGTCTCGCCAAGTTGCCCAGGCGGGTCTCGAACCCGCGGGCTCAGGCAATTCACTCACCTCGGCCTCCCAAAGTGTGGGATTAGCAGCTGAGCCACCGAGCCTGGCCTGTTGCAGTTATTTTTAATAGTTTTGTCTTTTAGTCTTCTTGATAGAGATATAAATGGTTTATATATCACAATAACAAGATTAGTATAACAATCACATTTGTATGTTTTTTCCTTTTGTTTGAAGAACTCCCTTTAGAATTTATTATAAGATGGTTCTGGTAGTAATAAATTCCCTCAGCTTTTGTTTGGGAAAGTCTTTGTCTTTCCCTAATTTCTGAAGTATAACTTTGCTGGATATAGTATTCTTGGTTAATAGACATTGACTCCCCACACTCCCATTAGCACTCAGAGTAAATCATCCCACATCTTCCTGATTAGAAGTCTGCTGTCAGGCACATTTTCTCTCTCTCTCTCTCTCTCTCTCTCTCTCGCTTATCTTCTCTCACTGCTTTCAGAATTTGTTGTTTGTCTTTGACTATTGAGAGCTTGATTATAATATGCCTTGTGGGAAGTTTATTTGGATTGAATCTGGCTGACAATCTTTGACCTTCTTGTATCTAGATATTTTTATCTTTCTTCTAGTTTGAGAAACTTTTAAATTATAATTTCTTTGAATGAGCTTTCTGTCTCTTAGTCTTTCTCACTTTCTTACTTAACCCCAATAACTTGAGTATTTACTTTTTTGTTGTTGTCTCCTAGATCTTAAAAGGTTGTTTTTTTTTAATTCCTTCACAATTTTTTGTTTTCTTCTTTCACTGTGTACTTTCAAATAGTCTGTCTCTGAGCTCACTGATTCTTTCTCCTGTTTGATAATTTCTGCTGTTGATGCTCTTTATTGCATTTTTAAATTTTATTCATTGGATTTTTGGCTACAGGATTTCTACTTAATTTTCTACAAATATTTTAATCTCGGATAAATTTCTGAATCAATTTTCTGTGTTTTCTTGAAGTTCATTGAACTTCCTTATAACAGCTATTTTGAACTATCTGTCTGAGAGATCACCCATTAGGGTCAGTCTCAGGAACTTTATTTTGTTCATTTGGTTAGGTTATATTTCCTTGAATGTTCTTGATGGAGTTCAGATTAGTCCCCCTTGGGATCTGCAGTGGAATGCAGCTGAAGAGCTCAGTCTCATTGACTCATAGGGGCATGTATCACCCAGCATATCTCAACAAAGAGGAAATTGTTTCCTGATTGCAGCAGGAAATACTATAGCTGAGGCTGGGTGCCCTCAGAATCTGCTGTGGGATGGAGTTTGGCAAGCTCATCAGGGAGGTTTAAACAGGCTGTGAGATATGGGTGAATCTTCCCCTGGGTCTTTGTACAAGCAGTTCTAAATTGGGGCCTCAGCTGAGAGGGGTGGGATCCAAGCCACAGGACAACTTTCAGGTTCACTGCTAAGACTAATGTCAGTGAGCAGATAAGTCTTTCCGCCAAGGCACTAGTGTGCATGATTTTTATAGAATTTTTGTCGGATAGTTTGGGTTACATTTATAGTCCTCAAAAAAGGCTGTAGCCAAGGCCATTGGAGGATCATTTCTGCAGCTTGAACCCTGGAGCAAGCTTAGTGGATCAGTTACTTGGGTTTTAGCCTGCACTCTCAAAATGACCCTCCAGTGGTTCCATGAGGGTTTAACAAACTCCTACCGGATGCTCCCAAAGACAGACTTTTTACTGTGGATGAGTATAGAATTGTTGTTGTTGTGGGGAATATGAAAAGGTTACCTTCTACTCCACAATCTTGATGACATCACTGCTACATGAAAATTCTTTTTCCATCTTTTCATTTGGTGCAGTCTTGTGTCTTTATATATAAGGTGTATCTCATTTTTGCAGCACACAGATTTGTGTAAAAAACCTGTCAATTTTTATCTTTTAAATCGACTAGTTAAAACATTAATATCTACTGTCATTACTGACATATTTGAGTTCATATTGATTATCTTTCTATTTTTTCTATTTATTCTACCTGATTCATGCTCATGTTTCTTTCTCTTTGTATCTCCTTTTATCAAAATTATTATTCAATTTTTTTCTATGAACTTTTTAGTCATACATTTTCACTATCCTTTTAGTGATTATTCTAAATATTAAAACATACATCTTTGACATATTAATCTCAGATAAATGATTAATTTTACTCATTTTGCAATAGTGTTAGAATTTAAATCACTTTTATTTTATTTACGGTCCTCTTGTCTTTTTGTATTATCTTAATCATTAATTTTGTTGTTTCACAGTCAATTTTTATTTTTATTTGCCCATATTTCTATGCTTTACATTCTGTTTTCCTGTATATGTTTCCATGTGGAAAGATTTTATTCTGCCTTCACTATTACTTTTTAAGGTAATTCTGCTGTTGATGACCTCTTTCAGTTCTCATTTGAATAGAAACATTTTTATTTATGTTTTATTTTGACTTTTGGAGTGCATTTCTGACAGCTATAGAATTCTACACTGGCAGTATTTTGTGTGTGTGTGGTTTTATAGCTATCATTTCAAGTTTTTGTCCTCCTATTATTTCTATGAAGAAGTCATCTATCATTAACATTTTTCTTTCTTTTCAGATGAACCTTTTTTCCACTCCCGGTGATTTTTTATCTTGATTTTCTTCATATTTGCTATGATATGTCTAGGTGTGTCTTTTCTTTTGCTTTTCCTGTTCTACACATACTTAAATCTTGGCTAGGACTATTTTATCTGGTTTAAAAAATTATTGGTCATTATCTCTTCAAATTTTGCTTGTGTTTCATTCTCTCTATATTTCAGACCCAGTAGGATATTAATTTCCTAAAAGAAATAAAATGGTCCTGATAAGTAGCATTTGCTACTTCTACACTCTCCATGTTGATTTCTAGCTATCAACATTTTAACAAGGTTCTTACAAAATATAAGAAAATTACCAACTGGCTACTAGCTTGTATAAGCAAGCCAATATACCACTGGTTTAACTTTTATATTGAGTATCACACATCAGTTATGTGCCTTTTTTGTGTTTTTCATCCAGTTTTCCTGTGCTGTTAGAATGTTTCTATTGACCTATCTTGCAGTTCACTAATATTTTCTCAGTCTCATTAAATCTAATTTGAATCCCATTAAGTTTTTAAATTTAATTATTGTATTTTTCCATTCTAGATTTTCTATGTAAGCATTTTTAAAAATGATAATTGAAGTTGTTTGATGACATTTTGCATCTAATAACTTGTTTTGTTTGAACATATTAATCACAATTATGTTAAAAATCTATGTTGCTGTTGTTTAACTCCAGTATTTTCAGCATCTTTGGGTGTATGTTAATTATATTTTTTCTATTGGATTTAATTTTTGGTATCCCTGGTAATTTTGGTTAAATAACAAACGTTTAACATAAAACATTAGAGATATTTTAAATAGTGTTATCTTCTGCCAGAGATGATTAGTCACTCTTTCTTCAGGCAGGCACCTACAGTGAAGTGAAATACCTTACTCTGATTGAAGAATAGCCATCATGAGACTGGATTGCAGTCTTTGTTAGGTTCTTCCTCTGTTATGTCACGATTCCTTGGTAACTTTACATGTGTTCCAGTCAAGAGTCTGAGAGTTTTTATAACTTCTAACCTTTGGTGGGTATTGAACTTTAACTTTTGTTTTCTCAGTCTGATAGCAGTGCTAAAAACTCTGTTCTGTTATTCAGTGCTTTCTTCTTTGCTACTTACCCTCTTGATTTGCACAGTGTAAGTTTTTGACAAATACCTTGAGGGAAAAACCACCAAGTATGAGTTTATTTTGTATGGTTTTCCTCTTTCAGAGATTTCTGCCACTCTATTTCTAACTATGTTGGCATCTCTTCAATGACCTCAACATCTGCCTATTTTGTATTATTTTTGGATTTTTAATTTTTTTTTTGACAGGAGTGTTTGTCTACTTCAAGCTACTCTGTTATGGTCAGACCCAGAAATCCCCTCTAATTTTTGTTTTATGAGAGGCATAGGGTCATACAGCAATAACAACTCTAGAATTAGAAAGATTTGTGATCCATTCATGACTGTCATTTAATAATTTTGATATCTTGAACCTGTTTATTTTCATGTCTAAATTTGCAAAGTCATATGATTACTGGAGTTGACATTTTAAAAATAAGCAACAAGAATTAATAAATAATTAGATATGATTATTGCTATGAAAAAATTACAATTCTGTATCATTGATATATAACTATTATTTAATGAGATGAGAATGGTAATTTTTTTTTTTTTGAGTTGGAGTCTCACTCCGTCACCCAGGCTGGAGTGCAGTGGCACACTCACGGCCACCCCAGCATCGACCTGCTGAGCTCAAGCGATCCTTCTGCCCCAGCCTTCCAAGTAGCTGGAACTACAGGAGCGCACTACCACACCCGGCTAATTTTTGATTTATTGTAGAGATGAGGTCTCGCCAAGCAGCTCAGCCTGGTCTCAGACCCGCAGGCTCAGACAATCCACTTGCTCCAGCCTCCCAAAGTGCTAGGACTACAGGCTGACCCACTGAGCCAGGCTGGATATTTTTATGAAAACAAAATAAGGAAGAAAAGAGGTTTCAAGCAAGATGTGTGAGTGTAGTATCACAGAAACTGGGAAAAGAGAATATTGCTAGAGGTACCCAGCTCTATCAAAATCCTACTATGACATAAAATAAGATGAGGGCAAATAATTGACCACTAGATCTGACGTTACACAAATGGTTGGAAATCTTGACTAGAGCAATTTTAATAGATTTTTTGTGGACAAAACTAGATAGAAGCGAATTAAAGAATGAATTAGACATAAAGAAAGGGAGACAGCCTGTCGAGACAACTTTTTCAGTAAGTTTACCCTTAAGAGAGAGCAGGAAGTAGAGTATGCTTACAAAATCTCAGGAGTGCTTTGGAGATCTGCCCCTCTCCGTTTCACAAACTGTCGAGCTCCCTCAATCAGTGAACCCTTCCTTTTGTTGCTCCGTCATATAGCTTTTCTTTCTCTTTTCCTTGGGGTTAAGGGTGCACTTAGTATTATCTTGGTTCAGCCTTTTCAGTATTTAACAGAGGGTAACTTCTATTTTAATTTCAAAATAATATTCTAGATTGTGGTTACCTTACATAAATGAAGTGATATTTAAAATCTTTGGTTTATTTTAACTTTTCAAAATATTATAATAATCTGTCTTAAAGCTGTGTGGTCAGTCTGAAAATTTGTAAGACTCCTATGGCACAAAAAGATAAATTACAAGTGAAGCAGCACAGTGGAGAAGAAAATCCACAAAATTCTGATCCAGACCAAAGTCCAACTTCTAGGATAATGTATTAATCTTAATGCTATAGATTTTATATAGTGCTTTATATACATTTATCCATACAGATATATAAGAAGGATATATAAAGTATATAATTATGTATAAAATTTATAATTTTAAACACAGTTGTTCCTTGATATCCATGAGGGGTTGGTTCCAGGACTTTCCATGGATACAAGAAGCTGCAGATGTTCAAGTCCCTGGTATAAAATTGTGTAGTATTTGCATATAACCTATGCATATCTTCCCATATACTTTCATACATCTCTAGTTTACCTGTAATACCTAATGCAAAGTAAATTCTATGTAAATGGTTGTTATACTATATGGTTTAAAGAATAGTGACAAGAAAAAAATTTGTACATGTTTAGTACAGACAAATTTCTTTTCTCGAATATTTTTGATCCTTAGTTTATTGAATATATAGATGCAGAAAATATGGATACCGAGGGCCAACAATATATATCTTTATTTACTATTGAATTATATTTAGATATGTGTGTGCACACATAGGTATATTTATTTCTATATCTTATCTGTATACCTATCTCCTTACAGATCTTTTAAGAGGCCTTGATGAAATAGATATTCAAATACTGACCATGCAAAATATATTAGTTTTTCTTTTTCCTCAGCTCTCCATCTTTTTAACTGATCAGCAATATAGCTTTGAAAAAAAATATACATATTTTTTCTTGTCCAAGTTTCACTTGCAATTGACAGTGTCTCTTGCTATTGGCAACTCATCTTTACTATCTTCTAGGCATAGTTTCATAAAATAATCAATTTTGCAACACCCTGAGTCACCATGAGGCTATTTTTGAAACTCACTTTTTTTTTTTTTTTTTTTTTTTTTGAGTTGGAGTCTTACTCCTTTGCCCAGGCTGGGGTGCAGTGGCATGCTCCTGGCCACCCCAGTGTCGACCTTCTGGGCTCCAGCGATCCTTCTGCCTCAGCCTTCCGAGTAGCCTGGAACTACAGACATGTGCTACCACGCCCGGCTATTTTTTAATTTTATTGCAGAGATGAAGTCACACCAAGTTGCCCGGGCTGGTCTCGAAGCAGTAGGCTCAGGCAATCCACTCGCCTCGGCCTCCCAAAGTGCTGGGATTACAGACTGAGCCATCGAGTCTGGCCTTTCCTTTCTTTTTATAGGCTATTTTGTGACTCTGCAGTTCTAAAATTTATTTCTCTATCACCACTGCTGATATTGTCTATAACCATTGCATAGAACCAGACTTCTCTCACACTCACCTAATTTTTACTTCTCTGCCTTAATTCCATCCAACCACTGCCAAATCACTCTGTATTTTCATATTATCTTCTGACTTCCTGGCTGCTCAGTCTTTTAAAAATATTTTTAATTTAATACATTCTGCTCTCAATTCTCATGTAAAGGACAGACCACATAATCTGTGGGGTCCAGAGAAACATGAATATAGGGTCTCTTGTTCAAAAGGCAGGAGAGCAATGCAGTTAAAAATAAAAAAGTATAAAGATTATCTTTTAAAAATATTGTATTTCTCATAAAATCTAAATAGGAACTTGTGACACATCTTATCACAACATAATGGAACATAAGAAGAACGAGGAAGCTGCCTAGTGCTGCCACCACACAGAGCCTCTACTCTCTCCTGAGGCCCCCACGAGGAACCAACATTGTTGTGTGCTGGGCAGTCAAGCCAACCACCTGCTGTGCATGCTGTCTGCTGCCCCACTGTGTATACCCAGCATAGCTCCTCTGCTCCAACGCAGGCTCCAGTGTGCCATCAGACTTCACTTACAAATCACATGTGCAAAGATAAAATCAAGAATTTCAAGTTGGTTACAGCAGAACATTAAATCAAGTGCAGAGCCCTTCTGAGAAGAGGCTCCATATGACTGTCCTGGTTACTGGCCTCTGAAGCCAGTCTGCTCTACTGTTGCAGGCTCCCATGAGTTTTGGGAAAATCTGTGTTATGCCCAGAACAGACAGACCTTAGACTAATATACCTTTCTTTATGAATTTCAAATTAGACTTAAAGAAAGATCCAGAACCCATGAAAACACAGACTCTTTTTAGTAAAGTGCCTTTGAGTTTGGAACATTTGTTTTCTGTACCTCGATTTTCTTATATGCAAAATGAATGTTTTCTTCTCTGATGAAAAAGTGACAGGTGGTAAATGAGACACAAAGATAAATGAGACATAGTCTCTACCTGTAAGAATCTCTTAATCTCTCAATAAGATCCATACCTTTCCACATGCCTATTTCTTTCCAGATATAAAATGGGAGGCATCACAGAAAAAACAATCCTTTATTTGAATCCAGATGGATAAAAACCAGTTTTCCAAGTACACAAGGAAAAGAAAGAACATTTTCTGGTAGTCTGTGTATAAGCACAGAGGTGAAAATTCAAGCTACATTGTAGTAACCATCATAGTTAGAAAATTTGGAACAAGAAGCAGAGGGACTAGAAAGTAGTAATTACAGATGCAGTGGCCAGGTCATAGGGCCTTGTGGTCTCTTGAGGAATTTTGGACTGAATCTCAGGAGGTCTTGGAGAGGCTTTTAAGCAGAGGAAGGCCATGGGCACTTAATCCTGTTAGAAAAACCACTTTGCCAACAAAAGAGAGAATGCAAAAGCTAGCAATGGGGAGATTGGGAATACAGCAAAATGCAGATTTAGGCTTTGTGATGGCTAATTTTAGGTCTGAAGTACTTGATAAGATTAAGAGATACCCAGCTAGCTGGTAAAACATTATTTCTGGATATGTCTGTGAGGGTGTGTCTGAAAGAGATTGACAAATCAGTGTACTGAGAAAGGAAGATCTACCCTCACTCAGTGTGGGTGGGCATCATCCAATCGACTGAGTGTCCAGATGAAACAAAAAAACAAAGGAAAGGGGAATTCTCTCTCTCTTTTCTAGAGCTATCCTTCTCTCCAGGTTCTCTGGCCTTTGGACTCCAGGACTTGCAGCAGTGGCTCCCCGGGTTCTAATACCTTCAGCCTCATACAGGGAGTTACACCATTGGCTTCCCTGAGGCCTTTGGACTGAGCCACACTACTGGCTTCCCTGATCCTCCAGTTTGCAGATGGCCTGTGGTGAGACTTCTCAACCTCCATAATTGCATGATCCAATTCCCCTAATCAATCCTGTCTCGTGTATCTGTAGATCTGTCTATCTCTTTCTGGTTCTGTATCTCAGGAGAACCCTGGTTAAAGGAGAGTTCCAATTTAGACATGTACCAATAGTATATCAGAGTAGATATACTATTGGAATATGAGCCAGGAACTCAGGAGGACAATCAGGAGTGAGTATGTAGAATTAAAAGCTGTCAGAGTATGGATGTGCAGATTATGAAGGGACAGTGTGATGGGTGAAACCAGAGATGACCAAGGGTGGAATGCAGAAAACCTCAATATTTAGAGATGGATAAAAGAAGAGAAACCTGAAAAGATCACTGAGAAGGAGATGGGGGAAGGAGGAATGAGGAGAAAAAGAGAAGATGAGAGAAAAGAAGACTCTGAAGCTATTTTCTGGACAAAAGAAGTGAGCAACAATATTGATGTAGTGCCCCTTCTCTGCAGTGGATGGGGAGCAGAGATGCTAGGGAAAGGAGATGAGGCAGCTGAGTACATGCCACATACCAGGTGCCTCTTCTACCTTCCATGTACACGGCAAGGTAGGTACCATCAATAGCCTTCCAGAGTGGGTACCATCATGCCAATTTGAAGACACTGAGGGGCAGAAATATGCATTGCTCATTCAAGTTCCATCCCAATGAAAGACTCAATAAGAATTCTAGCTGCACAATTATGTAAAGGGATGTGGCTGTTGTACTCCATGTCACACTGCCCAACTCCTTACATAAGCCAACTGTGGCCAAGGACCAGCTGCAGCGCAAGCCTCTGGGACGCTTCCCTCTGCCTTGTCCCCAGCTCATACTGACATGAAGAGCCTGGGCTGAGGCAAAACTGAGAGAGGCCGAGGGTCCAGACCCTGCAGCCTGACTTCCAGGGTTTAAATCCTAGCCTTACCAACACTCACCTGCTGCAGAGCCTAAGAGGTGGGGTTGTCAGTTTATATATACATTTCATATGTGCATACGCAAAATGTTAGTACATTATTATGTTTGTATTAGTGCATATAAATTTATTTAAATCTCACAACACATATATTATGAAAGAACAATCATCCCAAGTTACAATAAGGAAACAGAAGCATGCAAAGGTTAAGGAACTTGCTGAAAGTCAGATGCTTGCTCATATCACCGCCCCAGTCAGCCCTGCAGAACCCACAATCTCTCTCACCCATGATTGAAGTCCCCTCTCATCGCAATGACCCAGGACTCAGATCTTATTCATCTCCCCCACAAGGCTGAGAAGGGCCCTCTTCACATTGATGCCAGCACCAGGTGCAGGGCCTGACCCTCACCAAGGATTCTCTACATATATTTTATGAACAAACCAATGAAGGAAAACAATATTAAGGTCACAAGCTAAACCAGTTTGTTTTTCAACCCCAATAGGGAGTTTTATTTTCCCCAAGGAGATACTCCCAGGTGCAGAATTTCCCCCAACTTTGTCCAGTGTTGCACAATTTGTTGCTTTTGTTGTTGAAGAATTCCTGCCCTCTGACCCAGGCCTGGACAGACTGTGGGACTTTGGGCAAATGGCTGAAACCTCTGTAAGTCTCAGCTTCAAACTTACGATGTAATCTTTTGAACAAAAGTTGAAGTTGTGGTAGAGGACTTTTTGTTTTTAACTCCAGGGCGCCAACTGTACACATTGATTTTTCCGACAGCATCAGAGTCCTTCTTACTGGGGGCACTTTTTTCTTCTTTGCGTCTTCTTGAAGTTCCTAATACTTTAAACTTAGGAACAGAGATGTGAACCGGACAGTAGTTCACCAAATTTGCAGAGGCCCATTGGGGAATTTCTTTGAAACATCAGTCTCTAAAAAAGCAAAGCTGTCCATGAGGATTGGGCTCTTTCTGAACCCCTCATCAGTCCTCTACTCCAGAGACAACTCTACCAGACTTGGGAAGCCCTGCCAGCAGAGTGGTAGAGTACCCTCAAGTCTCTATGTTTGGGCTTTTGTGGTCCTTTTCTGGCTGTGATTTCTCAGGGCTCAGTTTGGAATTGTGGTCTCTGCACTCCCTACCTGGATCATCCCACTGTGAGTGGTCAGTGGGAATACCTGGTCCTTCTCAAGTTGCAAATTCTTTGGGCTAATATTCTAGTGCAGTATCTTCAATGGCCAACGAAAATGGCCATTGTCTCTTACTCTCCCAGCTGGAAAGCAGAATAATTCATTCTGCAAGCATTTATTGAACGATATGAAGACAAAAAGATGGACTTGGGGAGCACACTAACCCAGGATACTTTACTTACTAATTGTGGCTTTGAACAAACTTTTCCACTTCTTCAGCCATGCTTTTCTTCATTTGCAAGATGTGAATAATAATATTTTTCTTCTGGCATTATGTAAAGGTTAAGTACAATGCAGTAGGATTTCCTAAGAGAGAGTCTGACACATGGATGAGAATTGATAAATGGTCACTGCTCCTTTTTCAGCAAGTAAATACAGTAAATGAACTAGAGCAACAAGGTGTTGGGAATTACTTTGTCTAATCTTCACACTTTATTTTGTCCCTCACAACAGGCACTAAATCCTGTAATCTTTAGACATTTTAATTACTAAAAACATTTTATCTATTTTTTTCTCATTATGGATATTGAATTATTATTATTATAATTTGCAAGAGTGCCCCAACTTAGTAGCCTAAAACCTGTTTGTTGCTCAATTCAGGCATAACTGGGTAGATCATTTTGTATGTTATCATTTCAAGGAAATGGAGAGAGGAAAGTGATAACTTGGAGCAAGGTTGCCAGTTCAATATAGTAGGTGGAGGTGATTTTGAGCGGCATATAGTAGATTCTCTCTAGACTGACCTGAATTATGTGGGCTATTCAGTTCTAGACAGAGGAGGATTCAAATAACAATAAGGAAAGCTACTTCATGAAAAAACACATGAGAATTGGAGATTGAGGAAAAACCTTCCTTGGGACTTAAAGTAATAGAATTGCACCAGTACTGCTCAGAAGTTGTTTTGCCAAATGGAATACTTTTTGAGCAGATTTGAGTGCTGGGGGAATATGAAACACTTAGCAGTAGAATATAGAAATGATTTCTCCCCACCCATAGCCTTTGATCTGTTTTACAACCCTGTATATTATGGAAAACTGATAATTATATAAATGATTCTTGCCTATAGAAATGCATGTTAATTGTGTTTAGTAGAATGCAATTGATTGTGTCCCTTTTGCATATAAGTTAATTTCAACATCTCTACTCTGCCTGTGAATGTTTTTGATTCTCCTTTGCATAAGTTGAAAGAAACATCTTACTCATTATTTATAAGCAAAATACAATTGTTAAAAGTGTTATTTTAATATTTGTATGACAGATATGGTTATATCTTCCTTAAAAACATAACATTTTAGCAGTTTGAGAAGTCACCCACTGAGATGCCCAATGGACTCACCTGACCAAGGCAAGTAAAGTGTGTTGCCAGAGAAGTGCACCTTCTGGGTGACTTCAGTTCAGATGCCTTTTTATTTCACTCACAAAGGTGAATAGTGAATCCCAAATGGTGATAGAAATATAATTGTGTTCAATCGCTTCCTTTCTAGTTTTCTCTCTCTCCTCTCTTCCATTTGTTATTGTCTTTTGTTTTGTTTGGTTTGGTTTTTGTTGTTGTTTTTCATTTACTACTAAATTATTCCACATTAGTGGCAGCAATGGTTGGGAATTTTGTCTGACCATTTTGGTGATCTCTCTAAAATAGATTATAGAAATCTATTTTGTATTGACAAATCATCTGGATTTTAAGTCCATTGTCTGTGTGCATGTGTGTGTTTTTTGTTTTTTGGGGGTTTTTTTGAGTTGGAGTCTCACTCTGTCACCCAGACTAGAGTGCAGTGGCCGCTTCCGGCCACCGCAGCATTGACCTGCTGGGCTCCGGCGATCCTTCCGCCTCAGCCTTCCGAGTAGCCGGAATTACAGGCATGCGCGACCACGCCCGGCTGATTTTTTGATTTATTGTAGAGATGAGGTCTCGCTGCCCAGGCGGGTCTCGAACCCGCGGGCTCAGGCAATCCACTCACCTCAGCCTCCCAAAGGCGTGGGATTACAGGCTGAGCCACCAATCCCGGCTGTGTGTGTGTTTTTTAATGTCTCTTTTGAATTTAAATCAATTAAGAAATTCATGGTAACCAGGCGGAAGTACTGCTCATTGAAATATAGTGGAAGTCATGTATATTAACTTTGGGGAAAACCAACTTCATTCTTTATTCTCAGTCCCCTTGAGATAGGGCTCAGGAGAACTAGTTTTCCAGAAGGAAGGTTACCAGGCCTGAACCTCACTGACATGATTGAATGCAGTAAGAAGACTGACCAAAGCCAGCTGAGATCAGCTAAGACCAAGATGGTGTCTAAAGTAAACTCTGCTTGTCCGTTGTGTTAATAATACACTAATTAGAGTGCATTAGCATGCTTGAAGATGGTCCCACTAGCACATGACAGTTTACAATTACCATGGTAACTCCCAAAAGTTACCTATATGATTTGAAAAGGGGTGGAGTCTTCTATTCCAGGAACTCCTTGCCCCTTTCCTGGAAAAACCATATATAATCCACTCCTTGCTTAGCATATAATCAAGAGCTAGCTATAAAAATGAAACCCCAGTGATGTATGGCTATTGTCCTGTCTATAGACTAGCCCAGACTGCTCTGCCTGTGGAATAGCCTGTTCTTGGTCACTTCCATAAACTTACTTTTATTTTCCAACTGAAACCCCAGTGATGTACGTAGGCAGCTCTGCCTATGGATCTGTTTGTTTTATATATTTATTTTCTGTCTCCTCTATATGGCTTGAGCTTCAATTTTTTCCTAAGCAAAGCAAAGAATGCACTTGGCTTCTTGGGTTGAATTCGAGAGGGATTTATAGCTTTTAGGTGT
This sequence comes from Cephalopachus bancanus, assembly GCA_027257055.1. NCBI lineage: Eukaryota > Metazoa > Chordata > Mammalia > Primates > Tarsiidae > Cephalopachus > Cephalopachus bancanus. The sequence goes on from JAPVLO010000113.1 coordinate 7,436,742, forward strand.
CCTGGCCTTAAACAGAAGTTTGCAGACAACTTTTATACATGCTGATGCAGGCTCCCACATGGGAAGGGAAATCATCTGAGTGTTGTTGAGAGGATGGGGGTCAAGAAGTTGCTGGGTTGAATGAGGGGAGTTGCCTGCAACATCTTCTTTGATGACTCTGGTGGGACCCCAGCTTTGGAATTCCCCAGCCTGTATCACCCCTGCCCCACATCTGCCCCTTATGTCCAAGAATGAATATGTAACTCAGGCCTGGCAAGACGCATTTCACCCCCAATGACTGGTCTGGAGATGGACACAAGACCCAACTAGAACCCATAAAGAGCCATGATGCTTTTGCAGAACTCATAGGAGAGAGCAATCACATTTACTGCTGAATTTGTATCTGGTAAACTCATTCTGAACGTGCTGCAGGCACGTTCCCATCACATGAAACTTGAGAATGAAGAGGCACAGAAGAATAGGACCAAGAGACTGAGGGGAACAATTCTTATAAAATCACCCAGGCCTTTGTATCAACCTGGCTGCCTCACTACAGCCCTAATTTCAGGCTTGTATGATACATGAGTCAATATATTGTGTTTTCTGTAACTTATATCCAAATAATTTTTCACAACACAAGAGGTTCTGTAGTCTTCTTTGCAAGTGTAGTAAGTATATATTTACTTCTCTATGCCTCAGTTTCCCTTCTGTAAAAGGGGATTAAGCAATGTCTGCTACTTCAAAGATTTCTAAGAAATGAAGCATATTATTTATAAGAAAGCAAGAATTTGTTCTATAATGCTTAGGTGAAAGAAAAATTATATAACTTTTGAAATTAAAATATATCTGACTATATGTCTTCATTTACTAGGATAGGAAGATGTACCCAATATCTGCTGTCAACAGACACTGAATCTGAAGGTGACTTGATCTTGAACTTCTCAGCCTTCAAACTGTGAGAAATAAATTTCTGCTATTTAGAAGTTATCTCATTTAATGATATCAGTTTTCTGCTCTATAACTGATACCTAATACTTGGTAATTTGTAGACAATAGAAGTATATTTGGCTCAAGGCTAAGTGTATAGTAATAGCAACTCAAATGAACTAAGACACTGATATTGTGGGACATCCAAACAGGACGCAAATGTTATGGTACAGATTGTCATTCTCCTATTCCAAACTATGGGGAGCCAGTGCTGCCCTTGGGCAACCTTCCTCATTCAACCCAGCACCTTCTTGGCCCCCAATCTCTCAGCAACACCCAGCTGATTTCCCCTCCCACATGAGAGCCTTTATCAGATTGTGTAAAAGCTGTCTGCAAACTTCTGTTTAAGGCCAGGACACCAAGCTATTAACAACTTTCGGACCAAAAGCCCAGTATGTTGTAGACAAGGGAAGGGCAAAATTTTTGCATCCTATGCAGTCTCCTGGAGAGAAGACAGCAATGAGTAACTTGGTAAAGGATCTTGTCCCAGTTGTGAATTATCTAAGGCAAGAAAAATGGGTAGAGCAGGAATCCTCACAGAGGGAAATCACCAGCTTTAGTCACTTGTCCATTCACATACCTCCCACACTTAGCAAGAGTAATAATCAACCTTTCTTCAGCCTTCATTCTTTTCAAAAGGGTTAGATCCTGATTCTCAGGGTAGAGGTGAGGAGGCAGCTGCTAATGACCCTGAACTGCCCCTTTGACCTCTCACTAGACATACGTACCTGTTGCTGTGACTGCAGAAAAATAATGAACCAATTTCCATTCTGGCATTTAGGAATAATGAAATTTCCTGATGAAAAGGCTTTGTCTTAGTTTGTTATATATAACAGAATACTACAGACTGGGTAACTTATACACAATAGAAGTTAATATGGCTTATGGTTCTGGAGGTTGGGAAGTCCAAAAGCAAGGCACAGACATCTAGTGAAGGTTATCCCATGGTAGAAGACAAGCAAGCATGCAAGACAGAGAAAATTGGGCAGGGACCAATTTTTATCAGGGACCCACTCATGTGATAACTAACCCACTCTCATGATAATGACATTAATCCATTCATGAAGCAGAAACTCTCATGACCCAATCACCTCTTAAGGGTTGCTTTCACCTCTCAGCACTGTTAGAGTGGGATTAAATTTTCAGCACATGAACTTTGGAGGAAACATTCAAATCATAGTATTTCAGCCTTGTCCCCCAAAATTAATGTCCTTCTCACAATGCAAAATATATTCATTCCATCTCTAATGTTTCAAAAGTCTTGACTTGTTCCTGATTCAAAAGTCTAAAGACCAGAGTCTCATCTAAATCAGACATTGGGTGATACTCAAGGCATGATTCTTCCTCTTCAGAATTTCTCTTAATGACCCATGTATGGCAATTCAGGCTTTTTCTAGCCTCCTCTTGCAAATTCTTTCAATCTCTACCTAGTACCCAGTTCCAAAGTTGCTTTCATATTTTCAGGTATTTGTTAGAGCAATAACCTCACTTCTTTGTACCAGTTTTCATGGTCAGTTTTCTGCTTCTATAACAGATATCTAATATTTGGTAATTTTTTTTTTAATTGGAACTTTTTTTTTGTATTTTCATTACCAGATGTAGGAATGACAACACCCTTAAAAACAGCACTAACTCCTCAGTACATATCCACAAACCCAATATCTATTTGGTTGGCTTATATAAATTTCTTTTTTTTATTATAAAGATATGGGGTACAATTCAGGGTTAGGTATACAAACATTGATTACACAGGTACCCTTGTTGATGAGGTATGCCGCACCCTCCCCTAGTAGTTTCCCTCAACTGCCAATCCCACCCCCCTACCCCTGACAGTTTCCCATTGCTGTCAAATACTTTCTTATAGTATTATATTTTTATTTATTTATTTTCAAATTTTTTTAATTATTTTTTTATTTTTAATGTAAAAATGTGGGATACAATTCAGGGTTAGGTATACAATCACTTATCATGTAGGTAGCCCGTTAATGAGGTATGCCACTCCCTGCCCTAGCAGTTTTCCTCAACTGCCAATCCCACCGCCCCAATCTTATAGTATTATAATTGTTCAAGGTCTGCTTATGAGTGAGAGCATATGGTACTCTGTTCTTTGTTTCTGTGATAGATCACTGAGTATGATTGTCCATTCAAGTTGCTATGAAGTCCATATATTTGTCCTTCTTTATGGCTGCATAATATTCCATTGTGTATATGTACCACATTTTCTTTATCCTGTCCAGCTTCGATGGGCAACATGGTTGGTTCCATGTTTTTGCTATTGTGAACAGAGCTGCAACAAACATACATGTGCAGGTATCTTTTTGGCAGAATGATTTGAGTTCCTCTGGGTATATTCCCAATTGAGGAATTGCTGGGTCATAGGGAAGGTCAATTTCTAGTTCCTTCAGAAATCGCCACACTGTCTTCCAAAGAGGAGGCACTAGTTTGTATCCCACCAGCAGTGTAGAAACAATCTTTTTTCTCCACAACCTCACCAGCATCTGAAGTTGTTTGTTTTATTAATGATGGCCATTCTTACTGGGGTTAGGTGGTATCTCAATGTGGTTTTGATTTGCATTTCTCTGATGATGAGTGAAGCTGAGCACTCTTTCATGTGTCTGCTGGCTGCCTGTATATCTTCTTCTGAGAATGTCTATTCATGCCGTTTTCCCACTTTTTAAAGGGGCTGTTTGTTTTTTTCCTTTTAGTGAGTTTGAATTCCTTGTAGATCCTAGATGTTAGGCCTTTGTCAGGTAAAGAGTTGGCAAATATTTTTTCCATTCTGTGGGCTGTCTTCCTGCTCTCTTGATGGTTTCTTTTGCTTTCCAGAAACACGTTAGTTTGATGAGGTCCCACTTGTCTATCTTATTTCTTAAAGTATTGGCCTTTAGGATTTTGAATAGGAATTGGTTGCCAGTTCCAATTTCCATAAGGTCTCTTGCATTTTCTAAGATTCTTATAGTTTGAGATTTAATGTTTAGGTCTTTGATTCATTTAGAGTTAATTTTTGTGTATGGTGATAGGTAGGGGTCCTGTTTCAATTTTCTGCATGTGATCAGCCAATTTTCCCAGCACCATTTACTGAATAGGTTCTCCTCTCCCCAGTGGTTGTTGTTGGAGGCTTTATCAAAGATGAGTTGGTTGAGGAATTGAGGCTTAGCTTCCGGAATCTCTACCCTGTTCCATTGGTTATATGCCTGTTCTTGTACCAATGCCAGACTGTTTTGATTACTGTAGCCTTATAGTACAGTTTGAAGTCTGGAAGTGTGATACCTCCTGCTTTATTTCTTTTGCTAAGGATTGTTTTGGCTATTCAGGGTCGTTTATGTTTCCATACGAATTTCTGTAATACTTGGTAATTTATAAATAATAAAAGTTTATTTGGCTCAAGGATAAGTGTATTCAGGTAAAGAAAAGGAATGAGTATATGTAGAACAACCTGGAGGCGAAGCTTAAGATGGTGATCGACAGGTCAGTCTGTAAGAGTCTCCGTGGAGGCAAGTGTTCATAAAGACTCTCTGAGGGTGTGGGTGGGCACTGGTGGGAGCGTGAAAGTCCGTCTGAGGGGATACTTGGGTGCATGCACCCGGGTCCCCCCTCTGAGGGTGACTGCAAGTTCCCCTGCCCTGAGATTGGAGTGCGGCCAGCAAGATCACACACAGGAGTGTCTGCTGCTGGTGGGAATGTGCCTGAGAAAAGCCTGCTGAATCCAGGTGATTCCCATCACCTGGTGCCTGGCCCATACCATCACCTGTCATAATGGATCAGCTGGAGCCCCAGATCTGATCAGTGGAGAGAGAGGAATGGGAAAGTTGGAGAGGAGTCCATGCCAGGTGAGGAGCCGCCCACTGCAGCCATTTCCTTTGACCCAGGACAGGGCAAAGATTTGCTCCACTCAGCTATCTGTAACATCCAACTTGTTGCCTAAGGTAGTCTCATCAAACCAGGAGAGACAAACACCTCTCCACCAGGCTGCATTTGGCATAGACAACTCAGATCTCTGTGGCAGACCTGACAGGTAGCAAGCCAAGTGAACTCAGATCTGACTCACCCCCCCTCCCAAAGTAGGCCTGCAGCAACAGACCCAAGCTGTGAATAACCCTATCTGCCAGTGATGGGGGAAGGGGGCTAGAGATCATAGCTGAAGGTACTTTGGGCATGCAGGAAGGACCTCAGAGCCAGTCTGATTCCTTGTTTTTATTTTTTATTTTTACTTTTTCACTGTTTGTTTTGCTTGCTTTTTGATTTAGGGTTTTTTTTCCCCTTTCATTCTGGTTTTGATAACATTTTCATACTTGCTTTCCTTTTGTTCTTTTACTGATCTTTTTTCTTTCTTCTTTCTATTCTTTAGACTCCCTGTTTGTGTAGGGGTAGAGTACATCAATAGACAGGATTTTGTTGGACTGTGTTTTTTGTGATTACCTGTATGCTCTAGGGTTTTATTTTGTTTTGTTTTTTTCTCTTTTCTGTCTTTGTGTCTCTTTTCATTTGTTAGCTGGTATGTCTATCTGTCTCCCCCCTTACTCTTCTCTCACTCCACCTTCCTCTTGACCCGTCCTTCCTCCTTCCATTATTTTCCTTTTTCTTATCCCATTTTGTTCCAGGGAGCAAACTTAAACCCCCACTGCATGGACAGATTGTAAGACAGTGGGAAGTGGGTTCCAGGGTGCCCATACACCTGTCGGTGAATACTGGGATCTGCAGATAGATTCTGAATCACAGCTCCCTCCTCAACTAAATCTCAAAACTGCAAAAAGTACAGCCCCCAAACCACAGTCCAGTTTCAAAAGTGAACACAATCAGAGGATCCCCATAGGGAACAATAGGAGACTGAGCAAAAAGAAGTAAAAGCAATCCCATCATCCCTAAAAAACAGAATTAAAGAAGGGGTGGAAGTTGGAAGGTGAAAAATCTACACAAATGAAGAAAAATCAAAAGATGAATATGGGTCTCTCACAGACCCCTGGAAAGTCAGACATTGAGAAAACAGATTTCAGAGTGCAAACAATGAGGTGCCCCAGAATGATTGGTCTCAAACTACAAACCCAGACATCAAGACATTAATAAAGAGATTAAAAAGAATTGAGGAGAGACAAGAGGAAAATAGAAAGAAGTTGATAACTGAGATAACAGCAGTAAAGAATATTCTGAATGAAATAAATAACAAACTGATAAGCATGGAAAGCAGAATTAGCCAAGCCGAAGAAAGAATCTCAGAGCTAGAGGATCAAAATATAGAAGTAACCCAAATTTTCAAAAACGTAGAGAGGAAACCTAAAAAGATGAAACAAAATCTTCAAGAGATGAGTGATTACTTCAAGAGGCCAAACCTGAGAGCAATTGAACTTCCTGAGGCAGAAAGAGAGACAGAGGTCACCCTTGAACAAACATTCCATGAAATTATTCAAGAAAACTTCCCTTATCTCATCAGTGATGCAACCATTCCAACACAAGAGATTCAGAGAACCCTTGCAAGACAACAAATGAGAGACCAACTCCTAGACACATAAAAATTTGCCTGAACAAAGTAGGTATAAAAGAAAAAATTCTAAAGGCAGGAAGAGATAAAGGTCAGACTACCTACGAGGGTAAATCAAAGTCTCAGGGTATAAAATAATTGTACAAAAGACAATCGCATTTCTATACACCAATAATAAACAAACAGAAATTCAAGTAAAAAGCACAATTCCATTCACCATAGCCACACAAAAAAATGAAATACCTTGGCATCTTCCTAACCAGAGATGTGAAAGACCTTTACAATGAAAATGACAAAACACTGCTCAAAGATGACACAAACAAGTGGAAAAATATTCCATGTTCATGGATTAGAAGAATTAACATTTTTAGATGGCCATTCTAACTAAGGCAATCTACAGATTTAATGCAATACCCATCAAATTACCAGCAACATTCTTCTTAGACCTAGAAAAAACAATACAGGAATTCATATAGAAACAAAAATGACCAAGAATAGTCAAAACAATCCTCAGCAAACAAAACAAAACAAACAAACAAAAAAGCAGGAGGTATCACACTTCCAGACTAGAACTTTATTATAAAGCTACAATAATCAAAACAGCATGGTATTGGTACAAGAACAGGCATATAGACCAATGAAATAGAATTGAGATTCCAAAAGCAAAACCTCAATTTCTCAACCAACTCATCTTCAACAAAGTCTCCACAATCTACCACTGGGGAGATGAGAACCTATTTAATAAATGGTGCTGGGAAAACTGGCTGACCACATACCCATCTATCTATCCCCAAACACAAAAACTAACTCTAAATGGATCAGAGACCTAAGCATAAAACCTCAAACAAACAGCCCCATTGCAAAGTGGGCAAAAGATATGAGTACTCAGTTCTCAAAAGATGTACAAGCAGCTAACAGATACATGAAAAAATGTTCAGCCTCACTAGTCATCAAGGAGATGCAAATTAAAACTATGCTGAGATACCACCTAACTCCAGTCAGGATGGCCATCATCAATAACTCAAAAAATAATGGATGCTGGAGAGGAGGGAACACTTCTACACTATTGGTGGGAGTGTAAGCTAGTACAGCCTCTGTGAAAATCAGTGTGGCGATTCCTAAAAGTTCTAAAAATCAACCTTCCATATGATCCCACAATCCCCCTCCTGGGAATATATCTGGAAGAGCTCAAATCATTCTATGAAAAAGATACCTGCACATGTATGTTTACTGCAGCATTGTTCACAATAGCAAGAACATGGAACCACCATGCTGCCCCTCAAAAGAGGACTATATTGAAAAATATATCATACATATACACAATGGAATACTATGTAGCCATAAAAAAGAACAGAATCATGAACTTCGCAGCAACCTGGATGGAATTAGAGTTTCTAATACTGAGTGACCTCTCACAGAAATGCAGAGCTGAGTATCACATGTTCTCACTCATAAGTGGACCTTGAGCAACTGCTGTAATACTATAAGAAAAGGATTATCAGTAGTGGTAAACTGTGGGAGGGGGAAGGGGGGCCAGGAGGTAGGACTGACAGTAGTTGATATCTGCTGGGGGAAGGGGGTGCACACCTCATCAGCAAGGGTACCTGCACAATGAATATTTGTATACCCAACCCTGAACTGTACCCCACAATTTTAAAATAAAAATTAAAAGAGAGAAAATAAATAAAATAAAAATAATTACAAATAAATAAATTAACAACAACAAGAGTATATGTAACAGAAAAGAAAAAGCAGAACTGTAGCCTGGTAGGTAGGGTCACTAGAAACCTCACAGCTTGGGAAGACTTTAGGAAAAGGTGGAAAAGGTGGGAAGACCAGGGTGAGAAGCAGGCAGGGCCAGGCCCTAAGTGTATCTGTTTTCCCAGGTAAGGATCTGGGATATTACCCTGCAAACAACAGGGGCCTTGTAGGATTTTAGGCAAGAAATGGCATGACTAGATTTAGTCAGACAGTTCATTCTGGCAACAGAAGAGACTTGGAGTGTGGGATGGAGTTTGGAAGCAGATAGCCCCATGAATGGTGATGGCCTGTGTGCCAGGGGAGCAAGGATGAGCTGGATTCTTGCATGATATTTTGCCCTCCCTGCTTCCCTGCAGCCTCCCAGAGCAGGTAGAGAGGGTCCCAAGGAGGGCAGGTAGGCTCTGCAGTCACATTGCATGGGATCATGCTGGTCCCTAGGGGGCGGAAGGGAGGCCCCAGCCTTGGGGACTATTTTCTAACTTTCAGAGTTTAAAGAGGAAAACAATATGAAAAGCTTGAAGAGCAGTTGAGATTTCATGCTTTTGAAAGCAGTCTTGTACAAAACACAAAAAGGCTTTATAGAAACATAAGGAGGCAGCAGTTTCCCTGTTGATAAGAGTTCACCCTCAAATAAAATCCACATACTATTTATATTCTTTGGCCCGGTTAACAGTTAGTTCCCTATAGATACTGAGATATAAGAATAATCTGATAGGAATATCATTCCATTTGGATCAGATTCTGTGTTTTTAAGCTAAAGGGTGACTATGGGAAAGATCTACCAGGAGGTATTAAGGGGCTTAAGAATTTGGATGAGGATGGGAGAGGCAACGCATAGATGCTCATTCACAGCAAGAGTACAAAAACAGGAGAGCTGCGTGTCCAGGAGGGCTTTATTGCTTTTCAATAATGTGATAACATTCCTATAAAAGTAATTTATAGACAGACTCAAGGCAAAGCTGGGAAGCTGAGCCTGTGGGTTTTAGAGAAGAACCCACAAGCCCAAAATGGGAATTGTGTTGAGTTTGTTTCACAGTTGCGGTCACTGCTCTTTGCTCTCAGATTTCAAACTTAGAGCTACTTATTGTGTTATAATCCAGTGGGCAGCAGCCTCGTTATGAGCTCCGTGAATCAGGAGGAAATCTAGAGAATTTCCACATCCCCAGGTTCAAAACTGTGCAGACTTTTGGTTATTTGTTATGAGCTTTGTGTTCAGTGGAGTGACATTGTCTGGGGAGGGAAGCTGGGGCCTGATGCACAAGGGCTTCAGGGAGTTGGAACAGGCAGGTCTAGCAGGTTGGTGTCTGCTTTTACTCATGCAAGGGCATACATAGACTTAGGAGTGGTTTTGAAAAGGAGATTAAGTGAATAAGGCGAATCTCACTTTTTATTTTATTACTAACCCACTCTCATGATAACAACATTAATCCATTCATGAAGGTGAAACTCTCATGTGTGATTATAAATTAGTATTGGTTGGAAACTTAAGTTTATGGCTGATGTAAAGAAATCAATTCTAGTCTAGGGGTTGGGGAAAGGAAAGCCTTTTTAGTTACTCCTAGTCAGCAGTATTTACCTTAGACCTACAGACCTTGACAAGCTTGGGAGTGTTGAGAAGATTGTTTCAGGCATAAGAACTGCATGTGCAAAGGTCCGAAGGTAGAAAGAAGCTTGGCTGGTTTTGGGTGAAGTTAGCAAGCTGATATGGCTGGAGCCTATTGAATGAGAGCATTCAGACAAAGATCAAGCCAAATAAGTGGGTTAGATCTTATCAGTCAGGGCTAAGATTATGCTAAGAACTAAAAGAAAGTCCTATGCCATGGTGTGGGCATGTAACTGAGAGCAGTACTCTAAAATGTTTTTTCAGAGGCCACAAAAATATTGGAAAAGCCATACTCAGGCTTAAGAATGGAGTCTTCTTCCTTTTATATGCCAGCTCCTTTCCATCAGTTATATACAGTCATGCCAAAATGAACATAGTGGACTTCAGTGACTGGCAACTAGGTGGAAGGGCTTCTGGAACACTCTCAGTCATCTACTCACTACCATCCAGCCTCAAAACAATCCTAACTCAAAGAGAATCCTTTCTCCATATTTCCTCCTCTTCCTTTCTTTTATCCCAATATTTTAGATCTTTTTCCTGTTTTTGCCCTATTTCTCCTTTTCTTCCTTCCTTTTTCTCTTCATTTTATTTTATTTACTAATTTTTTCCTCTTTTAATTTTTATTTTAAAATTGTAGGGTATATATTTTATTTTAAAGATGTGGGTACAGTACAGGTAAAGTTTGGACCTCCATTTGGTCTTTACTTTGCCTGGTTTGAGATCAGATACCCTTACTGATGATGTGTCCACCCCACCAACCTATCATAGTATCCCGCTACTGCCAATTCCTTTCTTATAGTGTTATGGTAAATGTTCAGGGTCCACTTCTGAGTGTGAACATGTGGTATTCAGTTTGTTGTGTCTATGATAGATCACCGAGTATTATAGCCTCTAAAACCATCCAAGTTGCTTTGAATCCAGATCACCAAAGTAAAAGCCCAAATATGGGACATAGAAGACAAAAATATCATTTAAAAAAATCAACAAAACAAGAAGCTGGTTTTTTGAAAGAATAAACAAGATTGATGGACCCCTAGCCAGAATGGCCAAGAAAAAGAGAGAAAAGGCCCAAATAAACACAATCAGAAATGCAAAAAATCAAACCACAGCTTACCCTGAAGAAATGCAAAAGATTATCAGAGACTATTATACACACCTGTATGGAAACAAACTTGATAACCTAAATGAAATGGAGAACTTTCTGACATCACACAACCTCCTAAGGTTTAAATAAGATAACATTGAGACACTAAATAGGCCAATAATAACTCAGGAAAGTGACTCTATTCTAAAAAAAAACTACCTACAAAAACAAAAACAAACAAACAAAAACACTGAACCAGTTGACTTTCCAGTGGAATTCTACAAAACATACAAGGAGGAGCTGATACCAATCCTACTGAAAGTATATGGGAAATTGAGAAAGACAGAATTCTGCCTAAACCATTTTACGAAGCTAATAACACACTGATACCCAAAGCGGGTAAAGGTCCAACAAAAGAAGAGAACTACAGGCCAATATCCCTAATGAACATAGATGCAAAAATTCTCAACAAGATTCTAGTAAGATGGATCCAACAACATATCTCAAAAATCATCCACCATGACCAAGCAGGCTTCCTCCCGGAATGCAGGGCTGGTTCAACATCCATTCACAAGACCATAAATGTAATTAAATAAGTTGACAAATGAAAAAATAAGAACCACATGACTATATCATTAGATGTAGAAAAAGCTTTCAATAAAATCCAACATCCCTTCTTGATAAAAATCCTCAAATGCCTAGGCATAGAAGGAACATACCTCAAAATATTAAGTGAGTGCCATCTATGATCAACCCACAGCCAACATATTGCTGAATGGATGGAAACTGGAAGCACTTTCCCTGAAAACCAGAACAAGACAAGACTTCCCATTCTCGCCCCACCTGTTCAATATTGTGTTGGAAGTCCTAGCAAGAGCAATTAGACAAGAGAAGGAAATCAGGGGTATCCAAATAGGAAAAGAATAAGTTAAGTTATCCTTTTTTGCTGATGATATGATCCTATACCTTGAAAATACAAGAGAATCTATCAGAAACCTCCTTGCACTGATAAAGGACTTTGGAAAAGTCAAGGTACAAAATAAATGTGCAAACGACAGTCACATTTTTATACACCAACTGCAAACAGACAGAGAAACAAATAAAAAGCACAATCCCATTCACAATAGCCACACACACACACACAAAATGAAATAACTTGGTATCTTCCTAACCAGAGAAGTAAAAGACCTTTACAATGAAAACTAAAAAACCCTGCTCAAAGAAATCCAAGAAGACACAAACAAATGGAAAAATATTCTATACTCATGGATAAGAAGAATTAACATTGTTAAGATGTCCATTTTGACTGGGCTCGGTGGCTCAACCTGTAATCCCGTGCTCTGGGAGGCCGAGGTGAGTGGATTGCTTGAGCCCATGGGTTCAAGATCCACCTGGGCAACTTGGCGAGACCTTATCTCTACAATAAATCAAAAAATTAACCGGGTGTGTTAGCACGCGCCTGTAGTTCCAGCTACTTGGAAGGCTGAGGTGGAAGGACCGCAGGTCGAGGCTGCGGTGGCCGGGAGTGACCACTGCACTCCAGTCTGAGCTACAGACTGAGATTCCAATTCAAAAAAAATGTGCATTTTATTTTATTTTATTTTTTATTTTGTAACAAGATCACCAAATGACTTATTTATGTGCACATTCAAGGTTGAGAACCTCTGCTGTATGACACCAGGACTGGGCACCTGGGCCTAGTTGTTGGGTATTTCTGTAACAAATCACCTACATACCAAGTCTCAAATTCCTGTTCACTCCCTAAAACACAACTCACAAATCACATCTATGAAAATGTTTCTTATCCCTTCTTATAGCTTAGTTCCAGAATATTGTGCCATATTCAGTGCTTTTCTTTCTTTTTCTTTTTAAAATTTTTATTATAAAGATGTGGGGTACATTTCAGGGTTAGGTATATAAAAATTGATCATGCAGGTCTATGTGCCTGTTCTTGTACCAATACCAGGCTGATTTGATTACTGTAGCCTTATAGTAAAGTCTGAGGTCTAGAAGTGTGATACCTCTTGCTTTGTTTCTTTTGCTAAGGACTGTTGTAGCTATTCATGGTCATTTATATTTCCATATGAATTTCTGTATTGTCATTTCCAGGTCTGAGAAGAATGATATTGGTAGTTTAATGGGTATTGTGTTGAATCTGTAGATTGCCTACAGTAGGATGGACATCTTAACAATGTTAATTCTTCCTATCCATGAGCATGGAATATTTTTCCATTTGTTTGTGTCTTCTTGGATTTTTTTAAGCAGTGTTTTGTGATTTTCATTGTAAAGCTCTTTCACTTCTCTAGTTAGGAAGATGCAAAGTATTTCATTTTTTTGGTGAGTATTGTGAATGGGATTGTGCTTTTTATTTGGATATCTGCCTGCTTGTTGTTGGTGTAAAGGAATGTGACTGTCTTTTGCACATTTATTTTTTACCTTGAGACTTTCCCAAAGTCCTTTATCAGGGCAAGCAGGTTTCTGACAGATTCTCTTGTATTTTCAAGGTATAGGATCATATTATAAGCAAAGAGGGATAACTTGACTTCCTCTTTTCCTGTTCGGATACCACTGATTTCCTTCTCTTGTCTAATTGCCCAAGCTAGGACTTCCAACAAATATTGATCAAGAGACGTGAGAGTGGGCAAGCCTTGTCTTGTTCCAGTTTTCAGGGGAAATTATTCTAGTTTCTGTCCATTTAGCAATATGTTAGCTGTGGGTTTATCATAGATGGCACTTACTATTTTGAGGTATGTTCCTTCTATACCTAGGTGTTTGAGGGTTTTTATCAAGAAGGGATGCTGATTTTGTCAAAAGCTTTTTCTGTAAGATAATCACGTGGTTCTTGTTTTTACATTTGTTGATGTATTTAATGACATGTATGGTCTTGGGAATGTTGAACCAGCCCTGCATCCTGGGGATGAAGCCTACTTGGTCATGGTGGATGATATTTGAGATGTGTTTTTGGATCTGATTTTCTAAAATCTTGTCGAGGATTTTTGCATCTATGTTCATAATGGATATTGACCTGTAGTTCTCTTTCTTTGTTGGATCTTTACCCACCTAGGGTATCAATGTAACGTTAGCTTTTGTAAAATTATTTGGGGAGAATTCCATCTTTCTCAATTGCCTGAAATACTTTCAATAGGATTGGTATCAGCTCCTCCTTATATGTTTTGTAGAATTCTGCTGGAAAGTCATTCAATCCAGGGCTTTTTTTTTTTTTTTTTTTTTGTAGGTAGTTTTTGTATGACAGAGTGAATTTCCTGAGTTGTTATTGGTCTTTTTTAGTGTCTCAATGTCTTCTTGTTTTAGCCTGGGGAGGTTGTGTGATGTCAAAAAGTCCTCCGTTTCATCTAGGTTATCAAGTTTGTTTCCATATAGGTGTACATAGTAATCTCTGATAACCTTTTGTATTTCTTCAGGGTCAGTTGTGATATGATCTTTTGTATTTCTGATTGTGTTTATTTGGGCTTTTTCGCTTTTTTTCTTGGTCATTCTGGCTAGGGGGTCCATCAATCCTGTTAATTCTTTCAAATAACTTTTTGTTTTGTTGATTTTTCTGTGATACTTTTGTCCTCTATGTCCATATTTGGGATCTTATTTCTGTGATTGGGATTATTCTGCTAAAGTTGGGGTTTAGGTGGTCTTCTCTTTCTAGCTTCCTTAGGTGACTTGTTAGGCTCTCCACTTGTGATCTTTCCATTTTCTTGATATGTACTCATAGAGATATAAGTTCCCCTCTTAAAATTGATTTCATGGCATCCCAGAAGTTTTGGTGAGATGTTTCTTCATTTTCATTTGTTTCCAGGAATCTTTCAATTTCTTCTTTGATTTTCGTGTTCAACTTTAGCAGAATAATCCAAATCACAAAAATAAGAGCCCAAATAAGGACACAGAGGACAAAAATATCACAGAAAACATCAACAAAACAAAAGGTTCTTTGAAAGAATTAACAAGATTGATGGGTCCCAGACATGCTGTTTAGTGTCCATGTCTTTGTGGACTTTGTGGAAATGTTGTTGGTTTTGATATTTATTTTTATTTCACTGTTGTCTGAGAATGTGCATGGCAAGATTTCAACCTTATGGAATTTGTTTATGCTTGATTTATGGCCAAGGATGTGATCGATCTTGGAGTATGTTCCATGTGGTGATGAGTAGAATGTATATTCTGTGGTTGTTGGGTGAAATAATCTACAGGTATCCACAAGTCCGTTTGGTTGTGTCAAATTTAGGTTCTGGATCTCCTTGTTGATTTTTTGCCTCAATGATCTATCTAAGGCTGTCAGTGGGGTATTTAAGTCCCTGCTATAGTAGTGTTAGAGTCAATATGTTTTTTAGTTTATTTAATAGTTGTTTTATAAATGCTGGTGCTTCTGTGTTGGGTGCATATATGCTTAGGATGGATATTTCTTGTTGGTGGTTCAATGTGTAGTGTCCTTTTGCATCTTTTAAAATTTTTGATAGCTTGAAGGTTGTTTTGTCTGATAAGATTGCAACTCCTGCCTTCTTTTGTGACCCATTTGCCTGGAAACTCATTTTCCAACCTTTAACTTTGAGTCTGTGTGCATCCCTTGTAGTGAGATGAGTCTTCTGAATGCAGCAAATAATGGGATCATGGTTTCTTATCCAGTCCACATTCTGTGTCTTTTCAGTGGTGCATTTAGTCCATTCGCATTCAGGCTAATTATTGAAATGTGGAGGTTTATCCCTGTTATGAGATTCTTATAGAGTTGTTGTTCCTGTTTATTTGTTGTCTTTCCTTTGGTTTTTGGGTTGATTCATGTGTGTTTTCTATCTTTTCCCTGTTCTCTTGTGAAGATCATTGTTGTTCTTTTCTCCTTTTCTTCTGTGTTTAATACTTTCTTAAGTGTTTCTTGTAGAGGTGGTCTGGAGGCAGCATAAGTTCTCAGGGGTTGGATGTCTGGGAAAGATTTTAATTCTCCCTCACTGATGAAGCTTAGCTTGGCTGGGTAGGTTATTATTGGTTGAAATTGTTTATCTTTGAGAACTTTGAAAATTGGTCTCCAAGATCTCCTAGCCTGAAGACTTTCTGTAGATAAATCTGCTGCTATTCTAATTGGTCTTCCCTGGTAGGTAGTCTGACCTTTTTCTCTTGCTGCCTTTAGGGTTTTTTCTTTTATACCTACTTTGCTTAGGTGAATTATTATGTGTCTGGGAGTTGGTCTTCTCATTTGTTGTCTTGCAGGGGGTTCTCTGAATCTCTTGTGTTTGAATTTTTGCATCACTGATGAGATGAGGGAAGTTTTACTGAATAATTTCATGGAATGTTTGTTCCAGGGTGGTCTCTGTTTGTCTTTCTGCCTCAGGAAGTCCAATTACTCTTGGGTTTGGTCTTTTTAAGTAATCATTCATCTCTTGAAGGTTTTGTTCTGTCTTTGGAAGCTTCTTTTCTATGTTTTTGACAGTTTGGTTTAGTTCTGTATTTTGGTCTTCAAGTTTTGAGATTCTTTCTACCACCTGGCTAATTCTGCTTTTCATGCTTGCTAGTTTGCTATGTATTTCCATCACAGTATTCTCTACTGCTGTTATTTCAGTTATCAGCTCCTTCCTATTTTCCTCTTATCCCTCCTCAATTCTTTTTATTCTCTCTATTAATGTCTTGATGTCTGGGTTTGTCATATGTGACCAGTCATCCTGGGGGCTCTTCATTGTTTGCGTTCCGATGTCTGTTTTCTCAGTGTCTGACCTCTCAGGAGTCTGTGTGAGATCTATATTGTTCTTTTGGTTTTTCTTCATTTGTGTAGATTTTTCTCCCCACTTTTTCCTCTCCCACCCCATCTTCTTTAATTTTATTGTTCATGGGTGAAGGGGTTACTTTTACTTCTGTTTGTTCAATATCCTATTCTTACTTATGTATATCCTCTGGCTTTGTTCAATTCTGGAGCTGGACTGTAGATTGGGAGCAATCCTTTTTGTAGTTTTGAGATTTAATTGAGGGGGGAGCTGTGATTCAAAATCTATTTGCAGATCCCAGTATCCACTGACAGGTGTATGAATAATCTGGAACCCACTTTCCACTGCCTTGCAATCTGTCCATCCAGTGGAGTCATAGGTTTACTCCCTGAAAGCAAAATGAGATAAGAAAAGGGAAAAGAATGGAACAGGCAGTGGGGTGAGGAGGGAGGTGGAGAGAGAGAAGAGTAAGAGGGAGAACAGACAAACATACGGAGTAACAAATGAAAAGAGACACAAAGACAGATATGAGTAAGAAGAAAAACAACAACAACAAACATACAAAAAAAAAACAAACATACAATCATACAGACATATAAGCTAACCAATCTCCTTATTGGTGTACTATTTGCCTATAAAAACTTGAGGTCTAAAGGGAGAAAAAATAGAATAGAATAAAGTCAGTAAGCTAACAGAACCAAAGCAAGTATTGATAACAGTAAGAAGAGAGAGAAAGGGAAAAAAAGATGGGTAAGACAAACAGACAAAGAATAAAAAAAAATAAAACAAGGGAATCAAGCACACTCTGAGACTTCTCCTTTAAGTCCAGTGTCCTTTCAACTCTGATTTCTAGCTGTCATTGCAGGTTGGTAGAGGTGTTCACAGTTAGGTGTTCACAGTTGCCCCTGGCCTGCTGTGGAAAGTAATTCAGATCTGGGTTGCCTTTCAAATCTGCCACTCAGATCTGTCCTGTGTCTATCTAACATGGGGGAGGGGCTTCTCTCCCTCCCATTTTGATGTTGTCACCTTGGATCCCAAGCTGGGAGATGGGCCAAGGTGGGTGGAGCTGGTCTTACAGCTCCAGCTGATCTCTTTTTCCGCTGCAGCCCATGACTGCCCAGGCAATGCAGGCCAGCATAGCACTGGGCCACTCAGACCTGGCTGATTGGAAGTCAGAGGCTGCCCAGGGTGGGCGGGGCAGGCAATGGAGTGGTGGTGGCAGACCCTGCTTCAGCGGTACGTGGGAGAAGCTCCACGATCCTGGCTCTGGGTGAAAGGTGTGGTGTGGCAGTGGCAGCGGTGGCAGCAGTTTCAGTAATGCATCTTGTAGGAGGGCTTCCTGGGTCCGGGAGCCACCAGTTGCCTCAGGCAGAGGTGGGCGACAGTGATGGCAGCCAGCCAGTGGCTGAGGCAGTGGTTGAGACAGCAGCCGAGCAGCATGTGAAGAGCCAGCTGGTAATGATAACAGACACAGCCCTGAGGGGAGAGCAAGAGTCTTTATGAGTGTTCTCTTTCATGGAGGGTCTCACGGACCAAACTACCACATCATCATCTTGCCAGAAGTCCTTATTTTATTTTTGACAGCCTTTATTTTCTAGAGCAGTTTTAGATTTTCAACAAAATTAAATGGAATGTATAGAAAGTTCCTGTATGCCCCCATCCCTACACATATACAACCTCTCTCACTATCAACATTCTCACAGTGATATTTGTGTTACATTTGATGAACCTACAATGACACATAGTTTACATTAGGGTTCACTGTTGATGGTGTACATTTCTATAGGTTTGGACAAATTTACAATGACACTTATTCACTGTTATAGCATCATACAGAGTAGTTTCACTGCTCTAAAAATCCTCTATGCTCTATTTAGTCCTCCTTTCCCCTAACTAACCCTTTGCAACTACTGATCTTTTTTTCTGTCTCCATTGTTTGCCTTTCTCAGAATGATATGTAGTTGTAATCATATGGTATGTAGCCTGTTCAAATTGCCTTCTTTCACTAAGCAATATGTATTTATTTGCCCCATGTCTTTTCATGATTTGATAGCTCATTTCTTTTTAAATAATGAACAGTATTCCATTGTTAGATGTACCACAGTTTATCAATCCATTTACCTATTGAAGGACATCTTGGTTGTTTCCAAGTCTTGGCAAATATGAACAAAACTGTTATAAAAATCCAAGTGCAGATTTCTGTGGACATATATTTTTAACTTCTTTGGCTAAATACCAGAGTGTGATTGTTGGATCATATGATAAGAGTATGTTTAGTATACTTAGTTTCGTAAGAAACCACCAAACTGCCTTCCAAAGTGACTGTACCATTTTTCATTCCCACAAGGAATGAATAACAGTTTCTGTTGTTTCATACCTCACCAGTATTTGATGTCAGTGTTTTAGATTTTGACCATTCTGATAGATGTGTAGTGGTTTCTCATTGTTATTTTAATTATATTTATTTTTAACAGCTTTTTTGAAGTGTGATTCACATACCATAAATTGCACACATTGAAAGTGAACAATTTGATAAGTTTGACCAATGCATACACTCATGAAGTCATCCACAGTCAAGATAGAGAACATATCCATGACTCCAAAAGGTTTCCTCATATTTATTTGTAAACCATCCCTCTACTCTCCCTCATGTCCAGACAATTCAGCTGATTTTTCTGTCACTAACGATTCGTTTTCATTTCCTAGAGTTTATGTGAATGGAATCCTACTTTATGTGCCCCTTTATAGTCTGGCTTCTTTCAGTGTAGTTATCTTGAGATTCAACCATGTTGTTGCATGTATCAGTACTTTATTTCTTTTACTACAGAGTAAGCGTTATTGTCTGGGTGTTTATTCACTGATGTTTTGATGCACAGCTGAATCATCTCCAGGTTTTGGCTATTAAAAAAAAATGCTGGCTGGGCTCAGTAGTTCATCTTATAATCCCAGCACTTTGGGAGGCCGACGCCAGTGGATTGCCTGAGTCTTGGGTTCGAGACCAGCCTGGGCAATTTGGAAAGACCTCATCTCTACATTAAAAAATAAAAAATTAACTAGGCCTGGTAGCGTGTGCCTGTAGTTCTGGCTACTTGGAAAGCTGAGATGAAAGTATCGCCGGAGCCCAGCAGTTCAATGCTGGGGTGGCCATGAGTGTGCCACGGCACTCCAACCTGGGCAACAGGGTGAGACTACAACTCAATTTTTTAAAAAATGCTGTATCAACATTTATGTATAATTTCTTGTACAGACTTATGCTTTAATATCTTTTGAGCAAATACCTTGAAATGAAATGACTGAATCATTTGATAAGCATATGTTTAACTTTTAAAGAAACTGGCAACTGCTTTCCAAATTGTACTATTTCACATGTCCCCTTCCCTGGTGAGGTATGAAAGTTCAGCTTTTCTATAGCCTCACCAACATTTGGTATCATCTCTCTTTTTATATGATCCCTTTTAATAAATGTGTAGTGATACCTCACTCTGGTTTTAATTTGCATTTTACAAATAACTAATAATATTGAGCAGCTTTTTTTTTTTTTTTTGAAAGCCGGATTTATTGAGGACAGAAAAGTTCCCACAGTGGGAGGGGACCTGAAGGGGTTGCCCCTTGAGCAGCTTTTCTTGTGTTATTTGGTGAAATGTCATTTAATATCTTTTGCCTATTCTTTTATTGAGTTGTTTGTCTTCTTATTATTATCTTTTGAAGGTTATTTATGTCTTAAATATACATCCTATATCAGATATTTGCTCTGTCAGTATTTTCATCCAATAATAACTTGTCTTTTTATTCTCTTAACCATTGTTTTTTCAAAAACCATAGTTTTTAATATTGATAAGTTAAAATTCACCTTTAAAACAAATGGACTTGGAAGGCTGAGGCAGAAGAATCACTGTAACCCAGCAGGTCGATGCTGGGGTGGCTATGAGTGTGCCACTGCATGCCAGCCTGGGTGATGGAGTGAGACTCCAACTCAGAAACAAAAACAAAAACAAATGGACCATACTTTTGATGTTGTAGCTAAGAAATTTTTGTCTAACACAGTATTGCAAAGAGTTGTTTATGTGTTATTTTCTAAAATTCTTGAATTGGGTGATTTTAAACTTAGATCTATAATATATTTTGGGTTAGTTTTTGTATATGGATCAGAGTTCATTAGTTTTTCATATATATATATGATCCACTTGTTTCAATACCATTTGTTTAAGACTATCTTTTCTCCAATGAGTTGATTTTGCAATTTTGTCAAGAATTAGTTGTTTCATATATGTATCAGTCTATTGCTGAGCTTTATTCCACTATATTGATGTACTTTAAAAAATCTTTTTTCCAATACCACATTATTTGATTACCATAATTTCATAATAAGTTTTAAAATTACTTTGTGTTAGTCCTCCAACTTTGCTCTTCTTTTTCAACTGTGTTTTCATGATTCTAGGTCCTTTGTATATCCACATGAATTTTAAAGATCAACTTTTAAATTTCTATCCCCCAAAATTCTGAAATTTTAATTTGGATTACATCAGATCAAGTTGGGGATATTTGACATTGTAACACTACTGAACCTTCTAATCTATGAAAAGTTATATCTTTCCATTTATTTAAGGCTTTTAAAATTTTACTCAGCAAGATTTTCTAATTTCTAGCGTATGAGTATTTTATATTATTTGTTCAATGCAATTATAAATAGTGCTGTTTTAATATTTTATTGTTGCTTAGTATATAGAAATACAATTGATTTTTAAAATATTTTCTTATATCCTGCAAATATGCTTAACTTATTTGTTAATTCTAGTAACTTTTAATAGATTCCATCAAATTTTCTAAAACAGTCATCTGTAAAAAAAAAATCTGTAAAAAATACTTCTTCCTTTCCAATATGCATTCACAGGCTAGAAACTTCAATACAATGTTGAATAGCAGTTATGAGACTGGTAATCTTGTTTTGTCCTCATCTCAAGAGGAAAGCATTCAGTTTTTCACTAACCAGCATGACACTAGCTATAGATTTATTGTAGGTATTCTTTATTAGGTTAAGTTCTCTTCAGTTGCAGTTTGCTGAAAGTTTATCAAGAATGAATGCTAGCTTTTTTGTTTGTTTGTTTAAAAAATCACATCTATTTAAATGATCATATGCCTTTTCCTTTCTAGTTTATTAGTATATTAAATTATACTGATAGATTTTTCAAATATTAAACCAGCCCTGTGTTTCTGGGATAAACTTCATTTGACCATAAGTTATTCTCCTTTTTTGTATATTATTGAACTTGATTTGCTAAAATTTTGTTTATAAACTTTGCATCTTGTTTCATGGGAAACATTGGCCTATATTTTTCTTTTCTGGTCATATCTTTGTCTGAGTTGGTGTCACAGTGATGCTGGCATCAATGAATGAGTTAAAAAGAATTCCATCCTCACAATTTTCTATATGTGATTGTACAGCATGGGTATTATTTCTTCTTTAGCAGAATTTACTGGAGAAACAATCTGGAACTGGAGTTTTCTTTGTGAGAAGGTTTTCCAACACAAATTCAATTTCTTCACTACATTCAGACCTCTGCAGACTAACCATTTCTTTCTGAGGGATATTTACAGTTGGTACACTGTGGCATTCTATGAAGATTTGAATGTAGGAATGAATGATTGGAAGAATGAACATGTGATTCACTTTCTGGAGAGACTGATTATATGTATACATGGGCCAAAGTGGTAAAGAATCCTACGATGGGAACATAAATCTGTGGGCTGAAAA
Organism: Cephalopachus bancanus; assembly: GCA_027257055.1. NCBI lineage: Eukaryota > Metazoa > Chordata > Mammalia > Primates > Tarsiidae > Cephalopachus > Cephalopachus bancanus. Next base: position 7,459,080 of record JAPVLO010000113.1, read on the forward strand.
TGTCCTCAGAACTAGAAAAACTGGTGCCCATTGGAAAGATCAGATGTTCTGCTGGGATTGTGGTTAAAAGTGTCACCCTATGATCTTATTTCATTTCTTAGGAACCCAGCTCCTACCAGCAGATAGAGCTGCAGGGTGCCCCTTAATCAAAGGACACTCATCTGGTGCCCAGGGTGTGGAGATCAAGGATCTCATGGGGTTGGTGACCCTATCATGTTGTCAGCCCCATCTTCCTTTACACATACCTTCTCTCTCCAGGTAGTCAATCAACATTCCACTCCCCTCACCATAGCCTATCCACTTGACTGTTAAGTTTCCTTCCAAAAAAAGCATGGTGATAGGTAGTATAAGTATATGCCCTCAAATAAGACTACCAATGCTGTTTGCCTCTGGCCCAAAGATATCCTGCTTTCCTGACACCCAGATACAATGGAGTGTGCAATATGAATGAGGGGTATGTGTGGTGGTGTGGAGGATTTGCTTGCAATTCAAAGAGATGACAGACATTGAATGACTTCAGCCTGTTTCTGGCTGTGGGTTTTCTTGGATATAGGTTTTTATAAAGGGGGAAGGTTTCCTAATCAAGGCCCCACCTGGATATGAGCCCAAGTCTGTAACTTTGAGATGTACGATTGCAATCGTCATTACATGAAAACACAATTGCATAATGGGTTTCTGAAATGGTTATAGCCAGTTCTTATTAAGAGAACCAAAGCCAGAAGTTTCCCTTTGTAACATACATTGAAAAGGGAAAATTTTTCCCTACTGAGTTATCACTTCAAAAAATAAAAATAAAAAGTAAGTAAAAGGAGCTCCAGGCACAAGATGCAAGATCCATTCTGTGTTATCCCAGAAGAGCTGAACATATCTCAACAAAGTGATGTTCATTCCCTAAGCAGCTCTGCCCTGCACCGTTACCTCAAGGTTTACCCACCCAACAGTGCTGGGCCAATGGTCCACTGGACTCTGACATTCTCATAAAAAACAAAAGCCACAGACCTGGAGCCAGGGTTTGAAATGAGAAACCAAAATAATCCTTGGATGAGGTTATGGGATCCCAGCTGGACTTGCAGACGCTTTCCTGTCTTGCAACACACATCCCTAGTCTGGCCCAAATCATTGTCCCCTAAATTCTCTGAAAGTGCCTCTTCCCATGGATGGAAAAAGAAAGCAATGTTTGTGCTGAGGTTTCTCTCCATTTTGCGTGTTACTGACAGTTGACATTGGATCCTGAATGTCCTGTAAGAGAGCTTGATGTACAATTAGTTTAACATAAGGATCAGACCAACACTAACAAATGTATGTAGGTGAAGATTTCAAAGTCACAGAGTTTCTCATGTAAATATTCTCAAATGTTCTCTCCCCTTGTGCCCCATTCCCACCCACAAATAAATAATACTACCAATGAAAAAAATGAACTCAGTGGGGATTGAAAAGGGGTGCACTTTGAGGGGACTCATTCTCCCCCAACTCAGTGCCCCTTTCCTCACTTCCACATGAGTCAAGTACCATAGCTTACACATCACTATGTTTCCTTCCATGCCCAGCACAGTATCTGGCCACTGTTGGAGCTGGGCACATTTTTTTCTGTTATATATTTTGAAAAAAAAATCGAAGTTAATAAGCTCAGATGAGTTGAATTCACTGCATTTATGGTGGGACTTATTGTGGTAAAGGTATCCTCTAATTATTTTTTTCAAGTATTTGCTGCGTACTGGAATTTATTCATCTAGCACCGGTCTTAATACTTTTATTTTGGTCTTCTTCTTGTGTGATAGCTTCCTCTTTGGTAAAATAGAAATTTCCCCTTTCTCCTGTGAAATGTGGAGAGGAACATGAGAGATGGTGGGAGTGGGATGCTGATGCATGACAGTGTGAATTACACTCAGGATGAGCTTCTGAGAGAGGAGAGTCCAGGGGCAGCTTCTGGTTCCTTCTATTCCATTTCCACTGTCTGTGCAAGGGTGTACTTTGCCTCTGCATTTGCTCCTACCTCCTTTTGCTTCTTTCCCCCCTTTCTTTTCTTTTTTGTTTCTCTCACTTCTGCTTTTCTTCCTTCCTCCACCTATCCCCCTCTTTCTTCTTTCCTTGCTCTCCCAATTCATTGGTCCCCATCAGGTTCACTACCATCCTAGCAAGTAGCTATACCATGCTGTTGTCGTGCACAAAGCCCTTTATAGACACACACACACACACACACACACACACACACACACACACACACACACACTATTCCATAGTCTAGATACTTCAAGATTGCCATTTGCGTCTTTTCACTGTGTGCTCTTCACTTATCACGCTTTAGAGGGGATGGAGCAGTTGGGGCTCTCCATGGCACCACATGTAAGGAAGCTTGTATAAGGCAGCAGATAGTGAGTCTGGAGAAGACAGGATGCAGAAGAAACTTAAGCTGAAAACCCACAATTTCCAGGCCTCCATGTTCTGCTCCCTTCTTGCCCTTTCTGGGCTCCTGTGATCCCAGCTCGCTGCTCCAAATTGTGCCAGAAGTGGCCTGTCTGCATTTGTGCTCAAGAGATTTTTTTTCCCTTTTCTAAAATAAACCTTTTTCATCCACTGCACCTGATGGAAATCCCACCAAGGCTCCAGGCTTGGATGACCACCTCCTTCATATGCTCTCCCTACCCTCCACAGTAGGTTTGCATTTCTTCCCCTGAACCAGTGTCATTCTCCGGTGTTGTCTGCTGGGATTCACACAATGAAGAAAATTATCTGGGATGTAGGACTGGGTTCCCATTCATGAGAGGGAAGACATGAGGTACAGCGTGGGAAACTGCAGGGATAGATGTTACAGGATTGGCTGGGCAACATGCCCAGCTCTAAAACCACTGCATCATCCTTCCTTCTGCTTACTGTGATATTAGAAGAGAGTGGTTGGGACCAGCCAATGGATTCACATGATCATGGAATGAATACAGTATACTTCATAGTAGCCACAAATGTTTTCTTTTATTTATAAGAATTGTATGAATTATTTTTCCCAACTGATGCTGGGGTTTTGACTCTAACAGCATTAGACCGCAGAGAGGCGGTATCCAGGACAGTTCCAAGCCAGGCAACCTGGGCTAAACTTCATATTTTCCTATAATTAGCCGGTGGTCTTGGGCAGGGTCCTCATCCTTTCCATGCCTCAGTGTTTTCATCTGTAAAATCACAAGAATGTATACCCTGTAGGTTTGTTGTGAGGACTAAGTGACTATGTAAATGCTCTGAGCAGTAGCCTCCCTGGAGGAATCACCCTCTAAGTGTTGATTACCCCCTGTCAGGTCAGACCCAAAGCCTATGGTATCCAGTAGAGCCTACCTTGACCCCTTCCAATCCTAATCTGAGCACTTTCTCCATGTTCTATGAAATGCAATCAAACACACGTAAAGTCACATTGATCAACAGGACTTTTCTGCAAATAATTTTGCCTTGGCTTTTTGCAAAACACATACTGCAGTGCCAACCAAGTTCACAAAAGCAATTGCTCAGGGAGTCTGTTTTCTTACCTCCTAATAATAGTTCTGCATTGACTGGAGGAATGTTATTTACATCCCCAAATTTAAGGTTTGTAAAAGAATTTGCCATAATAGAATCTGAAAACTCAGCAAGATTTTAGTTTTGTGCCCAGTTTTTCGAGTTTTGAAATTTCCTTCAAAAGCGTTTCATACAAAGCCAACTCTCATATCCAAATATTCCAACAAGCTCTGTACAGAAAGTAATTTTCTAATAGATCTCTGCTTAAAGTCTACTTCTGCACTCAGGCATATAACATGCATTCTCTGTGTATCGCTGCCTAGCTCTCGGAAAGAAAGCAAACTCATGCATGATTGTTAAGAATATGAAGAGACTTAAAACATACATGCAATACTTGTTCTTAGATAAAAGACTGAAAAAAATAATAGTAGATACTATTTTTTTATAGCAGGGGTCTGTACTATGTACAATTTACATATATCCATAGATTTCTCCACAACAGATTTTGGACTTTCAAGGAGAAGACACTGTGAGAAAACAGTCAGAAATGTAGACAGAGAGCAAGGGGCGGGGTTCCGAGGGGTTTTTCAGAAAGGGATGGAAGCCGGGCTCGGTGGCTCAGCCTGTAATCCCGCGCCTTTGGGAGGCTGAGGTGAGTGGATTGCCTGAGCCCGCGGGTTCGAGACCCACCTGGGCAGCAAGACCTCATCTCTACAATAAATCAAAAAATCAGCCGGGCGTGGTAGCGCATGCCTGTAATTCCGGCTGCTTGGAAGGCTGAGGCGGAAGTATTGCCGGAGCCCAGCAGGTCGAGGCTGCGGTGGCCGGGAGCGGCCATTGCACTCCCGTCTGGGCGAGAAAGTGAGACTCCAACTCAAAAGAAAAAAAAAAGAGTGGTGGCTTCTTAATTAAATTCATTTTTTTAACTCTACATGATTCTGAACTATTCAATGGGCAGTGCTATTATTATTGAATTACCAACGTGCAAACCAAAGCTGAATGAAACATGTTTTCTAAATTGTAGCTTGGAATGATTTGGCAATCTTGGTATTTTCCTCTTTCCCAGTTTTCCCACATTTCTGGCTAAGGCATTTGTACCCTCCATCTGTTCCTCATTAGGACAGCATTGTCTCTCGCTTCAGAAGGAGTTCCCAGTTCCTTAATACATGACTGAGTCCTCGTGGCAAAACTGAAAACTTTTTTCTGGCATCATCAGCTCTACCTTTCCAGAGATGTTTAAATAATGCAAGGAGGGTCAGGTTCTCTGAGAGTGACAAAGCCCACTTTGTCGGGTGGGGGGAGTTAGAAGAGCATCTGGAATTTGAAAAGACACTGATTGGTTCATGTAACTAAATCATATGGTGTTTCTGAAGAAGAACCAATTACACTGCAAGCATCAGTTGCTTGCCACAACACATGAGTCATTAGAGACAAATGGCTCTGAGAGAGAATTCTAAAGCATAGACGTTCATGTGAGTTTGCAAAAATAAAAGCCTAATTCTTCCATCTCATAAGAATATCTGTTGTAGCCTCAGTCAAGTAGCGTCAATATCACTTAGTAGGCTTGTAGAAACAGTTCTGCATCAGATACATCAAGTTGGTTTGTGTTTGCTGAGATCCATAAGGTCTCACTAGCTTGGTGTCACTGGATATCTTTGCACCACACTGGGTCATCAAGCATCAGCATTACCACCAGGAGCTAGGTAAATGAAGTCAAGATGACTCGGCATCAACTAGAACACAAAAACATGGGAGAAAAAAAGGTGTTTTAATCTGCTAGGGCTGCCATGACACAGTACCACAGACAGGATAGCTTAAGCAACAGAAGTTTATGTCTCAGAATTCTGAAGCCTGGTAGTGCAAAATCAAGGTTTTGGTAGGTCTAGCTTCTTCTGAGGCCTCCCTCCTTGACTTGTAGATGGCCATATCTCCCTATGTCTGCACATAATCTTCCCTTTGTGTCCTAATCTTTTCTTATAAGAATACCAGTCATATTGGATTAAGGCCCTCCCAACAACCCCCTCTTTAACTTAATCATCTCTTTAAAGTCCTCATCTGCAAATGTGGTCATGTTCTGGGCATTCGGACTTCAACATATAAATTTGGAAGAAACACAATTTATCCCATAACAGAAAAGTAAAGAGGAATTTTACACCACTAGTTTTTCCTTATCATTTTCTCCATGACGGGGAAAAGGCTAAGATCACCAGCTTCACGTCCCAATTTTAGGTATCACATTGAAATAGAATACCACAAAGTCTTTGAGATGAATAAAGCAACTCATGCAAACGCCTTCATCTTCACTTACTTAGTAGTTGCTATATCCCTTATTTATGTTTCTATGTCTCAGTATATTGACTGAAATTTCAGAAAGATGGTGAATAATAATAGACACTCTTTCTTGAGTCTAATTTTAAAATCAATGCCTTTTAAGAATTTTATCATCATGGGTGTCCACTGCCGCAATCTGTTAGATATTTCTTTTCATTCTTATTGCTGATTTAATACAGTTTTTATAAGAGTATGTCTTGAAACTTATTGAATGCCCTTTGTTAGTTTTTGAAATGAACTTGCATTACTTCCTCTTTGGCCAGTTTATTTTAGGCAGCCTATTAATTGATTTATTTTCAGCATATCAGCTATGCATTCCTGAGAAAAACTTAGACATAAATTGCTATTGTTTAAATATACTGCCTAATGCTATTTGATAGTCTTCAATTTAGAATTTTTGCCTTGCTATTCATAACTGAGGTAAGCCTAAAATTTTCTTCTTTGTCTTAGTATTTCCAAATTTAGATACCACAGTTATGCCAACATAAAAAGAGATCTGATAAACTTTTTACATTTCTATGCTTTCTGAAACAGTTTCCATAATGTGAAGATTATCTTAACCTTGCAAGCTTTAAAAAATTATCAATAATGCCACCACAGAAACATTCTTGCCATGGTCTTGTTACCCTTATTTCTGTAACTATGAGTCTATTTCAGTTTTATGTTTCTTTAGTTAATCTTGGTAATTTTTCTTTTCCTGGGAAATAGTTAATTTCACAAACATTTAAAACTTATTCATACAGATATATTCTTAATATTTTCTTGTAAAATTTAAAGTCCACATCTGTAGTTAAGTACCCTTTTTCATTCTTAGTTTTTCATCTTTTTTTCTTTTTTTATATTAGCCAAGTGTGTATATATATATATATATATATATATATATATTTTTTTTTTTTTTTTTTTAAGTTGGAGTCTCACTCTGTCGCCCAGACTGGAGTGCAGTGGCCGCTCCTGGCCACCGCAGCCTCGACCTGCTGGGCTCCGGCAATCCTTCCACCTCAGCCTTCCAAGTAGCCGGAATTACAGGCATGCGTTACCACGCCCGGCTGATTTTTTGATTTATTGTAGAGATGAGGTCTCACTGCCCAGGCGGGTCTTGAACCCACAGGCTCAGGCAATCCACTCACCTCAGCCTCCCACAGGCTGAGCCACTGAGCTGGCTTAGCCAAGTATATTTATATAATCATAGTTGTTGTTGTTGCTATTTTTCTCCTAAAGTGCCAACTCTTGCATCTATCTATGTTGTTATGAAGTTCTTACATGGGAGGAATGGTGAAATAATTGTCAGCATGAATAATAAAGAAATAATTGGACTTTTTTTGACTGAGGGCTCAATGAGTTTGACTTTGTGAAGCTTCACGGAGTACAGACATTGACAATCTCTATAAATTTGCTATGATTCCATTGTTTATGTATCACATGATCCTAGATTTCAAAGTAGTGTGTCACTTTAAATATGGGACACTGCCAGGCATGGTGGCTCAACCTGTAATCCCAGCACTTTGGGAGGCAGAGGCAAGAGGATTGTCTGAGTCCAGGGGTTTGAGACCAACCTGGGCAATTTGGTGAGACCTCGTCTCTACAATAAATCGAAAAGTTAGCTGGGCATGGTAGAATGAACCTGTAGTTCCAGCTACTTGAAAGACTGAGACAGAAGGATTGCCTGAGCCCAGCAGGTAGAGGCTGCGGTGGTGGCCGTGAGCATGCCACTGCACTCCAGCCTAGGTGACAGAGTGAGACTCCAACTAAAAAAAAAAAAATTAAATATGGGACACATTAGTATAAAGCCATAAATTGGTGTTGATTCCCTGCCCAATCTGGACAATTAAGGACAGTTTTTTTATTGTCCTCATCTGATGAAATTAAGTAGAGGAAACAAAAAACAGTTCTATTCATACTGAATTTCAGGGCCATTTTTGGAAGTGGTAAAAATAGTGAAAAAAAATCACTGAGGTCAGCTTTTGGGGACTTGGCTTTCAACTCAATGAGACACACAGGAAAACATTTTAAAGAAGAGTACACTATCATAATAATAGTTTCAATATTGATCGGTTATCATTTCAGCATCAGTCAGAATACCATAATGGGGAAAGACCTAAAAATAAATGTGTTGCTTCTATTGAAAGAGCATTATGACCTAGGTGTCCTGGCATTCGGTTGCTTTGGCACACAACTGCAAAGCATTATCTCTGGGCATTTGTTGTCAAGTGACCCTCTGATCCAAGCTTTCTCTTGGAAGCTGAGAGTGTCCAGATGCATAAAACACAAGCTTACAGTATTTGCTTCCTTTCACTGTGCTTCACCGGCTTGGGGGGCACAGTGCTCCCCCAGTGTGTATTTCCATTTTCAATATACATTTTCTGGACTCAGTGTTTTCAGATCACATCTGCTGTGGTCAGCCCTTTCTTGCTCCTGTCACCAGAAAACATTTCCAGTGGCTCATGTCAGTGGTTCTCTACTATGCTCCTGATGTAAGCAGTCAAATCTGCCAATCATCAAGCTGAGGGAGCCCTCTCAGTCACATAATCTTGACTCCCTTCCATTTTTGTCATATATTGTCATCTGAATTTAGTGTGGGCACTTAATCTTTCTATATTTTAGTTTTCTCATTCTCTTTGTAAGTTTGATATATATATTTTATGTGACTTTATGGTATAGTAATTTTAGAATGCCTTCCTGTCAGGGACAAATGTGTGACTCCCTTCAGTGGATGGAGCCTGACAGACAAACCTAAGAGTAAGGATGTATGCCTTAGTAAGGCATCATTCCACTGTATGTGGACAGTAGGGCTTAGGGGCTCAGGAGGACAGAGATGGAGATTCATGGCAGTGAGAATTCTGATCATGAAAATGATTGAAAACAATGTCTAGTGATTAAATTTTACTTTTATTTAGTTAGTAATTGTAAAAATGTACATGTGTTGGCTCTTCTCTTTCGTGTCTTTTACAAGCAACTCTGCTTGCGTTTAAAGTTCATCTTCCTATTTGTGGGCCTGGCACAGTGGGCTTGGCAGAGGAAAGGGGTACTTGGAGTATGCTGACATCTATGAATGAAAGCAACTCTTTATTTCAATCTACGACACCTCTGAAGCATTTTGTCTTTAATCTCACAAAGTCTGGAAAAATGAGGGAACTTGGATCTATAAAATTAGAATGACCACATCTAACTCAACAATTATTGAAATCAGGCGAGAAAAATGATTTTGGTAAAATCTGGTAGATTGCTGAGAAGATATGAGGACATTTGTTACCTACTCTGTAGGAAAACATCCTAAACAGAACACAGCTTATAACCCCACACTGATAAGCACACCACAACAATTTTTTATTATATCTGGGCTGTAAATCTTTGAACTTCAGACCTAAGTGAAATTCCATCTCTCACATTTTTTTAATGAAGTCAAAATAAATGCAATTACTGAACAGAAGCCAAAGATCACAGGGGGTTATAAGGGGTGCAAGGATGTGGTCAGCACTGTTTGTTTGCATCCTGGCCTTGTTTTCTTGGTGAATATTTCATTAATGGGAGGGCTACAGTGGGGCAGGGATGGCCTCCTGATGGATCTCTGCTGCTGATTAAATCTGAGCTGGGTTAGCTGTGTGGTAACTGGAAACTTGAGATATTAACAAGGACATAGGCAAGTAGAATGTAAGAGACTGAAAAGATATTATAATCCCCCGAATAAGACTTTTTCCAAAGACCAGGCATTTTCTCTTAAAAGCACACTCAGGAATCCCCCAGTAAGCATTTATCTTCCGTATTCTGTCCCTGCACTCATCCTCCAAAGACTCAAGAACTCACATTTTTTTCTATTTCACCCGAGTAAAGATAAACATACTAATGAGTAGTTTACCCTGTGGAAGGTCTACTCTTTAAGCAAACGCTGAGGCTTACAATTAAAATACTCTGGTTTGTGATTAAATAGGCTACTGACTCCTTGTAGTAGAGCTAAAGTTATTTGGAAAATGCAGTATTTTGGATTTTCTCAGAGTAAGCATGACTGCTAAAACCAAAAGTGGCAAGATATCTGAGTAACACAGAGAATAAATTATTATCTGAGACCTACTTCAGTAAATCTCATTTTCTTGAAGAAACTTCTTGTTAGATTATGTGCAATTTCTGCTGGTGTAAATTCCCATTCACTTTCATTAAGCCATATTATATATTCAGGGTAAATAGTCTTGGTTTCTCCTCCTAGAGACGAGAAAACTGTCAATATTCAGCTACAGCTGGGTATAATGAATGCCCCGGATCACAGTGAAATTCAAAATAAGACTCACAAATCAGGATTGTAATCTCTAATGCAAGTACACTTGTGTTTCGCTTACACACAGATCAACTCTCCTGGCTTTAAAATATTCTGAACTCTCTCTTATATCCATAATTTCTCTTCAAGGCAAGGGATGGTGTTACTCAAGGAGAAAAGCAGAATCAGTTTCAGCTAATGTTTGTTCTCAACAGAATTGCAAACATCAAGCTCCTGTCATCTTGCAAATTGCTCTTCCTCACCCCAGAGGCAGACACTAGTGAGTAACTGAGAGACCTTGACCTGCTGTGTTTCCAATGAGTTTATGTCACTTTATGCATAATCCATTTTATTTAAGGAATAAAAAAGCTATGTCTTATTAAACTCTTTAAAATTAGGCCAGCACCAAAACCGAATCAATTCTCTCAGATAATAATCTAAATTGTTAACTAAACTGAAGGTGTATAGTTTAAGTTGAGATTCCAATAATCTCAAAGGAGGTATAATCAGTGCCTTCTGTTTCTCCATGTATCACTTAGATTGACTTTTCAGAATATATGTATGTGGAGAAGTTCTTCAAATGCATCTACTATTTATGTTAGCTTGTGAGCTGTAGGTAAGATTGCTGCAATCTCCCTGGCAGTCCTGCCTACTGCTTCCAAACATATGTAACAGAGTGAGGAAGATTTTTTTTTCCTGATTACATTGTTAAGTCTTTTGCTTCTCTGTTTCACCAAAAGAAGTTTCAAAGACAACTGTTGACTCAAATAAGTGCTGGGAAAATGTGCCCAATGTCCTTAAGCATGTTTGTCCGTTTCAGCCACACCACTGCTGGCAAAGCCACAAAAGGTGATGAGGCAATGCCGCCAGAAGCCCACAGTTGCCACAGTGGGTCAGACGGTCATTTACAGAACATATATCTAATTCTGGACTAATGATGTTGCTGATGGAGTGTCTTGGGCATTTCCATCCTTCAAGTGTTTTGATCACAAAGGGAAAGGGTAGCACAGAAATACATAGGAAACCAGCTTCTAAAAGTGACTCCAAATACCTCTCTTTTATGTTAAGTAAAAGTTCTTAAAATGAATAGATTGAAAGTTTCAATAATGCATATTAGGCTTCAGTGTAAAAAATATTGATTAGGTAAAAGATATTGAAAAAGAAAACACTTATTTGGATATCTGGGAGTACACACATTTTGAATTTGACTCCCTCAAGTAATATGTTCAGGTCCTTCTCTTGAATAATAACTGAATTGCTCTCCTTAGGAAATTAGGTAACTATGTAACAAAATAGCCACAGTTGAGCTGTCACATTTTTAAATGTGTCATGGAACATTCTTACCTATGACATGGAGGCAAGATGGCAACTGAGGGTAGAAGTAGAAAGCTTTAGGGCAGAAAGAACTTTCAGATTACTAACAAGTTTTATTTGGCCCAACACAGTGCCCAGAGTTGAAAGACACATGGCTTTGCAATTAATTACTAATATTTGAGAATCAGGAAGCTTCACTTAAATATCCAAAATTTTACCACCTCTTGGAAGGATATCTACCTTTTCTTCTGTCCTAGCACCGGTGCAGAAATGGATGGTCCTCTTTGCTAGATGTGCTCACTGCCCAGCCTCCACTTACTGTCTTCCTACCTGTGGTCATTTGGGTATTAAGCAAACCTCATATCTGTGGATCTTTACAACTCATCCCTGTTACATAACTTGGCACATAGTCATGCCCATATGTAGTATATTGAATGAATGAAAGAATCTGTAGTATCTAGGAGAGTAATGGAAACTTGCAAAAATACATGTTCTCTGACTGAAACCTTGAATGACTATGAGTCCCTCCTGAATTCTAATAACATGTGCTCACCTTAAAGCAGCTTGTGCTGGAGCCTGGTGGCCATCTGTGTCACCACGGCTGTTTCCACCTTGTAGTAAAATGGTTTGTATATGTATATGCATGTCTCTTTAGGCTCTGAACCCCCTTATGCAGATGTCAGTTACTGTACTTCCCACAGAACGGTGACTAAGGAGCCAATCTAATGACTCTCATGTGTATTTGTCAACAATATTTTTAAAGATTGCTCTGTCCTTAGCTCTTAGTTTTAACTTTTGAGAGAAAAACACAAAAATTCTTTCAGTCCTAATGTTTGGAAAAGTCATAATAAGCTGAAAGTTGGTTTGGAATTATTTAAACTATTCCCCAGACTCTCCCTAGAGAAAGAACAAAACCTCAAAGCCCTAAAGGTGTTTGGAAACTGTGGTAATTTGAAATGTCACTTTGTGCATAATCCATTTTATTTAAGGAATAAAAAAGCTATGTCTTATTAAGTGCTTTAAAATTAGACCAGCACCAAAACCAAATCAGTTCTCTCAGAAAATAATCTAAATTATTAACTAAATTGAAGGTGTTTAGCTTAAGTTAGTTTGTAGTTATTAAGTATTATGCAATAAAATTTTTGAAAATGTTCCCTTAGCTTTATTTTACTTTTTAAAAATTTTTGGCAGGGTGTGGAAAGAAGAAGAAACATGGACTCTGCTCCATAATAAATGAGTTTGCCCTGGGGCGCAATGTACCCCTTCTATGATCTCATTAATCATCTGGCTTTGCTGGGCAGACAGACTGGCAGCAATGTAATTCGATCCCCATTTCACAGGTGGGGAGGCCAAGACAGCAAAAGGTTAAGTGGATTCTGGAGACCACACAGCAAGAGCATAGAGGAGCTGAGCTTGGCCACTACCCTGAGTACCCCAGCAGTCTCCATGAGACCCGTCATGAAAAAGCAGGGCTGACTGGAGGCCACACACAACATGCCCTCTCAAATGAGAGGGCACTTGACTTGGGCTAGGGTTATAGCAGGAACCCTATAGTCCTGCCTTCAAAATATCTCTCTTAACTCAGGACTTTGGCCAAGGTATTTTTGAGTCCCTGTTTCCACAACTTTAAAATAGTTATAATAATGCAGTTACATTTGAAGTGATGCTTATTTACAATCCATGTTTAAAGAATTCTAGCACACTATGGACATTCAGTAACATTGCCCCACTTTGATCTTGTAACTTGCTCACAGGTAGAAACCTTTTATCTCTTCTTATTCTTAGACTAAGAAACCCTGTGTCTACTATGCACCCATCAGGAGGCCTGAGGAGGACTGACAGGACCAGACTAGTTTCTCTAAGGTCCTGTAAGAGTTTACAGGATTTCAGCCATATCCTATCACCTATGCCATTGTCACTCCTTTTATGATGCTGAGAAATCTCTATAATTATAAACATCATCAACTTCCTCCAAACCCCACCACAAATCTCTGTTGCTTACATTCTCTGGGATCCTTTATAAGAAATGTTTTCTTACTCTCTAAAGAGCTCTCCATATATAAAAGATGTATAATTAAGCATTCTACTATTACCCATTTAGGTAACATTACCTTGCAATGAATGTCATGTTTCACCATTGATCCCAAACGAAACATGAATTTCTGTTCAAGACTCTTCATAATAGTGAATAAATAATTGTAAATCAATGATGTTTGGTGTTGGTTATTGAAAGAAAGATGATGAAATAGTGAATGGACAGTGAACTATAAAACCCACGTATCTGTTAAGATCAGAAAGCTTGTATGGCCTGTGTCAGGGGACCAAGCACCCAGTTCCCTAGACAAACACTTGGAAGTCATTCTCAACCTCTTAACCCTCTCCCTCCAGGCATGCTGCATGTCCTCAGCCCCTTTCAGGGCTGTCTCTTTCTCTCCATCACCTCCTCTCTGCATTCTGACCTTCAGCATTCATCTCATACGTAGATTGTGGTAACAGTCTTCCAACTTGTGCCCCTGCTTCCATTTTCATTCATTTCCTAGTAATCCTTCACACAGCAGCCAGAGTATCTTCCAAAATGCATCTTTTTTTTTTTTTGCTTAAAATTCTAAGTGACTCTCCTTGATCAACAGGATCATTCTCTCTTTCTTTCTCTCTTTTTTTTTTTTTTTTGAGTTGGAGTCTCACTCTGTCTCCCAGGCTGGATGGCATGCTCCCGGTCACTGCAGTCTTGACCTGCTGGGCTCAGACAATCCATCCACCCCAGCCTTCCCAGTAGCCAGAACTACAGGCATGCGCTACCATGCCCAGCTAATTTTTTGATTTATTGTAGAGACGAAGTCTCACCTTGTTGCCCAGGCTGGACTCGAGCCCGGAGGCTAAAGCAATCTTCTCACCTCGGCCTTCCAAAGTGCTGGGATTATAATCTTGAGCCACCGCACCCAACCAACAGGATCATTTTCTACAGTCATTCTCCCTAGGGCCTCTCATGTTCATCCTGACTTTGATGTCCCATCTACCTGTTCTGTGTGTTTTCCCCATCTCCTCATGAGGCTTCTAGAATGGCAACCTCACTGAGCCTGTTTCAGGTGTCTCTGGAGGTTGTTCTCTTCTTGCTTTGAGCCTCTCTTGTGTGTCTTCTCTGCCAGTGTGCTACACGCTCATTTTCTCCATACGCTTACTGGTCTGTAGTGTTCCGTGGCTCGACTACCATGACTCTAGCTGTGGATTAACTTTTCCTTTATCCTCCTTGCAACTTAGTATACAGTGCCAATTGAGGATTCATCATGTCTAAAAAGTTCTCAGGTGTTATGAGTTTTTTCCTGAAAATGTTTTCTTTGTTTTTCCACACAGGTTCTATTATTTCTTTTGGATGTCTAGCCCTTCTTTTATCTCATGCTTATTTTAGTCTCTTTCAGATGGCTCAAATATATGAAGTTCTTATGCTCTGTTTTCTTGTGTGTTGTGTCTGCTGACTTATTCTCACAGTTGATAGTTTTCTTGCCTTGTTTGCAATTTTTGTTTTAAAGTTCATCTTCTGGGGGATTTATTTGCCTGTGGATACCCTGTGTACTCTGGACTGTGGAAAGTTCCATAAAGAGTGGCTTGGTCTTTACTTTAGCATGGCCAAGTTCAGTTTTATTCAATTTCTTGGGAATTCTCATGTCATGTGAGAATATATGCTTATACTCTATACCATCCCTGTACCTAACACAAGTCTGATGTTTTGACACCTCACAAAATCTTTTTATTTCTTTTCACACAGAATCCCATGACTTTATTATTGCTTCTATGACTTGTGTTTCTTTTTTCAATTTTTTAAATTTTTTAAAGGTGTGGGGTACAATTCAGGATTAGGTATGCAAGTGGTCATTGTACAGGAAAAGTTTGGGCCTCCCTTTGGTCCCCACTTTGACTGGTTTGAGAGCAGATACCCTTATTGATGTTATGTGCTCCCTCTCCCTCCCCTAGCAGTGTCTCACTATTGCCAATCCCATTCTTACAGTATTATGCTAAATGTTCAGGGTTCATTTATGAGTGAGAACATGTGGTACTCAGTTCTTTGTTTCTGTGATAGATTACTGAGTTTTGTAGACTCTAAATCCATCCAAGTTGCTGCGAAGTCCATATGCTTGTCCTTACTTATGTCTGCATAATATTCCATTGTGTATATGTAACACTTTTTTTTATCCTGTGTACTTTCGATGTCTATGAGCAGCATGGTTGGTCCCATGTTTTTGCTATTGTGAATAATGCTGCAATAAACATGCATGTGCAGAATGATTAGAGTTCTTCTGAGTATATTCCCAGTAGGGGGATTACTGGGTCATATGGAAGGTCAGTTTCTAGTTCTTTTAGATATCGCCACACTGTATTCCATAGGCGTTGAACTAGTTTACATTCCCACCAACAGTGTAGAAGCATTCCCTTTTCTCTGCATCCTCACCAGCATTTGTTATTTTTTGTTTCATTAATGACCATTCTAACTGGGGTTAGGTGGTATCTAAATGTGGTTTTGATGATGTGAGTTTCTTTTTATGAGAAGACGGCGTTTTCAGATTTCTAGCTCTGAGGAGGGCATCTCAGTTCCAGCCTTCGGCTTTTTGCAGGTCCTTGTCCCCATATTTTATCCCAGCAAGAGCATTTGGACACCATTTCCAAAACACTAGAACCTACATTCATATTCTGTTCCTCTACCTGCCAAAGCATCTGCCTACAAGCTTACTTTCCTAGCTTTAAGCTTTCTTTTCATTTCTGGCATGTGGGAATTTTTCTTTCTTTGTTAGCTCAGCTATGTCTGAAAAGACTTATTTTTATTTTATTTACCCAATATTTTTCTCCTTTTATAACTGGAAAGTACCACACAATGAATCCATCCTCCTGTTGCATGAACTAGAATCTTCCCACTAGGCTCTTCAGACTTTGAACTAGGACATGTGGTTTGTCTGGCATTTAGCAACATTTGACTACTGAATAAATAAAACCCCAAGATGAACCTCACCTTCTGCATTTGGCAACTGGATCTTAGGAAAGCCATGAAATTCCTATAGGTCTCAATTTCTTCATTGTTGATCTAAATTTAAAAAAAAAAACCCTTCCCTTGTTGCCTTACACAAAAAATGAATTGTGAAAAATGAATAAAATAACATTACAAAAGAACTTTAAAAGTTCATAAGTGAAAGGTATTAAAGTAGTTCTTATAACCAGGAAAAATAATGCTCTATTAAGCTATCTACCAACCATTCACTTCATTTTATTATATATATATACATATATATTTTTTTTTTTTTGAGTTGGAGTCTCACTCTGTCACCCAGACTAGAGTGCAGTGGCTGTTCCTGGCCACCGCAGCCTCAACCTGCTGGGCTCTGCCAATCCTTCTACCTCAGCCTTCCAAGTAACTGGAACTACAGACACGTGCGACCACGGCCAGCTAATTTTTTATTTATTGTACAGATGAGGTCTCGCCAAGTTGCCCAGGCGGGTCTCGAACCCGCTGGCTCAGGCAATCCACTCACCTCAGCCTCCCAAAGGCGCCGGATTACAGGCTGAGCCACCGAGCCTGGCTCATTTTAACCAGGAAACAGAGAGAACTGAGTTCCTATGGGCTCTGCCAGTGGACATCAAACTCCTAAAGTGATGTCAGCAAAGAGAGCTCTAGGACGCTCGCACATTTTCCCTCAAATATAGACCCTTCGTTTGCAGCATTGTATTTGAATGTTTCACATATCAAAGCTCAAACTTCTCCCTTTAAACCTTTCTGCCACTCATCCTGTCTTCATTCAGTGTTGAAAGAAATGTGAGTTCTAATGTTGACAGCCTCACTGATCCGTTTTCGTCATCTGACACTAAGCAGCAATTCTCACTCTGGTTCTCAATTGTTGTTGACATTTATCTAATGGCTTATTATTTATCTTTTGACAAATAATTATTGAATGCTTACTGCATCACAATGATCATGAGGGCATCTTTCCTCCTTTTTGGAACTTAACAGTACTGGTATATAGAAGGAAAGGCAGCAACATGTTTAATCATTGGAAGCATTTGCTATAAGAATCTTTGTTTCCTTTGACTTCACATGTTCTAGATCTAAACTAACTTTTCACTGAGTCTGCAGAACTCTCCTCCAAAAACCATGTCTGCCTTTATAACTTTATTTCCTACTCCTTTTTAATGTATGCCTTAGTCACTTGTCAGATTGCTCCCCATACCACATCTTGAGCATGTGCCATGGTTTCCTGACCTAGTGCCTCTGAGATGCTGTTCCTACCTCCTCAATGTTCAGCTCTTTTCTCGAAGCTTCCTCTGACCACAAGGCTGAGCTCAAGTTCTCTGTGCATTATCTGACCTCCCTATTTGGTGGAGATTGCCCCCTTCTCTTCATTTCAACAGATGGGCCTCTGTACCTTTCTGACAGCTCTTACAGCTCTGTCAGACATGACATTCACTTAAGCAATGATTTTTCTCCCCCATTAGGAGTATTTTATAAACTGAGTCTATGTCTTCCTTATTTACCTTGGCATTCCTATGGTACTAAGCACAGTATCACCTAAAATTAGCATGTAGTAAATGTTTCCAGACGTTAGTTTAATTGGGATGAATATGGGTGAGTTTTCAATGCAGAGAGAATCATTCACTTATGTTTCACAGCAAAACCCCAGGCAATAAGGAAAGCTAAATTAAATACTATTGAGAAACTTTAGTTACATTGACCACAAGAAAGAAGACTCAGATTACCAACATCAGGCATAAAAAAGAGAACCCATTGCTATCAGTCTTACAGAATGTCTTTATAATTATAAATATTATACTGTGATAATTCTATGCCAACAGATTAGATAATCTTAATAAAATAGTAAATCCACACTACTGAAAATAACCCAAGAAAAAAATGGAATATATGAATAGCACATTGACAGTAAAAAGATGGAATTAATAAATAATGAACTTCCCCCAAAGAAAAGCCAAGTACCAAACCAAATGTCTTCACTGGGGTATTTTATTAAATATCTAAAAAAGAATAACAATTTTTCACTATTGCTACCAAAATATAGAAAAAAGAATATGCTTTTTAACTCATTCTATGAGACCACTATTATCCTGAGATTAGAATCAGACATAAAAATAAAATAAAATTATATACCAACATAGCTTATGAATATAGGCACAACAATTCTTAATACTGGCTAATCAAATCCAGCAACATATAAATATATAAAAAGAATTATAAACCATGATCAAGTGAGATTTATCCATAAAATCCAAGGTATCTTTAACATATGAAAATCAATCAATGTAATGCTTCATATCAAAAGAATAAAGGGCAAAGAGCAAAATGATTTATGTCAACAAACACAGGAAATTAATCTGACAAACTTAAAACCCTTTTCATGACTTAAAAAAATTACTCAACAAACTGGGTATAGAAGGGTAGTTCCCCCTTATGATAGTGTCTATGTAAAACATCATACTTAATGTTGAAAGACTAGATGATTTTCCCTAAGATCGGGAGTAAAACAAGGATATTTGCTCTAACGACTGCTATAATATTGTACTAGAGGTTCTAACCAAGGCAATTAGGCAAAAAAAAAAAAGATTTAAAATACATCTAGATTGAAAAAGAAGTATAAATATTTCCATTTGCAGATGAGGATTATCTTGTATACATAAAATAGTAAGAATGCCTCACAAGAGACAATAGACAAATTCAGAACAGTTGCAGAATACAAGATAAGACAATCCGCTCCTTTTTCTTCCTGAGGCAGATTATAGAAACTAAAAATATACTTTAATCTTCCCCAGATTTTCTGTCTTGAAGCTGGCCATGAAGAAATTATCTAACCTACTTTGTCTGATTGTAAGTCATAAGATCCCCATTTCAGAAGGGATCCTGTCCCATGAGGAAGATATGATGCTTAGAAACGTCAAGAAGAATCTGAACAGACAGACCTTGATGGATTTTCTCACTCCATCTATTAAAATTAGACCATACTCTCTTTGTCCAATCACATTCCTACACAGTTGTTCATGCTTTAATTATGCCTATCTAATAAAATCTCCTCAAAATACTCAAGAGAATGAGGCAGCTTCTGGACAGCTAAGCTCATGGAGGCTTGTAGGAAAGTGAGAAAGAATTCATCTGAGTGTTAGGAAGGTGACACGCCACAACTCCACTGGAACAAAAGCTCCTGTGCTCCCATCCAGACTTTGCCCTATGTATCTCTTCAGCTGACTGTTTATTTAAATAGTATATAATATTTTTTACAATAAATCAATAAACCTAATTAAGTGTTTTCCTGAGTTTGTGAACCACTCTAGCAAATTGAGTCTAAGGAAGGGGTCATAGGAACACAAACTTAAAACTAGTCGGTCAGAAGATCATGAGGCCCAGACTTGCAACTGGCATCTGCAGTGAGGGCAGTCTTGTGGAACTGAGCCTTCAGCCTGTAGAATATGACACTATCTCCAGGTAGATAGCATCAGAATTGAATTGAATTGGAGGGCATCCAGGTGGTGTACACTGCAGAACTGATTGTTTGCTTGTTGGTGGAGAGGAATCCCCACATATTTGGTCACAGCAGTCTTCTGTATTGATTGTTGTGGTGTGAGAGCAGAGGAAAAGTTTGTTTTTACTACACAGTTCTGCATTACAAAATTCAAGTGTCACCAGCAGTTCTGCAGGCCACTTAGGCCTAGTACAGAAATGGGTTTGTATTTATAAAAATAAATCATTTATCTGTCTCCAGTTCATACCACCAGCTACACGTCCCCTGAACTAATTTCTAAAACTTCCTGGGGATGTCTGAAATGTGGTTTCAGCACGTCCCTGGAGGGCCTACGTATACTTTGTATTTTTATTCTTTTTTTTGAACTGTTCTGGCTTCTTCTGATGAAATCTTTCTCCAAGGCTCCAAAATTTGCCTTACAACAGTTGATACAGGTGTTGTCCCTAAGATGGCTGGTGTTAAATGACTGAGCCAAATTGCTTCTGAGTCTGCACAAACCGCCCTCTGCTGTGGTGAATCTCAGGGTTTTTCACACTAGATTCTATCACTATGCATCTCACTGATGTGCCATGGGTGGACCAGATTGCTCTGTGTGCTCTCTGAATTCTTCAGAAAGTGGTGAGAGTTGGGAGTTTGGTGGTAGCTTTCCCTTTCCCTTCTCAGAGATTTCTGCATAAAGCATCTTCTGAATATATCTTTTTAATCAAACCTCCCTCTCCCAGGAGAACAAAATCAGGCCCATATTGGAGTTGTATCACAGGACAAACAATAATAGCTAACATATACTTATCAAGCCCTCACTATATGCCAGACATATTCATAAGCTTATTTGGTTTTTAAAATTATCTAATTGAGGCAGATACTATTAGTAACTCCATCAATTGGTATGCTCATATGACCTTTCTTCTTCAGCTTATTGATATGGTGGCTATCATTAGTTGATTTTATAATGTTAAACATTCTTGAGTATGTCCAATTTGGTCATGATAAATACTCTTTTTACCTTTTACATGTTTTGGTAGTGTGTGGTTTTTGAAAAATTTGTTCATTTCTTGTAAGTCATCATATTTATGAGTGTAAAAGTGTTTGTGGTATTACTTTATTGTCTTTCCACTGACTACAGAAGTATAGAGATATTTTCTATTTTTTTCTGACTGCGATGATTTGTGTCTCTTGTATTTATATATAATATATATATCTTATATACAAAAGTGTAATATATATATTTTAGTATTGCTGGGAGTATATTTATTTTATTAATATCTTTAAAGAACCAGCTTATTGTTCTATTGATGTTTCCTAGTGTTTCTTATTTTAGTTTCATCTGTTTCTGCTTTTGTTTTTATGATTTTCTTTCTTTTACTTGTTGGGACTTATTTTGCTTTTGTTTTTCTATTTTCTTGAGATGTGAACTTGAGTATGACCTTTTCTTCATTTATAATTTGAGCATTTTAGTGCTATGAATTTCCCTGTCAGTACTGTTTTGGTTGCATCACACATATTTTGCTTTGTTGTGTTTTCATTTTTATTCGGTTATATATATTTTACATTGCCTTTGAGACTTCTTCTTTGACTGATGTAATAATTTAGAAATGTATTGCTTAATTTTTATGTTGAGATATTTTTCTGTTGCCTTTCTGTTATATATTTCTAGTTTTGGTTTCATTATCATCAGACAGCATACTCTCTGTATAATTTTATTTCTTTTAAATTTGTTGAAGTTTGCGTGTTCTGTTTTGTTTTTTGCATCAGGATCTCACTCCATCACCCAGGCTGGAATGCAGTGGCACAATCATGGCTACTGCAGCCTCTCCCTGCTGGGCTCAGGCAATCCTTCCACCTCAGCCTCTCAAGTAGCTGGGACCATACTCAGCTAACTTTTTTATTTATTGTAGAGATGAGGTCTCACAATGTCACCCTGGCTAATTTTTGATCTATTGTAGAGAGGATGTCTCGCCAAGTTGCCCAGGTGGGTCTCAACCTCCTGGGCTTAGGTCCTTCTGTCTTGGCCTCCTAAAGTACTGGGATTACAGGCTTGAGTCATCACATCTGGTCTTACAATTTGCTTTGTAAAACAGCATATCATATATCTTGGTAACCATTTTATGGGTCCTGAAAAAACAGTGTATGCTGCTATTGCTGGGTGAAGTGTTCCATACATATTAGTTGGATCCTGTTGATTAACTGAGTTGTTCAGATCTTTCATATTCTTACTGATTTTATGTTAAAGTACCCAACTATTAGCTCTGTCAGTTTTTGTTTTATATATATATTGGTGCTTTGTTTTTCTTTCTTTTTTTTTTTTTTGAGTTGGAGTCTCACTCTGTCGCCCAGACTGGAGTGCAGTGGCCGCTTCCGGCCACCGCAGCCTCGACTTGCTGGGCTCCGGTGATCCTTCCACCTCAGCTTTCCAAGTAGCCGGAATTATAGGCATGCGCTACCACGCCCAGCTGATTTTTTTATTTATTGTAGAGATGAGGTCTTGCTGCCCAGACAGGTCTTGAACCCGCAGGCTCAGGCAATCCACTCACCTCAGCCTCCCAAAAAAGCGGGATTACAGGCTGAGCCACCAAGCCCAGCTGGGGCTTTGTTTTTCAAGGCATACACATTTATGATTGTCAGGTCTTCCTGGTGGTGGATTGACCATTTACCATTATGTGATGTTGCTCTTTGTCTCTAGTTTTTTGTTTTTGTTTTTTTCTCTAAAAGCTATTTTGTGGTCATGCTCGGTGGCTCAGCCTGTAATCCCAGTACTTTGGGAGGCTGAGGCGAGTGGATTGCCTGAGCCCACAGGTTCGAGACCCACCTGGGCAACTTGGCGAGACCTCCTCTCTACAATAAATCAAAAATTAGCCAGGCATGGTAGCGCACGCCAGTAGTTCCAGCTACTTGGAAGACTGAGGCGGCAGGATCGCTGAAGCCCAGCAGGTGGAGGCTTCAGTGGCTGGGATCATGCCACTGCACTTCAGTTTAGGCAACAGACTGAGACTCCAAGTTAAAAAAAAAAAAAGCTATTTTGTGAGATGTTGATATAACCATTTCTGCTTTTTTAGAATTAATATTTGCATGATTTTTAAATCCTATTATTTTCAACTTATGCCATAAAACTTTGAGTTTTGAGTTTCTTATCAATTGCACATAATAGGATGCTTTTATTCTTTCTTTTTTTTTTTTTTTGGTTCACTCTGGCAGACTCTGTCTTTTGATCAGTGTACTTAGACCATTTATACTTGCAATAATTTATGATATGTTAGCCCTTAGGTCTGCCTTTTTTTTTCTATTTGTTTCTTCAGATTTTTATTTTTCTTTTCTTATGTTCTCTGTGTTAAACATTTGCTAGGCTTTGATCTCGACTTATTTACAGTGACTTTTAGTATATGTCTGTACAGTTTTCATAGTGGTTTCTCTGGGAATTAAAAGATACATATGTGACATTTTTTAGCTTAGAAAATATAGTTTACTTTAAAAGTAAGTTAAGGAGAGAGGAGAGAGAGAGAGAGAAAGAAAAAGAGAGAAGGAGAGAAAGAGAGAGGAGATTCACCTCCCCAAGGGAGGGGGAGACAAAGCTTAGGAAACATGGTGGCAGCCATGGCTCAAAGAGCACAATGGCCACATCAGAGTCTATTAAGGTGATGGTCATATATGTGACTTATAACAGTGTACTGATGTCATCATCTTACCATTTCTCACATTTTAAATAAAATGTGAAATCTTCACATCCATTTAGTTCTCTTTATCTTCCCACTGTATCTTGAGTATTAGATGGTGATACATTTTTTTGTTTTTATCATTATTTGTTGTAAATATGATTTATAAATCTCCCAAGAAAATAAGATAGTCTATGTAACCATTTTTGTGCCATTCCTTCTTCCTTCCTGATGCTCCACATTTTCTTGTTTTATCATTTTCTCTCTGTTTGAAGAATTCTCTCTAACTGGTCTTTATAAATATGTCTGCTAGTATCAAATTCTTATAGTTCTACGTCTGAGAATGTTTTTATTTCCTCTTTATTCATGAAAGGTAGTTTTGCAAACATGAAATTTATGGTTGACATTTCCTTTCTTTCAGAAGTTGGAAAATATTTGGAACTTTCTTCTGAACTCTGTCATTTAAACTGGTGTTTCCCTATATGTAATGTGTTGCTTTTCTCTGGTTGTTTTCAAGGTGTTTTTTTTTTAATGTTTAGTCTTCAACATTTAAATATGGTTTCTTGGCATAGATTTCTTTGAGTTTGTCCTGTTTCAGGTTTGCACAGCTTCCTGGATCTGTAACTTTGTGTCTTTCACCAAAGTTGGCAAGTTTTCGGCCATTATGTCTTCAAATACTCTTTCAGGTCCACTCTCTTTTCTTCTTGCACTCTATTGATACAAATTCTGACTCTTTCATTATTGTTGCACCGGTCTTTGAGGCATTGTTCATTCTTTTTCCAGTCTATTTTTTCCTCTGTTATTTAGATTGAGTGGATTCTAATGTTCTGCCCTCTAATTCAGTGGTCTCCAACCTTTTTGGCATCAGGGACCAGTTTTGTGGAAGACAATTTTTCCACAGACCAGAAGCAGGAGGGATGGTTTGGGGATGACTCAAGCACATAACATTTATTGTGCACTTTATTTCTATTATTATTCAATTGCAATATATAACGAAATAAATTATACAACTCACCATTTTTAAAAAGGAGCAGATGGAAACGATAAATAAAATAATGGACTGGCCACACATGGACTGAAATAAGTGTCAGATTCTGACTTAAAGTCTGCCACCAGATGCAGTGTACAATTGAAGTACATGAACCCACTTGCCAGTCACTGACAGGGTTTTGATATTAAGTCTGCAAGCAATTGATTTATTATGGTCTTTGTACGGTCAAACCTCACTGCTAATGTTAATCTGTATTTACAGCCACTCCCTGGCACTAGCATCATCGCCTCAGCTCCACCTCAGATCATTAGGCATTAGATTATCATAAGGAGTGTGCCACCTAGATCCCTCATGTGTGCAGTTCATAATAGGGTTTGCACTTCTATAAGAATCTAAAGTCTGATCTGACAAGAGGCCAAGCTCAGGGACTAATATGAGAGATGGGGAGTAGCTGTAAATACAGATGAAGTTTTCCTTGCTTGTCTACCTGCTCCTCACCTTCTGCTGTGCAGCCCAGTTCCTAATATGCCATAGGGGACCCTTGCTCTAATTTATTCATTCATCTAATTCTTTACTCTGCTATCTCCATTCTACCATTGAACCAGTCTACAAGTTTTAAAAAAATGTGTTATTTTATTTTCAGTTCTATAATTTCCATCGGTTTTTTGTAGCTTCTTTTTTATTGCTTATATTTCATACTGTTTCTTTTGTTTTAAGAGAATTTGTCATTGATTATTGAAGCATTTTTATGATAGCTACTTTAAATCCTTGTTATATAATTCCAACATCTGGTTCTTCCAGGTATCAGATGTCTTTTCTCTTTGAAGTTGTGATTTCCTTGTCTCTTGGTATTATGGGTGCTTTAAAAATTGTATTCTGGGATTTTATCTATTATGTTAGGAGACTCTGAGTCTTTGTTTGTTTGTTTGTTTGTTTTAGCAGCAGTCACCTTGTTTAGGTTAGCACCAGGTTCCAGCCCGCTTTTGTTAGCTGCAGTTCCAGTGATGGTTTAATTTTCTGAACCTACAAGTACAATTTTCGTCTGGTTGGCTATCTGATGCTCCCAGAACTCTGGTTGGTCTCTACAGAAGATGGAGAGAAGGTGGAAGTTGTTTTCCCAGGTCAGTCCCTGGGAGTCTCTTGGTGAAAAAAACAGCAGTAGGATTCCTCTACCATTTCCCTCCAACAATTTCTGGCAGGGAGAAGATAGTCTCAAGCCTGCAGGAATAAGAGACATCCTGGACCAGGCTGCTTACTATGTCTGGTTCCTTTGACTGCCTGACCTGTTGTCTCTGGGTGTGGAAGGTTGAGAGATTCAGGCCCTCAGACACAAAAAGGCTTTCTGAACTATGTGCCTTTTCAGTCTGTCAGCTTGATGTCTCGGTGTTAAAAGGGTCTTCTCCTACGAGGACAAAGAAGTTTACTGAGCAGGCTTCCTCATACTAACTTTGCCTTCAGCAACCTCAGGATTTATAGTGGAAAGGGGAGCCTCAGGGCTAGCAGGGAAGGAAATGGCCTCTCCTGGTCACTAATTTCCAACAGGGCTCCAAATCAATTCCACTTGCCAGTAGCATCTTATTTGCCTGATATTGCTAGAGGGACTCCTGTTGCATCTGGTAGAGAAATGAGCTCATCTATGGGTCTGAGAATACTGTATCTGGGTGGCCATCTGGTGTTGAGTGAGGAATACAGGACACCCAGTGCAATGCTGCTTCTCCATGCCTGGGTCCCAAACCAATTAAAACCTTCTACTTACCATATTTGGTTGTCTTTTGTGTCATGCCTAGAGTTTATAGTTATGCTTAGCAGGAAAGAACAGGAAAAAAACAAATCTACATTGTCTTGTGTAGACCAAAGGCCTGCCCTCAGTTACCTTTAAGAGTCAATTTTCATTTCTATTTTGAATTTTCTTGATGGTTTCATTATAGTTTTCTTCCACTGCCAATGGCCACCCACACCTCCTCCTCTGACTTGTCATTTCTTTTTTTTCTTTTAGTTGAGAGAATTGCTATGGTTTCTTGATTTTCAAAATATATGCTATTGTTAGGATTTTGTTTGACACAGAGAAGTCTACAGGGCTTGGGTATTATAAACATGGAAATAGATTAGGCTGTTTTTCATGTTTTCACTGGTCATAACTGTCACACAAGTATCTTGCATGAGTATTTATAAATTATGGTATGAATGTTAAACCACAACATAAAATAATTGCAACACAGCCTTGAAGACTTTGTAGTCTTTTCCCCATAAACGTCAATTACTAGAGAGGAACTCTAATTATTCAAACTCTTTTTTAAAAAAATTATTTACTTATTTATTTTTTACATTGTCGAAGTCAGATGACATATTACATGTGAGAATATTTTTAGAGTTCTTTTGTAAATTTTTTTAAAGATGTACGGTATAATTTAAGATTAGAAATGTTCATTATGCAGGTACCCTTGTTGATGAGGTGTGCCCCTGTCCCCCAGCAGATTCCCACTACTGTCAATCCCATTTCATCCTTACCCCAGCAGTTTCCCACTACTGCCAATCCTTTTCTTATAGTATTACGATAATTGTTCAAGGTCCACTTATGTGTGAAAACATGTGATACTCAGTTCTTTGTTTCTATGATAGATCACTCAGTATTATGGACTCTAAGCCCATCTAAGTCGCTGTGAAATTCATATTTTGTCCTTTGTGGCTGCTTAATATACCATTGTGTATATGCATCACATTTTTTTTTAACCCAGTACTCTTTTGATGGGCAGCACAGTTGGTTCCATGTTTTTGCTATTGTGTACAATGCTGCAATAAACAAACGTGTCCAGAAATCTTTTTCTAGAGTAATTTGAGTTCCACCGGGTATATTCCCAGTAGAGGGATTGTGGGGTCATATAGAAGGTTAATTTTTAGACCTTTTAGGAATCACCAAACTTTTCCACAGAGGTTGTACTAGTTTACACTCCCACCAATAGTGTAGAAGTGTTCCTTTTTGGCCACATCCTCTCCAGCAGCTGTTATCTTTTGAGTTATTGATGATGGCTATTGTGATTGGAGTTAGGTGTTATCTCAGTGTGGTTTTAATTTGCATTTCTTTGATGACTAGTGAGTCTGAGCATTTTTTCATATATCTGTTGGTTGCTCATATGTCTTCCTTTGAGAAGTGTCTATTCATATCTTTTGTGCACTTTGCAATGGAGCTGTTGTTTTTTTCTTTTCAGCACATTTGAGTTCCTTGTAAATCCTAGATGTTGGGCCTTTGTCAGACATATAGTTGGCAAATATTTTTTTCCAGTCTGTGGGCTGTCTCCCTGCTCTCTCTTTTTTTTTTTTGAGTTGGAGTCTCACTCTGTCGACCAGACTGGAGTGTAGTGGCCGCTCCCGGCCACCGCAGCCTCGGCCTGCTGGGCTCCAGTGATCCTTCCGCCTTAGACTTCCAAGTAGCCGGAATTACAGGCATGCGCCACCACACCCAGCTGATTTTTTGATTTATTGTAGAGATGAGGTCTTGCTGCCCAGGCGGGTCTCGAACCCGCGGGCTCAGGCAATTCACTCACCTCAGCCTCCCAAAGACGCGGGATTACAGGCTGAGCCACCGAGCCCGGCTTCCCTGCTCTCTTGATGGTTTCTTTGACTTTGACGAAACTTGCCAGTTTGATGAGGTCCCACTTATCTATCTTATCTCTTTTTTTATAACTTTTTTTAATTATAAAATTCTGGGGTACAGTTAAGGGTTATGTATACAAATGTGCATCGTTCAGGCACCCTTGTTAATAAGGGGTGTCTCCCCATCCCCAGACAAATATTGACTACCATTAGTCCCACCTCTCTTCCCCTCCCTACTCCCCCTTCCATAGTTTTCCACCACCGTCAGTCCTTTTTTTATAGTATTATGGTAGATGTTCAAGGTCCACTATATGAGTAACATGTGCTACTCAGATCTTTGTTTTCGTGAGAGATCACTCAGTTCCATCCAGGTTGCTGTGAAATTCATGATTTTGTTCTTTTTTATGGCTGCATAGTATTCCATTGTGTATAGGTACTACTTTTTTTAATCCAGTCCTCTTTTGATGGACAGCATGGTTGGTTCCATGTTCTTGCTATTGTGAACAATGCTGCGATACACATTCGTGTGCAGGTATCTTTTTGACAGAGTGATTTGGGTTCTTCAGGGTATATTCCCAGTAGAGGAATTGAGGAGTCATATGGGAGGTAGATATTTAGAGCTTTTAGGAATTGCCACACTGCTTTCCACAGAGGTTGCACTAGTTTGCACTCCCACCAACAGTGTAGAAGTGTTCCCTTTTCCCCACACCCTCTCCAGCAACTGTTTTGTTTGGTTTTTTTTTGAGTTGTTGATAATTGCCATTCTTACTGGAGTTAGGTGATATCTCAGTGGGGTTTTGATTTGCATCTCCTTGATGATTAGTGAGGCTGAACATTTCTTCATGTGTCTGTTGGCTGCTCAGATGTCTTCTTTTGAGAAGTGTCTGTTCATATCTTTTGTCCACTTTATAATGGGGCTGTTTGTTTTTTTCTTTTCAGCACGTTTGAGTTACTTATAGATCCAAGATATTAATCCTCTGTTAGACCTGAGTTGGCGAATACTTTTTCCCAGTCTGTGGGCTCTCTCTCTGGTCTCTTGATGGTTTCTTTGGCTTTGCAGAAGCTTGTCAGTTTAATGAGGTCCCACTTGTCTATCTTATCTCTTATGGCCTGTAGGTTTCGGGTTTTGTTCAGGAACTGGATGCCAGTTCCAATTTCCATAAGGGTATGTCCTGCATTTTCTAAGGTTCTTATGGTTTGGGGTTTTACATTAGGTCTCTGATCCAATTAGAGTTAATTTTTGTGTATGGGGACAGATAGGGGTCTTGTTTAAGTCTTCTGCATGTGGTCAGCCAGTTTTCCCAGGACCATTTACTGAATAGGTTCTCCTCTCCCCAGTGGTAGGTGGTGGAGGCTTTGTTGAAGATGAGTTCGTTGAGAAATTGGGGTTTAGCTTCTGGAATCTCAATTCTATTCCATTGGTCTATATGCCTGTTTTTGTACCAATACCAAGCTGTTTTGATTATTGTAGCTTTACAGTAAAGTTTGAAGTCTGGTAATGTGATACCGCCTGCTTTTTTTTTTTTTTTTTTTTTTTGCTGAGGATTGTTCTGGTTATTCTTGGTCATTTGTGTTTCCATATGAATTCCTGTATTGTTTTTTCTAGGTATGAGAAGAATGTTGCTGGTAATTTGATGGATATTGCATTAAATCTGTAGATTGCCTTAGATAGGATGGACATCTTCACAGTGTTGATTCTTCCAATCCATGAGCATGGGATATTTTTCCACTTGTTTGTGTCATCTTTGATTTCTCTGAGCAGTGTTTTGTAGTTTTCATTGTAAAGGTCTTTCACATCTCTGGTTAGGAAGATGCCAAGGTATTTCATTGTTTTATGGCTATTGTGAATGGAATTGTGCTTTTTATTTGGGTTTCTGTTTGTTTATTATTGGTGTAAAGAAATGTGATTGTCTTTTGTACATTTATTTTATATCCTGAGACTTTGCTCCTATCTATCTTATCTCTTATGGCATGGCACTTGGGGTTTTGATCAGGAATTGGTTGCCAGTTCCAATTTCCATAAGGATGTCTCCTGCATTTTCTAAGGTTCTTATAATTTGAGGTTTAACGTTTAGTTCTTTGATCCATTTAGACTTGAATTTTGTGTATTGTGATAGGTAGGGGTCTTGTTTTAATCTTCTGCATGTAGTCAGTTAGTTCTCCCAGTACTATTTACTGAATAGGTTTTCCTCTCCCCAGTGATTAGTAGTGGAGGCTTTGTAGGAAGATGAGTTGGTTGAAAATTTGAGATTTTGCTTCTGGAATCTGTATCCTGTTTCATTGGTCTATATGCCTGTCCTTATACCAATACCAGGTTATTTGGGTTGTTGTAGCTTTAAAATAAAGTTTAAAGTCTGGGAGTGTGATAACTCCCAATTTGTTTTTGTTTTTGTTTTTGCTGAGGATTGTTTTGGCTATTTGTGGTCATTTATATTTCCATATGAATTCCTGTATTGTCATTTTAGGTCTGAGGAGAATGCTGCTGGTAATTTAATAGGTATTGTGTTAAATCTGTAGACTGCCTTGGGTAGGATGACATTTTTTTTTTGAGTTGGAGTCTCACTCTGTCGCCCAGGATTGAGTGCTGTGGCATGCTACTGGCAACCCCAGTGTTGACCTGCTGGGCTCTGGGATTCTTTCACCTCAGCATTCCAAGTAGATAGAATTACAGGTGTGTGCTACCATGCCGAGCTAGTTTTTTTATTCTGTTGCAGAGACAAGGTCTCGCCAAGTTGCCTGGGCTGGTCTTGAATCTAGCAGGCTCAGGAGATCCCACTTGCCTCAGCCTCCCAATGTGCTGGGATTACAGGTTGAGCTGCCAAACCCAGCTGGGAGGGCCATCTTAACAATGTTGATTCTTCCAATCCATGAGCATGGAATAGTTTTCCATTTGTTTGTTTCATCTTTTATTTCTTTGAGCAGTGTTTTGTAGCTTTTGTTGTAAAAGTCTTTCACATCTCTGGTTAGGAAAAATGCCAAGGTATTTCATTTTTTTGTGGCTATTTGAATGGGACTGTGCTTTTTATGTAGGTTTCTGTTTGTTTATTATTGGTGTATAAAATGAAACTGACTTTTACACATTCGCTTTATGCCCTGAGACTTTGCCAAAGTCCTTTATCAGTGCAAGGAGGTATACAATCATGTCGTCTGCAAAGAGGAATAATTTGACTTCCTCTTTTCCTGTTTGGATACCTCTGATCTCCTTCTCTTGTCTGATGGCTCTAGCTAGGACTTCCAATAAAACTATATTGAACAGGAGGGGTAAGAGTGGGCATCCTTGTCTTGTTCCAGTGTTCAGGGGAAACGGTTCCCCTGTCTGTTTAGCAGTATGCTGGCTGTGGGTTTCTCGTAAATGGCTCTTACTATTTTGAGGTATGTTCCATCTATGCCTAGATATTTGAGTGTTTTTATCAAGAAAGAGTGCTGGATTTTAATCAAAAGCTTTTTCCACATCTAAGGACATAATCATGTGGTTTTTGTTTTTACACCTATCGATGTATTTAATTACGTTTATGGTCTTGTGTGTGTTGAACCAGCCCTGCATCCTAGGGATGAAGCCTACTTGGTCATGGTGGATGATTTTTGAGATATGTTGTTGGATCTGGTATGTTAGGATCTTGTTGTTCATCAAGGATATTGGCCTGTAGTTCTCTTTCTTTGTTGGATCTTTACCTCATTTGCGTATCAATGTGATGCTAGCTTCATAAAATGTTTTGGGGAGTGTTCCATCTTTCTCAGTTGCCTGGAATGCTTTCAATAGGATTGGTATCAGTTTTTCCTTGCATGTTTTATAGAATTCTGCTGGAAAGCCATCTGGTCTAGGGTTTTTTGTTTTGTTTTGTTTTGTTTGTAGGTAGTTTTCTTATGATATAGTCAATTTCTTGGATTATTATTGGTCTATTTAGAGTCTCAACTTCTTGTTTCAACGTGGGGAGGTTGCATGATGTCAGAAAGTCCTCCATTTCCTTTAGGTTTTCAAGTTTGTTTCCATACAAGTGTACACAGTAGTCTCTGATAATCTTTTGTATTTCTTCGGGGTCAGTTGTAACTTGATCTTTTGCATTT
This sequence comes from Cephalopachus bancanus, assembly GCA_027257055.1. Classification (NCBI taxonomy): domain Eukaryota; kingdom Metazoa; phylum Chordata; class Mammalia; order Primates; family Tarsiidae; genus Cephalopachus; species Cephalopachus bancanus. The sequence continues at coordinate 7,491,246 of JAPVLO010000113.1, forward strand.
CAATTGTGTTTATTTGGGCTTTTTCTCTCTTTTCTTGATCAGTGTAGCTAGGGGACCATCAATCTTGTTTATCCTTTCAAAGAACTAGCTTTTTGTTTCCTTGATTTTTTGTATTATCTTTTTTCTTCTATGTCCCAAATTTGAATTTTTATTTTGGTGATCTGGATTCTTCTGTCAGAGTTAGGGTTTTGGTAGGCTTGGTCTTCCAGCTCCCTTAAGTGATTTCTTAGGCTGTTACCTTGTGATCTTTCCATTTTCTTCATGTGTGTTCATAGAGAAATGAATTCCCCTCTTAGTACTGTTTTTATGGCATCCCAGAAGTTTTAATAAGATGTTTCTTTATTTTCATTTGCTTACAAGTATCTTTTAGTCACTGTTTTGATTTTCATACTGACCCAAGAGTTGTTTAGCATCATGCTCTTTAGTATCCATGTCTTTGTGGGTTTTGGGAGAACTTCGTTGGCGTTATTTATTTTTATTCCACTACAGTCTAAGAAGGTACATGGCAGTTCTTCAATCTTATGGAATCTTATGGAATTTATGCTTGATTTATGGCTGAGGATATGATCAATTTTAGAATACATTCCACGTGATGATTAGCAGAATGTATATTCTGTGGTTATTGGGTGAAGGGTTCTGTAAGTATCAAATAAGTCTATTTGGTTAAGTGTCACATTGAGGTTCCGGATCTCCTTGTTGATTTTTTGTCTTGAAAACACAGTTAAATCAACCAAATCAACTGTGGTGATTTGTCTAAGGTTGTGAGTGGGGTATTTAAGTCCCCAACTATAATAGTGTTAGAGTTAAAATCTTTTTAAAGTTTACCTAGAAGCTGTTTTACAAAAGTTGGTGCATATATGTTTAGGATGGATATTTGTTATTGATGGAGTGAACCTTTTACCTTTATGTATGACTTTCTATATCTTTTTAAAGTTTTGATAGCTTAAAGGGTATTTTGTCTGATATCAAGATCATGACTCCTGCTTTCTTTTGTGTTCCGTTGCCCTGAAATTTTGTTTCCCACCTTTTTACTTTGTGTCTGTGAATGTCCTTTCTGGAGAGATGAGTCTCCTGGAGACAATATATTGTTGCCTCATGATATTTTATCCATTTTGCCAGTCTATATCTTTTCAGTGGTGCATTTAAGTCTGTTTACATTCAGGCTAATTATTGAGATGTGAGAGTTTACCCTTGTCATGAGGTTCTTATAGTTTGTTGTTGCTGCTGTTTGTTTGTTGTCTTTCTTTTGATTTTTTGGTTGATTTAACTGTGTTTTCAATCTTTTTCCTGCATTCTTTTGAAAGTCATTGTCATTCTTTTTTTCCTTTTTTCTGTGTTTAATACTTTCTTAAGTGTTTCTTTTAGTGCTGGTCTGGAGGCAGCGTAAATTCTTAGGGATTGACTGGGAAGGATTTTAATTCTCCATCACTGATGAAGCTTAGCTTAATTGGGTAGATAATTCTTGGTTGAAACTGTTTATCTTTGAGAACTTTGAGTATTGGGCTCCAAGCTCTCCTAGCCTGAAGTGTTTCTGTAGATAAGTCTGCTGCTCTTCTAATTGGTCTTCCTTGGTAGATAGTCTCACCTTTTTCCCTTGCTGCCTTTAGAATCTTTTCTTCTATACCTTCTTTGAGTAGGCAAATTACTATGTGTCTCAAAGTTGGTCTTCTCATTTGTTGTCTTGCAGGGGTTCTCTGAATCTCTTGTGTTTGAATGGTCACATCACTGATGAGATGAGGGAAGTTTTCTTGGCTAATTTCATGATATATTTTTCCAGGATGGTTTCTGTCTCTCTATCTGCTTCAGGAATTCCAATTAATCTTGGGTTCAGCTTCTTGATATAATCACTCATCTCTTGGAGATTTTGTTCTGTCTTTTTAAGTTTCTTTTCTATTTTTTAACAGTTTGGGTTAGTTTCATATTTTGGTCCTCAATTTCTGAAATTCTTTCTTCTCCTTGGTTAATTCTGCTTTCCATGTTTATCAGTTTGCTATTTATTTCATTCACTGTATTCTTTATTGTTGCTATCTCAGTTGTCAACTCCTTCATTCTTTCCTCTTGTCTCCTCAATTCTATTTATTCTCTCTATTGATGTCTTGATATCTGGGTTTGTGGTTTGAGGCCATCATTCTGGGGACTCTTCATTGCTTGTATTCCAAAGTCTGTATTTTCAGTGACTGACTTCCAAGGGGTCTGTGTGAGACCCATATTTTTCCTTTGTTTTTTCTTCATTTGGTAGATTTCTGTCCCTCCTTTTTTACCTCTTCTTTAATTCTGTTGTTTGGGGATGGGGGGGGAACTTTAACTCCTGCTTGCTCAATCTCCTATTATTCCTTATGTGGATCCTCTGGCTTTGTTCAATCCTGAAGCTGGACTGTGGGTGGGAGGGTTTGCTTTTTGCAGTTTTGAGATTTAGTTGAGGAGGGAGCTGTGCATCAGAAACTATCTGCAGATCCTAGTATCCACTGAGAGGTGTGTGGGGCCCCTGGAACCTACTTTCCATACCTTACAATTTCTTCATTTAGTGGAGGTATAGGTTTACCCCTGAAAGCAAAATGAGGTAAGAAAAAGGAAAAGAATGGAAAAAAGAAGGAGGGAGATGAGAGGAAGGTGGTGAGAGAGACAAACAGGGAAAACAGACAGGTGCTGGCTAATAAATGAAAAGAGACATAAACAAAGACAGAAAAGGTAAAATAAACAAAAACATGCAGGCAATCACACAAAAACACTAATTGACAAAAACCTCCCATTGATGTACTCTTCCTCAGAAATATCCATACACAGACAGGAAGTTTTAAAAAAAAATAGCAATAAAATAACAGAAACAATGCAAGTAAGAGAATGCAACAAAAAAAAAAGAAAGAACAGGAAAATAAAAAGAAAAAAAACCCTAAAACTACAAACAAACAAACAAACAAAAGTCACTCTGAGGCGGTTCCTGTAAATTCAACTTTCTTTCAATTCTGGTCTCCAGCCCCTCTCCTCTGCTCTCAGCACCAGCTGATAAGGTTGCTCTCAGCATGGATCAGATGCCCCGTGGACTACTGTGGGAGGAGGCTGGATCAGATCTGGACTCACTCATCTTGCTGCTACTGTTGCCAAGTCTTCCACTCAGATCTGATGTGTCTGTACCTGTTCCCTTGTGAGAGAAGGATGTCTGTCTCTCCAAGTTTGATAAGATAACCTCTAGATCCCAGGTTGAAGGCTAGGTGGAGCTGGGAGGGGCGATGCAGGTCTCTGCCTGGTCCCAGCACAGAGAAAATGGCTCCAGTCAGCATTTCCTCATGAGTAGTGGGGCTTCTCCCCAGCACTCCCCAACCTGCTCTCTCAGTGAAACCAGGGCTCTTTCCAGTCTGCTGTCACAGGTAATGGTATGTGTTGGGCACCAGGTTTTGAGAATCAGCTGTATTCCACGGCTCTTTCTCAGCAGAGTCCCAAGAACAGTACACAATCCTGTGCACCAACAGTTCTAATCTCAGGGCACTGGGGGGTTGCAGTCACCTCTGGAGGGGAGCCATGGGTTCATAAACCCAAGTCTCCCCTCAAAAGGATTTCTTTTTATTTTTTATTTTTCCTTTCATGGCTTATGCTTTTATTTCTTGTTTATTTATTTTTATTTTAAAATTGTAGAGTAAAATTTGGGATTCAGTATACAAATATTCATTGTGAAGTTACCCTTGATGATGAGGTGTGACCCCCTTCCCCAGGTAGATTACCACTACTGCCAATCCCACCTCCCCATCCCCTCACACACCCACAGTTTCCTGCTACAGTCAATCCTTTTCTTATAATATTATGACAGTTGTTCAAGTCCACTTATGAGTGAGAACATGTGATACTCAGTTCTTTGTTTCTGTGAAAGATCACTCAGTATTATAGACTCTAATTCCACCCAGGTTGCAGTGAAGCTCATGATTTTGTTCTTCTTTATGGCTGCTTAATATTTCATCATGTATATGTACCACATTTTTAAAATCCAGTCATCTTTTGATGGGCAGCATGGTTGGTTCCATGTTCTTGCTATTGTGAACAATGCTGTGATTAACATACATGTACAGGTATCTTTTTTATAGAGTGATTTGAGTTCTTCCAGGTATATTCCCAGTAGAGGGATTGTCTGGTCATATGGAAGGTCAATTTTTAGAACTTTTAGGAATTGCCACACTGTTTTCCACAGAGGCTATACTAGTTTACACTCCCACCAGCAGTTTAGAAGTGTTCCCTTTTTGTCAATCCTCTCCAGCATGTTATTTTTTGAGTTATTGAAGATGGCCATTCTGACTGGAATTAGGTGGTATCTCAGTTTAGTTTTAATTTGCATTTTTTTGATGACTATTGAGGCCGAACACCCTTTTGTGTACCTGTTGACTGCTTGCATATCTTCTTTTAAGAACTGTCTATTCATGTATTTTGCCCACTTTGTAATGGGGTTGTTTGTTTTTTTTTTTCTTTTCAGCATGTTAGAGTTACTTGTAGATCTTAGATGTTAGGTCTTTGTCAGACATACAGTTGGCAAATATTTTTTCCCAGTCTCCCTGATCTCTTGATAGTTTCTTTGGCTTTGCAGAAGCTTGTCAGTTTGATGAGGTCCCACTTATCTATCTTATCTCTTATGGCATTGGCACGTGAGGTTTTGATCAGGAATTGGTTGCCAGTTCCAATTTCCATAAGGGTATCTCCTGTATTTTCTGAGGTTCTTATAATTTGAGGTTTTACATTTAGATCTCTGATTCATTTAGAGTTGATTGTTGTGTATGGGGATAGGTAGGGGTCCTGTTTCGATCTTCTGCATGTGGTCAGTCAATTTCCCCAGCACCATTTACTGAATAGGTTCTTCTTTCCCCAGTGGTTGGTGGTGGAGGCTTTGTCAAAGATGAGATGGTTGAGAAATTGAGGTTTTGCTTCTGAAATCTCAATTCTATTCCATTGGTCTATATGCCTATTCTTGTATCAATTCCAGGCTGTTTTGACTATTGGAGCTTTATAATAAAGTTTAGAGTCTGGGAAGGTGATACTTCCTGCTTTTTTTTTTTTCCTGAGGATTGTTTTGAATATTCGTGGTCATTTATGTTTCCATATGAATTCCTGTATTGTTTCTAGGTCTGAGAAGATTGTTGCTGGTAATTTGATGGGTATGCATTAAATCTGTAGATTGTCTTAAATAGAATGGACATCTTAACAATGTTGATTCTTCCAATCCATGAGCATGGAATATTTGTGTCAACTTGTTTGTGTCATCTTTGATCTCTCTGAGCAGTGTTTCATAGGTTTCATTGTAATTTCTTTCATGTCTCTGGTTAGGAAGATGCCAAGGTATTTCATTTTTTGTGGTTATTGTGAATGGAATTGTGCTTTTTATTTGAGTTTCTGTTTATTATTGGTGTATAGAAATGCAATTATCTTTTGCACATTTATTTTATACCCTGAGACTTTGCTAAAGTCCTTTATCAGTGCAAGAAGGTTATTGACAGATTCTTTCAGGTTTTCGAGGTATAGAATCATGTCATCTGCAAAGAGGGTTTAATTTTATTTCCTCTTTTCCTATTTGAATACCCTTGATTGCCTTCTCTTCTCTGATTGCTCTAGCTAGAATTTCCAAAACTATGTTGAACAGGAGAGATGAGAATGGGCATCCTTGTTTTGTTCCAGTTTCCAGGGGAAATGGTTCCAATTTCTGTTCATTTAGCAGCATGCTGACTGTGGGTTTTTCATAGATGGCTTTTACTATTTTGAGATATGTTTCATCTATGCCTAGTTGTTCAAGGGTTTTTATCAAGAAGTGGTGCTGGATTTTATCAAAAGCTTTTTCTGCATCTAATGATATAATCATGTGGTTTTTGTTTTTGCATCTGTTGATGTATTTAATTACATTTATGGTCTTATGAAAGTTTACCCAGTCCTGCATCCTAGGGATGAAGCCTACTTGGTCGTGGTGGATGATTTTTGAGAAGTGTTGTTGAATCCGGTTTGCTAGGATCTTGTTGAAAATTTTAGCATCTATGTTTATCAAGGATGTTGGCCTGTAGTTCTCTTTCTTTGTTGAATCTTTACTTGGCTTGGATATCAATGTGATGTTAGCTTCATAAAATGATTTGTGGAGAGTTCTATCTTTCTCAATCACCTGGAATATTTTCAATAGAATTGGTATCAGTTCCTGCTTGTATCTTTTGTAGAATTCTGCTGGAAAGCCATCTGGTCCAGGGCTTTTTTTTTTGTAGGTAATTTGCTTATGACATAGTCAATTTCCTTGATTTTTCTTGGTCCATTTAGGGCCTTGATTTCTTCTTGTTTCAACCTGGGGATGTTGTGTGATGTCAAAAGTCCTCCATTTCATTTTGATTTTCAAGTTTGTTTCCATACAAGTGTACATAGTAGCCTCTGAAAATCTTTTGTATTTCCTCAGGGTCAGTTGTGACTTCTTCATTTGCATTTCTGATTGAGTTTATTTGGGCCTTTTCTCTCTCTTTCTTGGTCAATCTAGCCAGAAGACCATCAATCTTGTTTATCCTTACAGAGAACAAGTTTTTTGTTTCCTTGATTTTTTGTATTACCTTTTTGTCTTCTATGTCCCAGATTTGGGCTTTTATTTTGGTGATCTGGATTCTTCTGCCAAAGTTAGAATTTTGGTGGTCTTGATTTTCCAGCTTCCTTACATGTCTTGTTAGACTATTGACTTGTGATCTTTCCATTTTCTTCATGTGTGTTTATAGAGATATGAATTCCCCCTCTTACTACTGTTTTCATGACATCCCAGAGGGTTTGGTAAGATATTTCTTCATTTTCATTTGTTTCTAGGTATCTTTTAATCTCTGTTATAATTTCCATGTTGACCCAGGAGTTGCTTAGAATCATGCTTTTTAATGTCCATGTCTTTGTGGGTTTTGAGGGAACTCTGTTGTTGTTGATATTTGTTTTTATTCCATTGTGGTCTGAGAAAGTGCATGGCAAAATTTCAATCTTATGAAATTTGTTTATGCTTGATTTATGGCCAAGGATGTGGTCAATCTTAGAGTATATTCCATGTGGTGAGTAGAATGTATATTCTGTGGTCGTTGGGTGGAGTGTTCTGTAGGTATCAATTCAGTTCATTCAGTCAGGAGTCACATTGAGCTTCCAGATCTCCTCGCTGATTTTTTGTCCTGATGATCTTCTAGGGTTGTTAGTGGGGTATTAAAGTTCCTGGCTATGATAGTGTTAGGGTCAATATCATTTTAAAGTTTGCCTAGAAGCTGTTTTATGAAAGTTGGTGTTCCTATGTTGGGTGCACATATGTTTAGGATGGATATTTCTATTGATGGATTGAATATTTTATCATTATATAGTGACCTTCTTTTTTAATTTTTGACAGCTTAGAGGGTGTTTTGTCTGTTATTAAGATCACAACTCCTGCTTTATTTTGTGTTCTGTTCACCTGAAATTTTGCTTCCCATCCTCTTACTTTGAGTCTGTGAGTGTCCTTTCTGGTGAGATGAGTATCCTGAAGACAACATATTGTTGCCTCATGATATTTTATCCATTTTGCCATTCTATGTTTTTTCAGTGGTGCGTTTAGTCCATTCACATTCAGGCTAATTATTGAAATGTTCATAATGACAGTTCATTCCTGTCATGAGGCTCCTATAGAGTTGTTGTTTTTTCTGTTTGTTTGTTGTCTTTCTTTTGATTTTGCGGTTAATTCATGTGTGTTTGGATCTTTTTCCTGCACTCTTGTGAAGAACGTTGTTTTCTTTTTCCCTTTCTTCTGTGTTTAATACTTTCTTAAGTGTCTCTTATAGAATTGTTCTACAGGCAACACACATTCTTAGTGATTAAATGTCTGGGAAAGCTTGTAATTCTCCAGCACTGATGACGTTTAGCTTAGCTGGGTAGATTATTCTTGGTTGAAATTGTTTATCTTTGAGAACTTTGAAGATTGAGCTCCAAGCTCTCCTAGCCTGAAGTGTTTCTGTAGATAAATCTGCTGCTATTCTAATTGACCTTCCCCAGAAGGTAGTCTGATCTTTTTCTCTTGATGCCTTTAGGATTTTTTTCTTTTGTACCTACTTTGTTTAAGTGAATTTCTATGTCTAGGAGTTAATCTTCTCATTTGTTTTCTTGCAGGGGTTCTCTGATTCTTTTTTGTTTGAATGGTTGCATCACTGATGAGATGAGGGAAGTTTTCTTGAATAATTTCACAGAATGTTTGTTCCAGGATGGTCTCTTTCTCTCTTTTTGCCTCAGGAAATCCAATTACTCTTAGGTTCGGTCTCTTGAAATAATTGCTCATCTCTTGAAGGTTCAGTCTTTTGAAATAATTGCTCATTTCTTGTCCTGTCTTTTTATGCTTATTTTCTATGTTTTTGACAGTTTGGGTGTGTTCCATATATTAGTCCTCTAGCTCTGAGATTCTTTCTTCTGCTTAGCTGATTCTGCTTTCCATTGTTATCAGTTTGTAATTTATTTCATTCACAGTATTCTTTACTGGTGTTATCTCGGTTATCAACTCCTTCCTATTTTCCTTTTGCCTCTCTTCAATTCTATTTATTCTCTCTCTTAAAGTCTTGATATCTGGTTTGTAGTTGGAGACCAGTTATTCTGGGGGCTCTTCATTGTTTGCATTCTGTAGTCTGTTTTGTCAGTGTCTAGCCTCACAGGGGTCTGTGTGAGACCCATATTCTTATTTTGGTTCTTCTTCATTTGTGTAGATTTTCCTCCCCCTCCACTTTCCCCCTCTCTTCTTTAAATCTGTTGCTCAGGGATTGCAGGGTCACTTTTGCTTCTGTTTGCTGTCTCCTGTTCTTCCTTATGTGGATCCACTGGCTTTGTGCAATTCTGAACCTGGTCTGTGGGTTGAGGGTGGTTCTTTTTGCAGTTTTGAGAGTTAATTGAGGGGGGACCTGTGATTCAAAATCTATCTGCAGATCCCAGTATCCACCAACAGGTGTATGGGCACTCTGAAACCCACTTTCCACTGCCTTACAATCTGTCAATGCAGTGGGGGTATAGGCTTGCTCCCTGGAAGCAAAATGAGGTCAGAAAAAGGAAAATAATTGAAAAGGGAAGGGGGGGCAAAAGGAAGGTGGAGAGAGAGAGAATAATATGAGGAAAAACAGATGGATGTACAAACTAACAGATGAAAAGAGACACAAAAACAGAAAAGAGTAAAAAAATCCTAAAACATACAGATAATCATACAAACACACAATCTAAGAAAACCTCCCTATTGATGTACTCTTCCCATACACAAACAGGAAGTCTAAAGAAAAGAAATATCAAAAAAAAAAAAAAAACAGAAACAAAGCAAGTGTGGAAACATTATCAAAAACAGAAAGGAAGATAAAAAATATTAAAATAAAAAACCAAAATTGAGCAAAACAAACATATAAAAAATAAAAATTAAAAAAAAAATAAGAATAAAAACCCAAACTCGCTCTGAGGTCATTCCTGTAAGTCCAACGTCTTTTCAGTTCTTATCTCTAGCTCTCAGCACAGACTGACAGGGTTACTGTCAGTGCAGACTGAAAGGGTTACTCTCAGCACAGGCTGATGTGCTTACAGCTTGGGTCAGATAACCTAGGTCTACTGTGGGAGGAGGGTGGATCAGATCTGGACTCACTCAGCTTTCAACTTGTGAAGTCTCCCACTCAGATCTGACCTGTGTCTGATTCAGTATGGGGGAGGGGATTTTGTCTCTCCCAGACTGATGAGATTACCTTAGGTCCCAAGTTGGAGGCTGGGCAGAGCTGGGTGGAGTTGGGTGGAGCTGGATGCGGCAATGCTGGTCTCTGCCTGGTCCTGGGACAGAGAAAATGGCTACAGTTAGTGTCTCCTCACCAGACAGGGGGCCCCTCTCCATCTCTCCCTGATCCTCTCTCCACTCATCAGATCTGGGGCTCCAGCTGATCTGCTATAACAGATGATGGTGTGGGCCAGATGCCAGGCCATGACAACAAGCTGACTTCAGTAGACTCTTCTCAGGAGCTTCTTGTGCAAACAATAGCAGATAATCTTGTACCCTGCACTCCAATATCAGGGAGGTGGAGGTTTACAGTCACCCTCAGATGGGTCCCCAGGTATTTGAACCCAAGTTTCCCCTCAGACCAACTTTCACTCTCCCATCAGTGCATGCCTACTCACACAGAGTCTTTATGGAAACTTGCTTTCATGGAGACTCTCACAGTCTGACCCATCCCATTGCCATCTTGCCAGTAATCTAACAAAGTTTTTAAATGTCTATTTCAAATGATATCCATTTCCATTATCTTCTCCTATATAACACAAGAAGTTGAGAGTTTTTTATTATTCCGTGCATGAGGGAACCAGGTCAGGTGGGCGAGTGGCTTGGCCAGGCACCACCATGGAAAAGCTCACTGGGTCAGAGGCTGTGGCTATGAGTCCAAGAGTTCATTGGTAACCTCCCTCCACACCATCCTCATGGACCCTGCAGGCAGGAATACCCACCCTGCACTCAGCAAGGCACATCTGGAGTACCTATTCAAACCCTCATAGAAGATTCTTACTTATATTCACCCTTTAGTGTTTTATATCTCCCAGTCCTTCATCAGATCAGTTCCTTGATCTACAGGTCACATGGTCTTAAGAATAAATCTAGGGCCAGCTAATAATGGATCATCTAAAAATATTTACTCTGCAAATTTTTAGAAAAAAGGCTAATGCAAAAGGTTTCTGTGACTCCTGCTCTAGTGTAGTGATCTCCAAAGGAGAGTACACAAAATGATCCATTAAGGGGAATAAAATTTGTGAAAATAAAGAGCTAAGCATTTACTAATGTCTAGTGGATTGACATGGCATCTTCTCTCAGTCTGTTGGGCTGGAGAATTTTCTCTTGCTCGGGAAGGCCAGTCTTTTCATTCTATTCAGGTCTCAAACTGATTGGATAAGGACAATCCACATTATGGAAGGCATGTATCACATACCATGTATGGGGAATTCTCTGTAAAGATGGGAAGGTTCTCCACACTGAGAAGAGCATAATAGTAGCGCTGTCATTCGTTGACATCCTCTCAGCAATTGTCTTGCATCAAACTTATGTGCAGTTGGTTTAGAGTATTCAACGATATTTTTGAAGGATAAACTCATTATTCTTATACAAATAAAAAATAAACACATGGCAAAGACTTCATTTAACTTATAACTTAATGAGGACCATAAGTGAGATGTTAGAACTGGTTCAAAGGAAAATTCAAAGAACACACATATATAGGCCATCAGAAAAATTTGCTAAAGCAAGTTAATGATTAGATGCAGTTCTTGTTTGCAGGACAATAAACAATTACCTTTTCCTAGACATAATCATTTGCATTTCTATAGAATAGTACCATTTGCATCCTTACCAGCTTTTTACAACTCAAAAAATTGTAAAATTGTGCAATGATAACAAAATGTTTCACTAGGCAAGACACTCAATAATCTTTTCTTGCCCATTTCAAAGTCTTTCACAATTTTTCCTGGCAAGTAGAATTACAGATTAAATTATCTTGTTTTAAGTGAACTAATATTTACAAGGATAAAATTCCTGTGACTTGAACATATCAAGCAAACAACTAGAAAATGTCAGAGATGACTTTTCTTATACTCCTTAGAATACCTCATTATCAGTCATATTATGAAATAAAACTATAAATACATAATTATACCTGACATAAATTCAACCAAAAATTCATTTAAAGTTATCAATAAGTAGAATCGAAATATGATTAAAATACATTGTCATTAACAATAACCATCTAGCCAAGTGTATACTGGCCTTGAGATAAAACTATCCAAGATTTTCTCTCATTATGTTATTCCCCTCATTATTTTCTGATTTATGTATGCTTTATGATGCTTTGTTTGGGGGTAAAGTTGAGAAATTTACAAATATCAGGAATCATGTTCTAAACTGGTTTTTATTGCTATTGATAAGGGAGCAGAAAATTTGGAGAACATGGATCTAAATGGCCTTGGTAGTCTAGCACAGAAAGACAATCTCATTAGAAGAAAAAAAAAAACTTTTGGCAAGATGATGATGGGGCAGCATGGTCTGTGAGACGCTCTGCGAAAGAGAACACTCATAAAGATCCTAGCTCTCTCCCAAGGGCTGCAGCTCCCATCTTCCACAGCCTGTTCTTCACAGGGAGCTCAGTTGCCACCGTCACTCGCCATTGCTACTCAGATATCACGATGGTCTGGGCTGCTCCTGCAGTCGCAGTTGCTGCCGTTGCAGTCATTCCCAGCTCATGCCTGAAGCGACCCACGACTTCAGACCGTGAAGCCCCTGCAAGCAGGATCTTCTGAGATTGCTGCTGCCACTGCCACACCATGCCCTTAGCCCAGAGACAGGCCTGTGGAACTGCCCTCTGGACTGCAGCCGTGAGATAGCACCACCTGCTGGGAGTACAAGGTAACAACATCAAAATGGGAATGGCAGAGGCTCGTCCCTCTTAATAAATAGAAAAACCCAGATGTCAGTAATAGTCTGGGCAGGGGGCCCATATCTGAACTGTTCTCCACAGCAGGCCAGGGGCAACTGATCCTAAGTGTGAACACTTCTACCAGCCTGCAAAGGCAGCTAGAAATCAGAGCTGAAAGGACATTGAACTTAAAGGAAAAGTCTCAGAGTGTGCTTGGCTAGTTCTGTGAGTCTACTGATTTTAATCTATCCCTTTTCCCTTTCTTTTTTTTCCCTTTTCCTTTTTTCTTATTTCTCTGTAAACCCCATCTTTGTATAAAGGAATAGCACACCAATAAGGAGGTTGGTCAGCGTGTACTTTAGCATCTTTGTATATTTTAGCTTTTTATATGGTTGTTGGTTAGTTTTCAGTTGTGGTTATTGTTTTTCTGTATACTTGTTTCAGTCTTTGTGTCTCTTTTCACTTACCAGTTGGTACAGTCATCTGTTTTCCCTCTCACTACTCTCTCTCTCCACTCCCCTCCTCCCCCAACTACCTGCTCCATTCTCTTTCCTCTTTTAACCTCATTTTGCTTTCAGGGAGTAAACCTACAACCCCACTGCATGGACAGACTCCAAGGCAGTGGGAAGTGGATTTCAGACTATCCATACACCTGTTGACATATACTGGGATCTGCAGAGAGATTTTGAATCACATCGCCCCCCTTAATTAAATCACAAAACTACAAAAAGGACTGCCCTCAACCTACAGTCCAACTCCAGAACTGAACAAAGCAAGAAGAAATACATTAGGATGAATAGAAAATTGAACAAACAGAAGTAAAAGAAACCCCTCCACCCCTGAATAACAGAATTAAAGAAGACGGAGAAGTGGAGGGAAGGGAAACATAGGGAGGAAAAATCTGCACAAATGAAGAAAAACCAAAAGAAGAATACAGGGCTCACACAGACCCTTGGAGGTCAGACACTGAGAAAACAGACTTCGGAACACAAACAATGAAGAGCCCCCAAAATGACTGGTCACAAGCAACAAACCCAGACATCAAGGCATTAATAGAGAGAATTAAAAAAATTAAGGAGAGACAAGAGGAAAATAGGAAAGAGCTGATGACAGAAATAACAGCAGTGAAGAATACTGTGATGGAAATAAATAACAAACTAATAAGCATGGAAAGCAGAATTAGTCAAGCAGAAGAAAGAATCTCAGAACTTGAAGACCAAAATACAGAACTAACCCAAACTATTAAAAACATAGAAAAGAAGCTTAAAAAGTCAGAACAAAACCTTTAGGAGATGAATGATTACTTCAAGAGACCAAATCTAAGAGTAACTGGCCTTCCTGAGGCAGAGAGAGAGTCAGAGTTCACATTGGAACAAACATCTCATGAAATCATTCAAGAAAACTTCCCTCATTTCATCAGTGATGCAAAAATTCAAGCACAAGAGATACAGAGAACCCCTGCAAGACAAAAAATGAGAAGACCAACTCCCAGACACATAATAATTTGCCTAAACAAAGTAGTTATAAAAGAAAAAATCCTGAAGGCAGCAAGAGAAAAAGGCCAGACTACCTATCAGGGAAGACCAATTAGAGTAGCAGCAGATTTATCTATGGAAATCCTCCAGGCTAGGAGAGCCTGGAGCCCTATCTTCAAAGTTCTAAAAGAGAAACAATTTCAACCAAGAATAACCTACCCAGCCAAACTAAGCTTCATTAGTGAGGGAGAATTGAAATATTTTCCAGACATCCAATCCCTAAGAACCTGTGATGCCACCAGACCACCTCTACAAGAAACACTTAAGAAAGTACTGAACACGAACATAGAAGAAAAGGAAAAAAGAACAACATTCTTCACAAGAGTACAGGAAAAAGATCAAAAACACACATGAAGCAACTCCAAAACCAAAAGAAAGACAACAAACAAACAGGAACAACAACTCTGTAAGAACCTTATGACAGGGATCAACTCTTGCATTTCAATAATTAGCCTAAATGTGAATGGACTAAATGTACCACAGAAAAGACATAGAATGGCAAAATGGATAAAATATCACCAGGCAACAATCTATCGCCTTCAAGAGACTCACCTCACTAGAAAGGACACTCACAGACTCAAAATAAGAGGATGGGAAACAAACTTTCAGGCAAACAGAACACAAAAGAAAGGAAGAGTAGTGATCTTAATTTCAGACAAAATACCCTTCAAGCTATTAAAAATTAAAAAAGATACAGAAGGCCATTACATAATGACAAAACGTTCAATCTATCAACAAGATATATCCATCTTAAACATATATGCACCCAACATAGGAGTACCAACTTTCATAAAGCAGCTGCTAGGTAAACTAAAAAAAGATATCAACCCCAACACCATCATTGCTGGGGACTTCAACACCCCACTCACAACCCTACACAGATCATCAAGACAAAAAATTAGCAATGAGATCCGAAACCTAACTGTGACTCTAGACCAAATGGACTTAATTGAGACCTACAGAATACTCCATCCAAAGACCACAGAATATACATTCTACTCATCACCACATGGAACGTACTCTAAGATCAACCACATACATGGCCATAAATCAAGCATAAGCAAATTTAAAGGAACCGAAATTTTACCATGTACCTTCTTGTACCACAGTGGAATAAAAATAAACATCAACACCAACAAGGTCCCCCTAAGACACACAAAGACATGGACTCTAAACAGCATGATGCTAAACAACTCTTGGGTCAATGATGAAATTAAAAGGTACCTGGAAACAAATGAAAATGAAGAAACATCTGACCAAAATTTCTGGGATGCCATGAAAGCTGTAGTAAGAGGGGAATTTATATCCCTACAAATGCACATGAAGAAAATGGAAGGATCACAAATTAATAGCCTAGCAAGCAACCTAATGAAGCTGGAAAAGCAAGACCACCAAAACCCTAATTTCAGTAGAAGAATCCACATCACCAAAATAAAAGCCCAAATCCAGGACATAGAAGACAAAAAGATAATACAAAAAATCAATGAAACAAAAAGCTGGTTCTTCGAAAGGATAAAAAAGATCGATGGTCCCCTAGCTAGACTGACCAAGAAAAAGAGAGAAAAAGCCCAAATAAACACAATCAGAAACACAAAAGATGAAGTCACATATGACCGTGAAGAAGTACAAAAGATCCTTAGAGACTACTATGCACACTTGTATAGAAAAAAACTTGAAATCCTTAAGGAAATGAAGGACTATCTGACATCACCCAACCTGCCTAGGTTGAAACAAGAAGAAATTGAGACCCTAAATAGACCAATAACAATCAAGGAAATTGACTATATAATAGGAAAACTACCTACAAAAATAAAACCTTGGTCCAGATGGCTTTCCAGCAGAATTCTACAAGACATTTAAGGAGGAGCTGATACCAATCCTACTGAAGGTATTCCAGGTGATTGAAAAAGATGAAACTCTCCCCAAATCATTTTACAAAGCTAACATCACATTGATACCCAAGCCAGGTAAAGACCCAACAAAGAAAGAGAACTACACGTCAATATCTTTGATGAACATAGATGCTAAAATTCTCAACAAGATCCTAGCAAACCGGATTCAACAATACATCTCAAAAATCATCCATCATGACCAAGTAGGCTTCATCTCTGGGATGCAAGGCTGGTTCAACATTCGTAAAACCATAAATGTAATTAAATACATCAACAGATATCAAAACAAAAACCACATGATTTTATCATTAGATGCAGAAAAAGCTTTTGATAAAATCCAGTGCCTCTTCTTGATAAAAACCCTTGAACATCTAGGCATATAGGGAACATACCTCAAAATAGAAAGAGTCATCTACGAGAAAACCACAGCCAGCATACTCATAAACAAACAAAAATTAGAACCATTTTCCCTGAAAACTGGAGCAAGACAAGGATGATCACTCTCACCCCTCCTGTTCAACATAGTATTGGAGTCCTGGCTCGAGCAATCAGAGAAGAGGAGGCAATCAGGGGTATCCAAATAAGAAAAGAGGAAGTCAAGTTATCTCTCTTTGCAGATGATATGAGTGTGTACCCTGAAAACCCAAGAGAATCTGTCAAAAACATCCTTACACTGATAAAGGACTTTGTCAGATTCTCAGAATACAAAATAAATGTACAAAAAACAATTGCATTTCTCTACACCAATAATAAACAAATAGAAACCCAGATAAAAAACACCATTCCATTCACAATAGCCACACAAAAAATGAAGTACCTTGGCATCTTCCTAACCAGAGATGTGAAAGACCTTTACAATGAAAACTACAAAACACTGCTCAAAGAAATCAAAGATGACACAAATAAGTGGGAAAATATCCCATGCTCATGGATTGGAAGAATCAACATTGTGAAGATGTCCATCCTACCTGAGGCAATCTACAGATTTAATGCAATACCCATCAAATTACCAGCAACATTCTTCTCAGAGCTAGAAAAAACAAAACAATACAGGAATTTATATGGAAACACAAATGACCAAGAATAGCCAGAACAATTCTCAGTAAAAAAAAACAAAGCAGGTGGTATCACATTACCAGAATTCAAACTTTACTATAAAGCTACAATAATCAAAACAGCTTTGTATTAGTACAAAAACAGGCATATAGACCAATGTAATAGAATTGCGATTCTGGAAGCTAAAACTCAATTTCTCAACGAACTCATCTTCAACAAAGCCTCCACCACCTATGACTGGGGAAAGGAAAACCTATTCAGTAAATGGTGCTGGAAAAACTGGCTGACCACATGCAGAAGACTCAAACAAGACCCCTATCTGTCTCCATACACAAAAATTAACTCTATATGGATCAGAGACCTAAATGTAAAACCTCAAACCATACAAACCTTAGAAAATGCAGGACATACCCTTATGGATTGGAACTGGCATCCAATTCCTGAACAAAACCCAAAACCCATGGGTCATAAGAGAGAAGATAGACAAATGGTACCTCATTAAACTGACAAGCTTCTGCAAAGCCAAAGAAACCATCAAGGGAGCAGAGAGACAGCCCACAGACTGGGAAAAAGTATTTGCCAACTCCAGGTTCAACAAAGGCTTAACATCTGGGATCTACAAGGAACTCAAGCAAGCTGAAAAGAAAAAAACAAACAACCCCGTTATAAAGTGGACAAATGATATGAACAGACACTTCTCAAAGGAAGACATCCGAGCAGCCAACAAACACATGAAGAAATGCTCAACCTCACTAATCATCAGGGAGATGCAAATCAAAACCACACTGAGATACCACCTAACTCCAGTCAGAATGGCAATTATCAATAACAAAAAATAACAGTTGCTAGAGAGGGTGTGGGGAAAAGGAAACACTTCTATACTGTTGGTGGGAGTGGAAACTAGTGCAACTTCTGTGGAAAGCAGTGTGGTGATTCCTAAAAGCTCTAGATATTGACCTCCCATATGACCCTGCAATCACCCTACTAGGAATATACCCTGAAGAACTCAAATCACTCTATAAAAAAGATACCTGCACACGAATGTTTATCGCAGCATTGTTCACAATAGCAAGAACCTGGAACCAACCATGCTGTCCATCAAAAGAGGACTGGATTAAAAAATGTGGTACATATACACAATGGAATACTATGCAGCCATAAAAAAGAACAAAATCATGAATTTCGCAGCAACCTGGATGGAACTAGAGTCTATAATACTGAGTGATCTCTCACAGAAACAAAGATCTGAGTATCACATGTTCTCACTCACATAGTGGACCTTGAATATCTACCATAATACTATAAAAAAAGGACTGACAGTGATGGGAAACTATGAGGGGGTTAAGGAGGGGAAGAGAGGTGGGACTAATTGTAGTCAATATCTGTCTGGGGTTGGGAAGACACCCCTTATTAACAAGGGTGCCTGAACGATGCACGTTTATATACCTAACCCTTAACTGTACCCCACAATTTTATAACAAAAAATATGTAAAAAAAAAAAAAAAAAAAGACTTCAAGATATTCAGAAAAGAGAATCAAACCTATTGGAGCAGAAATAAAGAAAGAGATAACACTTGCTTCATGGACTAGCCTATGGTTGTCAGATCGTGTTCCAGACAGGTGCTTCTGGGTTTCTGCATATGATAAAATGCTTTCTACTGAACATTTGAATCACCTCTGAAACCCCTTTATCACTTTGACTTGGTGCTGTGGTTAATTTTTTGTGTTAACTTGAGGAGTGTTTTTGGATGAGATTAATATTTAAATCTATCCATTTCTGGCAAAGCAGTTGCCCTCTAAAATGTGGGTTAGCTTAATCCAAACAGTTGAAACCTCAGTAGAACCAAAATATCTTTTTAATCGAGAAGAAATTATCCACAGACACCTTGAGAATTTTTTTTTCATTAATCAGTATTATTTATTATGGTTTTGTGGGGTACAGTTAAAGGTTAGGTGTACAATTGTGTTTCATTCAGGCACCCTGTTGATAAGAGGTGTTTTCCCATCCCCCGACAGATATTTGCTACTGTTAATCCCATTCCCCTACCCCTCATAGTTTCCCAGTACCGTCAGTCATTTTCTTATAGTATTGCATTGGATGTTCAAGGTCCATTATATGAGTGAGAACATGTGATATTCGGATCTTTGTTTCTGTGAGAGGTCACTCAGTATTATAGACTCTAGTTCCATCCAGGTTGCAGCGAAATTCATGATTTTGTTCTTTTTTATGGCTGCGTAGTATTCCATCATGTATATATACTACATTTTTTTATCCAGTCCTCTTTTGATGGGCAGCATGGTTGTTTCCAGGTTCTTGCTATTGTGAACAACGCTGCGATAAACATACGTGTGCAGGTATCTTTTTTACAGAGTGATTTGTGTTCTTCGGGGTATATTCCCAGTAGGGGGATTGCAGGGTCATATGGAAGGTCAAGTTTTAGAGCTTTTAGGAATCGCCACACTGCTTTCCACAGAGGTTGCACTAGTGTACACTCCCACCAACAGTGTAGAAGTGTTCCCTTTTCACCACACCCTCTCCAGCAGCTGTTATTTTTTGAGTTGTTGATAATTGCCATTCTGACTGGAGTTAGGTGGTATCTCAGTGTGGTTTTGATTTGCATCTCCCTGATGATTAGTGAGGTTGAGCATTTCTTCATGTGTTTGTTGGCTGCTTGAATGTCTTCTTTTGTGAAGTGTCTGTTCATATCTTTTGCCCATTTTATAATGGGGTTGTTTGTTTTCTTCTTTTCAGTACATTTCAGTTCCTTGTAGATCCAGGATGTTAAGCCTTTGTCAGACCTAGAGTTGACAAATACTTTTTCCCAGTCTGTAGGCTGTCTCCCTGCTCTCTTGATGGTTTCTTTGGCTTTGCAGAAGCTTGTCAGTTTAATAAGGTCCCATTTGTCTATCTTCTCTCTTAAGTCCTGTGGGTTTCGGGTTTTGTTCAGGAATTGGAAGCCAGTTCCGATTTCCATGAGAGTATTTCCTTCCTTTTCTAAGGTTCTTATGGTTTGAGGTTTTACATTTAGGTCTCTGATCCATTTGGAGTTAACCTTTGTGCATGGGGATAGATAGGGTCCTGTTTCAATCTTCTGCATGTGGTCAGCCAGTTTTCCCAGCACCATTTACTGAATAGGTTCTCCTCTCCCCAGTGGTAGGTGGTGGGGGCTTTGTTGAAGATGAGTTGGTTGAGAAATTGAGGTTTTGCTTCTGGAATCTCAATTCTGTTCCATTGATCTATATGCCTGTTCCTGTACCAATACCAAGCTGTTTTGATGATTGTAGCTTTATAGTAAAGTTTGAAATCTGGTATTGTGATATCACCTGCTTTGTTTTTTTTGCTGAGGTTTGTTCTGGCTATTCTTGGACGTTTGTATTTCCATATGAATTCCTGTGTTGTTTTTTCTAGGACTGAGAAGAATGTTGTTGGTAATTTAATGGGTATTGCATTGAATTTGTAGATTGCCTTAGGTAAGATGGACATCTTCACAATGTTGATTCTTCCGATCCATGAGCATGGGATATTTTTCCACTTGTTCATGTCAGCTTTGATTTCTTTGAGCAGTGTTTTGTAATTTTCATTGTAAAGTTCTTTCACGTCTCTGGTTAGGAAGATGCTTAGGTATTTCTTTTTTTTTGTGGCTATTGTGAATGGAACTGTGTTTTTTATTTGGGTTTCTGTTTGTTTATTATTGGTGTAGAGAAATGCGATTGTCTTTTGTACATTTATTTTGTATCCTGAGACTTTGCCAAAGGCTTTTATCAATGTAAGGAGGCCTTTGACAGATTCTCTTGAGTTTTCAAGGTACACCATCATATCATCTGCATAGAGAGATAACTTGACTTCCTCTTTTCCTATTTGAATACCTCTGATTGCCTCCTCTTCTCTGATTTCTTTAGCCAGGACTTCCAATACTATGTTGAACAGGAGGGGAGAGAGTGGGCATCCTTGTCTAGTTCCAGTTTTCAGGGGAATTGGTTCCAATTTTTGTCCATTTAGGAATATGCTGGCTGTGGGTTTATCGTAGATGGCTTTTACTATTTTGAGGTATGTTCCCCGTATGCCTAGATGTTCAGTGGTTTTTATCAAGAAGGGGTGCTGGATTTTATCAAAAGCTTTTTCTGCATCTAGTGATATGATCATGTGGTTTTTGTTTTGACATCTGTTGATGTATTTAATTACATTTATGGTTTTACGAATGTTGAACCAGCCTTGCATGTCAGGAATGAAGCCTACTTGGTCATGGTGGATGATTTTTGAGATGTATTGCTGAATCCGGTTTGCTAGGATCTTGTTGAGAATTTTAGCATCTATGTTCATCAAAGATATTGAGCCTCTTTCTTTGTTGGGTCTTTACCTGGCTTGGGTATTAATGTGATGTTAGCTTTGTAAAATGATTTGGGGAGAGTTCCATCTTTTTCAATCGCCTGGAATACCTTCAGTAGGATTGGTATCAGCTCCTCCTTGAATGTCTTGTAGAATTCTGCTGGGAAGCAATCTGGACCAGGGCTTTTTTTTTAAGGAAGTTTTCTTATTACGTAGTCGATTTCCTTGCTTGTTGTTGGTTTATTTAGGGTCTCAATTTCTTCTTGTTCCAACCTAGGTAGGTTGTGTGATGTTAGAAAGTCCTCCATTTCCTTCTGGTTTTCAAGTTTGTTTCCATACAAGTGTACGTAGTAGTCTCTAATGATCTTTTGTATTTCTTCAGGGTCAGAAGTGACTTCATCTTTTGTGTTTCTGATTATGTTTATTTGGTTTTTTTCTCATTTTTTCTTGGTCAGTCTAGCTAGGGGGCCATGAATCTTGTTTACCCTTTTGAAGAACCAGCTTTTTGTTTCATTGATTTTTTGTATTATCTTTTTGTCTTCTATGTCCTGGATTTGGGCTTTTATTTTGGTGATCTGGATTCTTCTGCTGAAATTAGGGTTTTTCTGGTCTTGCTTTTCCAGCTTCTTTAGGTGGCTTGTTAGGTTGTGAATTTCTGTTCCTTCCATTTTCTTCATGTGTGTTTGTAGGGATATAAATTCCCCTCTTACTACAGCTTTTAGGGCATCCCAGAGATTCTGGTAAGATGTTTCTTCATTTTCATTTGTTTCCAGGTATCTTTTGATCCCTGTTTTGATTTCGTCATTGACCCAGGAGTTGTTTAGCATCATGTTGTTTAGTGTCCATGTCTTTGTGGCTTTTGGGGGGACTTTGTTGGTGTCAATGTTTATTTTTATTCCACTGTGGTCTGGGAAGGTGTTTGGTAGAATTTTGGTCCTTTTAAATTTGCATATGCTTGATTTATGGCCGAGTATTTGGTCGATCTTAGAATATGTTCCATGTGGTGATGAGTAGAATG
Organism: Cephalopachus bancanus; assembly: GCA_027257055.1. Taxonomy (NCBI): domain Eukaryota; kingdom Metazoa; phylum Chordata; class Mammalia; order Primates; family Tarsiidae; genus Cephalopachus; species Cephalopachus bancanus. The sequence continues at coordinate 7,513,466 of JAPVLO010000113.1, forward strand.
TGTATTCTGTGGTCTTTGGATGGAGTGTTCTGTAGGTATCAATTAAGTCCATTTGGCCCAAAGTCACATTGAGGTTCCAGATCTCCTTGCTGATTTTTTGTCCTGATGATCTGTCTAGGTTTGTGAGTGGAGTATTAAAGTCCCCAGTTATGATAGTGGTGAGTCAATATCTTTCTTTAGTTTTCCAAGAAGTTGCTTTATGAAAGTTGGTGCACCTATGTTGGGTGCATATATGTTTAGGATAGATATTTCTTGTTGATGGATTGAGCCTTTTATCATTATGTAGTGGCCTTCTGTATCTTTTTTGATTTTTAATAGCTTGAAGGGTATTTTGTCTGAAATTAAGATCGCTACTCCTCCTTTCTTTTGTATTCCGTTCGCCTGAAAGTTTGTTTCCCATCCTCTTACTTTGAGTCTGTGGTGTCCTTTCTAGTGAGGTGAGTCTCTTGAAGGCAATAGATTGTTGCCTGATGATATTTTATCCATTTTGCAATTCTATGTCTTTTCAGTGGTGCATTTAGTCCATTCACATTTAGGCTAATAATTGAAAGGCAAGAATTGATCCCTGTCATAAGGTTCTTACAGAGTTGATCCTGTTTATTTGTTGTCTTTCTTTGGGTTTTGGAGTTGGTTCATGTGTATTTTTAATCTTTTGCCTGTACTGTTGTGAAGAATGCTGCTGTTCTTTTTTCTTTTTCTTCTGTGTTCAGTACTTTCTTAAGTGTTTCTTGTTGAGGTGGTCTGGTGGCAGTGTAGGTTCTTAGGGATTGGATGTCTGAAGAATGCTGTTGTTCTTTTTTCTTTTTCTTCTGTGTTCAGTACTTTCTTAAGTGTTTCTTGTTGAGGTGGTCTGGTGGCAGTGTAGGTTCTTAGGGATTGGATGTCTGGAAAATATTTCAATTCTCCCTCACTAATGAAGCTTACTTTGGCTGGGTAGGCTATTCTTGGTTGAAATTGTTTCTCTTTTAGAACTTTGAAGATAGGGCTCCGGGCTCTTCTGGCCTGAAGGGTTTCTGTGGATAAATCTGCTGCTATTCGAATTGGTTTTCCCTGGTAGGTAGTCCGGCATTTTTCTCTTGCTGCCTTTAGGATTTTTCCTTTCATAGCTACATTGTTTAGGCGAATTATTATGTGTCTGGGAGTTGGTCTTCTCATTTGTTGTCTTGCAGTGGTTCTCTGAGTCTCTTGTGTTTGAATTTTTTCATCCTTAATGAGATGAGGGACGTTTTCTTGAATGAGTTCATGAAATGTTTGTTCCAGCGTGGCTTCTGTTTCTCTTTCTGCCTTAGGAAGCCCAATTATTCTTAGGTTTGGTCTCTTGAAGTGATCGTTCATCTCTTGAAGGTTTTGTTCTGTCTTTTTTAGCTTCTTTTCCATGCTTTTGACAGTTTGGGTTAGTTTTGTGTTTTGGTCTTCGAGCTCTGAGATTCTTTCTTCGGCTTGGCTGATTCTGCTTTCCATGCTTATTAGTCTGTTGTTCATTTCCATCACAGTATTCTTTACTGCTGTCATTTCTGACAACAGCTCCTTCCTATTTTCCTCTTGTCTCTCCTCAATTTTTTTAATTCTCTCCATTAATGTCTTGATGTCTGGGTTTCTTGCATGTAACCAGTCATTCTGGGGACTCTTCATTGTCTGTGTTCCAGAATCTGTTTTCTCGGTTTCTGATTTCCCAGGGGTCTGTGTAGAACCTATATTATTCTTTTGGTTTTTCTTCATTTGTGCGGTTTTTTTCCCCCTCTCTACTTTTTCCTTCGCTCCACGTCACCGTCTTCTTTATTTCTGTTATTCAGGGGTAAAGGGATTGGTTTTACTTCTGTTTGTTCATTCTCTTATTCTTTATGTATGTCCTCTTACTTTGTTCAATTCTGAAGTTGCACTGTAGGTTGGAGGTGGTCCTTTTTGCAGTTTTGAGATGTATTTAAGGGGAGAGCTGTGATTCAAAATCTGTCTGCAGGTCCTGATATTCACTGACAGGCGTGTGGATAATGTGGAACCCACTTCCCACTGTCCTGGAATCTGTCCGTGCAGTGGGGCTGTAAGTTTACTCCCTGAAATAAAATGTGGTTAGCAGAGGAGAGAGAATAGAGCAGATAGTGGGTTGAAGACGGGAGTGGAGAGATAGAGGAGTAAGGGGGGAAACAAACGAGTGTGCCAACAAATAGAGAGAGAGGCCTATACTGAAACAGATAAAAACAATAGACCACAGTTACAGTCGAACCAACTCTCATGCAAACAAAAATAAAACATGTAGTGATGCTAATATACAAGCTAACCAACCACCTTGTTAATGTGCCGTTCCTCTATACAAAGATATGGTTTACAGAGAGAAGAAAAGAGAAGAAAAGGAAACGGAAAAAAGAAAAAATGGAACAATACAGTATGAATAGAATTAAGTCATTAAACTGATAGAATCGATGAGGCACACTCTGAGACCTTTCGTTTAAGTCCAATGTCCTTTCAGGTCTGATTTCTAGTTTTCTTTTCAAGCTGGTAAATTAGTTTGCAGTTAGAGTCAATTGCCCCTGATCTGCTGTGAAGGACAGTTCAGTTCAACCTTCCTTCAGCAGTTTGGTCTATGTCTTTATCAAGCTTATTTCTCCCGTTTTGGTGTTATTACCTTGAATCGCCAGCAGGTGGTGCTATCTCATCTGCTCGCCCCAGAGGGGGTGGGGCCGGACAGGAACAAGATGGCTGCTTGCCTCCAAGCAGGCAACAGGAGCCCCACACCAGGTGGGCAGGACAGTCTCAGACACAGGATAGGTGGCAGCGATCCCAGCAGATCTTCCCTGAAGCGGTTTATTGTGGATCTCCTCGGGCCACGTGGTGTGATATGCTACTCCTCCCAGAGGCCGCGCATCGGTGGCGCCGGCAGTGGCAGTGGCGGTGGGGGAAGGGGTGGCCGCGGTGGCCGCAGCTGTGGTGGTGGGACTGTTTGGAATGCAGTCAAAGCTGTCTAGTCGTTCCGATGGCAGTGGCCGAGCTCTGTCTGTAGAGCAGGCTGCGATGCTGGAGTCCCCAGCCCCCCGGGGCGAGAGTCAGAGACCCACTGCAGAGCTCCCTTGCAGAGGGCTTCAGACGCCGGGTTGCCCTGTCGCCATCTTGCCCCCCACCTTGGGAATTTATCTGCCTCATCAACTCTTCTGAGTTTCTAGCCTGGTGGCCTACATTGCAGAGTTTGGACTAGTCAGCCTCTTCAATTCCATGAGTGAGTGTGTGTATTCTGATTCTTCCAAGAGCACTGACTAATACACATAGTACCAGAGACAGAGTGTAGCATGTAAAAATGATTGTCAGTGCAGGCTCAGAACCAGACTGCCTATGTTTGCATCATGGTTTTCTCACAGACCAACTCTCTGTGTGTCCTTGGGCAAGACAGATCATTTCTTTTTTTGCTTCAGTTTTCTCAACTGTACATTGGGAATGAAAACAGTACCCTATCTCATGCCATTGTTGTAGAGATAAAATTAGTTATTAATAAAAAGACTTCTTATAGTAACCTTGTCACAAAATATTAGCATCTGTGATTATTAGGAGATTTTCCCAAAAACTTTATTTTAAAAAAGTTAGTCACTACTAGAAATTCATACAAACCATTGGAATGACCTATTTGTTCAAGACATATTTTTAATTGTATGCTTGCTAATAACCAATGTTGCAAGTATTCAGTGGCCAAAACAATAGGAGGATGTTGTTCTCATCACCCAAGTCACAATTATTTCATGTTTGTGAACAGACTCAGTCAGCAAACCAAAAGGATTCATTAGCAACTCTACTCAAAATTTAAATACGAAAGTTCTTCACATGTAATATTTGTGATTGTGGGTGCCCTTTGCAACTCATTTTAAGAACAATGGCTCTCCACTAATTAGAACACCCCCTAGAGGGTTCCTGGAGGAAGATGGTGGTGGAACCAGTTGGACTATGTGAGTCCCAGTGTGGGTGAGTGAGTACATAGACAGTTTTGTGTACTTGTCTGTGAGTAAGTGGGCATGTGTGTGGTTGACTTAGTGGGGACTCAGGAGCAAGCAGCCAGGGCTTTCTTGGTGAAGCAGCTGGTACAACAGCTTCTCTATTTTGGCCCTAGGGCTTCCCAGGACGCAGCTGAGCTGAGTGCCATTAATAAAAATCAGCAAAGCCTTTCCCAGGAAGAAGTTGCCTGGAGTGACTGCTGGCTCCAAGCTCTGCCTCACTACTGCAGCTCCTGACCAGACACTGGCAGCAAAGTCTGTGGAAAGACCACAGTGAGGGAGCCAGAGACAGAACATCACTGAAGACGATGAAATAAGCACTCTGCCACCATCTTGAAAACTGGGCAGGGAAGTGCTCTGGCTTGCTCACCATGGAGCAACAGACTCCATCTCTGTGACTGGCAGGTTGACTAATAAGGGATTGATGGTGACCCAGAGGGAATATCCTGATAGCATAAACTCTGGAGGGATGGGATGAGTGCTGAGTCTCTGGTGCGCCACCCCCTACCCTGATTCAGCTGTGGGACAAAAGATGTGACCAGAAAAGTAAGAGGAAGATCCCTGAAGAGATCAGTGATGAGTCCAGGGCTGACCCAAACCCCTCCTCCCCAGAAACCTTCTGAATGTCAGAACCATACAGCTGGGGCATGACTAAGAAGGTTGAACCTGGGCAGAGTCTGAACATCAGTCACAATAGGAGGACTCTCCTCCAGAACAAGCCTGGTTGGGATGCCTCTCTCCCGTAAGTACCTGGAGAAGAGAAAACCCGCACCTCCACACCAGCGGGAACCATAAGAGAGTGGGAGGTGAGGATTGAGGCCCCACCCACCCCCACTACTCCCTCCTCCTTCCCTAGGCTGCACATTGGGAAGATTATTCATGGCCACAGCTCTGCAGGACACAGCAGAGAGGCTTACCTGTGAGTAGCTGAGAGAAACAATTGCAGAACCTGCCAAAGAAGGCAGATTTTGTTGTTATTTTTCTCTTTGTGCATGAATGTGTATGTGAGGGTATGATCTGCATTTCCTCTACCTTTTTTTCTTTCTTCTTTTGTTTGTTGTTTTCTGTTTATGTGCATTCATGAATGATTGAATGTTCATCTTTTAGTTTTGTGTGTGTGTGTTTTGTTCTTCTCTCTTTTCAATCTAATGTGTATGTGAATGTATGTGTTAGGGTTGGATTTGCATTCCTTTTTTATTCTCTTTCTTTTTTTCTTCAACTTTCATTTTGTACTGACTGTGTGTGTGTGTTCAGTTTTCCTGTTTTTTGTTTTATTTTTTGTTTTCCTTTGGTTTTTTTTTTTTTCCTGTTTGTTTTGGGGGTGTGTGTTTAATTGCTTTCTGCTTTGGTTTCTACTTTTGTTTTTCTGTGTTGTTTTTTTTTTAATTTTTTGTCCATCCTATTTTGTTCTACTTTTCTCTGTTCTCCTTATTGTTATTATCATATCTTGGACTCAGGAGATACATACACATACTCATTGATTATCATACACAGTACGGTGGGGAGTGGCTCTCAGGGAACCCTTGTCAATGAACATTGTGTTTTGCAAGTAGTTTCTGCATCCTAGCTCCCCATCCCCCATCTTATTTGACTCTCAAAACTACAAGAGATGGCAAAGCTTCCCAACCTCAGCCCTGTTTCAAAATAGAACAAATTCAGAGCCCTGATCAGGGAAAAATAGAGGGCTGAGCAAACATCAGAAGTGAAAGCCTCTCCCACTGCCACTGAATAATAGAACTAAAGAGAAAAGAAAGAGATCTGTCAAAAATGAGGAAAAATCAATGGAAGAAACAGGTAATTCCCATTGTAGCAAAGAAAAAATGCTTGAAAAATCAGACCTCAGAGCTCAAACAAGAAAATTACCAAATACTGGCCCCAGAATTCGAGAGTGATTAGGGAATGAATGGAAAGAGTAAATAAGACTCAAGAAAGATAAGATGCAATGCTGAAAGAACTTGTAACAGAGATTTTGGCAACAGAAAACTTCATCCAGGAAACAAATAGCAAGATTACAAGTATGGAAAGCAGAATTAATAAAGCAGAAGAAATAATCTCAGAACTTGAAGGGCAAAACATGGAGTTAACCCAATCTGTAAAAAACATAGAAAGAAAACTCAGAAAGAAAGAACAATATCTCCACAAGATATGTGATTATATAAAGCAGCTGAGCCTTCACCTGATTATCCCAAGAGAAAAAAGGAAAATGAAGAATATCTTTCTTGGAGGTTATCCAAGGAAATTTTCCCTATCTCAACAGAGATGTGAGCATTCAAACACAAGAGATACAGAGAACCCCTGCAAGACATCAAATGAGAAGACTAACTCCTAGACACATAGTCATTTGCCTCCAGAAAATGGGTATAAAAGAAAAAAATTCTAAAGACAGCAAGAGAGAAAGGCCAGACTACCTACTGGGGAAAACCAATCAGAATAGCAGCAGATGTGTCAGCAGAAACACTATAAGCTAGAAGGCACTGGAGTCCAATTTTTAAAATCATCAAAGATAAACAATTCTAACCAAGAATTTCCTAACCAGTCAAGCTCAGCTTCATCAGCAATAGAGAATTAAAATCATTCCCAGACATTCAATCCCTAGGAGATTATGCAGCATCCAGACCAGCTGTACAGGATATGCTTAAGAAAGTATTAAGCACAGAAGAAAGAAAAGAAAGAATGACCATGCCCTTTCCAAGAAAAAAGTAGGACATAGAATCAACAGAGAATATATCACAAGTGAAAACTTGAAAACACACACATACATCAAACCAGAAGTTAAAAACTAACAAAGAAAGAAGAAAACTTTATAAGGACCTCATTATGGGGATAAACACATTCAATCATCAGCCTGAACGTGAATGGACTAAATGCACTGAAAAAATAGAGAGTGGCAAACTGGATTTAAAAAAAAAAAAACATGACCTAATAATTTGCTGCAGCCAGACTATCCTCTCACCACAAGGGCCACACATAAACTCAAAGTTAGAGGATGGAAAATGAATTTCCAGGCAAATGGATCACAAGAGAGGCAGGAGTGATGATCTTAATATCAGACAAAACAAACTTTAAGTTATCAAAAATTTCAAAAGATACAAAATGACACTGCATAATGATGAAAGGTTCAATCCATCAACAAGAAATATCCATCCTAAACATATATGCACCCAATAGAGGAGTACCAGCATTTATAAAGCAACTCTAAGTAGACTAAAAAAAGATATTGACTGTAACACTATTAGAGCTGAGGACTTAAATACCCCACTAACAACCCTACATATATCCTCAAGGTACAAAATTAACAAAGAGATACAGAACCTCAACTTGACACTTGACCAAATGGACTTAATAGATACCTACAGAATGCTCCACCCAACAACCACAGACTATACCTTCTATTCATCACCACATGGAGCATACTCTAAGTTTGATCACATCCTCAAGCATAAATCAAGCATAAACAAATTTCATAAGATCAAAATACTGCCACGCACCTTCTCAGGCAACAATGAAATAAAAATAAATCTCAATACTAACAAAATTCACCCAAAACCCACAAAGTCAAAGACACTAAGCATGATGTTGAACAACTCCGGGGTCAACCAAGAAACCAAAACAGAAATTAAAAGATTCCTGAAAACACTTGAAAATGAAGAAACATCTTACCAAAACCTCTGTGATACCATGAAATCAGCTCTAAGAAGCAAATTTATATCTCTACGCACACACATCAAAATAATAGAGATCACAAGTTAACAGCCTAACAAATCGCTTAAGGGAGCTGGAAAGATAACATCATCAAAACCCTAACTTTAGCAGAAAGATCCGGATCACCAAAATAAAAACCCAAATATGGGACATAGAAGACAAAAATATGATAGAAAAAAAAATCAATGAAACAAAAAGCTTGATCTTTGAAAGAATAAACAAGATTGATGAACCCATAGCAAGAATTACTAAGAAAAAGACAGAAAAATCCCAAATAAATGCATTCTAAAATGCAAGAGATCAACTCACAACTGACCCCAAGGAACTACAAAAGGTTATAAAAATTACAATGCACATCTGTATGGAAACAAACTTGATAACCTAAATGAAATAAAGGACTTTCTGACATCGCACAACCTCCCAAGGTTGAAACAAAAAGACATTGAGACCCTAAATAGACCAATAACAATACAGACTCTGTCATAAGAAAACAACCTACAAAATAAAAGCCTTGGATCAGATGGTTTCCCAGCAGAATTTTACAAAAGATACAAGGAGGAGCTGATACCAATCCTATTAAAAAGTATTCCAGGCAAACAAGAAAGATGAAATACTCCCCAAATATTTTATGAAGCTAACATCACCCTGATACCCAAAGTGGGGAGAGATCCAACAAACAGAACTACAGGCCAATATCCTTTATGAACATAGATGCAAAAATTCTCAACAACATCCTAGCAAATTGAGTTCAACAACACATCTCAAAAATGATCCACCATGACCAAGTAGACTTCATCCCATGATACAGGGCTGAATCAACATCCACAAGACCATAAATGTAATTAAATACATCAATAGATATAAAAACAAGAAACACATGATTATATCATTAGATGCAGAAAAAGTTTTTGATAAAATTCAACATTCCTTCTTGATAAAATCCCTCAAACACGTAAGTATAGAAGGAACATATCTCAAAACAATAAGTGCCATCTATAATAAACCCACAGCCAGCATATTGCTAAATGAACAGAAACTGGAAACATTTCCCCTGAAAACCAGAACAAGACAAGGCTGCCCACTCTCACCCCTCTTGTTCAACAAGTCCTAGCTGGAACAATTAGACAAGAGAAGGAAAACAGGGGTATCCAAATAGGAAAAGAGGAAGTTAAGTTATCCTTCTTTGTTGATAATATGATCCCATACCTTGAACATCCAAGAGAATCTATCAAAAATCTGCTTTCACTATAAGGACTTTGGAAGCATCTCAGGGTATAAAATAAATGTGCAAAAGACAGTTGCATTCTTATACACCAACAACAAACAGGCAGAGAACCAAATAAAAATCCCATTCACAATTGCCATAAATAAATAAAAATACCTTGGCATTTTCCTAACCAGATAAGTGAAAGCCCTTTACAACAAAAACTACAAAACACTGCTCAAACAAATCCAAGAAGACACAAATAAATGAAAAAATATCCTATGCTCATGGAGGAAGAGTCAACATTAATAAGATGTCCATCCAACAAAGGCAATCTACAGATTCAACAAATACCAATTAAATTACCAACATCATTCTCAGACCTAGAAATAGCAATACAGGAATTCATATGGAAACATAAATGACTACAAATAGCCAAAACAATCCTTAGTAAGAGAAACAAAGTGGGAGGTATCACAATTCCTGGCTTTAAACTGTACTGTGAAGCTAAAATAATCAAAACAACCTGATATTGCTACAAGAATAGGCACAAGGACCAATAGAACAAGACAGAGATTCTGGAAGCAAACCTTCATTTTGTCAACCAACTCATCTTCAACAAAGTCTCCACCACCAACCACTGGGAAGAGGAGAACCTATTCAGCAAATGGTGCTGGGAAAACTGACTGACCACATGAAGAAGATTGAAACAGGGCCCCTACCTATCACTATACACAAAAATGAACTCTAAATGGATAAAAGACATAAAAATTGTTACTATAAGAACCTTAGAAAACACAGGAGATACTCTAACAGAAATTGGAACTGGCAACCAATTCCTGATCAAAACCCTAGATTTCTATGCCATAAGAGATAGGATAGACAAGTGAGATCTCCTCAAACTGAAAAGCTTCTCCAAAGCAAAAGAAGCCATCGAGATAATGGGGAAAGAGCTCACAGAATGGGAAAAAATATTTGCCTACTGTATTTCTGACAAAGGCCTGACATCCGGGATCTACAAGGAACTCAAATTTGCTGAAAGGGAAAAAGCAAACAGTCCCATCAAAAAGTGGGCAAAAGACATGAATAGACACTTCTCAAAGGAAGATCTATGATCAGCCAACAGACACATGAAAAAGTGCTCAACCTCACTAATCATCAAAGAATTGCAAATCAAAACCACATTGAGATACCAACTAACCCCAGTAAAAATGGTCATCATTAATAAAACAAACAACAGATGCTGGTGAGGATGTGCAAAATGGGAATGTTTCTACACTGCTGATGGGAATGCAAATTCCTTCAATCTCTATGGAAATCAGTGTGGTGACTAGTAATTGACCTTCCATATGACCCATCAATCCTCCTACTGGAAATATACTGGTAGGAACTCAAATCCTAATATGAAAAAGATACCTGCACATGCATGTTTATTGCAGCATTATTCACAGTAGCAAAAACTTAGAACCAACCATACTGCCCATAAAAACTGGCTGGATTAAAATAATGTAGTACATATATGTAATGGAATATTATGCAGCTGTAAAGAAGGACAAACATATGGACTTCGAAATGACTTGGATGAATTTAGTCTATAATACTCAGTGATCTATCACAGAAACAAAGAACATAGTACCACATGTTCTCACTCATAAGTGAATCCTGAATGTTTACCAAAATACTGTAAGAAAGGGAATGGGGGGAGGACAAAACATCAATAAGAGTACCTGATCTCAAACCAGGAAAATTAGGGACCAAAAGGAAGCTCAAATTTTACCTGTGTGATGTCCACTTATATACCTAATCCTGAATTGTACTCTACATCTTTAAAATAAAATATAAATTAAAAAAAAAGAAACAGTGTGATGATTTCTAAAAAACTAAAAATTGACCTACCATATGACCCATCAATCCCCCTACTAGGAGTATACCCAGAGGAACTCAAATCATTCTACCAAAAAGATACCTGCACAAGCATGTTTATTGCAGCACTACTCAATATCAAAATTATGGAATCAATCATGCTGCCCATCAAAACTGGACTGGATTTTTTAAAATGTGGTACATACACATGATGGAATGTTACACAGTTGTAAAGAAGGTCCAACATATGGACTTTTCAGCAACTTGGATGGATTTAGAGTCTATAATACTTAGTGATCTATCACAGAAACAAAGAACTGAGTACCGCATGTTCTCACTCATAAGTGAACTCTGAACATTTACCATAATACTATAAGAAAGGGATTGACAGTAGCAGTACACTGCCATGGGGTAGGGGGTGGGCACACCATCAGTAAGGATACCTGATCTCAAACCAGACAAATTGGGACCAAATGGAGTCCCATACTTTATGTGTACAGTGACCATTTGTATACCTAATCCTGAACTTTACCCCACATATTTAAAATAAAATTAAAATTAAAAAACAACATTTAAGCCCTGTCTTCTGTCTGTTTGCAATCTTATACAGGGCTAAGAAGATACACAACTAGTTGTTATGAGAAATGACAAATGAGTATATACAGGGTACATAGCTCTATGTGTCCCAAAATGATTGACTGAATTAATAAAATTAGTAAGTGACTTATTCAACTTTGGTTTTGTCCTAGGCTCTAGGTAAAATAAGCCTAAAATAGGCAAAATGGCAAGGGATTTCTCTCCTGTGTGCAGTCAGTAGTTTAACTTGTAATTGCTGGCAGTTGGTTTTATTTTATTTCCAAACCAACTTAAATCCATTCTCTTTTAGAATGCAATTATATTTCTCCTTAAAGCCTTGTCCTCACATATTACATGGCCTGTGCTGAATTACTTCAACCTGTGTTAATAATGCCCAGTGGATTTCTCTATCCATGAACTGCCTGTTTGCATAGTACTAGTTCGTGCATGCCTTGAAGCTTCTCCGTGAACATATCTAAACTTTTCCACCATATTTGATCTTCATGAGGGCAGGGATGGAATCTTCATTATAACTTCATTTTATACAGACTGAATACTTATGTTTGCTACTGATCCAGCTAATTCATGGAACTTTGAACTAGTTCCTTATATTTCCTTAGGAAAAGTATTTGTTTCTTAATCTGAAAAGTAGAGGTTTGGGATACAAATTCTGTAAGAAAATGGGCATCTTGAGGGAATATTTTACTCAAAATCCCTGGTAATAAAAGCCAGTCACTGTCTCAATAGCATTTGTCATTCGCATGTTGATGAAAACTCAGACACAAGTTCTGTTGAGAAAGACTTGCCAAGACCACAGCAGCATTTGCACTGTTTTTGCATCAGAAATACAGGATAGATAGAAAATAGTTCTTGTTACAAAGAATTCATAAGTGACACATACACAGCTTTCACTTCCCCAGAGGTCTTCCCAAGATAGTAAAATTAAGTTAGAAATACTCAGAATAAAATGAAATAGGGGATAGTGGGCAAAGTAACTGTTTCCTTCAGGGAGAAGATTCCACTTGTCTTTAACAATGGACTGGGGGGAAAAATCTTCTTAAGAAAGTCCTGACCTAGATAGTGGAAATTATTGTCCAAGCAGTCTTGCCACACACAAGCCTGAGTATAGAAACTTGTTCATACATTTCCCAAATACCCTCTGAAGAAGAGGGAGCTCATGAGGAAGTAGTGTCAAATCATTTAAATGCTATTGCTTTACCAGTTCACCTGAAAACTAGAATATATGTTTTTACCTTAAGGGAAAAGGTAATTAAAAGCCTAACAAAATTATCTTAATATTTCTTAATACTCTTAATATCTTAATACTCATGCACATCAACCATAGTTGTCTTCAAACTAGTTCAGATGACAGAATACTAGGAAGTACATTTTGGTTAACAATAACAAAAAAGTATTGATTTGTTGAACCTATAATAGCTACCATGATGTTTACCTGCATGAAATTACCTACTAACTTACATAAAAATGCTGGCAAGCCAGCACAATCAGATGACAAAGGTTTTAGAAAAAAACGGGCTAGTTATGTTAAATTAAGAACAATTTATTCATTACTATACTTTTGTTTCTTTTCCACACTGAGAAAATACCAGTGGCATTTGATTTTAGCCCATTGTGTTTTTGTGTTCTAAGGAATTATGCATAGATCAGGTAACCTGAGATGCCATGCTTTTCTTAGTGTGCAATTCACTTTGTAAAAGAGACAATCCAAGAAGGGGAACCAAGTCAAGTTATTTTAACTCTTAAATTAATAAAAGCATGACTGTGGTTTGGTAGCTATCAAATTTTGGAAAATTCTCAGTCATTATTATTTCAAATATTTCTTCTGCTCTGTTCTCTCTTTTCTTCTGGTATTCTAATACTCATATTCCACACCTTTTTGAAATTTTCCTCCAGCTCTTAATTGTTCTACTCTGTTTTGATCACTTTTATCGCTTTCATTTCAGAGTGGAAAATTGCAATTGACCAATCTTCAACCCCTCCATTTTTTTTCCCTCAGCTATGTTCAAATTCACTGATATTTTCCACAGCTGAGCCCATCAAAGACATTCTTCATGTCTGTTAGTGTTTTAGATTTCTAGCATTTTCTTTTCATTATTTCTTAGAGTTTCCATCTATGTTTACATTACTAATCTGTTCCATCACGGTATCTATCTTTTTCATTGGAGTCCTTAACATTAATTATAGGTATTTTAAATCTTCTGTCTAGGCCGCGCAAGTGACTCAAGCCTGTAATCCCAGCACTTTGGGAAATTGAGGCAAGAGAATTGCCTGAGTTCAGAGGTTCGAGATCAGCCCAGGCAAACTGGTGAGACTTCATCTCTATAATAAATCAAAAAATAAGCAGGGTGTGGTGGCACATACCTGTAGTTCTAGCTGCTTGGAAGACTGAGGCAGAAGGATCGCTTAAGCCCAGTATGTCGAGGCTTCATTGGCATGCACTCCAGCCTGGGCAACAGAGTGAGACTTCAACTCAAAAACAAAATTTTTTTTTAATCTTCTGTTCAAAAACTCCCAAATCTGTGTTGTATCTGAGTCTATTTCTGATTATTACTTATCCCTTCAGATTGTTTGCTTGGTTTTGATTATGGCCTGTAATTTTTTTGTTGAAAGCCGTCATTTTGTAGCTGGGTATGGTAGCCGGGAGCAGCCACTGCACTCCAGTCTGGGCGACAGAGTGAGACTCCAACCAAAAAAAAAAAAAAGCAAGCCAGTCATTTTGTATCAGATAATAGGAACTGGGGTAAATAAAAACTTTAGTGTGAGATTCTATTTTAATCTTGTAGGAGTTAGCTTGTGTTTAATATCTGCTATAGCAAACAAAACACATTACACATTCCAGAGACTTCTTTTTTTTGAAAAGCAGGATTTATTGAGAGGACAGAAAAGTTCCTACAGTGGGAGGGGACTCAAGGGGGTTGCCCATCTTCTAATTTCTTTAATGTTCTTGTCTTTCCTGTAGACTTTGAACTTCCTTAAGAACATGTCATCATATAGAGTATAAATCATGAAACTTCAGTTCCTTCAGCTGTTATTACACTAGAGCCTTGTTGGTATGAGGGTAAGATAAATATGTTGGAGGAAAGGGAAGTGCTTTCTATAGTCTTGTGATTAAATCTCAGTCTTTTGTAAGCCTGTTTCCCCAACCTGTTTCACAAGCTTTTCTTATTTTCAACCTACGTGTAAGTGATAGAGGGAATGGAGAGAAGTGGGTGGTGGGAATTGGAGTTGAAGAAATGTCCTTTTCCCAAGTGGGATAAGGCTCTAGTAAAGTGTTTTATCCCAGAGAAGGCTTTGTTTTGGAGAACTCTCCAGACATACTTCTAAATGATTGCTATTGCTTCCCTCTGCCAGAACCAAGAGAGGATCTTTCTTAGTTCTGTACCATGATAATTTGGTTGGATTATGGAACATAAATCAATAAAAGTGTAAAGATCTCCCCTCTCAACACTGTGCCCCCAGAAGTTTCTCACTCATGTTAGTTCACATTGTTTTCAGTAATTCATCAAAATTACCATTTCATTATTCCCATTAGTGTATAGTTCCAGTAGCGTCTGCTCTGGGTAAGTAGATCTTGGCTGTTACTCTCTATATTTACTGGTCTATTTGGATTTCAGAACGGTAGTTTTCCCTGTGACTTCCACTCTCTGATAGGTCCAAGAAAAGCTATTGATTTTCAATTTGCCCAGCTTAATCTTGCCATAAAGGTAATGATTCCCACACTACTTAATGTTAGCTATCCTACATTCTCTTTTTATACATTATGATTTATAAAAACACACACATATTTATAGGTAAATAAAATCATATTAAAAGAAAGGCAAGGCATTAATAAATACCAGATGCAGGAAGATGATCAAACTACATGGGTATAGTGCCAACTTATCCCCTGAACATGATAAGCACAATAGTGCATTGGGCCCGTGATAATGCTCAGGTCCCACAACAATATAATTATATTTACTTTTAGAATTTGAAAGAAAAAGAATAATATTATGGCAATTACATATATTAATTTTTGACAGAGTAAGGGATTCACTTAGAGCCCAGCAAAGTCTGAATAAGATGAGTGAAATGGAAGGGTGTACTGTAATTGTAGGCTATTGGCAAAGTTTTAGATTTTGTGTTGGCTAGTGTTCCATGAGTGTTTATTATATTATCAGAAACATGTAGCTAACTGCATGCATTATATTATCACAAACATATAGCTAACTATATACATAAATACATGAATAAAAGGTGGTCATGCATTGAGTAATGATGATAGTCTTACTAACCAAAAATTATGTTGTGCACTTGAAGTAAATAAATGAGAGGGGGAGAGAGAAAGAGAGAGAAAGAGACTAAGACTGAGACTGAGACTCAGACACTGAGGAGTCTCATCTCAGTGGGGAAAAAGTTGCATATCTTTGTGTAAAAAAGACATAATTTTAATTTTGTTTTTGTTTGCTGTGGCCAAGTCCAGTCCACTATAAAATATAAAGAAGCCTGTCCGAAGAGCATCCCACTCTGAGCATCCCACTTGTAGCAAACTTAACATCAGGAACCATCTATCCTATTTGTAACTCTTTTCTTATTCTCTTGTCTTGATTTATGAGTTTACTAGCCTGTTGTCAGTCTGTTCTTCCTCCCCTCCACTTCAGCTCTGTGTGTATGTGTTTTTCTAGTAGGCTTGGCATTGGCTGCTTTCTTCATCACATTTTTGCCTTTGTCTTTCAACTCAGGCATTCATGTCTCTTGAAACTTATACCCCACACAGGATTTGAATTTTTTTTCTCAAGAACATTTAGGTTTGAAGGTCCTGCTTCATGACTCTACTCCCACTCAGCCACCTGATGGAAAGATACATATAGCCAAGACTTTAAAATGTGTTTCAGTCTAAGTCTTGAGGATGAGAAAATGCCATTTGAGATAACAAAAGTTCTATTGATATGCCTTGGAATTATCAGAGCCACATAATTTTCTAAAATGTTCTCCAAATCCCATCACACTGCTTAAATTAAAATGTAATAATTGTACACAACAGAAAAATCATGGTGTTAGCTAAGAGTGGCCTTAGTGGGTTTAAATCCTGGATCTATTAGTTGTGCGAACTTACTAGCAAATTGAGCCCCTGTGCTCCTTGGTTTCCTTACCTAATAGATTGTAATAATAATGACGCAGGATTGCTGTGAGAGTTACAAAAGTCACAAGTTTGGGTATATACACTCCACAGAAAATTAAGTGCTACATACACATTGCTATTATAATTGTTTGCAAAGCTGTCTCAGAGTACTTTCAATTGATGGTCATCTGTGCTCTCAGCTCTTCTACTGGTAATTTTTCCAAAAGAGGTCCTTTGAAATATAGAGTATTCCAATCTGTCTATGCTTCGGGACAGATTCACTGGTTGGTTCTGTAGGTCTTTGCTGCTCTATCAGTGCCTGTCTACTGTTTTCTCAAATGTGAATCCATTTATATTTACTGCAGGGTATGGACAAGAAAGGTCCTTTGGAAATAAGCTTTTCCCTGCCTTTGCAGATCTCTTTACTGCCCCTTCAGGATGCTCAGTGGGCAGAAAGGCTGAGGGCTTACAACAGATCCCTCAAGAGGGCATTTACCCAGTCCTCTTATAACTTTTTCACTGGACTGTATTTGGTGGGCAGCAGATGCGTTGTCACAGAGTGATGCCTGAGATACCTCAGATCACACCCAACAGCTGACTTGGGACGAAACATGGGAGAAAATAGGCCCCAGATGCGAAACTGACCAGACCTCTCCCTGCCTGTGCTACTGTCACTACACATTTCAGATAATCAGAAAGCAGTCAACAACACCAAGCACTCCCAAAGGTCTGATAAATCTCTGCAAGAGGTTAGAGATAAGGTTGAGAATCATTCAGAGAGACATCTGGCTTATACAAATAGCTCAAAATTTTTCAAAACATATTGCTCTTGACAGGGACCAGGCTTCTGCCAACCAATTCTTCTTGGGATGAGAATGGTCCCCAGGTCCATTCAATGCTATTCTCATTCTTTTATTCTGGTCTTCATCTGAGACTGTGCAAGGGCCATGGAATTAACTCATGCCCATGAACCTTAACTCCATGCTGCCCAGCATTATCACATTATCATAATTGTCCTAAGTGGGTTGAATAGCCCGGCTCTTCTTACCTACCCAAAATAGATGTTATCCAAAGTCAGTCAACTGCCTGTCAGTGCAGTTCCCCAGTTCATGGTGTCATGACCTCCCATGGGTATTCCAGCTGCTTTTTCCTCATGACTCCCTTGATGTACTCTGGGTACTTGAAAAGTATGAAATTAAAAAAATTGAAGTTCATGCACAGACAGCTTAAAGGGGATTTCCTCAATGTGCATTCTTTTCTGAGAACCTCATTGGATAGTACCCCTCAGGCTGATTGTGGAAAAAAACTGAACTTATACTATTTTGTTAGAACAAGTACCTTATTTAAAGGAAATTAGCAATGAAAGAACTGAGATGAGACAGATCAGATGATCTGCATTTGAGAGTACTTTGAGACAGCTCTGCAACTACCAAGAGATGAATAGATTTTAGAGGGAGAAAACAACCAGGTTGCCTGGCTTCCAAGTATAGAGTTCATAGGGCAATAGAATTGACACATCTATGTTGGATGTTTCTTGGGCCTATAACCAGGGTACTTATATTTAATTACAATTATAATTAATGTAATGCATATACATAATTAAAAATCAAATCACCCTCCCAAAGGCTTAAAATTATATACATTTATATGTACACACACACACACACACACACACACACACACACACACACACATACACACACATATTTCTTGTCCCTGTCCCACTCCCTTTGGGTTATTTTATAAACAGTTGCTACATTTATAAATGGTTGTCACCATTTATAAAATGAATTTGGAAGTGTTCTTCCCTGTCCTATTTTCTGGAAGAGTTGGTGTAGAATTGGTATTATTTCCTCCTTTAATGTTTACTAGAATTTTCCAGTGAAATCATCTGGATCCAGATAGTTCTTTTTTGGAAGAGTTTTAACTACAAAATCAACTCATTTTGTAAAGATTATCTATCTAATTTTGAGTGAGCTCTGGCAATTCACGGTATTCAAGGAATTGGTCTGTTTCTTTTAAGTTATCAAATTTGTGAGTATAAAGTTGTTTATAAGTATACCTTATTATTTTAATGTCTGTGGCATTTGTAGTGATAACCCTTCTTTTATTCTTATACAGATAATTTGTGTCTTCTTTCCTTACATCTTTGTCAGTCTTTCTAGAATTTTATTTTTTTAATAATCAGATTTTGGTTTTATTAATTCTTTTCTATTGCTTTTATGTTTTAAATGCTATCGATTTCTGGTCTTACTTTTATTCCTTCTTGCTTCTACTTGCTTTGGGATTATTTTTCTCTTCTTTTTCTAGAGCCTTAAGATAAAAGCTTAGATTATTTGATTTTTTTTCTTTCCAACATTTTCATCTCAATACTCATACCACAGTTCACAGATTTAATATGCAGTGTTTTTTAAATTTTTGTTTAGCTCAAAATATTATCTGCCTTACACTGAAGTGTGCATTTTGCTTGTTTGGATGGAGAATTTTATAAACATCAGTTAGATTCAACTGATTGGTTGTTCAGATGTTCAGATCCTCTACATTCTTGATGATTTCTTTTTATTAGTTCTGTCTATTACTAACAGAGTGTTGAAGTCTCAAACTATGATTGTGAGTTTGCTTATTAATCCTTTTAGTTCTGTCATTCTTTGCTTTGTGTTTTTTGAAGCTTTGTTTTTAGCATGTCTACATTTAGAACTGTCATTTTTTTCTTGGTAGATTGACTCATCGTTATGTAACATCTGTTCTTGGTAATTTTCTTTGCTCTGAAGTTTATTTTGATATTAATATAGTCATTTCAGCATTAATTAGAGTTTGCATGGTCTATATTGCTCCATATTTTTAAACTTTCAATCTACCCATGTCATTGTCATTATAGACAGCATATAGCTAGGTCATGTGTTTATTTATTCTGATAATCTTTGTCTTTTAATTGTTATGCTTCACTTTTTGTTTCTTGTTTCTCGATTTTTTTTGAGATATTTGAAAAAATTTTAATATTCTATTTTTATTTATCTGTTATACTTTGACTATATCTCTCTGTTGTGAGTGTTTTTCATCTGTTTTAGTGATTGTTCTAAAGAGTTTGATAAACATTTAAAATATACGGATAACTTCATGTGAGGCATAAACTTTCCCACATATAGGTTCTTTTTCCCTCTGTCTTTTGTGTGGTAGTTACCTAAACTATTATATTTGCATAAGTTGAAAATTTCATAAGACAATGATATAATTTTTCTTTCAACTACCCAATACATTTTGAAGAACAGAAGAGGAGAAAGTTAGTCTGTTATATTTGTCCAGATATTTATTCTTTCTATTGCTCTGCCTTTATTTTTGATGCCCAGTCCCCTCTAGTATCCTTTCCTTTCTGTTAAAAGAACTTTCATTAGCAATTCTTTTACAGCAGGTTTCTGGCAGCAAATTATTTTAATTTTACTTCAAATGAGAATATCTTAATTTCACCCTTACTCTGACATATATTTTGTTGGATATAGACTTCTGGATTGACAGTTTTTTTGCTTTCAACCCTTTGAAACTATTGTGCCACTTTCTTATGGCTTCTAGGGTTTATGATTAGAAATCCACCCTTCATTTAAATCATTGTTGCCTAGAAGTATTTTCTCTTGCCATTTTAAAGAATTTTTAAAATCTTTTCATTAGTTTTCTCTGGTTTTATTATGTTGTATCTAGCATGAATTTTCCTGGGTTTATCTCAGTTGCAATTCACTAAGCCTGTTATAAATGTATATCTTTTACCAAATTTTGGCCACTCTTTCTTCAAATTTTTTCTGTACCCTGCTCTTTTTCCTCTCCTTATTGGATAACATAGATGTTAGAACATTTGTTATTCTTAAGCAAGTCCCTAATACTCTGTTCATTTTTCCCTCTGTTGTTTGAACTGAACCATTTGTATTGATCTATCATCTGGTTTTCAGTCCACCCTTTGCCCTGTCATCTTCATTCTGCTATTGAACCCATCCAACAAGTGTTTTTAGTTGCAATTTTTTGTTCTAAAATTTCCATTTGATAGAATATCTTTTTCTTTATGTATGAAATTAAATATTTTTATATATTCAATTTCATTGATGAGACTTCTCCCTTTCTATTTTTTTGACAATCTTTGTTATTACTTCTTGGAGCAGATGGGCAATGTAAGCAAATAGATGGAAATCCTAAAAAAGAACCAAAAAGAAGTGTTAGAGATCAAACCCACCTTAATAGAAATAAATAATGCCTTTTATGGACTTATTAGTAGACTGGACACAGCTGAGGAAAATATTATTTGAGCTTGAGGATCTTTCAATAAAAACCTTTAAAACTTAGTAGCAAAGAGAACAAAAACTGGAAAAAAAAATAGTCTATCTAAGGACTCTGGGACAACTACAAAAGGTGTAACATAGCAGAATGAGCTAAGAGAATAAGAAAGAAAAAACAAACAAACACAGATTTTAAAAGCACAGAGAACACCAAGTAGAAAAAAAGGCAAAAGAAAATAAAACGCAGAAACCTATACAGGCATATCATTTTCTAACTAAAGAAATCAACAGCAAAGAAAAATGGAATCTCAAAAAATCAGAAAAAGAAAAAGTGAAAGAGAGAAAGAGAGGATAGCCATTTTAACTACAGAGGAAACTAGATTAAGAATTACATCCAACTTCTCTTCTCTTTAGAAACCATGCAAGTAAGAATACAGTGGAGTGAAATATTTAAAGTGTTAAGAGGAAAAAAACCACCAATCTAGTACTCTGTACATTGAAATTATCCTTCAAAAGTGAAGGAGAAATAAAAATGTTCTCAGACAAACAAAAATAGAGGAAATTTGTTACCAGCAGACCTGTCTTGCAATACATTTTATTTATTTATATTTTTTTTGGTTTTTTTTTTTTTGAGTTGGAGTCTCACTCTGTCGCCCAGACTGGAGTGCAGTGGCCGCTCCCGGCCACCGCAGCCTCGACCTGCTGGGCTCCGGCGATCCTTCCACCTCAGCCTTCCGAGTAGCCGGAATTACAGGCATGCGTTACCACGCCCGGCTGATTTTTTGATTTATTGTAGAGATGAGGTCTCGCTGCCCAGGCGGGTCTCGAACCCGCGGGTTCAGGCAATCCACTCACCTCAGCCTCCCAAAGGCGCGGGATTACAGGCTGAGCCACCGAGCCCGGCTGCAATACATTTTAAAATAATTTATTTAGAGAAAATGAAAACAACATAGATCAGAAACTGGGATCTAAGTAAAAGAAAAAAAGAGTACCAAAGAAAGATAAGGGAAGGTAAAATCAAAATTTGTATTTTTCTTATCCTTAAGTGATCTAATAAATAAGTTTTCTCAAAATAATAGCCACAATTTGTTTAATTCATGTACACACATGTATATGTCATATATATGCTTATGTATGCGTATACATAAGTGAAATGAAGGAAAAGAATAATACAAGAAGCAGAGGGAGAAACTAGAATTTGTTTTGTTATTACAAGGTACTCACACTGCCCATTATCTGGTATGTTAAAAGTAGACTTGGATTAGTTGTAAATGAATATTGCAAATTCTAAGGCAACAAGTTTTTTAAATTATTTTTTTAAATTATAGCTGATCTGCTAAGAAAGAAGAGGAAATGAAATAATATAAGATACTTAGTTAAATATCTTAAAAAGAATGGATGACAAAACTAGAAACAAAGTAATAAATATGATAGATATTAATTCGGCAATATCAATAATCACCTTTTATATCAATGGCTTAAATGTACCAATGAAAAGACAGAGATTATCAATGCTTCAGTCCATTTCTGCCGCTACAACAAAACACCTGAGACTGCCTAATTTATTAAAAAACAGAAATTTATTTCTCACAGTTTTGGAGACTGAGAAGTCCAGGTTCAAGATACTAGGAGGCTTAGTGTTTAGAGATCCAAGATGACATTTTGTTACTGTATCCTCCAGAGAAGATGGATGCTGTATTCTTACATGGCAGAAGAAACAGAGGAACAAAAAGTCCTACTTAGATTTCTCCAGTCTTTTCATAAGGGCATTAATTCATTTATGAGGATAGAGCCCTATGTCCTAATCACCTCATAGAGACCTCACCTCTTAAAACTGATTCACTGAAGATTTCAGTATAAATTTTGGAGAGGATACAAATATTCAAACTACAGAGTCAGAATAAATATAAAGTCAAGACCCAACTATACATTATCTACAAGAAAACTACTTCACATATAGACACTGAACAATTGCAAGTAAATTAATGGAGAAAAATGTAACTTGCTAACACTAATTAAAAGAAGTAAGTAGCTATACTAATTTCAGACACAGCAGACTTCAAAGCAAGAAGTTAACAGAATAAAGAAAGGTATTATATAATGATAAAGGAGTCTTCTCCAAGGAGTCATAACAATTTTTTAACATGTATGCACTTAACAGCAGAGAGTCAAATTACATGAGACAAAACACAGAGAACTGCAAGGAGAAATTAATGAATACACTACCATAGTTGGAGACCTCAACATCCCTCTATAAGGAAAAGACAGATCCAGCATGCAGAAATTCAGTAAAGACATAGTTGAACTTGTCAATTTCGATGCCTTTTAGTGCTTCTGCTGTTTTTGTTCCACCTCTTCCACATCAGCAAAACATTTCCCTTTGAAGAATTTTTTCATCTGGGGAACCCCTCAAGAAGTCACTCAAGGCAAGATCAGATGAATAGAGAGGGAGTCATGCCATTTTTGGTCAAAAACTGCTCAACGTGGTGTGGGCAGGTGTACTCATAAATCACCAATCATGAAATGGGCACATGCATTGAAAGAATCTCCAAAAATAAATTCACTAAGCTGAATGCAGCCTCTCACAACAATGCTACCTGGTCCACTGATGCTGATGGGTTTCTAGAACTTTTACCTAGTAGGAGAAACCTGGTCTACAAGGGGCCTGCCCTCCAAAAAAAATAATTCTGGGTATTTTGGGTCCCCTCATAGAATTAATTGTCATGGGTGCTGAGTGCACAATTCTGTCATTGTATTAAAATTGTATTGAATTGTACATTGTAATGATCATACCACCCTGAACTCTTTCAATCTCATCTGAATTGTACATTTTAGATGGATGAATTGTATAATATGCAAATTCTATTTGAATAGAGCTGCTATAAAAAGGTTTCTATTGGTGAAAAAGACCCGGTGCTGTCAATATTACTGTGCTTTCTGGACAATATTCACAATAGTGGAAAATGTTAAATTTCAATGAAATGTTAATAAAAATAACAGTATATATTTTCCCCATCAGAGTCACAAAACCAGTTTAAATTCAGTTTAAAACCCACTGCTTTAAAGCAATTGTTCTCAAACTTAAGCTTACAATAGAAGGAGTTTTTATAGCAGAGATTTCTGGACCCCATACTCAGTGTGGCTGATTCAGTAGGTCTGGAATAAAGTCCAATAATTTGCATTGCCAACAGGTTTCAAGTGATGCTGATGCTGCTGTTAAAAATCCACACTCCTATAAACATACTTAGAAAGGACAGGTGAGGGGTGAAAACATATTTAATCTTCATTTCCTACAGAAAGCTCTTCAAAGGAGCACATTCCATTCAGAAATCTTGGCTTTCTCCGGTTCTCATCTCTCCAAGCCCTTTTCTGGATGAGGACTATTTTATTTAACGTACCATGAATACAGAATGCCAGAATGGCCAAATTAGCTAGTCATGCCTTTCCTTGAAGTCAGGGAAAATTCAGCCAGCTCTCCTGAACACAGAAGCATGCTAGTACTGTGATGTTTTCACACCTTTGTTTGCACACACAGATAAGTTAATGATTATCACAGCTCTTTTTCACATTCAGTCAAGACTAAAAAAGTTTTAGACTTCACTACTGCTGCCCTGATTAAAAAAAAAAAAAACGAAAAAAAGAAAACCCCCAAAACAACCTCTTTTCCTTGTGGCTTCTGCAGAAAACTTAGCTGTCTGGAGTATACTCTTGGCTTCACAATTCCCAAGTCCCAGCCCCAATCTACATACTCAAAAGCAGGAGCAATTTTGTCAAGGCAATGGCAGAGAGGCTTTACATTATCCAACCTCATCATGATAAAAAATAAATAAAAAATCAGACATTTCTTCTTTGCCCTTTTTTGATCCGCTCTTACTCCAGAGCCCCCAGTTGTTCTTAATCAGCCTCCCATGGGGTTTGAACCTTCCTGCTCTTTCCACTTCCCTCCTGGATTTGGCTCCGCAGGCACATCAAATTCCTGTCTCTCCTATTTATTAGGCAGAGAACTTTTTCTCATCCTCATAGAAACTAGGCACTGACCCAAAACCCCGGTCCTGGAAGCTTATTTCTATCCCCTCAATAGGCTTATTAAACCATTTCTCCCGAAAAAAGCCAAGTCCCTTCTGAGTACAGAATTCCTGTAATGACTGCTAAAAACAGAAAACATTTCTTCTATTTATTTCTTCTGAGTCTCAGAAGAGACATTTGTTGTCATTTTAGTGACATTTCACTCTTGCCCTCAGTCTTCTGTCAGAAATGAAAGCCCCACACCAAAAAATCCAAGATGAGTGTGGAATTTGTTGTAAGCATTGCCACTTCTAATAGATTCATGGGATTCTTTGTGGTCATTCCTTCATCTACTAAGAATAACATTGTGCTGCATAAATTGTGCAGAGTGGTGGGCAGGTCAGGCCCTCCTTCCCATCTTCCTCCAGTAAAACACCTTAGAGGTCACTCTTACCCCTTTAACTGTGTTAACTGGGGATTTGCACAGCTTCACCTAACTCCCATACACAAGAGTTTGAAGGGTTGTACCCCAAGACACTCAGTGGTGGTCAGTTGAGAGTTCAGGGCCCATTTCTGAGGCAAATTCAGCAAGTGGCCCTAGGAAAACCATGGTGCACACAGGGAAGAACTCCAGCAGTGGAAAGTCCCTGTACTTTGTTATTTCAGATGTTACCAGATATTATCAACCACAGCTGTCTGTGGAGATCAAGGATGTTCCAGGCCATGTTCAAGGAGATTCTATCTTGACATGAGACAATCAACCAATAGTTGTTACTATTGCCACTTTAAACAGCTATCATTTAGATCAATAACGAATAAGAAAAAATAAAAGATTTTACTTTACCTTATTTATTTTTTCTCCAACTCCCTTTCTTTATGTACATCAGAATTTCTCATCTATATTATTTTTCTTTCGCCTGAAGAACTTCTTAAACATTTCTTGGAGGTTAAGTTTGCCAGTGACAAATTCTTTCTGCTTTTGTTTGAGAAAGATTTTATTTCTCCTTAACTTTCAAAGGGTAATTTTGCTGGATATATATGGTAGGAGCAAATTTCTCACCATGGGAGTGGGATTTAACAGATAAACAAGGGAGAAAGTTCAAATGATCCATGTGGCAATGAATTAGAAGTGGAAAAATCACTATGAATTAATGTTTAGCTTAATATAAATACAGATAGAGACACATGAAAATATATACAAATATGTGTGTTTATATGTATATATACTAACACATTAGAATATATATATAAATATATATGCATGTATATATAAGCACTACAAGGAAATATATATACATAAATTTCCTTGCTCAGTCAGCTAAGAAGGCCTAGAAGCAAGGTCACTGAAGTTTCAACAAGAACACCTTGTACCCACATCATGGTTTCTAAAACCATTCTCCAATAAAAGTATTCAAAATTTCTTAAGGAAACGGTTGATTTTAAGACTAGGGCAGAGATTATATAAGATGAGCCTAGAACATCTTATAGTGCCAGAAAATAAAAAAGTACTCAACAAAACTACAATGATGGCATATGCCAAAGGGACACAGGAGCCAGCTGGAAGAGCTCCCAATGGCCCAAGTGGCAATAATTTGGGCAAAGAAATAAAGTAGGATTGTTATAATCAAAAGTATAAAGTAAATATTCGTGAGCTTATACTGTTATAAGTAAATAATTTAATAAATATGAGTGATTTCCTTCCAATGACTGCAGTACGAAAGGAGAGAAAGGAGTGTTTTTACATTGAGAAACTTGTCAAGTGTGACCCAAACCTGGCAATCAAGGTCAACACCCACAGTGACAAGTCATGTTAATAATATGGCCCTTTGATACAATGTGATAAAAATGACGCTTACCCCTGTGTTATTTCTCCCAGAAACCAAGCACCCCAGTCTAATTATAAGAAAAATAACAGTCAAATCCTAATAGAGTACCAGCCTACAAAATACCTGACCAGAACTCCTTAATATTGTCACGACAATAAAAAACAAGAACATCCTGAGAAATAGTCACAGGCAAGAGTAGCCTAAGAAGATATGATGACTTAAATGTAATGTGGTATCTTGTAACAGAAAAAAGAAATTAGGTAAAAACTTTAAAAAATGAATATACTATAGACTTTAGTTAATAACAATGAATTGGGATTATTTCATTAATTGTGACAAATGCACATAAGTCGTTAATAATAGGGAAAACTGGGTGCAAATTATTTGGGAACTCTCTGTATCATCTTCACAATATTTTTGTAAATCTAACACTTTGTACAAATGTCAAATCTAAAATTTCAGGAAGAAATTAATGAGCAGATGTGCTGTTAGCCCTGGCCTCCCTGCAGAGACTCAGCTCCCTGTTTTTTGTTGTTGTTGTTGTTGTTTTCTTCCTGGCCATCACTTGGTCTGATGTCCTATGCACACCCATGCATAGCAATTTCCCAGTAGGATTTGGGCAACCTTTCTTCTCCAGCCTGCTCCTTTTGGTGGTTCCAAACAATATTAGCACTATCCCCAATCCCCAATCTTCCCGGCTCTTTCATCTTTTCTTCTTCCATATCCGCCCTTTTCATAGATCTATCCAAGGCCTTGATACTCTGAACTAACTGTCCCTTCTCTGTGCTACTTTGTGTAATTCTACCTTATCAGCATTGGCAAGCCTCAAGGTGTGGGCCTGCCACCCTTTCCAGGCTTGTTCTCCAGAGTTCCTCCTGCTCATTGGCTGCTCTGCTGTATAAGTCATGGGACTCTGTTTCTGTTCCTTTGTAGCATGCGCATGCTTCTGTCTGAAATTCCACATGATGACATCCACTTGCTTTTCTAAGCCCTTCCTGAAAACTCTCCTTTCCACTTAACCTCCTGTAACTCCACACACTCAAAGTGGATTACTGCTTTCTGAAGTCCCCCAAATCTGCATATCTCTTTCTCCCTCTAAAAGTATTTAATTTTTCCTACCAATAATGCACTATATCACACACACACATCTAGGTTGCCTTTTGGGCAGGATCATCTCTGCATCATGTATGAACCTAACAGGCCACTCATTTTACATGGTGGACACTAGGGAAGAAATGCATGAGTGATCATGATCTATCACAGAAACAAAGAACTGAGTATTACATGTTCTCACTCATAAGCGAACCCTGAACATTTATCGTAATACAGTAAGTAAGGGATTGACAGTAGCACGACACTGCCAGCGGAGGCACATAACATCAGTAAGGGTACCTGATCTCAACCCAGGTGAAGTGGAGACCAAAGAGAGCCCACACCTGTATGATGACCACTTGTATACCTAAATCTGAATCGTGCCCCACATCTTTAAAATAAAAAAAGAAAACAGAAGAAATGCATGAGTGAATGAATGAACAAATGAATAAATAACATTCTAGAATCAAAAGCAATCTCAGAGCTTATCAATTCCAGTCCTGAGTGCCTACATACTATTGCAAAAGTGAGGAAGACCCTCAGAGAAAGGAAACAAGTCAGTCAAGGTTACACCCCTTATTTATGGCAATGTCAGCATCAGATGACAGCTGAGTTATTGCAAAGAAAATGTCAGGCCTGGAACTGTAGAACCAGTTTGAAATCCCAGCTCTGAGTTTTCATGATTGATGCATAAACAATAAAAAATGTTAACAATGATTAAGTTATAATTATGTGCAGGTACTTTTCCAGGAGCTCTAAGTGATCTACCTCATTTACTCTTCAAACAGTCCTACAAGTTAGAGTTGTTTTTGCCCCTACTTTATAGATGACCCAAGTCTTAGAGAGATTAAGCAACTTTTCCATACCATGCCACTTGTTAAATGTGTGAGAAAGGTTTGAACCTAGGCAGTTGCACATGAAATGCCACACTTTGAACCAACATATTAAGTCACTCCAACTCTCTTGAACTCAATTTTAATCTCTGTAAAAACAAGTGTAATTATAGCCATTTTCATGGCATACAACATATATAAGATAGACACAGAATATGCAGCATTCTCTATCATTCATTGAAGACTCCTGAAACATGACTATTTGCCTCAGCTCTTGCATCTAACGGCAATTTGGCCAGAAGTACACTGCTTCACCTCTCTGTGCCTCGGTTTTACATCAGGAAAAAAAAGTTTGACCAAAAATATTTAAGGTTTCTTGGTAGTGTGTCCCAGGCATCTTCATGCTGGGTATTCTGGTCTGGATCTGCTAATATCTAGTTTGCTTTATGCTGAGTCATAAGAGGCTTGAAATGCTATGCCATATGCATGGTGAACTGGTTCACTGACATGCCAGGCTTGCTTCAAGCTTTACACATGAGAGCAAAGTATCTCTAAAATGCCCTTTCAGTGTTTATTATCATTTAGTGTAGGGATCGTTATTGGAAAAGAGTTGTTCTTTGTTTTTTAATACAAAAATTATTTAGCACAATACTATCCACGTTATTAACATTAGAACTTAGAAATATGCCTTTGAGATCACTCCATAAAGTACAAATAAATATGCTTCTTTATTTGTAATACTTACATAGTATATAAAATATTAATATGCTAAAATTTACTTTGTTTCTGGCATTTTAAATTAAATATTGTTTGAAATGTTTTTCTTGCTTCAACATAGTTTTATAACCTAGTGGTTGCTTAAAATTTTATTGTATTGAAGTACTATAATTTATTAAAATTAAATGTTGGGTATTTAGGTTATTTCCAATTTTCCTTGGATTTAAATGCAAACTTATAAAACCCTGGCTTTCTGGGCTAGATTAGGACATCTAAGATTGGCAATAAAATGATGTCCAGTTTTTCAGATTCTGAATGAAAGGCACTGTTATCTCCCAATAGTGAGGTTCTCTGTGACAGACCTGAAAGCTCAAGTCTCATGGACAAAGAGTTGGTGTATAATAATTTTAAAAATTTATTTCATCATCTGTTCAATTTCTCTAAATATTTATTTCAGGCTTACTGTGTTCTAAGCACTCTTATAGGTTCTAGTTATATGGGCAGAATGCATTTCCCTACATTATGGAATTCATAATCTGTTAAGGAAGATAGTATCACAGTAAAACAGACATATATGAGGAAGAATGCATTTGAGAAGAATCTAGCTATGTATGAATTACTTTATATGCACTTAACTTGAGCAAGTTATGTATCCTCTCCTATACCTCAGTTTTCCCATCTGTAAATAAAAATAATAGTCAATAGCTATAAAATGCTTAGAGAGTTTTTGGAACATAATAGCACTCAATATAATTTAGCTATTACTGTGTACTAATTTTTCATTGCTGCATAACAAAATACTACAAAATTCAATACCTTAAAACAAGCATTTGTTATCTTCCATAGATCTGAGAGTCATGAATCCAGAAACAGAGTAATTAGGTGGTGTCAACATCAAGGTCTCTTATCAAGCTGTAGTCAACACAAGTTGTTGACTTGTATTGCAATCATCTCAAAGCTTGAATGGGGCTAGAGGATCTGCTTCCAAGATGTCACTGACATGACTATTGGCAGGAGACCAGAAGACCTCAGTTCCTCATCCTGTGGGCTTCTCTGCAGAGCTACTTGAGTGTCCTCACAACATGGCATTCAGCTCTCTCTGAGAGAGAGAGAGAGAGAGAGCAGATGCCTTTTATGACCTAGTTTTAAATGTCACACATCATCACCTCTGCCCAAATCTACTTGTTAAAAACAAGTCACTGAGTCTTACTTTCATTTAAGGAGAGGAGGATGAGGGTCTACTTTTAGAAGAGCGTCAAAGAGTTTGTGAACATATTGTAAAACACCACATAGATGCAGAAGGACCATTCACAGTGCCCACAGTGCCTCTCAGTATAATGATGTACACCAAAAAATCACTCTAGAATGTTCATTTACTGAGATGGCTTTGGTCAACCTTATCCTATTTCTGCAAATTCAGACCATCTTCATGCAGAGAGTAATTCTTTTGGCTCTAATTGCACATTAAATCAAAGCAAGCAATAGATCGATGATTTTAAAACCCAAGCCAATTGCAATTTTTTTTGTATATAACACTCACATTTCTTTATCTTAGTCAAGAAGCATTTATTATCGACCCTTGAATGTCAAAAATTCGTATATATATTTTGGCTCCCAAAAAACTTAACTACTAATAGCCTAATATTGAGCAGGATCTTTACCAATAACATGAACAGTGAATGAAGACATAGTTTATGTATTATATACTGTATTCTTACAATGAAGTAAGCTAGAGAAAAGAAAATGTTACTAAGAAAGTCATATAGGCTGGGCTCGGTGGCTCAGTCTGTAATCCCAGCACTTAGGGAGGCCAAGGCGAGTGGATTACCTGAGCCCATGGGTTCAAGACCAGCCCAGGCAACTTGGCGAGACCTTGTCTCTACAATAAATTAAAAATTAGCCGGGTGTATAACGCGTGCCTGTAGTTCCAGCTACTTGGAAGGCTGAGACAGAAGGCTTGTCAGAGCCCATCAGGGCGTCGCTGAGTGGCTGTGAGTGTGCCACTGCACTCCAACCTAGGAGACAGAGTAAGACTCCAACTAAAAAAAAAAGAAAGAAAAAAGAAAGAAAGAAAATCAAACGGAAAATAAAGTATATTTGTGGTACTGTACTGTATTTATCAATACCAAAAGTTTGTTATCTGTTTATAAAATGAATTGTCTGTCTGAAATGGTGGCAACCGCAGCCACAGATCTCAGTCTACCGTAGATATCAAGCAATTCATCCTTCTTATAATGTCATGACTTGTCTATGCTTTGGAGGAACATTTCTAGCGTCACTAGTGGCATTTCGTATGACTTCCATGGTGTTAGTCAATGTATATGATACTGCACTAAGCATGACGAAAAATACATAAGAATCTCAAGAAATCACTTTTTACTGTAATACATAATGTACTGGAGAGATTAACTGCCATGCTAAGATGATTAATGTCACATAGCATTTTAAACCAATATTTGCAACATTTGAGCTCACTGCAATAGCAACAGAAGGTGGCTACAAAGTTATTATAGGAGTACAGTATGTACTAGAGTTAATTTTATGAAGTTATTTAATATTGCATTCTAACATTTGTTTAAACTTTTGTGTGCATAAGTTTTGATAAAATTTAACTTTTTAGATTATATATAATTTCTGCTAGTAAATGATAAAATATAATTAGTATCTATATATATTTTATGTATCCATAACATATCTAGAATTTTTTGTAATTTTTTCAAGTTAATGCAAATCTCCAAAATATTTCCAATATATTAATTGAAAAAAAAAGCCCTCATATAAGTGGACCTATGCAGTTCATACTTGTGTTGTGCTAGGGAAAATTATACAGTGTCCTGAGGGATGGAGGGTAGGCTGACACTGAAAATCCACAGCAACAGACTAAAGGCAACTTCCAAATCCACTGGGCCAGGTCAGGCAATTCCTAGAAAAGCCTCTCCAGTTCTCCCCACTGCTGTCTGGCTAACTTTACCTGGCCTTTGGTTTTCTGATATGCTTGTCCTCTTCAATTATGTTAGTCTTTGATCAGGAGAATTCTGACCAGTCTTTTTGTTTTGTTTTGTTGTTTAAATTCATATATTTATAAGATGTCACATCCTTGTCATAAATGATCTTTAATCTTTATTTAAACTCTGATAAACAAGTATTAGTAGTCCTCATTGTAAATGAGAAGACTGTGTCTCAGAGAAATCAAGATCACAAGATCACACAACAATAGAACTAAAGTTCAAAGCTAGACTGGCTGGCCTCATATCCTGTGCTTTTCATGAAGTTGCCATTCCTTGGAGTTTCATTTCAGAACTTCAAGACTACAAAACTCTGCAGTCTTCCCACAGGCATTATCCCTGGTTGTGTCAGTTCCTTTTTCAAGCCTTTCCCAGAAGACTTTTTCACCCCCATCCACAACAATGAGATGTCACCCACATACAGGGTTGACAGAAAAATACAGAATGTTCAGTTAAATTTGCATTTCATGAAAACAGCAAATCATTTTGCTGGTATAAATTAGTCTCAGGCTATATTTCATATCCTGGTACATACTTAAGCTACAAAGTAGTTTATTGTTTATATGAAATGCAAATTGAACTGGGCACACAATGACAACAGGCTAAAATGCATACAAGTCTCTCTCTTTCTCCTTGCCAGCTCTGTAGATCTATGGAGATTACAGGGTTTCTGATTTCTTCACAAAATCAGTGTGGATGTCAGGCCAGATTATGAAAACTTCCAGTAGTGTGCCTCTCCTGTGAATAACTAAGTCAGATATCCAGGAAGTTGAAGCTTTTGATAACCCTAAAATGGCATGTGCTTAGCTGTTCCACTAAGAGTGAATACAAGAGAGTTAGATGTTTCTCCCTCTGTTAGGTTAGAAGTGATTTTAATGAGGAGACCAGGTTCTGTGTGGATCAGTTATAACAAAGTCTTCGCCACAAACTAATGTTCTTTTATCACCTATAGGCCTTTAAACAACCCCACTGCCATTTTATGAGTAATGACCTTGGGTCAAAGCCACATGGTGGGCAAGTCTACAGCAACCCCAAATAAAGCAGTCTCTATGAAATTAAAGTTTGCTCTTGGTATCAAAGTTGGTCAGGATAAATGAACACCCCTGCTGTCCTACAAGGTGCTGTCCCTAAATCCTGGCTGAACTTTCCATCTTCAAGTGGTATCTGAAGAAGTGGGTATGAACCTCCCAGAAGGCTCAGCAGGCTTTCAAGACACATGCATGTTTCCAGGAAAAAAATCCACTGAAAACCCCTTAGGGAAAAATGCCAAAATCCTGGGGTGCATTCCACTCCATGTCCTGTATGACCATCTCTTGCCTCCTGCCACACTGGTCTTTCAGATCCCCCCAAAGAGCCAGAGCCTTCCTACATATGATTTCCTTTCCTGAACTGCTTTTCTCCTTTCTTCTAGAGAACACCCACGGGCAGTCCATGTAGCCGCTGAACTATGATTTCTTAAGGGAGGCCTTCACTGAGGTCTACCCATTAGTACTAAGTCAGCTTTGCCAGTCGTATGTTTTCATAGCCTCTGATACAATTGTGTTTAAGTAATTCTTAATATGATGATGTATATAACTCTAGTTTTTCTGGTATATTTTTAGTTCACTGAAGGCAAGTATCAAGCCTCTTTTGTTCATCATGCATCCCTAGCACTTAGAACTATATGCATGTTGATGTGCTCAATGTACGTAATGAAATAAAATGGTAAAATGTACATGTCAATGGAATAAAATAAATGGAACCTTCTGATACTGTAGGCTGGGCACTCCGAAAACCCCTCCAGCTCTCCTCTCCTGCCTTCCTATTATTACCTTGAGTCTTCCTGACTGCAGTCCTGGACTGCAATGACTTTGTCTTTTCACTTTTTGTCCTGTTGGATTGGAAAAAAAAAGCCTAGGGCTTCCCCTTTCTCAGTTGACTTACAATACTTGGAATGCTGCCACTCCCTAGGTTTACTATGTCCCTGATCCCCTACAACCTTAATGATTAGTAAAGGACATCTGGTATAAAGAAGGAAGAACACATCTCACTTCAAAATATCAGACTATCCTTTTTTCTCTTAGCACTACCAAGCTCTCTTTTGTCCTCTGATCTTTTCTCAGATAATATGTGCACTCTGCACCATCTCTCCCAAATCCACGACATACTACCTGCTGTTGGCATACTTGTAGCATTGATAAACTTCAGCTGAAGCCCATTAACCCTGGGGTCAAGCAGCTTCTAGTAGTAACAAGATGATATATTGATAACATTTGATTTGACAATAAGTCTGAATTTTGTTTCACATGTTTTTATTTTTTTGTCTATGAATATTATGGAATTGTATTTTAACAACTATATACAGTACTTTAAAATTTTTATTTCAATAATCTGCAAATCATTTTAATATTCATAAAGTCCTTTCGATTTGTCCTGGTCACTTTGGTGGCCACAAGCTACATGTTGCTGCTTGAATTTAAATATATATATATAAAATGAAATAAAATTAAAAATTCAATTTTCCTCAGTCTCACTAGCCATATTTCAGGTGCTCAGTCACCACACTGGCAACTATACTAGCCAGGGTGGACACAGGACTTTTCCAACAGTCCAAATAATACTTTTTAAAAAATAGCAGATGGTAAATAAGAGTTTGCCTTGCTTTTGCCTCCCAATGCCCTGCAGGATTGTCTGTGGTGGGACTTTCTACATGCTGCAGGCCCCACTCAGAGCTTTGTGCCTCCACTGTGGCTTCCCCTCACCAGGAACCACTACCACTGTGGCACAGGATTGCTGCTTTCATTCATTGCCCTACAGATGGCCCCAGGTGCTGGCCTTGGTGATCTGCTCAGTCCTCTTACGTGTGATTTCCACCAAACAGACCAAGCTCTTACTTCAATGGATTTACTCTTTCAAATTCAAAGTATGAGAGAAATTGATCCAGACAAAACTCTTCAACAATTTCCTTAAGTCAAAATTTGCTTATCCTGTGGCAGAGAAGGACTAGAAATAGTTAAAATTATTCTTTTTAAGAACCTGGAAACAGCCGTGCTGTCCGTCAAAAGAGGACTGGATTAAAGAAATGTGGTACATATACACGATGGAATACTATGCAGCTATAAAAAAGAACAAAATCATGAATTTCACAGCAACCTGGATGGAACTAGAGTCTATAATACTGAGTGACCTCTCACAGAAACAAAGATCCGAGTATCACATGTTCTCACTCATATAATGGACCTTAAACATCCAATGCAATACTATATGAAAATGACTGACCGTACTGGGAAACTATGGTGGGGGGAGGGAGATGGGATTAACAGTAGCAAATATCTGTCTGGGTACGGGGAAACATCCTATATCAACAGGGTGCCTGAATGAAACGCACTTGTATACCTAACCCTTAACTGTACCCCACAACTTCACAATAAAAAAAAAAAATCAACCTGCAAGCTCCAAACGTGCTAGACACGGGACATGAGAAAACCAAATAGCCAGGAGCCACATTCCTGTAAGTGCAAGATAGTAATCGATTCACAACCTTACTCCTTCCCATCCTCTCTTTGTGAAGTTATTGGTTTACAACCTCTGCTTATCATGTATATCTTGGAAACAATTTGTTACTGAAAATCGGGTTTTGCTAAATGCAACCTTGCAAATTCAAAAAAAAAAAAAAATGTATAGCCATACAACCTGACCCCTTCCCTTACCTAAACTAACATATAAAACCCTTCTCTTCTTTCTCCGGGTTGCTCAGCCTTGGAACATTAGCCCACTGAGTCGCACCAGTGCCAATAAAACGCTGCTTCCTAAGATAGCCTTGGTGTCACGGCCTCTCTGTTTTTCCACAACAATCCCAGAATAATAACCTTCTTCTGGAAAACAAAGGAGCTGGAAGCTGAGAATAGTGATATCCATTCTTCTTACTGAACATGCAGTGAGGCTAAAACAGAGCATACTGCAGCTGTGGACACCTCCCATTCCCACTACATTCCACATGCTGCCTCCATCTGATACCTTTCACCTGACACAGCAGACAATGCATCCTCTTGGGAAGTGTCTTCCTAGAAAAACTTTCCTCCTACTCTCTTCTGCTCTCAATCATCCTCTCTTTTCATAAATCACCTTCTGTCTTGGAAAGAAAACAAAAGAGCTATTTATTCCTCATGCATATGAAGAGATAACTGCTCTGGGATGGATGGACAGATGGGTGGATGGATGGATGCATATGGATAGATGAATGAATAAATGGATGGTGGATGGATAAAATGAATGAATCTCCAGGTTCTATTACCTGACAGGAATTCCATAAGCAATCAATCTGTTTGCATATACAGTATGAACACACACATGCACCAGGCTCCTCCCAAGTCTTGGGCATATATTGCTCCACAGAAAGAGAGAGAGAAGGAAGAAACATCCCCACCAATCTTACAACCTATGAAGGAAATACAAGAGGGCAGGTTGCAGTTTGCCTGCATCTCTCATTACAAATTTCTGGGGCTCTGGCCTCTACTTGAACTTTGAGGCCAAATGGAAAACACAGCCTCAACTTTTCCTATTCCCTATTGGTATGCAAAACCAAACTGTTTAGAAGGAAGCAGGATTGATGACAAGACTCAGACCTCTACTTGTATAACAAGAGAATTGTCTTCATTTGCATGGCAAGATATTTGTGCTGACTATTGGCCCTTCCCTACTTGCTCTTCCTACCTACTTTGCTTAGTCCAGTGCCTAGACAAATGGGGAGCAGCCGGACCCCAGAGTAATTCCTGACCCTTGTAAAAACTGCACAGGTCTGGATGTGAAAGGAGACTGGGCAGAAACTGTTGTCCCTATGTAAGTCATAAGTTTAAAGAATAATTAAACTAGAGGGGATGTTATCATAGGACAGAAAATGTGATGGACCATGGTTTCATTTATGTAAAGGCAGTGAGTGACTACAGGTTCAAGGCAAGTGACTATGGGTGAGTTCAAAGGTAGTGGCCATGCACTCAAGAGCAGTGACCATGGGTTTAAGGATAGTGATCATGAGGTCAAGGTAGGTGACCAGGGATTCAAGAGTAGTGACTATAAATTCAAGGGTTGTGATCATGGGGTTAAAGGTGGTGATCATGAGTTCAAGAGCAGTGACCATGGGCTTAAGGGTAGTAACCATGTGTTCAAGGATGGTGACTATGGGTTCAAGGATGGTGACCATGGGTTCAAGGACGGCTTCAAGGGTAGTGATCATGGGTTCACTGGAAGAAGAGAGATGCCTTTCAGTACAGCTGAAGAGAAGAATAAAAAAAACCAAACAGCTTTTGAGTATTCTCTGGAGACTGGAATCCATAAATTAGTAGTGACACCAGTCTGAGTAGATTGGTGCTCAGAAGCATGTGTGAGGACATAGAGAAAAACATTTAGATAGGTTGAGATGCAGCAGGCTGCTACATTTTAACTTGCACTACAACTCTTTGATTTGCCCCTATCTGAACTGTACTCCTTCAAGAGCCCCAACTGTTTGCATGTAGAGAAAACTAGAATCGCTGCGTTCAAGGGTTCAAACTAATTGAAAGTGTATTCTTATCTTTTTATGCAAATGATCTTTGTGAGGAGAGCTAAGCCTCTCTAATATCCTCCCCCTTCTTCATTTTCTGAGATGACACCTAGGAATAGGAGGTGAGGTGTGTGCAGAGGAGTACCTAAATGAAGATGGCTTTGATTTGAAGTGCCAACACCCGCATACTAGTGGATCTGGCTTTTTGTTTACATCTGCCAAAGAACTCTCAATGGCTGTGTGTGGTAGTTTATGGCTGTAATCTCAGCACTTTGGAAGGCTGAGGTGGGAGGATTGCTTGAGGCTAGGAATTCCAGACAGCCTGGGCAACATAGTGAGATCCCATCCCTACACAAAATTTTAAAAGTAGCCAGGTGTGGTGGTGTATGCCTGTAGTCCCAGCTACTCAGGAAGCTGAGGTGAGTGGATTGCTTGAGTCCAAGAGTCCGAGTCTACAGTGAGCTATGGTTGCTCCACTGTGCTCCAGCCTGGGCAACAGAGCAAGACCCTGTCTCAACAACAACAATAAAGAACTCCCATGATTTGGTTTTTGGTTTTGTTGGCTAGTGGGTGGATACTAAGTGATTGTTCACTGTTATTGGAGATGGAAGAGAAATTGTGTTTGCTGGGTGAGTTGGGAGGTAGGTTACTGACCTTGTCTCTATAGGTCAGAGTGCTGGGAGGTTGAGGATCCCAGGGAGATGTTAGGATGAGGTTCCATGATAGCAACTCTTGTGTTCAGATTCAGATTTGTGGCTTCCCCTCTTTTTCATATGCTTAAATGTTCCTTTTCCCTTCTCATCACCTGGAAATACATCAAAACCCCACCTGCCCTACCTAATTCCCTTCCATCCTCTTCATTTCAGGGGATTTGTTCTATTTGGGATTCCATTAGTAATGTGCAGGATGAAAACAAAAAATGTATTCTGGCCTCCATTTTTCATCATGGCTTACTAAAAACTTTGAAAATTGTAAAATATATCTGTAGTTGTGTTGGTTGCAGCCTACAGGTGTTGCTAATTAGTGTTGTAATTGTTCATCCTTCCTCAATTTCAGTTTTTACTTTTGCCCTAAGCCATGTATTTGCTACAAAGTTGTCTTAATTTTAAGTTTCTATGCAGTAAGAATTTGGGTTCTCTTCCTTGGAGATTTATGGAGATGTCCTTTATATCCTAATCATAGTCTGTTTTATGACTATTCCTGCGGTATCTACAAAGAATGCATACTGATCTGTATATTTTATGTGAAAAGTTTCAAAATCCTCCCTTTGAGAGTTCTTCTTTCTTCTTTTGGGGTCATATTTAGAAAAGCTACTCTCTCAAGATTATATAAAGACTAATTTATATTGTTTTAGGACATAGTGTTTTCAGGTTTTATATCTGAAATTTTAATCAACTTTAAATTAAATACCACACGAGATAAAGATTTATATCTATTCTTTTCCAGTTGGCTATCCAGTTAACCCTGGTTTCTAAAGTGTCAAGTCATTGTCACCTCTAACTCAATTTCATTCTGGGAAAAAACCTATCAATACACTTGTGTCTATTTCTAAACTCCATAATGTTTTCACATATATTAATAGAATTCCTCCTCATTACACTTATTTAACAATTTCTTAGTTACTAGTACTTATGCTTCTAGCATTTTGTTAGGTTTTTTAAAAGTAGTCTTGAGGTCCATTTGATTGGAATTGTTTTAAATATATGGAAAAATAGAATCAACATCTCTCAATAATATCTTTCCACTGAGATATTTAAAAGTCAGTCCCAAGTCACTGATGTTTATCATAAAACTTCCCTTCAATTTCCCTGAAATAAATGTGCTCTACAGGAATATTAATGATGAGATAATATTTTATATAGTGGTAAAAGTGGAATATATTCTATACATACTGCCTTCTCCTTAAATTTTACCTAAGTCTTTTTTTAGATGAACTGGAACTATTTTCTCATTAATAGTCATAAATTTGAAGTGATCCCAAGAGACCAGTGGACCTTGTATCTAATTTCAACCCTCCCCCCAAAATGAATTAAGATCAATTTCTCTAAATTCCAAATTAGCCACCTGCCAACATTTAATGGACTTAGATCTAACACTTATGCTCTGTAGGTCAACTCATTTAGTTACCAGAATGTACATTTTTGCAACTAATTTATCTTGGAAGTTTCATTAGGAAATGGCATTGCTTAAAATTAATCATTTTCTGAATGAATTATTGGAAGGCTTTATGGTCACGGTGGGTGACTGTAAATACTTACTTAGAATGTTCTCAGAATCACTGCAGCTACACTTTATGATTGAGAACTGGCCCCTATTTGTCCTGTGTTTCAAGCATATCAGAACTGTTTTCTTAGTCCTGCTCAAATGTGATTCTTTGTTCTACTGGTGAGTAAGTAGCGAATGGCCTTTTTTTTAGGAAAAAAGGAGATACTCTGGATCGACACAGTTCTACAAAAACATAACTTGGGAGAGCAGAATACAATTTTTTTAAAATTATGGTAAAACACTCATAGCATTTAACAGCTTTACCACTTTTAAGTGTATAGTTCAGTAGTGTTGAGTATAATCACATTGTTATGGAACCAATTTCCTTTTTTTTTTTCATCTTACAAAA
Organism: Cephalopachus bancanus; assembly: GCA_027257055.1. NCBI lineage: Eukaryota > Metazoa > Chordata > Mammalia > Primates > Tarsiidae > Cephalopachus > Cephalopachus bancanus. The sequence continues at coordinate 7,553,773 of JAPVLO010000113.1, forward strand.
CTGAAACTCTGTATCCATTAAATAAGTCCCCATTACACCTTCCTTCAGCTCCTGGAAACCACCATTCTACTTTCTATGAACTTGATTACTCTAGATAGTTCATTATAAGAGGACTTACACAGTATTTGTCTTTTGTGATTATCTTATTTAACTTAGTATAATGTTTTCAAATTCCATCTATATTGTAGCGTGTCAGAATTTCCCTTTTTAAGGATGAATAATACTGTGTGAACATACTATATTCTGTTTTTCTATTTATCTGACAATTGCTTCCACCTTTTGACTATTGTGGATAATGCTATTACTAACATGGGTGTACAAATATTCTTTAAGATATCTGCTTTCAAATCTTTTGGCTATATATTCAGAAATGGCATTGCTGGATCTTTTTTTAATTTTTTGACAACCACTATACTGTTGCACCATTTCACATTCCCACCTATAGTGCACAAGGATTCCAATTTCTCTACATTCCCTCCAACACTTATTTTTGTACTTGTTGTTTTTGATAGCAACCATCCTAATGGGTGTAGATGGTAGTTCATGTGGTTTTGATTTACACTTTTCTAGTAATTAGTGATGTTAAGCATTTTTTACATGTGCCTGTTGGACATTTTATATCTTCTTTGAAAAATATCTATCCAAGTTTATTTCACATTTAAAAATCAAGTTGTTTGTCTTTTTTGTCATTGAATTGTAGGGAGTTTTTTATATTGTGGATATTAATTCCTTATTAAGGATAAGATTTAGAAATAGTTTCTCCTATTTCATGGGTTGCTTTTTCACTCTCTTGATTGTGGCCTTTGATGCACAGAAGTTTCTAATTTTTATGTAGTCCATGTTATTTATTTTTACTTTAGTTGTCTGTGCTTTTGGTGTTCTGCCCAAGAAATCATTGCCAAATCTAATGTCACAATACTTTTTCTCTGTTTCCTCTAAGAATTTTATTGTTTCAATTTTATGCTTAGACCTTTAGTTCATTTTTTGTTAATTTTTGCATATGGTATGACTCAAAGGTTCAATTTCATTCTTTTGCATGTGGATATGCATTTTTCCAACATCATTTGTTGGGAAGACTGTCTTTTCCCTCATTGAATAATGTCAGCTCCCTTGTCAAATATTATTTGACCACTTATGTAGGGTTTATCTGGGGCTTTCTATTCTAGTTCATTGGTCTATATGCCAGTACCACACCATTTTGATAACTGTAGCTTTGTAATAAGTTTTGAAATCCGGAAGTGTGAGGTTTCCAACTTTGTTCTTTTTCAAGATTGTTTTGGCTATTATGGGAGGCTGCACTTTTAGTAAGTGATGAAAAGGCAGCCCTTTTCTCTGGGATGCATCCCTGCACAGAGCATCCTGCATGCTGAGCAGAGGTGGCTCTTCATCTGAGAAACCAAGTGAAGTGTTGCACATTCAGATATGGAGGCCCTGCCACTCAGAAAATACTGCCTGAGGGACATAGAACCCAATTTTTTTTTAAACTTGATCAATTCTTCCCATTAATGAGGCCAGAGTGTCAGAACTTATGACTATTCCTCTGTGATTAGACATTGAAATATATAGTTGCTTTGACGTTGTATAGATGGGCTTTGATTTCTCTTTGCTTTTCTGTGGCTTCCATGGTTTACGTTGAGGGGTACTGCAGAGAGCCACTAGCAGCATTTGTTAATTATTCTTGCTGTAGACGGTTGGTGAGGATGTGAACTCCTCACTCTAATCCATAAGAGAAAACTCTGCCTGACATTAGTGTTCTGGAACTAATATTATTCTCAAGCACTGCTTTTATACATGAACTCTGCAGTTGAAACTCTTGACAATCTTGTAAATAGAATTCCTTATCTATTTTGATTGGCACCTGAGAGACTTCTAGGTAAATGTGCAACCCAGTTTTAGCAATTGTGCAGGACTTACTGGCATATATTTTTGAGTATCAACTTTAGCCAACTCTATTATATTTCAGTGGCATTCACACTATTTTGAATGAAAAAGGGTTTGCATGTATAATTTATTTTGTAAAATACAATAAGAGGACATATATATCATTAAGTGTTATTTGGCTGCATTTAACAGAAACTTGATTCAACTCACTTTAAGTAAAAAAAATGGTTTTATTGGCTCATAAAACTAAGAGAAATAGCTGGATCCAAGGTCTCAAAAGATGTTATCAAAGCTGTCTCTCTCACTTCCTGCTTCTGGCTCTAACTTTTGTTTCTGCTATGCTGGCCACATTCTCATCCCATCAGGTGGCAAATTTGCCCCAGAAAAATCAACTTGTCGACCACCTTCTCAGCAATTTCAGTGGATTGAGAACAGCTCCTCTCTGGTGACTCCAGCCTGAATCCCAGGAAGGAAGGGCTCTCAGTGGCCTATCTTGGTCCATGTGGCCACCCCTGGGTCAATCACTATGGCAGGAGGAGGCAGTGTTTTGGGTAGCAGGTCTGAGCCACGTGGCTCCCCACAGCTGGGAGTGGGAGTCATAACACTAGACTCATATGAAGTAATAACTTCATAGACTGGGCCTGAAGGTTGTGAAATTGGAATGCTACTGACAAAAAGAGAAGAACAAAATGTGGAGCAGGAAAAAATTACTGATTTTCTCTACAACATTCCTAAAAATATTTCTCAAGAGTAACAACTCATTCCCCTTAATATAGAAATCTCTTAAACAATGTTCTCACCAGGTGTTCTCACTAGTTGTCCTTTGAACACATCTCAGAATAGAAAACTCACTACCTTTAGTTGTCTTCCATTCTAATGTTGGACACAGCTAGTTTTCGGAAAAATATTCTTCATTTCAGGCAATCTGAGAATCCCTGAAATTTCTAAGAAATTGTCTTAACTCTGCTCATCAGAACACTATAAAATAAAAGTGTAACCTCATCTTCCCCAAAGGGTGATTCAAATGTTTGCATCCATTTCAACAAGTCTTTTTATATTTCATGTTCCACCTTTCCAGTGCCTTTTGAAAACTCTGAAAACAATCCCCATTTGAGATCAAGGTTATTCTTTCATCCCAGTGGACTTCAGTGATCTTTTAGACTTCACCAGCCACCAGAGTCTTCCTCCCCATATATTATAACATTAATTAATTTAATAACTCAAATGGGAAATGGTTTTCCAATACTGATTAAAATCTGCTTCTTACTCCTATGTTAAGCCCAAAATTGGGTTAATTTTTACTAGTCACATTATGATTTGGGGTAATAGTAAGCTTAACAGTAAGTAGCTACCTTTTGCTGAGTGCCGAGTTCTTTACTGAGTTTATCTATAATCCCTGTAATAACTATCTAGATGAATTATTATCATTGTTGCTATCCCATTTTACAAATGAGGAAGCTTAAACTCACTTTAAATATCTTAGAAAGTCCCAAAGTAAATCAGTGGTCAAATTTAGTATTTGAACTCAGATATCTTTGACTTCCGAAACCAAGTTCTTTACATCATACCCCATGTTTCATGGTTGTGGGCAACCGAGACCATTTAATCTGTCTCATTTGAACTGCTCTTGATTGCTGTGTCCACACTCTTTACTTGTGCGATGCATTTGGTGCTCATCTTAGCATGGGCTGTGTAGAAAACAGTTAACATAGTGGGCCTGAGACTGTTACACTTAGGAAGGTTTATTTGCAAGGTTGTCCAATGACAGGCACATGGGGTCTTGGATTTTGGGAGGGTTTCCACTGTTCCCTGATTATAATGCCTCACTGTGCCTAAACTGTTTGTTCAAACAATATGGTTTATGCAGAACATATGCTTTCCTTCCTGGTGTGGAATTTTGGTATGTGTTAGGCAGTCCACCATAAAAACTCTGGGCGTTGAGTCTTTAATGAGCTTCTCTGGTAGACATTGAACACATTTTGTCACATTTCATAGCTAGATGAATTAAGTGCATTTGGTGTTTCCTCTGGGAGATGACCCCTGGAAACTTGTGCCTGGTTTCTTCCAGATTTCACCTGATACGCCTTTTCTCCTTGCTGATTTTGCTTTGTATTCTTTCACTGTAATAAATCATAGCCACAGTACAACTACATGTAGAGTCTACTGAGTCCTCCTAGGAAATCACTAAAGCTGAAGATGGTCTTGGAAGCCCCAAAACAGGAGTTCATATTTGTTCTTGTTAAATTTAATTATAATATGGCTATTTAGAATTTTCTCAATCTGTTTTTTTAAATATTTAGCTCAGCTGGGCATGGTGGCTTGCTCCTGTAATACCCGCACTTTGGGAGGCAGAGGGAAGAGGATTGCCTGAGCCCAGGAGTTAGTGACCAGCCTAAGCAACTCGGCTAGACCTCATCTGTATAATAAATCAAAAAATTAGCCAGGTGTGGTGGTGCATACCTGTAGTTCCAACTGATTGGAAGGATGAGGCAGAAAAATTGCCTGAACCCAGCAGGTCAAGGCTGCGATGGCTGTGAGCGTACCATTGCACTCCAGCCTGGGTGACAGAGTGAGAATTCAACTAAAAAAAAAAAAAATAACGTTATATAAATTCTTTCAAGATTTTAATTTTATTTCCTGATAAGAATTTTTAGTAGAAGGGTTGAAACACAGTACCGTGTTTGTCTCCTGATGCCTCCTCTGAGTCGAAGCTAAGCTATTAATCACAATGCTAGGACAGAGTTGCTAAACAAAATTTTCTACAAGTAGTATTTAAAAGAACATACTTCATTATATTGTTCTCGAGAAGTTCCTAAGAGATTTTGTCACTTATAAAATTAAACCATATTGTCCAAAGCATTTTCATTCTTTATGTAGTTATATTGCATTTTTTAAAAACTGGAGATATTCTGGCATTATTTACTCTTACTAAGCTTATTATTGCTGTTCCCCTTTATTGTCATCACATTCTTATTGCAGATGATAGCTAATAATTTGTTTAATTGTGTGCTAAATTTTATATTTTATCAATAAAGTATTTGTATCTTTATTTTTAAAACATCTTGATTTTTCCCATTTCAATAACCAAGTCATTTTCTTACCTTATGTCTTCTGCATTTTTTGAAAAAAGTAGTTTATTTCATCTAAGTTTTGAGACATAGGGCTGTTCATAATCCATTATTACCCTTTTTTTTTTTTTTGAGTTGGACTCTCACTCTGTCGCCCAGACTGGAGTGCAGTGGCCACTCCCGGCCACCGCAGCCTCGACCTTCTGGGCTCCTTCCGCCTCAGCCTTCCAAGTAGCCGGAATTACAGGCATGCGCTACCACGCCCGGCTGATTTTTTTTGATTTATTGTAGAGATGAGGTCTCGCTGCCCAGGCAGGTCTCGAACCCGCGGGCTCAGGCAATCCACTCACCTCAGCCTCCCAAAGGCGCGGGATTACAGGCTGAGCCACCAAGTCCGTCTCATTATTAACCTTTTTATGTCCCCGGAATCAGTAGAGATTATCCCTCTTTCACTTCTCAACCTAAAATTTTGTGTCTCTCACTTTTGTTCTTGATTAGCCTCACTAGACAAAGTGTCAGTGTTTGGTTTTGTTGATTTGCTCTAATGTCTCTCTGTTTTCACTTTTATTTACTTCTACTCTAATTTTTATTATTTCTTTTATTTTTCTCACATTAAATTTATATTGCTCTTTTTTCTCTATTATCCTAATAGAGGAACTTACATTATTGATTTTGGATCTTCCTTCTTTTCTAATATATGCATTCAATGCTATAAATTTCCCTCTAAGCACTTCTTTTGATGTATCCCCCAAATTTTAATAAATTGTTATTTTCATTTATCAAACTATTTTAAATTCTCTTGAAACTTCCTCTTTGACCTATGTGTTATTTGCAAGTTTCTTGTTGAATCTCCAAATATTTGGAGATTTCCAGCTATCTTTCTGTTATTGGTTTATAGTTAATTACATAAGAGCATATTTTGTAAAAATCATATTTTTAAAAACTTGTTCAGTGTATTGTATGGCCCAGAATAAGCGCTCTCTTGGTAAATATTTCACATGAGCTTGAGAAAAATGTGCATTCTCCTTTTATCAGATGGTCCTCAACTTACAATGGTTCAATTCACAATTTTTCAACTTAACAATGGTATAAAAGCAATACACATTCTATAGAAACCATACTTCAAGAACCCATACAACCATTCTATATTTTACTTTCAATACAGTATCAATTACATGATTACTATCTACACAAATTGCATGAGCTATGTATTCATTATAAAATGTTAGATGGTGTTGCCCAATTGTAGGCAAACGTGAGTGTTCTGAGCATGTTTAAAGTAGGTGAGGCTAAGTTATCACATTTGGTACATTAGGCTTATTAAATGCATTTTTGATTACAATATTTTCAACTTTCAATGAGTTTATCAATATGTACTCTCATTGTAGGTCAAGGAGCATCTGCATTCTATAAATGTTGATTAAATTCAGTTAATTGATGTTATTGCTTGGTTAAACTATGTTCTTACTGTTTTTCTGCCAGCTGGACCTGTCTTTTTTAATTTCAGGGGTGGTAAAGTCTCCAGCTATAATACTGGATTAATTTATTTATCTTTGCAGTTCTACTAGCTTTTGCATTATGTATTTTGATGTTCTGTTGTTAGACGCACACACATTATGGATTTTTAGGTCTTCTTAGAGAATTGGCACTTTATTATTATGTAATATCCCTATTTATTCCTGATGATAGCATAGTATATCTTTTCCCATTCCTTTACTTTTAATCTATCTGTGTCTATATTTGAAGTAGGTATTTTATAGACAACATGTAGATTGGTCTTGTTTTCTCTTCAGTTTTGCTGTTTATGTCTTCTAATTGATGTGTTTAGATTGACATTTAAAGTGTTTATTAACCTAGTTGGATTAAAATATATAATATTTGTTATTGTGTTCTATTTGCTGCTCTTGTTCTTTTTTGTGTGTTTTGTTTATTTGTTTTTGTCTCTCATTTCTGCTTTCTCTGGTTTTAACTAGGCATTTTATTTTATTCTGTCTTCTCTCTGAGCATATAAATTATAATTCTTTTTTTAACTTTTAAAAAAGTAGTTGACCTTGAATATGCAGTAACTAAACTAAGTCCACTTTCAGGTAACCCTACCTCCTCAAAGGTAGTGCAAGTACCTTAGAATAGAGTATTCCCAATTCCTCCTACCTGAGGACTTTTAACATTGCTGCCACCATTTCACTTATCCAAAGCTGTAATCACTCAATGCATTGTTGCTATTATTATTTAAACAGTTGTTTATTAGGATGGTGAATTAACATTATTAAATTTTACCTTTTTTTCTCTAATGTACTTTTTTCCTTCCCATAGATCAAAATGCCTAACATATATTATTTTTCTTTTCTCTAAAGAATTTCTTTGAACATTTCACGCAAGAAAAGTCTACCAGGAACAAATTCCCTCAATTTTTGTTTGTCTGAAAATATCTTTGTTTCTCCTTCACTTTTGAAGGATAATTTTGCAATACATACAATTCTAGATGGATAAGCCTTTTTTCTCTTTTAGTACTTTAAATATTTCACTCTATTCTCTTTTTACATGCTCAATTCTGAAGAGAAGTCTGAATCTGATTAATTCTTATTCTTGCTCTTCTGTGAAATGTATTTTTTTTATTTTGGTTTATTTAAGTATTTTTATCTTTAGTTTTCTATAGTTTCATATGACATGCCTAAATGCAATTTGGGGGGTATTTTTTTCTGTTTTTTCTGTTTCTCTAAATTTTGTGAATCTGTGGTTTGAAGAATGTCATTAATTATAGGAAATTTCCAGCCATTATTACTTCAAATAATTCTTCTGTTCCTTTCTCTCATTCTCAAATTCTGGTATTCCCATGATGCATATATTACAACTTTTGCAATTGTCCCACAGCTCTTGAATATTCAATTCTTTTTTTATTTTATTGTTTTCTTTCTTCTTCTTTGCATTTCAGTTTGGGACATTTCTACCAACACATCTTTAAGCTCACTGATTCTTTCCTTTGCAGAGCCAGTCAGTTGATGAGCCTATCAAAGGCATACTTCTTTCTGTTACAATGTTTTTGATTTCTAGAATTACCAGTGGATTCTTAGAATTTCCATTTCTCTACTTGCATTACCCATCTGTTCATGCATATCATCCACTTTTACTATTAGAGTTCTTAGCATATTAATCATTGTTATTTCATTTCGATTCATTTCATTTCATTTCATTTTAGTTGAGGTTTCACTCTATTGCTCAGGCTGGGGTGCAGTGGCATGATCAAGGCTCACCATAGCCTCAACCTCTCAGACTCAGGCGATTCTTCCACCTCGGCCTCCCATGTATCCAGTACTACAGGCATGCACTACCATGACTGGCTAATTTTTTTTTTTTTTTACTTTTTTGCAGAGATAAGGTCTTACTATTTTGCCCAGGCTGGTCTTGAACTCCTGGGTTCAAATAATCCTCCCACCTCTGCTTCCAAAAATGCTGGGATTACAGGCATGAACCACCACACCTGGTCATCATTATTTTAGATTCCTGATGGGATAATTTCAAAATCTGCATAATACTTGAATCTAGCTTTGTTCCTTGCTTTGTCTCTTCATATTCTGTTCTTTCTTGCCTTTTAGCATCATTTGTAATATTGTATTTAAAAACATTTGTTGTGTATTGCAGAATAGAAACTGATGTTAAAAGGCTATTAGTGTGAGGGTTTATTTTTATCTGGTTGATTTATTTTTTATCTGGCTAGGATTTATTGTGTCTGTTTTTACTATTCTCCACAGCTGGAGTTGTCTGAGGCTTCAGTTTCTTCTAGTGTTCTTAGTTTTGTTTCCTCTGTTATCTTTGAGTTTCCCTAAACAGTTCTTAAGTACTCTCTGAGTGTTGCTGATCTTTTAACTGTAATCTTCCTGTTAATATAAAAGTTCCAGTTCTTGACTCCAACAGCTTCTGTTCCCAGCAATCTGTGATTCTTTGTATTCACTGGCTTCTTCAATTTGGAAGACATTGTTTTGCCCTGTGAGATCAATTTTCTGATGAATTTTAAAAGATAGGTTGTTTTTCTTTTGTTCAGTTTTTGTTATTCTCTCTCTCTCTCTCTCTCTCTCTCTCTCTCTCTCTCTCTCTTCTCTCTCTCTCTCTTTTTTTTGAGTTGGAGTGTCTCTCCATAGCCCAGGCAGTAATGCAGTGGCACACTCACAGCCACTCCAGCGTCAACCTGCTGGCTCTGGAAATCCTTCCCCCTCAGCCTTCCAAGTAACTGGAACTGCAGGAGCGTGCTACCACACCTGGCTAATTTTCTTTTTATTTATTGCTGAGATAAGGTCTCACCGAGCTGCCCAGGCTGTTCTCAAATCTGAATCTGTGGGCTCAGGCAATCCCTTCACCTCGGCCTCCCAAAGTGCTGGGATTACAGGCTGAGCCACCAAGACCAGCGTGTTAAGTTTTTTAATTATGATTCCTCAAGTGATATTGCTTTAAGATCATGTCTGTATGTTTTTCTACACTGTTAATGAGATTTTCTTGAATATTAAGAGATATCCAAAATGATTATACATTCCCTTTCTATAGTCTAGCCATAGGTTGGAATGTCCCCTTTATACCACTTGTTCTACCATTCCCAGTTTGTCAGATAGCCTGTGACTCTCATTCAGTAGATGATAACTTGGGAGGAAATGACAAAAAGACAGAGGATAGAAGGAGAAATGTGGTGGAAATTTTAGATTCAAGAGGGGGCATTTATTCCGTGTCTGTCATCCCTAATGACCTACAAGGTTAGCCATCAAACTCAATTTCCCACTCCCAGTTTTAACTGCTATGCTTTAAACAATATTTTTAAAAATTAGAAACCCAACTAAGTAGTTCTATCATCATTTTGAATTAGTTCTGGTATCTAAGACTATGCTATTGGCAAAAATTTATATTCATTAGCAAGAATCCATTTCCTGTAGATTTTCCTGATGTCCAGAAACAGCCCAGAGCAAACCATTGAAAACAACATTGGCCAAATGGCTTAGCCCAACATGAGAGAAAGTCCAGTGCTGCCTGGGTATGTCTTAATCATTCTGACTCCTTTCCCAGGCTGTACAAGGCACCAGAGTTGGATATGAGCTTTAGCAGAGATGGCAGCCGGGCATGTGCTTAGCTCAATGAGAGAAGCTGATGTTCAGAGATAATCAGCTCATAAAGCAATCAATTAGCACACTTGGTTATTGACTTGAAAGTCTGGAACCCACCCAGGAGTAAGAATTTGGCTTTTACTCCTTTGACATTTCATTGGCTTTTTTCTGTCTCTATCTCTTGGCAATGCTGTTCTCTCCTTGGGTTGCCCAGTTCACATTCCCTTCTTTGGCTTTCTCCTTCAAGGCTCTGCCCAACAACTCATGTACTTGTGAAGCCCTTCCTGGCTACTCAAGCCTGAGATAATCTTCCCTCAAGGAAGAGGAGTGACCTCTTAGTCAGTATTGTTTATTCTTCTGTGTCTAAAATAATGCTCAATCCTTCAGATTCAGCAAGTGTTCTTTGTAAGAACTAATGAAATATATGTCTCTGAATTTATATTCCTGTCAGGAAATGGCCTGTATATTTGCCCATTTGCCCCTACTAAACCACTAGCTCTTTGAGAACAGAGACTGTGTCTCTTAATTCAGTTTTCCTACAGCATACCCCAGAACCCAGCATATAGCAAAGGCTCAATCAATATTTGCAGAATAAATACAAAATGAATGGATGAGGTGGTACTGGGGCACTTTGGTGGAGAAGCCCATTTCATAGACAAGCCTGGAGACATTTCACTGCTGCCTACTACTTTGTCTCTTCATCCAGATCAGGAGGCAGCTATGATCAGCTGCCATTTTTGTCTACCAATGAAGGATCGGTGTCCAAAACCATATTCCCTTGAGCTTGAGAAGAACAAGAAGTCACTTACAGTGTGGCCTCCATGATTAGGTCTCCTCACTAAAACAGGTTTCTCTATTTCAGCTAAGCACAGTGAAAGAAAGAGAGGACAAGCTCAAGAGTAGTCTACAAACCACACACATCTCCTTCAATTGGATCCCATCTTGGCAGCAGCTTGTCCCCTTGTGGCTAATAAAGTGCAGTGCTACCCTACAGGAATGTTGTCTTCCAGATGCCTCATGAGAAATGTGGATGTAAGTATTCAGAGCAGAGTACCTCGTTTCGTGGCCCCGAGCCGAAAAATTGTGCCAAAGAAAAAAAGATGCCTCTTATTCATTCTTTTTTTTCTACCCTATTGTGCACTAGAGTCCATTAAAGCAAATCCTAGATATGTTTTATTAGAAACTGTTTCAGGTTTTAATGTCTAATAGATAAGAACACAACAAATAACTATAATGTTTTTATACTATTTAACAAAATAATAATTTCTCAATGTTATTAAATATTTACTAGTGTCCAAATTTCTCTGATTGTCTACAAAATGTCTTTTTAACAGTTGACTTACACCAGTTAGAATTCAAACAAGGTCCACACATTGCATTTGGAGGTCTTCACATTGAGCTTCACATTCCTCCTTTTAATTTTCTAATTTCACCTCTTTTTTTGTCATTTATTAGAGAAAGTAGACCAGTTGTCCTGTAAATTTTCCCACATATAGGTTTCACATCCTTGTGGTGCCATTTAACATGCTATTCTACCCTCTGATTTCTGTAAATGGTAGCTCAAAGCTTAATCAGGTACAGATTCAAGATATTTGGAAAGAATATTTCACATGCACTTTTTATTACATCACATAAGGAGACACTGAATGTCTGATTGCCTTTCTATTTGTAATGTTGGGATTGATCAATGGGTTCAGGTGTTGTTATTTATTCATCTATCATATCACTCCTTACCATACTCACCAAGATTTCACTTTAAATTTTCTGCAGACATTACACCACTGCTAAAATCCATTATTTCATGAGGAGTTACAAAGGTGTGGTTTTCTATTTCTCTTATTTCTTCTATTGCATTATCCAACATCTTCTATAAAAAAACAATTATTTGGTTGTAGTTTGCAGAGAAAATTCAAGATAAATGCTTAATTCTTTTCCTTTAATTATAAGTATTCAGAATAGTGGATTAGTGATCTAGCAATATTGAAACATGACCAACGATAGTTTTACTTTTTAAAATTATAATTAGAACTCATAAAAATTGTATACTTAAGTATTAGATTTCAATCGATTGCAGCATTATTACTTTGGGTGCTCAAATCATTCCATCTCAGACCAATAGGAGTTCTCTATGTTAAAAAGACATAAAAGCTCATCATTTATGTTTTCTGTTCCAACCTGGATTCAACCATTTCTGCAAGAAACCCTTAATTGTTTTAGTGAAAAATATAGAGTCCATGAACTGATTCCCAAGAGTGCTAATTATAATGATATTGTAATTGCTTCTAAGTATTTTCACTGGACGGAACTAGAAAATGTATTTTCTTTTAGAGAAAAAAAAATCTATCAAAATTTCTTATTGGTATTCTTACACATTTAAAATCACAGGGTTTTTATTTAACTTCTTTTATTTTTATATACAATTCAAAAGTAAAAATGTAAGACCTGAAAATGGATTCCATAGTACAATTCTAATATTACCTTTTAACACTTAGAAAGGAGAATGGTTAATTCAAGAGTCAACTTGTACTCCTTGACAATAGGTTAGAATAACCTAATTTTCTTTAAACTTAATTACTAAGTTTTGATTCAGATGATGTAAAACATTTTAGGAAAATATTTTATAAAATCCCAATGATATCCTTGTGAAAAGAATGAAAGCTGGACAAAGTGAAAGAACTCTTAGATGATTAATACTAGGGTATACAATCAACAATATAGAGTCTGACATCTAGTTTCCAAAAATAACTACACAAACAGTGGGTAATGTTTAGCTTCGTGTCAAAAAGCAAAACCATATACTTTAGACTTTGCTGACATCAGTGAAGGATTAAGGCTCCATCACAGGCAAATCTGCATGAATGAGATATACACCTAGTGCAATGGGACCTCAGGTCATCCAGTAATCAAGAAATAAGAGATGGCAACGGGGCAGCCTGGTCTATGAAACCCTCTTCAAAGGAGAACGCAGAGGGTCTCGGGCTCTCTCCCCAGGGGCTGTGGATCCCAACATCAGCAGCCTGCTCTTCACACAAAGCTCGGCCATCGGTACCTCTGGGGCATCGCAGCATCTGGACAGCTACTGCAGCTGCAGACACAGCAGCCGCAGGCGCCACGGTGGCCTCCATGGCAGCCATAGCGCATCACACCACCCGTGCCTGAGGCGATCCACGACTTCAGTCCTTGAAGCTTCTGCAGGCAAGGTCTGCTGGGATCGCTGACACCTCTGTTGCCACCATGATGTCCTGCCAGCCGTGGGTCTCCTCCTGTGTTCCCTGAGGGAAGCTCCCATCTCGGCCTCTGCCCGACTCCTGTCCAGCTCCACTCCCTCTGGGGTGAGCAGCTGAGATAGCGCCACCTGCTGGTGATTCAAGGTAACAATACTGAAATGGGAAAAAGCTTGAAAAACAGACACAGGCCAGATTTGAGTGAGCTGACGGTGATCTGAACTGTCTTACACAGCAGGCCAGGGGCAACTGATCCTAACTGTGAACTAATTTGCCAGCTAGAGAAGACAGGTAGAAATCAGAGCTGAAAGGACATTGGACTTAAACGAAAAGTCTCAGAGTGTGCTCGATTGGTTCTGTTAGTTTAATGACTTGATTCTATTCCTACTGTTTTGTTCCTTTTTTTCCTTCTCCTCTTCCTTTTCTTCTCTTTTCTCCTCTCTGTAAACCATATCTTTGTATGGAGGAACAGCACACCAATAAGATGGGGGGTTAGCTTGTATATTAGCATCATTGTATTTTTTTTTGTATGGGAGTTTGTTAGTCTGTAGCTGTGGTCTATTGTTTTTATCTGTTTCAGTTTAGGTCTCTCTTTCCATTTGTTGGTACACTCGTCTGTTTCCCCCCTTATTCCTCTCTTTCTCCACCCCCCATCCTCCCACTGTCTGCTCCATTATCTTCCCTCTGCTACCCACATTTTATTTCAGGGAGTAAACCTACAGCCCCACTGCATGGACAGATTCCAAGGCAGTGGGAAGTGGGTTTCAGATTATCCATAACCTGCTGGCAAATACTAGGACCTGCGGATAGATTTTAAATCATAGCTCCCCCCTTAAGTAAATCTCAAAACTGCAAAAAGGACCACCCCCAACCTACAGTGCAACTCCAGAATTGAACAAAGTAAGAGAGCATACATAAAGAATAGGAGATTGAACAAACAGAAGTAAAAGCAATCCCTCTACCACTGAATAACAGAATTAAAGAAGATGGTGACATGGAGGGAAGGAAAAAGTAGAGAGGGGGAAAAACACACAAATGAAGAAAGACTAAAAGAAGAATATAGGTCTCACACAGACCCCTGGGAGATCAGACACTGAGAAAACAGATTCCAGAACACAAACAATGAAGAGCTCCCAGAATGACTGGTCACATGCAACAAACCCAGACCTCAAGACATTAATAGAGAGAATTTAAAAAATCGAGGAGAGACAAGAGGAAAATAGGAAGGTGCTGATGTCAGAAATAACAGCAGTAAAGAAAACTGTGATGGAAATAAATAACAAACTAATAACCATGGAAAGCAGAATTAATCAAGCAGAAAAAAGAATCTCAGAGTTCGAAGACCAAAACACAGAACTACCCAAACTGTCAAAAGCATAGAAAAGAAGCTCAAAAAGACTGAACAAAACCTTCAAGAGATGAATGATCACTTCAAGAGACCAAACCTAAGAGTAATTGGACTTCCTGAGGCAGAGAGAGAAACAGAGGTCACACTGGAACAAACATTTCATGAAATCATTTAAGAAAACTTCCCTCATCTCATCAAGGATGAAAAAATTCAAACACAAGAGATTCAGAGAACCCCTGCAAGACCACAAATGAGAAGACCAACTCCCAAACATATAATAATTTGCCTAAACAAAGTAGGTACAAAAGAAAAAATCCTAAAGGCTACAAGAGAAAAAGATCAGACTACATACCAGGGAAGACCAATTCGAATAGCAGCAGATTTATCTACAGAAACATTCCAGGTTGGGAGAGCTTGGAGCCCTATCTTCAAAGTTCTAAAAGATAAACAATTTCAACTGAGAATAATCTACCCACCAAGCTAAGCTTCATCAGTGAGGGAGAATTGAAATCTTTCCCAGATATCCAATCCCTAAGAACCTACACTGCCACCAGACCATCTATACAAGAAACACTTAAAAAATATTGAACACAGAACAAAAGGAAAAAAGAACAACAACATTCTTCACAAGAGTACATACAAAAGATTAAAAACACACATGATCCAACTCTAACACAAAAAGAAAGACAAACAGAAACAGGAAAACAACTCTGTAAGACCATTATGATAGGGATCAACTCTCACATATCAATAATTAGTTTGAATGTGAACGGACTAAATGCACCACTGAAAAGACACAGAATGGCAAAATGATAAAATACCACCAGGCAACAATCTATTGCCTCCAGGAAACTTACTTCACTAGAAAGGACACTCACAGACTCAAAGTAAGAGGATGGAAAACAAATTTTAAGGCTAATGGAACACAAAAGAAAGGAGGAGTTGCGATCTTAATCTCAGACAAAATACACTCTTTAAGCAGCAAAAATTTAAAAAGATACAGAAGGCCACTACATAACGATAAAAGGTTCAATCCATCAACAAGAAATATCCATCCTAAACATATATGCACCAAACGTGGAGCAGCAACTTTCATAAAGCAGCTCCTAGGTAAACTAAAAAAAGATATTGACTCCAATACCATCATAGCTGGGGACTTTAATACCCCACTCACAACACTAGACAGATCATCAGGACAAAAAATCAGCAATGAGATCTGAAACCTCAATGTGACTCTTGATCAAATGGATTTAATTGATACATACAGAACCCTCCATCCAAAGACCACAGAATATACATTCTACTCATCACCACATGGAACATACTCTAAGATTGACCACCTACTTGTCCATAAATCAAGCATAAGCAAATTTAAAAGGACTGAAATTTTACCATGCACCGTCTCAAACCACAGTGGAATAAAATAATTATTAACACCAACAAGGTCCCCCTGAAACCTACAAAGACATGGACACTAAACAGCATGATACTAAACAACTCCTGGGTCAATGATGAAATCAAAACAGAGATTAAAAGATACCTGGAAACAAATGAAAATGAAGAAACATCTTACCAAAATCTCTGGGATGCCTTAAAAGTTGTAGTAAGAGGGGAATTTATATCCCTACAAACAAGCATGAAGAAAATGGAAGGATTATATATTAACAGCCTAAGAAACCACCTAAAAAAGTTGGAAAAGCAAGACCACAAAAACCCTAATTTCAGCAGAAGAATCCAGATCACCAAAATAAAAGCCCAAATCCAGGACATAGAAGACAAAAAAAAAATACAAAAAATCAATGAAACAAAAAGCTGGTTCTTTGAATGGATAAACAAGATCAATGGTCCCCTAGCTAGACTGACCAAGAAAAAGAGAGAAAAAGCCCAAGTAAACACAATCAGAAACACAAAAGATGAAGTCACATCTGATCCTGAAGAAATACAAAAGATCATTAGAGATTGCTATGTACACTTGTATGCAAACAAACTTGAAACCTTTTGGAAATGGAGGACTTTCTGTCATCACACAACCTGCCTAGGTTGAAAGAAGAAGAAATCGAGACCCTAAATAGACCAATAACAATCAAGGAAATTGACTACATAATAAGAAAACTACCTACGAAAAAAGCCCTGGACCAGATGGCTTTCCAGCAGAATTCTACAACACATTTAAGGAGGAGCTGATACCAATCCTACTGAAGATATTCCAGGCAATTGAGAAAGATGGAACTCTCCCCAAATCATTTTATGAAGCTACCATCACATTGATACCCAAGCCAGGTAAAGAACCAACAAAGAAAGAGAACTACAGGGCAATATCTTTAATGAAAATAGATGCTAAAATTCTCAACAAGATCCTAGTGAACCGGATTCAACAACACATCTCAAAAATCATCCATCATGACCAAGTAGGCTTCATCCCTGGGATGCAAGGCATGTTCAATATTTGTAAAACCATAAATATAATTAAATGCATCAACAGATGTCAAAACAAAAACCACATGATTATATCATTAGATGCAGAAAAAGCGTTTGATAAAATCCAGCACCCCTTCTTGATAAAAAACCTTCGAACATCTAGGCATACGGGGAACATACCTCAAAATAGTAAAAGCCATCTACTAGAAACCCACAGCCAGCATACTCCTAAATGGATAAAAAATGAAACCATTTCCCCTGAAAACTGGAACAAGACAAGGATGCCCACTCTCACTCCTCCTATTCAGTATAGTATTGGAAGTCCTGGCTAGAGCAATCAGAGAAGAGAAGGAAATCATGGGTATTCAAATAGGAAAAGAGGAAGTCAAGCTATCTCTCTTTGCAGATGATATGATTGTGTACCTTGAAAACCCAAGAGAATCTGTCAAAAACCTCCTTACACTGATAAAGGACTTTGGCAAAGTCTCAGGATATAAAATAAATGCACAAAAGACAATCACATTTCTTTTCACCAATAATAAACAAACAGAAACCCAAATAAAAAGCACAATTCCATTCACAATAGCCACAAAAAAAAATGAAATACCTTGGCATCTTCCTAACCAGAAACATGGAAGACCTTTACAATGAAAACTACAAAACACTGCTCAAAGAAATCAAAGATGACACAAACAAGTGGAAAAATATCCCATGCTCATGGATTGGAAGAATCAACATTGTGAAGATGTCCATCTTACCTGAGGCAATCTACAGATCTAATGCAATACCCATCAAATTACCAGCAACATTCTTCTCAGACCTAGAACAAGCAACACAGAAATTCATATGGAAACACAAACGACCAAGAATAGCCAGAACGATCCTCAGAAAAAAAAAAAAAAAAAAAAAAAAACAAAGTAGGTGGTATCACATTACAGACTTCAAACTTTACTATAAAGCTACAATCATCAAAACAGCTTGACATTGGTACAGGAACAGGCATATAGACCAATGAGATAGAATTGAGATTCCAGAAGCAAAACCTCAATTTCTCAACCAACTCATCTTCGACAAAGTCTCCACCACCTACCACTGGGGAGAGGAGAACCTATTCAGTAAATGGTGCTGGGAAAACTGGCTGACCACATGCAGAAGATTGAAACAGGACCCCTATCTATCCCCATACACAAAAATTAACTCCAAATGGATCAGAGACCTAAATATAAAACCTCAAACCATAAGAACCTTAGAAAATGAAGGACATACTGTTATGGAAATTGGAACTGGCATCCAATTCCTGAACAAAACCTGAAATCCACAGGCCATAAGAGATAAGATAGACAAGTGGGACCTTATTAAACTGACAAGATTCTGCAAAGCCAAAGAAACCATCAAGAGAGCAAGGAGACAGCCTACAGACTGGGAAAAAGTATTTGCCAACTCCAGGTCTGACAAAGGCTTAACACCTTGGATCTACAAGGAACTCAAACGTGCTGAAAAGAAAAAATGAACAACCCCGTTATAAAATGGGCAAAAGATATGAACAGACACATCTCAAAGGAAGACATCCGAGCAGCCAACAGACACATGAAGAAATGTTCAACCTCACTAATCATCAGGGAAATGCAAAGCAAAACCACACTAAGATACCACCTAACTCCAGTCAGAATGGCAATTATCAATAACTCAAAAAATAACAGTTGCTGGAGAGGGTGTGGTGAAAAGGGAACACTTCTACACTGTTGGTGGGAGTGTAAACTAGTGCAACCTCTGTGGAAAGCAGTGTGGCGATTCTTAAAAGCTCTAAATACCAACCTCCCATATGACCCCGCAATCCCCCTACTGGGAATATATCCTGAAGAACACAAATCACTCTATAAAAAAGATACCTGCACACGCATGTTTATCACAGCATTGTTCACAATAGCAAGAACCTGGAAACAGCCATGCTGTCCGTCAAAAGAGGACTGTATTAAAAAAATGTGGTACATATACACCATGGAATATTATGCAGCCATAAAAAAGAACAAAATCATGAATTTCGCAGCAACCTGGATGGAACTAGAGTCTATAATACTGAGCGACCTCTCACAGAAACAAAGATCTGAGTATCACATGTTCTCACTCATATAGCGGACCTTGAACATCCAACGTAATACTGTAAGAAAATGACTGATAGTGATGGGAAACTATGGGGGGGAGGGGAAGGGAGATGGGATTAATGGTAGTAGATATCTGTCTGTCTGAGGACGGAGAGACACTTCTTATTAACAAGGGTGCCTGAACAAAGCATATTTGTATACCTAACCCTTAACTGTACCCCACAATGTCATAATAAAAAATATTGATAAAAAAAAGAAATGAGACAATAATTTAAAATATATATGCAGTCAAAGCCCATTCACAGTAAAATCTCTCAGCAAACTAGAAATGAAGATGAATTATTTCAATCAGATAAAGGGCATCTGTGAAAAACCTACACCTAACATCATACTTTATGATGAAAAATTGAATACTTTCTTCCTGGGATCTGAAACAAGATAAGGATGTCCACTCTCACCTCCTCTATTCAACATGATTATACTGGAAGTTCTAGCAAAGGTAGTAAGGCCAGGGGAAAAAAAGAAAGAAAGACACAAAAATTATAAAGGAAGACAAAAACTACATAATGTACAGATAATAATTGTGTACATAGAAAACTCTATGGAATCTGTTTTTAAAAACTACTGAGATCTATATGCACTGAAAAATTTAGAATTCTCCATTTTATTGATTGTAAATCATATATCAACAACAGCCACCAATACAATTAGAGGCCAAAAAATTATCCCCATTTTGTAATATCATGACAAGTGGATATGCTAGGAATTTGAAAGTTTGCTTTTAGAAATTATCTGCAATAAATTATAGAAAAATTATTTGAGAAATAAGATATTGTGGAAAAATTATCTAATTCTGTAGCCCAATTCTCAATCACTAATAGACAGATATAATGTTGATACATTAGTTTCACATGAATTCACTCTTAAGTAGATTTGTATAAGTCAAAGAAATGTTGTTATCAAATCAAATTCCCTAAAGTATAACACCTGTAAACAATAACAAATCTAACCTCTAATGCAATTGATAATTTATCTTATGGTGTGAATTTTCCAATTTTCCACAACGTGTGTGTGTGTGTGTGTGTGTGTGTGTGTGTGTGTGTGTGTGTGTGTGTGTTTAAAATGAGAGACAGAGAAGTAAAGAGAGAGAAAGAAAAAGAGGGAAAGGGAGAGAGAGAAAAAATAGAGACACACAGAGACAGAGAAAGCATCCTGGTAAATTCAAAGAATTTTAAAATCTATCTCCATTATTACCACCCATATACAATCACACATGCATGCTGATTTTATATTCTCAAGCCTGTGTGTGTACATATACAATCATATGTGTAAACCCTTCTTTTGAATACGTGGCTTTCACTTTTCTAAGTGTTTTTATATAAATAGCTTCATTCTGTTTGATAGATGAAAAATATCAAAGGACTTCCCCAGAATCAAATACAGACTTAGTATCTATCAGAGCTAAAGTTTACAGCAGGTCCTCACCACTTTATCCCAGTCTCCCTGGGTTCCACCATCACCAGCAGGGAGATAGGACTCAGGTTACAAAGAAGTCAGCACTTGGCAAACTGCTTCTTCATGCAATGCAGGATTATGAGGCACGGATATTAACTAAAATTCTCATAAGAGGAAAATATAGATTAAATTTTTGACTTGTATTATTTGTGAGCATGATATAGTTCTTTTTGATGGAAACATCAGGAAATACAGAGAAACATCTCATTATAAAAAATAAAATATCCAAAGCATTCTCCCAAAGCTTTCGTTGAAGATAGAGGGAAAAAAACTTGTAAAATTCTGACCATCAGGTGAAAATTCCAGATTTAAATTCCAGGAGACATTTCTCCTCTACATTTGGAATCAGTTAAATTAGTAAACATATCAAAAGGCATTTGTACATTGCAGCATATTCTGCCAGCAACAGCAGAGAAGGTGAAGAACACCAAGGGATTAATCAGAGACAGACGTAATTAAAGCCAGAAGGGATAAAATGGCCCACAGGTCAAAAGGAATTACAATCTGAGTCAAATTTTTACATAAAGGGGGGAAAACGCAATGCACTCTGTTGGGACATTTAACTGCAAATATATTTCAGTTATCAGACAGGTTTTAGCGAACATCCTTGGTTTACAAACCAGAAGAAAGGTTTGTAAACGAAGACAACATAAGGATCAGGCCCTAAACATCAGACAGCCCATTATCCAAAAGTCTTTACCAAGTTTTTTCTTAGTCTACAAAAATAACAAACTTCCTAGGAAAAGGATAAGCATTTTCATATTTATTTCTGTATTTGTTCTACATAGCACTTTATAAACTTGACTCTATGCCTTGTAATTATTTTAATTCAATATTCTTTGCCACATTCCAATGAGATAAGCAGTCTCTGTGCCCACTTTGCAAATAATGACAAGATTTAGAAGTCATTTTTCTAGAGTGCAAGGCTTGAGAACAGTGCAGTCCCGGGCACTCTGAGCCTGGGAACTGGGAACTCTCACTGTGTCTTCTGGCCACACTGCTCAGCTCCTTGACTTGGAACCCTCTCTGAAAAACCTGTTTTTTTTTTTTCTATCCAGCTTCCCAAGCCTTCCCAAGCCTTCCCACTGTCAAGGACCTCTGCAGGCAGCCACCCTCTGCATAGACCAGAGTGCTTTTGAGACACCAGTAAAGCATTGATCTTCCACCATTTCACCCAAGTCCCCATGTTATAGACCAACATAGGCAGGCTAGTCAAGGATTAAGAGCCCAGCCAACCTTTCAACCGGTCAGAAGTTGGGACTCTTGGCTTAACAGTTTGCTAGTTTTTCCTTTAATTGCTTTGATCTTCAGTTTTCTCCACCATAGTATTGGGGTAGTGCTTTCCCTTCTGATTGCTCTGAGGATTGTGGTAAGGACAAAAGTGAAGTAGGAGGAGACTGTTATTGTGAGGTGTTGGTGTCTCCCCACTCATTACCCACCTGTCCAAAATGCAAGCACACACATGCATGCACATGGCTGCCAAATGTTACCAGAAATGAGAAGTGGTCTACATTCCTAAATAATTTTTTATTTTTAAAAGCACTTCACAAATATGACTTCAGTGGCATGGAAAGGGAAGCAGCAGCCTCCAGTTCCACACCTCTCCCATATGCCTGCATCTTCCTAGAACCTGCAGCTGGTCTGCAGCCAGGAGCCTGCCCTTCCCAGGAAGGGCCCATTCTAGCACTCAGCTCCCAAGTTTCTATCCTGTTGTTTAATTGGAGTATGATATCAAAGGGGGGCTCTTTAGGGGATAAGGGATAAGTGGGGAGAGATAAAGCAAAGCTGAGTCTTCATTTTTACCTTGCTCTCAAAGGTGTGCTTACACATTGGGAGGCATTTCTTGGATGCTCATGGATTGACCTACTTATCTGAGTCTTTCACAGGGGAGGTAGGAGGAGGTAGATGGTAGAAGAGGTTCAAGGTGAACTTCATATGCAAGGAAACACACACTCAGGGATAACTGCAGTCTGCACTAGCTCAACTGGAGCCAAAGGAATGGCTACTGGCATGAGCCAGGCATCAGGACCTCCATCCTGTAGCTGAATTGTCCTTCAGAGCACCTGCTCCGTTCCTTCCTTCCCCACACCTGAGACTAGCAGGTCAAAAGTCCTTCACCAAGTAAGTGCTAGACATGGGACTGACAGAGATAGTGGGTACAAATCTTATCTGGATCACAATGTGGAAAAACTTAACTACACAAAAATCCAGCTCATATTTTCTGGAAGACCTCATCCAGGTCCAATGCAGCTGTCAGAAAAGCTGATTCTATTGATGCTGCTGCTTATGCTATGGTCCCGGAGTCCCTGGCAAACAAGCTCATAGAATGTTGCCTCATTTTTTTCCCTCTGGGTCTTTCTGTCGTGTTGGTGCATGTAAACTCTTATTAACAGGAAAATTCATTTCCCAAAATATAAAAATTCTCAAACAGAATCAGACTAAGCTGTCCTTTGTTAAACAAAATTCTTGATCCTCTTATTTGGACTTGGGAAAGCCAGCAAGAGGGTGAACAATTGTGCACAAAAATAGGCAAAGAGGAGTTTCTTCTGAATGTATAAGCAATCCCTGAGGAGTTTATAAACTTCCCTGCATCTTTGATCAGGCTTCCTGGGATGCAGTGCTGTGTTGTGAGAGCCACCCTGGTACCAGCGAGGCATCCTGACAACACAAACATGGCATCGTGTGGGTGGGGGCTTGAGTGGAAGAAACACTCTGGAGGGTACGAAGGGTCATATACAGTCAAAGAATGTTGTTTTTAGGAAAAGTGGATCCCTGAGAGAGGCCCAACACCAAAATGATATAGTTGTGAGAATTATCTGCTGTGTTGCCTCTCATGATAACAGGGAGTTTAAGGATCCTGCATCTGACTGGGAAGGCTCCAAAATCCCTTGAGATGTGTCCCCCCAAATGTCCCTGTGTGAAGCCACATTCCGTCTATACTTGTCTTCCTGAATCACCACAGATCATGGTTGTAAATGCCA
Source organism: Cephalopachus bancanus (assembly GCA_027257055.1). NCBI lineage: Eukaryota > Metazoa > Chordata > Mammalia > Primates > Tarsiidae > Cephalopachus > Cephalopachus bancanus. Next base: position 7,577,394 of record JAPVLO010000113.1, read on the forward strand.
ACAATGATGATTCTCAGACTCATATCCCTAGCTCAGACTGGCTTCAATAACCAGTTGGACATCTCCCTGGGACGTTTAACAGGCACTGAGACTTAGCACATTCCACTCTGGGCTCCTAATGTGGCTGTGCCATCAGGCTGGTGCTAAGACCACACACCTTGTTTTACCTGTGGTTCCTTGCTGCCTCTCTCACCACATATCCAGTCTCAGCAAATCCTGTTGGCTCCAAATTACATTCAGAATTTGATCACATATTATTGCCCCTTACTGTCCTCTGCCAGGTCAAGCTGCCCACTCTAGCATGTGTTATTGAACAAGCCTCTAAAGTTCTCCTCATCTCCCTTTAGCCAATTCTCAACATAGCAACCAGAATGACCATTTAAAAATGTTTAATAGAGTCCCACACCTGCTCTCAGTTCACTGATAACTTTCCAGCTCACTCACCCAACTCTTCTTATCTCATCGCCTTACCTGGCGTGTTCCTTGAACTTGCCAGACATGCGCCTGCCTCAAGCTTTGCACTCGCCATTTCTTCTGCCTGAAATACCAGTCCTTTAGGTCTTATTCAAAAGTTACTCTCTGAATAAGGCCTTCCCTGGTCACTTTACTAGAAACCCCTCTACCACCTCACACTTTACATTTTCTTTCCCTGTTTTATATCTTGTTATTAGCAATTAATAACATTTAGGATAATATGTATTTTGCTTATAGAATTTTAATTTCTGTCTGACTGCTGTGTAGAGTTCTTCAGGGCAGGAACTTTAACTGCTTTGTTGATTTCTATATTTTCAGTGCCTAGGCAGTGCCTGCCTCAGAGAAGGTACTTGGGTATACCTGGAATGAATGAATGAATGAATGTCTCCTTCCACCAAAGGCTTAGTGAGTCCCAACCACAGGCTTTGACCTGATTTACTTCCAGAGATCCAGCCTTTATTTTAATGTGGGAAATTTTCAACAGCCCCAAAAGTCTACATGAATAACACTTCCATTTTTCAGGAAGAAAGAGAAAAAGCTACTCTACTCCTAACAAGCATAAAAGGCTCTACCTCCACCCACACCAACCAAGGCTGAGCAGGGAATCTAGATGTCTGCCCTTGCTATGCTGTCATAAGGCATCACAACCTCCCTTGTCAGAGAGTACCAAGAAAGACTGACTTGGGAGCCAGGATCTTTATACCTGCAGGGCAGTAAAAAGTCCTCTGTCCTGTCATGTCTATGGAGACCTTGTCAGGAACCTAATCTGTAATCCTGCCCAGCAGTGACAAAGAGCTCCTCCCCCAACCCAAGTATCAAAGGAGGTTGAGTGGAGAACCTGACTGAACCTGATCCTCATCCATAATTGGCAATAAGAAGGCAGGTCCCCCTTACGCCACTACCACAACCTCTCAACCACCGGACTACTGGAGAGGTATAAGAGGAAGACTGTTAAAACACAAGATTTAAATAAGATCCATGGTCATGTGATACTCAAATTATGCAGATTTCAATCACAAGTCTCTCATACCAAGAACCAAAAAGAACTCCAGGTAAGTGCTTTGAGAATTCAATGAGAAGACAATCAACAGACTCCAACACCAAAATGATATAGTTATGAGAATTATCTGTCAATTTTAATGCAGACATCATCAGTACTAAAAAATGTAACAACTAAAATTTTTAAAAATGGTGTGCAACAGCAGAATGAAGAGGATAAAGGAGAAAAACAATAAACTTAAAGATAGAATAATAGACATTACCCAATCTGAACAACAAAAAGAAAATAGACTGAAAAAATTAACAAAGGCTTATGGACATGTGTGACTGTAACATAAGATATAACATGAGTGTCATCAAAGTTCCAGAAAGAGAGGAAAAGAATCATGGAGCTTAAAAAGTGTTTAAAAAATAGTGGTTAAATTTTACCAAATGTAGCTGCAAAACCCCCATAAGTTTAGAGATTAAAAAAGCTAAATGGATCCCAAACATGACAAATTCGAAAAAAAAATCCACACCAAGGTGCATCATAGTCAAATTTCTAAAAACTAAAGACAAAGAAAGACTCTTGAAAGCAGAAAGAGAAAACCAACATATTATCTATAGAGAAAGAACAATTCAAATTTCAGTGGATTTTTAATGAGAACCATGGTGATCTGAGGAAGTAGCAAAACATTTTTCAAGTGCTGTATGAAAAGAACTGTCAACACGGAATTTCATATCTACTCAAAATATTCTTGAGTAACATAGGGGAAAGATGTTCTCTGGCACAGAAAAATTAAGAGAAAGGAAACAAAAAGATACATTGAACATAAAAATGAATAGATGCAATTAAGCAATGCCAAAATAAAAATGTATAGCATTAAATGCTTACATTAGAAGAGCGAAAAGCTCTAAAATCAGTCACTAAATTTGCCTCTTAATAAAATGAAAATAAACCCAAAATAGAAAGAAGAAAGCAAAGGCAAGAGCAGAAATCAATGAAACAGAAGACAGAAAAACAATATAGAAATTCAATGAAACTAAAAGTGGATACTTTGCAAAAAATAATAATATAACTCAATCTCTAGCAAAATTAACAAAGATTAAAAGAAAGAAAACAGAAAGATAAAAAGTCAGACACAGAGGCTTTCACCTATAGTCCCAGCTACTCGAGAGGCTGAGGTAGGAGGATCGCTCGAGTCCAGGAGTTTCAGGCCAATGTGGGCACCATAGCAAGACTCTGTCTCTTAATAAATAAATAAATAAATAAACAGATAGATAAATAGATAGATATACAAGTTAAGATAGGATAGGATAAGATAAGGCATTATGATATACCAATACCAGAGTATCCCTTATCCAAAATGCTTGGAACCAGAAGCATTTCAGATTTGGGATTTTTTTTTTTCAGATTTGAACTATTTGCATTATGCTTACAGTTCAATATCCTTAATACGAAAATCCAAAATCTGAAATGTTCCAATAAGCATTTTCTTTAAGTGACAATTCAATACTCAGAAAGTTTTAGATTTTGAATTAGAGATATTCAACCTGTATCAGAAATGAACTCCAAACCCTGCAGATATCAAAAGGATAATGAAGAAACACTATGAACAACTCTACACACATAAATTTGACAACATAAATGAAATGGACAAAGTACTCAAATAATACAAACTAGCACAACTCACACAATATGAAAAAAGAAACAAATCATCCTATAAACTATTAATGTTAAGAATATTGAATTCATAACTATAAATCTCCCATAAAATCCCATAAAAGAAATCTTCAGACTCAGACTGGAGAATTAACAAATGTTTTAAGATGAATAGCACCAAATCTATCCAATCTCCTCCAGAAAATAGAAAAGAAACTCCGTAATTCCCCTACTGGGAATATACCCAGAAGAACTCAAATCACTCTATAAAAAAGATATCTGCACACGTATGTTTATTGCAGCATTGTTCACAGTAGCAAGAACATGGAACCAACCATGCTGCCCATCAAAAGAGGACTGGATAAAAAAATGTGGTACATATACACAATGAAATATTACGCAGCCACAAAGAGGAACAAAATCATGAACTTTACAGCAGCCTGGATGGACTTAGAGTCTATAATACTGAGTGATCGATTGTTCACAGAAACAAATAACTGAATATCACATGTTCTCACTCATAAGTGGACCTTGAACAATTATCCTAATACTATAAGAAAAGGCTTGGCAGGAGCAAAAAACTGCCAGAAGGGGGGCAGAGAAGCAGAATTGCAGTAGTGGGAATCTGCCCGGGGAAGTGGGGGCACACCTCATCAACAAGGGTTCCTGCACAATGAACATTTGTAGACCTAACTCTGAATTGTACCCCACATCTTTAAAATAAAAACATTAAAAGTTAAAAAAATAAAATGGAAAAGAAGATAATATTTCATTTATGAAGCCAGTGTTACTCTGATACCCAAATCAGAGATAGACAATGCAAAAAAACAGAAAACTACAGATCAATATGTTTCATGAACATAGGTGAAAAAATTATCAGCAAAAACTTAGCAAACAGAATTCAGCAATAAACAAAAATAATATACACCATAACCAACTTGGGATTTTTCTTGGAATGAAAAGTTGGTTGGAAAATCAATCAGTACAAGCCACCTATATTAATGAAAAAAAATCAGAAGATCATATCAATGAATGCAAAAAAATTTTTGACAGAATTGAACCTCAAGTGTGATTTTTTAAAAGACTGTCTGAAAATTAGAGGTAGAGGATTACTTTCTCAATTTGATAAAGTGTAGCTATGAAAGATATACAGCTGACATTATTCTTGATGGTAAAAGATTGAATGTATACTACCAATGAACATATGGAAACAAAATTTTAAATGCAATAACATCATTTACAAAACCTCAAAAAAATCAAATAAGTATAAATCTAGCAAAATATACACAAAACTTTATGCCCAAAACTACCTATTAGAAAATGCCCAAAAGACATGAAGAGACAGTCCACCAAAGTAGATATATGAATGATAAATAGGCACATTAAAAGAGATTCAATATGACTGGCCATTATGGAAATACAAATTAAAAACACAATGAGATGTTACTACACATATATTAGAACAGAAAAATATAAAATGAACCCATGCATAAAGGGTCCAATGACCTTTGAAATAGTGCCCCAAGACTACACAATGAGAAAAGGATAGTCTCTTCAACAAATGTTGAAAAAAACTGGATATCCACGTGCAAAAGAATGAAATTTGACCCTTGTCTTCCACTGTACACAAACATGAGCTCAGTTGGATTAAAGACTGAAACAATAGACCAAACATTTCCAGAAGAAAACATAGAGGAAAAGATTCATGACACTGGTCTTGGCATTGGTTTCTTGGATATGACACCAAAAAAACCAGACAAGCGGGATTACATCAAACTAAAAGAACTTCTCCAACAGAGTAAAAAGAAGACCTATGAAGTAGGAGGAAGTATTTGTAAACCGCATATATAATAATAAGGAGTTGAAATCCAAAATATGTAAGGAACTCCTACAACTCAATGACCAAAAATACCCGTGATTTAAAAATGGACAAATGACTTGAATAGACATTTCTCCAATGAAGATATAAAATGACTGATAAATATATGAAAATATGCTCAGTGTCACTAATCATCAGGGAAATGCAAAGTAAAACCACAATGAGATATTACTGTTAGAATGACTATCAAAAAGATAAGTAATAACAAGTGTTAGTGAGGATGTAGAGAAATCGGAACCCTCAGGCACCCGTGATGGAAATGTAAAATGGTGCAGCTGCTATGGAAAACAGTATAAAAGTTAATTTTAAAAATTAAAAATAAAACTATTATATGATCCAGCAATCCTACTTCTGGGTGTTTATCCAAAGGAACTGAAATCAGGATCTTGAAAAAATGTTTTCACACCCATATTAATTGCAGCAATATTTACAAGAGCCAAGATGTGGAAACAACCTAAAGGACATTGATGGATGAATGGATAAAGAAAATGTGGTATACACATACAATGGTGTGTTACTCAGTCATAAAAGGGGGGTAATCATGCCATATTTGATAATATGTATGAACCTTGCAGACATTATGTTAAGTGAAGCAAGTCAGTCACAGAACAAATACTGCATGATTCCACTGATATGAAGTATCTAAAATAGTCAAATTAATCGAAGTATAGAATGGTAGTTGCCAGAATATGGAGGAAGGGAGACATGGGGAGTGATTGTTTAATTGGTACAGAGTTTCAGTTATGCAAGATGAATAAGTTAATAGAAATCTGCTCACAACATTGTGCCTATAGTTAACAATACACTTAAAATGTAAGAGGATAGAGCTCATGTTCAATGTTCTTATTACAATAAAAAAACATGAAATGCAAGCTAGGATGTGGAGAAGCTGTATCATACACTGCTGAAGGGAATGTAAAATCTTAGTCACTCTGGAAGACAGTTTGGCTAAATATCCATTTGCCGTATGAGCCAGTACTGTACTCCTGGGGATTTGTCCCAGAGAAATAAAAATGTCTGTACATGAAGAAACCTGTACACAAACATTCATAGCTGTTCTACTTGTACTAATCAAAACTTATCTTAGATGTCCACAGATGAGTGTGGTTAAGCAAACTATGATACCATAGAATAATATTCAGCAAAAAAGGGAGTTATTAAGTGAAACCTAGATGGATAATGAGAGCTTTATGAGTGGAAAAAAAAAACCCATCTCAAAAGATCACATACCGTATGATTCCATTTTTATCTAACATTCTCATACTGACAAAATCATAGAACTAGAAATCAGATTAGAAGTTGCTAAGGGTTAGGAGGAGTGAGTAGCAAGAGGGAGATCTTTGTGGTGAGGGATAAGTTCTGTACGTTGATGGCAGTGGTGGTTACACAAACTACATATGTGATAAAATGACACCAAACTACATACACACTTTGCACCAATGTCAAAGTCCTGGTTTTGATTGTATACTAGATCTCAAAGATGTAACCATGAGGAACTTGGTGGAAGGGTATAAAGATCCTGTGTGCAATCTTTGCAGCATTCTGTGAATCTATAATAATTATTTTTTTTAAGTCTGTGGAAAAGCTTTAGATTTTGTCTGAGAGCTGCTATGAAGAATAGTAAAAGGATCAGGCTATTTAATTATGAGCTCTAGGTACATCCTACTTGAAAAAAGTTTGTACTGCATTGTTTCATGGAGCCACTTTGCAAGGACACCCGTATGTGTAGAGCCCTATAGGGGCTATAGGACAGGAGACCTATAGGGGCTCAGATCTGATCAAACCTCTCTGTGTCTGTGCAGATGTCTAGGGAACAGCAGTCTTAGTTCCATCCGCCATAGATGGAGGTGATGGAATGACAAGGCCCCTGGTGTCTTCCATCTTCTGCCTTCCTGGACTCACTACAGTACTGCCAGGGAGAGCCCTTAGACACTGACTGTGCAGAGGCATATTCCTGTGATGGCAGACCTGCTGCAATAAATAAATGTGGTTGGCAATGTATGGCTAGGCTGGAAAGCAGAGCATGTGGTGTCTCAGAGTTTGGCTTGCAAAATGTATTCCCACTGCCAGGCATCTCCACACAGCATGGAAGTGAGAGCAATTCCCAACGCCTGCCAACTCAAGGACTGGTATGCCTCCACGGAGTCAAGGAGCCAGCAGACTCTCTCTGGGCAAAGTCAGGCCTAGCTGAGTGCATCCATGAAGGCTTCCCCAGAGGCTACAGCAGTCCATTACCAGCAAATGCAGCTGATAATGCAGATTAAGACCAGATGGCAGAAGCTCCAAGGAAAGGAGGGAGATGAGCAGGAGGAGAGGGTGGGGGTGGAAATGCCCTAACCAGACAAACAAAACAGATCCCTGTGGTGTGAACATCAAGGCCATTTTTAAAAAAAAAATTGATAAAATATGCATAACATAAAAATTTGCTATTTTAACTATTTGTAAGTTATTTTAACTGTTTGTAAGCTCAGTTCACATTGTTGTGCAACCATTACCCTCATCCACCTCCAGAACTTTTTCATCTTCCCAAACTGAAATCTGTACCCATTAACTGATAGCTTCCCATTCTCCCCTCTGCTAGTTCCTGGCAACCACTGTTCTTTCTATCTTTATGAATTCAGCTACTCCAGGTACTTTTTATAAGTGGAATCATGCTATATTTGTCCACTTGTATCTGGCTTATTTTACTTAACATAATGTCCATAGCTTTATTCATGTTGTAGCACGTGTCAGAATTTATTTACTTTTAATTATTTTTTAAGACTGAATCATAATCTATTGGATGCATATACCACATCGTGCTTGTCCATTCATCTTTGATAGACATTTGGGTTTCTTCCACCTCTTGACTACTGTGAATAATGCTGCTGTGAATATGAGTATACAAATATCTGTTTGAGTCCTTGTTTTCAATGTCCAAGACATCTGTAACAGTCCTCTTGCAAATGAAGGCCAAGTTATGCCCTGGTTAGACCTAGTTGCCAACCTGGGGCTGCTTCCAAAGGGCTATTGGGACTTACTCCCTTAATCTTTCTGGGCCTTATATGCTAACCCCTAAAAGGTAAATCTTGCTATAGCAAGTACAAATAGTAGGGAGAAGAAAAAGGTCATGTTTTGGTTTGCTGAGAGCCCTCAGGTTTCATGCCAGTGGAGGCTCGTTTAATTTTCTGCTGTGTCACCAACAGGGAGGAGTTCTTTGTAAGAGGAGGTGAGGGTGTGCTTGGAGGTGCCGAATGGGTCTGCCTGGTGGTAACAGAGAACATAGTTTACTGCAGTGAAACCCAGAAGATTGTAGAAGTCCACATGAGACAAAAGTCAAAGGGCAAGCTCCAGCAGGGCACAGTCCAGTGTGTGAATGGAGGTCTCTATGGCACATCAGCATTTCACAGTGGGGTTCAAGGGTCAAGCAGCCAGTTGTTAGAGATTCCAGAACAAGATAGCAGTGGGGTTTTCTGGAACTGGGGAGAAGGAGCTCAGCTACTAGGGCAGGGTATAGGCAGAACTTTCATGCCCACCATGGTGGGCAGTTGAGTCTGGCAAAAATATTCCAGAGCCCCAGTTCTGGAGAACTTTAAGTATTAGAAACTGCACTCTATGTCCCAGTTTGCCCCCAAACACTTCCAGTTTAGGCTTGTTATTCTTTGAGAAAGTGCCACATTCTTGGTGTGGAAGATTGTATGATCACCCTAGAGGGATTACCAATGCAGGGGCCAGCATGAGAAATTAGGCCACAGGCAAATGGAAAGTCAGTGTTGCCCAGGAAGGCAGGAAGCATGCCAGGACAGAAGCGGAAGAAGGATCTGCCTGAATGGGTCTCCCTGACCAGGGCCCCATGGGTCCTTCTTCCCTAAAATTGCAGTCAGCCCAAGAGGCTGGAATACACTTAATCTTCATGAACATGGCTATGTCAAGGTTGAGATGAAGCGGGGCAAGTATTGACAGCTGAGGATTTCCTTCCTATAAAGTGCTTTGTTCAAAGAAAATTGTTGGACATTTTACCTCAATACTAAAAGAGTAGAAAAGTTGACTTATTTGATTTTTTGGTAGGTCTTGCATGGCATCTGGCTGAGAACTTAGAACCACATAAAACTTTGAACTTCTTTGTTTTTGCAAGAACAGAATGGTACAGATGAGAACACCCAGGTATGACTCCATTGTTCAGGGTTTTCTTTCTGTAGTTGTGCCCAGTCAACACAGTGGCACCGCAGGGCTCCTCCCTGGTCTCTGGCAAGGACAGGGCCCAGAAAGCTGGAAACTTCAGAAAATCTTGGGTTTACCTAATGCTCAGGTAAAGGCTCAAATTCTAAGTACTCCTTTCCTTCTCTTGTTGCTACAAAAATCCTTAACAAAGTATAAGCTAATAGAATTCACCATTATATAGAAAAAATATATACCACAACCAAGTGAGGTTTATTCCAGGGTACAAGTTTAGTTCAATACTGGAAAAGCAATACACGTAATCCACCTTACTAAATAAAGGAAAAAAATCACATAATCATATCAATGGATGCAGAAAAAGCATTTGGTTTTATTTTCCTCCCTTAACTCCTTCCTCTCTCTCAGACCTCTCCCATCCCTCCTCCCCACATGCCTATCATCTTGACTTTTCCACATTAAAAGCCCCTTGTAACTGACGTGGACCCCTGTGAAACTCCAGGCAATTAATCTAACTCAGCAGAGTTTTTGCAAACCTCTGTTAAAAAGGCCACAAGCTCATGTTTCTCTCACATACCATTTAAGTGGAACCTACAGAGATCCATGTTGAGCCAAGCAGTGAAGAAAACCACCTTTTATTATTTTATTTAAGGAAGAAATTAAAAATTCAGCTCACATAGATTGGGAAAAAAAACACTTTATACTCTTAACCCTTTCTCCATGCTTATTGCCCACTATAAAAATTTTTTAAAAGGCAACCAGTGCAGTAAAACTACCACAACAAAGCTGGAACAAATATGCAAGTCTAGGCAGAGGCCAGATTTATGGTCAGAAATATGGAGTGTGTCTCAGCAGGGGCAGGTCATGAAATAGTATGAGCTAATATCAGGGGTGTGAAAACAGGCATTGTTGTTTAGTTAACGAAAGTCACACAATTAAGCAATTCTCAAAAATCAATTAGCCATATGTTATAACCAAGATGACATGTTTTTATAACTTCTCCCTGGATGTTTTACTGCCAGAGGATGCTCATGTGGGCACTAGAACAAGAAAATAAAACACCAGCCCCAGAGTAAAAGTGCAAAAATCCAGCCATGATTAATTAAGAGTCCAATCTGGAAATGATGGAGTCGCTGAGTAGGTTGCACAGTATTGGAATGATTTCTTCCCTGTGCCTCTATTCTGTTGCAAAAAGCCAGAGGTCATTTTTTTTCATTCTCTTTGTTTTTCTTCTTTTTAGTTTAGCACAGATACAGCTGTGAAAACTGAATATTCCATTTGGACTCCATATTTATTCTTATAACTGATGGCTCCAAGGAAATGTCATTTTTAAATCTTTCTATGGAAATTGAAAAATGTATTTTTCATAGGGAAATCCTGGTGACATGCTGTTGTTAATGACAGATTTTTGTCTTCCTGAAATCCACTAAGGGAACAAAAAGTGAAGGGCAGAGCTATATTCCTTCTTCTTTGTAGCTTTTGACCCAGATTAGAAATAGAGACATAAGAAAGATTTGCAGAGGCTATAAATATAGAACACACAGTGGAGTCCATTTGTTAAATAGCCACAAATTCTTCCCCTTCCTGTATCCACTCCTTGGATCTTGGCTGGTCTAATGTTTTAGTCAACAGAACAGGGCACAAGTGATGTGTGCCAGATCTGAGTTAAGCCCTCAGCATAGTACTAAAATTTCCGCCCATGTTTCTGGAATCCTGTGGTTGCTGTGTGAACAAAGCCAGGTCACCTGCTAAATTATGAGAAGCTTGTGGCCCAGTCTCCCCTATTCTTCAGCCAAAATAAAGCTAACCATCAGAGCTGTCAGCTGATCCAAGACCTGAATGAGTTCAGTTTCCATCAACTGAGGCTGGCCCTCAACAGCAGAACTGCCCAGTTAACCCACAGAGTAGTGAGCAATGATAAACAATTGTTCAAACCACTAAGTTCTGGAGCATTTTCTCATGCATTAGAAGCTAATGAAGGTAGTCAGACACCCACAGCAGTGATAGTTGTGAAACTTCAAACGACATAGTGCAGCAAGATTGTCAGCCTCTACACACTGTGCTGGACAACACAAGTCCTGCTACCTTGCCATTCCCTTAAGGTGTGTATTTAAGAATACTGAAGAAACTCTGTGCTGTATACCAGTGGTCCCAACTGTTTTGGCATCAGAGACCAGTTTCATGGAAGACAATCTTTCCATGAACACTGCAGAGGGTGGTTGGAGGGAGGATGGAGAACAGCAGGCATTAGAGTTTTTTTTTTAATCTCTAATTTATTTTATTTCATTTTATTTTATTATGAAGATGTGGGGTACAATTCAGGGTTAGGTATATAAACATTGATCATGCAGGTACCCTTGTTGATGAGGTATGCCCCTCCCTCCCCTAGCAGTTTCCCTCAAGTGCCAATCATACTCCCCCTCCCCTGACAGTTTCCCACTTCTGTCAAATGTTTTCTTATAGTATTATAATTGCTCAAGTTCCGCTTATGAGTGAGAACATATGGTACTCTGTTGTTTCTGTGATAGATCACTGAGTATGATTGACTCCAAATCAATCCAGTCTGCTGTGAAGTCCATATATTTTCCTTCTTTATGACTGCATAATATTCCATTGTGTATATGTACCACATTTTCTTTATTCAGTTCAGCTTCGATGGGCAACATGGTTGGTTCAATGTTTTTGCCATTGTGAATAGAGCTGCAACAAACATATGTGTGCAGGTATCTTTGTAGAATGATGTAGTTCCTTCAGGTATGTTCCCAATAGAGGAATTGCTGGGTCACATGGAAGGTCAATTTCTAGTTCTTTCAGAAATTGCCACACTGTCTTCCAAAGAGGTCGCACTAGTTTGCATTCCCACCAGCAGTGTATTAGAGTTTCATAAGGAACATGCAACCCAGATCCCTCGCATGTGCAGTTCACAATAGGGTCCATACTCCTATGAGAATTTAACGCCACAGCTAATCTGACAGAAGGCAGAACTCTGCTTGCCCACCACTCACCTTCAGTTGTGTGACCGGGTTCCTAACAGGCCACAGACCTATACAGGTCTGCGGCCCTGGGACTGGGGGCCCCTGCTGTAGAGAGTAGCAGAGTGTCATTGGGCCAGCATCCTGTTCTGTCACTAGAAGTATGACTTTATGTCTCCAAGTCTCTAATTCTTCATCTGAAATTAAAGCTAAACCTTTAAATCTGTGCTTCTCAAAGTAGAGTTCCTGGACCAGCAGCGGCAGCCTCATCTAGAAACTTATCAGCAATGCACTTTCTCAGGATCCAGCTCACACCCAATGAGTCAGAAACCTGGGGCTGGAGCCCAGAAATCTGTATTTAGAGAAGCCCCTGGCTTAAATTTGAGAACACTATTTTAAGCATGACTGTGAGAATGAACTGATATTATCTATGTAAAGTACTGAATTTGGGGTAGCACATTCAATTTAAAAAATAATCTCCTTTGCCTTTGCTGAATAGACTTCAATAGAATGCATAAATGCATTTTGGTGTCCAGATAATTAAGATAAATCAATACATGAAATACACACACACACACACACACACACACACACACACACACGGTGCCAAAAAAGTATACACACTTTAATAAAGAAAAAACTGTATTAAAATTGGCCAGGCACGGTGACTCAAGTTTATAATCCTAGCACTTTGGGAGGCTGAGGTAAGGGGATTGCCTGACCCCACAGGTTCCAGACCGGCCTGGGCAACTTGGCGAGACCTCACCTCTACCATGAATCAAAAAATTAGCCAGGTATGGTGGCACATGACTGTAGTTCCAGCTACTTGGAAGACTGAGGTGGAAGGATTGCCTGACCCCAGTAGTTCAAAGCTGCGGTAGCCAGGATCATGCCACTGCATTCCAGCCTGGGTGACAGAATGAGACTCCAACTCAAAAAAATTGTAATACTCAATATATACTGATAACAAAAGATGAACACAAGTCACATTTGACTTCTGCAATTACAAGTGCTCAAAGTGGTTACCATCAGCATCTAGTCACTTCTAATTATGGTGAACTAACACATAGATAGTATCTCTTAAAATGTGTGTACATTTTGTCACCCCAAGTATATATAAGACACATAAAAAGTAAACACACACATAGTGCCACTTGTCCAGATAGAAATCACCCAACTTCTTTAGTTACATAAAATTTATAGCGGATAAAAAGCCAGAAGTTACTTTCTGACTTCTGGAGACAAATACATTACCTGTCTTATCAACATATTGGTTGGGTCTTCTGAGGCTCTTCTGCTGACAGGTGAAGTCACAGAGTCATTTAGTGGCCTAAATAGTGCCTGGGGGCTCTACCATCAGGACATCCTAACCACATCCAGCCCCAGGGGTAATTGCTTCATGGAGTGTGGATATAGGTGGTCCTGACTCTCTGTGCACTGGAACCCCTAATTATACCTTCAAATCTGAGATTTCTTGTGATGGGTGCCATGCTGATGTCTTGGAATGCTGCAAGCATGAATGACATGTATGTATATTCATGTGCTGACACATGAATAGTGAATGAACAGTGAATGAATAGTGCTATTGCATTCATGCACATGGCTCTTGCCAACTATATGCTTGGGTTCTTCTGTGAGAGCTTATACATGAGCATAAAAGAGAGTGAATACCAGTGCTGTAATCATATTGGTTTCCAGAACAATGTGTTCTCTGAGCCACAGAGACACAAGAGCAGGGAAGGGCTGCCTGGAGACAAGAAGAACATGGAGGAGCAGAGAGGGGATCCCAGAGGCAAGCCCTGACTGGGTCTCGGCTCTGTATATTTCTATTAGTGATAAGATCCTGGGAAGAAGATGATTTTTGTTCAGTTCAGCCTTTTGAAGCAGCTGAAGTCACCCAGGAATAGGCCCAAACTCCATAAAATATTTAATATGGTCTATTCTGGGCCAAATGTCAGTGACCTAGGCTCATGGCATCTATCCCTGGGGTGTCCTGAGAATATGTACCCACCATGATCAAATTGTAGCTTGTTATACACAAATTAGGAGAATGGAAGGTACAAGAAACCATAAATCAATATATGTAAAATCTACACTGGTTTGTTACAGGAAAACAGAACATTTCCAAGTAGGGGCCCACAGGCTATAGGTGGATTCAAAGATTTTCTGATAATTAGTCAGTTAGACTTTGCAAAGAATTCTGAAAGCAGGAAAGGGAGTCAGGTTTCTTGACATGTAGATGAAGCTCTGTGGGTGGTGGCAGACTTCAGAGAGAGCAGGTAAGTGTCTTAAAAGGTGCTCAGAGTCCCCAAAAGATAGTTTTACAGGGTTAAAAAAATGCTTTGATTTTCCTTCTCTGTTATGTGATGTTATACCAAAGTGAGATTGGAAAGTAAATCACATTAAAAGTTAGGAATTTGGCAAGGTAAACTTTTAAAAATCAGAGTTTAGTGGCCAGAGTCATTCAGGTTGGTGCACATAGCCATTATTTATTATATTTTATTTCTATGTTGTACTCCATTGTATGAACACTCCATAATTTACTTATCCATTTTTCTGCTGTTGGACATTAGAGTTCTAGGTTCTCCCCAGTTTTTTAATATCTTAAAAAGAGTAGTCATGAACATGTTTGACATACCTTTGGTGGGCACATACTCCTGCATGCTGGGATACACCCAGGAGGGAAGCTTCTGAGCCATGCCGTGTATGCCTGTTTAACTTCAGAGATAATTTCAGCTTCCCAAAGTAGTTGTCCCAGTTTACTCTCTAACAATGGATGAAAGTTGGAGTCGCTCTGCATCCTCACTGGCACTTACTATTATCAATCCTTTTAATGTTAGTTGCTCTGGTGGGGATGCAGTGGTATTTCCTTGTGTTTTTAATTTGCACTTTTTTATGAGACAGGGTCTCACTTTGTTTTCCAGGCTGATCTTAAACTCCTGGCCTCAAGCAATCTTCCCACCTAGGCCTCTTGAGTCATTGCGATTACAGGTGTGAGCCATCACCCCCTACCTAAATTTGAATTTCTCTGATGTGTTACCAAAAGCCAGTTTTTAAACTCAAGTCTATTTAATTCCAAACCCAACTCTTGTCACTGCTCCATTTCGTATGATTTCAGCAGTGATTTGGCCACCCCCCCTTTCAGGTGACCAGCTTCTGCTGCATAGCTTATCCTAGGTGTCTTCACAGGCCTGCCATTTCCTCCAGAGAGGTCACGGTCTGCCCACATGCAAGGGATGGTGAGCTCCCCCAGTCCTGGGCACTGGGCATGGTGTCTGAGGGCAGATGCTTCCACATCAGGGCAAAAAGGCACCCATTCTGAGAAGGGTTTCTTTGAGTCTGTCTATGACTAGCTTAAGATTAATCACTAATAGTGGTCAATAAAACCCCCAGGAGCCCAAGACAGAGGAGTCATATGTAGCTGACACCTTGATTGCAGGTGACATTTAGAAAAGTCTTTTCAAGAGAAAGCCTAGGAGTAGGAATGAGTATCATGTAAGGAAGTTAGGGAGGCAGAGAGAAGAGTGACTCAGAGAGAGTCTGTTCTGATTTTGATGAAGCCAGATGCTTCTGAATGCTTTCACCATTTCAGTTTCAGTAGAGGAAAGACCTTGCTTCCTCCTCACTAATGGAAACAATGAGATTTGCCCTTAGGTCACTGTAAAAGTGAGTTGGAGATCTTTCAATTCTGGGAGGTGCGAGTCACACATGGGAGGATCAAATCCCGTTTTAGGAGCATTCTTCTGGGATGAAATGTCCAGAGTGCCAGCAAAGATGGGCTTTTTGTTTGTTTGTTTTCATCCTTTAAAAAATGTGATGTAGACTTGTGGAAAGAGAGTATTTTATCACAAATACCATCTGTGTGTCCCACAGAGTAAAGATCAGGCAAATTTGAAAAGTGAAATTTGAGGAAGAAAATTGCACTGGGCACATACCTATGGGAAACAAAATGAGAACGTTCTTCTGAGAGAGACAGCGAGAGAGAATTAATAAGGATAAAAGAAAGCAACTCTAGATTTAACCAACTTAGTCTCCTTTGAGGGGATCTAAAGACTCAGGTCCTGCCAGTCATTAGTTGTGTGCTTTGGGCTCTATCCCTACTGCACTGACCTTGGTTCTCATATCTTTACAACGAAGTATGTGCAGCTCTCACATGTCAATCCCATTTTGATTCTCATGCTTTAGAACATTCCACAGCTCCCCAAGTTCTACAGAATTAAACCCAGACTCTGAGGTTTATAACTCCCCAGCCCTCCCCTTCCACCACCAGCCAGCCTCCCACCCTCCCCCACTGCCCCCCCACCATGTTCTAGGTCCCACCCACCTGTCCCATCCTTATCCCACTGCTTCATCCTCACGGTTGCCTCCCACCCTCCAGCCCTACCCCTCCAGACATGGGGATGTTCTTGTTTTTCATGCCTCAATATAGCTGCATCTTCTGCTAATTCAACTGAGAGCACCCTTCCCTCCTTTCCAGTCTGGTGCACTCTAGAGAGTCCCTGTCTTCATCAGCAGTACAGCACAACAGCACCCTGGAGTGGCTATTCCCAACTTCTGCTGGAAATATTTATTCATAATCCTCCCACTGAACTGTGGACTCCTTAGGAGTAATATGGAATATGACTCCTTTTTAAAGTATTTTCTCCTCTGCCATTCAGTGTCTGGTATGCTTAGTAAATGTTGGTTGAAGATGTTAAGTATTTTACTTTTGAAATAATCGGAAGAAAAAAGAATGGAGAATAAATTCTGCATTCCCCTAATCTTTTGCTTTTCTGGGGCAGAAAAAGGGATGTTGGGCCAGCACATCTGAGGATACGTCCTTAAGCACATTCCAGCAATTAATCTATGCATCTCTATTTGCATCTAGGTGGGATTTTAATTGGATGCATGCACTTTCTGGGTGGAGAATTGGCCCTGGGATTTCCTTTTCTGTAGCAGTGTTGCTACCCACCAGCCCTCAGCTCCTCACTCTGAGGACATGTGAGCCCCTTGTGCACACAGGAACAGAGGGTCATTAATCACTACCACTACCTGATTAAAGGAATTCCCCAGACCAGGGGAAAAAAACCATGCTATAAAAAGACTTTGAATTATACGGTCCCTCTGCACCAATACTTCCAAATCAGGCGATTTATTGCAAACAACCAAAATCTCATTCTCAGGCCATTAACTAAAATAGGAAAATATCATCTTAAATTCTAAAAATAACAAGGGACACACTGAAATAGGTTTTTAGTTCTGGACAAGTGGATGGGTAATAGACTGAGAGAAACCTCAAGAACTTGGAATATGACTTTCTGTTTCCTAAACTCTCCTACTTAGAGGCCGCAATCTCAAGTATGACTCTAGCGCTCTTAACTGTAACTTCTGTCCTTAATCTTTCAAGTTTTACAGCTGAAATACCACCCAGGAATGAGAGATTCAGAAGTAAAGACCAGAAACAAAATCATATTTTATCTAAATTAAATAAATAAATGGATTTGATATTTAGGAGGGGACTGTCTAAGATTCCTCTGTTTGTTGTTACTGCTTTGTTTTAGTTTTGTGGAACTCTGTGAGTCACAAAAGGAGCAGAAGAGATTGAATTCTGTTTAGCATCCACGTGAAGCCCTCCCATTCCTAAAGCTCCCTCCTCAAGACCATTGATAGGTCTTTAATGTCAAAGCCAGAGGCCTTCTCATCTCTCAATTGGCATCAGAGTCTGTGCCTGTCTTGGTCCTTTAGCTCATGGTGTGGACAGGGCAGCAGGGACATTTGGGTCTATATAGCAACAGGATCAGATTTGCTCTCCATATCAGGAGAACAGGGTGTAACCTGGCCTTGAATTGATGGACACCAGCATCTGGCAGCCCTGTCACTGGATACATCTGAGGGTTGGAGGTACAAAGAGGTCTGGATGGCCTATCCTCAGGCTCAGGCTTCCCTGAGGGTCTGAAGACATGGCTCCACCCATTATTAACTCTTTGGGAGTCTGGGAGCCTGGCTATATCCAGCATAAACTCCCTGGTAATCTGCCCTCAGCCCATTATGAACACTCCAGCAAGTCCTCTGGCTGTTGCAATACAATTGCTTTAGACAACTTCATCTCTTTAGGACTCTCCGGGTACAGTCTGTTCTCAGGAATCTTCCTTCATCACCTTCCCAGGGTATCCTCCTTCCTCTATACCCAGGCTTACCAATGACCTTTGACTTCCTTCCCATCTATTAACCCAACTAACTTCCTTCATCCCAGAGAAGGATGAAGCTAAATCTTCGGGAAATTATTGATCAAATATCCTCTCTCTGAGGAAGAAGTAGATGATGTTGAATACTGAACCCACTTGAATGGGTACTTCATAGACATAGCTGTACCAGAGAGCTCTGTATGTGGCTATGATTTGAGGAGACATGGAGTTCATGGATTTTTTTCTCGTGCCTGTAGGTAAAGCCTCTCTGGAAAGGAAATAATTAAGGCAAAAGTTATTTTATGGCCCTCCCTCCCCCAATTCTCTCAAGAAGGAGTCAGTCCCTCCCCTCCTTTCTGCCTCCAGCTTCTATGAAATCATGAGCATCTTGAGAGAAGAACAGGCCTGACCTGTCCTTTCACCCACAATCAGTAACTCTCAAGGAGTTTAGCTGACATGGTGCTGAAGCTGAGCTATGGGTTCCACTGTGCTGAGAGGAAGGTAGGATTGGTGGGAGAATTCCTGGGTCCCCTGAGCTTCCTGTTCTTGGACTCTGCTGAGCCCAACTCTCAGGTTAGTTGAACCCAGAGCCTAGAGTACCCTGTTGAACATGTTTTGGCCAGAGTCCTTTCTAATTTTAAGCTCAGTCACACTACCCTCTGCTTAAAGTATTTGTTTTCATGACAAGTTATTTTCACAATAGAACACAAACACATTACCCTCTCAAGACTCTAGAGATCTTGGTGTGGAGAATCTCTTTGATCCCACCCCCCCACATTGATCCTTGCCACACATGCTACCCTCCAGTCATACCGAACACCAGCCGCTCTGCTCCCGCTTTCCTGCCTGCCTGTGTTCTCTACAAAAAGTCTGCTCCCTGTGAACCAGGCTGGCTCTACCCACTCATCTCAGGGAGAGGAGAGGGCCAGTCCCAGAGGAAAGGGGAGCCCTGTATCAGTTTGCTCAAGCTGCATAACAAAGTACCACAGGCTGGTAGACAACAGACATCTATTGTCTCATATTCTAGAAGAAGTCAAAGGTCAAGATGTAGTAGGGTAGGTTTCTTCTGAGGTCTCTTGTGTTGGCTTGTAGATAGTTACCTTCTTCATGTCTTCCCCCTGTGCCTGCCTGGGTCTTCATTTCCTCTTCTCAAACGGACACTAATCATATTGGATTAGGGCTCACCACAATGACTTTATTTTAGCTTAATTACGTTGTTAAGAATCTACTTCCAAATACAGTCACATCCTGAGGTACTAGGGGCTAAGACTTCAATACAAGAATTGTTGGGAAGCACAATGCAGCCCATAACACCCCCCTTACACAATGATAGCCCATGAATCTTCTGTTTTCTGGGAAACCAAGACTGAAACCTTGTCAGCTTTCTCAAAATAACTATAAAACCTTGAAGCACGGAAACCAGATTTCCCTTTCAGCAGATGTGTCCTGCAGGACTTTAGATTCCTTAATCTGGAAGGAGTGAGTGATGTAACATGAGGTAACTCCTAAATTCTCACAGTTCAGGTACATCGTCTTGTGTTAGATTGATTTCAGTGTGTGTACATTTACTCTCAACAAATCCCAATATAGAATAGCATTTATTACTTTGTTAGAAGGTGTTACCTGCATTGTTTTTTTTTAGTTTATTGCAATCACACTCTGAGAGATAGGTGTCTGAGAGCTAACGGATGAGGAAACTACAGAGAGGAGGAGTTGCCCAAAGTGCACCCAGCAGAAGTGGCCAATGGTGCCTGGTGATGCCCAGTGTCCACCTATCCCCTTTTCTAGGTGAGACCTGAAGCCCCGCTGGGTGTCAGATATTCCCGTCCCCAGAGCTACCCGACCAGGCACCACAGAGAAACCAGAATAGAAAAGAAGGTCTTCAGGACTTGGGACCCTCTGAGGCAGCCACCTTACCAAGATCCTAGTGGCCAGCTGTGGTTTATTGGTGCTCATGGGAGGCATTGTGGGACTTCTTCATACCCTGACACTCTGAATCAACCACGGACGGGCAACCATACAAATGTTCAAACACACCACCATGCAAATGTGGTCACAGGCATTATCATCATCATTACACCCCAGCTCTGCCACATGAGCATGCAAACACACACATCTCTGAGATCCTCTCAGACCATTTCCAGCCCACAGCACTCACCCAAGATCCTCAGCTTGACCCCTGTTCCCGCCCACAGGGTTTCAGGACTACCCTCAGTCTCCCCTTTTGGACACTTATTGGAGTCAATTTGAGCACTTTCCCTTAGGCACCATGATGGGAAGCACTTTCTAGCCCCAGATACCACAGTGGAGAAGCCAGACAGCAAAATACAGCAAGTCAAACATTCTCAGACAAATGGCCTTATCGCTAATACCTTCCAAAGGAAACAACAAACATGAGCAAGGGATTGAACATAAATTTTGCACTTCTGATAGAAAAGACAGAATGATAAATGGTCAAAGAACAATGATAAGATTTGCAGGCCTCATAATGAAAAGGAAGAGGGTCAGATCTTAAAGAACCGTTTTAATCCTTCCAAGAATCTTTTCATCTAATAGATTATCTATCTGCTGATCTACTGTCTGTGTGTTTGTGTGTCTATTTTTCTGTGTCTCTATCTGTCCGGAGAGACTGCTTGACTCATAACAACCTGTCAGTTTCATTCCAAGGCAGGACCTAAAGAAGCCACATGTATAAAGGCATTTAACAGGGAATGTTTTCTCTTCTGTATTTTCTGTTTTTAAGAGAAGATGTCTGAGATAAGGCAAGGAGGAGCTGAGTCAGGAACAGTCAAGGGAAGGGGGGCTTTGTTCTCACTGTAATCCAGATGGGTAGCAAATATGAAGGAAGAACTGCTGAAACTTACTCGGGTTTTATGACCTTGGACACACCTGGTCTGCTGTTTTCCTTCCCATTAAACACCCTTTTGCTGAGCTCACAGACAGGGTCGTCAGTGGTCCTGGAATGATGGGCATAATTTAGATTAGGCAACACTTTCTTTCCCACACTGTGGGGGAGGGGACCATGAGCTGCCTTAGAATGATGAAAACCAAGCAGCGAGCTTCCTGGCCCCTTGCTTGCCAGGGATCGTGTAGGCAGACAGAGCTTTGAAAATGCAGGGGGCTGTCTGCCCTTGGAAGGTGGGTCCAGCCATCAGAGAGACAAGCCAGCTGAAAGGATCCTGCAGAACCCACACAAGGAAGTTTTCTCCAGGGTCCTCTAAAAACTCAGACTACAAAAAGACGGTGGTGGTCCAACTTCTGTAGCACATTCGGGACAAACATTCATCACACTGAAGGGCCAGTGAGGCCATTGTTTTGATCTCTTGTTTACATAGTCCTTCTCTCTGCAGCGTTCCAAGGAATCCCTGTCCGAGGCAGTCTGAGGGAACTCCTGGGGCCAGCATCACCTCCTTGTGCCTCTTCCCGCCGCATGTGTTTTTGCAGCTTTTGCCACCTCCGCTCATGTGACTCGGTGGACATCAATCTCACTGGGTAGCGAGTGCACTTGCAGGAGGATTCTCGTCCCTCACATCTGTGCCCAGCAGGGAACTAGTGCTGCTCACTCAAGGAAGGCTTCACTATTCTAAACAATACACTGGGGTAGTTTTTTTTTTCTTTTTCACTTATTTCTTTTAGAAAAGAAAACAATGAGAATCATTTTGTCTCCTCACATGGAGCAAACTAGAGTTCAGCTGTAAAATATCAATAGCCAAACATGATTGGATGGTAAGTCCGTGGTTCAGTGCTAAATATTTTGCATGCCGTGTCTAAATAAATCCCCACCTTACAAATAAGGAACGGGAAACC
This sequence comes from Cephalopachus bancanus, assembly GCA_027257055.1. NCBI lineage: Eukaryota > Metazoa > Chordata > Mammalia > Primates > Tarsiidae > Cephalopachus > Cephalopachus bancanus. Next base: position 7,599,486 of record JAPVLO010000113.1, read on the forward strand.
TCCTGAGGCCACACTAGGGGCCAGTAAACGGTGTCAGCAGGATTATGACATGGGTCTGATTCTGATTCCAGAACCTTTCCTCTGAACTACCATGGTTTCCTACATTTCAGTCATCCCCTGCTCCTGTTGGGTCCACTTTTCCTGGCTTCACGTTCTGCTTGCTTCATTTCATTTGTTCTGACAGAGTCCCCAGGTGGGCTGCTAAGGTCTCCACATGTGGGGCCTCAGAGAACAAGCCCAAGCCCCAGATAAAGCTCCAGTGTCTCTCCTGTGGCCACAGAGCTTAGCTGGTCTCCCGTTGTGGGAACATTCAGACCTGCAGACAGGCTTAGTATTTCCTCCTTCAGATGGCGTCGTGCCCTAAGTCCTGTGCTCAGAACCCACTGCAATCAAAAGCAGATGTGCTATCATGGAATCCGAAGCGCTGGGGTTAGATATGACCTTTATGATCACATCAACTTTATCCCTGAGGACCCCACTCCAGGCTATCCTGTGAAACCTCCCCCACCTCTTCACCCAGACAAGTTTTAAATATCTGAATTACAGACATTTCTGCTCTGGTCCAAAAATGAGGAAATGCTCTTATTCCCTTAGGAGTCTGATCACTTACCATCTTCAACCTGATTCTATGTCTCTTTGAACTTTAATATCCCCTCTGCACCATGGGAGTCTATGTGTTTAGGAACATCATTAAAAGCTGAATGCTGGTGGAGTTTGAAAAAGATTCAGGGTTTCTTTGAAGCACATGAGTCCTTTTGGTAGGTACATACTTGTTTCTGAAAAAATATAACAAAATTTTTATACTAATCATCTTCATCACTAGCCAACATTCATTCAGCATCTTCTACATACTCATTGAAGTTACCACTGGGTGGCACAAATATGCAAACATATGTTTCAAATATGGTGCATGGCCTCAAGGAACACATGAGAAAGAGAGGTGAATGGTCTTGGCACCGAAGTGACAAAAAAAAAACTGAGCGTGATGAGATTACAAAAAGCAATGATGTCCACTCTATGAAGAAAGTGGCCTTTGATATTCCAATTGCAGATGACTTTGACAGGTAGTAAAATCACTCATGCAGGAGAACAGGCTATGATAAAACTCAGCACACAGTGAGCTAGGGTGTTAAGAACATTTTGCCTTAACCAGGAATTAGAGAGATGACTGCAGAGGGCAGGGGAGGGGAGTGGGGGAAGACAATGGGACAGCTAAGTCCAGTCCAGACTGTGGAAAGTCTTGTGGTTCAGGAAGTTGGATATTTGTCTACCCCTTTCAAATTCCCAATGGTGAGCCTGTGCAGAATGAGAAATCTGTGGGCTGCCTCAGCAGCAACATGGAGTCCACAGCTTCTTTTCTTGGTTAAATGCTTCTTTGGGTGAAGAAATAATCCCTTCCAGAAACATCCTTCCATCTGACCAAGTTCTATCTCTCCTTTAGGGACAGTTGAAACATAGCCTTCTCTAAATCTGTTTCCCTTCCTCCCACCAGGCATGATGACAGTATTCTTTCTCTCTACTCCCATCAGCACCCTGTTTATGTTTCCACGACAGCATTTAATCCATCTACCTTGATTGTGGATGTACCCACCTGTCCCCATCACTTAGGTGAGGGATGGTTTCTTACTTATCACACCATACAGGTTCTCTTAGGATACTATTAAAGACATCCACCTCTTCAGAATCACATACTGAGTACACAGGAATCACATAACAAATGTTTGCATGTGGCAGGGGACAAGTAAACGAGTGGGCAAACAGTGTGCTGTTTTCTGTTTTCCTGGGTTCTCAAAGCCATAAACATGAACACCTGCTGGAGGTTAAAGAAGGCAAAGAGCTGAGATAGGGAACAGCAATTAGCAGGGCTCTGGGCCTCCTTCTTCTGGTTGTTCCAACGAAGACAGGCCCTGAAAGTACATATGTCCACTCCTCTCAAGCCAAAATTAAACACCGTGGAAATAATGCCTGGAATCTCAGCCTTGGGTAGGCCTCAGTGGCCACAGGAGAGTTGCAAACATCTATTAAATACTTTCTATGGAAAAAATACGGGGCAGTCTGCCATGAGGACTGGTAGGAGATGAATTAATCAGGCCCAGATGAAGTGAAGTTTCAAAGTCCCCAGGAGGACAGGTAGAGTCCTAGGGAGTGTCATGGAAGGAGAACTTGCAATTAGCTTGGAGAAAGAGTTGAGACCCAAACCAGGAAAAAATGTGCTTGAATGTTTCTAAATTGTTCTCCCTTTATGTTATTATGTTATTATCTCTTCTGAGAAATGACTCTGTAAAACATCAAAGAATGAATCTCAAATCAAGGTGGTAGAATTGATTAATATAAGTGAAAACTGACATGGTGTACGAATGGAAAATTTCATTAACACAAACCCTTAAATCCAGGTTTCTGAATCTCTACACTGCTAACATTTTGGTCTGGATGATTCCTTATTGTGCGAAGTCATCCTAAATATTACAGGGTATTTAGCAGCATCCCTGGCCTCTACCCACTAGATGCCAGTAGCACCCCTCCCCAGTTGTGACAACCAAAGCAAACATTGCCAAATATCTCTTAGAAAGAAAAAAATCATTTAATTTTTAGTTGAGAACCACTGCCTTAAACCCATTCAGCTGTCATGCCTGCCTTTCTAGATGTCTCCTATACTCTTTTGATGCCAACTTCACACCTTCATTTGCCACTACTATAGCTGAAAGAATATCCAAGCACAAGAGAAGCTGCCCACATTCCCCCAGCAGGTGCCATCATCTCAGATGTCCTCTCACTCAGTCGTGACAACCAGTTGTCCTGTGCTCACAGAGCTCTCAGTGCCCATGGACAACATCCACATGCATCCCAATATCACCACCCCAATCAGAGGGCAGGTCATCCATTCTTATTATCCTTGTGCTCACACCCATGGTGCAGCACCATTTTGAGGTGACCTCTCCCCCTCTGGATGCCTCTCACATTGATTCTGAGAGTTTTATCTTAGCAAGAAATGCATTTCAAGTCTCATCTATAAAATGGTAATTTAAAATATCTGATGAAATTCTTATTAAAGTATTTTCTGGTTCTAAAGGCTGCAAAGAAGGAAGCCAAATGTGCTGTCCCCATATCAGATTATTCCTTGCAGTAGCTGTTCTGAGCAAGTGAGTGCTCAGGGAAGAGGAGTTCTGTGTGATGCTCTCATAGAGAGAGGAGACTTTTACCTCAGCCTGCTGTTTTTTAATGCCCAAGGATTCCACAGTCTACTAGATACCTAAACTTGTAAATCAAGTCAATTTTCATGCTAATATATCAAAAGCAATTTCTAGGTGGAAGTCTACTTATTTTCACAGAGATGCCCAAGCTGGTTTCATACATCATTAGTTTGTTCTATCAAATCTCCCAAACAAGAGAAGTTCTGTCTTTTTGTCATACTTTTGACATTTCAGTGGGACATAGAAACTGGAAAACCCTCAATATGTTTGCCAAGGACAGAGTTTTATTTCACAGATCTTAAGGGTCCATGAAGAGAACACTCAATAATCCTTAAACATCCCACACAGTGTGAGATGAAGTCTACGGTGTGCCTTTGAGTTGAGTCACTAGTGCTCACTGAGCTGAAATGAGTTCAGTGCCAGAAATAACAAAGAATGTGCCATCTTTTAAAAAATTATCTCTCCCCCTTCCTCCAGGTAGATAGCTACCAGAAGCCACAGATCTCATTCTCCAAAGTTGAGGACAATGTGTCTGAATGTGGTTACCAAGAAAGTATAGGTATTCCAAGTATCAAGAAGGGGCAACAATTCAAACCACATTGGATGTTAGATAGTCCTGGTCTGATGCAACCGTCAAAGGCGATTCTATGAGCAAATAGTGCCACAAGGGTCTCAGGCCAGGTTCAAGTTTCTTATTGCAAATGTAATTCACATTATTTACACCTCTGTTACATCACCTGGGAAGTGGGAATCATGCTACTGTTAACAATTCTTACATCATGGAGTTGTGTGATGATTATAATTACAAATATTAGTGCTTATTTTAGAAGGATGATGCTTCTAAAAATTGTAATATACTTCACATTCTTCCTCAGGACCAAGCCAAAGGACTCTATGCAGGAAGAGCAGATTCAGGAAGATGCCTCCCTCACCAAGCACATACAGCATCCTGGGCTTGAGGACTCATCCTAGATGGGCATTTCAGACCCACAAAGTAAAATTCACCTGGTTTCATCAGGATAAATAACCCTTTCTTCCTCTACTCTTGCTCTTATTTGGGGTCACCATTAAGTGAAAATAAAATAGAAGCCATTCCTGTGTCTTTGTTGTTGCAGGATGAGAGTTGTGATGATCCAATTCAAGACTGGAAATTGAATTAATTCTACTTCCCTGTCCCAGATACTGTTGCAATTTTGTTTTGCCCTCACTCCGAGTTGTGAACATTTCATAAATGATTTGACCCTGAGTGCCTGTATCTACAGAATGAAATGTAAAGTATTGGTCATTGGGAAAGTGGGTAATTTGTTTGGAGGGGAGGATGCCAAGTTTTGGACTTGAATGGTTCTCCCTTTTGTGTTAACTTCTTTACCATCAGAGGACAACTCCAAGAATAAAAAGCTCCACCCTCCTTTAAGACAGTCTGCTTGACTCAATATATCAATTTGATGTTAATCATATCCAAAAATCACCTTCATAGAAACACCCAGAATAATATTTGAGCAAATATCTGGCCACCCCATCTTTCAGATAAACTGACACATAAAATCAATCATCACAGAGGCCAAATTCCAAAACGAGCTGTTTGAATGACTGAGCTACTCTATCATATGCATGTGAGTAGATTCTGAGTATACCGTAGAGATACAGCAACCGCAGTCTCATTGCCAGTGGGCCCAGCTGGAAGAACTGTGGGAAGTGTCTGGTGCCCAGTATGTGAATGCACGTATGTATTCATTCAGATTAGTGGATTCTTTCAATCTACATGGAAATCCCTACCCACATCCTTGACTAGAGAAATATCCATGATATGTCTTTACTCCTTATCACTGGAGCCTCTCAAGCTGATGTGAGGAAACAACCCCTTCATTCCCCTTTCCTTGAACCTGGATATAGACATCTGGGATCTAGGACTGCAGAAGAGTTAAGGTTGTTCTATACCTTGAAGGGACAGATATCCACCATAATTTCAGGTTTCTAGCAAGGCCTGCCTTGAGCTAAAACATCAGAACAAAAAGGTTCCTAAAAATATTCCTGACCTCAAAACTTATTTCATTAAAAATATAGCAATAATAACAGGGCCCTATCCGGGCTCAGTGGCTCAGCCTGTAATCCTGCGCCCTTGGGAGGCTGAGGTGAGTGGATTGCCTGAGCCCGCGGGTTCGAGACCCACCTGGGCAGTGAGACCTCATCTCTACAATAAATCAAAAAATCAGCCGGGCGTGGTAGCGCGCGCCTGTAATTCCGGCTACTCGGAAGGCTGAAGCGGAAGGATCGCCGGAGCCCAGCAGGTCGAGGCTGCAGTGGCCGGGAGCAGCCACTGCACTCCAATCTGGGCAACAGAGTGAGACTCCGACTCAAAAAAAATAATAATAACAGGGCCCTGAGAGAATACTTCAAGAAGATGATCTAATTGCAAAGGGTTTAATATCACAGAGTTTTCAAAATCAAGGAACATCCTATAGGGCACTGAGTGAAATGGATGCTCCCTTGCATCCATTTTTTCATATTCCTTTTTCAATAGGAAGTCCCAAAATACACATTAAAATGCAGCAAGAATAAGTAAGTATATGGTTACCCCAAAAAATCAATTGCCAAAGAAAATCATGTAGAATATAGTATAAGATCAGCAGAAATTCAGGGACTTTGAAGTAACCAGAATTCTCAGGAAATGCACTGTTTGCTCTAGGAAAGTTCTGAGGGACACATCACATAATGTCCTTTAATAGGACCTACAGAAAATATCTCTCTTAGGTCTCAGTACCAAGAATAACTATGCTTGTCCTGAGCCATTGACTCGTGCTTCCTTTATGGGCACTCTGACATGTAAATGATGTTACCATCCTTCCACTTATTGCTAGGAAACTCAGCATCGTGTGTGGCTTTCCTATAGTAGGGTTAGAGGACATCCTGGAATGCATTTTACCTAACAGTATAACTTTTGTCTTTCCATAGTTTCCCAATTCATACTATTCCTTTGCTAGTTTCACCAATTCTTTATATATGGTTGTATTATGTTTTTTAAAATCACTTTAAATTATTTTAGGAATGATGACAAGATATAGTTGAATAAATAAGTGCCACAATGATTTGAGCCAGGTGTGGTGGCTCACACCTGTATACCTAGCACTTTGAGAGGTAGAGGCGAGAGGGCTGCCCGAGTCCAGGTTTCGAGACCAGCCTGGGCAACTTGGTGAGACCTCATCTTTATAATAAGTCAATAAATTATTCAGTTGTGGTGGTACATGACTGCATTTCCAGTTTCTTGGAAGGCTGAGGTAGAAGGATCACCAGAGCTCAGCAGATTGAGGCTGCGGTGGCCGTGAGCGTGCCACTGCACTCCAGTCTGGGTGACAGAGTGAGACACCAACTCAAATACATGCATACATACATACAAAAATGGTTTGTGTTTACAAGACAAACAAACAAAAGGGGACCTAAGAAAACGTAAGCTCAATGTGCCTGCACAATATGAGTCAGAAGACACAGGACTTCTTTAACAATACTGGTCAGTTTACTATCTGGAATACTGTGATCCATTCCAGCCACAATGTTTTAGGGATCATGACCAACAACCCCAGCAACATCAATAGAAGAAAAAAATCAGAGAAGTTGTCAGAAAGTTTGGGGCAGTATTGAAGAAATGTGATTAACCTGGAAAAGTAAAGACTTGAGAGACTATTCTAGAAATGTGGATATTTGAAGAGCAATCACAAGAAATAATGTATTTATTCAATTTTAGCTTAGAAAAAAGAACTAGAAACAGTGATTGGCAGCTAAAAATTGGGACAGATTTGAGAAGTTCCAACCAGGATGCCTGTGGAACAAAGGCATGAATGAGTCAGGGAGATGGGGGCAATTGGAAAGCAGTCCTGCATTACACCCAGCAGTCCTCCACAGTGCCTGGTTGAGTGGGGTAAATGTTCTGAAAGCTCTTTCAAATGTGGGAGTCTAGACTCTTTCAGCTCAATGATCCTGGACAAATTGCTTCCCTTCCAAGCTCTCATTGTCCTCATACCAAAGGAGCAGATTTGTGCCCCAAAATCTTGGCATTTTAGGTGTCCCTTATCCCCAGATAAGAGGGCATTATGTAATGTACCTATTTCTAAAGGAAACATTTACTTAGGGAGTAGGCTAGTTTTACTAAGTAAAGCACTATTGTGAGAACTAGACCTTCCCGTGACGGGGTGATGGATGTGTGTTTGATTGGCCCATTGTACTGTCTGCTATGCAGACCCGTCCCCTCCACTTCACCAGGAGAAGGAAGGAAAACACGACTCTCTATGCCACATTGCAGACCAAGACAAGGTTCACTCGTAATTGCAGCAAGACAGACCTAATGCAGGATGGGCCAGGGGAATAAAGGAAAACAAACCAAGGGGAGACTCTGGCAGCATGCTGATGAAGAAACCAAGAGGAAATGAAGTCAGCAAGGGCTTCTGTGTGTTTACTTCAGAGTTGACAGAGCATGGGCCCAACCGGACAGAGCTTCTGATTTATAAAGTATTTTCATTATATTACCTATTTTATATTATATTGAAGGTTCTGCTCTTTGGGCCAGAAAAATAAACAGCAGCTTCACAAGAGCCTTTGGTCTAGATAGAAGAATATAAACACAACCTTCCTGCTCTGAACAGAGATTTCTATCAAAAGCTGTTTTGGGGTTTTCAGGTTTCTGGAATTGGTCTTTGTGTTTTAGGAAGGCAAAGTTAGCATTGACTATAAATGTTCCTATTCTATAAGTTTTGAAATGTTGAAGACTTTAAGGTTTGTTTAATAAGACCAACAAAAACTCACTGTTGCCTCCTGCTATAGAAAATTTGGGATTCCTATGTTGTCTGTGCAATGGCTAAATAACTCCACATTGGCACATCGTATCCCACAAGTGGGCAAGATTCTATTAGCTGATGTGACCCTGAGAGTCCCTTCCCTGACCTTCTTTCCTTGGTGCAGAGGAGCTAAAGTCTGACAGAGGAGCTGGGGAGGCAGGATTGCCTCTGTAATTCACGTGTGTTTTGTTTTCTCAAAGAAGCAATTTTTCCATTTGTGGAGATGCCAGTTGCAACTGAGAGTTCGCCAGGGGCTTTTCTGGCTCCTACTAGCTGAACTGAACCATTGTTCGCAGTGAATTAGTAAGATTTTATGCTAAACATGTGTTACTGGCTTCCAGCATGCCCCTCCCTCAGTTCATACCTGGAAGCATTGCTGCCTGCTCTCTCCATGTAGGCAACCTAATGACGAGAGGTGCGCCAGGACCCTTCGGCCTGCTCAGCCTTGCTGCCCCCCAGAGCAGGGGCAGGAGGTAGTTCTCCCCACAGGAACACATATGCCTGCAGGCACATGCTCACTACTCTTAAAACTCATGTAGCAAAGTCCTATTTATCTTCAAGGAACAAATAAAAAGCTCAGAGTCAGAACGTTTGCAGCCTTGTATGGGATGAATGCTTGTCAGACTCAACACTCCTTTCTGTCCAGGACCAATGTATTTCACTGAGTTTCCCTAGTGCAGTGCTGGCCCCAGACCTGTTCCCAATAAAATCTTGTGAACAAGGGAGGAAAGAATTAAAAAGTGAATAAAGGAAGATCTGACAAATACAACTGGATCATGATCAGTTGCTCATGCTAAAGCCAAAACGTGGACCAAACCGACCCAGCTCCAGTTCTTATCTCTGGATAAGAGCTACAGTAATGTGTGCCCTTTATTTTATGCCAGAATCATAAATCAGTATTCCTAAAAAATGAAGACAGAATCAGCATTGCCATTGGGAAAAAGTGGAAAGGTGTGGATTTCTCAAAGTCTTCGGAGCTACAGACTGAGAGAGCCCAGTGGCATTTTCTATACCCCTCAGTAAAACAGGGTCTTCTAGGCTAAATGCCCCTCTGTTTTTTTAAATTGTGGTTGAAAAAAATAATACATAACATAAAATTTATCATCTTATCCTTTTTTTGGAGTACAGCTCAGTGGTGCAAAATATTATTCACATTGTTGGACAACCATTACCACCATCCATTTCCAAAACTCCTTTCATCTTGCAAAACCGAAACTGTGTCCACTAAACAACTTCCCATCCTCCCTTCCTCAACTCCTAGAAACACCATTCTGCTTTCTGTCTCTAGGAATTTGACTACCCCAGAAACCTCATGTAAGTGGAATCACATGATACTTGTCCTTTTGTGATTGGCTTATTTGGCCAAGCATACCATCCTCCAGGTTCATCCATGTGGTGGGAATCTCCTCTTTTTTCATGCAAGCTGGCAGCAAAGCCTCACCTACTCACCCCCTCTCCTTTCCCCACCCACAGCAACCTTGTCCTCAAACTGGAAGAAAGCCCAACTTGCTTTTTAGGGGGTGGCTCAATGTGGCCTCATTACACTGTAAGCTAAACTACACTTATAAAAATGGGATTTTGCTATATAACTATGGAAAATACAAGCTTAAGTAAATGGGCATTTCCCTGTTCATGTTAGAAGGTCAAGCTGGTTAAAAGAAAAAAGGCCAGGCAGATCAGCTGGTGGCCCAATTAGAAAGCCCAGAGACGATCCAGACTCTTGTTTTCATTCTCCCAAATGAGGAAACACAGCAGCTGGAGCAGTGTATAGCCCCCAGGGTCGGGGGAATAACACACACGCCGTCTGGATTCGTCTTTGAGGGACGGCTGGGTCTTTCAGTTGCTGAAGCTACAGGGTTGAGGAGATTTGCAGAGGAAATGTATATTTCTATGGTCCTGGGCCCCTCCAGTGCCCACCCAGCCACTTGGGGTCCAGATGGAAATGATTGTAGGTGGGGAGGTGAGGGAATAGCAGCCTTCTAATTACACCCCTGAGCATGTCTTCTCTCTTCCCTTTCTTTGAAGGAGCCCATAGATGTATGCTCAATTGTGGTGGTAAAAACTTCCTCAGGTACCTTTACTCTGCTGTAGTCGCTGAGCTACTGACCAAGAGCAGCATCACTAAGGGCTGAGCACAGATGGACAGATGGACGAGCTGATGGAGGAAACCCTGTCTTACCCCAGGCTCCTCTGGATCTCAGGCAGCCTGTCCAGCCACCCCTGGAGTTCTGAGAGTCACAGAACACCAGGGCAGACTGTGAATCAGCAGAGTCAGCAAGCTCTGGTGCAATGGCCCCACACGGAGTGGTCCCTGTCCTCTATGAGCCATTCACAGGGGAGATACAACTACTGCTGAGGCCTCTAAGGCCCAGGGACTTGTTGCCCACCTTGGTTTAAGAGTAGAGTGAGAAGGTGGCAGGAGCAAACACCAGGAGGAGAAGTGAGGCAGGGAAATAGGACCCACAAACAGGATACTTCTCAGGAGAAGCAGCCAGGCCCATGCTCAGGGAGGGCCTATGAGGAAGGATTGCAGATCAAGTCTCTCTCAGCCCAAGGCTCTGTCTACTGGCTTGAGCTGGGCCTCCTTTCCTCCCCTCAATCAAACCCACAAATCAAATCACGCTGAAAGAACATCCCCTAATAGCCAAAAATCCATCAACAAAAGTTAGGTTGTTGCTTAAAAAAAATCTTTCCCCCAAGGGAGTAGGTGTGTTTTAAACTACTTCATAAAATATCTAAAACGAACTATGAATCCTTCTAGTTGGTAGAAGAGTCCTACAAAGGCAGCAGGACAGGCACAGTGTCACACTTTGTGTGTGTGTGTGTGTGTGTGTGTGTGTGTGTGTGTGTGTATGTGTACATACTTATGGACACTTTACCCCAGGCGGTCTAGCTGGTCAGCATTTCAGGGGAAACCTGACCCTCCCCAGAGCCATTCTCGTCTCCTCCTCCCCACACTGAAATTCTTGCTGGGCAAATTTTCAGGATCTATTTTCTGTGATTGTTTTCTTGATAAACACTTCATGCGTAGTATTTGAATGCTTTGTGGCTTCATTGCTTCAGAGTTCCTGGGAAAACAATGTCATAGAGGGTGCCTAAAAATGAAACTGGAATACTTGGGGAGTGAATAAGAAGTCGACCTTATTCTTACTCCTTGAATTCCAGGAAAGCAGGGATATGGCACAGCCCTGTGCGGAGCGAGCGCCTGGCAGCCGGCACAACACACAATGGGCCCCTCAGTAGCACCCAGCTGCCTGGGTAAGAGCAGGCCCATGGGAGCAGCCACACCCAGCCACACAAACAGAGCACCCAGCTGTGGGCAGCCAGCCGACAAACATAGGTTCCTGTTTCTTTCACTCAGAATAAGGGCTCAAATAAAGCCCGAGCAGGAGGTCCAAACTAAAAACCATGCTTTTGTCAGAAGATTTGCCACATCTGCCCCAGAAAGTGTTTTGCTCCCCTCTGCAGAGTGGATCCTGGCCTGGGCAGGAGAAGCTGCTGTGAGGAGTCATAGGATGCAAGGAGAAGGGCCGAAGCCTGGGAGACAGGGGTCTCTACCCCTGTCTCTTAACAGCTGCATCGTTGGGGACTTTGGGGCCCCTTGTTTAACCCAGTCCCCCCACCTGACCAACAAGATGAACAGTTTCTGTCTCTGTGAGTCTACAGGCAGCATGAAGGGAATGTGTTAACAGTCAACCTTCTGAGAACAGGCAGCTGGATGGGCAAGGTGCTGAGTCAGGAGGTTCTCTGGAGCTGAGCCCTCCCTGCGAGTCAAACACTCTGAGTCATGGGGCACAGACAGCTCATATAACCCAGACCCAAATGTCATTTCCTTGGCTTCACCAAAGTCCTTGAAAGGTGGACCCATCTCACTGTTGACATGTGTTTTGTTTCCTACACATTTCCTTCATTTGTATCTTTGAAGACCTACTGGGTGAATAGGAGGGGTCCAGGATGCACAGAGTTGGGCCCAAGACATGCGAGGCCCAGAAGATAGAATCAAAGCAGAAGCTGCCAGGAGGTGCCTTCAGGCCCCGGAAGGGGGCGCTTTCTGGAGGTGCACTCCAACCAGAGTTACTGAAGCAATGCTGCTACAAATGTCTACACAGGACTGAGCATGACTGAACCACAGAGGGATGGGGGGGACTGAAAATGCCACCTCCAAATGTGGTCCTTCAAATCCTCAAAGCTCTGTTATTGAAATGTCTCTGCACTTCTAAACTAAGGCTCAGTGTTTCAACTTGTTCCCTTATCTTAATGGGTCTGATAGGAGGAACCCAGATTTGCTTAACAGATCTGGAATTCTTGTTCCTGCACCCAGATCATTACAGAGCAAGCACTGTGTCTATGCTAACTACTGCTGCTCTTTCAAGACCTCATACAGCTCCTGGCACAGCATTTGAGTTCAGTGAATGGTTGTTGATTGAATGAATGGGCACTATGGGTCACTCATCTCTTTTGGTCTTGGAGCAGGCAGCAGACCCTGCTGTGACTGGCCTTGCCCAGGCCTGTCCAGGTGAACCTGAAATCTGACAAGTAATATCCTTCCACCTTCACATATCAGCAAATAGTAGGAAATTCAAGAGATTTCTGTTTTCTCTTTGAGTTTCTAATGACACTCAGTTTGATATCCCTGCTTCAGCACTGGTGTGGATTGAGGTTACTGAGTCCTTTGGAATTTTGGAAGCTTGATCTGAGGGTGCTAGGCATGGGAAGACTGATAATAACACAGCAGATTGTCCTGTGTTTCCATGCCAAAGGGCACTGGGGCTGGGAACTGCTATAAAAGTGTTCTTTTACAACCACATTCCCTTCAGCTCTTATTTAGTGATAATGGCCCTGTGTTTGCAGAATAAACAAAGAATCCAGAAATCTGTCCCTGGGTCTCTGGAGCTTGGTGCGATAATGAATAATAGCTTGATACTTGTCTTAGTTTATTTGTGTTGCTATAAAGGAATACCTGAGGTTAGGTAATTTATAAAGAAAAGAGGTTTACTTTGCTCTACAAGAAGCATGATGCCAGCATGTGCTTCTGGTGAGCCTCAGGCTGCTTCCTCTCATGGTAGAAGAGAAAGGGGAGCCAGTGTGGACCAAGATAAGATGCTGAGAGAGAAAGCAAGAGAGAGTAGGGATGTTCCAGGCTCTTTTTAAAAACTAGCTCTCTTGGGAACAGATAGAGCAAAAACTCACTCATTACTGTAGGGACAGTGCCAAGTCATTCAAGGGTGACCCAAACACTTTCCACCGGGCCTCATCTCCAGTACTGGGATCAAATTTCAACATACGCTTTGAAGGAGTCAAATATCCAAACCATAGCAACACCCTTGTCTAGAGTATGGAAAGACAGACTCAGTGGAAGTCGGCTGCCCTACGTGCTTCAACTTGATATTCACCAAATTCTGTGCATACAGGACATAATGTCTGTTTTGTATATGTGCAGCCTGAGGTTAAAAAAACTTGGTGACCTGACCCACCTAGAACTGGCTGCAAGACTTGAGGCTCTTTGCTTTGTCCTGCAATTGGAATGTCACGATTCTTCAAATTCCATTTCTGGAAAAAATGCAAACCAATCACTATGAACATGTCAGTCTGAACACAGGCCAAAATAGTCAAATCTGTCAAAAGCCATCAGCACATTCTCAGACTGTGACACTGCTATAGAAAAAGATACTAGACTGAGAATTACAAGATTAACATTAGATTCTCACTATGATTTTTACTGTTTCTATAATCTAGAATAGTCCCTTTATCTCTCTATACCTGTTACCTCATTTTTTATCTAATACGTGCCTTCCTCCTGACTCTTAATATCGACCCCCTAAAAGTCAAGTCATAAAAGTTAAATGATGTGTCCAGGCATAAGCAGAGTCACGTTTCAAGTCCTGGCCTGACCAACGCCAAGCCATGCTCTCTTCAAAATTTTAATTATTTATTTCTCAATAAGGAGACTCTGCTTTTAAAAAAAAGTTATCTTTTCAACTGGGAAAGTTTATATAGCTCTGTCTTTCAGCTCACTGATATTTTCTTTTGAAATGTATAGTCTCATCTATTGAACTTTTCCCTTAAAAAATATTATTTTTAGTTTTAGAATATCTATTTGGTTTACTTTCTAGTTTATAGTGCTCTTATTCTGTATCTTCTGTTCGATTATTCTGCCTACCTTTTCATTTAAATATTTTAATACAGTAATAGTAGCTGTATCAACAACTTGTCTCACCTTTGGGTCTGTTTATACTGACTTTTTTATGATACATCACATTTCCCTGCTTCTTGTCGTACCTAGTAATTTTTATCATAACTTACACCATTGAGAAAATGAATTTAGTTTTCTTCCTTTAAAAAGTATTGTTTTGTTTTTGTGTTGTTGTTGTGAGAGGCAGTTTTTACTGGTGGATAGGCATCAGTCTTCCAAGGATGGTTCTGAGGCTTTGTTAAGGCATGTGAAGCTTAGTCCTTACTCTGGGGCTAACCTGGCTCTACTCTATACGGGCTCTCTTTCAGTAAGAACTTTCTCTAACATCTCTCAGAACTGTGTGACCTTTGAAATCTCCTTTTAGCTTATAGCCACCCCCAGCCCCTAACCCAGGAGCAGCCAGCTCTCTCAGACTTGCCTTTTGAGTCTGAGAGAGCAAGTCTGAGAGAGCTGTCTGCCAAAGATTCAAAGGGACCCCTATGAAGATTTGTGTGCCTTTTCTTTTCTTCTTCCTTCCTTCCTTCCTTCCTTCCTTTTTTCCTTCCTTCTTTCCTTCCTCTCTTTTCTTTCTTCTGCTGTCTATTGGTCTCTACCTTCTTGTGTCACAATTGGGAAATTGCCTCCATTTAGAAACCAAAGAGTACAAGAAATTTGCCTTATGTTCATGTTCATTCCCTTCTCTCAAAAATAATAGCCAGCTATTTATTATCATAATAATTACTCTTAAAATAACCATTAGTGCTTCTTTTCTCCCTGATTCCTTTGAATTTCATCATCTGCCATTATTATAGACTTATTATAACCCTACCTTTCTGAAGGCCATGGAGATTACATGTAAACAAAATATCTGAGGAAGTGCGATGGGTGCCTAATCTAGTTGGCATGGAAATGGGGTCTCTTCAGAGGTTTGGATCACACAGAAACTGCCATCTTGGCTACCACTGGGCAGTCTATGATTTAGTGACTTACAGCCACCACTGAAGTTGGATACACTTACAATGACAACTGTTTTCATAGTAAAATTGCATCAATGGACAGTAATGCACATGAAGTACATAACCTCACTTATATCTGTGTTTAAGCTTCATATGGGATCAAATGTGAAGCAATCTCAAGGCAATGCACTTGGACTTGAAATATATTTGCTTCTAGCTTGCTTAGTCTTTGAGGTTTTGCTTTTCTTGAGGAAGAACAAGAGACTGTTATTCCAATATCTCTCAGGACAATACAATCACATTTTAGCTCTAGGCTCTGTTGGTTACCTTGGCAAACTTCTGATATTTCCTTTGGCATCTCCATCGACTGAATTGGGAATGGACAAACTGAGATTCATGTTTGTGTCAATGAATGACTCAGCGAAGGCATAGGAGAATTAAAATGGAATCAATCCAGGTGGTGTAATCAATGAAAAGAAACTTGAACTAAGCATATGATTTGTTCTAATGAAACTTTACTTTGTTACTTTAATTAATAAGCAGATTGAGCTGATTTTTATTTTCTCTAATGAGTATTTATCATTAGTACTTCAAATAAAACTTCTTGTCAAGTCTTTGGCCTCTTGTCTATTTCTTATTTCATAAAGTTTTTATAGTTTTAGATAAGATTTTTAGCAGAATTATGTCTGTCATGGTTGTCACAACTCTTTCTTTCAATTTTAGATCTGTTACTATTTGTGGAACAGAATTTTTAAATTTTGCACATTCTTAAATGTATTAAGTTTTTAAATAATTTTTTCTATTGATTTAATTGTTAGAAGATTCTCATTTTTACACTTTTAGAATTAAATGTATTTTCTAATTTTAGTTATTTTATTCAAGCAGATTTTATTTTATTGTATAATATGAAGTATAAATCTACATTAATTTTTTTCATATTGTTATAAATGAATTTCAACTCATTTTTAAATGTCCATTCTGCATTGTTTATGATAGTTATTAAATTTGATTCTAAAGAAAGTCAATTTTCTGGATTCCTTGTCTGTTCCAATACAACAGTATGCCTTAAAAATTAAAACAAAATTAACTAAAAATTAGCCGGGCGTGGTAGCGCTTGCCTGTAGTTCCAGCTACTTGGAAAGCTGAAGCAGAAGAATCACCGGAGCTTAGCAGTTCGAGGTTATGGTGGCCGGGAGCATGCCACTGCACTCCAGTCTGGGTGACGGAGTGAGACTGCAGCTCAAAAAAAAAAAAAATTAACTAACTTAAATTTAGTTCCTTAAAATTCTAATAGCAGATAAATATAGTTAAATATTCTTATGCAATTTTAATTTCAAAATATAGTAAGAATACTCAGAAACTTATTTCCCATACCTCTTTTAGTATATATAATTTTTAATCTTAAACAATATACCACTACATCTGACTTAGTTAATTTGAGTAAATATTTATGTTCAAAGATATTTATAATAGTGTTACTTTTAATGAGATAAAATTTACCTAAACATAAAATAGCAGTAGAACAAACCTTGATCAGAACACTGTTAGGGGAGTTAATAATTTATATATATGTACATATATATGTATATATATATATATGCACACACACATATATATGTATGTATATATGCATAAAAATATATACATATACACACGAACATATGTGTGTGTGTATATATAAATTTTATATTATATATATTTATATAGCAATTGAGCTAAAGGTAAGATTAATGCAGTGAAGTTAAATGAGGAATGGTAAGAGTTAGAGGTAGAACAGCATTTGGCCAAGATAACCCATAAAGAACTCACTGAGAAACTAGCTTTTAAGTAAAGACTTGAAGAGGCCAATGACAGAAGTACACAGATGTACACTGACATGCACGAATTCTGCGGGCAAGAGATCGCAATACAAAGTGTAAAAAGAAGAGTCAGGCTGAACACGCCCATTGACCCATCAGATGAATTCCTTTCATTCCCTTAGGAAAAGATGAGCATGTGGAAAAGTAAAAGGAATTTCCTCATTGTTCCCAAACTTAAACATTTTCTGAGCAGAGATGTGGGGCCTGAGGAAAATTTGATTTTCCTCTCTGCAATTGAAGATAATTATAGGGGGAAGGTGATTTCCAGAAGCAGAGGGTCAAGAGTCAGGAGGACTGCATGGCTAAAATAAGAATGTCAGATCATAGCCAGGCTCGGTGGCTCCGCCTGTAATCCCGCACCTTTGGGAGGCTGAGGTGAGTGGATTGCCTGAGTCCACAGGTTCAAGACCCGCCTGGGCAACTTGGCGAGACCTCATCTCTACAATAAATCAAAAATTAACCGGGCGTGGTAGCACGCCTGTAGTTCCAGCTACTTGGAAGACTGAGGCAGAAGGATCGCCGGTGCCCAGCAGATCGAGGCTGCAGTGGCCGGGAGCGGCCACTACACACCAGTCTGGGCGACAGAGTGAGACTCCAACTAAAAAAAAAAAAAAAAAAAAAAGCATGTCAGAACTTAGCCAAATAGCCTGTAGGTCAGAGAGTGTCAGAAAATGGGTTGAAAACTAGAAACCAGGGCAGAGATACATCAAGGTAACTGCATCCCACAGTGTGCCTGCATTTCTGTGCAGGTTTCATTTCGTTCCAGGAGACCCAGGCATCAAGTTTGGAGCAGAAGAAAATTACAGACCCCTCTGGTAGTCAATGTGCAGTGGAAGAGTGGGAAAGAATTTTTAGTAATTCAAAGTCTGGGAGGATTTCAGTTCATCATTAAAGAGTGTGTAGACACTTGAACTTAGCCTCCTTCAGAGATAAGCAATAATGCCAATAAATCCATCACCCCATAGCCACACTTGTTATAGCTCACCTTGTTTTATTGTGCCTCTTTTTAGCATTTTGTTGTTTTTGTTTGTTTTACAAATTTAAGGTTTGTGAAAATCCTACATTATGCAAGTCTATCGGCACCATTTCTCTAACAGCATGTGCTGACTTTGTGTCACATTTTGCAAATTTTCACAACATTTCAAGTATTTTCATTATTATTATATACGTTATGGTGATCTGAGAGGCAGTGATCTTTGATGTTACTATTTAATTGTTTGGGGGCACCATGAACCACACCCAAATAAGATGGTCAACTTAATCAATAAATGTTGCCTGGGTTCTGAATGTTGCCTGGGTTCTCCTCTCTCCTCTCCTTGGGCCTCCCCATTCATTAAAACACAACATAAATGTTCATAACAGCTTTAGGATAATTGATAGCCCTACAATGGTCTTTAAGTGTTCAAGTGAAAGAAAAGGTCACATATCTCTCACTTTAAAACAAAAGCTAGGAAGGCATGAGATAGACCAAAAGCTAGGCATCTTGTGCCAAACAATTAGCCAAGTTGTGAATGCAAAAGAAAAATTATTGAAGGAAATTGAGAGTGCTAATCCAGTGAACACACAAATGATAAGAAAATGAAACAGGCTTACTGCTGATATGGAAAAAGTTTTAGTGGTCTGGATAAAGAATCAAACCAGCCCCAACATTCCCTTAAGTCAAAACCTAATCAAGAGCAAGACCCCAACTCTTTACAAGTCTATGAAGGCTAAAGGGGCGAGGAAGAAGTAAAGTTGGAAGTTAGTAGAGGCTGGTTCATGAGGTTTAAGGAAAGAAGCCATCTCCACAAGATAAAAAGTGCAAGGTGAAGGAGCAAGTGCTGATAGAGAAGCTGCAGTCAGTTACCTAGATTTAGGTAAGATCTAGATAAGATTATTGATGAAGGTGGCTACCCTAAACAATAGATTTCCAGTGTAGACAAAACAGACATACTGGAAGAAGATATCGTATGGGACTTTAATAGCTAGGGAAGAGACATTAACAACTGGCTTCAAAGCTGCCAGGAACAGGCTAACTCTCTTGTTAGAAGCTAATGCAACTGATGACTTTAAGTTGAAGACAATACTCATTTGCCATTCCAAAAATGTTATGCGTATGTCATAGAATTATGCTAAATCAACTCTGCCTGTGTTCTATAAAAGCCTGGATGACAGCATGTCTACTTACAACATGGTTTACTGAATATTTTAAGCCCACTGTTGAGACCTAGTGCTCAGAAAAAAAGATTCCTTTCAAAACATTACTACTTATTGCAAATGTACCTGGTTACCCAAGAGTTCTGATGACATCCAAAGAGGCTAATGTTATTTTAGTACTTGATAACACAACATCCATTCTGCAGCATACGGATCAAGCAATAATTCAACTTTCAAGTCTTATTATTTAATAAATACATTTTGTAAGGTTATGGCTACTATAAATGGATATGGGCAAAGCTAAGCTTCCTTCTGGGAAGGAAGGTTTCCAGATGCCATTGAAAACATTGCTGATTCATGGAAGGAGCTCAAAATATTAACAT
Source organism: Cephalopachus bancanus (assembly GCA_027257055.1). Lineage (NCBI taxonomy): Eukaryota > Metazoa > Chordata > Mammalia > Primates > Tarsiidae > Cephalopachus > Cephalopachus bancanus. The sequence goes on from JAPVLO010000113.1 coordinate 7,619,009, forward strand.
TACAGAAGTTTGGAAGAAGTTGATTTCAACCCTCATGGGTGACTTTGAGGAGTTCAAGTCTTTGGTGGGAGAAGTGACTGCAGATGTGGTGAACATAGCAAGAGAACTAGAATTAGAAGTGAAGCCTGAAAATGTGACTTAGTTGCTTCAATCTCATGATAAAACTTGACTAAAGAGTTGCTTCTTATCGATGAGCAAAGAAGGTGGTATCTTGAAATGAAATCTACTCTTAGTGATGATACTGTGAATGTTGTTAAATTAACAACAAAGGAGTTCAGAATATTACATAAACTTAGTTGGAAAAGAAGCAGCAGCGTTTGAAAAAATTGACTCGAATTTTGAAAGATGTTCTCCTGTGAGTAAAATGCTAGCAAACAACATCACATGCTACAGAGAAATATTTCATGAAACAAAGAGTCATTGTAGCAGCAAACATTATTGTTGTCTTATTTTAAGAAACTGCCCAGCCTTCAGTAACAACCACCCTGGTTAGACAGCAGCCATCCACATCAAGGCTAGATCCTCCACCAGCATGACTTGCTAAAGGCTCAGATAATTGTTATCGTTTTTTAGCAATAAAGCATTTTTTCATTAAGGTGTGTGCATTGTTTTTTAGACATAATGCTATTATATACTTAATAGACTACAGTATAGTGTAAACATAATTTTTACATGCACTGGGAAATAAAAAAAACTGTGTGACTCACTTTATTGCAATATTTGCATTATTGTGGTGGTCTGGAACTGAAACCACAATATCTCTGAGATATGTCTGTATCTATGTAAATGTACAGGGGGTAACTCTAAAAAAAGTTTTGCAAAACACAGTTAGTCATTCTTCCTTTTTGATTTTAGACAAGGAAATTCATGGTTTTGGTGAGAGAAATCTGCAAAATGTATGTTAAAATGTTATGAGACAAATGTCAAAATATGTAGTTTGTCAAGAACGTATTTAAGGTAGTGCCCCTGAATATTAAACAACAACAACAACAAAAACAAATCAGTGAAGTGGAATACTCTGCTCTGGTTTCTAGGGATTTTTTTAAACCATTTTCTGATAATCTCTGAACCACATGCCATTTCGTTAATACCTAACATTTTTATGCTCCCATTTTTTAGCTCCCATCTTGACTTCAGTTGAAGATCTAAGCTTTTGAATAATATACCCAATCAAATGACTTCTGATTTAAGCTATGTTTGCACACAGAGCCACTGTAGGCTTCTCTGTTCTGTAAAACGGGATAGGTACACAGCAGACATGTCCATAGACTATTTGAAGCTTCCCAGAGGAAAGTAAGACCTGATGGAGTTTGGACGAATATCAATCCATGCTTCACTTCATTCTACGTGCTCAGTTAATCCATACTGCTGTATTTGCCGTATCGACTGCTTTGTATCGACTTCCATGGAAGTATTGATCTAATTCTTCTGTTTTAGAGTCTGAGTTTCCAATTTTGTTCTTGTTTTTTATGGGGTCTCTAATTTTCTCCTGGATTACCAAGAAGTCTTTCAATGTCCTCAGGTGGTGAAGCCATCAAATCTTTTTACTTAAAGCTTGTGCAATGCAGCTCCCTTATTGCATCCATTTTCTAATGGATTAAAATCACTCCCTGAGTTCTAGCTGCGGTTCAGGCTTGGAAATGTGGGAATTTCTCAAGATGCTCTGTTTTGTACTCTCTTTGAGTTGCAAAATACTTTATTGGACCCATGGGTTCTGGGCTATGCTTTGGGCTTATTTTGTTTTTCAAATTGTTATTCTTAAAACTTTCATTTTCTTTTCTTTTTTTCCAATGCTTTTTCTTTGTGTCTCCTAGAAATCTCTCATTTGACATCTGACTACTTGCTTTGAATCTCTGGGCATGAGACTTTCTCATGCATGATGCCAGTAAACAAAAACTATCATAAAAGCCATTTCTGGTATGTTAATCTTTGTGGAGTTCTGCTTTATAATTTTGGGAGAAGCATTTGAAATTAAAATAAAATAATGAATGTGTAGTTGCTAGCTTAAAGAAGGCACTCAATATTTGCAGAATGTGAAAGTGCTCTCTAAGTTTCAAGATGCTTTTACAATTTTAGTTAATAACACCCCTCCCCACTCCACAGCATACCTTACCCGTACCATTGTGGCATGCAACCTCTGTGCTGCAGCTATTGATGTACTCCTCTGTCTTGTCCAGTAAACAGGGTGCCTGAGCTATACAAGGTGAGAAAATAGCCCCTGTTCTTGATCCCATTCCCTATAACTACCTCCGAGTCAGAAAGGAACAATAAAAACAACAATATCCACAGCAATACTATAATAAAAGATCTGTAAAATATAGTCCTTGAAAGAATTCATAATATCTCAGCCACAAAATTGAGTTACTATTTCTCTGAGTTGCCAACTTTTTGTATTTTCTTTTGCCTAGTGAGACATTTATGGTCTTACCCTTCATGGAGCATTACCACAGTGATTTTCATTTAAAGATCTTGTTTCCAAGGGAAAGAATTAAAAACATCCCAAGGTGAAAAGATGTGGTTGTATTTTATGAATTTGCATAATGGTCCATTTCCAGAACCCGGTAGGTTGACTACCAGAGGAATCCACCAAGGGGAAAAGTACCATTTGAGTTTGTTTGCTCAGGGTTCAACATAAATCTGTCTTACCCAGCAGCTATCAAATTATCCCATTTCTATAGAAACTTATTTTTCTAGCCACTATAAATGATCACTTTTTCTAAATCAAATCATTGTATGTATTCAGCCAAACTAACTTGGTTACCAAAATGACATAAAGTATTCTGAACAACATTGAAACCTGGACATAGAAAGAGTCAGGAAATCAAGGAGAATAATTGGCTCCACAGTTTACTTGTCTAATAAATATTTTTTCTTCTTCCGTCACTTAACATTTTCTCCTTGACATTACTTGATTGAACTCATGCAGATTCTGTTCCGCCAAGGAAACAATCCACTTGGGCAGCGTGAACTCTGAAAGGTCACATCTTTCAGAGTTATCTGCTGCCAAAAAGAATGGCTTTCATTTATTTTTTGAGTTGAAAAGGTTTATTTTGTTCCTGTTCATGAAACTCAAAAATGCCCAGAGTAATTTAACTCAGACTGACCAAACAGAAAAAGCACGTTTAAGCTGTGATAGAGCCTGGAATGTCTGCGTCTAGAATTATTTGGAGCTATCTTTAGGAAGTCGAATGATGAATTTTGTCTCAAAACCTGAGCTATGCTTTTCTATTGCAACTTCTAAAGCAAGCAACCTTGGAACAGAAGGGCCAGAATCCTCTTAGAATGGATAACTGAGGTAAACAGTGAGAAGACTAAACCTGTGGTATCTAATCCTTTCTGGTTGACTCCTATCAACCAAATAAAATAAAAAAGTTGGGCAACTGTCACTCAACTTTTATATGTCACCCAGTTGACATATAAAAGAATGTCGTCTTTGAAGTGTTGGAACCATCATAGGTATGAAATTGCAAACCGGAACACCATTGCCAGAATTTACAATAGAAATTTCTAAGAAATAATTGAGCTTCCAAAGCTGACCAAGAATCAAAGAGTTCAGAGAGCAGAGAAGGGATGGGCATACCGACCTCACATCTTGGCAGAGAGCTGTAGCTTCACCCAGTGAGGAGCAGATGGCACTTCTCCTTCATGATGAGCCTTGAAATACTTCCTCAAAGTTGGAAAAACTCTTGGGCCACCTGACTCACACCTAAATCATTTAATGTGACCTGAATGTAGGACATATAAGTCCAGGGAAGAGTGAGACTCTCCCCAAAATTTCAGGGGCCAGATGCAGTGATACTTCCTGGGGACCAGATATTGGTCAAAGAGAAAGAAACAGAATGGCAGTAGTTGGATTCTGCCCCAAAAGTCACCTGGAGGGACAGAGATACCAAACAACAACAAACTCCTGAATTCTAGGTGCTGAGGAAGGAGTCCCAGGTAACCACCTGGAATAAAGATGCATCTACTTTGATTAAAAGACACATCTCCAGCAAGAACTCCCTGAAGAATGTTCAATGGTGCCAAAAGGATCAAGAATCTACTTTTACCTTGTTCTGGACTCAGAGAGAACAAATCCCAAAGCTAGTTCCTCTCTCTCATTTTCCCCACCTCTGAAATAATTACTGAGTAGGAAAGACCAGGAAAGGGGGACAGAGCTGACCATATCCTCTCCCTGAAACAAGCGCCAGCGTGGGAAAACTCAGAAATCTTGACTCTTAATGAAGATCTAAGCTCTGTTACCTACAACAAGGTTGGTACTCAGTGGACACACATCAGCAGCTGTTCCTGTTGTGATCCTGAGCTCCAACCCACACCAAATGACCTATGTTCCCTCTGGCACCCACAGTGCAGATCATATAATCAGAAAATCCATAACCAGGTGCAAAGAAATAGCTACATCTTAATGTGCTAGGAGTAAACAAATGAATGAAGATGCAGCTGCCACCCATGGGTTGAGGGCTCCTGCTACAGTATTTGTGAGACTCCCATTTCAGACAAAGGATCCCAGGGTAGGTAAGGAGGGCCACCCCACAAATGAAATATCTTCAATGCCTACTATATTTCCTCACATGAAAAAAATACAGACCAATAAGTCATCCTGAGAACCCCTACATACCTGTACCCCCTTTGTGGAGGCCATCAAGACCCCAAATATATGCTAGGGATTATGCTGTGACATGGTCAAGCCATGTTGCTGAATTTGTGCCTCAATCACATGAGTGTGCTTATCCTGTTAACCTAGCTTTGACACACTGAAGGTCACAGAATGCTCTCTGACTTTCCCCTATTCAGGCCTCCACCATCATTCATCCCCAGGCTGAGGCTTGCAGTGTAGAACATCATGGCCTCCTGCTACATGACATCTGTGTGCAGTTCCCCATGCCTAGAGATCGCTATGTGGACCTGGTATTTTAGGGCATCCTACCTCCTAATCATGCCAAAAAAGTCATTCATTCACTTTTTCTGATGCACACAGCATACCCTATCCCCACCCTGTGCCATGCCCTCTTTGTCCTAATCCCTAGGGGTACTCTGTCCCACTAGGCTGCAGCTCCAGGGTCCCAGGGACCCCATTTTGCTTTCACCGTCTCAGGCACTTAAAGGCACTGGGCACAGGATCTTCCTGAACAGACCTTTGTTCACGCTTATAACAGACTGTTGAGTTCCAGGGGCATGGTCAGGTCTCTTTCCTTCTCAGTTAAACTGGAAACTCCATGAAAATATGTCCTGCCCAGCCATGTTGTGAAAGTAGGCCTTCTAAGGCTGAGAGCACTCCAACATTTAAACAAAAACAATGGGTCATTGTTACTCCCACTCCTGAAATACAAAATACATACATTTCAGGAGAAATCACTAGTTTATATCTAATATATTTTTATCATCCTGGTGGGCAAAATCAGTGTTTTATGTGAGGAATTTGGTGTTCAGATAAAAGCTTTTCAAAAAATATTTCTTTAGTTTTAATTGTACTGTAGTGTTCTGTTTGTGATACTTCAGCTAAGATTGAAATGCCTCCAGACTATGAGTTTGTCAATACATTAGAATTAAAAATATTAATTAAAATTAATTAATTAAAAATATCTGGTGGAATTTGCCTCTGCAAATTTCAACATCTGCTCAGTAAGGAGTGGATCACTTATTATACATGTATTTTTAAAGAATTATTTTTTGTTGTTTTTCTATTATAATACCTCCAAAATAACTAAATCTATCTTTTTTTCTGGGGCTTCTCACTTCTTTTGTGTGAGTGTGTGTACATCTTTTCTTTTTACTTGGAAGAAGATCTCAGTGAGTATCTCAGTCTTCTCTGCAGCCTTCACAGCACAAGACAATTAAATGTACACAAAAGGATTTAGGTGCTTTAGAGTGTTTATTCCTGTACAATTTAAATGAATGAATCAACAATTCAGGCTCTAAAGTCAAATTCTATTAAATCATCCCATGATTCTCAGTTGGGGATGGAATTTTTCCCCTGGGGGTGGGTATTTGAAAATGTGTAGGGTATTTCTAGTTGCCTCAATGCCTGGTGAGGGCTCTACTTACATTTAATGGCAGGGATCAAAAATGATAACTATCCTGAAAATCAAGAGAGAGTCTAGCACAAGAAAAACATTTTTTCACTTTACTGCATTATTTAGGAAGAATTGCCTGCTCTAAATGATGTTGAGAGAAAATGTTTTGAAGAATAAAACACATTGAGAAGATACTTTAGAACAAAAAGATGTTCAGAACACATATATTTAGCCTAGAGTTCAGATATTGAAAGAAAACATACAAAATGAAAAGTTATTTCAGTATATAATAATATAATATGTTCAAATGAGTTGACATCAGAGGTGAGGGCATTAGAATAATGGTAAATACAAAAACAACTAATTTATTGTACACTTAGGAGGAGATAGGCGTAGCACTGAACACTTAAAATACAGTATCTTATTTGATTCTTGCAGCAGCACTAGATTATTACTATTATTAGACCCATTACACAGATGAGGAAACTGAGGCGCAAAGAGACTAAATGATTTGATTAAAGTCACAGAACTAATAAACAATGAAGGTAGAATTCAAACCTAAATATTGTTAACTCTGACTATGGAATTCTTGTTGTTTTAACTTATAGTTATTATAACAGTCTCACATGCTGTGGTTTACACTTCTTCCCCTAAGTAAATAGAAAGATGTTACTCTTAGGTCTGGCTGAGCCATCACTGCTCTTACTGGAATTAATGACACATATGTGATGGCTTTTAAGATTAGATTTTCAAAAAATAAAAACATGCTTATAATTAAAGAAAATAATATATTGTATTTGTTCATTATTGAATGCAGAATTTATATAATATTCATTAGATCAAGCTTATTAATACATCTTTCTGATTTTATCCATCCTTATTGCTGCTTCTGGCCAATTCATTAGCATCACCCACTGTATCCAAAAACGTGCTAACTCTTATTGTAATTCTATGAGTTTTGGTTTATAGATTTTGAGACTATACTGTGATTTTTCACTCATTTTCATATCTCTTTGATACTTTAAAATATCCCCATACCATTGCTCTTTTCAGATTAATACATGCTTTCCAGCTTTAAAAGTGCTGATTATTTTTGTTGTATTTGTTGATTCTCTGTCATCGCAGTTCATTGTCTTGGGTGGTGGGTTTATAAATCTGATTGTCAGCTCATCTTCAATGAGGTTGTTTTCTCTGTGGGAGTTTCATGACCTCTGGGTTGTGAAAGTTTCCCTGCAGCAATAATTTCATGTTTGCTTCTGCTAAAAATATAAGGCTTTAATGGTCCTGAACAGTTATTTTAATTTTTTCACTTGGAATTCCCACACCAGATTGGTTGTACAAATTTGGATTGCACATCTGTGTGTACACGGACCTGGCATTTCAATTTTTCATGGATGACTTTCTGACTTCCAGTCACCAATTTTTCTTATAGAATTCTTGAGTTTTTAGTTCCTCTTTAAAGGAAGGGACAGCTCTATGAAACTTTAAACTTTATGCAGAGGCCTCAGTTGCAGGTCCCCCTTTGCTACAGTTCAATAACTCATCTTCCATCCTACACAGGGGCAAGACTACCAGTCTCCGCCATGACCATCAACCTCTTCCTTTGACACTTGAAAAGTTATATTTTATTTTTTGTCTGAGGTTAGCTAAGTGTCAGAATTATTTTTGGTTCTATCTTATGAAATCCAGAATGCCCGCCTTGCAGGAAACATAACTAAGTCTCTAAGTGGTTAAGTCTATCATCTAAGGGTCTAGTTCTGACTCATCTGGCTCTGTGCATACTCTTTTCTCTTTTGCTCTTCTAGTCATCAGTCCCCGATGCCCAGTGTCTAGAGCGCATAAGGAACTGCAGTTGCTTGTGGAGCAAGGGTGGGATGAGAGACAACCACTGCACTGGATATAAATGCAGCTCAGAATATGCAGAGTATCTGTTTTGCTATCCAAATGTACCCCCCAACCCCCAGCAGCATCAGTGCTCTGAGGGCTGGTTGGAAATGCAAATTGTGGATCCCACCCACCTACTGAGTCAGAATCTGTAATTTAACAAAATCTCATGTGATTCACATCGCAGTAAAGTCTGAGAAGTGCTGGCCTAGTAGTAATCTAGAATTTGAATGTGAAAATCCAAAGCCAATTGGGTGTGTAATTCAGCAAGCTCCCCATCTGGGCAAGGAATTCAAGGTTCACACTTTTCTGTTTCACCAGGAGCCACCTCTCTTGGCTATGAAAGGTTTTTCCCTTGAGGGATCCACATGCCAAATGTTAATCAGCCTGTCTGTTCCAGGCTTAAGATTTTGATCAGTCTCCTGAAAGGAGCATTCCTAAGACCTCTGACCTGGTGGTCTTGTTCCTTCCTCTGCCCAGACCCTCACTGTCAGAAAAGAACTTCCTGAGGAGAGTGCTGGATAGGATAGCTTCTCCATGGCCTTCCTGAAACACAGGTTTTCTGATGCTGTACTGTATACCAATGATCCTTGTGGCTCCAGGGTTAAGCAGAGACCGGCCCTGCATTAGTCAGCTATGGCTGATCTAACAAATATCACAGACTTAAACAGACATTTATTTAGGTCCCCACTTTCCACAGAGGAATGAGATTACCAAAGTTACTCTTCTTCTATGTGCTGTGTTCTGCAGTGGCCATTCTCCCTAATGTTTTACCTGTTACATCCTTGCCGAGCCTGGTCAGTGGGAGAGGAGATGGGTGAGGAATGTGATGAAAAGAGAAAAATGTATGAAGATATAAATATGTTTTCTCCTTGGTCAAAGCTAGCATTTTTCTGAGAAAGTCCCTGGTAATCCCAACTTCTGATCTGGTGTGTGTTTGCAGCTGCTGCTTCCCCAAGAACAAGACCTCCTCTTTGGCTCAGGGCAAACTTCAGCCCAGTTTCGTTTTTGTTGTTTTTAAGCTAGAATGCTTATTTTGACCCCATGTGCAGTCCACCAGCTGGAATTCAAACGTCCATGAAAAAATGTTTCAAAGACATGCTTTTAAAACCCAGCATCTATAAATCCCCTGAGATGACCTATTACTGATTTTGAAATTCCTAAATCCATTATGTTCTCAATCTTGCTTAAATGAAGATGTGGGGGAGATTTGTTTTCGAAAGGATGTTAAAGTTTTAGAGTATACCCTCTGGCTAACTGAAAATATGAAAAGAGATCTCATTCATAGTTCCCTAATGCTTAAAGTTCTGATGACTATAAAACGCTTTTTATCAAGATTTTGTCCTGGTTTCTCTTGATTTTCTATATAGGCTTCCCCAAACTGAAAATCTAAAGTCTGAAATTCTCTAAAATCCAAAACTTTCTGAGCACCAACATAGCGCTCAAAGGAAATACTCATTAGAGCATCTGGGTTTCAGATTTCTTAGTTTGGTATACTGAACTGGTAAGTACACTGCAAATATTCCATTTTAAAAAAAATCCATAATTCAAAGCACTTCTGGTCTCAAGCATTTCAAATAAGAGATCCTCAATCTATATTACTTATTAGCAATTTACTGTTTAAAAAACACAGTTACCCAGAAGAGATTTAAAAGGACTGAGATTAAACCATTTAGCAAACTAAGATTTACAGACAAGCTGAGGAGAGTGGGGGTTAAAAAACTGTGTGAATGTGTGACTGTACCTTGAGAGAAAAGAAGACTGAACAGTCTTCCCAGGTAACGAAATGCCTCTGTGCTGGGCTTGGTAGCTCAGTCTGTAATCCCAGCATTTTGGGAGGCCAAAGCGAGTGGATTACCAGAGCCCACCGGTTCAAGACCAGCCGGGACAACTTGGCAAGACCTCGTTTCTACAATAGACAAAAAATTAGCAGGGTACAGTGGCGCGTGCATGTAGTTCCGGCTACTTGGAAGACTGAGGTAGAAGGATTGCCGGAGTCCAGCAGGTCGATGCTGGAGTGACAGTAAGTGTGCCACGGCACTCCAGTCTGGGCGACAGAATGAGACTCCAACTCAAAAAAAGAAAAAAAATCTTTGATACTTGCACCTCCATTGTGCCAAGATTCTCCAAACACCAGGTGGTTACTTAACAGAAAAATCTCTGAGCAGGCAGAAGCCAGTGAAGATGACACCCTAGCTCATCCCAAGATGTGCCTCACAAGATGTGCAAAGTGGTCTTGCTGGCCATTCAAAGACAGCCCTGCCTTGTAAAGGACGTTTGTCCACAGAGGTACAAGCTCTCAGTTGTCTCACTAAGGTTTTGTCTCTAAAAGAAAAGTGTAAGATTTAATTAGCTTTCATGGGAAAAGAGGGGGATTTAATCAATATAATCAGATCATGTCAGACTTTACAAGTGTTGTTTAAAATTTATGGGAGCTCATTATTTTGGACTGAGTTCCTGCACTAGGCCCAAACTGACCAGCCCAAAGCAGATTGGAATCCCACATGCTAGTTGCCACGTAATCGAGTTAAACTTAGAAATGGAAATTGCAAAAAAGCAGGAGGGTCACAACGTCCAATCCAAAGGGGCCCAGTCAACCTGAGTCAGATGATAAGGAAGTCCTTTCTGCTCTAAACCTGTGAGGAAAGCAACTCTGAAACACCAAATCCACTTTTTGATCCGTGTTTCTGTTATCTTCAGCCTTCTTTGCCTATAAAGTCCACTGCTTTTGCTCGGCTTATTAAAGCATCTATTTTGTAGAAGAAATGCTGCTCCATTCATGAATCACTAATAAAAATCCATTCAATCTTTGAAACCTAATTGTTGAAATTGTGTTGACATGACACAACAAATAAGCAGAGAACAGTGACAGACTGGCACCCAGTCCCACTACCCCAGGGATGTGAGAGGAGCTCTCTACTCCTCCCAAGTAGGCTTCCTTGTTTATTCAGGGGAAAGCACCAGCTTTCACATCTGCATTTGATGAGATTGCCAAACGCAATGCTCCCAGACAGCTCTACTTTTAAAATGGGCTACTTAAGAATTATCTTCCAATTTTTTTCAAAATCAGAACTTTTTATTCTCACAAAATCAAATCTAAATTGAGATTCTGGAAACCCTTTTCTCCTTAGGCATTATAGATACTGAGGGCCCAACCTGGTCAAATGTCTCTGATTTAAAACTAAATGTTCTAAACACACTTGGAGGCCAGTGAAATTAGATTATGAACTTTTCTCCATGTATATACTTCCCATGAATTTAGAAAAGATCAGAGGGGATTCCTGGGAGGAAAAGATCTGCGAAAATGAGCCCTTCTTCCCCTTCATTTAGGTTCAAGGCTATAAAAATGTGGATGTTGGGCCAGGATGCCTCACCCTAGGTTAGATTTCCAGAAAGGACAACAGGTTTCTGAAAGAGAAATCATGTTACACTTAAGGACCTGTCCATGGTCATATGAGGGTGGCATTTTATCAACAGCTTATATCAGCTCCCATCTTGATACAACACATTTAGTAGCATGTATGAGCCTGAAGGAAAAATGCATGTCTTCTGTTTTTGGGGGAGGGGTTGTCTTGTTTTGTTTTTTAAGTATCAGTAATCGCTTAGGGCTCAGGCAGATTGTCTTCAATGATGAATCCAAAGTGTTACAACACCTAAGGGTCAGATAGCACTGACTAAGGTACTCCTGAACAGTGGGAGAGAGGGAGAAGGGTCCTCCGAGAGAAGGAAAAACAATGTCCTTGTTGTGTTTTTAACAGAGAAAGAGTTGTGCAGTGATTTGTATCGTAACAACTGCTGGGGAATGGGCCAGGTGGGGGGGAATTGCATGCCACCAACCTTAAGCCAGAGTTTCTGAGTCTGACCTCCAGACTGAAGTCTCAGTTCCCAGCACCCATCTCAGATAAGCTGTGAGGGCATCCTGATCTGACACCAAGTCAAGGGTGTTCTCCCTTTTGAAATTCCTGGGAATGTCTATGGAAAAAAGTCCCAGGACAATACTAGAACTCTTGCTGCTCAGGGGAATTGGGGGGAGTGTGCCATTGTAAGAGAATCTAGTGTTTATAGGATATGTATAAATGTGACTGCCTTTGTCCTCTCCAGCTGATAAAGAGTGAGACTGGCTGGTCTGATTATGTAGACATTGTTTCTACCAGGCCACATCTTGTTACTTTTCTGTCCTGTATGATATGGTTCTGGGCCTGTGGATGTTGAGGCAATGAATGTTGAGTCCATTGTATTAAGTTCAAATATGATTATTATAGGGAAGCCTGAAAGGCCAGGTGGTTGCATGAGATTTCCACTAAAGGGGGTGTGGCTGTCAGGCATTCCTGATATCAATAATTAAAGAGTTTCTCAGAAAAGAAATAGAAACTTCCTCTCTCTACTAAAACAGAGAGATAAGGGACCTCTCAGATCTCACCAAGTTCACACTGCTTTATGGACTTGGGAGTGTTGATCACTAAGCATAGGCTCTGACTGGGGAGCTCTGAGATAGCCGCCATCTAGAGGAGAACAGAAGCTTACATGCAAAGGTCCTCTGTGCATTCAGAACTGGGGAGTTAGATCATACAACTTCACTCTACTCTTCCTATTCATCTTCCTTCCATTATCCATGACTCCTGAGAAGTATTGTCTAAATAGCATGAGCTTGCCTTAGCTTTGCCGATAGGGTAGGGACATATGTTTTCATTTAAACATACATTCATTGAATTGTTCAAGGACACAGAGTCCTTTCAAGATTAGGAAAGTAGGGACAGTCACACAGAAACCTTAATGCAAAGGTGAATCTTGAGGATAGGGGAGTGGTTTTCCCTCCACAGTCAACCTTGAAGAAGCTCTGTTTGACCTCAAGGAAACCTCAATCTTCTCACAGTCAAGGCTGTAATTGATCAAGTGATAGGCAATAGGCAGTACTGAGGGCCCCATTAGTGAATGAAGGAAGCTAGGTACTTGAGTTGCTGTTCAAGTTGACAAAAGTATATGCCAACTTAGCTTGTACTCAGAAGCTGAATGTAGCTCTAGGAGATTCATTTCATCAATTTAGCAACATGTGAAATACAGTCAGAATGTTTCCTGGGCAATTCTTTATTCAATTTCTTCAGTAAACTTTTCTGGGGATCTCTGTGGGAAGAGTTAGCTTGGGAACTTAAGAAATAAATAATGAAAATAAATATTTCAGTAGAATTTCTCGGAGGTGCCAAAGAAATAAAACTCAATACAGGAACTGAAATTGTACTTTGACTTATCACTGTCCACACAGATTTGTCACAGAGGAGTAAAGCACATAGAGTAGAGGGGATGATGACTAAAACTTAATGGACTATGTAGTATATGCTTTTTTTTGGTCTGACTTATTTTACTGAGTATCATTATTTTGAGATTCACCCATGTTGCATGTATCAATCATTCATTTTTATTGCCAAGTAGACATCCATTGTGTGTATACACCACAGATTGCTTAGCTATTAATCTGCCAATGGGCATTGAGATTTTTTCTAGCTTGAAGCCACTGCAAATAAAGCTGTTATGAATATTTATGCAAAAATCTTTGTATGGACATATGCTTTCATTTCTCTTGGGCAAATATACAGGATTGGAAGAGATGAATTATATTAGAGGTAAATATTTAACTTTTTTAGAAACCTACCAAACTGCTTCCCAATGTGTAGAAGAATTCTAGTTCCTCCATGTCTCTGCCAACACTTGATATGCTGTCTTTTTCATTTTAGTTATTCAAATAGATGTGCAGTGATGTGTAGCAGTATCTCTTTGTTATGTTAATCTACATTTTCGTAAGATGCTGAGAACTTTAGCTGTTTTGAGAGTTCTTTCCATATTTAAGATGTTATTTTGCAGACATTTGATTTGCAAATATTTTCTCCCAAATTTTGGTTGCACTTAATTCCATCAGCAATGACTTTAAAGAGCAGAAGTTTTCATTTTATTGCAATTCAATTTAATCATTTTATTCTTCCTTTATAGTTTGCACTTTTGGTATAGTGTCTTAAAAAATATTTGCCTTAATAGAATGACCACACACTTCCCAAGAGAACAGCAGAACACAGAATCAACAGAGAATACTACACAACAAGAAACTTGAAAATGTACACATAAATCACCCCAGAGCCAAAAGAAAACAAACAGAGAAAAAACTTTATAAGAACCTCATGACAGCAATAAACAATAATATTTCAAAAATCAGTCTGAATGTGAATGGACTAAATACACCACTGAAAAGACACAGAATGGCAAACTGGATAAGAAACCATGACCCAATTATTTGCTGCATCTCAGAAACTAATCTCACTACAAGGGATGCACATAGACTGAAAGTTAAAGGATAGAAAACAAATTTCCAGGCAAATAGATAATAAAAGAAGGCAGGAGTTATGATTTTAACAACAGACAAAACAACCTTTAAGCTATCAAAAATTTAAAAATATGCAAAAGGGCACTACATAATGATAAAAGGTTCACTCCATCAACAAGAAATATCCATCCTAAACATTTATGCACCCAACACAGGAGCACCAGCATTTATAAAGCAACTACTAAATAACTTAAAAAGATATTGACTCTAACATTATCATAGTAGGGGACTTGAATACCCCACTAGCAGCACTAGATAGATCATTGGGGCAAAAAATCAACAAGGAAATCCAGAACCTAAACTTGACACTCAACCAAATGGACTTAATAGATACCTACAGATTATTCCCCTCCAACAACCACAGAATATACATTCTGCTCATTACCACATGGAATGTACTCCAAGATCGATCACATCCTTGGCCATAAATTTGGCATAAACAAATTCCATTAGCTTGAAATCTTGCCATACATATACTCAGACCACAGTGTAATAAAAATAAATATTAACACCAACAAAATTTATCCAAATCCCACAAAGACATGGACAATGAACAGCATGATGCTGAACAACTACTGGGTCAACACTGAAATCAAAGCAGAAATTAAAAGATTCCAGGGAACAAATGAAAATGAAAAACATCTTACCAAAACCCCTGGGATGCCATGAAAACAAGAGGAGAATTTATATCTCTATGAGCACACATCAACAAAACAGAAAGATCACAAGTGGAGAGCCTAACAAATCACCTAAGAGAGCTGGAAAGAGAAGACCACCAAAACCCCAATTTTGACAGAAGAATCCAAATCACCAAATAAAAGCCCAAATATGGGACATAGAAGACAAAAAATATCATAGAAAACATCAACAATACAAAGAGTTGGTTCTTTGAAACAATAAAAAAATTGATGGACCCCTAGCCAGAATGACCACGAAAAAGAGAGCAAAAGCCCAAATAAACACAATCAGAAATACAAAAGATCAGATCACAACCAACCCTGAAGAAATACAAAGGCTATCAGAGATTACTATGTACACCTAGATGGAAATAAACTTGATAACCTCAATGAAATGGAGGACTTTCTGACATCACACAACCTCTCCAGTTTGAACCAAGAAGATATTAAGGCACTAAATAGACCAATAACAACCCAGGAAACTGACTCTGTCATATGAAAACTACCTACCAAAAAACCCTAGACTGATGGCTTTCCAACAGAATTCTACAAAATGTACAAGGAAGAGCTGATACCAATCCTACTGAAAGTATTCCAGGCAATTGAGAAGGATGGAATTCTCCCCAAATCATTGTGCAAAACTGACATCATACTGATACCCAAACCAGGTGAAGATCCAACAAAAAAAGAGAACTACAGGCCAATATCCCTTATGAATATAGATCAAAAATCCTCAATAATTCTTGCAAATTAGATCCAAAAACACATCTAAAAAATCATCCACCATAACCAAGTAGGATTCATCTCCAGGATGCAAGACTGGTTCAACATTCATAAGACCATAAATGTAATTAAATACATCAACAGATGTAAAAAACAAGAACCACATGATTATCTCATTAGACGCAGAAAAAGCTTTTGATAAAAACCCTCAAACACCTAGGTACAGAAGGAACATACCTCAAAATAGTAAATGCCATTTACGATAAACCCACAGCTAACATATTGCTAAATGGACAGAAACTGGAAACATTTCCCCTGAAAACTGGAACAAAACAAGACTGTCCACTCTCAGCCCTTTTGTTCAACATTTGTTGGAAGTCCAAGTTTGGGCAATTCGACAAGAAAAGGAAATCAGGGGTATCCAAAAAGGAACAGGGTAAGTCAAGTTATCCCTCTTTGCTGATGATATGATCCTATACCTTGAAAATCCAAGAGAATCTGTCAAAAGCCTGCTTGCACTGATAAAGGACTTTGGCAAAGTCTCAGGGTACAAAATAAATGTGCAAAAGACCATTGCATTCCTATACACCAACAATAAGCAGCCAGAGAACTAAATTAAAAGCACAATCCCATTCACAAGAGCCACACAAAAAATGAAATACCTCGGCATCTTCCTAACTAGAGAAGTGAAAGACCTTTACAAAGAGAACTACAAAACACTGCTCAAAGAAATCCAAGAAGACACAAACAAATGGAAAAATATTCCATTTGCTCATAGGTAGGAAGAATCAACATTATTAAAATGTCCATCCTACCAAAGGCAATCTACAGATTCAATGCAATACCCATTAAGTTACCAACATTATTCTTCTCAGACCTGGAAATGATAATACAGAATTTTATATGGAAACATAAATGACCACGAATAGCCAAAACAATCCTTAACAAAAGAAACAAAGCAGGAGGTATCACACTTTCAGACTTCAAACTTTACCATAAGCCTAAAGCAATCAAAACAACCTGGTATTGGTACAAGAACAGGCATATAGACCAATGGAACAGGATAGAGATTCCAGAAGCAAAGCCTCAATTTCTCAACCAACTCATCTTTCACAAAGCCTCCAACAACAACCCTGGGGAGAGGAGAATTTATGAGTAAACGGTGCTGGGAAAACTGTCTGATCACATGCAGAAGATTGAAACAGGATTCCTACCTATCACCATACACAAAAATGAACTCTAAATGAATCAAAGACCTAAATGTAAAACCTCAAACTATAAGAATCCTAGAAAGTGCAGGAGATACCCTTATGGAAATTGGAGCTGGCAACCAATTCCTATTCGGAACCCTAAATGCCTATACCTTAAGAAATAAGACAGACAAGTAGGACCTCATCAAACTAATGAGCTTCTGCAAAGCGAAAGAAACCATCAAGAGAGCAGGGAAATAGTCCACAGAATGGGAAAAATATTTGACAATTGTATTTCTGACAAAGGCCTAACATCTAGGATCTACAAGGAACTCAAACGTGCCAAAAGAAAAAAGAAAAAAAAAAGCCCCATTAAAAAGTGGGCAAAAGACATGAATAGACACTTCTCCAAAGAAGATATACGGGCAGCAACAAACATGAAAAAGTGCTCACTCATCATCAGAGAAATGCAAATCAAAACCATATTGAGGTACCACCTAACCCCAGTAAGAATGGCCATCATTAATAAAGCAAACAACGACAGATGCTAGCGAGGCTGTGGAAAGAAAGGAAGGCTTCTACACTGCTGGTGGGTATGCAAACTAGTGCAGCCTCTTTGGAAGACAGTGTGGTAATTTCTGAAAGAACTAGAAATTGACCTTCCATATGATCCAGCAATTCCCCTATTGGGAATATACCTGGAGGAACTCAAATCATTCTACAAAAAACGATACCTGCACACTTATGCTTGTTGAAGCTCTATTTACAATAGCAAAAATATGGAACAAACCATGTTGCCCATCAAAGCTGGACAGGATTTTTAAAATGTGGTACATATACACAATAGAATATTATGCAGCCACAAAGGACAAACTTATGGACTTTGCAGCAACTCGGATGGATTTATAGTCGATCATACTCAGTGATCTATCACAGAAACAAAGAACAGAGTACCATATGTTTTCACTCATAAGCAGACCTTGAACAATTATTATAATGCTATAAGAAAGGGATTGGCAGTAGTGGGAAACTGTCAGGGGAGGGGGGCGGAATTGGCAGCTGAGGGAAACTGCTAGGGGAGGGAAGGACATATCTCATCAACAACGGTACCTGCAAAATCAAGGTTTGTATATCTAACCCTGAATTGTACCCCACATCTTTATAATAAAAAATAAAATTATATATATAAACACATATATTTGCCTTAATCAAGATCATGAAGATTTTCTGCTATGTTAGAACATTTTTCTATGATCCGTTTTGTGCTATGTTTTTGCAAAATACAAGTTATGAATCAGTTTATTTTGTTTTGCATAGATATACCCATTGTTACAGCACTATTTATTGAAAAGACTGCCCTTCCTCCACTAAAATGCCTTTGTACCTTTCTTGATAATCAATTGCTTATATAGATATGCCTATTTCTTGACTGCATTTTGTTCCATTGATCTATTTGCCTATTTTAATGCCAATATTATACTGTCTTGATTACCGTAATATTATAATTCTTTAAAACAGGTATTGCTGATCTTCCAACTTTCTGTTTTCTTTTTTTTTAAGTTTTTTTGACTGATCTTGGTCTTTTGATTTTTCTTTTTCTTGAGTTTTAGAATCCATTTCTTCTAAAAAAAAAAGGCATTTTGAGATTTTTAATAAGTTTGACTTTACTGATGCAGGAAGAGTTATATCATAATAATATTGAGTCTTCCAACTCATGAACAATATATATCTCTCAGTATATTTAGATTTCATTTAATTTTTCTCAACATCTTTTGTTCTTGGTAGAGATCTTCCACATGTTTTGTCAAATTTATCTCTATTTCATATTCTGATGCTATTATAAGAGGTATTATTTTTAAATTTATTTTTTTCTACTAGTATTTTAAAATAAAACTGATATTTTTATTTGATCTTGTGTCCTGCAATTTTGCTAAATTCACTTATTAGTTTTAATAGCTTTTTCTTTCGTTCTTTTTTTGTAAATTCCATTTGCTTTTCTTCATAAGCAAAAATGTTGTCTGCAAGCACACCAGAGACTTAGCATTAAGCCAGGCTGAAGTCAGCAGAAGGGCATATTGCCTGCAGAATGGGACTGAGAAGAAGAAAGAGCACAGAAGCCAGAGCCTGCCTAAGAAAAACCCAAAGCAAGGGATCATCCAAGAAGAGAGGCATGGCAAAGCCAAAATCTAGAGGAGACAAATATGAGCTAGAGAGGAAGAATAGGTGGTCAGGCTGAGCAGAGGCATGGCTCACAGCAGAGCAGGATGCCAAACTGATGCTGGGCATCATCCCTGATCCTTCCACACTTGACAGCCTGCCTTGTGCCTTAATTCATTACAACACCTTTCCAGTCCAGTCTTTTTTCCTCTTAGTTTGAATGTCCCTTGTGTCCTATTATCCATTCATTCAACAGAAATTTGTTAAAGACATCTGAGTCAAGCTCTGAGCTAGGTATGATGGGCACAAAAATTAGGAATAAGCCAATAAACATTGTTTTTGTGGAGTTCAGAATCTAATGAGGAAGGCAGACAAATGTAACTAAATTTTTTTTTTTTTTTGAGTTGGAGTCTCACTCTGTCACCCAGACTGGAGTGCAGTGGCCACTCCCGGCCACCGCAGCCTTGACCTGCTGGGCTCCGGCGATCTTTCCGCCTCAGCCTTCCAAGTAGCCGGAATTACAGGCATGTGCTACCATGCCCGGCTGATTTTTTGATTTATTTTAGAGATGAGGTCTCACTGCCCAGGAGGGTCTCGAACCCGCGGACTCAGGCAATCCACTCACCTCAGCCTCCCAAGGCGCGGGATTACAGGCTGAGCCAAGCCCGGCTTGCAACTAAATTTATGAAACAATGGAATTAATTACGCAGGAAAGTAACATAGAAAGGTCTATGAAGTTAAGAATAGCAATGCTTACTCTACCTGGGTGATTCAAAGATTAACCCTTTAATTATATTCCCTACTAAATAAGTGAGCATTTTCTGGAAAATGGAAGTAAAAAAGTAAGAGGGTCCTGGCTCTAGGTATTTCTGAATTCTCTATAACTAACTCAGAGCCAGGCACGTAGTCACAGGTAAAGTTGGTTTTGAAATGGATTGACTTTGACACTTCAGTTTTCTCCATTGTCGTTCATTTTCTATCCTGCTGCTGGATTATTTCCCAAAGCATAGAGAAAACACCTTGCAGTTCTCTAAAAGTAAGCGCTCAACTGCACCAAAGCATCTTCAGAATTAGGAGCATATTCCTTAGACTGGTGAGTCTGTTGGGGTTTTTTTATTGTGTGTTGTTGTTTATTTCTGGTTTTTGGATTTTTTTTGGGGGGGTGGCTAGCCACATAAAACAACTGTGGCTCATAAAAGCAAAAATTGGAGGACCATGGGAAGTTCAGAGAATAGAAATATAAGAACCCTACTTCTAAATGGACAGAAGTAAAGGTAGTTCTGGGATGTGGAGATCTTGAACTGATGGCCTGGGCCTCTAGGGTGCAGCCACCGGGTTGAAGAGAAACCCAGTGCAATCACACTTCCAGTTTCTCCTTAGACAAAAATTCCAGCAAGAGCACATTAGATGGATCTGGCTTGAGTCCCATCACTCATTGGCTGGCGGAAATGGTAATGGGCCTAGACAACTTGAAAGATAGCCGCACCAGGAAGCTACTTGATAAACAGAGAGCCCTCAGTGCAAAACTTGGGAGTTGTTACCCAAAGACCAAATGGACATCTTGGCAGGCAAAAGTAAAAACAAACACCAGAATGAACAAACGAAAACAAATGAGAAGGTGTTTGACCACTACGATAATAAAACATTCTCCCAAAGTGGGTACAAGTGACATTTAGGTCTCACCTGACATTTCTCTCTTTCACATACCGCTTGCTCCTATCAAACTGGCCTTTTTCCCATACAGGAACCACCGAACTCACATGTTTTCGGGAACTGTTTTAGCCCCAACACCCCTGAGATCTTAGCATGACTGACACCTACTTGGTCACTCACCATCAGCTGGCTCAAATGCCATCTCTCTCACCACCTATCTCCTCTGCAGGTCATTCTAGAGATGGTTGGGCTGGCCATTCCTGCAGAGCAGCTAGAGTACTCTCATCTCTGCACTCCAGTCCCTGAACCAGTCCCTGGCACCATGTTCATGCCCAGAGAGAACTAAGAAAGAAAGGTGGGCAGGGCCACTCTCAAGACACAAGAAGGTTTTCTACTTTTGCTCACTTGTGCCATATTCAGACCTGTTGCCTTATTTGAAAATGAGCAGTCTCTAAAATGCCTACTTAACACTCATTTCTGTAATCTTACATTCTCGTTACTGATCAAAATTCTGGTGCCAAAAGCAGCTAATATGGCCAATTTGCAAGGGATATGAATGCATGCGAGGTAACCCAGGGAAGGGGATATGCTGAAAGATCAGGGTCTGGGGACTTGGTTTCAAATGTCTGCTTTGTTGTTGTCTCCTTGTATAACTTGGTGCCCACTAAAGCTCCACTTCTCCAAGGACAGAATGAGGTGCTCTTACCTCTTGGTCCCTGTAGCAGGAGGACAGAGGTCCTAGTTACACTCGGGTTTAAGTCATGCTTCTTTCCCCTACTAGTTTTGTGATCTGAATAGCTACCTAACTCAGTCCTTCCCAAACTCCACTAATCATCAAAAGCTCCTTATAGACTCTTAGAAATGACAGATATTTGATTCCAGAAATGTTGATTTGGGAGGTCTGCAATGAAGCTCAAAAATGTGTATTCTTCAAAAGCTGCTGGCTGAATCCAATGATTAGCCAGGCTTGGGAACTACTCCCTCAGTTTCCTCACCAGAAAAGTAGGAATAGGAATAGTGTTTTTCTAGGAGAATTGTTAGTAAGGCTCATGAGATAATGTGCTCACATTTCTTGGCAGGCGCAATGTTCTAGCTGGTCACTCAGGATGCCAGAGCATCTATCCTACAAGGCACCATGTCAGACACTGAACACAAAGTGATGACCATGACAGATGCATTTCTGGCCTCATGGAGACCATGCATCCTAGCAGGGGAGACAGATAGCACACAAAAATCTACAGGAATCATTTCTATTTTCCCTTTTCACTCCCTGGATCTGTGCCAAACCCCCCTGCTGACCAGTCAGGGCAGCCAGAGTGTAGGAACCTGGCTGTAGGGAACAGGTGGGATTAGAAAGGCAGAGTGGGGAACCTGCTGGGGGGTAGAGGATGTGTGGGAAGAAATCACTGGGAGCTGAGGTGTCAAAGTAATAGAGAAGCTAGAGGGAAAGTAAATATCACATCTTGAGGGACAAAAAAACGGACGTGGGTCCCCATTCCACTGTCACTGGGTGAGTCACACTCTGGTGAGGGGGAAAGGCTGTTCTGGAGTTATTTCATTCACCCAAGGAGCAGTGCAGCAGGAATAATTTAGAGGTGAAAGGCTCAGGACAGATCTCCAGCTTTATTAGGAACTCTGCATTCTAAAAAAGTTAAGCGTCTGTGTCCCTGCTTCTTAGTGAGTGTGTATGAGGAGAGATGGGGGCAAATCTTGGTATGGGCTGAAGACTTACTTGGGAGACTTTGGAAGAATTCAAAAGAATAGAGATTTCCTGAAGGGGAAAATGTGAGGCATGAAAGGGCAAGAATTTAAAGTTGTTGTGGTGGGATTTTGGGGTTTTTTTTGGTTTTAGCAGGATTGAGCTATAGATTGCTCTATTATGAAAACAAAATTTTAGTGACTGGAGCCAATTAGAGGGCCTGCAAAGGGCCCTAGGCACCTGTCCAGCCTGTGACAAGCAAGGAAAATATCTTGGATTCCATCGAAAGTGGCAGGTTCCAGCTTAGAACCAGAAGGTTTTAGGATTTGTCCTTATCCACACTTAGGCTGGTGTCTTTGAGAACATGTTTGTTCAGTGAGTTCTATGGGGCATGTAAAATCTAAGAAGATATGCACCAAAATGGAAAGAAAGAGGAAGGAAAGAGGGAGGGAAAGGAGGGGAAGGAGAGGGGAGCAGAGGGGAGGAGAAGGGAGAGTAGAGAGGGGAAAAAGATGGCGGTGTGAAAATCAAGGTATAATTCCAATGCTTCCACTCCAGGTCCTGCACAAGGCACTTCAATGCAGACCAGATGAGCTCATGTAACTGTAGCAGCATAGTGTCAGCTGGTGACCCTATGTCAATGGCAGGGGTCATGGTAGCTCCAGAGGTGACCATTCCTCTAGGTCAGCATTATGTCCAGGAAAAAAGGGTCAAGTTCAGCTGTTTCTTTAGTCTATCATACAGCAAATCTGTGATATTGCAAACCCAAGCAAGAGTATTCTCTGAGCGGGTTTTTCTTATTGGTTATGTCTATAAAAAGATCTATTTTCCCCCTGAAAATTTGAAGGCTATTCTAAATGTTGGTCTTTCTTCTGGAAAAAAATATCAAATTGACAGCAGTAAGGAGAGACCTCTATATGTCCTCAAACCTAGGGTTCATCAGATGAAGAGCAAAGAAAAATGCAGAGATGCCGAGACGGCAGAGTGCTGTGTCATGGACAGAGAGCCTGCACCTGGAACAACAGTGCCCGGCACAGCTCTTAGTCACCCTGTGTCCTCATGCCCCAGTTTCCTCATCCAGGAGGTAGAATAATAAAAGTATCTTTTCACACAGCTGTGAAGAAAAGCACATTGATTAACACATGTAAGAGCATGGAACAAAGAGCATGGCATGTAGTGACATGATATGGAATGGTTATTCTTGCAAAACTATTCCCAGGCCTTCTTTTTTTTCTGCTGACCTTCAGAGGGAAATTGACTTCAGAAAAGATGCCAATTACCAATTTTTGTGATCGCCTGCCCCTAAGCTTGCAGATCAGAGCTCAGAAATGACTCAGGCACTCACCCTGAACTCAGAGCATTTCTGGCAGAACTTTTCCACTCCAAGGAGTTGCCAATTAATTATATTGAGCATGCTTTGCTCTGAGCCAGAAATGTCAAAACACAGATTTTCCTTAGTGGATGAGCTAGAGGGCCTGTTTTCCATGAAAATATCAGGGAAACTGACAAGACATTGAATGGACATGCTACCCTGCAGAGGGGAAGCAGATGAGGAGAGGGGAGGGAGCAAAGCAGCAAAGGGAGAAAGGACAGAAAAATTTTAAAAGGGGCTTTTAGATTCGTTTTATCATTACACAGAATCAGAAACCATCATTCTGGACATATCCAAACCTACCCCGCCATCTTCACTCTTATGCCTGGTCCTCCACTGCCATGGCCAAGCAAAAGCTGGGGCTCCATGCTGTACCTGCTCTGTTCTCTCTTATCCCACATCTGATAGGGCATCAAGTGCTGTTGATTTTGTCTAGTCCTGCATGGGTTCATGATTTCATTACTCACCCATGGCTCACTTAAGGAAATCTGTGACTGGAAGTGTGGATGTAGCTTCAAGTCTCCAAGTCAGTGTCAGTTTGGCCTAGCAGGGAAGTAAAGAGAAGAGGAGATATTCGGCATCTACCGACCAAAAATCTCCCAAACATAAGTTGGCTGCAGTGAGATGTCTTTCACACCCTCCTGGGCAAGTGTTCACTGCTCTGTACCCCTGCATCCCCCACATGGAGATTTGGCTTCTCTCTGTCTCTGCATCCTTCTTTGTTGCTGCCAATCAAATGCCCCCGAGCTCCCACTGATCCTACTGTCTGGTCTACTTACAGACTCTGTCTATCAGTCATCTGGCTTGTGCTAGTCCGACGTCGGCATCCCTCTGTGTGTGTCACATTTTCAAAATCTAGAAGAAAGATGATGTAACGAATCAATATGGTGCCATATGGAGCTACCTGTTTGGGCAAGAATGTTGCAACTGACCACTGCACAGAAAAACTAAAGACTACTGCTTTGGGGAAGGTTCAGAGCCACATGTAAAAAAAAAAACTTTGTTGCCCTTCAGTGGTCAACATACTCATTTATACTTCCAGATTTTTATGCATTGGGTATAGTGGGTATGGGCATGTAGGGAATAACTCACTAGATGGAATATTTTGAAATTTTGATTTCAATGGAACTATTTGAAGGGCAAAAGAAAATCAAAGAAGAAACAGTTTGTGAGCATATTAAAGCTCTGTCAGGGTTATTTTGTACTTCATGAATCCAGACCTATTAGCAAGCAGAACAAGATTTTGTCATAGCCATTTAAAAGTTGTTTCTTTTACAATGTTCTTTCTTATCAGCAGTTCATGGGAGAAGCTACTCTAATTCAAATGACCAGAGTAGCCCCTCATGTGAAGTCAACCTTCAAGCTTTGGACAGGGATGCACCAGACCACCCAGTCTCCCTGAGCTCCCAGTCCGACTCCCACGCTGGCAGGCCTGTGCTGGCTGGAGTTCTGGGATCTGGATCAGGGCCACAAAGATGCTTCAAGAGGCCTGACGTTACCACTTATTTGACCGTGGTATTGAGGCCAGAGTATGGTTTCCATGACAACTAATTGCAGTATTACACATCTGGAGAGAGAAGCACATTTTTAGGTGGGTGATAGAGAAGGTGGTTTGAGAAAAATGTCCAGATCTTGTTAAACTCTTTTGTGGCCTTGAGAATCTTATTTAACCTTCCTCTCCCCATCCATAAAAAGGAGTTATAGATGTGCATATAATGTGCATTTGAATTCCACTGGAGAATGTAAGAGCAGTTTAGAATACTACTTATCCATTCAAATAAAATGGCTGAGTTGGGTCATTTGGCAAGGGAAACCTCCAGTTTCTGAAGCTGGCTTCAGTTTTAGCAATGATAGAAAGCAAATGAGATCATCCCTATGGTTTGACAAATACCTTCAGTGTATCCATTATTCCATTAACCTCTTTAATCTTATACAAGAGATGGCTAAAATTGTGACTTTCATAGATTTACTCAGTGGCTAATACTATTGTATGGGTCACTACACTTCCTTCCTGAGGTAGTAAATACCTATGCTTTTATGGTGCAAACTTCTGCTGGCTGTAATGAGCTCTCCTGTGTTTCCCTGGACTGAAGGGAACCTCTCTCAGACGTCCTCTTGTGACTCAGCTTCCTGTGCACCTGGTCTCAAGTTTGACCCCTCGGGAAACTCTTCTGAGGGAAATGGCACTCCCTTCATGAGATCAGCCTGGCTCCGTCCACTGTGAAGGGCAGGCACCAAGGCCCTGCTTGGTGCTGGAGCATGCAGAGCCCAAGTCTGCTCTGAGCTCACAAAGGGCTCAACCTTACGCTCCCATCTTGATCTGCTGGGCATAAAGCCTGGTCGTCTCATAACAGGGGCAGAAGGCTGTTGCCAAGAGCTCAGGGCTGGCTTCTGCCACTCTGCAAAGGGAGAGGAAAGGTGTCCTCTTCTAGCCCGTGTGGACCGGTGAGCACTTGCTGGGACACCTAGCAGATATCTGAGTGAGTGCCTAAGGAACGGTGGGGGCTGATCACTGATGTTCACCACCACTGAATGGAGCTGTCATCCAAAGACCCAACCTAGGCTGGTCTAAGAAGAAAAACGAAATAGTCCAGAAGATTTAAAAACTTTGCAAGAACCCAGGAATTGATATTTTAAAAATACATTATGTTAAGAAATAGTTAAAAGCATATGTGTGTGATTTAAATTTTATCTCATGCCCCTTTCAGTAAAATCAAGATCAGATTTTACTTTGATTTTACTCTCTTAGGACAGAGGGAGAAATTTGAATGGGCTTGATAGATACAGATGGGTGTGACTGGCCCAGGATCTGGCGGAATGTTTGTGAGATCAATTGCATGCACTGCATTGAGAATGCTCAGTTATGGAGTAGAACTGCCTTATTTCAGAATATATGATGCTTGGGGGCTCACAATTATCTGAAAGAAAAAACCCCAGAAATAAGATGTCAACAACTTCATTTTTGTAACCCATATTGATGACTGTGAAAAACTCTTTGGCATCAATAAAACTTGAGTGATTGCCTTTTCCAATTGTCCAAAATGAGAAGCAGACCCAAACAGGCACATTTCTGCCAAGGGAGATTTCTCTTAATTATCCCTGAACCTCATTGGCTGCAGGGCTTAGTAAACAGCAGGGCCTCTGCTCTCTCTAACGTGACTCTGTGTACAGCACATGCCTGTATGCACAGGCATCTGCGTGTGCACACACACACACACACACACACACACACACACACATACACACACAACACACACACACACACACACACACACACACACATACAGAAAGTGCACACCTATGAGGAGAAACCTGCAGGGCTGAGCTGACTTGGAAAGATGACAATTGGACTTGCTAGATAAAAATATGGTAATGCACCGAACAGATGACAAATCTTTGTCAAAAGCTTTATCTCATGGTGCCTGGTTTGCTAAGAGGCCTTGGCCTCTGTGTTTGGGTAAATGAGGATTTGAATTACTCAAAGTGACTTGCCTTCTAAAAATCACATAGAGTTATTTTTGCAATAAAGCCTCAAGACTCCTAAATAAATTTTTTTTAAAAATCATGTCTCTTAGGACTAAAATAGAAAGAGAAGAAAGAGGCAGCCAAGAATATTATTTCCAGCTTACATAGGACCACCTCCCTGTTTGCATACCCATCAAGACTCGTAAAGGAGGTTAAGGGTCCAACTTCACTCACCCAGATTAACATTTTGAAGCCAAGAGGTGTCTGCCTCGAGCTGGGGCTGTACAGGCCCCACGGAGAGCATGTGTCCTTTCTGAATCACAGCCAGGCTTCCATACCCTCAATGCTTAATCCAAGGAGCCAAAGATAATTTCCAAAGACTATACCTTCTAAGTGTTGAAGGTGAAGGGAACAAATGATGCTCCATCTCCCTGAGGGTTGTGAAGATTATTAGATTACCATTTCAAGACAGGAACATTCTGACATGATGTAGTATTTGGACTCAAGAGTAGAAGACTGAACCAAAGCAAATTTGTTAAGTTTGTATGTTGAGGAAGTGATTTTTCTTCTTTCAACTTAACTATTTTCTTCCTCTACTGATTCATTGCATCTATAAACCCTAACACTTTTACCATATGACTGCCATTTTTCTCTTTATCTTTGCAAGTAAGTCTCCCTGTTGAGAGCAACTGTTGGTCAAACATGCTAATGGATAAGAGTGTACCGGCCAAGACACCATAGGGTAAATTACAGACTGTGACCCTAGGCCACACACTAAGCAGTTCTCCCATTCTCTTTCATCTTTGAAAGAGAGAATGGGGAACAATTCTCATTCTCTTTCTTCTTTGTCCTCACTCTGTTGTGAGGAGTATTTGGCATAAAATTAACCTAAGTAGGGTTCTGCCCACTTCCCTAGTGCTGAGAGCTTAGGTAAGGAAAAACATTCTGAATCTGTTTTCCCAAATGGGAAATAAAGCCCACCTGTGAGAATTAAATGAGATAGCTAGTAAGAGTAACACTATTATTCATCTGGGCCTAACCTCAATTACTGGAGCCTTTTAAAAGTAGAGAGCTTTCTCTGGCTTCCCTGTGGTGGTAGGTGAACCTGTGTGCCCCAAGGGGCAAACAAACTTCTCTACAAAGCAGTACATAAAAGGCCTCAGCTTGATCTGAGGGCAATTTCATTCCAAATAAGTAGAAATGTAAAACAGGCTGGCAAACTTTTGTTCAAAATCTGGCCTCTTTTTAGGGATTGCCATTGTTTTCTCAAATTCACTTTCCTTCCTTCGTTTCCTGTACATAAAGAAAGTTCACACTCACATATTCAAAACATATCACAACGCAGAATATGCATGATGTCACCCACAAGAACCTCTGCAGGGGAATTCCAAGTCAGAGCCGCTGTGAGAAGTCATTGCTAGCCTTGAGCCACTGTCCAGTTCGCTGATGTGTGGCCTACCCACCATCCTTAGCATGTGCACACATGCATCGGGATGAGAGAGGAAACCCTGCTGACAGAGAAGAGAGAGAGAGAAGGGAACAACAGAAGCCTCTGTTGCTTATGAGCTTTCCGGGTGGTGATTTATATTGTTTGGAATTACCTAGCATTGATCTTACTGTTTTTCTATTTATCTTATAAAATTTTTAATTCTAATAGACAAAAGACTATAAAATTATTTCCCATAAAGGTAAAAATTACCCTTGGAAAGAGAAAAAATATTAGTGTATATAAATAAACTTGTTCTGTTTACAATTTGTGAATTGACAGAGAGATAGGGGATGCTTGTTATTCCTTTGCATATACTTCTCCCTTCTATTTAGAATGAATCCTTTATCTTCTTTTCTGCTCGATTTCTTCTGCTACCCACCTACTCAATTTTATGCCCCCATATTACCTATTTGGTGATGATGTTCCTTGTTCTCTTCCTCAAAAAGAATTAGTTATTCCCTGTTGATGACTTTAATTCTTCCTTCACATACCACAGCTATAACAGTGATTATTCCCTAATTATCTGCATAAACCATGCTTCTAAAATACTGAAATAATAGGAAGGTGGCTAGCCCTGGAAAGAAAAAAACTCAACCTTAAAACCACATGATCAGAAAACTGTAGATCTGGGAGACTGATCTAGTGGAGTTGTGGGTTGATCCAGGGAGTTGGGTGAATGAGTCTTTCTCCAGAGTACATTGAGTGGTTTGGAAAGGACAGGCATCTGCTAGGTTTTAGGTATGCATGTAGATTTTGGTGCTTGGTTATGAGGGGTCACACTCATTTCTAGATCACACAGGCCAGAGATAAACAAGAGTTAACTTCTCAGCCAGGTGTTCTTTATAAATGTCTACACTCTCCTTTCCATGAAGGCAAAGCTAGCAAGAAGGGAAACACTATAGGCCCTAGAGGTGCCCTCTTTTCCTAAGAAGGAGCTTAAAAGAAAGGTAGGTTCTCCAGGGCTGCCTGCATGGTCTCTTCCTCCAACCAGAGCATTAGCATTTAGTAAACATGCTGCATGCTAGAGATAGTGCTAGGTTCTAGAAATGGAGGGCAAATTCCCAAACCTCTCTTATAAAGTAAGATGAAAGAGGTCTTATTGAGAAGCTTCCCCATATCCAAAGAAACAAAAACAAGTGAGACAGGGACAGAGGACCCCTAGTGGCAAGGCGAAGTTAAGTGTTCCTCACCGGGAGAGCAAGAAGAGCAGGTCCTCCCAGCAAGTTCGGGGTGGGGGTGCTCTGGGGGCAGTTCCAGGAAATACAGCCAGAAAATGATCATCTCAGGTTTTAACTCAGAGCTGTGAAAAAAAGGGAGAGTCACAGCCACTTGAGTCAGTGGTAACATTTGCTCAGAGTCACCACTGAGGGACTGCATAGGCGGGGAGGTACTTAAGCTGAAAGCTGATTTTCCTCAACCCACAGAAACATGCACAGTTGGGAAAGACTTCCTCACCATTGTTTAAGACACAGAAGCCAAAACATTGAATTTATCAAACTAAATTTATAAGGAAGATGGGAGGAGAGGCACTGGGGACATGAGGGAAAGAGGAAAAAATTGTACTCCATTTTGGGAGGAAAGAATAAAGGTTTCAGAGAGGAGGTAAACGTGTAGCTAAGCCTAGAAGGAATATATGAGTGCCACTCTGAAAGGGAAGGGGCAAGAACAGCCTTGGAAAGGGAAGCTCCATGAACAAAAACAAAAGCATAGAAATATGAAGTGTGGCCAGAGCACAGGCCTTGAGAAAGACACTGAGAAATAAGATTAGACAGATGGGGAAAGTCAGACCTCGGAGGACCATGTAGGACGTACTGGGTTGTTTGTATTTCTTTGGATGGAATGAACTCCTTCAAACCTTCAAACTGTTTAAGGAGACTGATTTCATATTCTCTAAGGGTCTTAGGTTATAGCCAAAGTAAGCCCCTGTGCATATGATTTATTTAAAATATCTTATATATTCTAATTTTATCTTCTACTCCATAATATGTTAATATTTGTTTTAATATTTTAAAATAGTACTAAGTATCAAGTAAAATTGATACTCCAGAATAATATATGACATCTCTCAAGAATCTTCAAGTGCCCTGAAACCCAGGGAAATAACCCCCAGGTGTCCATGTAACTCAAGAACAAAGAACAAAAACGGTTCCAAGCAACTGGGAGCCTTCAAAGTGTTTTAAGAGGAATAATTTAATAAATTAGAGGCCACTTATGTTATAAGATTTAGGGTTGATAGGCAGTGGGACAGTACAAAAAATGTCAAGGTAGAGACTCTATTGGAGCTTGGTGACTAGTGAGAAGTGGAGGTGCAGGAGAAGAATGGAGAACAGGGGGTGTGGGATGCTGGCTTTAATGCCCTCCGCCTGAATGAGGAGTGCAGGCAAGTCAAAGCAAACACAAGGTGAGGTAGAACCAGGAGATCCTTGGTTTATGTCTGGAAATGTTAAGCTTGAGGTGCCTGTGGCCCATCTGGCAGGAGATGCTGAGGAAGCAGTAGTGGCAGAAGTTGAGGTGCCTGTGGTCCATCTGGCAGGAGATGCTGAGGAAGCAGACCTCTCCACTGTTTAGCAGTGGTCTGAGCTAAAGACAATAGTTAGGAGCCAAGGGACCCAGGAAAGATGTGGGAGAAAAGGCCAAGAAGAAAAATCAATGTATTTGGGCCTCCTGAATGAGTTGAGGATAGAGGGCTAAATCGGATGTTTTTCTTTTTCCTGCAGAGTTCACAATCTCACAAGAAGTCAGGATGAGCACTTTATGGCAATGCCAGGTAGAGAATGGTATGGGGTAGGTATAGGAAAACTGGAAATGCTGGGGTCTGCCCAAAGCAGAATGTCAGGTAAGGAAGCTATGGAAACTGAGATGAGAAAAGGTAAGTAGATGTCACCTTGAAAGATGTGTAGAAGGCATACACTTATGAGGGGTAACCCAGGGCTGTGAGGCACTGTGGATTTTGACTGGAGGACGCATTTTATGGTAGGTGCTGGGCAACACATGGAGAACCCAGATATGGATGTATAAGGAGGAGAGAAAGGCAGTGCACTGGTGCCCGGTGAGGAAGGCATTTAAAATATTACTGATCCTAGAGACATGGGCACCAACCCTGTAGAGCAGAGCCAACCAGGCTCCATGACAGTGTGTGTATCAGCAAATGTGAGCCAGAGAATCAGCAGTGGAGGGGGGCGAGAGGATGCCTGCAGAGAGTCTTCAACACAGCGGCCTCTTGAGAGGGGTGGAATAGAGACAAGAGATACAGATGGCCACTGTAATGGTTATGATGTAGTCAGCAAACAAGGGGGAAAATGGTTTCTTGATAAAACATAACTCTGCCCTTTGCACGTGCTTTCATGGGATTAAAGAGAAAAACAAAGGGATTCAGATTCAGAGAGACCTCGTGGACTGGGGGCATCCGGGTCACTGAGAAGCACGGTAGGCTCCAATTTCCCCTTCATAAACTTTATAAACTTGACACATGCTCGGTCTTTGCACCAGTCATTCTCCATCACTGTGGGGCCATTTATCTTACTTTTCTGTAGCAGTAAAGCTAACCCCAAAATGTAAAAACAAAAGAAAATAAACAGTTCCTTTCCCATTAGCCCTAAACGCTGATGGGGAAAAGAAGCAACACAGGCATTTGGTAGCCCTGCCCTAATGCTTTAAGGTTCAGCAGTTGCTAATTTACCTTGGACAGTAGACTTCCAGAGCCAGGGGAGTGGGGACCACCCACACTTCCACACTCCAAGGGCCATAAGGGCTCCCTCCTTACCACAGCATCTTGGGAAAGGCCTGGGCATGTGCCTTTAATCCCCATGGTGGAGGAGCGTCGTGGAACTCTGAAATGACACACAGGGGTCCAAGCCAGCTGTAATTGGGGTATCTAGGGTGCTTTTTCCACATCCATCTTCTGTAGTCCCATTCTTCCTATTCCAGCAGAAAGTCAGGTCAAGAGATGGAGATCTCTACCCAATGGTAGCCTAACTTCTGTTTATAAGTTTCAGGCCACAGGGACTTCAGTTCCTCCTAGGCAGAACCCACCATCTTTGAACATTCCAGACTATTGTGGTTTTCTCTTTCTGCAGAGTTAACCTCCTCTAGCTAACCTCCTTCTACCCTTTAGTCCCTTTGGAGAGACCACGAAGCAGAGCAGCTTTGAGGTGGTTCTTTCTGAGGCTTTCTTAGGAGTGGCATGACTGCCAACGCGGGGACTTTGGAAGATTCCCACAAAAAAAGTAGATGGGAATAAACAAAGATCCTGAATGTTTGAGACCCTGGAATTGAGCACTGGATACTTTCTGAACATTTTCTGTGAGCCTTTCCCATTCAACTTACCTAACTCTCTGTCCCACAAATTGGTTCCTTTGAAAGGTTGATGGGTGTGTGTGTGTTTGTGTGTGTGTGTGTGTGTGTGTGTGTGTGTGTGTGTGTGTGTGTGTGTGTGTGTTTTGCAGGAAATTTTCCTTTCCAATTTTGGCCATTTCTTCTCTTGGGCAAGCGGACCAACTAGTAGGACTATCTTGTTTGGCGACAACAGGGTCAGTGCTAATTGGTTTCTGTTCATTGGACTTGATTATTTAGATGCAAAACTGGCTCCTAAGACATTTCTATATTTTTCTTCTGCCCCACCCCATCTTCAGTCACTCTTTCCTGACCAGAGAAAAACTAAATGGGAAGGTCACACGATCTTCTCTTAACTGTGCATTCCTAATTTTTTTGTGCTGTGAAAATAGATTCAAAGCTATCCATAACCAGTTCTCTTTTCTCCAAGTTGAGAGATGCTTGTAAGGGTCTCAACCATCTCTCACCTCTAAAAGATCTTCCTCTGGATTAGGAGAGATATTCTACCTTAACATCTTCCTTGCATTTGCTCTAAAATGTGTTGCATTTTGTATATATCGTTCTATCCACTATAGGAGTTGAGGTTGTTTTTTGTTTCATCAATGATCAACTCTTTTTCTATGATAGGGTCTTTTTGTTCATTTGAATGCATTCCAAGAGGGAAGTTATGTAAATATGTGTTTCATCTGCAAACTTTCTAGCAACTTTTGCTTTATTTTTTCATGGTGTCTTACTTGACATATTTAAAGAAATATACTATTTCTTTATTGTTAATTGCATCTTTTATCATTAATATAACTTACTTCATGTTGTTATTTTTTTTTTTTACAGTGAATGTTACTTTTAATGAAAATGCTCTTTTACGGAGAGGGATTGCATTTGGGCAGCAGGGGAAGGAGGGAGAATTGTGCCTAGTTTTATTTGGCATGCCTCTATCCCCTTTTGTTTTGAGTTTAATTTAATTCTATTTCTTAATCTAACCTGAGTGATTTAATATATAGGTTTTGTTCTTAATTTTATCATGCTTTCTACTTTAGTATGCTTTTACTGTTTCCTTTGTGTATTTCTTAAGAACATTTCCTTTGTTTTTATTTTTTTCAATGATTTGAAAAAAAATTCTGTTTCAAATTTACTTCTGCTATCCTTTAATATTTTCCAAAACATACATCTTCCTTTGTTTTCTCTAACTGTCAAATTCAAAAAAAATTTAATAACTGTTGACGTCCCTCTTAGGTGAAAATTTTTTGCAAGATTTCATTTGCTTATGCTAGTATGATTATTTGTATTAACTTACTATTTCAATATCATGTACCTTGAAATTTAATACTTTTTAAATTTTTACAAACAAGTTTGACTCTTTATTTACAAAACTATTTAATATCTAGCTCTGCATGTAACTGGCAATAATACTAACCACAGACCTTTTATATTATGATTTTGCCATGCCTAAATATTTGCCTTTAATTTATTTCTCACTCAACCAGTCAATTTTTCAAGTAAGGCACATGGGTCTTGGGCAACCAAGTATGTCTTTATTATGAACTAGGTATAGAAATTTTGAATCTCTATATCTTGCCCCAGGAAGATTCACATAAATCATTGCAATACCTTCTCTCTGGAAGATTTTTTTCTAAAACTTTTCCTTGTGATTTTCCTTTCTCCTTGAAAGATGATTTTGAGTAGTTATTCATCAACATTGAAATTAAAACATTCGGGCAAAATATTTATACATGCAGGTTTCTGTTCATAAGATGATTCATTTTTTTCAAAAAGTTCACCTTTTTTATAACCGCAGGAAATCTTTTTTCATGTGAATTTTTTTCTTCCACACTTCTTCTAGCTCCATTTGCAGAATGCCAGTTTGTCGTAAATTGATTTATATATTCTTGATATCTATTTTATTCCTTCTAATCATATTCTACTTGTATATTCATTCTACTTTTTTATACAGTCTATGTAGTTTTGTCTCCAGGTCATTGACTTTTCTGTTGCCAACTCTTTTTCACTCTTTATGGTACAGATTTTAATCCTGTAACAGAGTCTTTGGCATTCCTACGTTTCTTTTACTTTTTGTCCAATCATGTTTTTTAAAATCTCAGCCTACCTAAACCTCTTCCATATGTTCATCACTATCTCATAAACTTCATGATTTTTAATAGTTTATTCTGAGCATAGGACATGTACATATTAATGTCTTTTTCTGCTGTATTAATAGGTGATAAATCATTTTATCCATATCTTTAAAATAATTCTTTTTCTCTTTTTGTCTCTGAAAGGGTTAAGAGCTCAACTTTTACAATAAAGAAATTTTAGGTAAAAAGACTAGAGAGCAATCATAGTAGTCTGCCCAGCTTAGTCACGCTTAAAGCAACAGTTTGTTCTAGCCTGTCATCGATTATTAGTTCACAAAACTTGTTGTTTAAGTAAAATGAATAATTGCTTGTTACCCCTTGGCTACTTCTTTCCCAGCATTTGTTTTTCAGGTACATAAAGTAAGACTAACCAAACACTCTATTGTGATCAACCTTCCATGACTGCCCACCAGTCTCCTGCCTGAAGTCACAAGACACAGGTTACCCTGACAACCTCAAAGCACCTGACTGACATTGCCAACACCTAAGAACACACCTTAGGTGTTGCTGGGAAAGCTCTTACCCATCCCTTATTTCTCTCATAAAAGCTCAAACCTTAAATACCCCCTGCACCCAAACCTCTGGACCATGCTTACCTGTGAGTGTAGGCTCCCTTTCTGTCTGTAGAATGTGGAAAATAAATTATTTTGCTTAACTTTTGCAAATCTTTGTGTTATTCCCACAGCACCAGCCTACTCTGTAACAGTTTGCCTTTCAATCTCAGTGCCTTCTCATTCTTTAACTAAAGTCATAATAGAATAAGAAAAAAAAACATTCTCAGGGATCTCTGTCAACCAGTGGAAAAAAAGTATCTCACTTTTCCTACCTGCAAGATCTGAAACTGGGAGGCAGGTCATAGTCTGCTACCTATGGCTGAAATTCTCTTGCCCATCAGGCATCTAATTTGTAAGTTTCTATTGAACTGGTATTGCCCAGTGTGCTGACTGTGAAGAGGAAAGAGTGTTCTGGGTGAGTGGACCCATACGTGTCCTTCTGTTTATCTCTGCTGAAGACATTTCATGCACAGTGGTAGTGACCAGAGGCAGAAATTCTATTGTTCCTATCTGTTTCTATCATCTCTACTGTTAAGTTCGAATTCTATAATGCAGCGAATCACTGTGTGTACACTTCCACCCAGCCGGCAGTATCCTTAACAAGGATAAGATATAAAGTCCTAATTGGGTGGCTAGGGCATGGGAGTAGTTGGGTAAGGAAAGACAGGCATCTCAGAAAGCAAATCCCCTTACTGGGGGTTGGTGGACAGGCTTTCTGGTTAACCCCTTGGGACCAGAACTCTGAGGTAGAGTCAAATGGATGGGGTGAACATAGGCAATCTGTTTCCTTTGTCCCCTTCAGTCTTGTGTTGTTTCAGAGCTTTAGATATGAGCTGTATGTAAATCACTTGTGAAAGTTCCACGACTGGGCTCAATGACTACACTTCTTATATCTAGGGCTAGAGGCTTTGAACTTTCTTCTTTATTACCTGGAAATTTCAGTGGAAGACATTTATTTAGACATAGGTAGCAAATTTCATTCATAACCTGGAATTCTTCTGTTGCGTGTATTTTATCTTCTTATATGGTATGTACTTTTGTAAACCTCATCAAAGACTTTATCAAATGAAGTATGTTACACATGAACAAAATAAAACTAAACATATAAATCTCAGAAAACTAAGACTATGTAATACTTGACAAAACCATAAACAATTTTCCAAAATACTTCATCATATCTATTCTTCACAATTGTAGTGTAATAAATGCTCTCTTAAGTTCCATTAAATGTTTTCATTATGGTAGGTTATCTAAATTTGCTTATCAACAGATTAGTTAACCTAGGCATATCTCCCTCAGGGCATGTTTTGAAGGGAGACAGAGGATTACTGCCCTTGTTAATTCACTCAGCAAACTGGCAAGAGGGAGTGCAATACCATGCTCATAATTGTGTTGATCTGTAAAGACGTAGGGAGTTAAAGGTTTATCATAGGACCTCTATGCAGGGATTGTTTCAGGCAAAATGCCTCAGTAGCAGGCTCTTGGGCCAGCAAGGTGAACATATTTATCAGCTCATTCACTGGTGAAGTCCTTATTTCAGATTGCTCTCTTGCTCTATGTCCCTTCTACAGAAGACACTGAACACATCTGCCAGGTGCAGTGGATTTCTGTTCTGCAAAGACTCTGGGCTCCTGACATCAAAGGAGTCTGCAATTGCAGCACTGGCATTTTTAAAAGAAAATTATAAAACCAAAATGGTTCTTCTCTCCCAGCTCTTGCTTTGGAATTCACCAAAGTCAGATGCAAGGAATGTGATGACATCCTAAAAGCCAGTGATTAATTCATGCTGGTCCCCAAATCTTGCCCCTCAGTGCCACATGGCGAAGCAGTTACCACCACCTGGTTTTCCTCCACAGTCAGACAGCACTTCTAAGAATTCCAGTCATCACTTGAATAGAGATAGACTTGAGTGCCTGGGATTTCTTCTAGTGCTATGTTATGCAAATTTCTTCCATCTACACCCTCATTGAGATTCCCTTGCATAAACAACACTGCCTACAAATAGATGTGCACACAAGTAATTGATTGCTTATTTTCTTCAGTGACTTGTTCAGTTTGGGGTTTCCAGTTCCCTGTTTCAATGTTTTTCTACAAGTAGGAGGCTAAGGTGGCAGGAAATGGCAGCTCCCCAGAGAAGTCGCTGTGATAAATGAGGCCATGTAAGGCTTTTTACACATAGAAAACAATAGAAACAAAGGAATGAGGCAGCTCCTCCAAGTTTTCAAGTGGTTTTAAATCAGTAGTGCTGAATTTTGTTGCTGTTGTTTTTAAATCAAACTTTTTGAAAAATATAAATTATTTTTCTTGGATTAAAAAGGAGTCAGTATATATGACTATATATATATAATTATTTAAAACATATATACATATTTGAACATGAGTTTTTCTGCAGCCCAGATCAGAATATTATAGGATTTTTACTAAAATCTGAAAAATAAGAGTGTATTGGTCAATGCCAGAGTGAGAAGAGGTTATAAAAAGGCAGAGGAGCACTTGCTAACTTTTCTCCAGAGGAAAGGGGTAGAGTTTGTGATTACACATTTCTAGATGGCTCTGTATGGCCTTGATGGTCTGTGAGGTGAGTCAGACCTGAGTTGATGGGCTGTCAACTAATGACCTCAGCCTCTCAACAGCTGAGGCTTGGTCAGGTTAAAGAGTTCAAGGAGAGAGAAGTATTAACCTGTCTGAATGGTGCCTGGGCTTCAGTATTACATGGTAAGATCATTGTTACCCCAAGTTCACAGAAGACTAAGTTCTTCCTGGGGTACTCTCAGTTTGTTCCATGCTGACAGGAATGAAGCACTACTCTTTGCACTCTGGCTGCAGTAAAGATCTAGAGTTCTAGGACTGGGCCACATCCCAATATGTAGAGTCTGGGTCATTGATAGAAGAGGAACATTGTTAAGAATTGCAAGTGCAATTGCTAGAATATCATCCCAAGTTGTGGCAAAAGTTATTAGGTTCAGAACTCAGTCTTTGTGGTCTAGAAGTACTGATGAATAAGGAGACTTTGTCTGAGTAAATCTGTAGAATATCCTGGAATTAGTTATCCATGGGCCTTAATCACAGTTTAGGTTCTGTATATGACATGGTCCACCTATCTTAAGAGAGTCAATACAACTATTTTAGTTAATATAGCCTGGAACTAAATTAAGATATTGTTAAAGACTTTGAATTGTCTTTTTAACTATGTCTGTCTGCAGTGGGGCCTCAGAATTCCTCCTGTTTTCACTTAGATTCCTGAAAATAACAGAGGTGGCCTATCTG
This sequence comes from Cephalopachus bancanus, assembly GCA_027257055.1. NCBI lineage: Eukaryota > Metazoa > Chordata > Mammalia > Primates > Tarsiidae > Cephalopachus > Cephalopachus bancanus. The sequence goes on from JAPVLO010000113.1 coordinate 7,657,987, forward strand.
AAGGCCCACCCAGAAGCAAGTCCACTGGACACTTTCCAGTCCTTGTGTCTGTCTTCTGTGAGATGCTGGATGCCACCATTTCCTTTAACCCTCTTCAGATCTGTGTTTCTGTGGCATACAGCCTCCCATTTTCCTCTACCACTTCCTTTCCTCTGGCCACTCCTTTCTTCTGTTCTTCATAGGTTTCTCTTCCTTTGCCTGCCTACTAAATCTCAGCTTCTTTCTAGTCTGTCCTCAAAGCTCTTCCTCCCTCCTTCAAACTGCACCCAAATGCCCCATGTGCTCCCCCTCCACAGATGCCCTGAGGACCCCTGAGTCCATATCTCCAGGCTAGAAGCATATCTCTTTCTCTGGATGTATACAGAGGGTGCCAAAAAAGTATACACATTTTAAGAAAGGAAAAAACTGTATTAAAATTGTAATACTGTCCTGCCTATTGCATGGTAATGCTACCATTCATTTGATTAATGCCATTAATCCCATTGCTGTGCTTACCTACCACACATCACAGATAGCCTCTCCAGCCTTTGACCAGAGTTACAGCTTTAGCTCTGTTTCTGCCATCTCAGTACACTACATTTCAGAGACAGCAATTCTTGACCACATTTTAAATAGTTTCTTAACTTCAGTGTTTTCTCATGGCCCCATTCATCTGTATCTGCTATCACCTATCGCTGGGACACCTTTCCCTCCAATGTGGTGATGTTCTGGTGAATGCCCCTAGCACCTCTCCCAACTGCAGGCAGCATTTGATTCTGCCTTCCTCTGCATGTGGTTCCCTTATACTGCTTACCTCGGGCACCACCTAAGAATGAAAGTCTAGAGCTTTTCATGAATGTCAGGGAGGAAGGGTAGAAAAAAGAGAGAGAACTGTGGAATTAGACAGATCTGGGTTTTAAGCCCAAATATGTGACTGTATTATCCTGGCCAAGAGAATTAGCCTCTCTGAGTGTCAGTTCTTCTGAGTTTTTATAAGAACAGGATTAGCAATATAATTGCTTTGGGGAAAATTACATGAGATGAGGTGCATCACGTATCTGGCACACTCAATTTTCTCTTTTTCGTCTTGTATCTTAATTATTTATTTAATGTTTGGCCATAGCTGGACATCTTATAGATATCTATAAATATTTTATTAAATGAATAAATAAACATGTTTGTCTGTTATCAGTTGTAGGACCCACCTTTGTTGGATAGCCACTTATTTAGAATGGCTCTACTTACATGGGCAAAATAGGTTTAATATAGGGCAGAAGGGTTGAAATTGTTATCACTGTTATTACAACTCTCCTGCTACTGTTGATGATGATGATGGTGATGGTGATGATGATGAGGAGGAGGAGGAGGAGGAGAGAATAAACAAACACTTTTTAGAACTTCATAAAGAGCTTTCATCAAAGACAGTTATTCAAATACAATACAATAAAACCATTAGAAACAACATGGGGGTTTAGTAAATCCCTTTCAGTAAGATGGTAGTTTATAATAACATCAAAGAGCATGCCATAAACATAAATAGCAGGTATTTCAAAAATAAAATATTAAGAGACATTCCATCTAAAGTTATAAGAACAGTAATAAAAATGCCTAGGATAAACTAAACAAAAAATATATAAAGGATATGTATGAGGAACACTTTAAATTTCTAAGGAACATAGATGATCCAATACTTACAAGTTATACTTTGATCTTGAATAATTATAAAAATACTAACTTTCATTCTTCATATTAACTTTTTCTGAAACTATTCAATCTTTTTTTAAAGTTCAACTGGAAACATTATTATGTGTGTACAGTCAGGAAAATTCTGAGGAAAAAAAGAGTAGCAATGTGGTCAAGTCTTATCAGATATCAAAACATTCTAAAGCTGTGGTAATTACAAGTTTTGCTCTAGAGTAGAAATAGGAAAATTGTTAATTTGAAGAGAGCTCAGAACTAAATACATATAGGATTATAGCATATCATAATGGCAGAATTTTAAATCCTTGGAGAAAAATAGATTATTAAATAAATGGACCAGGAAAGGTGACTGACTCCTGTAATCACAAAAAAAGATTATGTCTTTGGGAGGTTGAGGCAAGAGGATTGCCTGAGCCCAAGAGTTCAAAACCAGCCTAGGCAACATGGCAAGACCTTGTATCTACAACAAATCAAAAAAAAAAAATAGCTGGACAGTATGGCATGTGCCTGTAGTCCCAGCTTCTCAGATCATCTAAGGCAGAAGGATTGCCTAAGCCCAGCAGGTTGAGGCTGCAGTAGCCGTGACCATGCCACTGCACTCAAGCCTGGACAACAGCATGAGACCCTGGCTAAATAAATAGATACATAAACGAATACCAAGGGACAACTGTATAATCATAGGAGAAACAAAACTGGGTTCTTCCCTCACCCCTATATTCAAATAAACCCTATGAATCAAAACTCCAAAAAAAATTTAAATGCAAACGCATGTTTAGAAGAAGGTAATTAGACATATTCTTTTGTTGGAAAATGTATTTTAGGCAACTGGAGCCCTATTTTTTTTTTGAGTTGGAGTCTCACTCAGTCGTCCAGACTGGAGTGCTGTGGCGGCTCCCGGCCACTGCAGCCTCAACCTGCTGGGCGCTGGCAATCCTTCTGCCCCAACCTTCCAAGTAGCTGGAACTACAGGCGCGCACTACCACGCCCGGCTAATTTTTTTATTTATTGTAGAGATGAGGTCTCGCCAAGTTGCCTAGGCAGGTCTCGAACCCTCAGGCTCAGGCAATCCACTCACCTCAGACTCTCAAAGCACAGGATTACAGGCTGAGCCAACGAGCTCGGCTGGAGCCCATTTTTTAAAACCTGATAAATTTGACAACAAAACTATTGTGATCAAAATAAAAAGACCAACAAAAAGAAAAGAGAAAACATTGCAATAAATGATGGAGAAAATTTTTCTTAATTTATAAAGATTTTCTGCAAATCAACAAAATAGAACAAAAACAGTGGAAAATGAGAAAAAGACATTTTACATACATAGAAATGCAAATTACACATACATAATTGAAAAGAAGCTCAATATCCCTCATCATTAAATAATTGCAAATTAAGATGTTTTTCCACGGTTCACATAAGTTTTGGTGACACACAATTGGGAGAATATGTGGAATCTCAGCTAATTTTGTTGGAGGTCAATATGTCTTTAAGTAAATTATAGTTGCTCAGATGCTGTGAACTTGCTCATTTACAGGCACGGAGAGTTGCACATGCAGAAGGTCTAAATAAAATGATACTGACTTTAACTTTGGTGGCCATGCAATGACTGTAAACATGCAGTCTATCAGTGAAGGACTAGTTAGATAAATCACTGTGGTCCCACAATGAAATACAGTGCAGCCGCGTACAAGAATAAATTAGATCTATGTAGCCTACTATACATTATATAAAACTGATTACAAAATGAAGAGCCAATGCAAAATAATCTACAGAGTGTCTTCAACATCATTTTTTTTTTTTTGAGTTGGAGTCTCACTCTGTCACCCAGACTGGAGTGCAGTGGCCACTTCCGGCCACCGCAACCTTGACCTGCTGGGCTCCGGCGATCCTTCCGCCTCAGCCTTCTAAGCTGGCATGCGCTACCACGCCTGGCTGATTTTTTGATTTATTGTAGAGATGAGGTCTCGCTGCCCAGGCGGGTCTCGAACCCGCAGGCTCAGGCAATCCACTCACCTCAGCCTCCCAAAGGCGCGGGATTACAGGCTGAGCCACCGAGCCCGGCTCAACATCATTTTTTAAAATGTGGCTTTATATGTTTAAAACATTCTTGAAATGATGTGTAAGAAAATTCTAAGAGCAGTTGCCCTGGGGAGTGACCCTTAGAGGAACGGGGGCGCTGAGAGGGTAATCTGTCTTTCTTCTATTCGCTTTTGTATGTGTTTGAATTGACATTCATACATGTATTTATTTTCCCAATAAAACTTTAGCTATTTTTTAAATAACGTTATAGAAGGAATTCAATATTTCTCATCAAATTAACATAAAAATTTATTAGTTGGCTTATACAATGTGTTTTTTTTATTAGAAGGTGATAGTCTAATCACTTTTGTAATATAGACCTTAAAATGCGTTCATATATATTAGTTCAAGTTTTAGTTACAACTACCTTTGGACATGAATTTAACCTTCTATTTTATTGGAGAAGCTGAATTTGCCAACTTATTAATAGGCAGCACCCCTTGCACTGTTTTCCACACAAGGCAAGACTCTCCCAGAGTCTCATGTTAACTTCATGAGACCTTTGGCTGCTCTTTTATCATGAGTGAAGGGAGTCTGGAAGGAACGTGTCTTCTCTTTCACTCACCTGGGATCACTGATGCTTCCAGCATGAGGTCAGTGCATTTGGAGCTAATGGATCCTCTGCTCCACATGCTCAGAGCAAGTTTTCTTTAGTTTCATAGCAACCAAGCATAAGGCCTATAATTCCAGGAAGCCTCACATCCTTACATTCTTGCCACCCTTGTTCCCTGTCTTTGAGTATAGGCCTCCTCCCTGGCTCCCATTCTATCAAATATCCTCTGGCCATAGTGCTCTGCTCTCTCCTTACTTCATACATGTTTTCTTATCTTTACCACCGTGTCTAGTACATTCTTTTCAGGTTATACAGTCTCAGCTGTGACCTGGCCTCTTTGAAGTGCAGATCACCTCTCCTGCCTGTACTGATATGTGACACTGCTCTGAGAAACCCACTCTCGCTGTCTTCTCAAGTGGACAGAAAGAGACCCCCATCCACTTCAGGCATAGATGCAAGATTGCCATTCTCTGTTCTCTCCATTTGCTCTGCTCATTCTTCATTTTTTGCAGCATTTATTACCCACTGGCTGACATCATCCCTCCTTTCTGCCTATCCTTCCCTTTCACATGCCATCATCCCTTCATTCATGCATTGAAGACCACACCTGCATCAGTGTCCTTCTCTTACTCTCTTCCTCCCTCTGATCTACAGTCTTCACCTGCCTCGGTGTTCATGTGGGCTACATATCAATCAGTCCCTGAGGCTAACACTTTCCAACATCATTCTCCTTATAGTCCAGAGGGAAGTGCCCTTAACTTGCATGGCATGGCCCTACCTCAGATACTTTAATTCCAGCACCCAAAGAGCAATGAACATGCTTGAACTTTGAGGAGAAAATGAAAACTATAAAAAGCAATACAGCAGATTTGAAAAATATCAAATATAGAAGCCAAGGAATTTAAAGTAAGAAAAAAAGAAAAAAGGTTACCTCAAAATGGGTAACCATGAGACTGACAGCTTACTTTTCAATATTAACAAGGTTAGGTAGAAAATATAGAATGATTTCTTCACTATGATGAAAGAAAATGATTTCCAACTCTGAATTTCAGATCTGGCAAGATTATATTTTGAAAATGTGGGTCAAAGAAATACATTTTCAGGTAAATATTGGGGTATTTTGCTACCAGAAATTCTGTGTAGGTAAAATTATTAGCAGGTATTCTTCAGTCAGAAGATATACATTTGGGGTCAGTTTAACAATAAAATCAGATAAATTGAACTAGAGGATATTTAAAATAAACTATGAAAAAAATAGAGAGAGGTCTTGGACCAAAACCTGAGGCTTCCCAACAATTTGAGAATGTCTTGTGATTCCACCATCTACTGTTACCAAAACTAACTTGGGTCCGCACACCCGGCAGACAGAAAAAAGTCAACACTGACACCAGGATTTGCAGCAAATATCTCCTTAACTAATTTCAGTCTCCTTTCCTACATCAAAACATCCTCAAGATCAGTCTCACAAAGGTAATCAGTGACCTCTTAGCAGCTAAATCCAAAGGCAACTTTGAAATAAATTGACATTGGACACCTATTCCTTCTCCTGCATACAAAAAACTCAGTCTCAGTCTCAGCCAAATAGAGTTCTTCTCCACCCATCCTTCCCTCTCATGCCAATACATGTCAGGGTTCCATACTTCATCTTTTTCCTATCTTTACAACTCACCTTTCCTATAATCCCTACCTGTTGCTAATGACTCTCATTTGTATTTCTGAACAACACCTGTCTTCTGAGCTCTAGACCTCCATATTCCAGTGCATCTTTACCAGTTCACACAGACTGCTACCAGCTCTCTGCCTTCATGCCCTCTAGGCACTAGACAGACTGCACACAATCTCTTATGCTTCCAGGCCTCTGTACATGCTGAAACTACTATTTTGAAAGCTTCCTCTTGCTCCTCTCTCTCAAATTCCTAACTCCCACATATACTTCAGGTCATAGATTGGCGATCACTCCCACTGGAAATTTTCACTGCTTAATAAATGCTAAATTGGGTCTTCTTTTCAAGATGCATACATAGCAGTTGGTGCTTACCCCTGTCTTAACAACCAGGGCTGCCATGGACTGCTGTGCTGTTTATGAACTGTGCTACACCAAGACATGTGCTTAGACTGCATGTGAATAGAACCCTCTGGAATGTAAAATGCACAAGTTCTACTGGCAGTTATCAAAACATATTTAAATTCCCTATCCATCTCACAAGTAGACTCTAAGCTCCTTGAGTATAAAAATTGTGCTTTATTTTTACTCATCCTTATTGCCATTGGCATAAAAATATAAACCCATAGTGTCAACCACATGACCTTTAATAATATATAGCTTCTGCCTATGCCGCCACTTCATCTCTTCATGCTTCTCTTTTCTGTCTGAAGATCCAGCTGTGCAAATTTCACCATGGTTTCCCAAGACTCAAGTCTCCATACTTTTAGTACCTAACTCAAAGTATATGACTATATAACTACCTTCCCCAAATTCCACCTGACTAGCTTATACTCATCTTGCAACACTTAGATCTCCTGTCACCCAATGAGAATCCCTCACATTAAAAATAGGGGGCTAAAAGGGAAGACAGTTGTAATTTAGAATGCAAGCCATTGTAAAAATGTAGCTTTACATTTTATTTGCTTTAATATGCATATGTGCCCTTATCCATCGCAGAAATACAGACTCTGTGGAGGAAGAGATGCAATAATCTTCATATCTAAATCATAAGTGGAAAGTGTGAATTTGTTTAAGACCTTTAAGTGTAATATAATTTGGGACCCACTTATGATCACAGTTAATCTTAAGAATCCTGCTTATGATTTAAGGGGGAAAAATATTTACAATAAATATGACAACTTTGGGATAAAAGTAGATTATCTGCTGTGGATATAAACTAAAAACCACTTGCATATTTCAGATTCCTTCCAGATATATCTACCAACCCATCTGAATGCCCCCACCCCAAACCAAAGTGAACAAAGTCTGGAAACTATATGCTTAAATGCCTTGAAGTCCTGTTGGATTCCACAATTAGAAGACTTTCTATAAAATTTGGAAGGCAGAAGAGAAAGAGAAGCTATAATTCTCTCACAGCAGAGGTAATCTTTCCTCTTCCATGAGGCATCACCAGGAAATACCACATTTCAGGGCTGTGATATTTCAGCACTTTTAAGCATCCCCCTCAGAAGACTCACTTGGGTACTGCAACCAACTGAGATGCAAGAGAGCTCTCCTCTCCAGGATTTGCCCCAGTCTGCTGCTAAAGGCTGCTGAAACTTGCCTAAACATTTGCTAACCTGCTGTTAATGTTTTAGTATTCAAAATACCTAGATTTGAATTCTTGACTCAACTTCAACTGAAAAATATATAGAGATGCCATTTATTCCCATAAACCAAAAGCAAAGAGTTTCCCAAGCAATGATAACTGGAGTCCGTATGTAGAACTAGACAACTAATAGTGGAAGTAGAATAAAGAAGTCTTACTTAATTTAGGTATGTTTGAAATATGTCTTTTCTCATTTTAAGACATGCATTTTTTATAAATCCTAAATGAACCTATTCTACTATGTTAAGGAGAATGATAACAAGTCTTTTATTTGATGTCTTACCCACTGCATGAATTCCCTTTAACCCACCCAATTCATCTTACCTGGATATGCTGGTGTGCATTTAATTACACCACGTGGAATACTGTGTCCAAGGCAAGAGCTGTCAGCATGGTGAGCTTTCTTCCCCATACAAACTGCAGGAAAATGCTGCATCTGAGCACCACCTTTCCCACGAACTAGACTTACTGTACTTAAGTAGACTCAGATTGATTTATGTCCGATAAGCCAAGACATATAGAAAAGTATGCCAGGTAAATACATTCTAAAATCCATTATGTTTTCATCATATGAACTAAAATATGAAGAGAAGGTACTTTCTCCTGAAATAATAGTGTCCAAAAGATGATCTTTTTGTATTATGTTAGAAGACCAAGCATTTCTCTTCCAGGCCTCTGGGGATGTGTATGAGTGAAGATCTAACCCTACTTAGCTATTCACTGCAATCAGAAACCATGGCTGCCGTGAACCCTACTCTTGTTCCAACAACAAACAAGGGATTGTTCCAGCCAGCTAACTTCTCTAGATCCAGGTCAGTAAGAGCCTTGCATCCTCTTATCCTGGAGAAGAAGCCCTTTGCTGCCCACTCAGAGCCTCCGGGGCATGCAGCTGCCTCATTCTCTGTGTTAGGATCCATGTTACTTACTCCTTCCCTTCTTTCTTCCCTCTCTTCCTCCTTCCTTCCCCCTTATTAATCTTTTGTGAGGACCTCCTCTGTATAATTACTGTAATTAGGTGATGGGGATATTCTATTGATCAAGATTCAGGACACCCTTTTAAGAAGCAGATCCTATTGAAAAAGACAATCAAGGGGTCAGATTGGTAATTACAGGGCAGTCTGACATGTATTGTAGCAGGAATAAGGACAAGGCCCTTTGGGAGCACACAGCAGGGGCAGCCAACCTGGTCCAGAGCACTGTTCAGTAGAAATATAATGTGACCCATGAGTGTGAGCCACATATATCATCTTGAGTTATCTCAAGACTACATTGTTTTTAAGTTTGGAAACATGAAATTAATTTTGATAATATATTTTAACTAAATATACCTAAAATATTACTATTCAAAATTCAACATGTAATGATATAAAATTTTGCTGAATTCATTGCATAGTTCGTACGTACAGCTTACAGATTCTATTCCACAAGTGTCACTGGCCACATCTCAAGTGCTCAGCAGCCTCAAGGACAGCTGGAGTCTGAGAGAAAAGGGTGTGCTTCCTAAAGGAACTCAACAGAGGCCAATGGATGAGAGGGGTTAGAAGGTAAAAAGGTGGAAGTAGAAAGGATACTCCAAGGAGAAGGAAGTGCCTGTGCAGAGTCTCAAATGCAGGACAGAGAGATGGGCAGACACCAGTGATATGGAATGGAGTAAGGTAGGGAGGGACACAGGGAGAATGGCCACTCTGAACTGAGAGGTCAGCAGGTAAAGTCACCACCAGTATGCTTGTGCAGAGAAGCCTGCACATCCTTCTGTGGCAGTGGGGCCCCATGAGTGCATAGACAGTAAGGTGACTCTGGAAGGATCTGAAAGGATATCCACAGTATGAAAAGTGGGATAAGGAACTATGGGCAAACTTAGAGCAGGAAAGTCACCTAGAAAGCAGCCAAAATCTTTCGGCGCGTTTGAATTCCTTGTAGATCCTAGATGGCCTTTGTCAGATATACAATTGGCAAATATTTTTTCCCATTCTGTGGGCTGTCTCCCTGCTCTCTTGATGGTTTCTTTTGCTTTGCAGAAGCTCATCAGTTTGATGAGGTCCCACTTGTCTATCTTATTTCTTAAGGCATGAGCATTTAAGGTTCTGAACAGGAATTGGTTGTCAGTTCCAATTTCCCTAAAATGTCTCCTGCATTTTCTAAGATTCTTATAGTTTGAGGTTTTACGTTTAGGTCTTTGATCCATGTAGAGTTCATTTTTGTGTATGGTGATAGGTAGGTGTCCTGTTTCAATCTTCTGCATGTGATCAGACACTTTTCCAAGCACCGTTTATTAAATAGGTTCTCCTCTCCCCAGTGGTTGTTGTTGGAGGTTTTGTCAAAGATGAGTTGGTTGAGAAATTGAGGCTTTGCTTCCAGAATCTCTATCTTGTTCCATTGGTCTATATGCCTCTTCTTGTACCAATGCCAGGCTGTTTTGATTACTGTAGCCTTATAGTAAAGTTTGAAGTCTGAAAGTGTGATACCTCCTGCTTTGTTTCTTTTGCTAAGGATTGTTTTGGCTATTTACAGTCGTTTATGTTTCCATATGAATTTCTGTATTGTCATTTCCAAGTCTGAGAAGAATGATGTTGGTAACTTAATGGGTATTGCGTTGAATCTGTAGATTGCCTTTGGTAAGATGGACGTTTTAACAATGTTGATTCTTCCTATCTATGAGCATGGAATATTTTCCATTTGTTTATGTCTTCTTGGATTTCTTTGAGCAGTGTTTTATAGTTCTCATTATAAAGGTCTTTCACTTCTCTGGTTAGGAAAATGCCAAGGTATTTCATTTTTTGTGTGGCTATTGTGAATGGGATTGTATTGTGAATGGGATTGTATTGTGAATGGGATTGTGAATGGGAATTAGGGTCTCTGCCTGCTTGTTGTTGGTATATAGGAATGCAATGCTATTTTCCACATTTATTTTGTACCTTAAGGCTTTGCCAAAGTCCTTTATCAATGTGAGCAGGTTCTCATCATCAGAGAAATGCAAATCCAAACCACATTGAGATGTCACCCAACCCCAGCAAGAATAGCCATCATTAATAAAACAAACAACAACAGATGCTGGTGAGGATGCGGAGAAAAAGGAATGCCTCTATACTGCTGTTGTGTTATAGTGCAACCTCTTTGGAAGACAGTGTGGCAATTTCTGAAAGAACTAGAAGTTAACCTCCCATGTGACTGAACAATTCCCCTATTGGCAATATACCCAGAGGAACTCAAATCATTCTACAAAAAAAGATACCTGCACACATATGTTTGTTGCAGCTCTATTCACAATAGCAAAAACATGGAACCAACCATGTTGCCCATCAAAGCTGGACTGGATAAAAAATGTAGTACATATACACAATGGAATATTATGCAGCCATAAAGCAGGACAAACATATCAACTTTGCAGAAACTTGGATGAATTTAGAGTCAATAATACGCAGTGATCCATCACTGAAACAAAGAATAGAGTACCATATGCTCTCACTCATAAGCAGACCTTGAACAATTATAATACTATAAGAAAGGGATTGGCAGTGGGAAACTGTCAGGGTAGGGGAGTGGGAATGGCAGTTGAGGGAGACTGCTAGGGGAGGGAGGGGCATACCTCATTAACCGGGGTACCTGCATAATCAACGTTTGTATGCCTACCCTGAATTGTACCCCACATCTTTATAATAATAATAAAAAAAGAAAGGAGACAAAATCAACCAAACTAGAGATTATGATGTCTTCCACTAAGGCAGTAGCCAGAGGATGGAAAACATAGATGTAAGAGAATGTAAAGAATTGAAAACAAAACCATGTGTTGACTGGTTAGAGGCAGGAGGCAGAGGAGAAGGAATAAATATGATCTTCCCCAGTTGGAAAAGCAGGTGTGTGGTGGTGCTATTCAATGAGAGGGAGCACAGAGAAGGGCAAGTTTTATGAGAGATATCCTCAAGTTATCTCAAGAAGATACTACATTCTAGGCTTGTCTTAGTCAACTCACACTGCCACAATCATGGTTTAAAAACAAGACGTTATTTTTCACTGTTCTGAAAGCTGACAGTCTGAGATCAAAGTGTGGCTGATTTGGGTCCTGGTAAGGGCCATTTTCTGACTTGTAGATGGACACTTTCTCATTGTGTCTACATAGGCAGAGAGAAAGAGAAATCTCTGTGTCCCTTCTTATGAGGACACTAATCCTTTTGAATGAAGACCTTACCCTTATGATCTCACTTAACCTTATTTAACTTTTTAGAAGCTCTGTCCCCCAGTATAGTTATACTGGGGTTAGGGCTTCAGCATATGAATTTGGGCAACATTATTCAGTCTGTCGTAAAGTGCTTGGGAGCCATCCAGGTGGAATAACTGTGATAGAAGATTTAGGTCCTGGTCTAAGGAAGAGGGTCCAGGCTGGAGAGTGATGTGGGTGTCACCCTCCCACATTTGCACCACCTTTTGTTCAAGGAAAAAAGTCCTCAGGCTGACATTCAAGGCCCTTGACAATCTGGACCATTTTTCCCCACAAACTTTAAATCATAAGTACAAAGTCCTTTACCTTATCCCCCAAAACAGTCATTCCCTCCGCATTTCTGCCCATCTGAAATGGGAGTTCCTCCCAGCATTACTCCCTCCCCCAAACCAGGATCCCCACCTCAAGCCAAAACTGATGGGCATGGCACATGTTCACCATCACCTGGGGAAGACAGCAATAGAGTTATTCATCCGGGTCCACAGAGCATGACTAAGGCAATTGAAAGAATTGGAGGGAAGCTGGTGTCAGGTCTACACAAGCCGCCCAAGGCACTGCTTCTCACCCTGGAATGTGTTTACAAAACTCCTGCGATCTGCAAAGATGTAGATTCTCACTCAGTAGGTCATGCTCTGCATTTCTAAAAAGGTCATACAGATGCGGTGACCTATAGACTCCAATTTGAGTAGTACATCTCTTCAAGACTTGTCCGGAAATGTCTCAGATGTGAGTGAACACCCTGTCATAGGAGCATTCAAATACAAACTGGATGGATGGCCACTGGTTGGAAAGGTGCACTAAGAGGAGACTTATTCTTGAGATTCAAAGATCCATTTAGGTTCTGAGAATAGCGTGAAAGATGTCTATTCCTCCACATAGAGACTTCACACTAGTTACCTCCATTATCGGGCCTGCCTTCTGAGAGAGCTATGAGGACACCCTTCATTAAGTGTGTTTTTGGCAATCTGTATGTCTTCCTTTGGGACTCTCTTGTCACATCTGTGCAACCATGAAAATGTTCCTCCAGACTCCAACCACAGAATGTTTAGATGACCAACACCCAGCTGCTGCCCTGGAGCCCAGAAAGCACAGGAGCTGAGGTCTTGCTGCCCGCAGGCTGCTCCCACCAACTAGGGCACAGCAGGGAGACCAAGGCCCAATCTGTTCCTGGAATCCTAGGATCCTACTTTCTGTAGCTCCTGGACTCCACAGAGTGTCCAGAATGCTCCCCCCATCATTCCTCAGCCTCCACAACCTTCTCTTTCTCTTTCCCTAGAATCCAGCTTCCTGTAAGCCTCCTTCCTTCATTCCTTCTCACCCTCATTTCCCTTAATAAAATCTTCAGGTGCACCTCATCTCTTGCTCTTCTCAGAGGCCCTTGACTAACCCAATGTCCTTGACCAGTTTTCTTTAGAAGTCTTGGTAATTTTCATAGATAGAAGTGAAAATATGTTAACTAAACTTTGGTCATATTTGCCACAAACATGTCTCTTAGTTTGTAATGTACTTTATTTCTGTTCATGGTACATTTTGCTGTTGTTGTTTTCAGGGGTTTTTAATGCTTACAAAATCTTCCCTAACCTCACCAAACCTCAAATTCCATTCATTCCATTGGGAAAGATTGGCCTGATATTTGTCCCTAAACCATCTGTCAGTTCTCAGCAGAACATGAAGTTAGCTCATTAAGAAGGGTCCCAACTTTCTGGAAGACAGTTTTGCAATCCCCTTGCCTTCCCTAAGGAGGGTCTCCCTGCCCATCAAGTGGCTTATCAGGCATCTTTTCCAAACAATCACAATGCTCTTCCAAAGGGAACGTCTGGTGAATTAATTTTCCCAAAGCATTGCAATTACAAAGCCCATGTTTATCCTGGAATTTGATAAATATTCATCTCCCTCCAACTAGATTGTTTTCATTGCTTCACTTTTGCATTTGATTCTTCATGCCATATGGAATATCTTTTGTGGGGGAAATACTTTGAAGTACCATCTCAGATGAATCTCTAATAAATGATTTCCAACTCATTTTATTTTTCAATTCATTTATATTTAAATATTTTTATGCCATTCTGTTATGTCCCCAGCAGAGAAGTACAAACACCCAGCTTGCCGTTTGATTCTTAAGCTGTGAAGCAGAAAGATGTGCCAGGTTTGGAGGAACTGGGACCTGGACAAGGCACCCATCAGGGTAGGACAAGCCTTGGCTGGAGTAGTGGGTTGGATCAGACAGCGAACCACCCAAACCTTAGCATGATGGAGAGGTGTCAATCTGCTCAGAAAGAAGTCAGCCTCAAAAAGTGCCAGCACTTTAGAGGTGGGTGTCTAGATAGAGTATAGGGGGAAAGCCCTGGGGCCAAGTGATCAGGTGGAGACTCGAAAGAGATCCACTGTCAAGAAGGAGCCAAGATACCACTCCATACCCATTAGGATGTCTATTACATATATAAAAGAGAATAACAAGTGTTGTCAACAATATGTAGAAATAGGAAGCCTTGTGCACTGTTGGTGGAAATGTAAAATGGTGCAACCACTGGAAAACAGTATGGCAGACACTCAAAACATTAAACATATAATTGCCATATTATCCAGAAACCCCACTTCTGTGTATATTAAAAATAATTGAAAGCAGGGACTTGAAGAGACTTTCACACATCAACATTTATAGTATCATTATTCACAATAGCCAAGAGATGGAAGCAACACAGTGTCCATCAACACATGAATAGATGAGCAAAATGTGTTATATTCAGCCTTAATAAGGGAAGGAAGTTCTGTCACATGCTGCAACATGAATGAACCTGGAGAACATTATTCTCAGCAAAATAAGCCAGTCACAAAAGGACAAATGGAATGATTCTACTCATATGAGGTTGCTAGAGTAACCAATATCATACAGACAGAAAGTAAAATGGTGGTTGCCAGAGACTGAGTTGGGAAGAGAATGGAGAGCTGTTGTTTAATGGGTACAAAGTTTCAGTTTTATAAGAGGAAAAGAGTTCTGGACATGGATGGTGGTGATGGTTGCACAACACTATAAACTTAATACCACTGAACTGTACACTTAGAAATTGTTAACATGGTCATTTTTATGGTACGTGTATTTACCACAATCAAAACAAAGAAGGAGCCAAGTCAGGGAACGGGACAGAGAAGACTGTGTCCCCAACAGCCTGGGAAAACCCCTCCATTAAAAGAAAATAAAACTTATTCCAAAAAGTAGAAGATATTTCAGAAAGTGTGTATGCCATAATTAAGTGTAGCTGAATTATATATTTCATCAGAATGATTCTGGGAAGAAAAAACATTTTTTTAATTGACATCTCTGCTTCATCAGCCTCCTATGCTGTAAAGTCATTTAAAGAGATTAGAAGAGGAATTGCTAACTGGGAGCATTTGATCTCAAAGCAAAAGATTTCTTCATTTATTTTGACTACGTCATTTCCACTCATTGAAACCTAATCAAATTTTGTGTTTTATCTCTGTAATAGTTAAACTTTTAAATGAGGGTACACTTAAGAAAATTTGGAACTTTAAAGAGCTTTCCATATAGTATATGGAAAGTATGAACATTAACTTTGTTAAACCTTAATCAAGCAGAACTATGGAATGTCCTTTGGTGCTTGTTTAAAATAATTTTAGGGTAACAGAAATGAGCCCAACCCTGAATATACAGCTTCATTTGCACTTGGTTGTGTGGTGCTGTGAACATGACTTTGGCTCTCTGGTCTTCACTTTTCCCTTTTGTGAATAAACACCTGTTTGTTGGCTAGTTCCTGGCTTCTACTTCACAGGCTGGTGGGGCACAGGACAGGCAACCCTCAGCTCTACCACCAACAAGCATGAGATTCAACCAGTACCTGGCACATGGGAGAAACTCAGTAAGTGACCCAACATGAATGAGTGGCATTATTTGCTCAAAGTCTGCATTTGGGGTCATGCTCGGTGGAGATGGCTGTTGCTGTTCTGCATCGTGTTGGGGGTTCCACAGGGGTTGCAGCTCATGTTGGCCCCATTCGTGTCTGGAGCCCCTGCTGTTGGAGTGGCCAGAGACTCACCAGTCCTCCATCTCCAACAAGGTGTTCAGACTTCTTTTACTTCCAAGATGGCAAAGGGGTCTTGCCGGAAACAGGTTTAATTCTGTTTCAGGCTAATTCTGCCACATTCTGTTTATGTAGAGAAAAGGAATTGAACTCTATTCCTTGATAAAAGAAGCAGCAGGCACATGCAGGGTGAGAGAATGGATGGCGTCTGTGCCCATGGTCCACCCCACAGCTACAGTCCACCCAAGTGCCTGTATTGCTACATAATTTACCATTGTAATCTCACCTGTTCCAGAAACTTGGGAAATCAGTTTTTTGTTATGTTATTGTGTTAGTTACCCACTGCTACCCAACCAATTACAGGTGGAACATCCTTAATCAGAAAATCTGAAATCAGAAACCTTTTGAGCACTGACATGGCATCCCAAGTGGAAAATTCCACACTTAAGTATTTAATGCAACTTTGTTTTATACACTAAAATATTTGAAATATTATATAAAATTACCTTCAGGCTATGTGCATAATGTGTGTATGAAACACATATGAATTTCGTGTTTAGATTTGGGTCTTATCCCCAAGATATCTCAATATGTATATGCAAAATTACAAAATCCAAAAATATTTTGAAATCCAAAATCTGAAATACTTCTGGTCCCAAGTATTTTTGGAAAAGGAATACTTAACTTATACCACAGACAGTGGCAGTATACATTTTTTTATCTTATAGTTCCTAAGGTTGGGAGTCTGAGATCAGTTTAACTGAACCAAAATCAAAGTGTGACCAGGGTTGGTTCCTGTCAGAGGCTCTAAGAGAGAATCATTTCCTTGCCTTTTCCAGCTTCTAGAAGCTGCCCACATTCCTTAGTGTGTGGCCCTCTCTCCACCTCCAAAGTCAGCAAAGACCAGCCAAGTACTCATGTCACATCACTCAACCCTGAGTTTTCTGCCTCTCTTTTCCAAAGTACGGACTTTGTGGTTACATTGGGCCCACCAGGATAATCAGGGATACAGTAAGTCCTCTACATATGAACTTTTAAGCTGTGAACTTTCAAAGATATGAATGTACATTGGTATGTCCAACCATGTAATTTAGTTCATATTTCTGGCGTACATTGTCACATACTGTCCTGTAAAATTGTAAACGTTTTCTTTATTTTGTGTTTGTTTTTTATGTATTATTTCTATGAAAAGTATTATAAACCTATTACAGTACAGTACTATATAGCTGATTATGTTCATTGGATACCTAGGCTAACTTTGTTGGATTTATGAAAAAATTGGACTTATGAATGTGCACTCAGAAAGGAACTCCTTCATATGTAGGGGATTTACTATACTCTTAATTCCATCTGCTGCCTAATTCCTGTTCACAGGTTTGGGGAATTAGGATGTAGACATTTTGAGGGGCCATTATTCAACCTACCACATTTATCATTCAAGTATTTTCTAATGTTTTAATCACTTTGTATAATATTTTGTTTAAAAAATCCTAAATATGTAGCCTCTTTCATTAAACCTGTTAGACATGAGTAACAACAACAAAAAATCCTTTTAGAATCTGGATCTCACTCTCGCCCCTAGTAGCACTAACACGGCTAACTGCAGCCTTGACCTCCAGGGCTCAGATGATTCCTCCACTTCCACCTCTCAAGTAGTTGGGACTACAGGCACGTACCACCATGTCCAGCTAATTTTTTAATATTTTTGTAGCTATGTTGCCCAGGCTAATTTCAAACTCCTGGGCTCAAGCAATCCTCCAACCTCAACCTCCCAAAGTTCTGGGATTATAGGTGTGAGCCGCCATGCTCAGTCAACATGAGCATAAGGTTTTTAAAAACAGACTTTGAGTGAGAGTCTTCAAAATGTTCATAAATTTTATTTAAATTTTTTATTTTTATTTTTATTTGAGTCCACGTCTCACCCTGTCACCCAGGCTGGAGTGCTGTGGTAAGCTCATGGCCACTGCAGCTTCGATCTGCTAGGCTCAGGTGATCTTTCCACCTCAGTCTTCCAAGTAGTTGGAACTACAGGCATGCACCACCATGCTCAGCTTATTTTTCTTGATTTATTGTAGAAACGAGGTATCTCCAAGTTGCCCAGGCTGATCTTGAACCCCTGAGCTCAGGCAATCCTCACGCCTCGACCTTCCAAAGTGCTGAGATTATAGACTTAAGCCACTGTGCCCGTCCAAAATGTTCATAAATTTTAGTCTGGAGAATTAGAGTGAGACGGGGGACATGAAGAGTGGAAGGGGTGGCTGTAGAGCCTGCAGAGCCTCATCATGGGGCCAAGCTGGCTCTTCCACCCATTGTCTATGTATCACTCTCAGCTAGAGGCTATTGCATGAATGCTCAACTGCAGGTGCAACTGAGATCGCCCCTGTTCTCAGGGCAAGAATTTGTGTTTTCAGCAGAATGTGTGATTGCAGCACTTTGCAAGCTAAAAACATGACAAATGGAAGACCTAGAAAAGGCCACTGGCTTCATTAGGAGGCAGCACATGATTGCCTGAGATTTTATTGATAATCTTCTAAATGTAAAGGTTGTGGAAGAAATTAAATTTCTATTCTTATCACCTTCCCTTTTCAGTAGTTCTCCCATCCCCTGCAGATGCCTCAAACCAAAGATCGGACTGGACTCTATAAATAGTATATTTTTTCTATACAATATACCTATGATAAAGTTTAATGTTTAAATTTTTAACAGTGAGAGATTAACAATAATAACATAATAAAACAATTAAATAATATTTTGTAGTAAAAGTTATGGAAAGTGGCTTCTCTAAATATCTTATTGTACTGTACTGAGAGTAACTGAAAATCTCAGAAAATGAGACTGCTGGGAGGGGACTACTGAATAAGGGATAAAGAGAAGCAAATGATTCAACCCAAGCATGTTCATTTAATTAGGTAATTAAAGATATAATTAAGCTATTCTACTGCATTGGAAAAGTAAGGGGTAGGAAGTTACACAACCAGCTCATCTTGCAGACAAAGCTACTGCATGTCTAGCATTGGAACCAAAGTAGAAAAACAATTTGACTGTTTGGGCGCTTTTTTGTTTTTGTTTTTAAAGAGGTATGACTAGGGAAAACCTTTGCACAGAAATCCCATAATCTGATTTGTCTTCCCAGAACTGAAAGCTGGTGGTCTGTGACTATCTGTTTAGCCATTTTGTATAATAACATGGGTGAGAACAATGACATTAGTTAAAACTACGCATGGAGTCTTCTTCATAACTGGGCACTTCCATAGGAACTTGACATTGCAATCCAGGGAGGCTGGAAGCTCCAGAGAGAGGCTATGTGTCCACTGGGACCCTTGGACTGTGCTCCATCCAGCAGCACGCGTGGGGCACAAGACATCCCAGTCAAATCTTATTATGCTTTGGGAAGTGGGGCTCTGCGTCTTTGCCTGACATTCTGTTTGGTAAGTTTTGTGGAATCAACTGATCGTCCTAGGCCTAGGCAAAGCAAATTACTCTGAGACTCAAGAATGTCCACTAGCAAAAGTCCACTTCTGTTGCCTTTGGCTTTATTATTTTCAGTCTAATGCAAGCTAACCATCACTAAGCCATCTTCACACACAATTCTCCATTTGAGGTGACCCCAAATTCACAACATTCACAGGAAAGGTGTTTTGGTTTGTACTGTCCTATTCCAGAATATACCACTGCAGCTCCCAATGATAAATCAGAAAGAGAAACTACAGGCCTGGGTAACAGAGTTATTATTCTTTCCACTGTCAAATGCAAACCAGATGTTCCCAGTCCACCAACGTGCTCCCTCCATTCTTACCCTTCTCCCACAGTTCCAAGGCTAGGGAAAGAGGTACAGCCCCATTAACAGGACATTCTCTGTTGATAAAGATGAGGTTGGTAATCTAAAATGCTAATCTGGTGCTACTATTATTAATTTAATCAAATAACATGGGTATTATGCTGAAAAGAAGGAACAGTGGCTTATGCAGCAAAACTTTCTAATTATCATCCCAAATCTACTTCTCTGAGTCCATTTTCTTGTCTTTAGAGTAAAGACAAATAACCTTGGCCTTGACTACTTTCTTCAAAATGATGTGGTAAGGATGAACAAGATAACAGAAATGAACATTTCCTGAAATTGAAAAAAAGATTAATAACTTCACTGTAACAACTATGTTTTATTTACATGCTAGCAGTTCTAATGAGCAAAAAATCACATTGAAGAAGTACAAAAATATTTTGCCTCATTGATTTCATGCTCTGGGATTGAAGTTGACCAGAAGGCCTGGAACATAATCATTCTTCAAGAAGATTCCCCAAGTGTCATAAGCAGGTAAGGATTCTAAATAGAGATGTGTTCATTTTTTTGACACAAACTTCAAGGAACATTTATTAGTTATGCTGCAAATGTGATTTATCTGTTCACTCTAAGAAAAATATTTTAACAATTAATTTGGCATACCAGTTCCAGCCAAGGTGGAGTAGCCCCATTTCCTCCCTAGATTTTCTTCTAAAAGTAGAAAAAATTGCTGGATGTACATAAAAATTCAAACATAAAAAATTAAACATAAAATTAGTAGATGATCCAGCAATCCTACCTCTAGTTGTAGTTACCAAAAAAAACTAAAAACAAAGATTCAAATAGAGATTTGTACACATACATTCATACCAATAGTATTCACACTAGTCAAGAAGGGAAAGCAACATAAATGACCATCAACAAATAAATAGATAAACAAAATGTGTTATATAATACAGCACAATATTATTCAACTTTAAAAAGGAAGGAAATTCTGATGCATCCTACCACATGAATGAACCTTGAAAACATGCCAAATGAAATAAGCCAGTCACAAAAGAACAAATATTCCATGATTCTACTCATATGAGATACTTAGAGTACCTCAAAAATCATAGAGACAGAAAATATTAATAGAATGGTGGGTTGCAGGGGCTGTTGGTGTTTAATGAGTACAGAGCTTCCATTTTGCAAGATGAAAAAGTTCTGGAGAAAGATGGTGGTGACAGTTGCACAACAATGTCAATATGCTTAATGCCACAAAACTGTATACTTCACATGCTTAAAATAGTAAAGTTTATGTTATATTTTACCACAATAAAAAAATTCAAGTGTAAAAAGACTCTGAAAGATGGAAAGAAAAGGCAACTTCTTTGGACTTGAGGTATGACATGGCAGTGAGATGCCTGAATTTTCTTTATGCTTCTACATATTTCAGCTTTGGCACTGGAGAAGGCTGCAACTTGGAATGGCCAACAGGTGCAGACAGAAATGTCCCAAGAAAAGCCAACTTCACCCGGCCATAGATCTGAGCGGTCTAACAGAACAGGTCTTTTTGACAATAAGTGTTCTACTCCAGTCAAACACCAATGGAAAACATTCTACCAAGGGTCAGCAAGGCTGACTGGAGAGCTGAACCTCCTTTTGAAACCTGTTAGTCAGAATCCTTCCTTGCCTCTTCCTAACTTCTGGTGGTTTTCTTTGACATTCTTTGGCTTGCAGCTACACAGCTAAAATCTCTGCCTTTCTCAATACATGGTATTTTTCCTATGTGTCTCTGTCTTCATATGGCCATCTTACAAGAACCCTACTCCAATGTGACCTCATCTTAAAATTATATCTGCAACAGCCCCATTTCCAAAGGTCACATTTTAAGGTACTGGGGATGAGGGCCTCCACATATGTGTTGGGGAGCACACAATTCAAGCAATAACATATACCATTTCTATTTGTGATACTGTACTATAGTTATGTAGAATGTCACCACTGAGGGAATTTGGATAAAGGGGTATGGCATTCTGTATACCATTTTTGTGACTTTCTATGAGTTTATAACTATATCAAAATAAAAAGGGGGGTTGAATGATTTTGTTGAATAAACAGAAATCAAATGGAGATATTACTTCATTTATCATCTTCAGTGTCACATTTTGGGATTTTACATTTCCAACTGTTTTTGACAAGGAATGAATTTTCTCCTGTATTTTTCCAGCAGTTAGCCCTAAGTGTTTGCTGAATATATTGGATACTTTTCAATAAGTTGGTCAGCAGCTTTGAGACTTTGGTGAGATTTCTCCTCTCATTGCAATCCCTCCTAGGAATTTCACAAATAAATCACCAAGCCTCCAATGAAATGACAACAATTTCTCAACCCTGCAGATAGCAGAAGGCACTATAATTCTAAAAATGTTCATTCCTCTCAAGTGTCGAGTTATTGTGGTCTGAGCTTGGAGAATGGTGTTATTTTTTGATCTTCTTTAGGGAAGGCTTGGAAGATCATTCCTGGGTTTTGTGGTTTCTGTAAGTTCCTAGAAATGACCTGGTGGGAAATAGGAACAGAGCCACGAAGAACGGAGCCTGCTGAAGAAGGACCATGGGCTCCCAAACCTGTTCCTTTCTCCCTGCTCACTCAGGTGCATGGAGTAGAGGAGCTATTCCTGGGATAAGCTGCAACCTGAGGCCTGGAGCCATCATCCATACCAAGAACCTAATGTTCAGGATGAGTGTGAAGAACAAGATTCCAGGAGGCAGACCAATCTAGAAATCATGCAGAGAAAGCAAGAAAACCCTATCAGCTGTGCTAAAAATCTGTCCCCTATGGTGGGGGGGAGAGGGAAGTTGGTGCACTGCGTTGGTTTCTTATTACCATATTACAAATTACCACAAATTTAGCAGCTTAAGACACCATGTGTTTATTATCTTACAGCTCCTGTATATCAGAAGTCTGGGCAGAATCCTCTGTTCAGGGTCTCACAAGGTTGAAATTAAGGTGTCAGCCAGGGTGCATTCTGTTCTGGAGCTCAGGGTGCCCTTCCAAGTTCACATGGTTGTTGTCCAAATTTAGTACCTTGCATCTGTAGGGTCCGAGTCTCAACTTTCTTGTCTGGCATCAGCCAGAGGTTGCTCTCATCTCCTAGAGGACATATTCACTCCCTGCCTGTGGCCCACCCAGAATGAGGACTTTCATGACACAGCAGCTCACTCCCTCAAGGCCAGCAGGAGTATTTCTCTGCTGTTTTGAATCTCATTCTTTGGAAAGGGCCTAGGTCCTTTTAAAGGCTCTGGTCATCTCCTTTTTGATTATCTCAAAAATAGATTCATAAAGGAGATTTATTCCATCTGCAAAGTTCTTCACTTTTGAAACCCAATCACTGGGTTAATTAGTAATCTGAAGTAATCAGATTTACAGTTTTGTCCCCACTCAAAGGGAAGGTATTATATGGGGATTGTACACCAGGGGCTGGGTGATCATGGGGCCTCTCAGAATTCTGCCTACTACCGGTGTAGGACACTAGGAAGCCTTAGGATGCTGGGTCCAGCTTTGGCTACACTTTAAGACAGGACAGCTGTAGGCAGAAGAGAAAACCAAGGCAGAGCCCATTCTACATTAAAGCAATGCATAACTGGGCTGGGATAAGCTAAACTTGGTCACTCTGCACGCTTGGATGCTGAGACAGGTGGTGAATACCAAGGGCTATTTGGGAACTCTGGAGGTAGCAGAGCCTGAGCAGACTCTGAGCCATGAGAATTCCCGAGCCATGCTTGTGTTAAAAGAAAAGGCTAAGTCAAATTAAATCTAACAGAGTTTAATTGAGCAAAGAATGATTCACAAATCAGCCCCTTGACTAAAGTAGGTGCAGAGAGACTCCAGCACAGTCACATGGTGGAAGAAGATTCATGAGCAGAAAAAGGAAAGTAATGTACAGAAAAGGTAAGTGAAATACAGAAATAGCCAGATTGCTTACAGCTCAATGTGTCTTATTTGAATCTGGTTTGAACGGCTGATTGCCTTTGGTTGGCCAAAACTGGATGATCGGCATGAGAGTAGGTTACAGTCTGTTTACACATCCAGTTGGTTATAGTTCACTATGTGAAAGATTACCAAGAAACCTCTAGGTCAAACTTAAAATATTAAAGAGGCAACTTTAGGCTATACTTAACACTAGATTGCACCCAGTAGTCACCAAGCCTCCTAAGAAAGGAGGGCCAACAATTTATCAGCAGGCTGTCAGGAGAAGATGCCATAATTCTGAGAAGTGGCCCCTTCTCTCTAATCCACAGTTAATGTGGCCTAGACTTGGAGAAAGTGTGTTGCTGGGAAAGATAGCTACTGACATTCTGCACACTCGTCACAGTAGGATCTGACACAGGCTGGTGAGGTCTGCAGATGGCAGAACAGGTTGGGCTCCCCAAATGCCCTCAGGAACTGGTCAAGATAGGCAGGAGAATCCCAGTGAGGTCAGAAACAGGCTTCCCTGCAAAGGAACACTTCCATTCCCACAGATTTGGGGAGCCACCTTCTCCATAAGTCATATGGGAAAAAATGCAGTGGGCTGAGTTACACATGGGTCTGACGAGGCAGGTCAGCAGCATGGAGATGACAGAGAACTGAGAAGATGCTGTGTCAGAGGCCAGACAGACAGGAAGGAATACTGGGTTAGGAATCAACACAACTGTGCAAACTTTGGGAGAATAAGATCTCTCCAGATATTAATTTCTTGTTTATAAAACAAAGACAACAAAATATGTATTAACATTAATATAAGCCGGGTTCGGTGGCTCAGCCTGTAATCCCGTGCCTTTGGGAGGCTGAGGTGAGTGGATTGCCTGAGCCCGCGGGTTCAAGACCCGTCTGGGCAGCAAGACCTCATCTCTACAATAAATAAAAAATCAGTCGGGCGTGGTAGTGCATGCCTGTAATTCCGGCTACTTGGAAGGCTGAGGCGGAAGGATCACCGGAGCCCAGCAGGTCGAGGCTGTGGTGTCCAGGAGCGCCCATTGCACTCCAGTCGGAGCAACAGAGTGAGACTCCAGCTCAAAAAAAAAATTAATATAAATGCTTGTAAGAGTGGCTAGGAAACCATAAAACATCATACAATGTTAGGCATGGCTATTCTTACTAACAACTCTAACAAACGGGCAGCTTCAATGAATAGAGATATTTTTGCTTTACCTGCAGAAAAATTGTCCCACTGTTCCTCTGACCATATATGTGATTAAACAGTAATCAGGTCAATACTGTTTTGTTTTCTACATCATTTTGTCAAGATATTGAAGGCTGACAAGTGCAATTTATTGTCTCTAGGAATTAAGACGATTAAGACAAAGGAAGACCCTGTCAATGAAATCCACATTCAAGGAATAATTTCCCTCAGATCTGTGGGATGGGGCTGTCCTGGGAAGGCAGCCCTCCTTCTCTCTCATTTGTGCCTCTCCTTTAGAGTTTCTAGCCAAGATAGGGGCAAGTAGGGAGGAGCAGGGAAGGGAAGGGATCCGCCAGAGCAATGGCCCAGGGCACGTATGGGACCATTGCTCCCAGTGGTTCTCACCTCTATCCCTATTCCCTCATGTACTTTAGGAGAAAATGCTAGCTCAAGTTGTACCTGCTGAGACAAAGTGGCCGGTGCATCCAAAATCTGTAACTAGTTGTGAATATTGGGGGAAATCACAGGAAATGTGAAAAGGGAAGCGAGCTATATGTGTGACTAGGTCTGTCTCCTTAACTTGCAGATGGCTGCCTTCATCCTGTGTCTTCACATGGTCTTTCCACTCTGTGTATCCATGTTCTAATTGCCTCTTCTTGTATGAAAACTAGTCATATTGGATAGGGTTCACACAATGGCCTCGTTTAACTTTAATCACCTCTTTAATCAAAATCCTATCACCAAATGCAGTCACACTCTGCAGAAGTGGGGGTCAGGACTTCAACATAGAGTTTTGAGGAAACGCAATTCATGCCATAACACCACCCTAGCCCCAACAGTCTGGAAACTGGAAGTTCAGCATCATTCTGCAGGTATCCCTTGTTCATCCATGCCCCTTTTCCTCTCTAGACATCCTATGCCCTTTCAAAATGACAGGAAGCTGCTGGGCAGCAGAAAGTCTCTGGTCACTTGAAAAGTTGATGTTCTAAAGAGCCTGTAACCATGGTAACACACACAGCAGATAATTCTATGAAACAATATTGAGAGAAAGCCTGGGGTCAATCTGTTGTGATGCTGCATTGGCCTAGGCATCCTCAAGACCAGGTTCTGGGGTGGGCAGGAAGAGACAGAGCTGCCATTTAACCCACCTGATGGAGCAAGACAGTAAACAGGGCCTATTGTCTGTGACTTCATGAACTCCTGCTCTGTCCTCAAGCCCTGGGAACAGACCTGACAAAGGAATGCTGATGGTTTGTCCCTATTGACATTTGGACATCATTCTTAAATTCCAGGTAGTGGCCCACACTGGAGATTTCCAATTCAGGGAAGACCCATGGGAGAAATAATTTCGCCCCTTGATTGGGTGCCCTATGAGTTGTCCGAGTGCTAGACAGCTAAAGGTAGCTGGTGGCCAGAGTTATGAGAGAAGATACACGGCATTTGGATCCAGTGCATTGTAAAGACCTACTTATTAGAGTCCACAAACCAGACCAACAGTCTATCATCCTGTGAGAGAGTCTGGGGCCCGATTTGAAAGATAGGAAAGGCAAAGAAATCTGTGTTAAAAGGGAGACAGCAGGCAGCATCCCATCCTGGGGCTTCTAGGAGAGTACAGCCCATGCAGCCTGCAGATCCATGGCTGTACAGGGATGCCTATCCTGCTCTAGGATGCACACTATCCTTAGGCCATTTGGGCAGATAAAGACATCTGAGAAGTCAACTGCAATAAGAATTCTGGTGCTGAGCACTTGCCTGAGAAGTAGTCTCATTGTGAAGGGAAAAAATAATAATAATAAACTTCTCCCAGTGGTAAGATGCAAGCCAGTTCTTTCTCTGTTCAGAATCTCCCAGCCAAGGTCAGCAATGCCATCTCAGTTGGGCATAACAAAGACCCAAACCAGCCTATGCCCTCTGTGTACCTACTGAGTGCCTGAACTTGTAGAGAAATGAACCAGACCTGACTTCTGGCCCAGGCGGAAAGGGAGCTGGGCAGCTCACAAGTGGGCCTCAGTCAGGTCCATCACCAAGCAGGACCAATGGGGCTATGTAATACGTCATCTCTTGCAGGGATTTGGCCGCACCCAGTCATGGGACTGTTTCTCAGTCTGTGAGTCTGCTGCTTCTGCATCTGATGCTGCAGCCCAGAGCCTGCAGGTCAGGGCAGGCATTCAGGAGGGATGACAGATGTCAAGTGTAGGAAGCAAGTCCAAACAGGACCCTGTGGCTGTACCTAACCCACAAACACCAACTGTAACCATTCTGCTCTCTAGTGGGAGAGACTGGAGCAGAAGATGCACCAGGACCTGAGAATGGCCCCACACTGACCTGGAGAGCTGGTGAATCAGGGACAATGGTATGCACTGACCTCTAAGCAGTTAGGCTACTGTCTTGCTGTGGCCTTCTACGTCACACAACGTGTGGTCCACACTACCTTGGACCTATTCAGAGAAGATAATTCTGCAGAATAACGGCCCAGTTCAGCTAAACCAGCATAATATAAATCTAACCAACAGTTATTCATGGTAGCCTAACGGGTGTTCATTTCTCCTAGGAAGATAAAGTGTAGGAGTTATGAGAATACAGCTGTGAGAGGTTCAACTACCATTTTTAAAATGGGGCTCAGGAGTCAGGAAGCTTCCATGGAGATGGTAGCATCTGAGCTGGTTTTGAAAATGAGATAAGATCTTTACATGGTGGCTCAGAGGGCAGAGATGTGAGCAGAAGGCATGTGCGAGCCAAGGCAGGGCAGCAGATCACAGGACAGGAGACTATGACAGTTATAGTGGACGGGGCTTTATGGAGAGTCTCAGGCAGCAGCACAGAGCAGGAATAGACAGCAGCAGTATCTGCTGCAGAGTTCAGAGGGGACAGAGGATGCAGAGATGAACCTTCAGTTTCCTCCCCTAGGGCGAATAACCAAACTAAAAAATGTTTTACAGGCCATGGAGTTTCCTACTCCCATGTGTGAATTTAAAGTCCTTGGACTGGAATCACAGTATCCTTTTTTAGATCATGTTTCAGATGCTCTATGTCAGGTCTTGAACTTCCTATGACACTCTATTTTTTCCCAGACTTTTTACTACACTAAGTAAATATTAAAACATAAATGAGATTTGGATCTCGCTTTATTATTCATCAATTGCTGCTGGCTTAAAACTTGAGGGGAGCATCTTTTTCCAGCACCCCAAATGAAGTTGAACTCCCCCTGCCCCTTTTTTGTCTTTTCTTTCGCACTCTTTTCCCCTGCCTCCCTCTTCTTTCCATCAGTCCTTCTTTACTTTCCATTTTCTTTTTAAAATTGATTCTTGCATCAAGCCCTTCCAAAATTATAGGAATAATAAAGGGCATGTAACAAAGAAGAAACAGTTACACTGCCATCAATCTACTACAAAATCTGTGTCTGACCTTTGTTCCTCCACTTCATCCCAGCACAGGCATCCTTAGTTGTATCTGGCAGTTTCAGCAAGGAGTAGAAATTTGTACTATGCTTTATTCACTTGATAATATTATAAAGATGTTTTCTACTTTGCCAAATCTACTTCACTATTACTATTTGCAATACGCTGTGTTTTTTAGGGAGTGGACTAAAGATTATGATGGGGAAGCCTCAGCTGGTGCCTCAATGTTGAGAACCATGGGAGAAGGCGCTTTAGCCTGATTGTGATCCACAGAGAGTTACCCTTCTGGTCCTTGTGGAAAGTGATGATCAGATCCAAGGAGAATTTCTTTGCCATTCAGGTAGCAACCTCTTAACACATCAGACACAGCTTGAGGAAAGTTCTTTGTAAGGATGCAGGTACAGGAGAGCAGTAGCTAAGGAGTTACTGAGTGTTTTAATAAACACATCTTATCCCCTCTACCATCTACTCATCCCATCTACTCACCAGGATTTACGAAGTGGAATTTTAAGTTTCTCATAAAGAAGACCTTGGGGACTTCTGGCAAGATGGTAATGGGGCAGCCTGGTCTATGAGACCCTCCACAAAGAACGCAGAGGGTCTCTGGCTCTCTCCCTGAGGTCTGCGGATCCCATCATCGGCAGCCTGCTCTTCACACAGAGCTCGGCCGTCGCAACCACTGGGGCATCACAGCAGGCCACTGCAGCCGCAGACACACCAGCCGCTGGTGCTGCCACAGCCTCCGTGGCAGCCATAGCGCATCGCACCACCCATGCCTGAGGCAATCCACGACTTCAGACCTTGAAGCCCCTGCAGGCAAGTTCTGCTGAGATCGCTGCCACCTCTGCTGCCACCATGACGTCCAGCTGTCTGTGGGTCTCCTCCTGTGTGCCCTGAGGCAGGCTCCCATCTCTGGCCTCGGCCCGGCTCCTGTCCAGCTCCACCCACTTTGGAGCGAGCAGCTGAGATAGCACCACCTGCTGGCGATTCAAGGTAACAACACCCAAACGGGAAAAACAAGCTTGAAAAACAGACACAGGCCAGATTTGAGTGGTGAACTGAGTGGTGATCTGAACTGCCCTTCACAGCAGGCCAGGGGCAACTGACCCTAACTGTGAACAAATTTATCAGACTGAGAAGACAGCTAGAAATCAGAGCTGAAAG
Organism: Cephalopachus bancanus; assembly: GCA_027257055.1. Taxonomy (NCBI): domain Eukaryota; kingdom Metazoa; phylum Chordata; class Mammalia; order Primates; family Tarsiidae; genus Cephalopachus; species Cephalopachus bancanus. Next base: position 7,687,347 of record JAPVLO010000113.1, read on the forward strand.
GACATTGGACTTAAACGAAAAGTCTCAGAGTGTGCTCAATTGGTTCTGTTAGTTTAATGACTTGATTCTATTCCTACTGTTTTGTTACTTTTTTTTCTCTTCCTTTCTTCTCTTTTCTCCTCTCTGTAAACTATATCTTTGTATATTGGAACAGCACACCAATAAGGTGGTTGGTTAGCTTGTATGTTAGCATCATTGTATGTTTTAGGGTTTTTTTGTGTGGAAGTTGGTTAGTCTGTAGCCCTGGCTTATTGATTTTATCTGTTTCAGTTTAGGTCTCTCTCTCCATTTGTTGGCACACTTGTCTGTTTCCCCCCTTACTCCTCTCTCTCTCCACTCTCCTCTTCCCCCCACTGTCTGCTCCATTCTCTTTCCTCTGCTAACCTCATTTTATTTCAGGGAATAAACCTATAACCCCACTGTATGGACAGATTCCAAGGCAGTGGGAAGTGGATTTAAGATTATCCATACACCTGTTGACAGATACCAGGAACTGTAGATAGATTTTGAATCACAGTTCCCCCCTTAAGTAAATCTCAAAACTGCAAAAAGGACCACCCCTAAACTACAGTGCAACTCCAGAATTGAACAAAGTAAGAGGGCATACATAAAGAACAGGAGATTGAACAAACAGAAGTAAAAGCAACCCCTCTACCCCTGAATAACAGAATTAAAGAAGATGGTGATGTGGAGGGAAGGAAAAAGTAGGGAGGGGAAAAAAACCACACAAATGAAGAAAAAACAAAAGAAGAATATAGGTCTCACACAAACCCCTGGGAGGTCAGACACTGAGAAAACAGACTCCGGAACACAAACAATGAAGAGCCCCCAGAATGACTGGTCACATGCAACAAACCCAGATATCAAGACATTTATAGATTTTCTGCTGCTCCGAGCTGAGCGCCCACAGCAGCAGCACAGCGTGGACCCCAGGGGCATGCGGCTGCACCCGGAGCGGTGGTGGCTGCTGCTGTGGCTGCTGCCCCTGGCCACACAGCCCATGGGTGTCCAGCATGGGGAGGAGGCAGCGGCACTGGCCATTCCAAGGTGTAAAGCTTTGAAGGAAATGGATTTAATTAGAACCTCTGAGTCAAACTGTTACTGCTACAATCAAAATTCCCAGATGGACTGGAAGTATACATAGTCAACTATACAGGCTCTTAGGATGCATCCATGATGAAAACAAATACCTGCTGCTGTCCGTATGTACATGATGCAGGGTGGAGAATAGTAAGCAGTAAATGTAACAGAGAAGAGAATGATTAAACTAGTAAAGACTATGAGGAAAGAAAATGTAGAGTGAGGTGAAATACAGTCCAGGTCTGCTCAGTATTGTATATATCACTGAAAGACATAATTGCCAGTATCCAGAAACCATGCTATCTTATATCAAATGTGTGATTCATAACTTTTGGACACCAAAGGAGTCTAATGAAATAACCATCATCATCAAACCACATGGGGACACTATGTGCTTCTCTGTGGAGCCTGTCAGGAAGATACTCACTTATACCATAAGTGTGAAGTGAAACCTCATGGATTTCAAACTCTTCCTTGTGATTGTGGTAGGCATCTTCCTTTTCTTTTACGCAGAGACCTTGAGTCATTTATGTTGTGTGTCAGTTGATGGAAGATCTGAAGTGGCTTTGGTGTGAGAACAGAATATATGTATTAGGCTATGTCTTGATAATTGGATTTTTCAGCTTTGCTGTGTGTTACAAGTATGGGCCCCTTGAGGATTACAGAAGCAGGCATCTCCTGACATGGATGCTGTGGCTGCTCTCCCTGGTCCTAGTCTATGCTGGTGTGGCTGTGCCTCAGCTTGCCCTTGCAGCCGTGATCCTCCTCCCATCCTCCTGGAGTCTGCGTTACCCACTGAAAGCATTTAGTTATCTGAGGAAAATGAAGCCATGGTTGACCTCAGAGAAGCTGGTGGTCAAGCGTTTCCCAAAAGACAAGTACAGGGAGCAAGCTGACACTGAGATGTCCCGTGCACTGGAGGGGCTGAGCTGTGCCTGCTGCAGGCCCGACTTCCCATCCTGGCTGGCCGTGTCCAGGCTCCAGACCCCTGAAAAATTTGCAGACTTTGTCCTTGGAGGAAGCCACTTGTCACCTGAAGAGATCCATCTGCATGAAGAGCAGTATGGCCTTAGGGGCACCTTCTTGGAAGAGCAGCTCTTCAACCCACGGACTGCTGGGCACTCCTCTGTGGGTTGACTCCATCCTGGACAAGAAGTGGACAAAGGACAGGGATCCTACTAACAGTGGGCAGGACTGTTCTGATGAACAGCAGCAAAAGCTGTGGGAAAAATCATTCATTCTGGAAAGGAAAACAAACCTGTACTGAAGATAACTTACCCTCAGTGGGTTCTGCTGCTTATTGTGCAGGAGATGTGTGCAAGATTCTGTGACAGTCATGACCACTTTCCATGAATGAAGACTTTGATTAGGAAGAAGGGACCCATGCTGTTCTTCACAGGGCCAGTAAGCATGAACTGGCACCTGGTGAATGCCTGGGCATGAAATCCTCTCTGAATTCCCTGTGCCTGTGTCGGGAGACTGTATTACTCTTCTTGTATTTCATCCAAAGAAATGCTAGAAGATACCCAAGAGATACAGAGATAGTGTTTTCTAAAGTATAGGTCCCAGGATACTAATAAGTGCCAGTCAGTAAAGGTATCCTGAGGTCAACTAATGTACTTTCAGGACTTCTCAGAGCCTTTACTGATGCTAATGTACATTGTGAATCTCCTAGAAGGGAGAATTTGATCACAGAGGGCTTTTTCATGAGATTAGTCGTCCTTGGGACACATGTTTGGAAGATGCTAGTGGTGGTGGAATTGAGGTTTGAGGAAGTTAAATAACCACAAAGCTGTATGGAGGCAGCACTAATAGAACTTGAACTCTTGTGACTCAGGCAGAAGAGACATTTAGGTGTGAACCAAGGAGCCATCCCCCCCAGTCTTGGGTCTCACAATATTGGGGGCTTTATGTTTTATTTCTTTTTAATGGCCAACTGGCTATTTAGTAGCTGTGATAAAGAGAAACATTTCTGGAGATTATGTTTTAACATTTTGATAAAATTTTTATATACACACCTAAGGATTAAAACTTATAATCACTTTCTGTAATTTTTTTGTACTTTGAAGTTGAAGGCATTAGCTTCTTGTGACATTTTGAGTTAAATGTTCCATTTTTAAAAAATTATTTAGCTTTATATGTTTGTAACAATTTTCTACAAAACAAATCTGTGATTTTTTAACAGAGCAAATCTTTTTTGATTCATGATATTAAACTGCAGAGTGAAATGGGGAACTTACTATAAATTTTGACCCTGAGGCAAGAGGACCAGAACACAGATCTGAGAAAAGAGAGGGGCATAGTAAAACAATCTTAAGGGCTAAGATGTTGCTAAATTGGTTTTCTATTTTTATTTTTATTTTGAGATTCAAACTCGGGCTTTTATGCTGTGATGGAATCATAAAGGAGAAGGAATGCCCTCTTCCCAGGAGAACGGTTATAGGGTAGGACATGCGGAGAACTTGGACACTGTCACTCTCCTAAGCCAAGTTTAGTCATTTTTCTAAGTGGTGAGGTAAGAGCATGCCTACTACCCATGTGGAACTTTCTAGGTTGTCTTTAAAATGCCATTTCCTCATTGAAGCAGTATCTCAGTGTATACAGTTCTGTTTTTGCCAGACATCTCTTGATATTGGGAGTTTGGCTTTTTTTTGTAAAATCACTCAGTTCAATCTGTGCCTTTATATAGACTGATTTAATAAAAAAAAATCTTCCATTCAGATTTATGATAACCATTTTGCAAGTGTAAACAAAAGTTCTAACATTTTGTTACAGTCTAATCTGATTTTCATGTTTTTATCATGATATTTATTGGTGATATATTTCAAATGCATCAGCTGTATCAATGATTGTGCTCACCAAATTCATCTCCCAGGAGGCGGTTTATGTAGCAGAGTGTGTGTGTGAATAGCACTGGAACAGACCACTGGAGCTGCCAGAGACATCCCAGTCAGGATATCTATCCAGGGAAGGAGGCAGCTCTTGCGGCCCCACTAGCTGGGTGTCACCATCACAGTAAAGACAGCTAAAGTGAGAAAAATAACAGCTTCCAGGACACTGTTTTTCATGTTTATTTTTAGAGGAAACATTGGTTTGTCAGTTTCTGTTATGAGAGTACTGTGGAAAGCTAAACAGTTAAAAGCATTATTTGTGACAAAAAAAATTAATAGAATTTTAAAAATTGAGGAGAGACAAAAGGAAAATAAGAAGGAGCTGATGTCAGAAATAACAGCAGTAAAAAATACTGTGATGGAAATAAATAACAAACTAATAAGCATGGAAAGCAGAATTAACCAAGCAGAAGAAAGAACCTCAGAACTCGAAAACCAAAATACAGAACTAACCCAAACTGCCAAAAGCATAGAAAAGAAGCTCAAAAAGATAGAACAAAACCTTCAAGAGATGAATGATCACTTCAAGAGAACAAACCTAAGTGTTATTGGCCTTCCTAAGACAGAGAGAGAAACAGAGGCCACACTGGAACAAACTTTTCATGAAATCATTCAAGAAAACTTCCCTCATCTCATCAATGATGAAAAAATTCAAACACAAGAGATTCAGAGAACCCCTGCAAGACAACAAATGAGAAGACCAACTCCCAGACACATAGTAATTCACCTAAACAAAGTAGGTATAAAAGAAAAAATTCTAAAGGCTGCAAGAGAAAAAGGTCAGACTACCTACCAGGGAACATCAATTAGAATAGCAGCAGATTTATCTACAGAAACCCTTCAGGCTAGGAGAGCTTGGAGCCCTATCTTCAAAGTCCTAAAAGATAAACAATTTCAACCAAGAATAACCTACCCAGCCAAGCTAAGCTTCATCAGTGAGGGAGAATTGAAATCTTTCCCAGATATTCAATCCCTAAGAATCTATGCTGCCACCAGACCACCTCTACATGAAACACTTAAAAAAGTATTGAACACAGAAGAAAAGGAAAAAAGAACAACAATGGTCTTCACAAAAGTACAGGCAAAAGATTAAAATCTTAATGATCCAATCCTAAAACCTAAAAATCCTAAAACCAAAAGAAAGACAACACACAAACAGGAAGAAAAACAACAACTCCATAAGAACATTATAATAGGGATGAACTCTCACATTTCAATAATTAGTTTGAATGTGAACGAACTAAATGCACCACTGAAAAGACATAGAATGACAAAATGGATAAAATATCACCAGGCAACAATCTATTGCCTTCAAGAGACTCATCTCACTAGAAAGGACACTCACAGACTCAAATAAGAGGATGGGAAACAAATTTTCAGACAAATGGAACACAAAAGAAAGGAGGAGTTGTGATCTTAATCTCAGACAAAACACCTTTAAGCTATCAAAAATTTAAAAAGATACAGAGGCCACTACATAATGATAAAAGGTTCACTCCATTAACAAGAAATATACATCCTAAACATATATGCACCCAACATAAGAGCACCAACTTTCATAAAGCTGCTCCAAGGTAAACTAAAAAAAGATATCGACTCCAATACCATCATAGCTGAGGGCTTTAATACCCCAATCACAACCCTAGACAGATCATCAGGACAAAAAATCAGCAAGATCCAAAACCTCAGTGTGACTGTTGATGAAATGGACTTAATTGATACAGAACCCTCCATCCAAAGACCACAGAATACACATTGTACTCATCACTGCATGGTACGTACTCTAAGATCGACCACATACTTGGCCATAAATCAAGTATAAGCAAATTTAAAAGGACCAAAATTTTACCATGCATCTTCTCGGACCACAGTGGAATAAAAATAAACATTAACACCAATAAGGTCCCCCCCAAACCCACAAAGACATGGACCCTAAACAGCATTATACTATACAACTCCTGGGTCAATGATGAAATCAAAACAGAGATTAAAAGATACCTGGAAACAAATGAAAATGAAGAAACATCGTACCAAAATCTCTGGAACACCATGAAAACTTAGTAAAAGGAGAATTTATATTTCTACAAATGCACATGAAGAAAATGGAAGCCGGACTTGGTGGCTCAGCCTGTAATCCCGTCCTTTGGGAGGCTGAGGTGAGTGGATTGCCTGAGCTCACGGGTTCGAGACCCGTCTGGGCAGCAAGACCTTATCTCTACAAATAAATCAAAAAATCAGCTGGGTGTGGTGGCACATGCCTGTAGGTCCAGCTACTCGGAAGGCTGAGGTGGAAGGATTGCCAGAGCCCAGCAGGCAAGGTTGTGGTGGCCAGGAGCGGCCACTGCACTCCAGTCTGGGCGACCGAGTGAGACTCCAACTCAAAAAATAAAAAAAAAGAAAATGGAAGGATCACAAATTGACAGCCTAAAAAGGCACCTAAGGAAGCTGGAAAGCAAGACCACAAAAACCCTAATTTCAGCAGAAGAATCCAGATCACCAAAATAAAAGCCCATATCCAGGACATCAAAGACAAAAAGATAATACAAAAAGTAAATGAAACAAAAAGCTGGTTCTTTGAAAAGATAAACAAAATCGATGGTCCCCTAGCTAGACTGACCAAGAAAAAGAGAGAAAAAACTCAAATAAACACACTCAGAAACACAAAAGATTAAGCCACATCTGATCCTGAAGAAATACAAAAGATCATTAGAGACTACTATGTACACTTGTATGGAAACAAACTTGAAACCTTAAGGAAATGGAGGACTTTCTGTCATCACACAACCTGCCTAGGTTGAAACAAGAAGAAATTGAGACCCTAAATACGCCAATAATAATCAAGGAAATTGACTACATAATAAGAAAACTATCTACAAAAAAAAACCCTGGACCAGATGGTTTTCCAGCAGAATTCTACAAGACATTTAAAGAGGAGCTGATATCAATCCTACTGAAGTTATTCCAGGCGATTGAGAAAGATGGAACTCTCCACAAATCATTTTGCAAAGCTAACATCACATTGATACCCAAGCCAGGTAAAGACCCAACAAAGAAAGAGAACCACAGGCCAATATCTTTGATGAACATAGATGCTAAAATTTTCAACAAGATCCTAGTGAACCGGATTCAACAACATATCTCAAAAATCATCAATCATGACCAAGTAGGCTTCATCCCTGGGATGCAAGGCTGTTTCAACATTCATAAAACCATAAATGTAATTAAATACATCAACAGATGTCAAAACAAAAACCACCTGATTATATCATTAGATGCAGAAAAGCCTTTTGATAAAATCGAGCACCCCTTCTTGATAAAAGCCCTCAACATCTAGGCATACGGGGAACATAACTCAAAACAGTAAAAGCCATCTACGAGAAAGCCACATCCAGCATACTCCTAAATGGACAAAAATTGGAACCATTTCCCCTGAAAACTGGAACGAGACAAGAATGCTCACTCTCACCCCTCCTGTCCAATGTAGTGTAGGAAGTCCTGACTAGAGTAATCAAAGAAGAGAAGGCAATCAGGGGTATCCAAATAGGAAAAGAGGAAGTCAAGTTATCTCTCTTTGCAGATGACATGATTGTGTACCTTGAAAACTCAAGAGAATCTGTCAAAAACCTCCTTACACTGATAAAGGACTTTAGCAAAGTCTCAGGATATAAAATAAATGCACAAAAGACAATTGCATTTCTTTACACCAATAATAGAAAAACAGAAACCCAAATAAGAAGCACAATTCCATTCACAATAGCCACAAAAAGAATGAAATACCTTGGCATCTTCCTAACCAGAAACGTGAAAGACCTTTACAATGAAAGCTACAAAACACTGCTAAGAGAAATCAAAGATGACACAAACAAGTGGGAAAATATCCCATGCTCATGAATTGGAAGAATCAACATTGTGAATGTGTCCATCTTACCTAAGGCAATCTACAGATTTAATGCAATGTCCATCAAATTACCAGCACATTCTTCTCAGACCTAGAAAAAACAACACAGGCATTCATATGGAAACACAAATGACCAAGAATAGCCAGAACAATCCTCAGCAAAAAAAACAAAGCAGGTGATATCACATTCCAAACTTCAAACTTTACTATAAAGCTAAAATCATCAAAACAGCTTGGTATTGGTACAGGAACAGGCATATAGACCAATGGAATAAAATTGAGATTCCAGAAGCAAAACCTCAATTTCTCAACCAACTCATTTTCGACAAAGCCTCCATCCACCACCTACCACTGGGGAGAGGAGAACCTATTCAGTAAATGGTGCTGGGAAAACTGGCTGACCACATGCAGAAGATTGAAACAGGATCCCTATCTATCCCCATACACAAAAATTAACTCTAAATGGATCAGAGACCTAAATGTAAAACCTCAAACCATAAGAACCTTAGAAAATGAAGGAAAAACCCTCATGGAAATCGGAACTGGCATCCAATTCCTGAACAAAACCCGAAACCCACAGGACATAAGAGAGAAGATAGACAAGTGAGACCTCATTAAACTTACAAGCTTCTGCAAAGCCAAAGAAACAATCAAGAGAGCAGGGAGACAGCCTACAGTCTGGGAAAAAGTATTTGCCAACTCCAGGTCTGACAAAGGCTTAACACCTTGGATCTATAAGGAACTCAAACATGCTGAAAAGAAAAAAACAAACAACCCCATTATAAAATGGGCAAAAGATATGAACAGACACTTCTCAAAGGAAGACATCCGAGCAGTCAACAGACACATGAAGATATGTTCAACCTCACTAATTCATCAGGGAGATGCAAATCAAAACCACACTGAGATACCACCTAACTCCAGTCAGAATGGCAATTATCAATAACTCAAAAATAACAGTTGCTAGAGAGGGTGTGGTGAGAAAGGAACACTCCTACACTGTTGGTGCGAGTGTAAACTAGTCAACTTCTGTGGAAAACAGTATGGTGATTCCTAAAAGCTCTAAATATTGACCTCCTATATGACCCCACAATCCCTCTACTGGGAATATACCCTGAAGAACTCAAATCTATAAAAAAGATACCTGCACACGAATGTTTATCACATCATTGTTCACAATAGCAAGAACCTACCATGCTGTCCATCAAAAGAGGACTGAATTTAAAAAATGTGGTACATATACATGATGGAATACTACGCAGCCATAAAAAGGAACAAAATCATGAATTTCGCAGCAACCTGGATGGAACTAGAGTCTATAATACTGAGTGACCTCTCACAGAAACAAAGATCTGAGTATCACATGTTCTCACTCATATAGTGGACCTTGAACATCCAATGTAATACTGTAATAAAATGACTGACAGTGGTGGGAAACTATGGGGGGCGGGCGGGAGAAGGAAGATGAGATTAATGGTCATAAATACCTGTCTGTGGACGGGGAGACATCTCTTATCAGCAAGGGTTCCTGAATGAAGCATATTTGTATACCTAACCCTTAACTGTACCCCACAATATCATAATAAAAAATATTGATAATAAAGAAAAAAAACCCATGCTCATGGATTGGAAGACTCAACATTGTGAAGATGTCCATCTTACCTAAGGCAATCTACAAATTCAATGCAATACCCATCAAATTACCAGCAACATTCTTCTCAGACCTAGAAAAAACAATGCAGAAATTCATATGGAAACACAAACGTCCAAGAATAGCCAGAACAATCCTCAACAAAAAAACAAAGCAGGCGGTATCACACTGCCAGACTTCAAACTTTACTATGAAGCTACAATCATCAAAACAGCTTGGTATTGGTATATGAACAGGAATATAGATCAATGGAATAGAATTGAGATTCCAGAAGCAAAACCTCAATTTCTCAACCAACTCATCTTTGACAAAGCCTCCACCACCTACCACTGGGGAGAGGAGAACCTATTCAGTAAATGGTGCTGGGAAAACTGGCTGACTACATGCAGAAGATTGAAACAGGACCCCTATCTATCCCCATGCACAAAGGTTAATTCCAAATGGATCAGAGACCTAAATGTAAAACCTCAAACCATAAGAACCTTAGAAAATGAAGGAAAAACCCTCATGGAAATCGGAACTGGCATCCAATTCCTGAACAAAACCCAAAACCCACAGCTCATAAGAGAGAAAATAGACAAGTGGGACCTTATTAAACTGACAAGCTTCTGCAAAGCCGAAGAAACCATCAAGAGAGCAGGGAGACAGCCTACAGACTTGGAAAAAGTATTTGCCAACTCCAGGTCCGACAAAGGCTTAACATCCTGGATCTACAAGGAACTCAAGCGTACTGAAAAGAAAAAAACAAACAACCCCATTATAAAATGGGCAAAAGATATGAACAGACACTTCACAAAGGAAAACATCCGAGCAGCCAACAAACACATGAAGAAATGTTCAACCTCACTAATCATCAGGGAGATGCAAATCAAAACCACACTGAGATACCACCTAACTCCAGTCAGAATGGCAATTATCAACAACTCAAAAAATAACAGCTGCTGGAGAGGGTGTGGTGAAAAGGGAACACTTCTACACTGTTGGTGGGAGTGTACACTAGTGCAACCTCTGTGGAAAGCAGTGTGGCGATTCTTAAAAGCTCTAAATGCCAACCTCCCATATGACCCCGCAATCCCCCTACTGGGAATATATCCTGAAGAACACAAATCACTGTATAAAAAAGATACCTGCACACGCATGTTTATCACAGCATTGTTCACAATAGCAAGAACCTGGAAACAGCCATGCTGTCCGTCAAAAGAGGACTGGATTAAAAAAATGTGGTACATATACACCATGGAATATTATGCAGCCATAAAAAAGAACAAAATCATGAATTTCGCAGCAACCTGGATGAAACTAGAGTCTATAATACTGAGTGACCTCTCACAGAAACAAAGATCCGAGTATCACATGTTCTCACTCATATAATGGACCTTAAACATCCAATGCAATACTATACAAAAATGACTGACCATACTGGGAAACTATGGTGGGGGGAGGGAGATGGGATTAACAGTAGCAAATATCTGTCTGGGTAAGGGGAAACATCCTATATCAACAGGGTGCCTGAATGAAACGCAATTGTATACCTAACCCTTAACTGTACCCCACAACTTCACAATAAAAAAAATAAAAATAAAAAAAAAACAGAAACAGCAATGATTGAAACCTAATAAGAGGAAGGGAAAATAACGTTGGTTTTAGCAGATGCTTAGATTAATGGACTAGGAATAAAACTAAGGCTAGAACAGTTTCATTGGTAGATGTAGCCTATCAGAAAAATAATCTTCAGCAGTTTGGTCTGTTTCTATTGCCTCTGTGAACACAGATGGAAGTTGACAGTTTTGTTTTTTAAATATGGAACACTTCATGAATTTACAATAATTTTTACAATATTTACATCTTTATAATAATTTTATTCCTAAAACAGATAACAAATAAAAAGAATAAAATTAACACTTACCAAAGGGGGAAAAAAAAGAAGACCTTGAAGAACAGTCACGCACAAAGGAGGGAAAGCAAAATAATATTTTATGCAACTAAATTTTGCATTTCAAAAATGAAATCTAAAGTTTTGTGCTTCTTTATATGCTAAATTTGAACCAAAAATACATGACATACAGAAAACAAAATGTAAAATAGCAGACGTAAATCCACCTCTATCAATAATAATATTACATATAAGTGAATTAAGCAATGCAATCAAAAGGCAGAGTGGATAAGAAAAACAAGATTCAACTTAATGTCGTATAAAGGAGACTCATTTTATATTCAAAGGTATAAAGGGACTGAAAGTAAAAGGATATAGAAAAGATATAGCATGAAAACAGCAACTATAAGAACACCAGAGTGGTTATACTGCTATTAGGCAAAGTAAACTTTAAAACAAAAAAGTTACCAAAGATAGAAGGGACATTTTGCAATAATAAAAGTGTCAATCCATAAAGAAGATATAACTATTGTAAATATACATGTTCTTAACAACAGAACTCTCCAAATACATGAAGCAGAACTGATAGAATGAAGAAAGAAACAGAGCAACAAAAATAGTTTGTGACGTCAATACCCCACTTTGAATAATGGATAGACCAACTAGACAGGAAATCAACAAGGAAATAGAGGACTTGGACAGCACTATAAAATGCAAAACTTTTGTGAGTGAAGGGAACTCTCTATAAGTCCTTACAAGAATAATAACTTTCTGAAGGTTATGCAGAACAAGTGGGAGTGTGAGAGGCTGAAGACTTACCATGAATACTGCTGGGCCAAGCACTAGCTGGTTGACCTAGAATGATTTATCAGAAGCCTCTGAGTCTTTGTTTTCTCACACAGGAAATAAAGTAAGAATGCACCATTCACAGAGTTTTTGCAGAAATTTCTAAGATGAAGTACATAAAGGAAATGTATGCCTAGGTTGTGGGGTACTATCCAGTGTAAGACATGCCAATCCTGGACCTGTCCACACTCGAAGCTATTCCAAGGCTTTCCCCTTTCTGCATTATGAGGATGGGCTTCAGGGGAGGAGGGGATGATTCTTGTAGGCTGTATCTCCTGGCTTCTGTGCCAACTTGTTTCTAGAGGTGCTAGTAGAGAGGATGTGAGAAAGGAGAAAACTAGGACATTTCTCCATCCCCATTTCCTCCACACAAAAGTAATGTCTCTGGCAGTCTTCATGGGGGTCCAGCCTTCTGCCAGGCAAACCAAGGCCCCAGCTTCCAAAGTGCCAAGTGCCTAGGCCCCAATAGCACCACTCCTTGGTCTCTCCAGCCCAGGGAGGGCTGCAGTTCCCATCCCCCCCCCGTACTCTGTACCTGGCCTTACAATCCTCTTATCACCTGGGTAACAAGCATCCTCTGTTATAAACACTTAGAGTAGCCTCTCTTTCCCTGGTTGGACTTGCATGATTCATAGAATTTTGCTTCTTAACAATGAAAAGTGTGAAGGCAGAGACCTTTCTTCAATCCAACTGATATTTATCGAGTTTCTGTTACTTGTCAGACCTTGAGCCAAGCAACAAAAATGACACAATCAGACAGGGGCTTGCTTTCCTAAATACACAGTCTTACTCTTTTTTGCCCTGAACAGAGCCTGGCACAAAATAAACATGTCTGCCACTGAAAGGCTATTTATTTATTTATTTTATTATAAAGCTGTGGGGTACAATTCAAGGTTAGGTACACAAACATTCATTATGCAGGTACTCTTGTTGATGAGGTATGCCCCTTCCTCCCCTAACAGTTTCCCTCAACTGCCAATCCCACCCCTCCCCCCGACAGTTTCCCATTACTGACAAATGCGTTCTTATAGTATTATAATTATTCAAGATCTGCTTATGAGTGAGAACATATGGTACTCTGTTCTTTGTTTCTGTGATAGATCACTGAGTATGATCGACTCTAAAAACATCCAAGTTGCTGCAAAGTCCATATATATTTGCCCTTCTTTATGGCTGCATAATATTCCATTGTGTATATGTACCATATTTTCTTTATCCAGTACAGCTTCGATGGGCAACACGGTTGGTTCCATGTTTTTGCTATTGTGAATACAGCTGCAACAAATATACGTGTGCAGGTATCTTTTTGTAATGATTTGAGTCCCTCCGGGTATATTCCCAATAGGGGAATTTCTGGGTCATATGGAAGGTCAATTTCTAGTTCCTTCAGAAACCATCACACTGCCTTTCAAATAGGCTGCACTAGTTTCCATTCCCACTAGCAATGTAGAAGTGTTCCTTTTTCTCCACTTCCTTGCCAGCATCTGTTGTTGTTTGTTTTATTAATGATGGCCATTCTTACCAGGGTTAGGTGGTATCTCAATGTGGTTTTGATTTGCATTTCTCTGATGATGAGTGAAGTTGAGCACTTTTTCTTGTGTCTGTTGGCTACCCATTATATCTTCTTTGGAGAAGTGTCTATTCATGTCTTTTGCTCACTTTTTAATGGGGCTGTTTTTTGTGTTTTTTGTGTGTTTTTTTCTTTCAGGGCGTTTGAGTTCCTTGTAGATTCTAGATGCTAGGCCTTTGTCAGAAATACAATTGTCAAATACTTTTTCCCATTCTGTGGGCTGTCTTCCTGCTTTCTTGATGGTTTCTTTTGCTTTGAAGAAGCTCATTAGTTTGATGAGGTCCTACTTGTCTATCTTATTTCTTAAGGTTCTGAATAAGAATTGGTTGACAGTTCCAATTTCCATAAGGGTATCTCCTGCATTTTCTAAGATTCTTATAGTTTGAGGTTTTACATTTAGGTCTTTGATCCATTTGGAGTTAATTTTTGTGTATGGTGACAGGTAGAGGTTCTGTTTTAATCTTCAGCATGTGGTCAGCCAGTTTTCTCAACACCATTTCCTGAATAGTTTCTCCTCTCTCCCCAGTGGTGGTGGTTGGAGGCTTTGTCAGAGATGAGTTGGATGAGGAATTGAGGCCTTGCTTCCAGAATCTCTCTCCTGTTCCATTGGTCTATGTGACTGCTGTTTTACCAATACCAGGCTGTTGAAAGGCTATTTAAACAGAGCTAGCATATATAGTATGTGTACTAGGTACAATTCTTCAATCTGTTTTACAGACATGTTGTATTTTATCTGTATGATATTCCATGAGAAACTAAGACTGTTTGCACAGTAGAGTGCAGTGCCAGGAAGCCAGGTAGTATGATGAGAATCCCATGCTCTTTGCCACCTGCTACTGCTGGCTCAAATTCTACTAGGAGCACAGCTGGCCAACAACCTCCTGGTCAATCATCTACAACAATCTACTCCAAACCAAAACTGAATGGAGATTGATAAGGGTCAGAGATATTTATTAAGGATAATTCTTCCATTCTTAATGTGCAACATGAGTGTCTCTAAGGGGATCTTTGGATGCTTCTCAGCCGCCAGGTGAACAAAGGTACCTACTTGGAGTTTAACTACACATCTGCACTGTGTAATTTTGATACTCTTCTTTTTTACACTTTGTGACCTCCAGGCATAGAGCTGTGGGGATGCATTGTAAGGCACTGAATTTGTCCAGTGTGACTAACAATTTAAGACATTTTAAAACATTTCTGTATTGTTTACACTAAAAGAACATGTATTTTTATTTCATAACACAGAGCTGACATTTGACATGTTAAGTCAATGTAAGTCACTAGTGAAGTTCCTGAATTACTATGGATGAGTAATTAGTCCCTGGAGGCCTGTTGCTTCAACAATTTGCTATTTATCTTCTTTCAGATGACAATGTGGTTCTTTTTTCTTTAACTCTTAAAACCCATAAATACCTCTCCACCCCGAGCTGCACCCTTTCCCACACACGTGCCCTATCCTTGTCCACTTCCAGATTCAGTAGAGATCTTGGGGTGACAACCACAACACAAAGCCTCAGCTTTGATGACTCTGCTGTTCCTGAAATTCTCTCAGGGTCAATTCTCTCTGAATAAACAACTTGATTTTATTAACTGATGATATTGACTCTGCTTCACATTCTAACTTGTACTTGTGCTGCCGTTGATCATTCAAATATTTTAACTCATATAGAGAAAGAGAAGTGTCATTTTTACCAGATTCAGTACACTGTAGAGGCCAATCTGTGGGGTCACATGCACAGCAGTACAAACTTCCTATTTATGTAAAAAGGAAACCAACTTTTCCTGGTTCTGGCTGTAAAAGTTCAGGACACCACAGATGGAGACAGGAGTTGCCTTGGTGATTCACAGAACAGGAGGTGCTTTCATTTCCAATCTAAACAATAAGTTCTAGTTTTTAATGGCTCTTAGGTTAGAATTACTGATAAATATGACAGAAACATTAAAACCTAAAGTATGTGACTGCCTTATTAAGTCTCAGGGACACTTGAATAAAGTAGCCACTTGCTATTTTTTAAAGATTTGGATCTATTTGTCATGGGGGTGTATGAAATATAGTCATTAATTTTAATTTTTTTCCATATAATAAATTTGCCAATCCAGAAAAAATGAGGACAAGGACAGTTTAAATCAACTTAAATTCAGCATGAAAGAGTATGTTGAGCATTTCAAGTATTTCTAAGTATACATAGTAACTAAAACCAGGTTGGTGAAATATTTTCTTTGTTAGAACAAAGGGGTCCTTGGTGGTGATTTGTGGATGGCTTTGGGGTTCAGAGCAGAGAGAAGTTACTTACATTCTGAGGTGGTTTCTAGCAGAAGGAAGCAGGAAAGCTTAATATCTAATTAATCAGAACACCTGGGAAGTTCATTCTAGATTAAGAGAGGAACCGCCAAAAAGACATGGAAATGAAAGTATGGGTTTCAGAGGAGGATGGGATTTCTGACTTGTTAACAGAAGACAAGATAGAAATGAGATGAAAAAGGAATATGGGTCTAGGACCATTCTTACATCACTCTGATTTTGCTAGGAGTACCTTCAAGATAGGACTTTGCAGGGAAAATATTTATTGAATGCTATTGCTACCAGCAGTCATTTCCAGAACTTGATTTTCTTTCTTCCCTTGGAAGTTAGGGTCACTCGGAGTGAACATCCCAGAGAACACAGAGGAAGTGCAGCTGGTTCTCAAGCTAGGATCTCAGGGTTCCAGTATTGAGCCCTACAAGTGACCCCAGTGTGGGTCACTGAGTTGGAAATATTAGAAATTAAAATATACTCCGCATAGATCTGAAAAGAGAAGAAACAACTGAAAGAGAGTGATGGGTAAATGCACAAAAATGTCCAAGAGGGACGTGGCCCAGGTTGGCTTCTGGGGATAAGCCTTCAGGGTGGAAGAGCTTTTCTCTGAGACAGAGGAGAGCCAATTTTTCAAGGTGTCTAGAAGTAGATGTCCCTGTACTGATTAGGCAGAGCACAACAAAACCTGTTGCCCCAAGACACTAACCCTAGGCTCAGCTGCTGAAAGCTGCCAGCATAGCCAGTAGACACAGGGACGCAAGACCCTCAACAGGACATCCAGCCATGAACCGTGGTTGCTCCCAGACCAGTAGGGAACTCAACCAGGTGGGAAGGTAAAGTATTTGAAGGTCTTTATGCCCTCTGCCTTCCAACATGGTTCTCCCCTAAAGGTGTCGGCCTCAGTCACATTCTGTGTTTTGTTCTCTTACTGTGAGCTTCAACACAGAGAGAAAATGATTCCCTACCCATTCTACTCCTGGAGTGAGGGCCCAGACAGAACCAAACTGCACCCACACCCTCCAATTTTTAACTTATTGTTAAAACCCACCTGGGGGGGGAGATGTCAGCCACACTCTAGGCCAGGCTGGGTATTGAGAAGTGAAGTCCAACCAGTTCCTCTGATTCCCATTTCAAATTCCAAATGTGTGCCTGTGGGTGTGCTCTGGGAGCGGGGTGGGGAGGAGGGTCATATAATCTTTCATTTCATTTTGTTGTTGTTGTTCAGGTATTAAAACTAAAAGGTTACTAAATTCAAAATATGGGCAAGATGTCAAAATGTAATACCTGGGCCCCTGTGGATTTGAAGTGTCATTAAGACATATCACTTCTTATGACCAACCTTGAGTCAGACTCCCTCAACTGCATTTAAGCCTATATTTATATGTTGCCTACCCCACAACACAATATTTCTGTGCATTCATAGCTCTGTTCGACTCTCATAAATCAACAGCAGACCTGTTTAATTATCCCTCAGTAATTTTAAACAACCAACATTTTTAATGAGGCAGAGAATGCATGAGGGCCAGCAAATAGGTTTTAAGGGTCTGTCACAGGTCACTCTGTGTATATTTTTCAAAGCCAGGCATTCCTGAGATAAGTCACATCTCACCCAGACCTGGAGTCTTGACCAATGGCCTTTTGCACTGTGTGACCAGTGTGACTTGGTCATCAGAAGGCTGCTTTTTGTCAATGGCCTTGAAGTGTGTCTGTTATTATAAACATGCATGATGAATGAGTGCTATGGTTATGTGAGGAATTCAGTCACCTTGGCTCTGGCTGTGAAAGTGGCAGAACTATGGATAAACTGCACCGACTGGCCATACCTACCACCAGAGCCCAGGCCACTCATATTTGGGCATTGGTAATTTGGAGACTTTTTCCCGAAATCCATAAATCTCTCCATCTGGTTTTCAGATCAGTGTTATGGCTCAGCGAAATAGGCCCAAACCCCTTTCACTTTGGGAAATATCCTTGTGACTATTCTGGAAAATGGGCCTGGCATTGTAGATGCCAATATTTCATGGCCAGCAGGATGCTCTCAAGGGAAGTGTCCAAGGGGCCCGCCTTCTTATGGACATGGGTTGGGGGTAACACTCAACTGGTGGGATCAGAGCACTTTTGCAGGGCTCTGTGTCTGCAGTGTTCAGTATCTGGGGCCAAGCCAGAGGCCACATACAGACCCAAGGGCCAGCTCTTGCAGCCAGCTGAGTAGCAGGTCCATAATCCTGGGTAAGGGCAAGACTGGGTGGGGAAGGGAGACATGAAAGATAAGCCACAGTTGGGCACCAGGCCTCAGAGATACTGAAAGACAGGGTGGTCAACTGAAAAGCACAAGGGAGCAAATTCCTGAGGTCCTATCTAGAAATATTCCTTTTTCTTTTTCTTTTTCTTTTTTTAATATTCTTATTACCACAGAACTGGGAGCTATTTTAGGATGGAAACAGACTGTCTCCTGCCCTCGCTAACCCCCACCACCAATGCTGCATTCTCTCTTTCTCTTCCTCCCTTTCCATCTCTCCACATGCCCAGACGCCTTGCTGAGCTCTCCCCACGAAATGTCTCATTTAATCTTCATAACAACCTCCTTTTGCAGGTGAAGAAACTAATGCCCTGGGGCCTTGAACAACATTCCCAAAGGTACCTTGCCTTTTGACAGAGGTGGATCCCGATGCCAGTCTAGGGCTATTCCAGAGCCCGGTTTTGCAGCATCTGGGCACAGTGGTCCCTGTGTTGGCATGAAGAATACAGAATCCAAACCTGCAGAGCATGTCTCTGCCTGCCCCAGCTAAGTTCTCTGAACCTGAACTACAAGAGGTTGTTCTAATTAAGAAGACAGTGTTGTAGAATGGTTGGGAACCCAACTCTCAAATCAAATGCAATCACTAAGGTTCTCAGGTATATGACATGGAGAAAGGCACCCCACTACTTTGCATCAGGCAGCACTTAGTCTCAGGAGGCTTACAAAGTCACTTAAGCAAAGCCCTTGGAGAGGCCAACAGTGGATGCTCTAGAAGTTGACTGTGATCAGTAATTGTTCCCTGATGCCTACTCTACCCATTTGTTCCTTCACTCTCTTCGCAAGAAAACAATGAAGAGCTTGGGGATTTCTGCTGATTTATAGTTGTTACTAATGATGTCACAGCTGTCCACTCAGGGCCCAAGGGCACTGAAGCAAGTTAGAAGCCTGCACAGGAATCCAGGAAATTGCTATTCTGGTCTTTAATACTAGCTTTCTTGCCAAGCTAAATAACCTCTGTAGGCCCTGTAATATGTTAACATTTAGGGAAAGAGTTTATGAACTGCTCCAATCCATTTTTAGTAAGGCTCATTACCCCCAAATACAGAATCAAGGCTCCAATTAAAGCTTTCCATTAGAGAATGAAAGTTATTTGCCAAACCAGAAAAAAATTTTTTTTTCACAATTTTGAAGTTTATCTGCCTGAAAACAGCAAAAGGAAAAAAAGATAATGTTTTACAATTTTGAATTTTACCCGCCTGAAAACAGCAGTCTCCTCATGATCAACTCATTCAATATTTCAGAGCATCAACCATAGAGAACATTTTGGAAGTCTGAACAAGACAGTACCTCCTCCCCACTAGGTCTCAGATAGTAGCTAGGATACATGCACACAGTTACTCTAGTATCCTAACATCTGTAGTCAAGGGATGTCCAAAGTTTTTAGGAGAAAAAAACTCAAATTGCTTCCATTTTGGAAGCTCATAGAAGGCAGGCTTCTTAGGAGAAGTTATTTCAACTGGATTTTAAAATTTGTTTGCAGTTTTGCTGAATAAAAAAGATAGAGAGCCATGTCAAGTCAAGTTATAAGGATTATCAAAGATGCAGAGGTTGAGAACTATATGGGTTCTCTGTGATGCTGAAGTGCTGTGAGCATCTGTGTTCAGAGATGTTTGCTGGGTGTGCAAAGATAATGCTAGAAAAACATCCTGAATGCATATTGCAATGTTAGGTTTATTTTTTGACAGGTGTATTTTATTTTTGACATTCTCTGCAAAACTGCCAAGTCACTGCATTTCCAGGTTTTCAGAACCATATGGGGAGCCATGGGGAAAACAGACATGTCCGGATGCCTTCCCTGCACCTCCACTCCAGGTGCTGAGCTGCCTGACCATGGGCTACATGCCATGTTTCTCAGCAACTATAGCTGTGTCACTCTCATTGCTGGCTTTATGATAATGTTGAGATATCTTCTTCAGTGAGACTGAGAAAGAGCTATATGACTCTTTCTGACTTTTCTTGTCAAGGTTCTCAAATTCTGCCCTCACCATTCCACGGTGGTGGGACTGTCTAATAAGCTAAGGTTTCCAGGAAAGCTCAGAAGAAAAAGCAGAGTATAACCACACAGAACCTTGTCTGGGGACTTGAAATGAAGACCCAGAGCCACATGGCCTCCTTTTACTTGGTTCTTTCCAATAGAGAAACTATTCATGAAAGTCGGGTAGCCCCCAGGCCTGTGCACAGGGACAAAGAGCAATAGAGAAATAACAAATGAGGCTCGGTTCAAAGATGCCTGAAGTCTGCTTAAGAACAAAGGAGCATTTCACTTGGAGATAGAAAATGGGGACCTGAGAGCCTTGTCTGTTGCAATAACCCTTGGTTTGCAGAAGTGGGGAATAGTCCTCACTCAGCTCAGGCATCACAAAATCTTCAGCCAAGCAGTTGAGAGCCTTTAGGAACATTGTCAATGCTGTCCTCCTGCAGGTCCTTGGCCAGGTAAAAGCCCAGAGAACCTTGTCAGGCTCTTTAGGGTAGACCCAGGAGGCTGTTTAGTGGGTTGGTAAGGATGGTCAGGAGATCGCGCCAATGACTTCTTTGGCCTGGTGAGCATCCATGATCTGGGAGGAAGAGTTCTAGGGTCTGTCAGGCTGTGCCACACTTAAAGAATTATGTGGCCACTTTGTGACTCAGATCGCCCTACCTACTGTATAAAAAAATGACAAACCTTTACTTATTGAGCACATACTATACATCCCTTTAAGTTCACAATCTAATAAAAATAACAGAAGTAATTTCAACGCAGTCTAGTATAAGCAGCACCAGACATGGCCACACAACAGAGCTGCTAAAAAGGGATAGGGAGATTCTCTTCAAGCAAATGGGGAAGAAAAGGAAGGCTGGATAAGCCTCCTCCCCATCAAGACGGTACTCTAAACATCTGAGTAGGAGTCCTCCAGGTAGAGGATGCCCATGCAGAGTAACTCCAGTAGTGGGAACACATGTTCTATGGTCCAGACTTTCAGAACACTGTTATTAATTATGATCAAATCATAAACATAAAACAGTGCTGTCTCCAGCCACGTGGGACATGTATTCACCTACACTTAAGCAGGGTGTGTACAGTCATTGGAGGCTTGGACAGTATCTATAGAGTTAGGGCTGCTAACAACAAAACCCTTGCTAAGTTCATGTAACTAAGGTCCAAGTTGGCCCCCAGATGAGGTGCCATTCAGCATCTTAATTCTTCCTCTATACTTTCTCTCTGCATATTTCACTGTCCTCACCATCAGTTTCTTCCCAAGGATGTTGCCTCTGGTGATCGCAAGGTGGCCAGAAGCAACAGAGTTACAGGGTCTGTTATTCATACCCAGCAAGACAGAGAGTGAGTAATCTGCCCTTCAGCCTGTCTGTCCACTCCAGGCCAATTATGGAGCAGGAGGTGCCATGTGCAGAAACATCAGAAGGCAAGCAATCCTCCTTTCAGGAGCTGGGAGCATGGTAACTGGATGTGGCTCTGTGAGGAGAGAGAAGGAGGAGAACAAAACATGTCAGGCAGTCAGCAGTGTCCTTAGCCAGAGCAATTCCAGACTGCTGAAGTTGCAGGTAGGGACAGACATGATGGGGGGACTTAATGAACATCAGCGCAGAGGGAGGAGGAAGAAAATTCTGAAGAATCTTATCTGATTTTTAAAATAAAAATATCATGCTAGATTTAAGCTGTTCACGTTTAGAGAGCTCACACTTGGAATAGCAAGTTCTAGCAAAGGACAAATTATAGGCAAAGAATCAATAGTCAAGCTATGGCAGTAATTCAAGTGAAAGATGATGTGGCAATAACATAGAGAGTAAGAAGGAGGAGAGAGAATGGAGAGATACTCAGGTGGTTCTTAGATCCAAAGGACTGCATGAGAAATTCAAAGACAATCCCTAGATATCTGGATCAGAGAACCGGATAAGCACCCCCACCACTAAAAAAGTTATGGAATTCAGAGAGATGAGCATGTTTATTTGGTATGAGAGGCTGTGGACCTGAGGAATACCAAGTTTGAGCCAGATTGAACTTTAAGTCTATTTAAGGCAAGTGAAGGGCATATCTAGAGTTTATGGGCAAGTAAGGACTGAGGAAATACTCCTAATAGGGTGTGGGGGAAGATGGCGGCTGAGCCAGTTGGACTATGCGAGTCTTGGTGTGAGTGAATGAGTGTATGGAAGATTTTGTGTTTGTGCTGGTGAGTGAGTGGGTATGTGAGTGGCTGACTGAGTGAGGGCTAGGGAGCTAGTGGCCAGGGCTCTCCTGATGCAGCGACTGGGGCCATAGCTGCTGGGCTTGGACCTTAACAATTTCTGGGACACTGAGCCAAGCACCATTTTCTTTTTCTTTCTTTTTTTTTCTTTTTTTAATCAACAAACCCTCCCTGGGAAGAAAATGCTGGGAGAGACTGTCTAAGCGGGGCTCATGAGCAGGTGGTCAGGCCCCTGGTACAACAGCTGGTGCAGGAGCTTCTCTGCTTTGTCCCTGGCTCTACCCAGTTCACAGAAGCTGAGCATCATTATTTTTTTAAAACAGACCAAAGTTTTTCTGCGAAAAGGCAGCAGGGAGAAACCATCGCCTCAGGTTCTCCCTCACCATTGTATCAAGAGAGAGACTGCTGGCTCCTGACTTTGCCTCACCACTTTAGCACCTGGCAGGGCACCAGCAACAGGGGCTGTGAAGGGAGCCTAGAGGCAAAGTCCCACAAAAGTGGACAAGAGAGGCACCCCACCACCATCTTGAAGATGGGGCAGGAAAGTGCTCTGACTTGCTCACCACGGAGCAACAGAACCAATCTCTGTGACTGGCGGATCAACTACTCAGGGATTGACTGTGACCCAGAGGGAATATACTGAAAGCACAAACTTCAGAGGGACCTGACAAGTGCTGAGTACCAGGAGCCCCACTGATCCAGTTGGGACAAAGATGAGGACAGAAAAGGATGAGGAAAACTCCAAAGAGATCCATGGTGAGTCTGGGGCTGACCCAAACCTCCTCCTCCCTAGCAATCCTCTGAACATCAGACCCACGCAATTGGGCCCGACTGAGAGGGACAAACCCAGGCAGAGCCTGGACATCAGTCACAATGGGAGAACTCCATTCCAGGATAGGCCAGGCTGGGGCACCCCTCCACCACGAGTATATACCTGGGGAAGAGACAATCCAGTACCTCCCCACCAGAGGAGATTTCCCTGACCATACAAGAGTGGGAGGGGAGGACTGAAGCCCAACCCACCTTCACTGCCCCTCCTCCTTCCCTGCTTCAGACACTGAGAAGAGAGTGAAAGAGGTGGCTCTGCAGGAAAGACCTGATTAGAGGAACCGTTACAGAGCCTGACACAAGAGGGTAGGGTTTTTTTTGTAATTTTCAATTTGTTTTAAGTTTTTAAAAATTTTTGACTGTTTGTTAGTTCATCTATTTTTAAAATATTTTTCCTTGTGCATGAATGTGTAGGTGAGGGTTTGATATGCATCCCCCCAATTTTTTTTCTTTTCTATTTGTTTCTTTCTTCTTTTATTTGTCATTGTCTGTATATGTGTGCAGATGAATAATTGAGTGTTCATCTTTCAATTTTGTTGTTGTTGATTTGTTTTTGCTCTTTTGTTCCTTCTGGATTTTTTAATTTTCATTTCCTATAGTTTAAGTTGTGTGTCAATATATGTGTGAGGGTTCGACCTGAATTCCTCCCCCCCCAATCTTTCAGTTTTTCTTCTCTATTAACTTTATGCTAGGCGTGTGTGTGTGTGTTCAGTTTTCTTGGTTTTTTTGTTGTTATTTGCTTTGTTTCACTTTGTTATTATTCCAGTTTGTTTTGGGGTGTGTGTGTGTGTGTGTGTGTGTGTGTGTGTGTGTGTTTGTGTGTGTGTGTTCAGTTGGTTTTTGCATTGGTTTCTGAAAACCCATCAGAATAGCAGGAGACCTATCGGCTTGTAGAAAAACTACAAGCAAGAAGGGACTGGAGCCCTATATTCAAAATCCTCAAAGATAAACAATTTCAACCAAGAATTTCCTATCCAGCCAAGCTCAGCTTCATCAGAGATGGAGAATTAAAGCCCTTCCCAGACATCCAATCCCTAAGAGATTATGCAGCTTCCTGACAAGCTAGCTACACAGGAGACACTTAAAAAGGTATTAAGCACAGAAGAAAGAAAAAAAAAGAATGACCACACACTTCCCAAGAGAACAACAGAGGACAGAATCAACAGAGAATACAGCACAACAAGAAACTTGAAAACACACACATACATCAACCCCAAAGCCGCAAGAAAACAAAGAAAGAAAAAACTTCATAAGAACCTCATGACAATGACAAACAATCATATTTCAATAATCAGCCTAAATGTGAATGGACTAAATGCATCACTGAAAAGACACATCCTGGCAAACTGGATAAGAAACCATGACCCAATTATTTGCTGCATCCAGGAGACTCATCTCACTACAAGGGATGCACACAAACTCAAAGTTAAAGGATAGAAAATGAGTTTCCAGGCAAATGAATCACAAAAGAAGCCAGGAGTTATGATCTCAATATCAAACAAAACAACCTTTAAGCTATCAAAAATTTTAAAAGATGCAAAAGGACACTATATAATGACAAAAGGTTCAATCCATCTACAAGAAATATCCATCCTAAACAAATACGCACCAAACACAGGAACACCAGCATTTTATAAAGCAACTACTAAGAAAACTAAAAAAAGATATTGACTCTATTATAGCAAGGGACTTGAATACTCCACTAACAGCCCTAGATAGATCACCGAGGCAAAAAGTCAACAAGGAGATCCAGAACCTAAACTTGGCACTCGACCAAATGGACTTAATAGATACCTACAGATTTTTCCACACAACAACCACAGAATATACATTCTACTCATCACAACATGGAACATATTCTAAGATCAATCACATCCTTGGCCATAAATCAAGCATAAACAAATTCCACAAGTTTGAAATTTTGCCATGCCATCCTCAAACCAAAGTGGAATAAAAATAAATATCAACACCAACAAAATTTCCTCAAATTCCACAAAGACATGGGCACTAAACAGCATGATGCTGAATAACTACCGGGTCAACACTGAAGTCAAAACAGAAACTAAGATTCCTGGTAACAAATGAAAAAGAAGAAACATCTTACCAAAACCTCTGGGATGCCATGAAATCAGTTCTAAGAGGGGAATTTATATCTCTATGAGCACACATCAAGAAAACGGAAAGATCACAAGTGGAGAACCTAATAAATCACCTAAGGTAGCTGGAAAGAGAAGCTACCAAAACTCAACCTTAGCAGAATCCAAATCACCAAAATAAGAGCTCAAACAGGACACAGAAGACAAAAAATATCATAGAAAACGTCAACAATACAAAAAGCTGGTTCTTTGAAACAATTAAAATATTGATGAACCCCTAGCTAGAATGACCAAGAAAAAGAGCAAATCTCAAATAAACACAATCAGAAATATAAAAGATCAAATCACAACTGACTCCCAAGAAATACAAAAGATTATTAGAGATTACCATGTACACCTATGTGGAAACAAACTTGATCATCTAAATGAAATGGAGGACTTTCTGACATCACACCACCTCCCCAGGTTGAAACAAGAAGACATTGAGAAACTAAATGGACCAATAACAACTCAGGAAATTGACTCTGTCATACAAAAACTACCTACCCAAAAAAAGCCCTGGACCAGATGACTTTGCAGCAGAATGCTACAAAACATACAAGGAGGAGCTGATACCAATCCTATTGAAAGTATTCCAGGCAATTGTGAAAGATGAAATTTCCCCCAAATTATTTTACGAAGCTAACATCACATTGAAACCCAAACCCCATAAAGATACAACAAAAAAAGAGAACTACAGGCCAATATTCCTTATGAGCATATATGCAAAAATCCCCAACAAGATTCTAGTAAAGAGGATCCAAAAACACATCTCAAAATCATCCACCATGACCAAGTCGGCTTCATCTCCAGGAGGCAAGGCTGGTTAAACATTCACAAGACCATAAATGTTATAAAATACATCAACAGTTATAAAAACAAGAACCACATGATTATCTTATTAGATGCAGAAAAAACTTTTGATAAAATCCAGCATCCCTTCTTGATAAAAAACCTCAAACACCTAGGTACAGATGGAACATACCTCAAAATAGTAAGTGCCATCTACATAAACCCACAGCTAACATAATGCTAAATGGACAGAAACTGGAAACATTTCCCCTGATAACTGGAACAAGACATGGCTGCCCACTCTCACCCCTCTTGTTCAACATTGTGTTGGAAGTCCTAACTAGGGCAATTAGACAAAAAAACGAAATCAGGGTATACAAATAGGAGAAGAGGAAGTCAAGTTATCTCTCTTTGCCGATGATTGGTCCTATACCTTGAAAATCCAAGAGAATCTGTCAAAAAACCTGCTTGCACTGATAAAGGACTTTGGCAAAGTCTCAGGGTACAAAATAAATGTGCAAAAGACAGTTACATTCCTATACACCAAGAACAAACAGGCACAGACCCAAATTACAAGCACAATCACGATAGCCACACAAAAAATGAAATACCTCAGCATCTTCCTAACCAAAGAAGTGAAAGACCTTTACAAAGAGAACTACCAAACACTGCTCAAAGAAATCCAAGAAGACACAAACAAATGGAAAAATATTCCATGCTCATGCATAGGAAAAATTAACATTGTTAAGCTGTCCAACCTACCAAAGGCAATCTACAGATTCAACGCAATACCCATTAAGTAACCAACATCATTCTTCTCAGACCTAGAAACTACAATACAGAAATTCATATGGAAACATAAACTACCAGGATTACCCAAAACAGACCTTAGCAAAAGAAACAAAGCAGGAGGTATCACATTTCCAGACTTCAAACTTTACCATAAGTCTACAGTAATCAAAACAGCCTGGTATTGGTACAATAACAGGAATATAAACCAATGAAACAGGATAAAGATTCCACAAGAAAAGCCTCAATTTCTGAACCAACTCATCTTTGACAAAACCTCCAACAACCACTGTTGGGGAGAGGAGAACCTATTCTGTAAATTGCTGGGAAAACTGTCAGATAACATGCAAAAGATTGAAACAGGACCTCTACCTATCACCATACACAAAAATTAACTCTAAATGCATCAAAGACCTAAACGTAAAACCTCAAACTATAAGAATCTTAGAAAACACAGGAGACACCCTTATGGAAATTGGAATTGGCAACCAATTCCTATTCAAAACCCTAAATGCCCATACCTTAAGAAATAAGATAGACACGTAGGACCTCACCAAACTAATGAGATTCTGCAAAGCAAAAGAAACCATCAAGAGAGAAGGGAGACAGCCCACAGAGTGGGAAAAAATATTTGCCAACTGTATAGCTGACAAAGGCCTAACATCTAGGATTTACAAGGAACTCAAATGCACCAAAAGGAAAAAAACAAACAGTCCCATTAAAAAAGTGGGCAAAAGACATGAATAGACACTTCTCCAAAGAAGATATACGGGCAGCAACAGACATGAAAAAGTGCTCACTAATCATCAGAGAAATGCAAATCAAAACCACATTGAGCTACCACCTCACCCCAGTAAGAATGGCCAACATTAATAAAACAAACAGCAACAGATGCTGGCAAGGATGCAGAGAAAAAGGAACGCTTCTACACCTCTGGAGGGAATGCAAACTAGTGCAACCTCTTTGGAAGACAATGTGGCGATTTCTGAAGGAACTAGAGATTGACCTTCCATATGACCCAGCTATTCCCCTATTGGGAATATACCCAGAGGAACTCAAATCATTTTACAAAAAAGATACCTGCATATATATGTTTGTTGCAGCTCTATTCACAATAGCAAAAACATGGAACCAGTCATGTTGCCCATCGAAGCTGGACTGGATGAAGAAAATGTGGTACATATACACAATGGAATATTATGCAGCCATAAAGAAGAATAAACATATGGACTTTGCAGCAACTTAGATGTTGCTCATACTCAGTGTCGACTCAGGAGTCAATCATACTCAGTGATCTATCACAGAAACAAAGAACAGAGTACCGTAAGTTCTTACTTATAAGAGGACCTCGAATAATTACAATACTATAAGAAAGGGATTGGCAGTAGTGGGAAACTGTTAGGGGAGGGGGTCTGGGATTGGCAGCTGAGGTTAACTGCTAGGGGAAGGAGTAGCATACCTCAGCAACAAGGGTACCTGCATAATCAACGTTTGTATACCTAAATTGTACCCCACATCTTTATAATAATTTTTTAAAAATTTAAAAATAAAGATATATGTCACTTAGTTAAAAAAAATGAAAGAAATACTGAAAGTCATCAGCTTGGAGATGCAGTTAGAACCATAGACTGAGGAGTAAGGAATGGTGTTGGCAGCATCAACCTTTAAGGTTGGATTTTCTCCTTGGTCATGTTGGGAACAGTCTCAAAAGCTGAGATTGAGGCAGGAATATTAAAGCTAAGGACTTGAAAGTGTTGGAAGTGGGAAAAGGAGAATCCTCCTAGAATCCTAGAAAGGTCTAAATAGGGAGAAAGTTTCCTCACAGAAGGATCCTGTGTGAGCAGAAATTTAATGAACTTCAGGAGGAACAGGGACCAAAGTCTGCTGAGATCCTGGGCATCATCCCTGGTCTGAGGACTCTTCATCGAGACTGACTGCTCTCTGCTCTGGACTCCCAGATCTGGATTTATGAACATGACCTGGGCATCTTTTTCTTGGTACTGTGGGCAGGTTGGAGTCTTTCTTTCCCACCTCTCTAACCCTGCATTAAGAAGGTGACTGAGCACACAAGAGGTACTTGATAAATATTTGTTGCTGGAGTGAATGGTGAAACAGATGCCTCAGACAAGGGCCCTTATAAACCTAGCCTGTCTGGCAGAGAGGTTTTCCTGCTATGCAAGTCTCCAGGCTGTTGCTGTTTGTGGCCATGTTGAAGGACACACATCCAGGGGTTTAGAGAGCATCCCTCCTCCCTGGGATGCTGAGATAACAATCTTTTCTCCTACTCTGCCAGAAAAAAGGCCAGGATCCTACAGGGTTTATGGTCCCAATAGAGTCTGACCCCAACCATGAGAGGGCATAGCCCAAGTGCAGCTGTTGCTTCCTTTACAGTCAGGTGGGAGGTACAAGGTGTCCCTGAGCAATGCCAGGGCCTCAGAAGGCAATCACAGTGAGCAGGGTCCTGCCTTGAGCAGTATGAAGTCCTCTGGACATCCAACAGCCATCTCCCTTGCTCCCTTGGACGACCCCCAACTCTCTGAGGACTTTAATGAAGAATGCCACGTGTCTTCATATGACACTGAGCCTCCTCACAGTCCCACCTGATTATCATGGGGCTCATCCTACAATTCCTTATTCCCAAGAAACAAGGCTCAAACTCAAGAAAACCATTGCCCGGCCTCCTCCAGGCCTTCCTCCGCGATATGCTGAACTCCTAGAATCCTTGTGCACTTGGCTCTGGGGTCACATTCTCAAGCCTCAAGCAAGCCCTCCTGTCTGGGTTAGCTGGCTACCCCCAGAATCCCTCCACACACAATGCCAATTGTAAATGCCTGTGCCTACAAGGCTGCAAGTTCCATGGGAACAGCTTCCTTGCCATACTTTGTTGCGCCTTGCATGTTCTTAGCCAACATTAATGAAAAACGAACAGATGAAAGGACGACCCTCTGAAGTAGGAGGGTCCTCAGCTCTGGGCTAACTCTCCACACTCCAGGGGTTTCCTTCAACCTCCATCTGATGCACTCCAGTCTCATAAGTCCAAGTATGGATGACAGGTTCACTGATGTAACTGCATCCTAATACAGACTTGCCGTGGTGCAAAGCAGCTCATATGAGTGGAGCCAAAGACCTAGATTTACTACTACTGAGTCATGTGACTATTAGCAAGTCACATAACTGCTCTGATTCTCTGTCTCCTCCTCTCTATAAGGAATCATCATACATTTTTCATAGGGTTGCTGCAAAGGGAAAGCACCAGCACACACCTAGAAAGAATGGACTTTTTCTAAGATGTTGCACATCAACCAGCACTGGAACCTCCTCTGTGGGGGTCTGAAATCCAGGCAAAGACATAGGTTGAGTCTGTCTTGTTAACACAGCTGAAATCAGGGTAATCTCAGCCCTTCCAGTCTATCCAAAAATGGAGCCTAACTGGGCCAAAATCATGTTAAGTTTTGGAATACATCAATGGAGATATTGTTATTGAAAGGATTTATGAACTGAGACTCTTCTGTTTTAGAGGTCTGAGGTGAGGGCACTACTCATCTTGAGGGATCCTGGACTGAGGTACTTTTCCTGGGGGGGGGTTAATGCTTCACTCTTCCTTTGGGGACTTGGGGCAAAGCATCATTCTTCAGTTGGATAGATGCAACTTGCTATAGGTGTCTGACAATGAAGCATCACCCCCATGGAAATTGCTCTACCAAGGCCACTATTATGGGTTGAATTGGGTTCCTCCCCCCAAAAAGGTTGAAGTCCTATCCCCCAGTACCTGTGAAAATGATCATATTTGAAAATAGGAACTTTGCAAATGTAATCAAGCTAAGATGAGGTCATTAGATTGGACCCTAATCCAGTGACTGGCATCTTTATAAGAAGAAAAGAAGTGACACAGACACAGACAGGGCAAGATACCATGTGGCTGCAGTAGTAGGTATTTGGAGTGATGCTGCCACAGGCCAAGGAGCACCTGAGTCTAACAGAAACTGGATGAGGCAAGGAAAGATCTTCCCATAGATCATTTGGAGAGAGCAGGGCCCTGTTAAACCTTGATTTTGAACTTCTGGCCTCCAGAACTGTGAGAGAATAAGTTTTTGTTAGTTAAGCCACACAGATTGTGGGACATTGTTACAGCAGCCCTAGGAAACGCACACAGCTACCTACCAGCAAATAGAATTTTCTCCTTTTTCCATGCGGGAGCTCCCTACTCTACCTGACAGGGTCAGCAGAAACTTCCCTGCCCTCTGAGGCAGCACCCTGCCCACTATCCCCCCAGTCCTCACACTCTAACGGCTCCTTCTCTGCCATGTCCCTTCTCCTCCATGCCCCCCTCAGATGCAGTGTCTCCCCAGAGATCTGCTCCAGCTTATTAAGGTACACACCCCTGTGGTGACAGAAAACACACTGAGGGGTCTGGTCCCTTTGTTTTTAAATAATCATTTTGCTCTTGTCACTATGTAGTGCCTCAGCAAATTTTTATTGAACACCTGCGATGTGACAATAGCTATTCCAGGCCCCTGGGGTTCAGCATGAACAGGGAAGACTCATAGTGCTAGTGACTATGGTGAGGAAGAGGAGGTAGAAGAGGGCGCAGGTCAGAAACAGAAAACACACTAAAGAAACAAACAAATAAGATCATTTCTGGTTGTAAGAAATGCTATAAAAAAATTGGGGGTAGTAGAGAATGGTATGTATTAAGAGAGCTCTCTCTGTGGAACTTTAACCTTTGATGTGAATGGTGAGGCCTCCTGAGAGGTCCTCTGCAAGCAGAGATCAGTTTCATCAACACACTTGAGGGCAGAAACAGCACGATTCCATCAGGAAAAGAGACTGTCAATAAGCTGGAGTGAAGAGCCTGAGTGGAGAATTTGAGAACATGCATTTGAAAGGTAAGTATTTGTAGTTTTTTCTGTTATTTTATTTTATTTTTTAATTATGAAAACTAGACATACAAATTTAAAACTACTGTAGATCAGTGGTTCCCAAAGAATGGTCACTGGACCAGCAGCAATCAGCACCACCTAGCAAGTTATTAGAAATGTAGATTCTTGACCCAACCTCAGACCTACTAAATCAGAAACTCTAAGGATAGAGCCCTGTAATTTGTGTACTGTGTTAAAGATCCTACCCCCAGGTGATTCTTATGCATGCTGAAGTTTGAGAAGCACTATGATTGTTTCCACCTGGTCTCCATTATTCGCACCTGGGTTGCACATTGATGGAGTCGGCTGGAGAAGCCAGGCCTTTCAAAATACTTCTCAACTGAGGTTGAATGTTTATTGACCAATAGACTAGATGTAGGAAGAGATATATAGGCAAGACCACAGGAAACAGTCACAGCGAGACAGTAGAGCACAGAAAATGGATAAGACCCAGCAGACAGAATGCCAGGCAAAGATAGGAACCAGACCCTCATGCAGTTGGACAGCTGGCAGTCAGCATTAAGAAAGCTTATCATCTAGGCTCAGAGTCTAGCTGGGGGATGCTGTTTATGCAAATCTCAAACAAGGACCTTAGGAAAGGTGAAATATCACTCCAGGGTACAAATACTCTGAAGAGCAGCAATCTTCCACAACGATATTCAGATGAAGAGAAAATGCAATAGCTCAATTATGAAAATCAAGGTACTCTTTGCCTTGGGCTAGACTAGCTACAAAGCCAGTGTTGGTCTCCTTTATGTTAGAAAGAATTTCTGGCCTTCTTCCTGCCTTACCTCAGGGACTGTTCAGTCCCTTCAAGATTCTGCAGTAAGGTGTTCTTTTTCTATTCTAAAATAGTAGCCATAGCCCTCTCTAAACAGAGCCCAACAAAGGCTCCCAATAGTCTTCACAGAATGACAATGACATGATTTGGAGTACTGACACTTGATTCATGGATGTTTCCCTTGACTTTTAGCCAGTGTTTTTATTGTAATTGTCCCATAGTTCTGATTGTCTCAAAGCTTCCAGTCAGCTTTGAATCAGAAAATCAGACACATAGACTGCCAAATAAAAGAAATGGTTGACTAACCAAGGGCAAGAAAAGAAAAGGAAACGCTAGAAAATCCAAGATAAAAAGTTCTGGGACTATATTATGTGAGAGAAAAAATATGTATAACATTCACTAGTGGAACTGTGTTATAGTTGTTTTTGAAAGCTCAAGATAAGGGCAGATTATAATCCATCTTCAAAAGGGTCTTAGGGATTTGAAGATGGAGACATGAAACATTGCATTGTGAGAAACTCAGTAAACCCTCTCAGCAAGTTAATCATTTAACTGGGGAAAGTTATGCAAAACAATTATTTAAAGTCTCTAGGAATTTTCCTATGGGTGTACAGTAGATACAGAAACATTTTTTCCAGAAAATCTACTAAATACCAGTAATAACAGTGAAAGTTTGTGACATTTAAGTCAAAAACCCACCTCCCATGCCACCCTTAGTTCAGTATGATGTGGAAGCTCTACTTTATGTAGGTGTGGTCAAGAAGGTGTGATTCCCTTTCCCTCCAGATCCCAGGTTAGGGCTGTAGTTTTAACCCAGGCTAGAGAGATTGTTGGGAAATATTATTCCCTTCCCTGGCTCTGTCCTGCAAGAGCTCTATTCTGAGCAGGCATGCCTAAGGGAACTGGAGCTCCAGTCAAAGGGTTAAGAATACAGGACCCTGATCTCTCCTGCCCCAGATCACTTGCAGGGTGGAAGCTCAATGACCGGAGAGACAAGAGGAGAAGACCTTTCATTTGTAGAGCATAGATGTCTCACCAGGAGAAAAGGGCCACTGTCCCCACCCTCAGCTGTGGTTTTTATGGTACAGAGATTCTACCCAAGGGGAGAAGTGGGTTCCAAGAACAGAAAGATCCTCAGATCTCCCTAAAGGGACTGATATTACTTACAAGAGTTTGAAAGGGTTATGCCTAAGAGCATAGTGATGAAACTAGTAGCAGTAAGAAAGATGGTATACCAGCTAGAAGTTCAGCAGAGACAACCAGGAAAAGAGATGACTAAGAGCCCTCTTGGAGTCAGTGAAAGATATAAAGACAGGGAATACCACACTCCTGGAAAGAAACATGACTTTAACTGGATTAGACTATAAAGGATTATACAACAAAGTTTTTTTTAATTAACAATTAATGAAGGATAATATTTGTGTGAGAGTCCAACAGAGCAAACCTGTTAGAAGCTTAACAGATAGATTAGGAAAAGAGATAGTCCAAGAGTACCTAACTAAACCACACATATCTCTGGAGGACAGGAAGACTGTTTGCCTTCCCAAGGCTGCACCCTCAGAGAAGAGACATCAGAGGTACCACACTGCAGGGAAATAGACTTCACTGAGCTAAGTGAAAGGCAAAAAAAGCAAATAAAACATCTTGAACACAGCACAGAAAAAAAATGACTCATCACATACAAGGGAACTCTAAGGTAACCTGACTTATCAGAAACAATGGAGGCTAGAAGACAGTGAGATTAAAAATACAGAAAGAAAACAATTGTCAATCAAGAACTTTTTAACCAGAAAAACTATTTCACAAATGAAGGCTACACAAAGAAAATCATAAATAACGTTTTTAAGGTGAGAGTATTCAATGTTAAAAGGTATTTCTTGAAAGAAATACTAAAGTAATTTCTCAAGCCAAAAGCAGGTGACTTCAGGCAGTAATTCAAATCCTCACAATAAAACAAAGAGTGCCAGTAAAGGCAATGATGTAGATAATTATAAAAGGCAGTATAATTACATATATTTTCTCCTTTTTGTCCTAGAAGATTTTTTAAAAATAATTGCTTAAAGAAATATGTATATAATTGTATCATTGGGTCTATAACACATAGAAATGTAATGTATTTGAGAATACCAGAACAAAGGAGATCCATAGGAGGAAAACTGTATGTAAAATAATATGACACCAAATGGTAACTTGAATCCACAGGGAGAAATGAAGAAAACCAAAAATGACAATTAAGAAGGTTAATAACCCAAACTCTGTAAATATATATTCTTGCTTTATTTTCTCTTCTCAGATTAATTAAAAGTATATAAAATTGTATAAAGTAATAGATGTAACAATGTAGCCTGTGTTTATAACATATATAGATGTTATAATACGTATAACAACAGAAAAACGAGAAGAAAAAAGGGCTATATAGAAGCAAAAGAGCTACATAGAAGCAAAATTCCTATATTTCACTGAAATTAAATTACTTTAAATCTGAATTATTTTTTTTTTTTGTCAGATTCTCACTGTCACCCGTGCTGGAGTGCAGTGGCATGAGCACAGCTACCACAGTCTTACTCTGCTGGACTCAGGCAAGCCTTTCATCTCAACCTTCCAAGTAGCTGGGACTATAGGTGTGTGCCACCATGCTGGGTAATTTTTTTTTTTGAGTTGGAGTCTCACTCTGTTGCCCAGCCTCAACCTGCTGGGCTCCAGCAATCCTTCCACCTCAGCCTTCCAAGTAGCCGGAATTACAGGCACGCGCTACCACGCCTGGCTAATTTTTTATTTATTGTAGAGATGAGGTCTCACCAAGTTGCCCATGCGGGTCTCGAACCCGCGGGCTCAGGCAATTCACTCACCTCAGCCTCCCAAAGGCATGGGATTACAGGCTGAGCCACCGAGTCCGGCTGGTAATTTTTAACTTTTACTATAAAGATGAGGTCTTGCCATGTTGCCCAGGCTGGTCTCAAACTCCTGGACTCAGGCAATCCTCTCACCTTGGCCTCCCAAAGTACTGGGAACCACCACTGAATTAGATTCTGATAAGTTAAGATGCATATTGTAAGCACTAGATAAATCTGAATTAGATTCTGATGAGTTAAGATGTATATTGTAAGCACTGGAGCAACAGCTAAGAAAATAAGTTAAAATTGATATAAATCATATTAAATGAATAAAATGTTACAGTACAAATTATACATTTAATGCAAAACAAAGTGGTAAAGAAGAAAAGGAATAAAAAGAAATAAGATAAAAAACAAAAAGTAAAATGGCAGATATAAGTTCAACCATATCAATAATAACATTAAATGGAAATACTTTAAACAATCCAGTCAAAGCGCAGATATTTTAAGACTGGATGAAAAACAAGACTCACCCATATGTTGATATAAGAATATAATACATATATAATATTTATAAAATACATATAATATATATTATATATATAAAATATAATATAATCATTTTAAGAAGCTAGCATCACATTGACACCCAAGCCACGTAAAGACCCAACAAAGAGAGAGAACTACAGGTCAATATCTTTGATGAACATAGATGCTAAAATTCTCAACAAGAGCCTAACAAACCAGATTCAACAACACATCTCAAAAATCATCCATTATGACCACGTAGTCTTTATCCCCAGGATGCAAGGCTCGTTCAACATTTGTAAGACCATAAATGTAATTAAATACATCAATAGATGTAAAAACAAAACCCATATGATTATATCATTAGATGCAGAAAAATCTTTTGATAAAATCCATCACCCCTTCTTGATAATAACCCTTGAACATCTAGGTATACGGGGAACATACCTCAAAATAGTAAAAGCCATCTATGAGAAACCCACAGCAAGCATACTCTTAAATAGACAAAAATTGGAACAATTTTCCCTGAAAACCGGAACAAGACAAGGATGCCCACTCTCGGCCCTCCTGTTCAACATAATTTTAGAAGTCCTGTCTAGAATAATCAGAGAAAAGGCGATCAGGGGTATCCAGATAGGAAAAGAGGAAGTCAAGTTATCTCTCTTTGCCGATGACATGATTGCATACCTTGAAAACCCAAGAGAATCGCCAAAAAAATCTCCTGGCACTGATAAAGGACTTTGGCAAAGTCTCAGGGTATAAAATAAATGTACGAAAGACAATTGCATTTCTATACACCAATAATAAACAAACAGAAACCCAAATAAAAAGCACAATTCCATTTACAATAACCACCAAAAAAAATGAAATACCTTGTTATCTTCCTAACCAGAGATGTAAAAGACCTTTACAATGAAAACTACAAAACACCATACAAAGAAATCAAAGATGACAGAAACAAGTGGAAAAATATTCCATGTTCATGGATTGGAAGAACCAACATTGTTAGAATATCCATTTTACCTAAGGCAATCTACAGATTTAATACAATATCTATCAAATTACCAGCAACATTCTTCTCAGACCTAGAAAAAACAATACAGGAATTCACATGGAAACATAAATGAAAAAAACAAAAAACAAAAAACAAAGCAAGAGGTATCACATTCCCAGACTTTAAACTATACTATAAAGCTACAATAATCAAAACAGTCTGGTATTGGTAAAAGAACAGGCATATCAACCAATGGAATAGAATTGAGATTCCAGAAGCAAAATTTCAATTTCTCAACCAACTCATCTTCAGCAAAGCCTCCACCACCTACCACTGGGGAGAGGAAAGCCTATTCTGTAAATGGTGCTGGGAAAACTAGTTGACCACATGCAGAAGATTGAAACAGGACTCCTACCTATCTTCATACACAAAAATTAACTCTAAATGGATCACAGACCTAAATGTAAAACCTCAAACTGTAAGAACCTTGGAAAATGCAAGAGACACTCTTATGGAAGTTGGAACTGGCAACCAACTCCTGATCAAAACCTGAAGTGTCCAGGCCATAAAAGATAAGATAGACAAGCAGGACCTCATTAAACCGGCAAGCTTCTGCAAAGTCAAAGAAACCATCAAGAGAGCAGGGAGACAGCCCACAGATTGGGAAAAAATATTTGCCAACTCCATGTCTGACAAAGGCCTAACATCAAGGATCTACAAGGAACTCAAACGTGCGAGAAGAAAAAAACAATCAGCCCCATTACAAAATGGGCTAAAGATGTGAATAGACACTTTTCAAAAGAAGACATACGAGCAGTCAACAGACACATGAAAAAATGTTCAGCCTCACTACTCATCAAGGAGATGCAAATTAAAACCACACTGAGATACCACCTAACTCCAGTCAGAATGGTCATCATCAAAAACTCAAAAAATAACAGATACTGGAGTGTATGTGGCAAAAAGGGAATACTTCTACACTGTTGGTGGGAGTGTAAACTAGTACAGCCTCTGTGGAAATCAGTGTGGCGATTCCTAAAAGTTCTAAAAATCGTCCTTCCATATGACCTTGCCATCCCCATACTGGGAATATACCCCGAAGAACTAAAGACACCTGCACACATGTGTTTATTGCAGCATTGTTCACAATAGCAAGAACAATAGCAAGAACATGGAACCAACAGTGCTGCCCATCAAAAGAGGACTGGATTTAAAAATGTGGTACATATATACAATGGACAATTATGCAGCCATAAAGAAGAACAAAATCATGAACTTTGTAGCAACCTGGTTGGAATTAGAGTTTATAATACTTAGTGATTTCTCACAGAAACAAAGAACTGAGTACCACATGTTCTCACTCATTGAAGAACTACCGTATTACTGTAGGAAAGGGATTGAAAGTAGTGGGAGACTGCAGGGGGGATGGCCGGGGGTGGGGTGATGGGATTGATAGTAGTCAATATCTACCTGGAGAAGGGGGAGCACAACTCATCAATAAGGGTACCTGCACAATGTATATTTATTTATTTATTTATTTTTGAGTTGGAGTATCACTCTGTTGCCCAGATTGGAGTGCAGTGGCCGCTCCCAGTCACTGCAGCCTCGACCTACTGGGCTCCGGCGATCCTTCCGCCTCAGCCTTCTCAGTAGCCGGAATTACAGGCAGGCGCTACCACGCCCGGCTGATTTTTTGATTTATTGTAGAGATGTGGTCTCGCTGCCCAGGCAGGTCTCGAACCCGCGGGCTCAGACAATCCACTCATCTCAGCCTCCCAAAGGCGTGGGATTACAGGCTGAGCCACCAAGCCCAGCTCACAATGTATATTTATATACCTAACCCTGAATCATACCCCACAATTTCAAAATAAAAATTAAAAGGAAAACAAAAAAAGAATATAAATGGAAATCACTCTTTCTGTTAAAAAAAAGAAAAAGAAAAAAATACCCATATGTTAATATAAGAGACATTTTATTATTTTTTTTGAGTTGGAGTCTCACTCTGTCGCGCTCAGACTGGAGTGCAGTGGCCGTTCCCGGCCACCGCAGCCTCGACCTGCTGGGCTCTGGCGATCCTTCCACCTCAGCCTTCCAAGTAGCTGGAACTACAGGCATGCGCTACCACACCCGGCTGATTTTTGATTTATTGTAGAGATGAGATCTCGCTGCCCAGGCGGGTCTCGAACCCGCGGGCTCAGGCAATTCACTCACCTCAGCCTCCCAAAGGCGCGGGATTACAGGCTGAGCCACCAAGCCCGGCTATAAGAGACATTTTAGATTAAAAAGATATAAACTAGTTGAAAGTAAGAGCATATAAAGTCATACCATGCAAGCAGCAACAATAAGAGAACTGGAATGACTATACAAATATCAGACAATAGAAACTTTACAGTAAAAAAAGTTACTAGGTAAGAGAAAAATTCTATAATAATAAAAGGTTCCATTCATCAGGATAATGCAACAATTGTAAACATAGGCACTTCACAGATGGGGGTAGTGGGTACACTTAAAGCACAGACTTCTTCATCACTATACAATGCAACCATGTAAACAAAAATTATTGGAACCTCTAAAGCTATTGAAATAAAAAATAATAAATAAATAATAAATAAATAATTTTTAAAACTATAGGCACCTAACAACAGAGCTCCAACATAGATGAAGTAAAAACTAACAAAATTGAAGGAAGAAATTAGCAATTTGATAATATCAACTGGAGACTCTAATACCCTACTTTCAGCAAAGAATAGAATAACTAGGAAGAAGATCAAAAAGCACATAGAGGACTAGAAAACACTATAAATCAACTAGACCTAAGAGATAATCGCAAGAATAATCCACCCAATAATAACAAAATATACATTCTTAAGTGTACATGGAACATTCTTCAGAATTTGCTCAGTCTAAAACAGAGATTAATAAATTTAAAGCGATTTAAATCTATAGAAAGTATTTCTCTGATCACAACAATATAAAATCAATTAGAAATAAATAGAAATAGCCGGGTTTGGTGGCTCAGCCTGTAATCCCGCGCTTTGGGAGGCCAAGGTCAGTGAATTGCCTCAGCCCGCGGGATCCAGACCCGCCTGGGCAACTTGGCAAGACCTCATCTCTAAAATAAATCAAAAATTAACTGGGCGTGGTAGTGCCTGCCTGTAGTTCCAGCTACTTGGAAGGCTGCATAAATACGTGAAATAAATGAAAATAAAAATACAACATAACAATACTTATGGAATACAACTGAAGCAGTGCTTGGGAAAAGAGGGATTTATAATTCTAAATGATTATAATTTGAAAAAGAAGAAAGATCACAAAAAGATCATGAAACCTAGCATGACTGGTGGTCTAGTGGTTAGAATTTAACACTCTCAAATCATTAAACTAGCATTCCATCTTACAGAACTAGAAACAACAAGAGAAACTAAGCCCAAAAGAAATCAGAAGGGAGGAAATAAAAAAATAGAGAAGAAATAAATAAAATAGAGACTAGAACAAACAAGAAAAATTAATCAAACCAGAAGTTAGTTCTTTGAAAAGATTGACAAAACTGACAAACTTTTAACTAGACTGACCAATTTAGAAAGACACAGATTCATATAACTAAAATAAAAAATAATGCAGAGAACATCACTACTATTATGGAAATAAAGATTACAATGGAATTCTATGTACAATTGTATGCCGACAAATTAAATAACCTAGGTAAAATGAGCAAATACCTAGAAACACACAAACTACTGAGACTGACTCAAGAAGAAACAGAAAACCTAAATAGACTTACATAAGTAGTGAGATTGAATTAGTAACTCAAAACTATTCACAAAGAAATGCTCAAGCCCAGGTAGCTTCAATGGGGAGTTCCATCAAACATTTAAAGAACATTTGACATCCATTCTTCACAAACTCTTCCAAATAAATAGAAGGGAACACTTCAACATATTTTACGAGATCAGTATTATTACCCTAACATCAAAACCAGACAAAGACATCATACACAAAAAGAGAACTACAGACAAATATTACTTACAAATATACACACAAAAATTGTTTATAAAGTAACAGCAAACCAAATCCAGAAAATCCATAAAAAGAATTATACTCTGTGACCAAATATAATTCATTCCAGGAATGCAAGGTTCATTTAACATCTGAAAATCCATTTATATAGTAATTCATATTAATAAAGACACAAATCATATGTTTATCTTAATAAAAAAA
Source organism: Cephalopachus bancanus (assembly GCA_027257055.1). Taxonomy (NCBI): domain Eukaryota; kingdom Metazoa; phylum Chordata; class Mammalia; order Primates; family Tarsiidae; genus Cephalopachus; species Cephalopachus bancanus. Next base: position 7,728,750 of record JAPVLO010000113.1, read on the forward strand.
GAAAAAACACTTGAAAAATTCAATACCTTTCATGATAAAAAAAACTCAGTAAACTAGGTAAAAGAGAATTTTCTCAACTTCATAAAGATCATCTACAAAAAACTCTCAACTGACATCACAGTTAGTTATGATAAATTAAGTGCTTTTTTCTTCTGACTACTTCTATTCAACAAGCAATGAGATGAAAGGAAGGAAGAAAAGATACTAAAATTGGAATGAAATAAGTGAAACTATACCCATTTGCAGATGGCATATCTTGTATATAGAAAATTCTAAAGAATACACTCAAAAACTATTAGATCTAATAGATGAATACAATATATACAAACAATGAACCACACAAAAACAAAATTAGAAAATAATAATTTCATTTATAATAACATCAAAAAATGAAATACTTAGTAATAAAATTAACAAAAAAGGTACAAGTCTCATACACTGAAAACTGCAAAACACTAAAAAAACAGAAGACAAAAATAAATTGAAAGATCACTCAGTATTATAAACTCTAATTCCATCCAGGTTGCTGCGAAGTTCATGATTTTGTTCTTCTTTATGGCTGCATAATATTCCATTGTGTATATGTACCACAGTTTTTGTATCCAGTCCTCTTTTGATGGGCAGCATGGCTGGAACAAAGATTTGAGTATCACTTGTTCTCACTCATAAGTGAACCTTGAACAACTACTATAACAAAAGGATTGACAGTAGTGAGAAACTGTTGGGGGTGGGCAGGGAGGTGGGATTAGCAGTAGTCAAGATCTGCCTGGGGTGGGGACACACCTCATCAACAAGGGTACCTACACAATGAACATTTGTATACCTGACCCTGAATTGTATCCCACAATTTTAAATAAAATAAAATATAAAAAATAAAAATAAATAAATAAATTGAGAAACACCCCATGTTCTTGAATTGAAAGTCGTAATATTAATAATATGACAGTACTTCTCAAACTGATCTACAGATTCAAGACAATCTCTATTAAAATACCAACTGACTTTGTTGTTGTTTTTCTTTCTTTCTTTTTCTTTTTTTTTTTTTTGCAGAAATAGCAAACTGATCCTAAAATGTATGTGAAAAAGGAAGTGGCTCAGAAAAGCCAAAATAATCTTGAGAAACAAAAGTCAACTTGGAGGATTAATATTTCCTGATTTTAAGGCTTACTACAAAGCTACAGTAATCAAGTCAACGTGGTACTCTTACAAGGATAGACATATAGATCAATGGAATAAAACTGAAAGTCTAAAAATAAGCCCCTACATTTATGACCAAGTGATTTTCAACAAGGGCCAACATAATTTAATGAGAGAAAGAATAGTCTTTTCAACAAATAGTTCTCAGACAACTGGATACCAATGCAAAAGAATGAAATTGGGACCTTACTTTACACCATATAAAAAAGTCAACACAAAATGGTCATAAACTTAAATGTAAGAGTTAAAATTATAAAAATCTTAGAAGAAAACGTAGGAATACATCTTCATAATCCTGGGTTAAGCAATAGCATCTTGGATATGACACCAAAAGCACAAGTAACAAAAGTGCCCAGAACTACATGGACACTGATGTTGATGCTTAAAATTGGAGCACCCAACCTCAACCCATTCTGAGTAGGTTGGTACAAATTTATATCTATGGCTGTGAACTTCACCAGCACTAAAAGCCTTTGTGCTTCAATGGACGTAGCCAAAATTGTGAAAAGACAACCAAAAATGAGATAAAAATATTTGAAAATTATGTATCTGATAAGAGTCTTATATCTAAAATATATAAGGTGCACTTGCAAATCAGTAGCAAAATAACAAAAGACAAACCAATTAAAATGGGCAAAGCATCTGAATACATATTTCAACAATGAAGATGTACAAACGACCACATGAAAAATTGTTCAACGTAATTAATCACTAGGAAACTGTAAACTAAAACCATAATGAGATGTCATTTTGCACCAGCTGGAATAAGCATAATAAAAGACAGTCAATAACAAGTGTTGGCAAGAAAGTGAAGAAATAGAAATTTTCATGTATCACTGGTAAAATGTAAAATGATACAGTCACTTTGAAAAACATTATGATAGTTTTTCAAATAGTTAAACATAGAGTTACCATATAATCCAGCAATACCACTCCTAGGTATACATCCAAGAGAAATGAAAACATAATCCACACAAAATCTTGTACATGAATGTTCATAGCATCACTAATCATAATAATCAAAATGTGGAAATAGCCTCAATGTCCATCAGCTGTTGAGTGGATAAATAGAACATGGTATATACATACAATGGAACATCATTTGGAAGCAAAAAATAAATAAATAAAAGAGGAATAAAGTACTGATGTGTGCTACAAAATAAACAGACTTTGAAAACATTAAACCAAGGGAAAGACGCCTGTCACAAAAGACCACATAATCTATGATTCATTTATATAAATTGTCCAAAAGAGGCAAATTTATGAAGACAGAAAGTAGATTAATAGTGTCCAGCATGTGGGAGTTAGGAAAGATTAAGAATGATTGGCAATGAATACAGGGTTTCTTTAGGAGATGTCAAAAATGTTCTAAAATTAGATTGTGTTGATGGTTGAATAACTCTGGGAATATACCAAATTATTAAATGTACATTTCAAGGGAGTAAATTATATGGCATGTGGTTTATATATCAATAAGTCTATTAAAAATAAAGGTGTGATAGGCCAAGTACAATAGCCTGTAATCTCAATACTTTGGGAGGCCAAGGCAGGAGGACCACTTGAAGCCTGGAGCTCAAGACCAGCCTTGGCAGCATAGCAAGACCTCATCTCTACAAAAAAATAAGTAATTAGCCAGGTTATGCCTACAGTCCTATCAAAAGGCTGAGGTAGGAAGATGGCGGCTGCAATGGGCTGTGATTGCTCCATGGCACTTCACCTGGGCAACAGAGCAAAACCCTGTATGTCTTAGTCAGTCAATCAACAAAGATATAAAGATGCATACTTGTTTTAAGAGAGATTTTGAACTGAAGGATTAACGAAGAAGTAGACCTCTTGCATTTTGGAAACTTGGCTTTGTACAGCATCATTCCACCTGGGGAAACAGAACTAAATGGGTGAATGCAGAGTGCAAAGCAATGCAGAGCTCAGCAGCTGCATTTAAATCTCAGTTCAGATGCTTGCAAGTATTTCCTCTTAAGTGACTTAACTCTCTGAGTCTGTATAAAGAAATTAGTATCTATTTCATAGAGTTGTTAGAAGTGTTAAAATAGGCCCATGCCTAAAGTGTTTAGCACAATACCTGATAAATAATAAGATATGATAACTGATAACCATTCAATAATATCATTGTTATTATCATCATTAGTTACAGGGGCCATATTGGAACATATAAAACCTTTGAACACCCAGTGGCTACACATAGGCTCCAATCACCCAGTTACTTAGGATGTGATCACTCATACTTTTATTTCATACTAATAGATTTTTGTCCTAGATTTTATGGGAAGAGCTGAATGTCATTTATTTATTAAATTCTCAGTGTCTACAGATATTTTTAAAGCACCTCAAACTCTCATCCTCAAAGCAATATTAGAAAATTATGAGAAAACATATTGGAATTTACTTCTGGTCTTGTCAACAGGGGATCTTGGTAGACAAAGGCCAGTCGTGCATTCAGTCAAAATGAGCAGTTGAATTTCTGGTAGCTCTCAGGGTAAGTACAACTTTTCCATATGGTTATCTGATCCTTGAGTAGCAAAGTAAAGTAATTTGCTGCCTTGCTACTGGGAACATTCAGAATAGAGAAGAGTAGGGATTTGAGTGAGACCACACAGTGGGAACCAGTGTCAGATCACCAAGTAACAGCAAAACCTACAGTGCAGGCTCCTTCACCCTTATTCTTGGCACAGCCAAGAAGCACCTCCTGGAACTGACAGTTGTTAATAATTTCACTGATATTTTTCTTTAAAAGAGCAAGTTTCTCCAGCAGCAAACCTCTTCAGGGCCAGAACCATATCTTAAATAATTCCACGATTACCTAGAACAGCCTGCCTGAGGGTGATGCATAGATTAAATCTTCGAAATGACAGTGATGAAGTTATCATTGACAAGAGGTTAGTCCGTTTGTGAATTTGATTTAAATGGTCGCACACTTAATCCCATCTGCGTATAACTGATGAGATAGCATGAGCCCTGTGTCTCCTCTGGGGAGTCAGACCATTGCAGGACATGGGAGACTTACTGAGAAAACAAGGGCTGCAATTACTTCTCCAGGTAAATGCATGGGGTGAGGAGGGTTAGTCAGTTGGAGCTGATTTCCTTGGGGTCCAGATTAATCCAGCACCTCAGCAAGGGGGAGAACAGAACCGTGCTTCTAAGAGCCAAAATGTTTTTCAGGAAGGATGTGTCATTCCTGACTGTGAGAATAATTTCTCCCCAACTGTATTTGTCAAGGGGTTTATGACTGGAAAGTGGAGAGGATCCCTGTGCAGGAAGACTGTTGCTAGTCTCCCCAGTGTGGAAGCAGACACACTTAAGGGAGGTGATGAATGATGGGCACTTTCTGGCTAACAGATGTCCTCCCGTTAGGTCACTTAGTATGATTTTTACCTAATAGTGTTCTCAGTGTGGGTTCTCAGACGCTGGAAGCACTCGTTTTCTCTCTCTAATTCTCTCTCTCTCTCTCTCTCTCTCTCTCTCTCTCTCTCTCTCTCTCTACACACACACACACACACACACACACACACACACACACACACACACGATTCTTTGAGCTAATTTACTTTCATTTTCCTAATTGACTGTTGGACTAGGTTAAACCATCTGTCACCTTTATGACTAGTGAGTGGGGGCCTAAGCCTCAGCGTGCTGGAATCTTTTACTAATATCACATCTCTGTACAAACAACCTCTCCTCTACCCTCAGATTCACAAACCATGGAGCATGAAGGTTGCCTAACTCAACCTGTCCATTTTCCAGTTGGCAAAACTTTAGTCAGGAGAAGGTAAGCGTCTTGCTCATCAGTACAGTACAGATGGGAATGAGGCCACAACCTGACCAAGGTGGGTCTCTTGCCTTCAGACCTGCCTACTTCCTCCTATGCCCACTGCCCCCAACATGCATCTGCTCCCTAGCATCCCAGAAGTGTCTGTGGCAGCTTGATTAGCCATAAATACTCTTTTAATAAACTTATCCTGTAATGGGCTGTTTCTGTTAGGAGGAATTATTATTGCCACAACATAAATTTCCTAGAAAAGATATGGCCAGGTCATACACTGTAGCCTATTAGAGAACCAGGATAATAAAAGAGCCAGATAATTTATGTGTCTCTCTAGGTTTCTTATGCTTATCTACAAGAAAGGAGCCAAGATGTTGAGACAAACAGAGAAGTAGTGTGTGTGGCTGGAAATACTATGTTCAATTTGTCTGGTACCTTTTCGTAAAGACACTTTTAGGATTAAAGCTTGACATTGCTAATGATGAGAACAGTTTCTCTGGGAAGGGGCCAGATGTTCTTTATCCTTACTGAGGACAAAAAAAACCAGGAATAAACTGCAGCAGAAATCATGTCCACTTCCTAATGAGGTAGGATGACATCTGTGAAGGGTTTGGGGTTCAGTGGCATTTTAGTGCGGCTAGTGAATCTGTGACCCTTTCTCTGTGTTTGGCAGATGCACACATGCCCCACTGCAACTCAGAAGATTGGGAAGTGTGGCATGACCTAAGTGCTCTGATGCCCCTTTCCTCGTGGGGCATTTACCATGGCAGATGTGGTTGCTGCCATTCCCCACCTCACACCAGACACTGCATCAAGACAAGGGGATTGAAGGAGCACGAAGGCAGCCACCCATCCTCACTTGTTTCCTCCTGCTGCTGCCTAACAAGCAAGGGTCATTTACTGAGACTGAGCATCATCCTGGGCATGACTTCTGCTCATGGGCATCTTCTAGGACTGTGAGTTGCTTTCAAGGCCAGGACTCTCTGAAAGTTTTTTTTTATGATCGAGAGGAAGATAAATATGTGCCAGGCTTAAAACAGGTGAACTGATGCGCTGCTTCGGTCAAGGCATCAGTCCTTCTTTGGGAACCTCAGGGCCCAAATCATGGTGACTTGTGAAAAAGGAAAAGCTTCCCTTCCTAAAGAAAAATGCCTCCAGCTGGGCAAGTTGGCTCAATCCTATAATCCCAGCTACTCAGTAGACTGAGGTGAGAGGTTTGCTTCCGGCCAGGAGTTCGAGACCAGCCTGAGAAACATAGTGAGACACCATTTCTCAAAACAAAATAGGAAAGTGCCTCCAAAGGCACATCGAATTTACCATAGTTCAACCAGAACCTTCTTGATTAGCTGGGATTTAATTATTTCAGTTCATTTCTGGACAAAGAGAACTGTGATTATCCATAGAGTCAGAAATGAGCAGCAGCACAGCACAGGAGAAGGCACAACCTCCCATACCCCATGTCCTTCCGGCTCCCCCGACCCAGTAACACCCCACACCCACCCAGCCTCAGCAGGGCAATAGGACTGACCAGGCATGGGTTGATGAGGCTATGGCAGCTCCTGCTCTGATATGACACTCATGTTTATCATTCTTGTAATTTAATGTCTCAAATTTGTGGTGGTATATATTGGCAGGAAAAATAGAAAGGTGATTTTCTTTCTCTAAGAATGAAGCTAGGTTCATGTTCTCTCCTACTGCAATGACAGAACAGCTACTCCTCCCCACTTCCCCATCCACGGAAAGAGGATTCTGGGTAATGCCATCCTCTGACACCATACCCCACACCTCTGCTGGGTGTTATGTGAACCAACTAATATTCTTGTTAGCATTTGGTTGCCTCAGAGTCTTTCCATAGAACAATGATTTTCAAACATGTAGAACAACCAGCATAACTGCCACCAAACTATACCACACAGACTCCACCCTCCACAATGTGGGATCACCTGGTGTCTCAGGGTTCATTTTAGGTCCACTTTGGTTTCTAAGTTTGATTCTAAATTTGTTCAGAAGTACCATGGATGGAAGAAAGTAGGGTGCTTCCACCTGAAGGAATCTCAGAAAGAAACATTCACCATTTGGAAAAAAGGGTCATGACCTTGCCTTGTGCTAATTGTGTAAAATCTATTGTGTAAGAGTCTAAAGAAGATAGCACAAGAAAAACTGATGAAAAATCAGCATTTGAAAGCAGCTTTGAAAGCAGCTCATGTCTTATAAGTGATAGCTTATTTCTTTCCATGAGACTAAAAATTTTTCTCCTTAATTCATATGCTCACCTGGAGGGGCTAAGAAGGGCATGGCTAGACCGCCTGACCATTCAGGATCCCTGCTGCCCCTTGTGTCTCATCCAGAGTACTCCTGCTAAAAGGCACTGTTCTGGGAAAGTCTTAGCCTCCAGCAGGGAGGCATGGCAGCCCTGAATTATAGGACCTCTGCAAAGCTGCCCAGTCTATCAGGGCTCTCCTGAGCACTCCAAGCTCTCCCAGAGAGATTCAAAGCTAAAAGCTTTCAGAAATGCTAGACTTCATGGAAAGTGGTGAGGGCTCCATGGTGATGGTGCCCCAGGACCCTGGTGGTTCGTGCATTGACAGGTGAGCCAGGACAACTGCAGCTGTACCCTGCTTCCCACAGTTTCATCTCTTTTTTTTTCTTTATTTTAAAGATGCGGGGTACAATTCAGGGTTAGGTATACAAAAGTTCATTATGCAGGTACCCTTGTTGATGAGGTGAGTTTCACGTTCTCCAATCTACTGGCATCTACATCTTTGGTCACTCCCCTACTCAGAATAGTTTTGTGGCTCCCATTGACTGGGAGCTCAGTGAGAACTCAGTCACCACTTTCTCCACATTGAGCAGCAAACACTCCCTTTGGTGTTAATTCCCAACAGCCCCCCTCACTCCATCCTCTATTCACCCTGTCTCATGGAATGTTACTACTTCTCTGCACAGTTGGTGTGCAGTCCCACCTCTTTATCTTTGTCCAGTTTTCCCTGTGCCTAGAATTCCCTTTCCGTTTTTTTTTTTTACTTGACGAGCTCCTAATAGTCCTTCCAGGCCATGACTGCCTTCCCTGCTCCCTTCTCATTCCATTCTTCTATCTTATCAGTTCCAGAATTGACCAGTCATCTATCTGGTTCCATGGTGCTGTGCACATGCCTCTCTTAGGTCACTTATTGCAATAGATTATGAATAATCTACCCCCTGAACTGTGAGGCATTCAAGGGAGTTACATCTGTTCCATCTTGGTACCCCACCTCCTAGGAAAGTCCCTGGCACCTTCTAGTAACTCTGTTAATTAATGGAGTGTGTGTTCCAATGAATGTTGCCAGATTCCCCAAATGTTATCAGAGTAATACAAACATGCCAGATTTGGCTAAATGCTCAGTCCAAGTGAAGGCAGCATCATTGACCAAGTGGGGGAGGGTATTAGAAAGCTATTAAGGAAGAGATACATGTCCCAATGCAGATGAGGCAGGCAACAGAGCTATGATCTCTAAGAGTCAGTTTACTTTGGGTCTCTTTTGGAAATCAAAAATTAGGAAGTTTTCTGAAATGATGGGGCAGGTGGACCAATTGCAGTACACTGTTTCCCAGACATCTGGAAGCCCAACAGTGCAGTTAGCATCACAGGATGCCCAGAAAAGCAGACTTCAGCAGCCTGCAACACTTGGGTCCACATATTTGTACAAAATAAAATGCAATGAACAAGTCCTGGTAGGCTCTGACAACTAATTTTGGTCCATTGCAGTGCAAAATACCAGCTATAGTCTATATGAAGTCCCCAGTGCCCTGTTAATTCTGAACCATCAACACTTTCCACCTAACACAGCATCTTCAGCTGAGGTGTGCAGAGCACCTTATAAGCACAGTATCTTCGTGATTCCTTTATTGCCTCCCTGAGACATTCTTAGGGGAGAGAAGCCACGGTCCCGGTGCCCCGCACTGCAGCAGAGGACATGAGGCCCAGGAAAGGGAAGCAGCACAACCTTCCTAATGTTCTGGCATTCACAAGAAAACCACTAACTTCCTGGTGGAAAGCTAGGCTTGGCCAAATCTGAGAACAAGTTAGAGAAGGGAACTCTCAACAGACTGATAAAATGGAAGATAAAACAACAACAAAAAATGGCAAAGCCATAACAATTTAGAAAAGGGAACTCAACAGAATGATAAGATGGAAGGTGAATCAACAACCAAAAAAAAATGGCAAAGCCACAAATGCACAACAAACCACCAACCACAGGGAACTGGACGCATAAGGAAGCTACTTCCAGACACATGTGGCATTCTGAAAAGTTGAGAGTGTAGATTACACATTTTATGTAGGAATAGAGGCTGGTGATCGGTGCTGAAATTCACAGTGGCCTATTGCAAGCCACACTGAGAAATCACCACAGATGGAAATTTAAAGAAGGAGAAAGAAAGTCAGACTACACTAATGATATCTTGTTATTGCTCACGGGCTAGAACTGAAGATCATTCAGTTCAGTTAAATGTTTAGCCTTTCACTCGCTGATTGCACCCCCCACATTTACCTTTTTGCAAGTGATATCAGTTTGAAACCTTGGCTCTGGCAACTATTACACACACACACACACACACACACACACACACACACACACCATGAACTTCCATGTGACCTTGCTTAAAAACAGAACTATCTTTTATCATCCTTACTAAATCCATCTGTGTCCTCTGGCTCATCCCTGGAAAGCATCCAAATGACATTTATAGCCCTCCCAACTGGCTAGTGAGTGTGTTAAGCCAGCCCTTGACTGCCAGCTCCCAGTCAGCTCCTTTGCAGTCTCTTCTCTTCTTTGCTCACACATGATAGCATATAACTTCCACATGCCACTCTTTGCTGTCTCCTCATCAACAATAATATACTCCTTCTTCTGGTCAAAATAAAACCCTGGCGTTCCAATAAGATGGTAATGGCATAGGTGGAATTGTGAGATTCTCCAAACGTGAGTTCCCAAAAAGACTCTTACTTTTCTTCCCCCACCCCCCTGCCCACCGCCAGCCAGATCGGTCTGAGGCCTGGGGACACTTGGTCCCACACAGGGTCGGATATTGTGACCCCCGGCTGCTGCTGTTCCACTATATGTGACCCCTGCCTGCACAGAAATCTTGGGTCTTGGCTCCCTCCTTAGCTACATCATCTCACCCAGCACCCAGCACCAAGCTGCCAGTCACCCAGGGAGGCTCTGGGCGCCTGGCCCTCAGAGATACTGGTTCCACTTTTGGCTGAAGTACCCTGTGAGGGGCCCAGGGCCACTCTCACCACTTACCACCTGCCCTTTGGAGCTTTGGAGCTCTGGAGCTCTGGGCCCACCCTGGCTGAGGCACCCAGCGCACGACCCCATGCTTGTGTAAGGGAACAGCATATCTTAAGGAGGTGCTGATCGGAGGCTCTCAGCTCCAGAGGACGGAACTCCTGACTCCCTCCTCCACCCCAGCCTGCTGGTGGCACCCCAGATCCAGTGCCCAGCTGTGCAGCTGATCCCCGGTGCCTCGTATGCCACCACAGCCCATCATAGTGGATCGCCCAGGGACCCAGACGAGCGGAGAGAAAGGATCCGTGAAAGAGGAGCTGCCACCTCAGCCATTCTCCAGGCAGAGATTTGCTTTGCCCTGCCCACCTACAAGCAACCTTCACCCTGGTTCCTAAGGTAACGTCGGTAAACAGGAGACAAATCCCCTCCCCTATGCTGAATCAGACACAGGCAACTTGTGGAGGAATAATTTTGTTATTATTATGCTTACTTCCAGTAATCTTCAAATCATTGAAAAATAACATCTCCCAACTAAACACGAAATTTCACGGCTTCATATTAAAAAACAAAAAAGGGGGAGATGTTGGAAGCCAGCCTTGGAGGCCCACCTGATTGACAGGGTCCTGGTGGGCCGAAGACCCCAGGCCACAGTGCGAGCCCAGGAAGCTGAGGCCCTTCTGTCTTCCACCTTTGCTGTTTGGTACGGCTGAAGAATTCTGTGCAGTCATGGAAGAAGAAGATAGCATGTTTATGTGAAGTACTCACAGCTAACCTGGAAATGTCATGGTTCATTTTTCCATTTCCCACTATGCTGTTTGGCCTTTTCTAACATATGCAATGGTTAGACTCTGAAGCACATCAAAAATGCTTTCTTTAAGCCGGGCTCAGTGGCTCAGCCTGTAATCCCGCGCCTTTGGGAGGCTGAGGTGAGTGAATTGCCTGAGCCCGTGAGTTCGAGACCTGCCTTGGCAGCAAGACCTCATCTCTATAATAAATCAAAAAATCAGTCAGGCATGGTAGCACGCGCCTGTAATTTTGGCTACTTGGAAGGCTGAGACGGAAGGATCACCAGAGCCCAGCAGGTCGAGGCTGCAGTGGCCGGGAGCGGCCACTGCACTCCAGTCTGGGCGACAGAGTGAGACTCTAACTCAAAAAAAAAAAAAGAATGCTTTCTTTCACTTGGTTATAAGTTACTAGATATTGCTTGAGTAAAAAATGATATAAGTATATTCACTACTTATTTGATTTAGAATTATATAGTTTAGTGTTTAGACATACAGTTTTTTAGAAGCACAAGTTTATAGTAAGTTCATTATGAATTCATTATAAGTTCTAACACTTATCTAGGAGTTATGTAGGTGATTTTTAACACTGTTTTCACAGATTTAGGGTGAAGATTAATCGTTAAGGTTTTTACTTAATTCAATAGTTAAAATTCTAAGTTAATGTTTATAGAGTGGGTTTTCACTGAATTCATAATATACTAATTGGATACTTTTAAGATAAATTAACTAAATACAGAGAGCAACCTTGGGGGCCTGGGAAACATCCCTAAAACTTCTTTTGAGTTTTCTTTAGAAATAAAAACTGCAGGATAAGAGAAAAGTAACGAAGACACGTGGACAAGAGAGGCAATTACAAAGCTTTGAAGTTCATAGAAGCCCCAGAGAAAAAACAACTGCTACATGGATAAATGTGCACCTGGAAACTTTCTTGAGACATTTCAAGGACTATAATTTGGGACTTTGGACTAAAACTATCATTTAGCAGATAGTGTTCTTTGCTTGTTTGTTGCTTCTAGACCGCTAGATGGTGGTAACTTTTAAATAATAATGTACGTGAAGGAATTTTCTTTGTCTTGCCCCTTTAGGAATGGTATAAAAGCTTTCAGTTAACCAACATTAAATGTCATCTGTTCTGCAGATGTCAGGCCTACAGGCAGGTGTCTAAAATGCATTCTTTCTCCTAGTCCGTCTCTCCTTCAGGAAACCCCAGACACAGCAGGGGCAGGACCCCCGCAGCAACTAAGCATTGCAGACCTCTCAGGCAGCAGGCTAAAAGAACAAACCCAAGTTGCAAGTAAATATAGCTGCCTGCAATTAAAGCAAAGAGTAGAGGCTGGATATCAGAGCTGAAGAGACTTTAGACACTCAGGAACGATTCCAGAGCTAGTCTGATTTCTTATTTTGACTTTTGATTTTATCATTCTGACTGATTGTTTTGCTCACTTTTGTTTGCTTTTTGACTTACACTATCTGTTTGTGTTAGGGAAAATGCACCAAAAGGCATGATTTTATTGGTCTGTTTTGTGTAGCTACCAGTATTCTTTAGGAAATTTTGCTTGTGTGTTATTTTATTTTTTCAGTTCTCTCTGGCCTTGTGTCTCTTTTTCACCTGTTGGTTGGTATATATGTCTATTTTCCCTCTCACTCTCCTCTCTTTCTAAATTCCTATTAACCCCCCCTCCATTATTTTCCTGTTTTGTACATCCCTTTGATCCAGGGACCAAACCTACATCCCGCTGCACAGACAGATTGTAAGGCAGTGGGAAATAGGTTCCAGTGTGCTCACACACCTGTTGATGGATGCTGGAATCAGCAGATAGATTCTGAATCACAGATTCCTCCTCAATTAAACCTCAAAACTCCAAAAAGTACAGCCCACACCCCACACTCCAACCTCAAAAGTGACCAAAGCCAGAGGACCCTCATAAGGAAGAACAGGAGATTGCAAAAGCAAAACAAAAGCAACCCCACCTTCCCTGAAAAACAGAATTAAAGAAGGGGGGGGAAGGGGAGAGAGAAAAATCTACACAAATGAAGAAAAACCAAAAGAAGAATATGTGTCTCTCCCAGACCCCTGGGAGGGCAGACACTGAGAAAACTGACTTTGGAATGCAAACAATGAAGAGCCCCCAGAATGACTGGTCTCAAACTACAAACCTAGATATCAAGACATTAATGGAGAGATTAAAAAGAATTGAGGAGAGACAAGAAGAAACCAGGAAGGAGCTGAAAACAGAGATAACAGTAATTAAAAATACTGTGAATGAAATAAATAACAAACTGATAAGCATGGAAAGCAGATTAGCCAAGCAGAAGAAAGAATCTCAGAGCTAGATGACCAAAATATAGAACTAACCCAAACTATCAAAAACACAGAAGACAAGCTTTAAAAGACAGAACAAAACCTTCAAGAGATGAGTGATTACTCTAAGAGACTGCCCCTAAGAGTAATTGGCCTTCCTGAGGTAGAAAGAGAGACAGAGACCACACTGGAACAAACTTTCCATGAGATTATTCAAGAAAACTTTCCTTATCTAATCAGTGATGCAAAAATTCAAACACAAAAGATTCAGAGAAGCCCTGCAAGACAACAAATGAGAAGACCAACTCCCAGACACATAATAATTTGCCTAAACAAAGTAGGCATAAAAGAAAAACTCCTAAAGGCAGCAAGAGAAAAAGACCAGATCACCTACCATGGAAGACCAATTAGAATAGCAACAGATTTATCTACAGAAACCCTGCAGGCTAGGAGAGCTTGGAGCCCTGTCTTCAAAGTCCTAAAAGATAAACAATTTCAACCAAGAATAACTTACCCAGCCAAATCAAGCTTCATCAGCAAGGAGAATTAAAATCATTCCCAGATATCCAATCCCTACGAACTTATGCTGCCACCAGACCACCTCTACATGAAACACTTAAGAAAGTACTAAATACAGAAGAAAAGGAAAGAAGAACAACATTCTTCACAAGAGTACAGGAAAAAGAATAAAATACACATGAACCAAACCAAAACCAAAAGAAACAAAAAAAAAACCAAGTGGAAGAACAACTGTATAAGAATTCTATAATAGGGACGAACTCTCACATTTCAATAATTAGCCTGAATGTGAATGGACTAAATGCAACCCCTGAAAAGACATAGAATGGCAAAATGGTTAAAATATCACCAGGCAACAATAAACTGCCTTCAAGAGACCCATCTCACTAGAAAGGACATACACAGACTCAAAGTAAGAGGATGGGAAACAAAATTTCAGCCTAATGGAACACAAAAGAAAGGAGGAGTCATGATCCTAATTTCAGACAAAATACCATTTAAGCAATCAAAAATTTAAAAAGATACAGAGGGGCATTACATAATGATAAAGGTTCACTCCATCAACAGATATATCTATCCTAAATATATATGCACCCAACATAGGAGCACCAACTATCATAAAGCAGCTTCTAGGAAAACTAAAGAAAGATATTGACTCTAACACCATCATAACTGGGGACTTTAATACCCCACTCACAACCCTAGACAGATCATCAGGACAAAAAATCACCAATGAGATTCGGAACCTCAGTGTGACTCTTGACCAAATGAACTTAATTGATACATACAGAACACTCCATTCAAAACCCACAGAATACACATTCTACTCATCACTGCATGGAATGTATTCTAAGATCAACCACATAATTGGTCATAAATCAAGCATAAGCAAATTTAAAAGGACCGAAATTTTACCATGCACCTTCTCGGGCTGCAGTGGAATAAAAATAAACATTAACACAAATAAGGTCTCCCCAAAACCCACAAAGACATGGATATTAAACAGCATGATGCCAAACAACTCCTGGGTAATGATGAAATCAAAACAGAGATCAAAAGATACCTGGAAACAAATGAAAATGAAGAAACATCTTACCAAAATCTCTGGGACACCATGAAACCTGTAGTAAGAGGGAAATTTATATCCCTACAAACACACATGAAGAAAATGGAAGGACAACAAATTAACAGCCTGACAAGCCACCTAAGGAAGCTGGAAAAGCAAGACCACAAAAACCCTAATTTCAGCAGAAGAATCCAGATCACCAAAATAAAAGTCCATATCCAGTACATCGAAGACAAAAAGATAATACAAAAAATAAATGAAAGAAAACGCTGGTTCTTCCAAAGGATAAACAAGATGGATGGTTCCCTAACCAGACTGACCAAGAAAAAGAGAGAAACAACCCAAATAAGCACAATCAGAAACACAAAAGATGAAGTCACATCTGACCCTGAAGAAATACAAAAGATCATTAGAGACTACTATGTACACTTCTATGGAAACAAACTTAAAAGTCTTAAGGGAATGGAGGACTTTCGGTCATCTCACAACCTGCCTAGGTTGAAACAAGAAGAAATTGAGACCCTAAATAGACAAATAACAATCAAGGAAATTGACCATGTAATAAGAAAACTACGTACAAAAAATAGCCCTGGACCAGATGGGTTTCCAGCAGAATTCTACAAGACATTTAAGGAGGAGCTGATACCAATCCTACTAAAGGTATTCCAGTCAATTGAGAAAGATGGAACTCTCCCCAAATCATTTTATGAAGCTAACATCACATTGATACCCAAGCCAAGTAGAGACCCAACAAAGAAAGAGAACTTCAGGCCAATATCTTTGATGAACATAGATGCTAAAATTCTCAACAAGATCCTAGCAAACCAGATTCAACAACACATCTCAAAAACCATCCATCATGACCAAGTAGCCTTTATCCCCAAGATGCAAGGCTGGTTCACCATTCATAAAACCATAAATGTAATTAAATGCATCAACAGATGTCAAAACAAAAGTCATATGATTATATCACTAGATGCAGAAAAAGCTTTTGATAAAATTCAGCACCCCTACTTGATAAAAACCCTCGAACATCTTGGCATACAGGGAACATACCACAAAATAGTAAAACCCATCTATGAGAAACCCACAGCCAGCATACTCCTAAATGGACAAAAATTGGAACCATTTCCCCTGAAAACTGGTACAAGCAAGGATGCCCACTCTCACCCCTCCTGTTCAAAACAGTATTGGAAGTCCTGGCTAGAGGAATCAGAGAAAAGAAGCAGTCAGGGATATCCAAATAGGAAAAGAGGAAGTCAAGTTATCTCTCTTTGCAGATGACATGATTATGTACCGTGAAAACCCAAGAGAATCTGTCAAAAACCTTCTTACACTGATAAAGGACTTTAGCAAAGTCTCAGGATATAAAATAAATGCACAAAAGACAATCGCATTTCTTTACACCAATAATAGACAAACAGAAACCCAAATAAAAAACACAACTCCATTCACAATAGCCACAAAAAAATGAAATACCTTTGCATCTTCCTAACCAGAAACATGAAAGACCTTTACAATGAAAACTACAAAACACTGCTTAAGGAAGTCAAAGATGACACAAACAACTGGAAAAATATCCCATGCTCATGCATTGGAAGAATCAACATTGTGAAGACCCCCATCCTTCCTAAGGCAATCTACAGATTTAATGCAATACCCATCAAATTACCAGCAACATTCTTCTCAGACCTAGAAAAAACAACACAGGAATTCATATGGAAACACAAATGACCAAGAATAGCCAAAACGATCCCCAGCAAAAAAAAAAAAAAAAAAACAAAGCAGGTAGTATCACATTACCAGACTTCAAACTTTACTATAAAGCTACAATAATTGAAATAGCTTGGTATTGATACAGGAACAGGCATACAGACCAATGGAATGGAATTGAGATTCCAGAAGCAAAACCTCAATTTCTCAACCAACTCATCTTTGACAAAGCCTCCACCACCTACCACTGGGGAGAGGAGAACCTATTCAGTAAATGGTGCTGGGAAAACTGGCTGACCACATGCAGAAGATTGAAACAGGACCCCTCTCTTTCCCCATACACAAAAATTAACTCTAAATGTATCAGAGACCTAAATGTAAAACCCCAAACCATAAGAACCTTAGAAAATGAGGGACATACCCTCATGGAAATTGGAACTGGCATCCAATTCCTGAACAAAACCTGAAACCCACAGGCCATAAGAGAGAAGATAGACAAGTGGGACCTCGTTAAACTGACAAGCTTCTGCAAAGCCAAAGAAACCATCAAGAGAACAGGGACATAGCCTACAGACTGGGAAAAAGTATTTGCCAACTCCAGGTCTGACAAAGGCTTAACATCTTGGATCTACAAGGAACTCAAACGTGCTGAAAAGAAAAATACAAACAACCCCATTATAAACAGTGTGGCGATTCCTAAAACCTCTAAATATCAACCTCCCATATGACCCTGCAATTCCCCTACTGAGAATATACCCTGAAGATCAAATCACTCTATAAGAAAGATACCTGCACACGTATGTTTATCGCAGCATTGTTCACAATAGCAAGAACCTGGAAGCAACCAGGCTGTCCATCAAAAGAGGTCTAGATGAAAAAAAGGTGGTACATATATACAATGGAATACTACACAGCCATAAAAAAGAACAAAATCATGAATTTCACAGCAACCTGGATGGAACTAGAGTCTATAATACTGAGTGACCTCTCTCAGAAACAAAGATCTGAGTATCACATGTTCTCACTCATATAGTGGACCTTGATCATCCAACATAATACCATAAGAAAATCACTGACAGTGGTGGGAAACTATGGGGAGGGGAAGGGAGATGGGATTAATGGTAGTAAATATCTGTCTGGGGATGGGGAAACACCTCTTATCAACAAGGGTGCCTGAACGAAGCATATTTGTATACCTAACCCTTAACTGTACCCCACAATATCATAATAAAAAATATTGATTATAAAAAAAATAAAACCCTGCCTCAATCTCACATCTCTCTCCAGTTGTTCTCATTCCTTCTCCTCTCATTCACTGGCAAATTTGTGCACAGATTGTCACCAGCTATATCCTCACCTCCCATCCATTCCTCAGCCAACAGTAATCTCTGCCTACACCTCCAGTGAAACTTCTCTGGACATAAGTTATCAAGGGTCTTATCAAGGACCTCTGGGTCCCTAAAGCTAAGGGCACTTTTTCAGTCTTTCTCATATATGACACCATGAACCATTATGTCTTCAGTAGAACTTACTAATCTCCTCTGATACCACACTCTCTCTTTTATTCTGGCCACTGTGACTGCTATTGTTGAGCTTTTTCTTCTACCAAACCTGTGGAAGTGTGAGTTACTCAGAAAGTTCTGTCCTTCATTGACGCTTCCTCCCCTTTGGCTTCTCCCTGCCTGGCTACACAGCTGCCATCACTGTATTTGCCAGGGACCTTCCCCCCTCTCCCTCCAGTCCTACCCTTCCTTAAGGTATCAGACCCCTGAAAAACTAGCTACCTATTTGTTGTTTTACCAGGCATTTCTCAATGTTGTTAAACTCAGCATTTTCAAAATGTCATTCTTCTGCTTTCCTTCAAACTTGTTTTCCTCAAGGATCTCATCTCCATGAATGCCACCCATATCCTCTCAGTGATTCAACCAGTTTCCTGTGAGTCATTGACTCTCTAGTTTTCCCTTGTACTAGTTATCAGATGAATGCCTTCAGAATCCAGATCCATTCTCTATTTCTTACTCAGTCAAAAAGAAGCTGT
The DNA here is from genome assembly GCA_027257055.1 of Cephalopachus bancanus. Taxonomy (NCBI): domain Eukaryota; kingdom Metazoa; phylum Chordata; class Mammalia; order Primates; family Tarsiidae; genus Cephalopachus; species Cephalopachus bancanus. Next base: position 7,747,418 of record JAPVLO010000113.1, read on the forward strand.
AAGCATATCTCATGTGCAACCAGCACCATGTTGAACTTTCAGTAGACTATGCCGGAGAAGCACCATGCCACAGGAGGAAGGGGTTCTTTTACTGGTGCTCATTTATTACTTCTCATACTGAGTGGAGTGGCATTAGGTATGCACATGTGGAGATGGGGGGCAGGGCCACCCAGTGGCACTCTGCCCAGTCACACATCTAGGTACACCATCTTTGTGTAGCTCACAACTTTGGCCAGCCCAGTGACACCTTGCCACCTCCTTGCAGTGGGTGGAAACCACACCTTCTCCAATGAGGTCTTAAGCTCAGCCTTGGGGAGGGGCCCCCTTAAAAGTGTCCATCTTCCTTGGGTATTTTTCCTCAGATCCTAGGTATTTTTTAAAGTTAAGTTTTTGTCCTTTATAATTACTCCTTTGTTATAGTTAAGAATTCTTTACATTATACTTTTTTAGCACAAATTAGTGATTAGACCCTAACTGATACACTATCAAAGACCAAATCTTGTTTGCTCTCCCATCCAACTTTCTGTTGAGTCTCTAAGCCCTTCATTCTCTCTGCTTCTTTCCTTACTAAAGTCACCATCATTACTTCTGCAATCATCTCCTATCTAGTCTGACACCATCCAATCCATTTTCTCCTCCCCCAACCCATATATATTTACTATCTAGTTAAAAACTTCCAGAGGTTTCCGATTGTTTCAAAACAAAGTCCCAAATCTTCAACATATTTAATAGGTTAATCAAACTATAACCTACTTCTGGTTGATGTTCCAACCTCAATGTCCTTCCTTCTCTCCTTTCTAATATTGGTAATCTGTGCTTTCTCCCATTATTTCAATAATCTTTTTTAAAGAATGTACTAGCCTATAACTTGTCTTTACCAAAGTTAGCTTTTGGTTTACATGTACACATGGACATATTCTACTTTATTAACATTTTTTCTTTTTATTATTTTTTTCTTCTTACTGTGGAATTATTTCATTTTTCTATGTTAACTTTTTCAAATGACTATATAGCACACTTAAAGCTACCAGTATCCCTCAAGTATTACTTTAGCTATAATCCATGGTTTTTTATATGTAATATTTACATTGTCATGAAGTTCTAAATATTTTGCAATATTCATAATAACTTCTTTAGAACCATAAAAGTTTTAGAGCTGTTTTTAAGTTTCCTGTGTTTTGTTGTTGTTTGCTTAGTTTTTGTTTTGTTTTTTTTTTTTTGCCTTCAAGCTATTTGTATCCAATTTTATTTCCTTGTAGTCAGAAAATATGATCTATAAGAGAGTGATGCATTGGTGTTTGCTGAGATGTCTATCTTTATAAATTTTCCAACTGGTTGAAAATTTTATTTGTTTATTTGATGCAGAGCTCTCTCTATAGTCATTAGATTAAGCTAATTTAATTAACTTAACTCATCAATTATAATAGAGTATGTGAAAACCTCCCACTCTATTATAGGTTTATCAATCTCTGTGCAAAATTTTGAATAAATTTAACCAGATTCTATTTGATCTATCTGATCTTTTTGTTTTGTTTTGTTTTGAGAAATATGCATTTTTCATTATTTTGCCTTCCTGATCAAAATTTTTTTTCTTATTGAGTAATTATACTTTTCATTTCTATTAGTGCCTTCTGGCTTAAAAATATATTTAGTCTAATATGAATATTGATTTTTTAAAATAATGTTTGTATAAACACACTTCTCTTTACTTTCTTTTTATTATTATAATTTTTTTTGACATCCAATGACCTCTGAATTTTTTATTGGCTTCCTGCTTCCCTGAAGGGCACCCTGCTCCCACCGCCTCAACACCTCATAACTTTTGTGTCATTGGTCTCAGACACCAATTTGCCGTCCACTATCCTGCGGGTGGTGGTCTTTTAGATGGTCTGGATGAAGCTGCCGCTGTCCACGCCATCACTGAGACTGAAGTCCTCTCTGTCTTCTAACAGGGGGCGGTAGGCGGCGATCTCAGCCTCCAGTTTGACCTTAATGTTCAGCAGGGACTCGCACTCCTGGGCCTGGCGCTGACCCTCTGTCAGGGTCTGTGCCCGTTCAGACTCAGGTGCAGCATGGTGCCATTGAGCTACTTCATCTGAATGGTGTAGCGGGCCTCCACCTCTCTCAAGCTGTTCTCCAAGCTGGCCTTCAGGTTTCTCATGGAGTCCAGGTCAATCTCCAAGGACTGCATTGTTCGTTTCAGCTCCATGAGCGTCATCTCGGCAGCTCCAATCTCGACAGACTGTGTGGTGACCACTGTGATGCTCTCCTCTATCTGCTGGGACCATTACTTGTCCAGCTCCTCTTGGTTCTTCTGAGTCAGCTCATCATACTGAGCCCGGATGTCTGCCATGATCTTGCTGAGGTCCTGAGATTTGGAACACCTACCTCCACGGTCAGCCCAGAGCTGGCAATCTGGGCTTGTAGGCCTTTTACTTCCTCCTCATGGTTCTTCATGAAGAGCAGCTCCTCCTTGAGAGCCTCGATCTCTGTCTCCAGCTGCAGCCGGGTGACATTGGTGTCATCAATGACCTTGCAGAGCCCATGGATGTCGCTCTCCACCGACCGGCGCATGGCCAGCTCTGTCTTATACTTGACTGTACAGTCATCAGCAGCAAGAGGGGCATTGTCAGTCTGCAGAACGATGCGGGCATTGTCCACAGAAGTTGCAAAGATCTGAGCCCTCGGGTCCTCTATGGTCTTGAAGTAATGTCCCCGGTCTCTGACCTGGGGTCCGTTCTTCTCCAGGTGTTCCCAGATTTTGCTCTCCAACCTCCAGTTCTCGGTCTCCAGAATCCTCATCCTCTGCAGGTAGGAGGCCAGGCAGTCGTTCAAGCTCTTGCATGGTCTCCTTCTCGCTCTGGATGCCCACCAGACTCCCGGCTATCCCCGTGGCCAGGCCCCGGATCCCCAGCTGCCCCAGAAACTGGTGGAGTGGGACACAGAGATCCAGGAGCCCAAGCCACCGACGCCTGCATAGACGCTGGCCGAGCTGCTGGTGGGCCGGAGGCTGGGTGGCTAGATGGAGCCCAGGGACCGGTAGTTGGTGGAGTAGGTGGTGGAGCGAGTGGTGAAGCTCATGGTGGCAGAGGAGGAGAACCAGACTGTAGGACTCACGTTCACTCTCTTTACTTTCATTCTAGGCTTTAGGTTTAGGTAATATTCTTGTAAATATAATATAATTCAATTTTTAAAATGTAATTTAGAAAAAGTTATTTTTTAGCTAATAACAATTAGTCTACCTTTATTGCAAATATTGATGTGTTTAGACTTATTTTACTGTCCTATTTTTATTTTTAAATTACTGTAATCTTTAATTTCTTTATTTCTTGTTTCTTACATGTCATTATATTTGTCCAGGCTTAATTCCTCCTCCTCTCTTGCTCTCTATTGGTTTAGAATTACACATTGTAGTCCTACTATTTTTATTAACCATCATTACATTTTAATGTGCATATTAGACTTTTCAAAGTATAAAATTAATATTTATAACTTCCTTTCAAACAATACAAGAACTTTGGAATGGTTTTTAATCCCAATGCAGTTCCTCCTATCTGCCAACTTATTGTATTGTGTAGTGTTTGAGTTCTAACTTAAAACAACAAAAAAAATCCTTTCTTAGTATTTTTAAATGGCCAAAAGATTTGCTTTTCCTCTCTGAACATTTTATTAGGAAACCTGCCTTCTGACTTCAAAATTTTCTTACTAAAGTATAGTTTTTGTTTTGTAGAATCCATCAAATCTTCTACATGGACCATCATGTCATCTGTGAATAAAGATCATTTTAATTCTTCCTTTTCTACTCTGGATAACTTTTTATTTCTTGCCCTAATTGTCTTGACAAGAACCTCCAATACAATGTTGACTAGAAGTTGTGAAGGCAGACAACCTTATTCTGTTTCTGATTACAATGAGAAAACATTCAGTCTTTCAGCATTTAGTAAGAATGTTAACCTTTGGCTTTTTTTCCTAGTTTCCCTTTACCAAGTCAGGAAAGTTCCTCTCCATTCTTAGTTTTTTGAGAGTTTATATTAAAAATAGATGATATTTGAGTTGTGTCAAATACCTTTTCTATATTCATTGAGATGATAATGTATCTTTTTTCCTTTTTTAGTTTGCTATATGGTGATTTGCAATGATTGATTTTCATATGTTGAATTAACCTTGCATTTCTAGAATAAATCATTTGGTGGTGATTCATTTTATATATGATTGGATTCAACTTACTAAAAAAAAAGTTTTGTCAAGTTTTTGCATCTATTATGGAATGAATTCTATCACACCAAAATACTACATTGAAGCCTTAACCCCCGGAGTGACTATATTTGAAGACAGGGCCTTCAATAAGAAAAGAAAGGTTAAATGAGGTCATGAAAATGGGATCCTAATCCAATAAGACTGGTGTCCTTATAAGAGAAAGGATAGATACCAGGAGTTCATATGTATAGAGAAAAGGCCATGTAAGTACACTGCTGTCTATGAGCCAAGGAGAGAAGTCTCACCAGGAACCTACTGGCCCCTTGATCTTAGACTTCCAACTGTGAGAAATTATATTTTTGTTGTTTAAGGCAATCAGTCTATTATATTTTGTTATGACAACCAAGGAGACTAATACAGTACCTATGTTCACAAGGAATAGTTACCTGTAATATTCTTTTTTATAGTCTTTAGTTTTAGTATTAGGATAAAGTTAACCTATAGAATGAATTGAGAAGTAATCACTTCTTACCAAGTTTCTGAAACAATGTCTGTAGACCAGTTATTATTCTTTGAAGGTTTGAAAGAATCACCAGTGAAGCCATGTGGGCTTGAGGCTTTTTGTGGGAAGATTTTTGTTGTTGTTGTTTGTTTGTTTGTTTGTTTTTAATTTTTGAGGTGGAATCTCACTCTGTTGTCCAGGCTGGAGTACAGCAGCACACTCACAGTCACCTCAGCGTCAACCTGCTAGTGATCCTTTCACCTCAGTCTTTCAAGTAGCCAGAACTACAGGCATGTGCTACCACACCCGGCTAATTTTGTATTTATTGTAGAGATGCGGTCTCACCAAGTTGCATAGGCTGGTCTTGAACTCACAGGCTCAGGCAATGCACTCACCTCAGCCTCCCAAAGTGCTGGGATTACAGGCTGAGCCACAAAGCCTGGCCAGGAAGATTTTAATAACAAATTATTTTTTCTTTGATATGGAGCTAGTTTTACATGAGTGAGCTTTGGTACTTTGTATCTTTGAAGGATTTTATCCATTTTTCTTATAAATTTTTGATTTATTGGTATAAAATTTGTTCAAAATATTCCTTTATTACATTTTGATATCTATAGAATCTGTAGTGATATCACCTCTCTCATTCCTAATACTGGTAATTTTTTCCTAATCAGTCTAAAATAAAATTTATCAATTTTATTAATTTTCTCAAAGAGTCAACTGTTGATTTTATTAATTTTCTCTATTTTGTTTCTATTATAATTTTTATTAGTTTGTACTCTGATCTTTGTTATTCCTTCTTTTACCTAATTTGTGTTTAATTTGTTCTTTCTTCCCTAATTTCTTAAGATGACTGCAATTAATCTAAGACCTTCTTTTCTGCAATAGAATTATAGGCTATTATAGTGCTATCACCTCATCAACATAATGAACATTTGTATACCTAACCCTGAATTGTACCCCACATCTTTAAAATAAAAAAATAAAAAAATTATAGTGCTATAACTTTCCCTATAACTTTGGCTTTCCACAAATTTTGATATATAGTGCTTTATTTTTCATGCAGTTAAAAAGAGTTTAGAAGTTCATTTTAGGTTCTTTTTTTTTTTTTTTTTTTGTCCATGGTTTACCTAGAAATGTATTTTTCAGTTTTCAAATATTTTGGAACTTTTCAGAAGCTTTCTATTGATTTCTAATTTAATATATTGTAGACAGAGAACATATCTTGCATAACACAAGTGAGCTTTTAAATTTGTAGCCACTTAATTAATGACTACAAATTTAAAACTTGGTAAATGTTCTAAGTGCACTTGAAGAGAATATGTGTTCTGCTGTTGTTGGGATGTGTTAATTTGTTCAAGTTGGTCGATAGTATTGTTCAAATCTTCTATATTCTTATGGATTTTCTGTCTACATAGTCTGTCAATTATTGAGAAAGAGATATTAAAATTTCCAACTATATGTTTGGATTTGTCTATTTCTCCTTGGAGCTCTCCCAATTTTTACTTCATTTATTTTGAAGTTCTCTTATTATTTGTATTAAAATTTCAGGATTATTATATCATCTCGATAAATTAATACCTCTTTCATTTTAAAATGACCTTTATAATTTCTTGTAGCATTTGTTGCTCTGAAATCTACTTTTCCTTATATTAACAATATCCACTCCAGGTTTCTTTTGATTAATGTTAGAACAGTAATTTTATTCATTCTTATATTTTTTATTGTTTATATCTTTACATTTAATGTGGGTTTCATTTAGGCAGCATATAGTTTGTCTTTCTTTTATATCAGATTTTTATAAAATCTGATATTGATTTCTTTTTCATTGAGATACTTAACCCTTTTACATTTAATGTGGTTATTGATTTGGTTAAGAATAGACAACAAAGAAAAAATCGATAAATTCAACTTCATAAACATTTTAAAATTTCGTGTCTCTTCTTCATTTGAAACTTTAGCAAAAGTAAAAAGCAATGTGCAAAATGGGAGACTATATTTCCAAATCATGTATCTGGTAAGGAATTAATAAACAACATATATAAAGAACTCCTTAAACACAATGAAAACAAAAATAACAGCCCAACTCAAAAATGAGCAAAAGCCTTGACTAGATGTTTCTCTAAAAGTATATACAGATAGCTAATAAGCACACTTAAAGACACTCAACATTACTAATTATTAGGGAAATGAACATCAAACAATGAGATACCACCTCACACCATTAGGAGGGCTAATAGTAATTTAAATAGTAATTTGAAAAATTACAAATAACAAGTGTTAGCAAGAATGCAGAGAAATTGGCATCCTGTTCACTGTTGGTGAAAATGTAAAATTGGTACAGCTGTTGTGGAAAACAATATGGTTGTTCTTTAAAAAATTAAAAATAGAACTATCATATAAGTCAGCAATTCCACTTCAGGGTATATACCCAAAAGAATTGCAAGTAAGGTATCCAAGAAATACTTGTACACCCATGTTCATAGAAGCATTATTCATAATAGATAAAATGAAGAAGCCACCTAAGTATCCATCTTCGGATGAGTGGATAAGCAAAATGCATATCCATGCAAGAGAATATCATTCAGCCTCTAAAAGGAAGGAAATTCTGACACAGAGCTATAACATTGGTTGAACCTTGAGGACAGGAAGTGAAATAAGCTAAGCAAAAATGACAAATACTGTATGATTCTACTTGTATGAGATAACTACAATAATCAAATTTTTAGAAACAGAAAATAGAATGGTGGTTGCCAGAGGTAGGTGAGAGGTTGGAGGTTAGGAGAAATTGAAAGTTATTGTTAATGGGTACAGAGGTTCTGTTAGGGATGATGAAAAAGTTTTGAAGATGCATGGTGGTAATTGCTGCTCAACAGTGTGAATGTATTTAATGTCACTGGAATGAACACTTAAAAATGATTAAGATGGTAAACTTTATGTTATATGTATTTTACATATTTTACAAAAAATAATTAGGAAAATAAAGGCATTCTTACTTCAGATACATTTGTCTGAGTCAGGTTAGTGTTCTGGCTTCATTCTACATACTGGTGCTCAAGTAATACCCAGCCACCCTCTTCACCACAAAAGTGGATAAGTGTTGTTTGTTCTTCCTATGCTGTAAATCAAAGCAAGTCATGTCTGCCCCTTGGAGCCCTAGTGACTACCCAGAGGGAAATAGCAACCATACTGAGCCTCTCTGAGAAACATTAGCCCCAGACAGGAAAATCTTATGACTAAATCCTCATCAGTTCCTTTCAGTCCTTAGAGAAGGAACTGATTACCCTGACCATATTCAAGGATGAGTCAGTTTTGTCCTGGAAATATCTAAAATTGCTAAGCATATATTCATTCAACAAATATTTATCAAATGACTACTATGTGTTAAGCATACTTACAACCATGAATGCAGAAATCCTGGCTAGTAATCTTTGCCCATGATAGCTAACACATTACTTGGTATTTGGAAAAATTAATGTGCCAAAGGAACTTCTGTGTTCATGACCACTGAGTCAGATGGTCTCTCTTTCCAGAATGTACTGGGATCAATTTAGACACTTGAAACAAGTAGGCCCAGGCAAGAGAAAGCAAGAGTCCAAAAGAAGATCCACTGGCATTGCAGAAAAGAGTAAAATAGAAGCTTATGTGTGTTAAATAAAGTTTAGCCCCAAGCTGTCCTCTTGCATATTTTGGGTTTGACCTATAGGTTTTGCTTTACCCTTTCACATGGTAAACTGTAACCTAGCTGGATATGTAAACAGACTGTAACCTACTCTTGTGCCAATCACCTAGTTTTGACCAATCAAAGGTTTGCAACTGTCCAAACAAGTTTCAATTAAAGTAAACACTGAGCTGTAACCAATCCTGCTATTTCTGTTCCTTGCTTCTATTTTATAGCATTAGTTGCCTTTTTCTGTCCATAAATCTTCTTCCACCACTTGACTGCACTGAAGTCTCTGAGCCTACCTGGTTCAGAAGGCTGCCCAATCTATGAATCCTTCTTTGTTCAATTAAGCTCCGTTAAATTTAATTTAACTTGGGTATTTTTTGTTTGTTTGTTTTGTTCTAACACCTAGAAGCTCAGGCGGAGCCCAGCAATTTCCTGACTCTCCTTTGTCACCCATTCATAGAGTAGTACTCTTTTGGGGGCTGATCTGGCACTCTCCTTCTTGTTCCCTATGCTCTCCCTGGACAGACTCATCAGCATCTCTGGTGTAATGCATACCTGTGTGTAATACACACCTGCTAATTACTCCTACATCACACACCTGTCTCTGAGTCACCAAGTTGCCTACAGACATTCAGGGGATGTCTCATAAGGATCATAGACAGCCTCTTCAATGTGGGACTCATACCCCTTCCCTTACCTGCAAACATGCTTTCCTGAAGGGATGTTCACCTCAGATGATAAGGCCCTCCACACAGATCCAGTCAGGGATCAGTCTGTTATCTTCCTCCCTTTCTCTCTTACCCTTCCCTAATCTCAGTCTCCCAGTCTCAGTTTCAAACTTATGTGGAACTCTCTATCAGTCGTCTCCCTCTCTCCACCACCCAGAATCAGGTCACCTCATAGGTAAATTGCAAGTGCCAACTTTCCAAAACGCTTCATTCCCTCCATCCCTCCCAGTGTAGAATCTGCTTTCCACTTTGCAGCCAGACTGTGAATCAAATGGTGCCACTTCTTTGCTTTTCAGTAGCTTCTGCCTTAAACTCTGTCTTAAGTATGGAGTCAGCCCCTCCTCAGGATTCAGTCTCTGGACATCTCTCAGTCTCATCCTTCCCACTTTGCCAGCAAACTCTCTCAGGTCTTGATGAATCCTGCTTTATCTGCCAGGAAGGCTCAGCCACGGCCCATGCTATAATTCTACCATATTTTAGACTCACATTAACCCTCCCTCCTGAGCACTAAGACAGCCTAGGTACTACTTCTATCTCCCTCTGTGTAATTCTGTGCTTATCTCCTCCCATATGTACCACCTGCTTCTACCTAATTTGACAGAGCTTCATCTTCACATTGGGCTCCACACTTTCTGTGTTCTCTAAAAACAGAGACCACAGGGCTCTTCTGATGGCCTAGCATCACCATCAAAGGAACCATGCTTAAACATTGTCAGACTCATATAGAGAACTGTTACTTTTCAAAATCATCAGGAAATTATACAGAGCTGCAGAATGTTTGTAAACTAAGGTCACATGGTAGTATGAACATGGGGAGCTAAAGGGGTACTTGGACTTGATGACTTGTAGCTATAACATGGAATGTGGACTCTTAGAAGAGACTGGTGGAGCCAGCATCAGCTTTCTAGTTCAGCAGGAGTAAACAACAAGATGTAATTCCAAGTAATGTTGTTCTTGCTTACCCTGAGTGTCCATAGAGAAGCAAATGAACACAAGAAAGTCCCAGCAGTCAAGGATTCCTGGGGAAGCCAAGACTGGTGATGGAGGTTTCCACTATGAGTCTGTGCAGAGGTTCCTAACCAAGGCTGCTCAGCAGTTGAGTCATCTGCCCAGCTCCTTTCAAAGGACACTCACTGAGGACCCCCTTCAGAGATTGATAGGTCCAGGATAAGAACAATGCAGATTGGCTACCTAATTTGCATGATCCAGTAAATAATTTAAGTGTGAAACTCTTGGTTCAAAAATTGTCAATGATTTCAAGACTGCAGTTGCAGAGCACCAAGCCAAGCTTGAAGTTCTTCTGAGTGCAGGTCCTTAAAGCCAGCCCTGGGTCCATGATGTGCATTCTGCAGACTGTGGCTCCAACTACATAGATACTGTCCCCTGATGCCTATGAACCTCAGCTTGATGCCACAAAATGCCTCCATGTGAAGGACAAGCGAGCACATAGCTTAGAAATCTCAGGGCACAGCAGAACAATTCTGAAGTGTGTACCCACCTCCCTGCTCCCACTCCGTGTCTTTCCACTACATAGGATATATTTCATTATACTCTCCATATTTTAAAAAACTGTATGTTTAAGGAGTTCTAGAGACATCTGATACTTTTTTTTTTTAGAATTAATTTTCTTTTTACAGTTCCTCTAACAGGTCCCAAATCACCAGCTAGCAATGAGATTGAAAGGCAGAAAAAAAGTAAATTCATTCATTCATTCACCTCATCCCTAGAGCCCAAGATGGACACATGTGGGGAAATGGAAAATTTCCACAGTGATCCAGTCTCTGAGGAAAGATGCAAAATAAATGAAAGACTTAATTCCTCTAGTCAACAATCTTATATTTTAGTGAGTCCAGTATTACAAGCACAAATAAACCTGAAGTAAATAGGCTATAACTCTACTAATGAGCTCAGGGGATAGAAGGGGCCCAATGAGTCATGGGCACAAGTTGACTTCAGAATCTGGTGGCTTCACATTCAAACGGATGTTTTGGAAGGAGAAAGTGTGGCCCATTTGATGACAATCCTTGTCCAAAGACAACACCTGAGGAATCCACTCGTATCATGATCTCAAGCCCGAAAATGCTATGCACAGATTCCATTCACTCTGCTTCATGTCCAGGTGTCTTTTAGGCTAGGACTCTGGAACAAGCCTGTGGGAACGTCAACATCACATATTCCCACCCCTGGAACATTCATGGACCTGCAATTTGTGCCAGACACTTTGAAGCACTTAGCTATTCCATTCAAATGTTGCAATAAACTTGTGAGGTTGGTAATGTCACTATTTCTGCTCTACAGGCAAGGATGTTGAGATTTGGTCAGTAACTTGACTTTTTTATGAGTTATATAACCACAAGGCAGAACTGAGATAAAAGAAAGTAAAGGATCTCAATATATGCCTCGTGCCACTTTGGTATACTGATAATCCTGAACTGAAGATGCTTGAAAAACAGCAAATGCAGGAAGAAGCTTTCTCTGGACTCCTCTTATCTGCCTAAAGACAGATATTCCAAAAAGAATTCAATTGTCGGGAATCCCCTCCCCAGAAGTTTTATCAACCAAAGAAGATTGACTCCCTTCACAGGAGAGAATAAAAATCGCCACTATAACCAGATAATCTTTCATATATGAAACTCTCATATCTTCCATTTATTCTTCTAAGGGCCCATTTATTCTCTCATAAGCAGCCTATTCCTCTTCTTTCCCTTCCCTGTGAAGATGGTATATAAGCTCCCAAATTTCAACCCTCTTGGGTATTCACTCTTTTTTTCTGTGATATTTCTGTGCACACAATAAGTGGATCTACCTTTTCTCTTGTTAATTTGTCTATTGTCAGTTTGTTTCATAGACCCAGTTTTTGAACCTCAGAGTAAAAGCCTTAAAAATGGTTGCTAGAAATAGATGCCACCAGATACAGAAAGAGGAGAGACTTTTATGTGGCATTCTGGCAAGTATTTCTGGAGAAGGGATAAAAGAATGGTAAAAATACGTTGAGTCAACACAATATTGACCCATTACCACTTAATTACTCACTTAATTCTCACAACAGCCCTGTTAGATAAGTATTGCTATTCACATTTTACAGATTAACAAGCTTTAAGCATATTATGTAAGAAAGATAAAATAATTTTTCAGAGGAGCCACATTCTTGAAGGCAGGGTCTGTGGTTTTATCAGGCTCCACTGGCTTGGCCAGAAGCAGACAAAGGAAGACAGAAAGAAAAGGATGGAGTCACCAAGGAACAAAGGATACTTAGAGAAGGGATCAATTTTAATTTGTTTTCTAAATGTGCAAGAGCTCCCCCCTATTTTACACACTGCAATAACTCCCTTGCCAACTATACTTGAGTTGGAGAAGAAAATAAGGATTGACTTAAAAAGAAGTTCTAACAACAATCACACTTTTTCTTCTTCTCCTTAGCAGACACTCCCTTCATACTAGAATGGGGAATATCTGGCTCTCCACGCTGGGGACATATCCTGGAAGGACACAGCCTCACTTGAGCCATTTCTGTCCAAAGGAGGAGAAAACCCATCTCAGAAGGAGAGTGGTCTGACAGAGGGATGCAAGTTGAGCCAAGGGAAGACCCAAAGGGGAGGGGCCGCATGGGCGAAAGACCTGGAAGATCGCCCTGGAATGAGTCCCATGGGACAGACAATGTGGGGAGAGAGTGTCCTGAGAGATGAAATACTGTCAGCATGATTGGGACATGGACACTAGATTTCTGAGTGAGCACTGTAGAATTTGGAGGGGGCCAGAACTCATTGCAAAAACACAGAACAAGACATCTGGACCTGTCTTCAGTTCAGGGCACTTGTTCCTCTGGGTAGCACCACAGCATATACCCACTTGTTCTGGACAGAGAAGGTGTTGTGAAGGACCTGTGGCATCTGGCTTCCTTCTTTAAAGCCACTATGGTTGACTCCAACCTCACCTGTTCCAGCGACTTGCGACAATAGGCTCTTGTGATATCTCTCCATTTAAGGGCTTTAGAAATTGCATTCTAAAACTACACACAGAACATTTTATACCTCCTCTGTTAAAACTTAGATTATTTTCAGCTTTAATCTGGTCCAAAATACCCTTCTGGTCTCTGGGCCCAGGTGGAAGGAAGGACATGTGACTCCTGGTGGTTCTGTGCCCTGTCTCTGGGAAGGTAAGAAGAGGCGGGAGTACTGAGCCACCCATGCTGTCAATTTAGGGTCATTCCCAAGTTCATTTTCTGAGTTGGAGGTCAAGTGCTTATATTTTATTTTCCAGTTGCATTTGACTACCCTAAAGTGACACAAACAAAAACAATATGTTTCATGGAATCAGCACAAAAATTTCTGGTAGTAAGTAAAATTCATCAATATCTATTTGAGGAGGTCAGCTCTTTGCTCCCTTTGGGAAGGTGACAAAGGCAGGAGTTTGGTTTGGAATGGGAAATATTGCCTAGTGTTCCAGCATAAGCCAAGGTGGCATTCTTATGCAATATTCATTGAGGTCATTCACATGTGATCATTTTTGGTCATTGCCATAGATTCTAAGACTACTAAAGTTGATTCAGTTTGGTCAGAATTCAATACTGTGCCCTTCTGTGTTTGTTTGGTTTTTTGTTTGTTTTGTTTTTTTTTTAGTTAACTGTAATGTCTAAGGACATTTTGGGGGTCAGTATTTAGTACCCAAACCCTCTCCCAGCTCTGGTTTAAGTGGATGTACAGCTTCTCAGGGCCCTGGCATGATTAAGAACCCTCCCAAAGGCAAGGGTTACCTAGAATAAGGAAGAAAGCAAAAAGGAAAACCAACAAGGCTGCAATACACCTCAGCTGCAGAGCTAGAGAACACAGGTCTGAGTTCTGTTTTCCACTTGTAAAAGTCATGTTCCTGCTAATAAATCCTAAAAGCAGCAACAGGATAGACTGATATCAATGTGAGACTAGTTGGGCGATGAAAGGCTCATTATGAACTGAATTCTTTGTCTCTCCTCACCCCCAAATTCATGTGTGAAAATCCTGACTCACAGTTCAATGATATTTGGAGGTGGGGCCTTTGGGGGCTAAATAGGACATAAGGGCAGAGTCCTCACAAATACCCTCAGTGCTCTTAAACGAAAAGAGCTCCATCTCTCCTTCTCTCATTCCATGCATTGGTCTCCAGCGTCTGTGTCCCCAAGGGCTGTAACATCCACAGGGAGGAAATCACCTCTGACTTCTCCACTCTATCCCTGCTCCAGCAGAGAACCTCCTGGCTAGTAATCCTTCAGTACATATTCCCTAGTGAATGAATGACCCAAATCTTGCAGGATGAGTAGAAGTTAGCCAGCCTAGGAATGGAGACAGTGTTCTAAGCAAACAACATTGATATGCAGAGAAACAACATGCAACCTTGAAGCATGGAGGCACTGAGCAAAGTCCCTTATGATAGAGGTTGGGATCAAAGGGAGGTGGGGGAGGAACGGGGTGCCTTGGCAAGGGACTTGGCTTTCCTTGTGCTGAAAGGCAATAGAGACACACTGGCATTAAGTTTTTGTGTTGCTCGCATGTTTATTGCCCCACTATTCACAATAGCAAAAACATGGAACTAACTGTGCTGACCTTCAAAACTGGACTGGATGAAAAATGTGGTACATATACACAATGGAATATACCTAACCCTGAATTGTGCCCCACATCTTTAAAATAAATTTAAAAATAAATAAATCCATTTTACATAGAAAAGTGTGTGTTGGTCTATTTCTTTTTATTTTCTGATGGTTGTTTTGGCAAAGAAGCAGCATAATTTTATTTGCATTTTCGTAAGAATCTACTGCAAGATGCCGCTGAGTTGTAAGGACAGAGAGGAAAATGAAAATTCCCTGTCAGTCTTTTAGAGGATAAAGGATGAGAGACTGAAAGAAGCCCATGGGGGGAAGAACAGAGAGGAAGGCTTTCCTCAGGGTCACATTCGCCCCATTGCCAAGACAGGCCACCTTTCTGCTTGATGTCCTACATAATTATTAATTACTTTCACTTCAAAAGTGTTCTGATTTGATAGTAAATTATATGATTATCCTAGCCCTAGTGATAGCTGGGAGGAAGAAATTCATAGGACTTGGATAGGTAGAATGAGAAAGGAGGGTTCAACAAAAAGGGTGCTGGAAATAAAGGTAAGACTTCATTCTAGAAGTCAGTGGAATGGAAGAGAAGGAAGCAGCAGCTCAGTGGGGCTGGGGAAGTGTGTGATTTTCCAAACCCTCTTGTATTCATTTGCTCAGGCTGCCATGACAGTACCATGGACCATGTGGCTTAAACAAGAGGAGTTCATTTCCTCATTCTGGAGGCCGGAAGGTCAAGATCAAGGTGTCAGCAGGTTTGGCTTCTTCTGAGGTCTCTCTCTTTGGCATGCAGATGGCCATCTTCTCCCTGTTTTCACATGGTCATCCTTTCATGTGTCTATGTTCTAACCTCCTCTTCTTATAAAGTCTTCAGTCATATTGGATTAGAGTCCACCCTAATGGCCTCATTTAACTTAATTATCTTTTTATAGACCCTATCTCCAAACACAACTACATTCTGAGGTACTGGTGATTAGGGCTTAAACATAAGAATTTTGAAGGAGACGTCATTCATCCCACGGCACCCTTCCATGCTGTCATAACCTCCTCCCTGAGCCAGGTTCAGCCCCACCTCCACCTGACCTCAAGCCTCTGCCTTTACCCTGAGCCCTCTGCCTCCAGTCTTTGCAGTTCTTGTTTCCTTGCCACAGTCAGCTGGGTGGAAAGGGTCAGACCCTGGTCAGTGTACTCTCAAAGAGCCAGGGGTCACCTCCCAATAGTTCCTCATAGCCTGCTACTTTCTTACTGTCCCTGGAGAAGTCTTAGTGTTTGTCAGGTTATCTCAGATCATAAGGAAGTTATCTGATCACTTCTCTTACAAATACAGTCTCCTTTTCATCACTTAATGTCAGTCACCTGTAACAGTCATGACAATGAACTTCACTGGCGTGAAGTTTGCCCCAGCTTGGCTCTGTCTCGGGCCAAAGCTTTACAAAGTTCTTCTCTGTCCACTCTCCCTGCTTTGCTAGTCATGGAGTATTCCTTTGTGTTTGGGGAGAGAAGGAGGAAAAGTGAAGGTAGCTAAGGTTTTTTTTGATAGGTATTGCCATCATCTGACACTGCTTCTCCCTGGGGTCTTCTCCCTGGGATACTCTAATCCAATATGACTGAAGACTTTATAAGAAGAGGAGGTTAGAACACAGACACATGGAAGGATGACCATGTGAAAACAAGGAAAAGACGGCCATCTGCATGCCAAACAGTGAGACCTCAGAAGAAGCCAAACCTGCTGACACCTTGATCTTGACCTTCCGGCCTCCAGAATGAGGAAAGGTGATTTGTGAGCACCTCAGAAAACCTTAATTACTGGGATCCCCTCTTCCCCCAACCATAGCCGCTTCCGAGCTTTGGTAATCCATCCTATACAGTTGTTGGGCATCTCTGTCTTTTGAGATGGCTCTCTTGAGCAAAGTTCCTTGAAGATGTCTCCAGGACGACCTCTATGGTGTAGGGGACACCTCGTAGGTCCTTTGTCAGGCCATTACTGAGGCAATCTGGCATGGATGTGGCTCCAGGGCCACAGATTATAGAAGACTCAGAGTTAAGATCTCTGATTATTCTGCTGAAAGCTCCTTCCCTTCACTGGGGGAAAGGGCAAACATGAAGAGAGAGGGGAAATGCAACCGATCACCAGTCTTTTCTCCTTTTTAATTCACTGCTTCTGTGAGGGTCATCTGGCATCTCTGTCTGGGATACAAGAGGCAGACAGGTCCCAGGATAGCAGTTTGTTCCACATTCCCAGCCCCTACCTGCAGACACTGCCCTTCACTCATGCACCCACTTGTGGGACTCTGGCTAAGTTCCCCCTCCCCTCTCCCCAGACCAACCCCAGCTTCAGAAACTGCTGTGGTTTTAATGTGCTCCCTCTAAAGTTTAGATGCTGCCAATGTGATAGTATTAAAAGGTGAGGTCTTTATGGGGTAATTATGTGTGTTATATTGCCCATTTTACAGATGAAAAAACTGAGGTTTACAGTCACACTCGCTCATAGAGCTGGTAGGTGATGGAGTCAGGGCTTGAGATGAGATATTTGGCTCTCTAGAGTCAGAGTTGGCAAACTATAGCTTGAGGGCCTCATGTGCTTACCTCCTGTTTTTCAAATAAAGGTTTAATGGAGCATGCTTATTTGTTTATGCATTACCTATGACTGCTATGGCACTACAACAGCAGCAAGTAATTGCATATGGTTGCAAAGATGCAAATGAATGTCATGATCCTTTATGAAAATGTTTGCCAAGCCCTGCTATCGACTCAGTGCTCCCTCTTCACAAGCCTACTTCCTTAACAAATACATATAGCTATGTGTTCCCATGAAGGGAGGAGTGGAGAAGGGAGAAAAGGCTTCGTATAAAAAAATTTTTTTTAATTTACAAAGTGGGCAAAAGATATGAGTAGACAGTTTTCAAAAGAAGACATATGAGCAGCCAACAGATACATGAAAAAAAATGTTGAGCCTCACTAGTCATCAAAGAAATGCAAATTAAAACTACACTGAGATACCACCTAACTCCAGTCAGAATGGCCATTATCAATAACTCAAAAAATAACAGATGCTAGAGAGGATGTGGCGGAAAGGGAACACTTCTGCACTGTTGATGGGAGTGTAAACTAGCACAACCTCTGTGGTAAGCAGTGTGGCAAGTCCTAAAAGTTCTAAAAATCGACCTTCCATATGACCCGCAATCCCCCTACTGGGAATATACCCTGAAGAACTCAAATCACTCTATAAAAATGATACCTGCACACGTATGTTCATCGCAGGATTTTTCACAAATAGCAAGAACAAGAAACCAACCATGCCGCCTATTAAAAGAGGACTGGATAAAGAAAAGTGGTACATATACACAATGGATTATTACGCAGCCATAAAGAAGAACAAAATCATGAACTTCACAGCAGCCTGGATGGACTTAGAGTCTATAATACTGAGTAATCTTTCACAGAAACAAAGAACTGAGTATCACATGTTCTCACTCATAAGTGGACCATGAACAACCATCGTAATACTATACGAAAAGGATTTACGGTGGTGAGAAACTGCGGGGGCGTGGGGGGTGGGGAGGTGGGATTGGCAGTAGTGGGAAACTGTCTGGGGAAATGAGGGCACACCTCATCAACAAGGGTACCTGCACAATAAATATTTGTATACCTAACCCTGAATTGTACCCCACAATTTTAAAATAAAAAATTTAAAGGTGAAAAAAAATTTAAATCAAGAGTTCTAAGTAAAACAAACAAACAAAAAATAAATTTTTAAAGGCTAGTCAAGTGAAGCAGTGAGAGTAGAGAAGGAACAAAGAAATCTGTAACTGGCTGTGATCAATTAGTTGTAAATACCACTGTACTGGGACCAGCCCAAAACTGTTTTGTTACCAAAGCATTAAAGAAAAATGTTTTGTAAATAGATTTTCTGGAAGAGAAATTTTAATATCTTTTTTGTTGATGTTGTTCTTGTTCATTCCAGACCACATAACTAAAATTACATGCATAAAAAGATATTAAGAAACATATTCAATAAGATCATGTCAGTTCAGCAGATGCAGCAATCTGCACAGGCAGCTCTGCTGTTGAACTCTGTGGCTTCAGAATAAGCAGAAATGAACCTATTGATATTAACAAGGAAAACCCAAACCTTCAATGTGTAACTTAAATGCAATTCTATATTTAATCAGTCAGGCTAACACATCCAAATTAATAAATATTTAAGACATCTTTCCAGTTTATCTAGTTTTTTTTTTCATGTATTTCTGGGAGAAAGCACCAAAAATAAGTCATAGTACATGTGAATGATTGGTACCTCAAAAAAAGTGACACCCCTGAATCATACAGGGAGCTTCACTTAGACTTAAATCTTTACTTTCAGAACATTCTTCACTTCAACATAATGATGGTGGTGATGACTGTCAAGACTCAAGCTCAGAAACTTCCATGTTGTATGCCACTAAACAGTGCCCAAATGAACAGGAAGCAGAGGAGCACATGAAAGGTGGCCATCTTAGAACAGATGCTCCCATTCAGCCACACTTAGTGCGTATGTGCACACTAAGTATGAAGCTATTAATTAGAATCTGGGTAGGGGCACATGGCTTCTCCAGGTCTCCCTATAAGGGCCACATGGGGTGCTGTCATCAGGTCATCAGGTGCTGTTCCATCGCACACCTGATACTGAGGATGCAATGGCATCTGCACCAGTGAGTAGGCAGTGAAGAGCACAGGCTTTGGTGTGACACACCTCTAAGGGTCAAATCCAGGCAACAGGCTTTTAAACAAGTTATCTTAGCTCTAAGCCTCAATGTTTCCATCTGTAAAATGGTGCTAGCAGTTTCTTCTTCTGAGAATTACTGTGAATATTCAGTACTGTGTGAAAAGTGTCTGGCCCAAAGAAAACAATTAATAATAGGTCAAGGGCCAGGCACAGTGACTCAGCCTGTAATCCCAGCACTTTGGGAGGCCGATGCAAGAGGATTGCCTGAGCTCAAGGGTTCGAGACCAGCCTGGGCAACTTGGTGAGACCTCATCTCCACAACAAATCAAAAATAAGCCAGGCCTGGTAGCATGTGCCTGTAGTTCCAGCTACTTGGAAGGCTGAGGTGGAAGGATCACCTAAGCCCAGCAGGTCGAGGCTGCAGTGGCTGTGAGCATGCCACTGCACTCTAGCCTGGGTGACAGAGTGAGACCCAAACTTAAAAATAGTAACAATAATAATAATAATAGGTCATTTTAAAAATTATTACCACTAAGCTACTTCATTACATTAATGGTCTTTCAGTAATAAATAGCATGTTACATTAAAATATAAACGTATTTGTTCATGTAGTAAATATTCATTAGGTGACTATTATGTGCCAAACCCTATGCCAGTTCTGAATTATAGAAACATGTATGAGACCTAGGTCCTTTCTTTGAAGAGTTAGCAATGTAGGAGGGAAAATAGATGTGTACAATTACCTAAAATAATAATGAAAACAACAACAATAATAATATGGGGCTTCAGTATGTGCCAGTTTCTGTGGTATGTGGGCTATAGATGGCCTAGATTGTCTTACGTTGTATAGCATATTATATTAAATTTCATGATATTGCTAAGTGTCTTAATTGACTTGGGCTTCCATAATAAAACACCACAGACTGGGGGACTTCAGCCACAGAAATGTGTTTTCTCACAGTTCTGGAGGCCAAAAATCCAAGATTAGGGTGTCAGCAAGGTTGATTTCATAAGGCCTCTCCTTGGCTTGCAGATGGCTTCTTGCTGTGTCTTCATGTGATAGAGCAAACTCTGTTATCTCTTCTTATGAAGGTACTAATACCATGATAAGGACCCTCCCTCATGACCTTACCTAGTCACCTCCCATAGGCTCCATCTCCAAATACCATTACATTGGGAGTCCAGGCGTCAACATACATATGGGAGGAGCACAATTTAGTCCACAGCATGAAATTAATCACTACTATCCCTAACTTATAATTGGAGACCCTGAGAATCTAAGGCCTCTCATAACATAGCAAGTATGTGACAGAATTGGAACTCCAATCTAGGATTTGTTTCCATAGGATAAGAGCCAAAAAACTTGTAGAGACCCAAGAGAAAGCAATTAATTATCCTGGAGACAAACGTACTCCCAGCATTTTGAGGCAGAGCCCCTCATCCTGGCCTTGAGGAATGAGTGAGGTTTGCCAGGTAGAGAGGGAGGAAAGGGAAGAACTGCTCAAACCAGCAGCTTGTAAGGATCAGTGTTAGGGAAGCAGTAAGGAATGGATGAGGAGGGTGAGCATGGAAAGAGAGAGATGGGTTCAGGGCAGAAAAGGCAGGCAAAGGCCAGGGTCAGACCTGGACTGCAACCTTGGGCAGCCAGGAATCAGCCAAGGTTGCTAAGTAAGGCTGAGGTCATTAAATCTATACTCCACAAAATTACTGTAACAACAGAGAGAAAACCAGGAGGAGCTGGAAGAACCAAGAAGAGAAACCAGCTAGGAAGATATAACAATAGCCACATTGTAATGACGAGCATCGGGGTAATCTAGAACAGATAGCCATGGAGACAGATAGGAGTGAAGTACTGATGACCCAAGGGGTGGTGGGCATTAATGTGGGACAAGTGTGCCAGTGATGTTGCCTTCAGGAAAGAAACGTGCAGGGCAGAGAGCAGTAGTTTAGGGGCTGCAGGCCAGGTGCTATGGATTGAGTATTTGCGTCTTCCCACAATTCAAATACCCCTAATGTGCTGGTATGTGAAGATGAAATCTTTAGGAAATAATTAGGTTTAGATAAGGTCATGGGAGTGGAGCCCCATAATGGGATTAGTGCCCTTATAAAAGAGACCCCAGAGAGCTCTCATGAGCTTCCTGCCATGTAAGAACAGGGAAAAAAAACACCATCTAAGAACCAGGAAGCAGGCTCTCACCAGACACCAAATCTGCCAGTGCCTTGATCTTGGACCTCCCAGTCTCCAGAACTGTGGCAAATAAATTTCTGCGTTTATCTGTTGCCCAGTTTATGGTATTCTGTTATAGCAGCCAGAAGAGTACTAAGAACACAAAGCTTATGGACAGCCTGCTGTGGTTAAAGGTTTGTGTCCTCTCCCAAATTCATGTTGAAACTTAATCCCCAATGCAACAGTATTAAGAGGTGTGGCCACTTAGAGATGATTAAATCATAAGGACTCCACCCTCATAAATGGGATTAGCACTATTAAATAAATCTGTAGAAGGCCTTTGATTTGAACTAGGCTCCTGTAATAAGCTCAACAGACTAAATCAATATGAAGTCATTCATGCTAAATGAAACTAATTAGCTTAGAAATACTCTTGTGAATGGCTGAGCTTTAGTCAGCTGTGGCAGCTAAGCTTCAGTTAATCACAGAAGGCCAGCTGATTCAAATGATGTCTAATGTTGAGCCATAATTAATTAACCAATTAATCTGCAACCAATCTGCATACCTCACCTCTATCTGTGAATATTGTCTGATCAAGTTGTTGGCTGAAGTCCTCTTAGCCTATTTTTGTTCTGGGAGTTGCCCAATTTGTTAATCATTTTTGTTTCATTTTGCTTTTTCTGCAGTTTTTAATTACTCAAATAAACTCTGTTAAATTTAATTGGTCTAACAACACCTTTATAAAAGGGCTGGAGGCTGAGGGGAGCACTCTCTTGTCCTTCCACCTTCTACCACGTGAGGACACGGCAACAAGGCACCATCTTGGAAGAACAATACAGGCCTCACCACAAAACAATGGCAGCACCTTGATATTGGACATCTCAGCCTCCAGCACCATAAGAAATAAGTTTCTGTTCTTTATAAATTACCCACCTAAGGTATTTTATTGGAGCAGCACAAATGGACAAGACAGGGCCACACCTGCTGAACTTAAGAAATGGAATTATTTAATCCATTGAATCACACAGTTGTGCCTCTGTGCCTGCCCCCAGGGTGTCTTCCAAGCCTGAACATCTCCTAAGCCCATGTGGCTCTGTGACTTGCAGGCTGAATGGCTCATGAGCAAATTGGTCCCAAGACCCCAAGTTGGCTGGTTCTAGCTGCTCAGGTCTTTCAAACTCTTCTCTCCAACAAGATTACTCAAAACTTAGAAACAAGAGAGGGACAGAAAGTGCATCTTCCCTAATATGGAAGAGACTCAGAAAGAAGTCAATTTACGTTATCGGGGACTCTGTTGGGTGCTTTGGGCTGGTTTTTTAGGAAGAAGACCCAGTAGGCAGGTGGCATTTGATTTAATGGGATAAGGTCAGAGAAGATGCTGTAAAATCACAGTTTGAGATCAGTCCAGTCAAAGTCCAGAGTATCACAGTGTTCTGGCTGCCATGAACAGAAGGGTCCCAGGAACACTCTCTGCAGGGTGTTCACTTCCTGTGTTTATGTGGTGCTATTTTTAAACTATTTTTTATTGGTAGTATAAAATATCTTTAAATAGAAATCCTGGAAAATGCACAAAGTATGAAGAAAAAGTTCACCAATAGGGAGATGATTAATCCTGCTACTTAGAGAAAGGTGTTTTCCTGTGTATGTTCTCACAGTCTAGTCCTGGTTCCTCGTCTAGTCACCTATTGCTGTGTTCTAGAATCCAAGCAGAAAGGATCAGCTTCTCCTCCGAACTGTGAAAGCAGAGACTCTGAGAAATGAAGAAATTTGACTACAGTCCCAGTCTTGGAATAATAGACTGGACCTCAGACATTATATTTGAAGTCCAGCCATATCATTGCCTATACATGTGGCCTTTGCTGAATTCTCCTGTTTCTAGGCCCCTCTCTGAAAAGTGAGGAAACAGCTCAGGTCCAGTTGTCAGTGATGGTGAAAAGGGGTCATAGAAATAAAACAGCACACCAACCTATAAAACCCTACACTGAGGGGCAGAAATGGAACCTGGATTGAGGTTCATTACAAAGCCTAGCACACATTAGAGAACATTTGGAAAATCTTCTCCTACCAGTTTAGGAAGAAAATTACAGACTAGGCGGTCCATAGGACTGTGACCTACACAGCTTTATGAATGTCTCCCTTGTCCACGCCCCACCCGACAGAAACATAGATCCCAGTTCCCTTGCCATCCCTAAAAATGGGAAAAGGAAGAGCATAAATGAGGCCTCCTTAGTCCAGTGATGTGAACACACATAGGTGAGTCTGATCTTCTAGAGTGTAAACCTCAATCTCTGCACACCTGCTCAGAAGGTGGGTCCCCAGGGAGCAAAACCTCAGCCTGAGTACCCAGGAAAGTCAGACTGGGCCCAGAACTCAAGTTAGTCTCAGCTGGGCCACCTCAGCCTAGAGGAGTTTTCTAGGCTAAAATATTGAAATATTTGCCCACCTGGGGAAGATGCAACTCAGCCTCTCTAGGGTCATTTTGAGGAGTCTCGTTCATCAAATTTGCTTCATGTTATCATTTAATGGAAGGAGTCAATCTTGTTTTTTATGGAGGACTAAACAATGTCCATTTGGTTCTCCAGAAAATCATGTTGCTAATGGCGCTGTAGCAACAACCCAGGAGAAAGCCTCCCTCAGAGTGAATCCAGATAAGGGTCTGCTTTGTTTAAGTGCTGGCTCTTGGTGACTCACCATAGGCTTAACAAGAGCCACGCAGTGTTTTCTGATGTCTCATCTGTCCAGCTATGGTTCTTCTATATTGTGCTTATAAGATGGATTTCTGGAATCTAATTTTAGACTCTTCTATTTACTTCTGAAAGTTTAACCTTGTTGGTCTTGGTTCAATTTATCATTTTTTCGAGTTTATTTCCACTCATAATTTTATTTTCCACTTCATACGTGCCTTTATATTTTAAGTTATTGTAATGTTAGATAAATATGTCTTCCCTAATGTCATTCAACCCACTTATTAAAATGCTAAAGAGGATATGCTCAATGACAAAGCTCTATGGCCATCCACTAGAGATGATCCTAGCTAGACAAAAAAGCCAATATTTAACATTCTTATATATAATTGTCCTCTAATCAGCTGTAGCTAAACTAAAAATCCAGTACAATAGGAGTATTTCCAAAGAGGCCCAGAAAGCTACACCTACAAGCTCCTGCCTTCATCCCAGAGTTTCCATACCCATCACTGTAGCCCATGGGTTTTCATCCTTAGATTTCTGATGCACTGCCCTAACCAATCCTTACTCTGCTGATCAGAGCCAAATCCAACTCCCAGTTCAGCCTGTGAGCTCTGGGGACTGAAGCCCTGACCAGGTCCGGCCCGGCACAGCTTTCTAAAGCAGGAGTTTTTGATTACTGTTGTTGTTTTTAATCTTGCTGTAAGAAGCACACCATTTCTTGCCAGCTCCTCCTGGCAGACACTTGGGAAAACGAGTGTGTGTGTGTGTGTGTGTGTGTGTGTGTGTGTGTGTGTGTGTGTGTGTAAACTGTGTGAAGCCAGAAGGCCTAAATTCCCCCACTACCAGGGCTCCTCCCATCCTTCTTTTCATAGCTAATTTAGTTAAGTGTTTAAACAATGTAAATCTGGCAGCTCTCTTTCATTAAAGCTGTGAGATTGAAGGCAGCTGCTGCCCAGCTACCAGCTCTCAAATACAGCCTCAGAATACAGCCTCAAATACGTCCTGAAATAGCAAGGCTCTGCTTCCTTCCGTGCTTCCCCTGGATAACCCCCAGGGGAAGGATACTCCATTTCCTATGCCCAGACCACTTTATTTATGACCATCCAATGAGTCCATATTTGGAGAAAAAAAATACCACCACCATGTGGAATGAAATCATGCAGTGGTAAATAACTGATGTAAGTGTTTAAATTAAAAAGAGCTCACAATAAGATTGTGTATATGTGTAAATAGGTATAAACTTCTCAGAGAGTACATGAACTGAACTCTGTTCTCTGACAGGCAGGGTGACCCAGAACAGGGCAAATGGGACTTTGACACCTTCAGGGACCTTATGGCTAAGGAGCTTTTCAATGCCATTCTTCTTGGTCAGATTCTACTAGCCTGGCCATAGCCAAGGAGTTCAGCTGATTAAAAACACAAAGCCACTGCCAGGTCAGTGATTAGAATGGAGCCCATGCCACATACTAAAGGAAATATTTTCATATTTTTTCTCAATTACCTACTTATTAAAAACAACCTACTAAATTTGCATCAGATGACTTTTTCTTTAAGCACATATCACTCCCTTAAGGAGAGACATGTAGTCTCTTCATTTTATACCCTGTTGGCATCCATGCTAAGGTAGTCAATGATTTTTTTCCTTGTAGGTACACATTGGATGCACCTCGTACAAAAGGGAATGCATTCTAGAGAATCAAATTAAAATCTAATTTAATTTGCAATGTAACAGTGTGTTCAGTATTTGAAAATCCCTTTAGTCAGTTTATGTAGTGAATGATCACTTTTATAAACCATCATATGGTCTTGCAATGCTGCTTAAAATGAGAAATGCCTACCCAGGTTACACAACTTGTATTTCCAGAGAAACTTAGGTTTCACGATGAGCATTGCTCCTTCTAAAACACAACCCCTCTAGGGCAAGTTGCTTACACCCCATAGCAGCAGCCCTCTGAAGCTTAGATATCTGAAATTCACGGGAGTAGTGAGAATTAGTGAAGAAATATTCCAATATTTCTATTGGAAATAGAAACTATTTACTCCAGAGACACTAACTAGATTTTGGTTCCCTCATTGGTTGAAGGCTCAACAATTGCCAGCTGGATGGAGAACCAAAGTTCAGGGGTGAGGAGACGGTATATATTCACAACTGACCAAAACCTGATTTATTTTCTTTTCTTTCGAATGTGTCACAGTGACCTCCATTAACCTCCCTGTCTATGGAATACTGCAGGGGGAAGTGAGCATCGCAGGTCTAGGTCAATATTTTATGATAACAATAGCCATCAATGTAAGAATCTCAATAGCGCTAGGTATTCTATAACACAACCAAAAACTAGGCACCAGTGGAAATTTTAAGTGCTAGTAGGAGATTTTTGTTTGTTTGTTTGTTTGTTTAGATAGAAATCAGGATTTATTGAGAGGACAGAAAAGCTCCCACAGTGGGAGGGGACCCAAGGACGTTGCCCCTAGTTGGGGAATTTTTTAAGATGTTCTTTGTGATCAATTTGTAGGTCAACATTCTAAGTATGTTTGGAAAAGTTGTACATGTTTTCACTTGTGCAATACAAATATATGACTTTATTTGAACCCTCCACATATTTGTTGATTGTTGTTCACATGATCCGTTGCAACACAAATTTGTGGGTTTTTTTGGTTTTTGTTGTTGTTTTTTTTTTTTTTTTTGAGTTGGAGTCTCACTCGGTTGCCCAGACTGGAGTGCAGTGGCCGCTCTCAGCCACCGCAGCCTCAACCTGCTGGGCTCTAGCGATCCTTCCTCCTCAGCCTTCTTAGTAGCCGGAATTACAGGCATGTGCTACCATGCCCAGCTGATTTTTTTTATTTATTGTAGAGATGAGGTCTCACTGCCCAGGCGGGTCTCGAACCCGCGGCTCAGGCAATCCACTCACCTCAGCCTCCCAAAGGTACAGAATTACAGGCTGAACCACAGAACCCGGCTCACAAGTTTGTTGACATCACCTATTTTAACAGCTTCTCTCATTTTCTGTTTATATTGCTAAAACTCTTATTGACTATATTTGATACTTTTCTGTTCACCATTGAAATGTGCAAAATTCTTATACTTTCATTGTGGATTTTTTTCTTTTAGCAAAATAAATTAACACTATTTTTCGTATTGATTGTTTCACCCTTGAGTTCCACCTTGCTTCCTGCTCTTGTTCACATTCTTGCTCTTTTTTTGTTTGGATTCATCTTTGGCCATTGCCTCATTTTCAATATTTTTTTATTAACTGGATTCACTAATGCAATATTCAGATTTTATTTTTAATCTGAGACTATTTTTCAAAATGAGAGTTTATCCTGACCATTTTATGATATGATTATATGTTTAGTTTTATTTCTGCAATTGTTTTATAGTTATATTCAACAGATCTTTTTATATTGAGGTTACTGTTAACCTGACTTTTCCCTTGTGATTTTAGAAATCATATCTACTATTTTCTTATCTTCTGGCCACCTTATTCCCTGTTTTTTGTTTTTGATTGTTTGTTTAATTTTTTATTTTTAATATGTGGGGTACAATTCAGGGTTATTCCTGTTTTTAATGATAGTACTAAGTAATTTGAACTAGACCATTATTACTAAATTAACATTTTTAGTCATGTGTCTTGATAATTGTTTTTGTCATACTCGTGTTTTAATATCAGATTGAGAGTTACATTATTTTTGTTTTACAGGTTTTTTTGTTTGGGGGGGAAACAAAAAAACTATTTTTATTAGGCTTTTATGTCATGAATTATCCCTTCTTGAATTTTGTCTTTTTATTCCTCACTCAGTTGGCTTAAAAATGATTCATGTAAGATATTTTTTGCTTGTGTTTTTTTTTTATTGTTATTCCAGACAGTCACATGGGGTCTGAGTTTTTGAATTCACATATACAAGAGAATGTCATTCTGCTGACTGGAAGCTCAATGTCAGGTTGGTAGGCACAAGAGCTAAGAGTATGAGAAATCAGGACAGATACTTAAATTTGAATTTCAGATAAATATTAAGTAACTCTCTTGATATAAATATGCCTGGGTGTTGCCTGAACTTGTTGCATTTTTATCTGGCAACACCATGTGGCTCACCATCTTTTCTTAATTGCTATTCTGCATAAATTGATCACTGTATTCTTCGTGTTGCAAAGAAGTGGGAGCCAAGCTTTTTCTGTGTGGACCCTCACAGAATTTGTTTTTATTCTTAAAATTAAAATAAATTATCAGGACAAGTCTACATAATGAAAACTTTTCATTAATTTTGTCTAGATTTCAGAAAATTCTAATCTTTCTGTAACCCCGGAAAATCTCCCCCCAAAGAGTTCTTTAGTGATAGCTCCAGTTTTGTTGGTTCTTTTTTTCTTAAATCCTAATATTTACAAATTAACTACATCTCTATCCATGCCTTTCATGTGTTTTCCCCCACTATCTCTTTATTCTTTCCTCTGAGATCTGTGATGTCAAAGCTGACGTCTGCTCAAACCTATTTTCTGAAAGATCCCTTTTGCTCTTCATTTCTTCCAATTCCACTTTAACCTATTTTTAAAATCTCCTTGCAGCCTTCCCTAATTTGTTTGATCTTCTCTTTATGGTTCTCTGCTCAAATTTCATAGGAAAAATATCAATTTGAAGTTTGTTGGAAATAAAAATCAGAAGTACTCTCAAAATATTCCCCTGTCTCTTGCAGAAACTGTATTTCATAGGAAAATATTTTCTCTGATTCCTCAGAGTAGTCCCTTCTTTTGATCTGTGCTGTCTTTTCATTTGCCTGGTACTGTTTCTCTGTGTGCTCGCCGTTACAAAAGGAGTTCAATGTTTGTCCAGAACTGGTAGTTGAGATCCCAGTCTGAATCATTCTGACCCAAGGGAAGGGAAAAGGAAGAAAAGATAAGGTTAGACTTATGAATGTTTTATTGTGCTGATTCAGCAGTCTGCGGAGCTAGGGGGTGAGTCAGTCTGAGATGGGCCTGCATGGAGCATCTCTGCTCTAGTTTCTTTTCTCAATTTGGAAGGCATTGGGAGTTCCTGGAAGAATCCTTATCCTCTGCTGAGCACTGGTCCAGGTTCACTCTTGTTGTAGGCCTGGCCTCAAAGTCCTTGACAAATGTCAGTTAAGAGTTGCCACCCTGGTTTTGTGAAAGGCAGAATTTCTATCTACTGAGCCCTAATCACCTCCTCCTTCCTCTCTGGATCTGTCCCTCACCCACACACCAGAAAAATCTATATGGCATTGTCTTCTTCTGAAGTCTCGTCCCAGACTTTTTATTCCCAAGCACAGTGTTTCTCCTTTACATGTAAGGAAATAATCTCAGGGAAACTCCTCAACATTTCAGTCACGTGGCTGTCACCCTTCCCTTCCCTCACAGCTGATTCACATTTCCCCCTTTCATATAATAATAGAACATGTCAGTGTGGAGGTTGCTTACAATAATTTTTCATATTTCACATTATAAGTATTTTGCTGAATTTTTTCCTTTAACAAAAAGTGTCCATTTTCCCTTCCTTTGGAACAACTGGTATGCAAAATGCTGTTATTAACCCCATTTTAATTTGGATACTGTTCATGGAATATATTGTCCAACTTAACAATAGGTCCCATTGTCAAATTTATTCTCAATATAAAGGCCAGCCATAGATTATCAAAACCTGCAAGTCAGTCAGCATTTTGTAGGTTTCTGGTGAGATGTTTTGCAGATAACATTTTGTGTAGGAAGTAATCGCAGCTTCATTCTATGATAGGCAAGATGCCAGGAAATACTAAATCAAGTAGCAATAGAGTCCCTAAAGAAAGTTGTTCCTGATTTATGATGATTGTTCCAACAATACTGCTGAACTTTTTACACATTGAAAGGACCAATGAGTTATGTTTTACATTACAGCAGAGAACAACCGTCCTGCCAGACACAGCATGGCAGCTGGAATGCAGAAACCCCCATTCTATTAACTACCAAAATCTAGGAAAAATGATTTCTTATTCCCCAAATCTAAGTATCTGTGTGTTTTCCCCCAGCACATCTCATGCTCTGAATCTCTGGTGGCACTTAAAAACTGGGAAACAACCTAAACTGGGTTTGAGGTGAGGACAGAAACACGAAGAACAATAGAGACAGTAATAGCAGGGGATCACCAATAGCCAGAGAGAAAGTCTGCATTATTTTTTACTCATCACAGTCTTAAGAGACTTACTTTCAGCAGACTTGTCTTCTAGCTACTGGAGTTGCCTGAAACCTTCTACAGTGAGTGTGAGTGTGTTTTCTTTTGTGTTCTTACATTTTGCCGATAGAGCTTTAAGAAGAACCTAGACAAAAGCCAGGCACAGTGGCTCAAACCTGTAATCCCAGCACTGTGGGAGGCTGAGGCGAAAGGATTGCCTGACCCCAGGGGTTCAAGACCAGCCTGGGCAACTTGGTAAGACTTCGACTCTACGATAAATCAAAAAATTAGCTGGGTGAGGTGTTGTGCACCTGTAGTTCCAGTTACTTGAAAGACTGAGGCAGAAGGATTACCTGAGCCTAGCAAGTCAAAGCTGCAGTGGCCATGAGCATGCCACTGCATTCCAGCCTGGGTGGCAGAGTAAGACACTGACTCAAAAAAAAGAAGAAGAAGAAGAAGAAGAAGAAGAAGAAAGAAGAAGAAGAAAAGAAGCAGACTAGCTTTGTCTAACAGTGTGATACAAACCACATGTTTAATGCCCAATTTGCTAGTAGCCACATTAAAAAAGAGTTTAAAAAAAGAGTAAAATTATTTAACCTAGTAAAACTAAAATATTATCATTTCAGCATGTAACCTACATACCACTTATTAGCAGGATTGGTTACTTTCTTCATGCCAGGTCTTTTGAACTCCAGTGTGTGTCTGGTGTGTATTCCACACTTAGGAGTATGGGCTGGCCACACTCCTAAGTCTCAATAACTGCATGTACTGTCAGCTGGGATAAAGCAAGCTGGACAGGAAAGAATAAACATCCTCTTGGTTCTAGCTCATTCAGCTCTGCTCAAATGTTCACACTTCTCTGAATTTGAAGCTTGCCCTTCTCTGGAGACCCCAGAACACATCTCTCAAATGCACCACCCTGCCAGCTTCTTACAGAATAATGCATGAATCATCCATCTTTTGGCTTTTCTATCATCCTGCCTCACTCAGTAGGTCATGTAGAACTTTATGATTAAAAACCCTAGACCCTGGAAAATATGTGTGTAAGAGCTTGCAGACATATCAGCACTGCATTTGAGCTTCAGGGGAAGCCCACTATTTTTCCCTTGGTCTATGCCGTCCCTCTTCCAATCTTTGTCTCACCACCATTTCTACACAAATGTTCTCCCTCCCCCCGCCCCCACTGTTCTCACTCTCCAGATTGAGCAGTATGGTAGTGCTGCTGCTAGGGCAGGGGGGAATAAGTTTGCAGAGGGGAGAAAGGAAGGGGCAGGACCAGTTTACAATGTACTATCAGTCCTGCAGCAGAAAGTCTGCAGCTGGACCACTGCATCTGAATGGAACAAAGAGGGGAGGCCGTAGGCACTCTCCATGATGATGCATGAGGATCTACAGGGAGTTCACAGATGCCCCCAGTCCAGGCAGGTGATGTACGTGAGTAAAGCTATCCAGGTATAAGATGAGATTGGTGGGAATTGGAAAACACAAGCCACATTCAGAGCATTTAAACTGACTTTTTAACCTAGTACAAGCCAGGAAAAACTGATCAGAGCCCAAAAGTCATTTGCTTGTGGCTCCCAAGAGAGGTGACCTGGGAACTCACATCACAGCTGGCATTAGGTATCTGACTGGTCACTGCCTCATCTCCTGCCCCACCCTTTTCAGGATCTGCTTTCTATCAAGAGCCTGACTTTAAGTACTTGGCACATCATCTTTGTGTTCATGGATGTCAACAACCACATCACTGACCCTACAGTCAACCTGACCTTACCTGTCCTCAGTCCTTGCCTCTAATCGCCCTAAGTTAAATTCAGAATTGGACCCTCAAATGGAATGAAATGTAACATGTAACTTGGGATCATGTGGCAGTTTGTCTCCTATGAATCACCATCTGGCACTGACTTTCTCTGCAGCCCTAAGCTGTAGGCACATGGCAGCCCAAGTATTTGCAGGCTTAAACCTGTCACCCGGAAGAGGAGACCCTGTCCATTATGTCCCATGGCCCAAGGTGGGCCTGGACACCCTCATAGCCTCTGTGCTGTCAGAGTCTTCCCCAGCTCAGTTTTTTGATTTATATTCAGTCCACCCACTGGACCTGAATTCCTACTCAGAAGTGCAGGTGGAAGTACTGATGCCCTATCCAGTCTTTCCCAAACTCTTTTTCAAGAGGCAAGGTGCTGAACAGTTCAAGCAAATAAGATTGTTGTTGCCTTCCTATTCCACCCACATTTACTGGACATTTCTGTCATTGCTCAACTACGGGAATAGATTTCCCCCTTGGAAACTGATCCTGGCTTGGATCTTGCTGCTTCTGCCACACCTATTTCCGGTTTCCTTATCCCCTGCCCTGCTCCTGAAGTCCCAACAAGCTGTCTGCCATGTCGCATAGCTAATGACAATGCAGGCTTCTTAGACATTCAATTTTTTAATGTTTTCCTTCTTGAGAGAATAATGAGCCCAAAAAACTTGATTTTGAATCTTGGCTCCAAAATTTAATAATTCCATGATCCTTGGGCTAATTACTTAACATCTTTGAGCCTCAATTTTTTCACCATTATAATATAATCAATCCTACTTCATAAGGTTGTCTGGATAATCAAAAATATAGTGCAGGTAAGATATTTAACACATATAAAACATGTTATGCTTGGTTATGCTTTGGTTATTGTTTGACTGAACTAGCACTTTGCCCACATTATAACTTTTTAACTTCCCTGTTCTCAATTGCCATAGGAAACTCTGACTCCATTTGATTCTGTCCACAGTCTGAATCCCATGAATTGTTATGTTTCCGATGGCTTGTGTAGACTGAATAGCAATACCTTTATGCATCCACAGTTGCTTTGTCATATCCTCTGCTTGTGGCCAGCACTCCCTTGAATCTTTTGCATGTACCTCCCTACCTTCTTCTAGAAGGCCACATCCAATGTTCTGGACGTCTGGATTAGGGAGCCACATTAGGCTCAATCATCATGAGAGCCAGAAGAAAATGAGGAAAGAGTCTCAAAGACTTATGATATGGCATAACCACTACGGGGTTGAAAAGGCAATTTCTAAATATAGGCTGGGTAGATGTGGTAACAGCTCAGTATCATGGATGGTGTTTCCAGGGGTGCATCTTAATGGATACAATGTTAATTGACACCCTATCTGAGCTGTCTGCTCCTGTTACTGTTGGATGTTATTCCCTTGCCTGGAGGTCTTTCAAAAGCTCAGCCCAGCTGGGCTCGGTGGCTCAGCCTGTAATCCCGCGCCTTTGGGAGGCTGAGGTGAGTGGATTGCCTGAGCCCGCGGGTTCGAGACCCGCCTGGGCGGCGAGACCTCATCTCTACAATAAATCAAAAAAATCAGCCAGGTGTGGTAGCGCATGCCTGTAATTCCAGCTACTTGGAAGGCTGAGGCGGAAGAATCGCCGGAGCTCAGCAGATCGAGGCTGCGGTGGCCGGGAGCGGCCACTGCACTCTAGTCTGGGCGACAGAGTGAGATTCCAACTCAAAAAAAAAAAAAAAAAACTCAGCCCTTTTAGGATATAGGTGAATGTCTCAGAATGATTGACACAAGCTTCTATGACTAACCCAAATATCACAGTCATTTAATATACCAAGTTTTATTTCTCACACCATATTTGACGTGGGCCAGGTAACCTCCTTCACCTTGCCCTATGTGACCTAGGACCATGGCCTGCAAGGTCCAAGCAGTGGAGATAGTGGAGGCTCCCTGGCTCTCACCTGCACTTCCTGGAAGTGACCCTTCTCAAAGCCGCTCACAGTCATTGGGCAGAACATCTGACCTGACTGCAAGGGAGGCTGGGAAATGTAGGAAGCACATGGAATACTGATGAGCAGGGCTGTCGGACCTTGTGTGTGCATTTATGTATGTGGAGTGTGGGGAGGAGAAGAGGATGTTTATGGGCTGCTGGTACATGAACCGTATGTGTGTGCTATGCCTTTTATGTACCTAAAGTGCCTAGTGCTGCTCCTCTACTGTTTCTCTATTCCTCCAAAATCCTTGTGGTGGTCCAATACCCCAGTGTCTTGTACAAAGTAGGTGCTCTATAAGGTCACTTGAGTATAACTCACTCAGCTTTTAATAAATGTCTCTTATAAGAAGAAAAAACATAGAAACAGGTGTCATTTATCAATTCTCCTCAGAGTTTTAGGTGCTGCGCTAATAAGCACTTTGCATGTATTATTTCATTTAATTGTGTCAGCTGCTCTGTGAAATAGTTGTTATTTTTTTCCCTTACTTCACAGATGAAGATACGGGCTTAGAAAGATGATACAACTTCCCACGGTCAAAATCAAATGCAGAGGTTCTTGAGCATCTCGGATCTCAGAGGCCTCTGCTTTTGGGCAATTTCTCTCTATGAGAGAAAAGGTCAGCAAGACAGGATGAAGATGGGAGTGACCTTCAGGCTTACAAGTGAAATGATTTCTGTGTATTTCTCATTCACTTTGAAAACCCAAATTTAGAGAAATATGGGGATAGTTTACGAACATGAGAAATTCGCCTTTCATAATGTATTTTTTTCTTGCAATGCAATAAATAATATTTCCATTGAGACATCAGCAAACATCCTTACCCCTAACTGTACCACGGAGCTTTGCATGCAAACTGAGATTTCAGTACAAGACAAATAAAGCTGTCCTTTCTTAAAATATTTGCGATGCTATTAGATTTATTTAAATAAACTCTATTTTTATATCAGCTTTAGAATTGTTATTCATTTTAAAAGGTAATAATATGCCACTAATTTTGTTCCTAATCTTTTACAAATTTATTTTTCCTCACTATTTTCACTTTTTCATGATTCTCTCCAGAAGTCTATAAGTCAATTTGGGGAAAAATAGATATACTACCCTAAAGTTGTAGACACTTAAGTGCTCATGAAAACAACATTTTTGATTCAGGCCAGACTTGATGTCAGCAGCCCAAATACACAAGGCCCAGTCTTTGGAGGAAGGATGTTTTTATTTTTGCTCTCAGCCCTCCTTCATTGGATAGTCAATTTCAAATACCTGTATGAGTCTACCTGTGTGCTTTTATATTTCCATATTACTCTGGTATTGTTCCTATATATTTGATTTTTTTTCTAATATCTAAGTTTTGTTTTAAATAAATAACTCTAGTCCTAGGACTGCTGGATTTTCTACCAGGGACCAAAAAAAAAAAAAAAAGAAAGAAACCTCAGCACACTGGCAATAAAAGTTGTTTTGAGGTTGCATTCTGTAAGCCATGCGTGTTTAGTGAGCAGGGATGAAGCTACATTTCTAGTTATTTCCCTCTACCATATCCAGGAGGAAAGTTTAGATTTCCAGCACGCTATTGCTCCCAGAAAACCAGCATGCAGAGGAGTAGCTTGACCTCCTTCCCATCTTCCACCTGGGTACAATCCCGTAACAACAGTGTAGATGAGGCCAGACAGAACTCACCCTTGAAGCCAAACACCCAAGATTTGCTCCTGGAGCCTCTTCCTGTGACATTGTCTTTACCCTGTTGTGATGCTCCAGTCATCATTCCAAGATATCCATACACCTGGCAATCTGCTCCCAAGTCAAGTGGCTAACTCTAGGGTACACCTTCTACTCAAGGAGAAATGATACCTTGGGAAAATCTGATCCATCATAGACCAAGCTTCCAGGCCAAAATAGCATGCTGATACTTAAGGCATCTGGATGAGACCTTGCCTCCTTCTCAAAGGTCTGCTTAAAGGGCGTGGACCTCACAGCCTTCTTCATGGAATGAGCAGACTGTGTGTGCAGTAACAGGAGCTCATAAAGTACTTGTCTATTTTTCTATCAAAGATGAGTTGGGTTAGCACCTGGATAGTTGTAGTCACACCTAAGAGAACTACCAAACAACTAGACCTTAGAAATACTCTACTTCTCCCTTCAATTGTTCATCCCAGGTCACCAGCTATGACTTAGAAGACAGGTTCACCTGGATGAGAGCAAGCCCTTGTTGTTTGCTTAATTTCCAGGATTTTTTTGTCCTTGAGCTTCATCTGTGGCAGCTATAACTTATTCCTTTCTTCTCCCTCAACCCTCTCAAACAAACACACACACACACAAATGCAATGAGACATCTATAACAGGATAATAATATCAGCCATTTAATATTTGAACAATACAGTTTACAAAGTGCTTCCTGTACATTTTCTCATTTGACCATCATAATAGCACCATAAGGAATATAGGGAAGACATTAATAGTTTCATTCTTCAGATGGAAACAAATGAATTGGTCCTTGAGAACCCTAATACAGAAAAATCACAATTTGATCTTTTAGAAACACAAAATGCAATGTTCTCTGATTTGAAAGCATGGCCAGATTCTACTTACATTCAGAAGAAATACATGGGTCTCAAGCTGGGAAATAACTTCCACAGAGATTTTGCTCACTGTGAAGTTCATAAGGTCCAGTAGTCTGGATTGTGCTGG
Source organism: Cephalopachus bancanus (assembly GCA_027257055.1). Taxonomy (NCBI): domain Eukaryota; kingdom Metazoa; phylum Chordata; class Mammalia; order Primates; family Tarsiidae; genus Cephalopachus; species Cephalopachus bancanus. The sequence continues at coordinate 7,784,241 of JAPVLO010000113.1, forward strand.
TATAATTCCTCTCAGGTGAAGGACATGTTGTACCTTGTACTTCCCACCACTAAGACAGCATCTGGATTTTACTAGTCCTACACCACATGCATCACACTTAGAAGTACTGATCTGATCTATTTATCAGATGGCCCAGTAAACTGCCAAATCTGAGTGCCACTCAGAGCAAGAACAAACTCCACTGCAAGCCCAGGCTATGCACAAGCTTCCCTAAGCCCCAGACAACACCACATCTGGAAGAGTTGGCCTGTGTTTGGAATCTCTGAGAGCCCCAATAGCAAAGTTGCATCACAGATCACTAGGATTACAGGCAGGGCCACCCCTTCTGTGGTAGAAAACCATTCATTATTTGAAGAGCAGCTCCAGGTATGTCATTGGACCCCTGTCAAAATGCACTCTTAAGCAGAGGAGGCCAATTACCACGAAGCTGAGCAATACGCTATCAGATGTCCTATGTGCCGTGGGTTTAGGTGAGCATGGGAAAAATCCTTTCACAAAGGAACTGGTATGCTCAAGATCCAGCCTGTGCAGACCCAGAGAAAGATGAAATGATATGAATATATGGCCCAGGTTCCTGTGTCTCCCACTCCTCCCTTGCACTGATACCTCTCCCTCAGCTCACATCTGTGGACTCGAGGGGTTTCCCTACGACCAGATTCCAGAGAGGGGAAGAACTAGGCCTGAGCTGTACTGGGAATAGCATGATGTGTTGCTGCCAACAAGTCAAAGTAGACCACTGCACACTCCAGCTCACTCAGGGGTCCCGAGAGGATAAGAGTAAAAGAAAATCCTCCCTGTGGGCAGAGATGCAAGCAGCACATGAGGTTAATAAATTTGTATGTAAGCATGATTGTTGCAGCTCTATTCATAATAGCAAAAACATGGAACCAACCATGCTGCCCATCAAAGCTGGACTGGATTAAAAAAATGGAATATTATGCAGCCATAAAGAAGTACAAACATATGGACTTCGCATCCAACTTGGATGGATTTAGTGTCAATCACACTTAGTGATCTAGCACAGAAACATAGAGCAAGGTACATACGTTCTCACTCATAAGTGGACCTTGAACTATTATCATAACACTATAAGAAAGGGATTGGCAGTATTAGGAAACTGCCAGGGGATGGGGGTAGGATTGGCAGTTGAAGCAAACTGCCAGAGGAAGGAGGGGCACACCTCGTCAACAAGGGTACATGCATAATGAACATTTGTATACCTAGCTCTCAATTGTACCCCACATCTTTACATTTAAAAAAAAAGAAATTAAAATGTGATGGAACAACAAAAAAATGTGTGTGTAAAGTTGTCTGAGATTTGCAAGGAAGAACCAAATGGCTCAGTTGGTGGGTCAAGAGCCTAGAAGGAGATTAGAAAGTTGGGTTAGTCAAGCATGGTATGGAAGTAAGACTAGCCCCTCACACCACACTCCTTAGTGACACTCTTATGGAATTTGTACTTTCCACCACAGCAGCCTTGGACTTGGATGGATCAGAGACCCTGGATCAGGGGGTGGCAGGATGATGGTCTGCTGAGAAGATTGTACCTAAGTGAATATAACAAGGATTCTACTCAACTTGGAGTTGCAATCTCACCTTGTCACCTTTGAGCTATGGATGCTAGTGAACCAGCAGGCAAAAAGAGGAGTTATTGGTGAGAGTATTGAATACTGGTTGCTATAAAGATCTAGGGCTGCTACTATGCAATAGATTCAAAGAGTAGTCTGTATGGAACCCAAATGATTTACTGTTCTATTTCTTGGGGCTTCCATCTCCAGTGAGGATAGTGAAGAAGCAATTGCAACAACTGCCACCTACAAGTACAAGACAATAAAAGACTGAGATGTTCTGGATAAGAAGGTCAAAGTTGCCACACCATGTAAGCAATCCAAACCAGCCCAAGTACTGGCTGAGGGTGAGGGATGTGTAGACTAGATGGTGGAGGAAGTAGTCCATGAATACTTGTCAATACCACATAGCTGCACTGTGGGGACAGCAGCTTGTATCACTAATACTTTCAAATTAACTGCTTGCAGAGATTGTAGCCAGGTACTACCTTGAAGTTGATATGGTGACAGATTAGATTCAGTAGATGACAAGAGTGGGCAGGACTAGTCCATGCATTGAACGCTTATGGGGCATCTCCAAATGCTCTCAGCCTCACCTTCCTCTTATTTAGCCACTGTGGAGTAAACAGTACTCTGTGTGAGCTGACATTGTTCACACAGGAGCAACCTGGAAGCAGCCATTCTTAGCTCCACACAGTGTGCCTCTGGTTTTCTACCCCAGTGTTTCCCTGTGAACATGTTTAGTGCCCATAAATGCACAACCTAGAAGTTTGGGGGGGATGACACCCTATAGGAGGTTCTTTAGCCAATGGAGTTTGGAAGCTGATCTGTATATGCATCTTCTTTGTCTTCCATATATGCACATATGCATATATGATCTATATATGCATCTTCTTTGTCTTCCATAAAGAAGATCCTGGGATCTCTGTCACATGGTTCTTTAAACTGTCCCTGGGATCAAGCAAATGACTGCAGCAGAGACCAACACAGTGACAAATATTTGCATGGCTCTTTCTTGTTCCTTGCTTTGTTCCCCTAGCCTTTGTTCCTGCCCCCTTGATCCCATGCTACAATAAAGCACATTCACACAAGTCTCTGTTTCAGGCTGTGCTTTCTAGTGAAACCAAGTACAATAGTTTAATTTTACACACCAACTTGACTGGACTAAAGGATGCCCAGATAGTTGAAAAACATTATTTCTGGGGGTGTCTCTATCAGAAGAGATTAGCATTTGAATTGGTAGATTAAGTAAAGAAGATCCATCCTCACCAGTGTAGGCAGGTATTATCTGCTCAATCTATGTCATCTACCATCTACTTGAAAGCTCAAATCAACAAAAAAGTGAAGAAAGGGCATATTTACTTACTGTTTGAGCTGGGATATCCATCTTCCCCTGCCCTCAGACATCAGTGCTTCAGGTTCCCAGACATTTGGACTCATACTGAATTATACTATCAGTTTTCCTGGCTCTTCAACTTGCAGGTGGCAGATCATGGTACTTCTCAGCCCCCATAGTCACATGAGCTAACTTCCATAATAAATGTCCTTATATCTATACATATCTCTTGAGTTCTGTTTCTTTGAAGAACCCGACTACTACACCATGCTAAGACACGTTACCCATTTCAGCAATCACCTTTTTCTTCTGTCACCTCCCATGCACCACACCACCCTTGCATCACACCATGCCTGCACCATGCTATCTGTGTACCACACCACCCATGTTTGACACTGTTCCTACAACATGCCACCTATGCTCAACTCCATCTCTGTACCACACCAGCCATGCATCACACTATTCCTGTACCACACCACCTGTTACTCCCAGTTACTCTCTCTCCTCCAAGTCCTGGCATCACCTTGGTGACTTTAACATTCAAGTCCTTCACCTATAGTTCTTAATCCCTTGATCACCTCATTTCCAGTGATCTTCATCTCTCTTCCACTCTGTTAACTTGCTTTTATTGCCTCCCAGAACACTGTCATCACCAATTACTGCTATATTCATAAGCTCAAATTTCAATATCACTCTCTCTCTCTCGCAATCTTCCTTCAGTCTCTCACTCAGTAACACCCACTGCACCAATGTTTTGACATCATTGACACTTCCTGGGTCAAGAACCATCCACTTTCTTATCATCTAGCTGCCTGCTCTTCTCTTCTATTTTTTTAATTCAGTTAAGATTCCAGAGAATAATATTTCTATCACACTGGCCAATTTCCACAATTTCATTATTCTCCCATCTCACTTCTTGACAAAATCCCCTCAGAATTAATGCTTCTGCCAACTGTTTTGTGCTTACACCTCAGGTGCTAATCACAGTAGAGAAGAACCACAAAGTTGAACAACTTGGTGCCATTAGAATAGTTGACAATGTTTATTGAGGGTGTAATCCTTGCCAAGCATTATTCAAAGCACATTACATAGATTATCTCATCTTACTTCCCATATCATGCTGGAAAGCTGCCCAGAAACCCTGTCCTCAAATCTCTGAGATACACTCTCATCAGAAAACTTTCTCTCCTGCTGCTCAGAGAATATAGAAGTTATTAATTAAGAACTTGGTAGACATCTTCCTTCACATTTCAGTATAATTTAATAGAAATGATTCCTTCTTTCTAATCCAAACACTCTCTTTGGCTTCTTTAGCCCTACATTTTGCTAATTTTTTCTACCTCTTTGTCACCTTTTCCATTATCTCCCATAGTCCTCTACTCATGTTTTCCTTTAAATTTTGATTGTAATGCTATTGAGGGAAAAAAACCCAGTCTATACTATTATACTCTCACTTTTCAGAATTCCTCTGATGCCAGATGTGTGGTGGGATTTCCCCTCACATCAGGCAAGTGATCAGTTCTGCAGTAGTGGACACCAGATGAGTTCCTAATTCCATTCTAACAATTATCTGACCAGGAGGTAGCATGAGATTCCACAGATTGAGGGCTCAGTCCCACAAGACTGCCCCCACTTCTGATGCTGATCAAAAGCCCCAAAGTTTTTCACCTGTTCTTCTGACCAACCAGTTATAAATCAGGGTCTTCAAGATACCTTCCTGGTGTTGGATTAATTTGCTAGAGTAGCACACAGAACTCAGGGACACTTTTATGCTTACCTATTTGTCACAAAAAATATTTTAAAGGATATAGATGAAAAGATGCATAGGACAAAGCAAGTGAGAAGATGAGGCACTTTCATGCCTTCCCCAGGGACACCACCCTTCAGAAACCTTTCTGTGTTCAGTTGTCCAGAAGCTCTCTGATTCCTGTCCTTTTGGGTTTCTGTGGGAGCTTAGTCACACAGGTGTGACTGAGAACATCATTGGCCATTGATGATCTACTTAACCTTCAGCCTCTTTCCCTTTCTCAAAGGTTTAGGGGTTGGGGCTGGAAGTCCCAAACCTCTCATCATGCTGTGGTCTTTCTGGTGATCAGACCCATCCTGAAGCTATCTAGAGGCTGTGAGTCACAGTCATCATATTAGCATACAAAAAGACATCACTTTAGAGATTCCAAGAGTTTTAGGAACTGTATTTTAGAAAATCCGTATATATTACACAGTATAATAGTGATCTTTAGGACATTCCCTTCTCTTCTGAATTACTCTTTCTGGTGATCTTTTCCAATTGTATAGATTCCGTTTACCATCTCTTAATAAAATTATTCTCCAATATTTCAATAAAATTGGAGACGAAAACACAGAAACAAAAAGAAAGAAAATGATTCTACAATTAGATGCTCAGCCCAGATATTTTTCCAAAGTTCTGACTTACTCAACATTTTCACTTGGATCTAACCGATCCATAACAGAAAACAGAACCATTCTTCTCATATAAACTACTTTACCTCTATCACCATCTGCCAAGCCCTTCAAGTCAGCAATGCAGGCTGCACTTTGATTCTCCCTCACCTTCCCATCTACTCCCATACTGTCAAATCACTTTCTTCTCTAGCTTCGCCTTCTTAAATATCTCTGCAAACTGGTAACCTTCTGTTCATATTATCACAACTATAATCTAGATCATTATCTTCCACCTGCATGACCTCCAAAAACTTTTGATTAATCTACTTGCCTTCATATATGCCTGTTTTAAATTTAAGTTACTCCTTCAATCTCATGCCCACAAGTTTTTTCTCATGCTTATCAATACATATTGATATATGTGGTTAGGTTGACTCACCACCCCTGAACTCCATGGGAATAAGCACCTATCTTGGCCTCCCCCATGGTGCCCTGCCATGAGGTTTTTTCTTAATAACCTTTTGTTGAACAGATGAATTACCACTAAATAAATTGAAGACTTAATCCATCAATGAATAAGTAAATCAATGTTGTTTAGTTCAAACTCTGTGAGACTGACATATTTTGCTCACCTCCCATAACATTAAGCATTTACTTGAAATGATAATCATGATTAAGTTTATTAGATTAGTGTATACATTTCAGTCCCAGGAAATAATTATGAAATATTTAGACACACTTTGGGACATATTGAACTAGAAGGATCTATGATCAAATTTGTTGGCAGACATCCTGCATGTCTCCATCTTCATTTTGTTTCTATAACTTGAGTTTTATCACCTACAAAGAAGGTGAAGACCTGAATACACCGAGACATTTAGTTTAGAGGTCTGGGTTCTGGGAATGGTAGCTAAGCTTTGTCATAGACAAAATACAAGGACATGTCTAGAAGGCAAGGCCAGCAACCGGGGCTGATTACAGCATTCTTTAGACTCTTAAGTCCAGAGGCCTAGACGTGAAGGGATGAGAGTGAAGAGGTATAGCAGAAATGAGAGGATCTTGGAGTAGAAGTTGAAAACTTGAGGTGTAGAGGACACAGGTCTTAGATCTAGAGTTATACCCTAAGATGACTGTACTTCTATCTCCACTCAGGTTTTCATAGTCCTGAAAAAAAGACTGTGATTGGCTGAGCTTGGATGAGGTTTCTTTCCCTAAAATAAAACAACTGTGGCCTGGGGCAGGGTAGATAACCATAATTCACACCCTGCAGGAATTGTGAGCTAGACAATACTTCGCTTTCTATATTCTGCACACCCTAGAAGAATTTCTTTGAATTTTAGTTGAAGCATGCTTAGATAATTCAAACACAATTTCAGTGATGTAAATCTCACATCTATTATTTGGAAAATAATAACTTAAGGGTCCCCTCTCTCTTGATGTATTTAGTCCTCAAAAACACAAGCTCATGGGCCAGATAAAGCAGTAGCAAGTGAATACTAATATTAGAGGCTCAGTCTAGGTCTGAGAACAGTTATGGAAAACAGGATGAAAGCAACGACTGTTCCAGAAGGAGCAGCTGAAAGGAATGGGTTGCTGTCTGCCGTCTAGCACAGAAAAGAGGCTGAGCTGGGAGCCTGGGAATCTGAGCTGCTTCTCACATGTGCATGTCTGCAGCAGTAAAAAATCCAGGGCATTAACAAGTGACATCAAATCAGCCTGTCACCATTTAGCTCTGACATTCCTGAGTGTGAACTCTCCATAAAATGTCACAGTGCAGAGGGGAACAAGAGTGATAGGGGACCCAGTGACCTCCCCAAATCACACACTGCCCATCTCTGGAGGCCACTGGGAGTCATGGGCTTCTTAGCAGAGCACAAACTTAATGCACCTCATGGGATCTACTCCCACATAGCCGTGTAGGAATTGTTTGGAAAAGGAGAGCTTTGTACTGAACGCCCTGCACAGATGTGTTGTGTCAGTGGCAGCACTGCCTGGGGACTTCCCTCACCAGTCTGTACTCTGAAGGGCAGACATTGTCTGGGGCCCTGGAGTCACCCAACCCAGGAATTTGGTCAAAACCACAGACTTCTAATTTGTAATAACTGTCATTGTTCTGCGGTCATGCAACAGAGCCCAAGTGCGCCTGGTACAATTTCCTCAGGATAAAAATTGTAGTGTCCCGAGGAAAGTGAAATGTTGTACAAAAAAAACAACTACTGTTTTGGCTAGCTATGAAAACTTCAGCCAAGGGTCTACAAAGTAGCTGGTAATGTCCAATGCAGCTTTAATTCTCTCACCTAATCTGGTATTTCTCTGTGAGACAGGCCAAGCAGGCAGTCAGTGGTTCACTCACTTACTCAGTAAACATTTAACTAACATCATCTTATTTGCCTCATTGAGGTAGGTGAAATAGAATTGTGACTCTAGGTTCCCTCTCTCACTCACTGGAATTTATGCCCAAATACAAGGTCTAACAATCTTCCAACTCATTTCCTAAGGTGATGCTCAAAATGATAGGTGCATAAAAAAAGGCAGAGACGGCCGGGCTCAGTGGCTCAGCCTGTAATCCCGCGCCTTTGGGAGGCTGAGGTGAGTGGATTGCCTGAACCTGCGGGTTCGAGACCCGCCTGGGCAGCGAGACCTCATCTCTACAATAAATCAAAAAAATCAGCCGGGCGTGGTAGCGCGAGCCTGTAATTCCGGCTACTGGGAAGGCTGAGGCGGAAGGATCACCGGAGCCCAGCAGGTTGAGGCTGTGGTGGCCAGGAGCGGCCACTGCACTCCAGTCTGGGCAACAGAGTGAGACTCCAACTCAAAAAAAAAAGGCAAATTCCACCCACATTATTTTGGCTGCCAAATTCAAATAGAACTGAACTTATTGAAAGACAAATATATTTAAAACCACATTTTTCAAGGTTAGATAAAGGTTTAGCAAAGGGAGGAAGAAGAAGAGAAGAAAAAAGAGGATGGTTAGAGGAAGAGGAAAAGGGGAAAAAGTGGGAAGAGAGAAGGAAGAGAAGCATGCATGCCTGTATGCAATAGATAGCTGAAGAGAACACTGTAGAAGATTTACTTCAAGAAACAAGGGAAAAAATATAACTAATGATGAGAAAGATAAAGGAAAACAAATAAAGAAATGAAAGTGACAGGATGAAAACAACAGACACACATGGGAGAGAAAATGCAAATCTAACAAAATAATTAATATACTTTAAAAAATGATTGAAAAAAATTGTAGACAAAACTCAGATAGGATCTTTCCTACAATGAAAGAAAACATACAGTCCAAAGTCTCAATATGCCCCAGTAAAAAAACAAAACAAAACAAGATTTGTCCAATAAGGAATCACAAATCACAAATGCACTGAAAAGGTAACATCTTATATTCTTTTTTTTTTAGAGACAAGGTCTCCTTTTGTCCAGGCTGGAATGCAGTATGCAATCATAGCTCACCACAGTCTCTAATTCATGGGCTCAAGTAATCCTTCCACCTCAGCCTCCCAAGTAGCTAGGACTATAGGCTCAAGTCACTGCATACAGCTAATTTTTTTATTTTTTGTAGAGACAAAGTCTTGCTATGTTGCTGGTCTTGAACTCCTGCCCTCAAGAAATCCTTCTGCTTTGGCATTCCAAAGTTCTAAGATTACTGGCATTAGCCACTGTGCCTGGCCAAAAATTGGTATTCTAAAAATATAACTATTAGCTAACTATAATCTTCCCAGTATTTACTTTACTAGAACACAATGAAATAATACAAGTTTGAAGGGAAAAGTGTAATTCAAGAACTCTATTGTTTCCCAAACGTCATATGTCTATGGCAATAAAAATACATTCTAAGATAGGTAAATTGTCCAAATGTGGATGATCCATGTAACATCCCACTAATTATTTTTGAAACATAATCCAACAAAAGCATGTTAATTAAAATTAAGTATTAATTAATTGGAAACATAAGAAATGGCTGACAGTGAGCATTTAGTCTATTTAAACTTGAAATAAGATATAATGCAGCTTACATTTTAAGTAACTTAGCTGAGTTTTTCTGAGTTTAAGAACAAAGCTCAGAAGTGTTCACAGTAAGACAAAAGTATCCAGCATCTAACAAGGAAAAATTAACACTATCTAACATTTAATAAAAAATTTGCCACACATGCAAAGAAGCAAGAAAATGCACAATGAGAAAAAAGTCAATTAGCTGAACTGGCTAAGAAGTAAAATAGGTGGTAGATTTAGTAGGGCATAAAAAATGTTGTAACTAATTTTCATATGCTCAATAAGATAGAAGAGGTATTAAACTTATTAATAAAATCTGAAAGATAAAAAATCGACAAAAATTTAACTTCTAGAAATGAAAACTACAATTTGTAAAATTAAAATAAATACATTGTATGGTGCTGACTACAAATTAGACACTGCAAAAGAAAAAAAAATAAGTGAGCTTGAACATATAGTAGAAAAAATTCAAAGTGCAACACAGAAAGAAATGAGTTTTTGAATGAAAACATCATTAGTAAACTGTGAGCGTGCTTCAAGCAAATAATTGCATGTGTAAGTCCCAGAATTAGTTGGTAAGAGATAGAAAAAACATTTGAAGAATAATTGCTGAAAATGTTCCAAATGTGAGGAAAATTATAAACTGACAAGTCTAGAAACTTATATTAGCACTAAAAAGAACATGAAGAAAACTGCACCAAAGCTTATTGCTATCCAATTGCTGAAAACAATATGAAGAGAAAATTCTTAAAGCAGCTAGAGAAAAAGAAACACATTAATACAAACAAGCATAAGGATGAAAACAGATTTCTCACTAAAAAAAAAGCGCAAGCTAGAAGATAGTAGAGCAACATCTTTGAAATATTGGAAGAAAAAAACCTTTCAGCCTAGAATTTTTAACCAGTAAAGATTGTTCTCAAAATTTGTGACAAAATAATAACTTTTTAATATACAGGATCTGAAAGAATTCATTACCAGCAGATTTAAATGCAAGAACTTTTTTTAAAGTTTTTATTTATTTTATTTGTATTTTAAAGATGTGTGGTACAATTCAGGATTAGGTAGATATATGGTCATTATACAGGTAAAGTTTGGGCTTCCCTTTGACCCCCATTTTGCCTGGTTTGAGATCAGGTGCACATAAAGTAAAAAAAAAAAAAGGCATGTCCTGGCATGGTGGGTCAAGCCTGTAATACCAGCACTTTGGGAGTCCAAGGTGAGGGGATTGCCTGAGCCGATGGGTTCAAGACCCGCCTGGGTAACTTGGCAAGACCTCATCTCTGCAATAAATCAACAAAAAATTAGCAGGTTGTAATGGTGCATGCCTGTTGTTCCAGCAACTTGGAAGGCTGACGCAGAAGGATCGCCTGAGCCCAGCAGATAGACGCCAGGGTAGCCATGAGCATTCTACTGCACTCCAACCTGGGTGACGGAGTGAGACTCCAACTCAAAAAAAGAAAAAAAAGTCTTTAAAGAGGAAAGAAAAATTTACAGATAGCAACTCTGATCTACACAAAGAAAAAAAAACACCAGAAATAGTAGCTACATAGGTAAAGCTAAATTGCATTTTTCTATTATTTAAGTCTCTTAAAAAGATAATTAAGTATTTAAAGCAAATAGCAAAATGTTATGGAATTTATAACATGTGTAGAAGTAAAATGTGTAGCAGTAACAACATAAAGCCCAGAAGGATGGGAATGGAAGAATATTGTTGTAAGATTCTTATACTACATGCGAAGTGGTGTAACATCACATAAAAGTGGATTGTGATTAATGGAATATGTATAGACAAACCTAAAGCAATCACACATCAAATGATTGTGACTATGAGCTAACAAAATTAAATGAATTAATGAAACAATCAACCAACCCCAAAGGGAACCAAGAACAGATGAGGCAAGTAAAAAACCAGATAGCAGGATAATAGATTTAAACTGATCATTATCAATAATCACATTAAAAGCAATGGTTTAAATCCTCGATAAAAGGCAGAGGATATACAATGTGAACCCAAAAAAGAAAAAAAAAGACCACATATATGCTGTTTATAAAAATATGCTTAAATAAAAAGATATTAAAAGTTAAGGATTAGAAAAACATATACAATGCTCACGTCAGCCAAAAGAAAGTAGAAATTGTTGTGTAAATATCAGATAAGGTAGATTTTGAGAAAAGAATAATAGCAGTGGTAAAGAGCATAATTTCATGGGGTCAATAAACTAAGAGAATTTCTGTGCAGAATGACAAAGCTTAAAAATACATGAAGCAAAAACTGATAGAATTGTAACAAGAAATGAATAAATTCACAATTAGGATCTAAGCTTTGTAAATCTCTATTTCAACAAATGATAAAATGAGTAGGAAGAAAATCAGTAGGGATATACCTTTATATAAGACTATCAACCACCTTTAATCGAAATTAATAGAACATTCTACCTGAAAAGCACAGAATGTACATTCTTTTCAAGTACAGGTGGAACATTTACCAAGGCATACTCTCAATCATAAAAAAAGTCTCAAAAATGTAAAAGGATACAAGTCCTACAAAGTATAAATCTCTGATCACATAAGACTACTGTAGAAATCACTAGAAAAGTGGTATCTCGAAAAATCCCTAATTATGTGGAAAAATAAACAACATACTTTTTTTTTATGATGTTGTGGGGTACAGTTAAGGGTTAGGTATACAATTACGTAACATTTAGGCACCCTGTTGATATGAGGTGTTTCCCCATTCCCAGACAGATATTTGCCACTGTTAATCGCATCTCCGCCCCCCCGATAGTTTCCCAGTACCATCAGTCATTTTCTTATAGTATTGCACTGGATGTTCAAGGTCCATTATATGAGTGAGAACATGTGATACTTGGATCTTTGTTTCTGTGAGAGGTCACTCAGTATTATAGATTCAAGTTCCATCCAGGTTGCTGCGAAATTCATGATTTTGTTCTTTTTTATGACTGCGTAGTATTCCATCGTGTATATGTACCACATTTTTTAATCCAGTCCTCTTTTGATGGGCAGCATGGTTGTTTCCAGGTTCTTGCTATTGTGAACAACACTGCGATAAACATACGTGTGCAGGTATCTTTTTTATAGAGTGATTTGAGTTCTTCAGGATATAGTCCCAGTAGGGGGATTGCGGGGTCATATGGGAGGTTGGTATTTAGAGCTTTTAGGAATCACCACACTGCTTTCCACAGAGGTTGCACTAGTTTACACTTCCACCAACAGTGTAGAAGTGTTCCCTTTTCGCCATACCCTCTCCAGCAGCTGTTATTTTTTGAGTTGTTGATAATTGCTATTCTGACTGGAGTTAGGTGGTATCTCAGTGTGGTTTTGATTTGCATCTCCCTGATGATTAGTGAGGTTGAACATTTCTTCATGTGTTTGTTGGCTGCTTGAATGTCTTCCTTTGTGAAGTGTCTGTTCATATCTTTTGCCCATTTTATAATGGGGTTGTTTGTTTTTTTCTTTTCAGCACGTTTGAGTTCCTTGTAGATCCAGGATGTTAAGCCTTTGTCAGACCTGGTGTTGGCAAATAATTTTTCCCAGTCTGTAGGCTGTCTCCCTGCTCTCTTGATGGTTTCTTTGGCTTTGCAGAAGCTTGTCAGTTTAATAAGGTCCCACTTGTCTATCTTCTCTCTTATGACCTGTGGGTTTTGGGTTTTGTTCAGGAATTGGATGCCAGTTACGATTTCCATGAGGGTTTTTCCTTCATTTTCTAAGATTCTTATGGTTTGAGGTTTTACATTTAGGTCTCTGATCCATTTGGAGTTAACCTTTGTACATGGGGATAGATGGGGGTCCCGTTTCAATCTTCTGCATGTGGTCAGCCAGTTTTCCCAGCACCATTTACTGAATAGGTTCTCCTCCGCCCAGTGGTAGGTGGTGGAGGGTTTATCGAAGATGAGTTGGTTGAGAAATTGAGGTTTTGCTTCTGGAATCTCAATTCTATTCCATTGATCTATATGCCTGTTCTATACCAATACCAAGCTGTTTTGATGATTGTAGCTTTATAGTAAAGTTTGAAGTCTGGTAACATGATACCACCTGCTTTGTTTTTTTTTTGCTGAGGACTGTTCTGGCTTTTCTTGGATGTTTGTGTTTCCATATGAATTCCTGTGCTGTTTTTTCTAGGTCTGAGAGAATGTTGCTGATAATTTGATGGGTATTGCATTGAATTTGTAGATTGCCTTAGGTAAGATGGACATCTTCACAATGTTGATTCTTCCGATCCATGAGCATGGGATATTTTTCCAATTGTTTGTGTCATCTTTGATTTCTTTGAGCAGTACTTTGTAGTTTTCATTGTAAAGGTCTTTCACGTCTCTGGTTAGGAAGATGTCAAGGTACTTCTTTTTTTTGTGGCTATTGTGAATGAAATGGTGTTTTTCATTTGGGTTTCTGTTTGTTTATTATTGGTGTAGAGAAATGCGATTGTCTTTTGTACATTTATTTTGTGTCGTGAGACTTTGCCAAAGTCCTTTATCAGTGTAAGGAGGTTTTTGACAGATTCTCTTGGGTTTTCAAGGTACACACTCATATCATCTGCAAAGAAAGATAACTTGACTTCCTCTTTTCCTATTTGGATAACCCTGATTGCCTCCTCTCTTCTGATTGCTCGAGTCAGGACTTCCAATACTATGTTGAACAGGGGGGTGAGAGTGGGCATCCTTGTCTAGTTCCAGTTTTCAGGGGAATTGGTTCCAATCTTTGTCCATTTAGGATTATGCTGACTGTGGGTTTCTTGTAGATGGCTTTTACTATTTTGAGGTATGTTCCCCGTATGCCTAGATGTTCAAGGGTTTTTATCAAGAAGGGGTGCTGGATTTTATCAAAAGCTTTTTCTGCATCTAATGATATGATCATGTGGTTCTTGTTTTGACATATGTTGATGTATTTAATTATATTTATGGTTTTATGAATGTTGAACCAGCCTTGCATCCCAGGATTGAAGCCTACTTGGTCATGATGGATGATTTTTGAGATGTATTGCTGAATCCGGTTTGGTAGGATCTTGTTGAGAATTTTAGCATCTATGTTCATCAAAGATATTGGCCTGTAGTTCTCTTTCTTTGTTGATCTTTACCTGGCTTGGGTATCAATGTGATCTTGGCTTTGTTAAATGATTTGGGGAGAGTTCCATCTTTTTCAATCGCCTGGAATACCTTCAGTAGGATTGGTATCAGCTCCTCCTTGAATGTCTTGTAGAATTCTGCTGGAAAGCCACTTGGACCAGGGCTTTTTTTTTTGTGGGAAGTTTTCTTATTACGTAGTCAATTTCCTTGATTGTTATTGGTCAATTTAGGGTCTCAATTTCTTCTTTTTCCAACTTAGGTAGGTTGTGTGATGTCAGAAAGTCCTCCATTTCCTTAAGGTTTTCAAGTTTGTTTCCATACAAGTGTACGTAGTAGTCTCTAATGATCTTTTGTATTTCTTCAGGGTCAGATGTGACTTCATCTTTTGTGTTTCTGATTGTGCTTATTTGGTTTTTTTCTCCTTTTTTCTTGGTCATTCTAGGGGACCATCGACCTTGTTTATTCTTTCAAAAAACCAGCTTTTTGTTTCATTGATTTTTTGTATTATCTTTTTGTCTTCTATGTCCTGGATTTGTGCTTTTATTTTGGTGATCTGGATTCTTCTGCTGAAATTAGGGTTTTAGTGGTCTTGTTTTTCCAGCTTCTTTAGGTGGCTTGTTAGGCTGTTAATTTGTGTTCCTTCCATTTTCTTCACGTGTGTTTGTAGGAATATAAATTCCCCTCTTACTACAGCTTTTAAGGTGTCCCAGAGATTTTGGAAAGATGTTTCTTCATTTTCATTTGTTTCCAGGTATCTTTTGACCTCTGTTTTGATTTCATCATTGACCCAGGAGTTGTTTAGCATCATGGTGTTTAGTGTCCATGTCTTTGTGGGTTTGGGGTGGTCCTTGTTGTTGTCAATGTTTATTTTTATTCCACTGTGGTCCAAGAAGGTGCATGGTAGAATTTCGGTCCTTTTAAATTTGCTTATGCTTGATTTGTGTCCAATTATGTGGTCGATCTTAGAATATGTTCCATGCTGTGATGAGTAAAATGTGTATTCTGTGGATGGAGTGTTCTGTAGGTATCAATTAAGTCCATTTGGTCCAGAGTCTCATTGAGATTCCGGATCTCCTTGCTGATTTTTTGTCCTGATGATCTGTCTAGAGTTGTGAGTGGGGTATTAAAGTCCCCAGTTATGATGGTGTTAGCGTCAATGTCTTTCTTTAATTTTCCTAGAAGTTGCTTGAAAGTTGGCGCACCTATGATGAGTGCTTATTTAGAATAGATATTTCTTGTTGATGGAGTGAACCTTTTATCATTATGTAGTGGCCTTCTGTATCTTTTTTAAGTTTTAATAGCTTAAATGGAATTTTGTCTGAAATTAGGATTGCGACTTCTCCTTTCTTTTGTCTTCCATTTGCCTGAAAACTTGTTTCCCGTCCTCTTACTTTGAGTCTGTGTATGTCCTTTCTAGTGAGATGGGTCTCTTGAAGGCAGTATATTGTTGCCTGGTGATATTTTATCCATTTTGTCATTCTGTGTATTTTCGGTGGTGCATTTAGTCCATTCACATTCAGACTAATTATTGAAATGTGAGTGCTCATCCCTATCATAGAGTTCTTATTGAGTTGTTGTTCTTCAACTTGGTTTTTTCTTTTTTTTTTTTTTTTTTTCTTTCTTTTGGTTTTGGGGTTGGTTCATATATATTTTATTCTTTTCCCTGTACTCTTGTGAAGAACGTTGTTCTTTTTTCCTTTTCTTCTGTGTTTAGTACTTTCTTAAGTGTTTCATGTAGAGATGGTTTGGTGGCAGCATAAGTTCTTAGGGATTGGATATCTGGGAAAGATTCTAATTCTCCCTCACTGATGAAGCTTAGCTTGGCCAGGTAGGTTATTCTTGATTGAAATTGTTTATCTTTTAGGTCTTTGAAGATAAGGCTCCAAGCTCTCCTAGACTGCAGGACTTCTGTAGATAAATCTGCTGCTATTCTGATTGGTCTTCCATGGTAGGTGATCTGGCCTTTTTCTCTTGCTGCCTTTAGGATTTTTTCTTTTATGCCTACTTTGTTTAGCCAAATTATTATGTGTCTAGGAGTTGGTCTTCTCATTTGTTGTCTTGCAGGGGTTCTCTGAATCTCTTGTGTTTGAATTTTTGCATCACTGGTTAGATAAGGGAAGTTTTCTTGAATGATCTCATGGAAAGTTTGTTCCAATGTGATCTCTGTCTCCCTTTCTGCCTCAGGGAGTCTGATTACTCTTAGGTTAGGCCTCTTGAGGTAATTGCTCATCTCTTGAAGGTTTTGTTCTGTCTTTTTGAGCTTATTTTCTGTGTTTTTAAGAGTTTGGGCTATTTCTATATTTTGGTCCTCAAGCTCTGAGATTCTTTCTTCTGCTTGGGTAATTCTGCTTTCCATGCTTATCAGTTTGTTATTTATTTCATTCAGAGTATTCTTTATTACTGTTATCTCAGATATCAGCTCTTTCCTAGTTTCTTCTTGTGTCTCCTCAATTCTTTTTAATCTCTCCATTATTGTCTTGATATCTACGTTTGTAGTTTGAGACCCTTCGTTCTCTCTTGTTTGGATTCCGAAGTCAGTTTTCTCAGTGTCTGCCCTCCCAGGGGTCTGGGAGAGATGCATACATTTCTTTTGGTTTTTCTTCATTTGTGTAGATTTTTCTCTCTCTCCCCTTTTCCCTCTCCTTCTTCAATTCTGTTTTTGAGGGAAGGTGGGGTTGCTTTTATTTCTCTTCTGCAATGTCCTGATCTTCCTTATGAGAGTCTTCTGGCTTTGTTCACTTTCCAGGTTGGAGCTTAGGCTGCAATCTGTACTTTTTGCAGTTTTGAGGTTTAATTGAGGGGGAAGCTGTAGTTCAGAATACTGATTCTAGCAACCATGAACAGGTGTATGAGCACACTGGAACCTATTTCCCTCTGCCTTACAATCTGTCTATTCAGCAGTATGTAGCCTTGGTCCCTAGATTTTAAAAGGGGGTGTATAAAAGAGAAAAATAATGGAGGAAGGGGGGTCAATAGGGAGTTAGAAAGAGAGAAGAGTGAGAGGAAAAACAGGTATACATACCAACTATCAGGTGAGAAAGAGACACAAGGCCAGGAAGAAGTGAAGAAAGACACGTAAAAAAGATTCCCTAAAGAGTACTGATAGCTACACAGAGACAGGCCAATAAAGTCGAGAAACAGTGTAACTCAGAAGGTAAACAACAAACGTGATCAAAACCAACAGTTACAATGATAAAATCATAAGTCAAAATAAGCAATCAGGCTAAAGTCACTTCTGTGATCTCCGATTCCGGCCTCTCCCTTTTTTTTTTTCATTGCAGCGTAGGGGTGGGGCTTTGTCTCCTGTTTTGCACCGTTGTCTTAGGAACTGAGGTAAAGTTTGTTGATAGGTGGGTGGGGCAATGGAAGTCTCTGCCTGGAGAATAGCAAGGTAGTTTAAGCAGATCTGTTTTTCTCCACTTGTCTGGGTCCCCTGGCTTGGGGTCTCGCACTGAGTGCCTCAACCAGGGTGGGCCCGGAGTTCCAGAGCTCCAAAGCTCCAAAGGGCAGGCAGTGGGTGGCGAGAGTGGCCCTGGACCCCCACAGGGTACTTCAGCCAGGAATGGGACCAGTGTCTCTGAGGGGTGGGCACCCAGAGCCTCCCTGAATGACTAGTGGCTTGGTGCCTGGTGCCAAGCTGGAGACAATGCAACCAGGGAGGGAGCTGGAGGGGGCTGGGACCCAAGACTCCCACGCACGCAGTGGAACAGCAGCAGCAGGGGGCAGCACTATCTGGCCTTAGGAACTGAGGTAACAACAACAGACTCTTAAATAACTCATGAATCAAAGGAATCAAAACAGAAATTCAAAAATATTTTGAAGTAATTAAAATGAAAATACAGGAGAAGTGGCAAGATGGCGATGGGGCAACCCGGTCTCTGAAGCCCTCTGCAAAGGACATCTGCAGTGGGTCTCTGACTCTTGTCCCGGGGGGCTGGGGACCCCAACATCGCAGCCTGCTCTTCATACAGAGCTCGGCCATTGCCACCGCTGGGACATCGCAATGAACTGGACATTCACTGCAGCGCGAACAGTGCCGCCGCCACCGCAGCCCCTCCCCCCGCAGCCACTGCCACTGCCGCCACTGCCGCAGATTCTGTGACAGCTCTAGCACATCACACCACCTGGGCCTGAGGCAATCCACATCAAACCCCTTCAGGGAAGATCTGCTGGGATCGCTGCCACCTCTCCTGCGACCAAGACTGTCCTGCCTGCCCAGCGTAAGACTCCAATTGCCTGCTCTGAGGCAGGCAGCCATCTTGTTCCTGTCCAGCCCGACCCCCTCTGGGGCGAGCAGCTGAGATAGCACCACCTGCTGGCGATTCAAGGTAACAACACCAAAGCGGGAGAAGCAAGCTTGATAAATACATAGACTAGAGTGCTGAACGGAGAGTAATCTGAACTGTCCTTCACAGCAGATAAGGGGCAACTGACCCTAACTGCAAACTAATTTACCAGCTTGAAAAGAAAACTAGAAATCAGACCTGAAAGGACATTAGATTTAAACAAAATGTCTCAGCATGTGCTTCATTGGTTCTATTAGTTTAATGACTTAATTCTATTCCTACTGTATTGTTCCCTTTTTTCTTTTTTCCTTTTCCATTTCTTCTCTTTTCTTCTCTCTGTAAGCCATATCTTTGTATGGAGGAACAGCACACTAACAAGGTGGTTGCTTAGCTTGTATGTTAGCATCACTATATGTTTTATTTTTATTTTTTTATGAGAGTTGGTTGGTCTGTAGCTGTGGTCTATTGTTTTTAATCTGTTTTCCCCCTTACTCCTCTATCTCTCCACTCCCCTCTTCAATCCACTATCTGCTCAATTCTCTCCCCTCTGCTAACCACATTTTATTTCAGGGAGTAAACATACAGCCCCACTGCACGGACAGATTCCAGGGCAGTGGGAAGTGGGTTCCACATTATCCACACACCTGTCAGCGAATACCAGGGCCTGCAGACAGATTTTGAATCACAGCTCTCCCCTTAAGTAAATCTCAAAACTGCAAAAAGGACCACCTCCAACCTACAGTGCAACTTCAGAATTGAACAAAGTAAGAGGACATACATAAAGAATAGGAGATTGAACAATCCCTTTACCCCTGAATAACAGAATTAAAGAAGACGGTGACGTGGAGGGAAGGAAAAAGTAGGGGGGGAACCACACAAATGAAGAAAAACCAAAAGAAGAATATAGGTCTTACACAGACCCCTGGGAAATCAGACACTGAGAAAACAGATTCTGGAACACAAACAATGAAGAGCTCCCAGAATAACTGGTTACATGCAACAAACCCAGACATCAAGACATTAATGGAGAGAATTTAAAAAATTGAGGAGAGACAAGAGGAAAATAGGAAGGAGCTGATGTCAGAAATAACAGCAGTAAAAAATACTGTGATGGAAATGAACAACAGACTAATAAGCATGGAAAGCAGAATCAGCCAAGCAGAAGAAAGAATCTCAGAGCTCGAAGTCCAAAACACAGAACTACCCAAACTGTCAAAAGCATAGAAAAGAAGCTCAAAAAGACAGAACAAAACCTGCAAGAGAGGAATGATCACTTCAAGAGACCAAACCTAAGAGTAATTGGGCTTCCTGAGGCAGAGAGAGAAACAGAAGCCACACTGGAACAAACATTTCATGAAATCATTCAAGAAAACTTCCCTCATCTCATTAAGGATGAAAAAATTCAAGCACAAGAGATTCAGAGAACCCCTGCAAGACAACAAATGAGAAGACCAACTCCCAGACACATAATAATTCACCTAAACACAGTAGCTATAAAAGGAAAAATCCTAAAGGCAGCAAGAGAAAAAGGCCAGACTACCTACCAGGGAAAACCAATTAGAATAGCAGCAGATTTATTCATAGAAACCCCTCAGGCCAGTAGAACCTGGAGCCCTACCTCAAAGTTCTAAAAGAAAACAATTTCAACCAAGAATAACCTACCCAGCCAAACTAAGCTTCATTAGTGAGGAGAATTGAAATCTTTTCCAGATATCCAATCACTAAGAACCTACGCTGCCACCAGACCACCTCTACAAGAAACACTTAAGAAAGTACTGAACACAGAAGAAAAAGAAAAAAGAACAACAGCATTCTTCACAACAGTACAGGCAAAAGATTAAAAACACACATGAGCCAACTCCAAAACCCAAAGAAAGGCAACAAACAAACAGGAACAACTCTGTAAGAACCTTATGACAGGGATCAACTCTTGCATTTCAATTATAAGCCTAAATGTGAACGGACTAAATGCATCACTGAAAAGACATAGTATGGCAAAATGGATAAAATATCATCAGGCAACAATCTATTGCCTTCAAGAGACTCACCTCACTAGAAAGGACACCCACAGACTCAAAGTAAGAGGATGGGAAACAAACTTTCAGGTGAACGGAATACAAAAGAAAGGAGGAGTAGCGATCTTAATTTCAGACAAAATACCCTTCAAACTATTAAAAATCAAAAAAGATACAGAAGGCCATGACATAATGATAAAAGGCTCAATCCATCAACAAGAAATATCTATCCTAAACATATATGCACCCAACATAGGTGCACCAACTTTCATAAAGCAACTTCTGGGAAAACTAAAGGAAGATATAGACTCTAACACTATCACAACTGGGGACTTTAATACCCCACTCACAACCCTAGACAGATCATCAGGACAAAAAATCAGCAAGGAGATCCAGAGCCTCAATGTGACTTTGGACCAAGTGGACTTAATTGATACCTACAGAACACTCCATCCAAAGACCACAGAATACACATTCTACTCATCACCACATGGAACATATTCTAAGATCTACCACATACATGACCATAAATCAAGCATAAGCAAATTTAAAAGGACGGAAATTCTACCAAACCCTTCTCGGACCACAGTGGAATAAAAATAAACACTGACATCAACAAAGTCCCCCCAAAACCCACAAAGACATGAAAACTAAACAGCATGATGCTAAACAACTCCTGGATCAACGACGAAATCAAAACAGGGATCAAAAGATACCTGGAAACAAATGAAAATGAAGAAACATCTTACCAAAATCTCTTGGATGCCCTGAAAGCTGTAGTAAGAGGGGAATTTATATCCATACAAACACACATGAAGAAAATGGAAGGAACAGAAATTCACAACCTAACAAGCCACCTAAAAAAGCTGGAAAAGCACGACCACAAAAACCCTAATTTCAGCAGAAGAATCCAGATCACCAAAATAAAAACCCAAATCCAGGACATAGAAGAAAAAAGATAATACAAAAAAAAAATCAATGAAACAAAAAGCTGTTTCTTCGAAAGAATAAACAAGATCAATGGTCCCCTAGCTAGACTGACCAAGAAAAAACAAGAAAAAAACCAAATAAGCACAATCAGAAACACAGAAGATGAAGTCACATCTGACCCCGAAGAAATACAAAAGATCATTAGAGACTATTACGTACACTTGTATGGAAACAAACTTGAAAACCTTAAGGAAATGGAGGACTTTCTGACATCACACAACCTACCTAGGTTGGAGCAAGAAGAAATTGAGACCCTAAATTGACCAATAACAATCAAGGAAATCGACTACATAATAAGAAAACTTCCTACAAAAAAAAAAAAAAAAAAAACCCTGGTCCAGCTGACTTTCCAGCAGAATTCTACAATACATTCAAGGAGGAGCTGATACCAATCCTACTGAAGGTATTCCAGGCGATTGAAAAAGATGGAACTCTCCCCAAATCATTTAACGAAGCCAACATCACATTGATACCCAAGCCAGGTAAAGATCCAACAAAGAAAGAGAACTACAGGCCAATATCTTTGATGAACATAGATGCTAAAATTCTCAACAAGATCCTAGCAAACCGGATTCAGCAATACATCTCAAAAATCATCCACCATGACCAAGTAGGCTTCATTCCTGGGATGCAAGGCTGGTTCAACATTCATAAAACCATAAATGTAATTAAATATATCAACAGATGTCAAAACGAAAACCACATGATCATATCACTAGATGCAGAAAAAGCTTTTGATAAAATCCAGCACCCCTTCTTGATAAAAACCCTTGAACATCTAGGCATACAGGGAACATACCTCAAAATAGTAAAAGCCATCTACAAGAAACCCACAGCCAGCATAATCCTAAATGGACAAAGATTGGAACCAATTCCCCTGAAAACTGGAACTAGACAACGATGCCCACTCTCACCCCTCCTGTTCAACATAGTATTGGAAGTCCTGGCTAGAGCAATCAGAGAAGAGGAGGCAATCAGAGGTATTCAGATAGGAAAAGAGGAAGTCAAGTTATCTCTCTATGCAGATGATATGATTGTGTACCCTGAAAACCCACGAGAATCTGTCAAAAGCCTCCTTACATTGATAAAGCCCTTTGGCAAAGTCTCAGGATACAAAATAAATGTACAAAAGACAATCGCATTTCTCTCCACCAATAATAAACAAACAAAAACC
The DNA here is from genome assembly GCA_027257055.1 of Cephalopachus bancanus. Taxonomy (NCBI): domain Eukaryota; kingdom Metazoa; phylum Chordata; class Mammalia; order Primates; family Tarsiidae; genus Cephalopachus; species Cephalopachus bancanus. The sequence continues at coordinate 7,807,087 of JAPVLO010000113.1, forward strand.
CCAAAAAACCCACAATTCCATTCACAATAGCCACAAAAAAAATGAAATACCTTGGCATCTTCTGAACCAGAGACGTGAAAGACCTTTACAATGAAAATTACAAAGCACTGCTCAAAAAATCAAAGCTGACACGAACAAGTGGAAAAATATCCCATGCTCATGGATCGGAAGAATCAACATTGTGAAGATGTCCATCTTACCTAAGGCAATCTATAAATTCAATGCAATACCCATTAAATTACCAACAACATTCTTCTCAGACCTAGAAAAAACAACACAGGAATTCATATGGAAACACAGACATCCAAGCATAGCCAGAACAATCCTCAGCAAAAAAAACAAAACAGGTGGTATCACGTTACTAGACTTCAAGCTTTACTATGAAGCTACAATCATCAAAACAGCTTGGTATTGGTATAGAACAGGCATATAGATCAATGGAACAGAATTAAGATTCCAGAAGCAAAACCTCAATTTCTCAACCAACTCATCTTCAACAAAGCCCCCACCACCTACCACTGGGGAGAGGAGAACCTATTCAGTAAATGGTGCTGGGAAAACTGGCTGACCACATGCAGAAGATTGAAACGGGACCCCTATCTATCCCCATGCACAAAGGTTAACTCCAAATGGATCAGAGACCTAAATGTAAAACCTCAAACCATAAGAATCTTAGAAAATGAAGGAAATACCCTCATGGAAATCGGAACTGCCATCCAATTCCTGTACAAAACCTGAAACCCACAGGACTTAAAAGAGAAGATAGACAAATGGGACCTTATTAAACTGACAAGTTTCTGCAAAGCCAAAGAAGCATCAAGAGAGCAGGTAGACAGCCTACAGACTGGGAAAAAGTATTTGCCAACTCTAGGTCTGACAAAGGCTTAACATCCTGGATCTACAAGGAACTCAAATGTGCTGAAAAGAATAAAAACAAACAACCCCATTATAAAATGGGCAAAAGATATGAACAGACACTTCACAAAGGAAGACATCTGAGCAGCCAACAAACACATGAAGAAATGTTCAACCTCACTAATCATCAGGGAGATGCAAATCAAAACCACACTGAGATACCACCTAACTCCAGTCAGAATAGCAATTATCAACAACTCAAAAAATAACAGCTGCTGGAGAGAGTGTGGTGAAAAGGGAACACTTCTACACTGTTGGTGGAAGTGTAAACTAGTGCAACCTCTGTGGAAAGCAGTGTGGCGATTCCTAAAAGCTCTAAATACTAACCTCCCATATGACCCCACAATCCCCCTCCTGGGACTATATCCTGAAGAACTCAAATCACTCTATAAAAAAGATACCTGCACATGTATGTTTATCGCAGCATTGTTCACAATAGCATGAACCTGGAAACAACCATGCTGCCCATCAAAAGAGGACTGGATTAAAAAATGTGGTAATATACACGATGGAATTCTACACAGCCATAAAAAAGAACAAAATCATGAATTTCACAGCAACCTGGATGGAACTAGAGTCTATAATACTGAGTGACCTCTCACAGAAACAAAGATCCAAGTATCACATGTTCTCACTCATATAATGGACCTTGAACATCCAATGTAATACTATAAGAAAATGACTGACAGTACTGGGAAACTATGGCGGGAGGTTGGGATTAACAGTAGCAAATATCTGTCTGGGGATGGGAAAACACCTCTTATCAACAGGGTGCCTGAATGAAATGTAATTGTACACCTAACCCTTAACTGTACCCCACAAAACCATAATAAAAAATATTGATTAAAAAAATAATAATAAAATAAAATAAAATGAAAATACAACTTATTAAAATTTGTGAAGTGCAAATTGTGGGAATTTTTTAGCACTAAATGTTTGTATTAGAAAAGAAGAGACTGGGCTTGCTGGTTCAGCCTGTAACCCCAGCACTTTGGGAGGCCGAGGCGATTGGATTGCCTGAGCCCACGGGTTCGAGATCCGCCTGGGCAACTTGGCAAGACCTTCTCTCTACAATAAATCAAAACCTTGCTCGGCATGGTAGCACGTGCCTATAGTTCCCGCTACTTGGAAGGCTGAGGCAGAAGCATTGCTGGAGCCCAACAGGTCGAGGCTGCAGTGGCCAGGAGTGTGCCACTGCACTCCAACCTGGGTGACAGAGTGAGACTCCCTCAAAAAAAAAGAAAAGAAGAAAAGTTTCAAATCAATGATGTCAGCTTCCACTTCAAGAAACTAGAAAAAAAGCCAGGCTCAGTGGCTCAGCCTGTAATCCCGCACCTTTGGGAGGCTGAGGTGAGTGGATTGCCTGAGCCCGCGGGTTCGAGACCCGCCTGGGCAGTGAGACCTCATCTCTACAATAAATCAAAAAATCAGCCAGATGTGGTAGCGCATGCCTGTAATTCCGGCTACTCGGAAGGCTGAGGTGGAAGGATCGCCAAAGCCCAGCAGGCCGAGGCTGCAGTGGCCAAGAGCAGCCACTGCACTCCAGTCTGGGCGACAGAGTGAGACTCCAACTCAAAAAAAAAAAAAAGAAACTAGAAAAAATATTTTAAAACACATGTACATGATAAATATATACATTTTTATACATTTTTAAAAATTAATTAATTATAAAAAGAGGGTATTAAAAATTTATACTACACTAAAAAAAGAAGACAAGGAAATGAAACTCAAAATAAGTAGAAAAAAGGGAATAATGAAGATCATGGTAGAAATATTTTTAAAAAGAAAAACTGTAGAGAAAATTAATAAAGCCCAAATCAGGATCTTTGAGAAAAATGACCAAAATTAATAACCTCTCCCCCCCATTTAGACTGACCAGGGAAAAAAGAGAAGACACAGATTAGCAATATCTGGAATGACAGTGGTCACATCATCACATATTGCACGAACCCCAGAAGGTGAAGATAGGAAATAATGTGTGAATGCCTAAAAGTGAAGATAGATAATAATATATGTACCCCAGAGAGTGAGGATGGAAAATAATGCATGTACCCTCAGAAAATTATGGTGCACATCTCCATTTGTTGAACCAGGAAGTGTCTCCTAACACAGCATTGAGCTTAGTGAATAGATCAAAGCACAGCTGTTGTATTGCGATCCCAATTATGTAAAAGTATTGACATATGTGTCAACAGACATAGAAAAATACCTGAACAAATGCTGATCTGAGTATAAAAAATGGCCATCTTAGTCTATTGGGAATCTGAGAATTTTTGACAGTGAACTTGTTCATTTTACAATAAAACAATAAAGTATTTTTGAATTATTTATTTTCAGATTAGAAATAAATGCTATGAATGTGTGGGCAATGAATTGCATATATTGTAGTTTTACAACTTTTCTGGAATATAATCTGACAGAAGCTATTCCAATGTAAGATAAGTATATGCACTGACCAGGGATCTATCTTATATAAATAATGATATTAACATATGAGGACTGCTGCATAAAGTTGTGCGATTATGGACTCTAGGATGCATCATTCTCCTATTAGTCCTCATGGACTTGTATGTATTTTTTGAGTTTTCTGGCAGTAAAATGTCTTGGGAGATGCTTTTTCTAATTGCACAAAGTCACCATTTGGGTTAACAGTGATGCTTGAAGGATACAGGGATTTTATTACAAGATTATTTGTATAGACCAGAAGACAGAGGAGGAGAGGATAGAGGAGGAAGGAAATGAATAGAAAGAGGAGAAAAAGAAGAAAAGGAAGAAGGAGAAAGCAAGAGGCTTTGGAGACAATTATATTATACATGTATTATGGAATAGTATAAAATAGTTTTAAAAGAAAAAGCAAGATCTATTTGAATTGACCTCAAGAGATGTCTAGGATTTATTTTTGTATCACAGGCAACTTGCAGAATGAACAAAATATAAGTCCTTACTTATGCTTTGATGGGGTTTTTTTTTTGAGAAAATAAAACATCCGATACATTTGATCATATAACTTTCATAACCACTAAGAAGAATACGAAGGAATGCAGTCAACAGTTATCTCTGTGATGTGAGTTTGAGGGTACGGTCATTATTTTTTTCCTTGTTTTTTTAATTATATGTACAACATGATGCTTTGATATACACATTTATAGAGAGGTGATTACCATAATCAAGTAAATTAAAATTCCACCTTCTCACAATTATCTTTCATTTGCGTGTGTGTGTGTTAAGAATACCTAAAATCTACTCTAGTGAGTTGTCAGCATGCAATACAATATTATTAGCCATAGTCGACTTCCTGTACATTAGATCTGTAGACTTACTTATCCTACATAACTGCAAGTTTTTACCCTTGAACCAACATCTCCCAATTTCTCCCATTCCTGGTAATGATCTTTCTACTTTCTGTTTCTATGGTTTTGCTGTTGTTGTTGTTGTTTTGTTTTGTTTTTGTGGATTCCATATCTGATATCATGCGGTATTTTTCTTTCCCTGGCTTACTTTACTAAGCATAATGTCCTCCATGTTGTCACTAATGGAGATCTTCCCTTTCTTTTCAAGGCTATTCCATTGTAGCACACTTTCTTTATTTGTCGATTGATGGACACTTAGCTTGTTTCTATATCTCAACTATTGTAAATAATGCTGCCATAAATGTAGGAATGTAGATATATTCAGAAGGAGTTATTTTATTTCTTTGGGTATATACCCAGAAGAAAGATTGTGGGTCATATGGTAGTTCTATTTTTAATTTATTTAGGAACCTCCACACTGTTTTCCATAATTTCTGCACCAATCTACATTCTCAACAACAGTGTACAAGGGCTCTCTTTTTTCTACACCTTCATCAATACTTGTTATCTCTTGTTGTTTTGATAATGGCCACCTTAAGAGGTGTGAGGCAATATTTTACTGTGACTTTTATTTGCACTTTTCTAATTAGTAATTGAGCATCTTTTCATATACCTGTTGGCCATTTTTATGTCTTCATTGGAAAAATATCTGTTCGGGTCATTTGTCCATTTTTAAATTAGGTTATTTAGATTTTGTTATTGAGCTGTCTGAGTTCCTTACATATTTTGAATATTAACTTTTTATTACATATATGATCAATAAATATTTTCTTCCACTCCATTGGCTGCCTTTTCATGCTGTTGATTGTTTCCTTTGATATTTAGTTTGATATAGTCTTACTTTTTGTTTTCACTTTTGTTGTCTGTGCTTTTGGAGTCATATCCAAAAAAAGATTGGCAAAGCCAATGTCAAAGAGTTTTTTCCCTTTGTTTTCATCTAGGAATTTATGGTTCCAGGCCTTAAGCTTAGGCCTTTAATATATTTTGAGTTGATTTTTATGAATGGTATAAGATAAAGTTCCAGCTTCTTTCTTTTGCATGTGGATATCAAATTTCCCAACACCAATTATTGAAGAGAGACTATCCTTTCCTCCTTTTGTGTTATAGGTGGCCTTGTCAAAGATTAGTTGACCATATATGAGTGAGTTTATTTCTGGGCTCCCTATATTCTGTCCCAATGGCATATATGCCTGTCTTTCTGTCAGTATTGTATTGTTTTTATTAATATTGATTGATATTATTTTGCAATATAACTGAAGTCCAGAAGTGTAATGCCCCAACTTTGTTTCTCCTTCTCAAGATCGTTTTGACTATTCAGGGTCTTTTGTCACTTTATCCAAATTTAAGAATTGTCTTTTCTATTTCTGTGAAAAATGCCACTGGAATTTTGATAGGGATTGTGTTGAATCTACATAGTGCTTTGCTTAGTATGGACATTAGTTAGGTGGGCACTATTAACTTTTTATTTATGCTCTTCTGTACTGTGTAAGTTTATACTTCAAACATGTATTACTCTTTATCATCTAAAAAAATAAAATTTGAAAGCAAACTATAACTATGTGAGGCAACAGTATTTGAAGTTTTCTTTAGAACACTATCCTTGTTACTCTTTTGTTTTTCCCATATTCAGTGAAGTTTACAGTTATTCCTTTATCTATCCATCCATCCAACTGATTCTCAGTCCATCTTCCCAGTCATTGAACAAGTTTTTAGTGTCTAAGTCCATCCTTTCTGCCAGGAGGTGGGGACTCGGAGCCTTCTGAGGAGTAGCTGGAGGTAAACAGCATCAAAGAGATGAGCCATCAATACTGCAACAACACTACAGTATTGGGGCTCATTAGTGTACAGCAGGGCCCTGCACTACCCTTTCTGCTAACTGGCATGCCATTGGAAAACTGATTTCAGATTTCAGGTAAACAGGGTAAATCTTACGTAGACTTGTCTTTTTGGAAGAGTAAGGGCGTATTTCTCAGTGAGAACTCCAGGGACCAGCTGTGTTAGAATTGACTGTGAGGGTGGTTAAAAATCCTCTTTGACACGGCCAACTGTCTCAATCTCTCAGATAATTCTTTCTTCTAAGGCACCCACATAGATTATCTTTTAACACTACCAAAGTTTTCTATAGACTCTGCAAAACCTCAAGTGGGGGAGCCAGATATGATAAAGCACTGAATGAAATCTTCTAAAATTCCCTCTTGCATCTCTGTCCCTGTGGCAGAAGGAACCAGCACATGAGAATTAAGAACGCTAGAAAGTTGTTGCCCTAAGGATGAGGCATCAAACCTGCTGTTTGCAGGTTGGGAGCCATCTGTCATCACATGGGGCAGAGTGGCTGAGATTGAAGATTCAGCAAGGAGAAAGGAAGGAAGGTATGCAGGGTAGAGACAGCCCATGCTTCCCTCTTCTGGGAAGAGCACAAGAAGAGGACCAAAACCACTGCCTTTGTGTGGTGCAAAGGTGTTCAGAAAGGTGAATGCAAGGAGGTGGATCATGGAGAACACAGCACAGCCATTTGCAAAGTGGGTGCTGTTGTCATGGACTCACCAGAGAGAGCTTCAATGTGCTGCTCGAAGAAGCAGGCACTATTTTCCTAACACCTGCACAACCCAGTCCTGAATTTCAGGAGGTAAAAAACATCTCTAAATACTCGAATTTTTGCTCTGGAAACCAGAATATCAAGAGAAATGGGAGTGTTTGTGTAGAAGTAGAGAAGTAAGATAGTGCTTTCAAGACAAGGAAAATGCCCCAGGCAGGCAAGAGTGGGTGAGCCCTGGGGACCTGTTCCTACCCCACACTGAGATCAGGGAGCAGCTAAGACTTTGGGGAGTGGGAAGCCAGTAATTCACACAGAAACTGGTATGAGTGACATTTCTGTGGGCCCCCAAGCTCCAGATCTCTAAAGATGATGGTGAAATCACAAAGTAAAGAAGATGCAACAGTGATAGTGATGCCAACCACATGGGCTGAAAAGCAGCTTTTGCCCATTTCTAGGGGCCCATGGGCACCACGATCCTTGTGTGACCTAATTGAAGGGGAAGGAAGCCCAAGAACAGCCTGTATCATGTTTCTTGTTAACCCTGGGGAGCAGATGCTCAGAGTCAAGTATAATTTGATTTAGAAAAATAGAGAAATGTGATGCTTCTTGCACCTGAGTGTGGAGGAGTAATTCATAACTTACACCATCCACTTATTAATTTCTCTGTCCATGTGTAAAAGATTTTATATCACCTTAACTTGGCTGCTGAAAGCAACATTCTCCTTATCGTTCAACATCCAGCATATTCAAGGCACTTTTGCAAGAGCTAAAGTTTATATAAATATTATGTCTTAAGGTCTTATCAAAAATCAGTTTTCCAGTATTTATGTTTTAGATTTCTTGCCACCTTGTGCGGGTGGGGCAGGGAGGGTAGAGTGAGTTATTGACCAGAAAATTTTTTAAGTGGCTCCCAGGAGAGTGAGGAGTTGAAAAGTAAAGAAAGAAAACCTTGAATGTGTTTGCAGCAGACTGAAGCAATTTAAGAAAGTAGGGTGAGAGGGCGTGCCAAAGATATAGGCATGGAAATTATTTTCTTTTTTTAAAGTAGATAGATGAAAATAAGAAAATTGTAATCCTAAGAGGTAACTCATGCAAGTGGAAAGGTCTTTTAGCATTCTCACTAGTATACATTTAAAATATTTTTCTAGCAAATATAGTTATAAACGCATATTAGTGTGAATTTCAAAAGGAAACAAAGAAAAATGAAATGTAATAAAATAAAACTTAATCTTTTTCTATCTATTTTCAGCTCCTTCAGTTATCTTCCCCAGAGAAGAATGTTTGCTGGTTTCTTCTCTGTCTTTGCAGAAACATGCTAAGTATATAAGTACATAATTTAATGCAAATGATACCTTACTGCACACATTGTTCTGCATCCTGCTTTTAGAATCTTTTTGTTCTTACAATGAACTGTAATTTATTGAACCAGGTCTGTCTTGATGGACATTAGAATATTTTCAACAGTCCAATATTATAAGCCTTGCTGAAATAAATATCAACAATGTATTTCCAAGACTCTTTAGATCATTGAAGTCAGGGTTTGCCTAAGATATAGAAAATATTTTTAAGAAACAATTTTCTGGATTTAGTTGGTTCATGGAAGAAAAACTGAGAGGAGTGTTCTGTATTCCGTTGACAGCAAAATTCGGCCTCTCCATGGCTTAGACTCTTTGCTCAGCATTCATTTCTCCAGGACTTTTGTGGGAGTGAGTCCAATGGAGAACGTCTTCATTAGTTAGTGGAGGAAAGATACTTTATTCTTAGTGGAATCTCTTTTCTTTTCACAAATGGTCTAGAAAAAAATACAGTAAAATTGAAGAAGTGGAAAACATGTCAAGTGAGGCTAAATCCAGAATAGCTTCAGAACCTGAGCCTGGACCACCAAAGTGGCTAGAAATCTGAGTGAGTGTCAGAGAGACGAAATGAACTTTTGTAACAGGCTTGAACTATAGAAAATTCTTGGGACATTTCCTTTCCCAATAAAACTTCACATAACAAAGCTGTTTCTGACAGGGTTGAAGTTTCTGTGGAAACGATATGGAGGCCTTCAGTTCGCAGGTGCAAGAGTTTCCAAAATAAGTCCACCAGGGTTGTCAGGAGCATTTCATTTGTGGCCCAAGGTTGACACAGTTGGAGGACAAGGAAGAAAACTAGAAAAACCCTTGCCCTGGGAACGAGAGACTCTAACCAAGCTTCATTCTCCCTCTCTTTCAGGACAAGGTCGTGATACAATGGGGTTACAGAAAGGGGAGAAACAAAGGAAAAGGCACTTTATATTCATTACCTCATTTAATTCCTGCACAAGGGGAGGGAGAAAGCATTGTTTCCATTATATGAACCACATTCCAGAAAAATTTGAGAATAGTGAAAGAGAGAAAAAAAAAATCAGGCCTAATCCCATAATTGAAACAAAGCTATTGTTACTATGTTGGCAGTTGTTTCCACCCTGACGTTTTAATGTAATTGTTATTATTTTTACATAATTATAGTCAAAGTGGTACAACTCATAGCCTCCTTCTTAATTTTTCATTAAATATTATGGTGGATACAGTTTCCATGTTGCCAAATTCTTCAAAATCATCACCTTCCCAAATATTAGCCAATCATCTCAACAGCGTCAGTTTTACTGGGGCAGGATTTTTTATTGTTGTTGAACATTTGCATTGCTCTCAGGATTTTGTTTGCATTATTTTACATAATATTGCAATTTTGGATTGTTTTATTAAGATAAATCCCCCAAAGGGAGGGTGGGGGAAGGGAAGTAAGTAGGCAACCATGCTAAGATGCCTGAAAGAACTTGGAAATAAGATTTCCTTTGAGAGTTTTGCTGTAATAACCTACTCATAATCATAATTGGCGTGTATAGCAATTTGAGATGTTATGCTGAAGAGGTAGTGAAGAATGAAACAGTGTCAAAGATACCAATGTAGCTAAAGAATGTGACAGTCAGAAGAGGAGTGGTTTGGCCAGAGAAGCCCAGAAAAAGTGATCATATAAGTAAGAGTGTTGGGGAATGGTGGATAGTCCTGATTTACTCCCATTTTCTCAGCATTATTAGTAATAACTCCCTCCCCATCTCACTCTCAAAACTGTCTTGTTTCGGAAAATAAATTACACAGTCACCCTCCTGAGGATGACTTGGCAATAGCCAGGCCTTTCTCTTCTAGTGGGATCAGATGGATGAGCTCTACTTTGCACAAAGGTTGGAAAGAACATGTTTTCATTTCAAGAGTTGGAAAAGGACCAGACACATCTGAGAGAGGGGTGATGGTTACTGGCTCCTTGAGGCTGGATCCCCAAGCCCACCCGGACACAGATGTGCCAGTGAGACAGAGCCTTGAAGTTGCTGCTGGAGAGTGAGCAGTAAAGCCCAGGCCCTGCTCCACTCCCTCTCAGAAGCTGGTGGGAGAGACTCTGAACCATGATGAACCAGGGGAAGTGGAAGCATCCCAAAGCCTCCCCTTGCCTACTGGACCTTGAGCTGCCCTGAAGTTATGGTACCAAGAGCTTGAGCACCAGAGCCCCTTCAGAGACGGAGGATCACCAAACTGCTTCCTGGACTTCACGCATGGCCTGAAGGCAGCACCAACCTTGCAATGCCAACACTGTCTACCCACCAACACTGGGGCTGGAGTGCTCAAGCAGATTTTGTAATATCTGGAAAAACAAAAGAATGCTGTGCTGTGGGTTGTATCTGAGTGTGAGCAGCAAATCATAAGTGACAGATGGGTGCAGCAACCTGCAGATCCCGCTCTGGCCCTGGGTCCAGCCTCTCCTTGCTCTGATTTCACATTCATCATTAGCATCCTATGGGTGTGGGAAGAAGACAGCTTAAGCAGATCCACGTCTCCCTGTAAATTAGTCACTATATGTTATATGTTGGTTTTAGGAATTTGAACTGCTCAAACCAGTGTACAGGGGCTCACTCAACCCTGGGACAGTTTTTTTTAAAAAGGAGTTTATGAGCCACAGGATGAAGGGCAAGGCCCATTCTCCAAATATTTGATGAAATTTTTTCTTTCATCACCTCTGGTTGCTCTTTATATTTTAACTTTTAAATTAATCTGAAATTTACTTTGATGTGTTTGGTCTGGGACTAAATTACTCTTTTTCTCCAATTGCAAGTAGATTATTCCTATGTGATTTGTGGGAAAATACATTTATTTCACACTTACCCATATTGCTTCATGTACCATATAGCTCATTCACTCATGAACTCAAAGTCTTTTAATTAGTTATTCTGTTTCATTAATTTGTCTATTCATGAACCAAATTATTTTGAGCATTGTATCCTTGTAACATAGTTTAATAATTATAAACATTAATCACTTTAATTTTTAATTCAAATATTTATTTTAGACACATGCTATTATTTTTCACAGAAACTTTAGAATTTGTTCTGTTTCTAAAATAGTCATGAGGATACTAAAATGACTTACATAAAATGCATGCATTAATTTGGGAAAAATTGATAGTTTCACAACAGTCATTTTCTTGTCCAGGAACACGATAATTGTTCAAAGGTATGTTTTTGTGTGTGTACATTCTATATGCCAATGTAGTTTTGCAAATTTCTTCATTGCAACCACACCAATTTTCCTTAAAATTGCTCCTAGGTGTTTTATGGTATTTGTTGTAATTCTTTATATGCTCTTTTCTCAATAAATGTGCTTATTGCTGGAGAGGTATGTTTTAACCACCATGGATGAAAAAAACTGGGGCTCAGGGAGGTTCGTAAAGTGCTTGATATTTATTAAGCACTTAAGCAGGAGAGCAGCAGTGTGAAGCAAATGAGGACAAGCCCAATGTCAACACGAGCCATTTCCATTAGTCTTTGCTGTTTCCCAGCTCTTGGCAACGTGTAGACCTGGCCCACTCACCCTTCCCCTCCATGCCTAATCTCCAGCCCCCGTGTCTTTATAGAGACTGACTTTCTTTCTCCATTTGATCTTCAACCTTTTCCCATGTTTCCTCCTTTTCTGAGAATGTCTGCTCCCTTCTTCTCCCAAAGGAGATGTTCACTGTGCTCACCATCCTTTCCTTTCATTTTCTTTGTGACCATTTCAGACATGATTATCAGTGAGCAGGATACATAGCACCGGAGGTCTTGGTGGTGCAACAGGATCAATTCAGAATATGAGGTTGATCACAAGACACCTAAGTAAATAGGCTGTAGCCTGCTCAGCTGGACATATCCACCATCTGCTGAGGGGCATCCAGGGTTCTGGAAGTGTCTGGTGCAGAGAAGTTAATAATATGTGCTAGGGCTTGAATGGGATCCTCTGCTTCGGGTGATTCATTCAACTCACACCTTACGCTATTTCTGCCAAGCCAGGGGCTTTTCATGAAGGAAAACTGTAGCGTATGGAGTGAAATGAGAACTGCCTGCGAGGAGAGACGCATTCCCCTACCTGCGAGCGGTATTCTTAAGTCAGTACTAGGTCACGGCCAAATCCCAACTGATGTTCCCAATCAGCTGTAGCTTTTCACTGAATTGTTCCATGAGAAAGATGGGCACATCATAATTATTCCACATCTATGAAACTTTTTCATCCTGGAGAAATGGCTTCCTTGTGGTCCCTCAGTTACCACTCACAATCCTCTGTGTAATATCTTATTGTAATTCAGATGAAATAGCTGAAGCATGGCAAAATGACAAGATTAGCAGGGATCAGGTAACACAGGGCTTATAAGCCATAGTCTTCAGCCTGTTGGTGTTGTAGATTGGCTGCCCTTTGGTCATCGCATCCTTTGGGGATTTGAATATGAATGATCATTTAGCATTGGGGACTAGGAGCTACCTCAACTCAAGTTTTTCTGCTGGGGTGAAGGGCCCACTATTGCATCAGGGACTATGGGCACTTAGAACAGAGCACAGGCTTGGTTCCTGCCTTCCTAAGACCATGCTGTAGAGACAGATACCTGGGAAGTGTGACATGAAGGAGGGGCGAGGCGTCACAACCAAAAGTGCCCTCAGAAATTAGAGAAGGGAGCTGTTATCAGGAGCAAGAGATGGATCCAGCTCGGCTTCCTGGAGGGCTTTGTAGGAAAGGTATGGTTTAGAGGGAGGCCAGGGAGGGCTTTAGATGAAGATAACAATGGCAAAGGCAAGGAGGGCGCTGATCTTTCTTAGAAAGGATAGAAGAATGACTGTGCAAGTTACAGGCTGAGTTACCAGAAGCCTGGCACTCTAGCTTTATTCACCCACCATCTCTCTTCATAACCCACCTGAAGATACTTTTCCCCCTTAGAAGTCCTGCCTCTTTGTTCTCAGAAATGAGAATAGGTTCTTTGACGTCTCCAGAATAAAGGACTCTATAAATACAAATGATAGGAAGCTCTCAGTTCTGATAAAGATGTTTTTCAAAAGACCAAAGCATAAGAAGGTAAATAACAAAAGCACTAATAGTGTGAGGTCCAGGTACTATTTTTAGACCATCCTTTGTGATTGAGGACAGACGGAAGATGGAAGACATGATGCTCGCTGCCGGTCCTGCTCGTTTTGGTCCTCGCCCCTGGAAAATGCTGAATCCTTGATTGTTCTGTTAAAAAAAAAAAATCCCAGAATGTATTTTGTTGTCAGCTGCTCTTGATCTTTTAAAATTTCCTGCATTTGCTATTGACTAGCATTTTTGACCTTGATAGAAGTCTAGACAAAATTACTAGCCTGTGATCTGTGGCTTTGTCATCAGCAACCCCAGCCACCCTGGCGGCGAATGCAGGACAGGACGGTACGCCGGCAGCCAGTCGGCAGGAAGTCGGGTTGCTGCAGAGCCAAGCCTGGCTGTGACTGGAGAGTGGCCTCAAACCCATCCTTGCCTCTCTGTCTCTCTGTTCCTACTCCTGCATGGAGCAATGGATGATATTCTTATGTCAGGACCCTGTAGAGAAATCCTTCCATAGATACAAAACTAAATTGCACATCGAGTTATTAGAAATGCCACTAACTGTCTCATGTGTACAATTTTAATTCAGTGGGAATACGTCGAAGTGGCTTTGTTGAGCCTTTTTACCACACAGCCCCTTACCTGAAAGGTGGGACCTTTCAAAATGCAGAAAGATCAACTTGCTGTAATTGAATTTCTTGATTTGTCCTAACTTCTACATAGTCTAAGCTGAGTCATCCTCATATACTTTAAAATGTTTTGTAATGAATGGTTCTCCTGGGAGGATTGCGAGTTATCTCAGGATCCTCCAAACTAATAGGGACCTAGTATATAATTGGCACTCACTGACTAGTGAAGGAGAAAAAAGGAATTGAGGGAAGGGAGGATGAGACAGGAGGGTGGGAGAGAGGATAAATATGCTAGAGAACAAGCAGACACAACAAAGAAGGCCTTCATTCACTCAACTCCAAATCTCTCTGTGTGTCACTAGAGCCAGAGCATTTGCAGTTCCAGCAGCTGGAAGGCTACAGCAGAATGTAGCCTGAAGCAAATGTGTCAAGAAGAGAGGATGACAGAGTTACCACCAGAATGCCCCATCCCCCATTCAATCATGGAGGACTTGTTGCTGAGTATCTAAAACGGAAAAACCACGACTTGCAATGACTTAGTAACTGTCTTCTCACGGGAGTGGAATCATAGACTATGGAGACTCAGAAAGATTAGGAAGGGGGAAGAGGGGTGAGGGATGAGAAATTACCTACTGGGTATGATGTACACTATTTAGGTGATGGTTGCACTAAAAGCCCTGATTTCACCACTATGCAATATATTCATGTAATAAAACTGCACTTATAGCCTCTAAATCTATAAAAGTATTTTTTCAAAAGAAATTGTCCTCTCATGGCATTTAACAACCCAAATTATTTGTGCTATTTATTAGTTTTCTTAATATATCAACTCTTTAGTTCCCCAAAATGGAAGCCTAGGGATAAATTGTGGTATAGAGCTCTAACTTTAGTCTTAAAGGAAGTTAGGCAAACTTTGGAGTGAGTAGACTCATATTTCTGTTTCCTCAGCTACCTAAACACATTTTCAACTGCTATAATTTTACAACAGCCAGGGGCATGTTCCATACCCTAGCTCCCATTTCAGTTTGTAAGAGGGTTGCTGATTGGCAGGGGAGCAAATTGGAGCAAGCATACACACTTAGTTTGTCAAGGTATAGTTTGGCCGTAATCACTGAAACAAAAGACGAGGGAATCCCAATTTTCATGAAAGACAGATATAAACACATCTTATTAAAGCTCTAGACATGTGTTAGCCCAAATATGTATGGTGTAGACTCCTTTGACAGACCACACAGTAGCGTTTCGGATAACTGGTTGTGCAATGTTTCATGAGATGAAGATTACGTGTGACTGCTGAGCAAGACACAACAGAAGTGGCCTCCATCATCTGAGAACCAGAGTCTATGAAACTCACCCTTCAGTTAGAAGAGAAGCAATTTAATTAGAATGCCCTTGAACAGCACTAGTTTTAAAAACTTTTATTTTAACTGACTCTTCAGTGGTCATTATAGTTACCAAAAAATGTATTGACTAATTTTCACATGTAGAAATACAGTTTGAGGGCACATTTTATTTAAGGATATCAAATTATTTCACCATTCTGAAAATCTTCCCCAACGCTTAAGGATTTTAAAAGGAGCAATTGCTATTGCCTCTGTTTCACAGAGGAAAAAACTGAGTCACAGAGCAACAAAGGTTTAGATAAGTTCCCTCAGCATTCATTTGAAAGAATTTTGAAAGTTAAACTTCATAATTCCCAAGAACCCAAGTTTGACAGTATTGTAACCTCAGAAATTCTGGTGTCTAAAAGTCTATTCTATTAGAAGGTAAAAAATGTAAAGGGAAATGTCCCAATGTAGAGAACTGGGATTCTACTAGTTAAATATATGCTCTGCATATGTGTGAGCAAAGTCAAAAGTCTGGGAAAAAAGACGTCAGAAACCATGACCTCGCTCCTAGCTACCAAGAGAAGCATAAATAAAATGCTTGAGAATTAATTTCAAAGAATTCTTCAATCTCCTGTAAGTCTAAAGTCAAGTATTCTGAAATTCAGTGAAAACTCATCCACATTCTTGTTGATAATACACTTGTTTGCACTAATGTTAAATTTCTAAGACCCCATTAAATACATAGTTTTGGAAAATTTATCCATGCCAGAACCAGAGAAGTCGGACTTCCTTTGTATCCATGATTCCAGGTAACCTCAACACTGGAACTATCAGGTTTTGAACATGAACAAGATGTGTCATTTTTACAGTATTTCAGGACTTGGCCATTTCTGAACATAAATCTAAAATCTGAAAATTCTCGTTTCAAACAACTAGGCTTATTTGTGTTCATGCCAGCAATTTTCTAAGCTAAAGACACTTCCTTGCTCTGCACTGAGATGACACATAGGTCAACTCAACTATTTTAATCAAACCAGGCTCATCTAATTATCTGTGTTTCACAACAGCTTTCAAAAACTTAATAAATTTTGACCAAATTTAATACCCTTATCTCTAATAGTCACTTTATCTTAAAAACAAAACAAAAACAAAAACTAGCCACTGATGTGAAAAACATAAATAAACTTTCCCATAAAGCGTTTTTGTACTTTAATAAAATTCAGCACATGGGTCGACCTCCCTGCTACACGTGATGGCCCTGGTATGGTCTGCGATTCACATACTAGTACCAGCAGGCTGAAGTGGGGGCTGCTAGTGTTCATCTGACAGTACCATCTTCAGGCACAGGCTTCATCAAAATGAGCAGTTAACTCTTTCTTCTCCTCATGAATCTATCAGTGGCTAGCCATAGACATATAAATATATAGAGTCATGTAACCCTAAAACCGAGAGGGATCTTTAAAGTTGTAAGTTCCCACCTAAAAATGGAGACTTTCCAAGGCTCCTCTGACATCAAAGCCCCCTGTGGAGGAGCATCCAGGCAGCCTACTCTATGCTGAGTATCTCCCGTGGGCTACAAAGAAAAAGGAAAGGAACTCCCTGGTGTGGATCTCTCCAGCACTCTTGGGCTCTGCAGGAAATATGATTCTTTCCACCACCCACATGTGTTCGTGGAGGTCCAGGATGGGGTGAGCTGCCATGTAGCACACAGCTTGTAAGTGGAAACCATGTCTGACAGATATCAAATCCCACGTTCTTTCTGCTGTATTGCTTTTTAAATAGAAATGCGAAAAATGGACATATACCTTCCATCAAGTGTCCACCACTGGCTCCAATTTGATTTCTTTCAGAGGCTAATCTGCATTATACTTAGACTCATCTATCTGATCCACATGATACGTGGAAATACATCCTTCACTGGCCTCCTTTCCTTCATTTCCAGTGCCTCACTGGTCAAAACACAGTGAGCTCTGGTTCTGCAGTCAACTCCTATCTGTGGTCTCCTGGATTCCAGTCTTGTCCACTGTCCCTCAATAAGTCATTCTCACCCAGTACCCAGAGTAATAATCTACCCCTCCCTGCTCTTTGCTTCTCATGCCCTCAGAAGGAAACTCAAATTTCTTTGTGTGACGAGGGTCCTCTCTACTAAAGCACATATACAACTCCACCCACTTAAACTTTATATCCAATGACTCAGATATAAAGGGACACCTCATTCATTATGCTCCACCTTCCTTATAGTCCTCAAATGCTCCAACCTCATTCCCCTCTGGGGATCTTGGCCCTGTTCATCTTTCCCTGCCTGGTGTCTCATGGCTAACTCTTTCATGCCGTTTGGTTCTCATCTGAAATGTTCTCACAGAGACATTAATAGCCTGGAAGCCCCGGATCTCTGATTTCCAGTCACATTATCTTCTTTTCTTTTCTTCATCACACTACCACTGCCTGGTATTACCATACTTTCCCTATGTTTATTGTTTCCTTCTGCACTCTTTTTTTTAATTTTAAATACCTGGGGTACAATTCAGGGTTAGGTATACAAGTGTTCATTATGCAGGTACCCCTGTTGATGAGGCATGCCCCCCTCCCCAGCAGTTTCCTACTACTGTCAATCCCACCCCCACCCTCCTCTGGCAGTTTCCCATGACTGCCAGTCCCTTTCTAATAGTATCAGGGTAGTTGTTCGAGGTCTGCTTATGAGTGAGAACGTGTGATATTTAGTTATTTATTTCTGTGATAGATCACTCAGTATTATAGCCACTAAGTCCATCCAGGTGCTGAGAAGTTCATAATTTTGTCCTTCTTTATGGCTGCATAATATTCCATCATGTATATACACCACATTTTTTTATCCAGTCTTCCTTCGATGGGCAGCACAGTTGGTTCCATGTTTTTGTTATTGTAAATAATGCTGCAATAAACATGCGTGTGCATGTATCTTTTTCATAGAGTGATTTGAGTTCCTCCAGGTATATTCTCAGCAGGGGGACTGTGGGGTCGTATGGGAGGTTGATTTTGAGATCTTTTAGGAACTGCCACACTGTTTTCCACAGAGGCTGTACTTTTTTGCACTCCCACCAACAGTGTAGAAGTAGTCCCTTTTTACCACATCCTCTACAGCATCTGTTGTTTTTTGAGTTATTGATGATGGCCATCCTGACTGGAGTTAAGTGATGTCTCAGTGTAGTTTTAATTTCAATTTATTTGATGATTAGTAAAGCTGAGCATTTTTTCATGTATCTGTTGGCTGCTCGTATGTCTTCTTTTGTGAAGTGTCTATTCATATATTTTGCCCACTTTGTAATGGGGCTGTTTGTTTTTTCTTTTTGGCACATATGTGTTCCTTGTAGATCCTAGATGTTAGGCCTTTGTCAGACATACAGTTGGCAAATATTTTTTCCCAGTCTGTGGACTGTCTCCCTGCTCTCTTGATGGTTTCTTTGGCTTTGCAGAAGCTTGTCAGTTTGATTAGGTCCCACTTGTCTATCTTATCTCTTATGGCATGGGCACTTGGGGGTTTGATCAGGAATTGGTTGCCAGTTCCAATTTCCATAAGGGTATCTCCTGCATTTTCTAAGGTTCTTATAATTTGAGGTTTTACATTTAAGTCTTTGATCCATTTAGAGTTGATTTTTGTGTATGGGGATACCTTCCACACTCTTAATTAGAATGTTAGCATTCTTTGAGCAGGGCTGTGTCTACTCTGGGTCTGAACTGTGGCTGGAAAAAAACAGTGCAAAACTTATCTGTTGATTTCCTGATGCTCTATATGTCAGTATTTCCACTGTTGAAACCAACATTCTGCCCTCTGGTTCATCTCTTGTCCAGGTAAAATGTGTGTGGGCTGTTTTCCATACTACTTCCAGACTCCTTCCCATGCTGAGGTCCTCTAACTCTGCATAGTCCAGATCTTAGCTAGGTCCTGTGCCTCCCGTGTAATGACGATGTTGAAACTTGAACGTATAAAAAGGAGCACAAGGTTGAAAAAGTATCCCAGTCCAGTGCAGCCTCAGTGTGGTTCAGTTAATGCCACTAAGACACTCCTTTTGCCCCACACCCTTCACTATAGGCCATTCCCTGGACCGGGGCTCCTGGTAGAAGAAGCCATGTCTGGCCATCTGCTCCTGTCAGACTCTCTTCTCTCAATTTCTTCCACATAGCATTCAGGCCTACATGTGTAGCCTTGTTGGCAAAGACAAGACTATAGGTCCAAATGAAAACACCCACCCCTGAGCACTGGGCACCAAAAGCAAGAGCTCATCTCCAGGTATGTGCTAGTCAGAAGGAAGACTCCAGTGTAGCAAAGAGTGCTAAACACCATTGCACAGCCTCCTGCTCCTTGGAAAGTGTCTGCAAGCCTCTGGCAGGGATTCACCACCAAATCTCATGTTTCAAGTCAGGAGGTGAGTTAATTTATTGACTGGGACAGTGCAACAGACAGTCAAGATTATTTGGTACCCATCTGATTTGGAATCAGTGTAATTTTTCAATCCAGAGAATTCAGTCTACAATGGGATTTGTGACCTAGTGAATTTGGTTTCTCTGTCTCAACAACCCAGTGTAGTAAATACCTCCCTCATTCTCTGTTTCCAAATTCTACTATCTAGGAATTCTACTATCGGAATCCAATTTATATGGTAGAACTCATAAGTGAGTCCCAATGAAAAAGGCATGACTGCACTGGGAGCCCAGGCTCCCAGGTCCTGGTCACAGTTCTGCCTCTGACTCCTGTGTGGTTCTGTTCAGATCCCACACATTTCTGCATCTTTGGTGCATATTAATACTCAATGATATCCAAGGTTATCTTCAGCTCTGGGATATTATGATTATAATCAGTTCCATTTCTCTCTCCTTTATAATGTCTTCTTTGATGACCTGTCCAAATCAATTCTCATCTGATTCCCTGTCAGTGCACCCTATTTGCTTCCTTTAAATACTCACCCAACCTACCATGACTCATTTACTTCATGTTTACACTCTCTGCCTCCTGTGCACTACCCTTGGCATCCAGATAAGAAGGATCCAGTGCTTTTCTTCACTGCCAGATCCCCAGAACCTGGCACAGTGCACCTGGCACAAAGTAGGTACTCAACATTTGTTGAATGATTTAACTAATGTATTTGGCTCCTACTGAAGTGTTTGTGGCACAGGGCAGTTCACGCCTCACTATGCTTGGGAATAGTATGAGCCCTTCAGTCACTACAACTTCCAGATTGAGCCCAAATCTGCCTTACTTCAGTTTAGTAAGGTCTAACCTTTGGCTCTTCTAGTCTTATTAGCAGTTATTCAAATCAAAGAAGCATAATGTTTTTTTGAGTTCTGTTTTAAAACTCTTCCCACTTAATTTAAAATAAAAAGACTTGTCAGGAGAACTGGCAGCTGGGAAACAAAGAGATTTGAGGGCCAAGAAATATTGAGAAAGAATATTGCCAATATTATAGCAAAATGGTAAAAAGGGAATGTTTAAATTAAACTATTATTGATATAAATTCATTAAATAAGATGACTGCTATTGAACATTTAAATCAAAAACCCTGCATTTTTGTTCTTCTTAACCTGGTGGAGAACATTAATATTTGGGTTACAGGCCATTGCCTTGCTAGCCTCTGGTGTGGCCATATGCTCTTTAAGCTATGACTCTCACCATGCTTCCTGGCTTTGGTCCCCTCTTCCACCTTGGAAAGGGGAATCTTCCCTTTCTCTCTCTTTCCCTCACTAATTTACTTTAAATAAACTATATATTCTAATCTAACTTCTGTGCAATATTTTGCATCTTTCATGCAGCATTGGATAGCACCCCAGGTGGCCACATTCATCTTAGAGTGCTGTCCCTCTTCCTTTCTGTGGGAAGTGATCTCTTTCTTAAATATATCTTTTCTTTCTTAAAAAAAATATTTGGGTAATAATTGTCTTTAAAGGGTATATGGGTGGTGAACTCTGAAAATAACTTTTTCATATCAAATATGACTTGACAAAAGTTGAGCTTCATTATAATTTGTTTACATAAATGAGATTTATAATTTTTTTCTTAATGAGTTGATATTTCTAAAGTAATTACATGGTCATACACTCCCTGGGTGTGGCATAATTGATGAGGAGGTAGTTCTCTGTTTCTGAGACTAAGAATGTTGCAACAACAGAGACAACAGGAAAGTTGGATGCCCTTGCTGGTGTTCCTATACCCCACAGTCCTGGGAAAAGTAAACGCTGAGACAAGGTCCTGGTAGAAATCTGACATAACTTGGATTCCCCTAGAGTTTCCCTTGTCACCATGTCATATACTGCTTGGCAGTCTGCACAGTTCAAGAACATATCAAAAAGGGGACTGTGTGTATTTGGTCTACTTAATTAAACTAAATCAAAGTGATATTCCACGCTTCCATCTTTCTAGCCTGTCATTTGTGGAAACCACAATGTCCACATAGGACCTACATATGAAAAGACAAGACTGTACAAGCAGGACATCGCCTACAGGCATCCTGCTGCTGGTTTGGCAAATTTAGGACTCAGTGTCAACTCTTCCCCATGGCATAGCCATCCCTGGAACTTGGATGAGTGGCCTTGGGATGTTCTCCTCCTGCTCCTTGGTCAACCTTAAGTCTCTCCTCTCAACTCTAAGGCCAGTAAAGGAAGGGAGTTCACTTGAGTGGAAATGCTGAGGGTGTGGCCCCTGCAGGAGGTCAGGGCAGGTCAACTGAGTGTGCCGGGCAATTGGCAGGCTCCAGGCAGCCCCGACGGAGCTCCCATCCTCTGTGGTCTGGAAGCACGTTTGCCTCACATGGCAAGCACTGCTGCCTTTGTTCTCCTACAATTCCATGGGGGCTGAGCCCTTGGGAATGAACATGCACAATAACAGGTTGCAAAGACCTGAGGATTGTTTCTGACAACAGCATCTCTCTGTGTTGAGCCATGGTTCTCAACCGCATCTTTCCAAGTTCCTTCAGATGCAGGGATAAGTATTCACTCCCCAGCAAGAGGGTTCGAAAACAAAATGAGTCAGGCTACCCACCACCTTCTCTGTAAGGAAAGTTTGCATTCTCAATTCTTTAACAAGTCTCCTCTGTCGTGTGTGTGTGTGTGTGTGTGCGCGCATGCGTGCGTGCACCTGTGCATGCGTGGTGTGTGTGTGTGTGTGTGTGTGTGTGTGTGTGTGTGTGTAGAATGGCATTGATGTGAAAGCAAAATCCAACTTGTAAGAAATACCTTATTCCTGCAGCAATGGACTCTTCCTCAGAATGCTTATGGGTGGAGCATGGCTGCTGTTTCCAATATTTCTGGCTCCAGTCTAAAAATGTGGGGTTAGCAATCTACTGAGCAGTCTTTCCAAGCAGCACCTGTGAGAAAAGACAGCATCTCAAACCAACCAAAAAACGAGAATGTCTGTGTGGGTCAAAAGTTCTCAGGAGCAGTGACTGCACATTAGAAGAACCTAAAGAGTTTTAGCAGACTCAAGACCTGGCCCCGACCCCAGACCAATGAAAACAGAATATCTGAAAGAAGGGGTTAGATTTTAGCTCCTCAACTGATTTTAACAGGACCCAAAGTCGAAAATCCTGCATCAGACCTTAAAGAGACATTTTTACAGAAGCCTATTACTCTTCCCACTAGTCTAACAGCAATTCTATCCACATAAGGAACATTTCTGTTCCCACAGACATGTTGCCAGACTCCATATCATCTAATCAGTGGTTCTCAGACTTTGACCTGTGTCCCAATAACCTAGAAGGATCATAAAGACCACAGAGCCCCAAAATCCTTGGAGAGTAAGTTGAGTCTTGAGATTTCGCAGAGCTCCATGGGGGAGTCTGATGCCCACCAGAGCATGTTAAGGGTCTCTTCCTTAAAGAACATAGAAGGTGGTTAAGCAAACAAATATACCTGTCTCCATACATACCAGTGATTAATGAGAACATGCTTGTTACCTGTATAATAATAATGCTAGTCATGGGCCGATTCTCTCCTGTGAATCTGCGCCAAGGAGACCATTAACCTCCTCCTCTTCCCACACATCAGAAATCCATTGTGGAGGCATGTCTGTGCAGAACTCAGTGTCTCCAACCACTGCAGGCCTGAAGCAGTCTTCTATCCCCTCTGCTTGCCAGGAATGACGCCACATGGGACCCAGTCAAACTCAGAGTGAGGCCTGTACCCTATGCTCATGAAACTCTGGATCTCCAGACACTCCATCCATGAAACAAAATTGGATGCATCTGTGTCATCAATGAAAAGGCCTCAACATGAGTCACTTTCCTGACTTCAGGAGTTGGTGCTCCCCTACCAGGACCACCACCCAGACTCTGTGGTCCATAAGGAGAGAAGCTCATAGTGGAACCTCATCCCAAGAGAACGAGCTTTTGTCTTCAGCTTGCTGAGGGATCAGAGATGAGCAAAGTCCAAGAAGAGGTGTAAGAATGGTTAATCAGGGACTGGAGTCTCTTCCTGGCCTACCTAAGGGTGTCCTCATCTGGGGGTTCCCTGACCAAACAGAAGAGAACATCTGCCTTCCCAGCCTGCTGCAGTCCAGCTGAACAGCCCTTCCCAGTTCCCAGGATGTAGTGCTGCTTCATTCCAGCCTGAATCCTGGGACAGAGACTATGTAGAGGCAGGTGTAGGCTGGTTGACTCTGTCCAGACAGGGCACTAGGGAGCCACCCTGCCTGGCTACCTAGCCCTGACTATAAGTCAGGGACCACCCTCTGCACTGACCATACTTGCCTGCCTGTATTGTACATTTCAAGTCACCTTTCTTGCCCACTGCCCCTTCCTTCTATCAGACACCCACTTTGACATCTCCCCTGAAGCTCCACGTTGACTACATGCACTCCTTGTCTTCTCTTGAGTATTTTAACCACCCTCCAAACAACATTTATTTCTCTATTTCATGGCACACACTTATGAACTACCCTAAAAAGTATCTCTCCTGCAACAATGAACCACCAAGAGGCTGCAGAGCAGCCCTCCTCACCCACCCAAGGTGCTCTGGAGCCAGAACACATCTCTGGGCCAGGCGATGAGGAGGGTGCATGAGAGGGGGCTTGCAGGATAGAGAGTCAAGGGACAAGCCATTCTCTGGCTGCACTGAGGATTATTTTGCAGAGAGCTGCAGGGGCAGCGCCTCATGGGTGGAGTTTGAAATAAAAAGCAAGCTACAGTCAGGACTTCTGGAAACCGAGCTCAGATCTCAGAAACCTCACATGTAGAACAACATTTTTTAAACTTATTGTGCATAAGAATCACCTAAAAGAGATAAAAATGCAGATTTCAAGGCTGCTACCCCAGTATATGGAGCCAAGAAAGTTGCACTATTAGCAAGACCTACTGGGCCTGTGGTGCAGTTGATCTAAGGAAAGATTGTGAGAGTCAAAATTATATAGAAAAGCAGAATCCATGGCGTGAGGTCAGACAACCACGGCCAAAGCGTATGGTAGAAACCTGAGAGAGTCTGGGGTATGAGCTAGAAGGGTGGGAAGAGAAGCAAGAAGGAGATGAGTGGGGTATGAATCCTAAGGTCACAGTTTTTGGAGCATGACTTCCTGCAATTCTGAAAGCCTCCAGTTTTTTACTTCAACCTTAGTACAGCACTTGAAATATGAGCAGATCGTTCAAAACTGCGGGGCCTATGAAATCTTCCTCCTTAGAAATAGACTCCTAATTTATAGAGTTGAGAGTCCACCCGAGAGGAAAGGACTGGATTTATTGCTGGTAAAATATGAAGGATGTAACGTGATACCTCTTCAAGTCTCCTTATATATTTTCATGGGCCAGGCAGTAATTGCCTCCAGAGGCAAGGCCCTGACAGCTCAGGGGAGGAATACTGCAAGTGTGCTGGCTAGGCGTGGAGGGTGTGGGGGCTCTGCACAGCTACAGGACAGAATAGGACTTGCAGGAAGAAGTTGTGGCTGGGTCCACTCAAGGCGGACTGTCCAAAAAAGGAAGCCACAGAGACAGACAAGATGGCAGGCAGGGAAGAAAGGAGCCAGGAACTTGCTCACTACAAATGCAGGAACCCTGTTCCCATTCCTGAAAGCACTGAAATCACCCTAGAGGATAACCATGTCCACCCAAGGCTTCCTCTGGGTGAACCAAGCACAATGACGGGCTCCAAGATGAGTCATTCTCGCTCCAGTCTGCTTCTTCCCTTAGTGGACTTTGTGCAGACAGAAAACTATAGCCAAATTAGGACACGCTAAGGATCTAATGGCACCCAGGCCTGCTGGTACAAGTCTCAAAGCATCCAGATTTTCTGCCTGATTTGGGATGATCTGTAAGTCATCTGACCCTCAATTTTCTCATTGTGAAAGAGGTTTATCAAAGCCCCAGGTGCATGTGCAGAAGATCACTGAACAGTGTCTATGTGATGTCAAATCTGTTCTGGAAGAAGAGAATTTTATTCTCCCAACTAGTGGTTAAGATAAAGAGACATGATCCCTGTAGCTTGAGGAAGATTTTCATTCACCAAATAATCGCATAAATAAATGCAAATTAACAACAGTACAAGATGCCACAGAGGAGAGTTACATGCACCAAGCAAGGAATGCCCCTGTCCCTCTGGGAATCAAACAAAACCTCTCTAAGGAGCTCACCCTTGGGCTAGGTCTGGAGGACAAGTGCACATCAATGGACCAAAGGGGGACAGAAGTTAATGGAGGCAGAGAAACATGCAGAAGCCCGGAAAGCACAGAGCCAGGGAGCATAGGGTCATGGTGAAATCAGTCTCATAAGAGAGGCAGGGGCCAGGCTGGGGAGTGCTGTGGTCCAGTTAAGGATCTGGTCTTTGTCCTAGAAAAAGCATGTAGAGCCACTGAAGTTTTTTAGGCAAAATAGCGACATGATGAAGCTTTGTAAAACACCACACTGGGTAAACACAGTGCAGCAAGAGAACTGCAAGTAATAGGAGCTGACACACAGAAAGTGTCTGGGCAATTTCTTGATGCTGCAGCTCCAACCAAGTTGCCAACTGCAGATAAAGGAAGATGTGTCTGCGAATCTCTGGCAAGCAAAATCAGCCAGGATAGACTACACCAGGCGTAGGTGAGAGGACATTGTCACCATGAATGATATCCTAACATGGGGGGGCACATGAAAAGGCATGACTTGGAACTCCAGAGTCACATTCTGTTTTTATTATGTCAAAGCCAAGGTGTCACAATCTATATGGGAACTTTCAGAAGGCAATTAGTTCTGTGTTTCTGGAACTGAAAAGAAAATTCCAGAAAGAGATTTCAATGTCTATGTCAGCAGCACATGGGAGCTCATTGAAGTCAGGGTCCCGAATGAGGTGGTTCGAGGAGAGTTCCTTGTGAAAAGGGAGACGGCCAAGGGCTGAGCCACATAATACACACCAGAACAGTAAGCCTTCAAAACTATGCACAATGAACCAGGAAGGAAACCAGGAGACAGTGGTGACCCAGGGGCCAAGTGTCCAGGAGGAGAGAACAGTTAATAATGACAAAAGCTGCTGAGAAATTAAAAAAGAAAGTCAGAAAATTTCAAGGACTCTACTGAAAGACAATACTGAAATGCTGAAAAGTCAGGACAGACTATAGAGACATTTAATGCATGTGAAAAAAATTGTGATCCATGAGGAAATATTAAAGCTTTTGAATATATGAGACACATGATTGGAACCATGTTTAGGGAAGATCACTATGGCTTTCATGGGGGAAAAACAGAGCTGGGTAAAGCTATAGTCTTGCAAGAAATAAGTAGGTTCAAGGCAAGGCCACAGCAGACACTGGGACCAGTTGATAATCAAGTTATGGTCACTGAGCTCATGGGAACTGAATTAAGGGGTAACTCCACAGAGACAGAAGGGAGAACAGCTGGACTTACTACTTAAATGAACTTATGTGGTGAAAACACAAACAACTAAGAGATTGACGAGAAGCAGGAGCAAGATGGCTAGAGATTCCAAGCTGAGCACCATTGTCCACAGCAATTCTTTCAGATCCCAGTAGAATGCCATGTGGAGACATCTATCTGCCAGTGTGGCTTGCAACTGGACACTCAGTGGGGCCAGGGCAAGTGGGTGTCACCAGCAGGAACTGCAGAGTCTATCCAAGGGGCATATGCAAGAAGTGCAAAGATGTGGTGGGAGGACAGAGCCAAGGAGGAGAGGAAGGTGGATGGCAGGAGTTCAACAGGAGAGACAGGCATGGGAATACTTGAGGAACAGAGCCCCTGCAGGGAATCACACAGAGTAGTCATACTGAGGGATTCAGGGGAGATACAGCTTAGGCTCTCACGGGTTCCCTAGGTTTGAAGGACGTGGTTTTCACTATGTGTAAGAGTATAAGTCAACTGAAAAGCCAACTGAAGACAGAAGAGGGAGCTCAGACGGGAAACAATTGAGTGTATGACCCTACAAGGATGGGAGAGGGTTGGGAAGATGAACATCCTCAGGTCTCAGTGGAGACCCACAAAGGGACTTTTGCAGTTGTCTGTTTTGTCCTGTAGTTTGTTTATATGTGTGTGTGTTTCCCCGGTTTTGTTGAAGTATAATTGACATATGAAAACTGAATATATTTTAGGTGTATGACGTGATGTTTTGATATATACATGCATTGTGGAATGATTACCACAATCAAGCTAATTAACATAGTCATCATCTCACATTGCCTTGTGTGGTGAGAACACTTGAGATCTACTCTCTAGGCAAATTTCAAGGATGCAGTACAGTAGTATTAACTACAGTCTCCATGCTATGCTTTAGGACTCCAGAACTTATACATCTAATAACTGAAGATTTCCTGTACGGTTCAATAAGAAATACTTCAGTGTAAGAAGTAGAGATGGCCAATAAACATGTGGAGAAAAGATCAATGGCAGTAGTTACCCAGCATGCTAATTAAGACATTGTAATATTGTCCAACTCTCAAAGTAGTAAATGCAAGCACACCATCTGGAACTAAAACCAGGGCCTTATGTATCAGGATAGCACTTTATCTTTGGTTCCAGTTCAGACACACCATCTGGAACTAAAAATGGGGCCTTATGTATCAGAATAGCACTTTATCTTTGGTTCCATCACCACTGCAGTGGTGACTCTCCCAGTTCTATGGGCACACCTGGGTATGTTGCTAGGTCTTCTCACTTCCCTGTGGTGGCAGCTATTTCCTCCTCCTGGGCTGCAGTTGTATTTGAGCAGGGGTCAATTTAGGAGGCCTCTGAACATAAAGGTGTTACAGCATCCCCAGTGCTCCAGAAAGTTGCCTCATGTCCTGCCTTCTGTGCAAGCAGGAGGACAAGTTCAGTGGCTGCTCTATGATGTCTTGGAGATTGTCTCTAATGTCAAGAAGGCAGAGCAGCAGAGCCATATTTGAGGTCCAGAAACAAAGCCAAGCAGGCATGCTAATTCAGCACTTGAATCAAGGGACTTGACCACTCACACACAGCTGGCAAGCGGCAGAGCCATGCAAGCAGCCAAGCTGGTAAGAGGCCTCATCCAGCCTGTCAGAACTCACACACAGATCCCACCTGTAACATACTTCTGCCAGTCCATATCTATCATGCCTGTGATCAGGGAGGTTGAGTGCCCTCAGCTGGGAGGTGGTAGGAGGATGTCAGCTGAGAGACTGAGAACCCTAAAGCATAGCACATAAGTCTCAGGCCTATCTGACCCAGTTGTGGCACAGCCCTACCCATGTGAGCCCAGCAGACATCAACACATACTGTACATGAACTCATGCACAGCTGCATCCTAAAATAGACAAGTACATGCCGGGATACCTGGTCACAGAGCCTAGGGTGGAAAGGTAAGATCTTGCTGCCCTGCAAAGAAGGGTGGGTGGGTAAGGAACACACTAGGTCCAGGCCTTACCACCAACCAGCCGGGGTCAGGAAAACCTATCCAAACTTGGTTTGTACTTTGGGGCTGAGGAGGGCTGTGTGAATGAGCTTTTTAGTCCTCTTTGGTTCTATAGGCTCTGAATCCAGGTTGTTGAATGACAGTAAACTCCAGGTAGCATCATTCATGCTACAAATATAGATGTTCTTAGAGTCTCAGCTGTTTACAAGCAAAAGGTTAATAAGTTCATTAAACTGCATGGCATTAAAAAATACATAGAACAAATACAAGTATGACAAATATCCAGCTCAGAATAAGCCAGAATTTCAAAGTAGAAGATGAAGGAACAACTCCTGAGTCTTGTCCCTCCCTATATACCTGTTCTGAGTCTGAGGGCCACACCTGTGAATGGGCTTGAGTCTCCCCAAGGTAATGCAGGACAGAGTGCTCTGTCAACTGCTTAGGAAGCCAGACCTCACCTGAAAGAGCACTATATCATCATCACCACCATCATCACCATTATTATATCATCTCCAAAGTTCCCAACTGGGAGAGTCACTTATGGCATGCCACCTATGGAAGGCATGTCACTTCAGCAGGTCCTAGGGTTGTTGTACTGCCTAACACTGAATAAGTCACTGGCTAGGAACTTCTATCCAGGATTGACTTATTTCCTGGCCTTCAGTTTTTTAAAGCAAAACAATGGCAATTTTCTGCCCATTGTCATTTCCTAAGAACACTTATGGGACAAAGTCTGAGCTACAGTAAACAGTCTGAGAGCCAAAGTTCTCTGGCTCCAGCAAGCATGTTAGGCATGATTCATCTGGTGAACATTCTCTTTCTAAAGAGAGAAAGCCAGATTAAACAAGGACCTGCACAAAGCTTTCTTCCTGTAGCAAACAAAAGCCTGGGCCTGCCCAGGCCATTAGGCCAGGCTCAGGAGAGCTTCTTAACCAAGGCCACCTGTGTCTCACACACAATTCTCCCAGTTGGGAACTTTGGGAATGATATGATAATAGTGATGATGATGGTGATGATGATATAATGCTTTTCCAGAAATGCCCACAATGTCTCAGTGGAGTCTTCCCTGGGAAGCAATATTGTCCTGGCAAAGCATTGGAATCAGAAGGTCTTTTTAGTCCCTGTAAGGCTTGGGGAGGAACCGAAAGTACCTTTAGGGATGAATGAAGCACAATGAGTCCAGAGGGAGCTAACACAGAAATCATGGCCTGAAGACAACTCTGAAACATGTGAGGCTCAGAACCATTTAGAGGACACAAAAGGGGTAAGTGGCACCAGGATCTGGATATCCAGGACAGCAATGCTAGGGTGCAGTTGTTCTTCCAAGTTCGGCAGTTATACTCAAAGCTGGGATCAGGGCTGAGCAAATAGTTTACTGAGCAGGTGGGGTCCGAAGAAGCCATTGTTTTGTGCCTGATCTGATCAGCCAGGTCTACCTGCTGGGTCTTTCCATGTAAAAATCTCAGTCCACATCTTCTTGGGGTATGGTAAACCCTTCAGTGTGTACTATGCTTTCTTAGCCAGGGTCCAAATCACCTTCTGACTTGCTCTATAATTTTCTAATTGCTTCAGTTATTTGTTAGGTGCCCTCTCCTCATCACCTCCCAGTAGGAAGTTGCATTAGCTCTGAAAGGGAAGGTAACTTTTACATGCTTCCTAATCTCCCCCAAAGCACTTTGAACAGTGCCTGGCACATAGTAGACATTCACAGTATCTGTCGAATGCAGAAGTGAATGAATGGCAGCTATAGAGTCACCTGGCTGGCCCCGCTGGTGGTCTGCACCATCCACTACACTACTACTTGCTGAATAATCCATGCAGTTTTTTCCCGCAGAGACACAGACGTAGCCCCTCCATCCAGACATGGCGCTCCCTCCATCATTGATTGGAACCAGATGGAGTCTCGCCTGTAACATGACTGAGCACTGATTTCAGTAAAGTAAATGAATTACCAAAATGTAGTCATTATAATCTATCTTCATCTTAGTGACACACTTGGCAGGCTGTTATAAACCAGGACTTGAAATGTGAATGTGAATTTACAGACCTCTTAGCTCTGCCCACAGGACCCAAATCTGGCAGAATTGTCATCTCTATTGAGCTATTACAACTGAATGATGAGCTCTTCCACCCACAGATTTACTCTCAATATGCAGTAACCCAGCTATGGAACTGCCTGATAATTCATCCTAGGACATCAGATTTGGAGAGACCTTTAAGGTCATCTAAACAAATTCCATCTGCTTATGGAACCCATACCAGTAAATCACAGCTGCCACTTTTCCAAGCCTGTGCCAAAGCCCAGCTCACAAAACTCACCCCATTCAAACAACAGTCCCACACACAAAATGGATTATCCGCTCCTCAACACTGTCAGTCCTGAAAAGTCTGAGAGCTTGAACAATCAAGGTCAGGCTTGACAAGTGATATGCAGAACCAATACTCGAATCGAAGTGTGTCTGACCTCAACCCAGAACTCCCAACCATCACACACACCACCAGTTCTGAATCCTGAGGAAATTACCAAAGTGTAGAGTATTGGTGACTCCTAGGTCCTCTGCACCTGAACTCACCAAGCAATCTTAACAGCATTAAAAGCAAGAAGGCCAGACATTATTGCTTCCCAATGTGATGCAACAGGAAGAGCATATAATTCACATAAAGTATTCTCATCTAAAAAAAAGGCCCTGAGTTTTCTCAAGCCCTGAATATAACCATCAGTTTTCAAGAAGCATGGAGGATAAGAAATCTTCAATGAGAGGTCAGTCAACTAAATCCAGAACAACATACACTCTACAGAACAGTGGCAACTGACCCAGTTTCTTCAACAAATAAATGTATTTTTTTAAAAAAAGGAAAGAAAGAAGTATTGAGACACATCACCTAAATGCAATGTGTAGACCTTGTCTGCATTCTAAATCCAACAAAGCACCTGCAAAAGGACAATTTTGATGTAAATTTTTACAAGAATACCTACTGAGATACCAATGATTGTTGTATTTGGTGTGAAAATAATACAATGATTATGTTTTTGAAAAATCATTTTCTGTTAGAAATATATACTGAAGTATTTATGGGTGAAATATAATATCTTGAATTTGCTCCAAAATACCCTGGAAAAAAGGGGGGTAAGGGGTAGATAAAATAAGAATGGTTCAGTGCTGGTAATTATTGAAACTTGGAGATGAATAAGTGAGGATTCATTACACTATACTTTCTACTTCTGTGCATGTTTAATATTCTCTATAATAAAGTTAAATTTTAAAAGAAGTAATGACACCTGGGAATAAAGTCTTAAACCCAAGAGCAACATCATACTTGATGTGAAAATGGTTATGCTCTACCTTTGAAAAGCTGTCCCACCACAGGAGATAAAGTTACCAACTTAGGGAAACTCAAGAGTTTCAACACAGTAAGAAAATTCCAGGAATATACCACAGAAACCAAAAGGAAAATGACTAAAATATAAAACTATGTAAAAATTTTTATATGATTTTCTTTTTTTAACTTTTAAATTTTTTACTTTAAAGATGCGGGGTACAATTCAAGGTTAGGCATACAAATGTTCATTACGCAGGTACCCTTGCTGATGAGGTGCAACCCCCATTCCCCAGGCAGATTCCCACTTCTGCCAATCCCACTTCCCTCCCCTGGCAGATTCCCACCACTGCAAAGCCCTTTCGCATAGCATTATGATAATTGTTCAAGGTCCACTTATGAGTGAGAAAATATGGTACTCTGTTCTTTGTTTCTGTGATAGATCACTGAGTATGATAGATTCTAAATCCATCCAGGTTGCTGCAAAGTCCATAAGCCTGTCCTTCTTTATGGCTGCATAATATTCCATTGTGTATATGTACCACTTTTTTAAAAATCCAGTCCAGCTTCAATGGGCAGCATGGTTGGTTTCATGTTTTTGCTAGTGTGAATAGAGCTGCAACAAACATATGTGTGTAGGTATCTTTTTGGTAGAATGACTTGAGTTCCTCCAGGTATATTCCCAATAGGGGGATTGATGGGTCATATGGAAGGTCAATTTCTAGTTCTTTCAGAAATCGCCACACTGTCTTCCAAAGAGGCTGCACTAATTTACATTCCCATCAGCAGTGTAGAAGCATTCCTTTTTCTCCACATCCTTGCCAGTATCTGCTGTTGTTTGTTTTATTAATGATGGCCATTCTTACAGGGGTTAGGTGATACCTCAATGTGGTTTTGAGTTGCATTTCTCTGATGATGAGTGAGGCTGAGCACTTTTTCATGTATCTGTTGGCTGCCTGTATATCTTCTTTGGAGAAGTGTCTATTCATGTCTTTTGCTCACTTTTTAATGGGGCTGTTTGTTTTTTTTCTTTTCAGTGCATTTCTGTTCCTTGTAGATCCTAGATGTTAGGACTTTGTCAGATATACAGTTGGCAAATATTTTTTCCCATTCTGTGGGCTGTCTCCCTGCTCTCTTGATGGTTTCTTTGCTTTGCAGAACCTCATCAGTATGAGGAGGTCCCACTTGTTTACCAATTTCCATAAGGGTGTCTCCTGTGTTTTCTAATTCTTATAGTTTGAGGTTTTATGTTTAGATCTTTGATCCATTTAGAGTTAATTTTCGTGTATGGTGATAGGTAGGGATCCTGTTTCAATCTTCTGCATGTGATCAGCCAGTTTTCCCAGCACCATTTACTGAATAGGTTCTCCTCTCCCCAGTGGTGGTTGTTGGAGGCTTTGTCAAAGATGAGTTGGTTGAAAAATTGAGGTTTTACTTCCAGAATCTCTATCCTGTTCCATTGGTCTATATGCCTGTTCTTGTACCAATACCAGGCTGTTTTGGTTACTGTAGCCTTATAGTAAAGCTTGAAGTCTGGAAGTGTGATACCTCCTGCTTTGTTTCTTTTGCTAAGGATTGTTTTGGCTATTCGTGATTGTTTATGTTTCCATATGAATTTCTGTATTGTCATTTCCAGATCTGAGAAGAATGGTGTTGGTAATTTAATGGGCATTGCATTGAATCTGTAGATTGCCTTTGATTAGGATGGACATCTTAACAGTGCTGATTCTTCCTATCCAGAACATGAAATATTTTTCCATTTGTTTGTGTCTTCTTGGATTTCTTTAAGCAGTGTTTTGTAGTTCTCATTGTAAATGTCTTTGACTTCTCTGAAAACCATGTAAAATTTAAGAAAATATGTATGTTTAAAAATATCAGTAAAACATTTAAATGCACATAATGAACTGGGAAAATATAAAGTAACATGTCAGAAAAATCTTAACATTATCATTACATTTAAAATCTCATAAGTATAAGAAAAAGTAAAATATTCCCTCCTCCTTTTATGATGGAAAGAAAGACTTCTGCTCTCACCTCACCTTCCTTTTTAACACAAGGAAAATCAAACCTGGTGTTAAAATAAAAGGCAGACCAAAGAGAAAATGGAAGGTGACTACCACAGAAAAGACCATGGAAATGAAATCTTGGATTCAGCTCTGAGTCCTGGTACCCAGGATGCATTAGCAATTTGGCACAGAGAGTAGGATTAGGATATAGGAACAGATCAGTGAATATCTGGGTAAAAGAAGCACTTGATCTGGAGAACCGGGCTGCATATTTGAATCACTGGAGAATGAGAGTCTTGGCAATGTTTGCTTACCTGGATTGCCCTTTTTATTAATCTAATAATAAATACCTAATATTGTACTTTTTAAAATAATACCTAATATAATATTGAGGTTCTTAAACATTTTGAATACAGAGGCCAGCTTTTTAAAAATATGCTCATTATTGGTTAATGCTCAATAAGATTATATTAACATATGTGTGGATCTGTGTCTAAAGAACTAAAAGTTAGCATTAAACTCATGACTACTAAATTAACAGGTATATAGATGACACAAACTCTTTTTCAAAAATGAGGATATGTCATAGTTTAAAGTTCTGCTTTTTCACTGAGTATCATTTGATGCCAAAAAAAAGCTAAGAGAATTGTCAATTAATACTAGAACAAGACACGGTCAAACTATGCTAATGAATGAAGCAATATTGGCACCTATTTTCCAGAACTATCTTGACAATGGTTCTGCTAAAGATTCTAATATATATTCTTCCCAAAGAAACTTCTCAGAAATGCAATTCCCATCACATGAACACGATGCTTGTGTGCTGCCTGATTTGACTCCTGACTCTCTGTCATCACCCTGGTGCTTTTGAGGTTTGGATCTCACAACACAGAAAAGCCCTTCATTATTAAATGTGTTCAAAATAAAATGCAAACAGCACAATTCAATTACTTTCCTTCAAACCAATGGCCATGTTTCTTAATTTCTGTCAAAGTTGTTTTAGCAAAAACTTTTCCATCAAAATCATCTGCAAGGAATTGAAATGATGATCCCTTCAATGTCTGTTTTCCAAAATCCCTGCTTTGTTTTCTCTTTGAAATTCAAAATCACTAATGTACCATAATGCAAATATATAATGTCTTTCTCCAGAAAGCTCTAGTGGCCAAGTAGAAATGTTTCTCTTTGGATCCAGGAAATGGTATTTTATGATTAAATTAGTTTGAGCAACACAGTTCTGTGTGTTTTATATTGCAGACTGTGATTCTCTAGCAGATGGCTTCAACATTTTTATACTGAGGCAAGTTTTATTCTTCCAATCCCAGTTAAAATCTTTAAAATGTTTGCTTTGGAAGGAATTGCTACACAATGGGAAAAGAACCATATGCAATACCTTATCATTTAGAAAAAATATTCCATAAAAAACTGGATTTCATTATGGCCTGTTTTTTGTAACCAGGCTGCAGGTTTGGTTGCTATACACATCATTATGGTGCTACAAGTGTCTGCTTTTTGTTACCCTCACTGCACAGCCAGGCTCTCTGAATCCCAGCCTCTGCATCTGTGAGCATACATGCTGTGATTCATTACAATAACAGGAATTTGCTGCTGTTGTGATTGAGATAAATCAGCTTTGTGGTCTGGGCAACCGTTTTGATGGCCATGGCTCCACCTCAAATTTGCTGCCTAGTCTTAAGTCATCTGCAATACAGTCTGGCCAAAGAAGCAAACACAAAAAAACTATATTTTCTTAAGAATTAAAAAAAAATAGTAACTACCATGGGTCAGGAATTTAACTAATACCTTTTCCTACATTAACTCATTTGATCCTTGCAACATCCTTAGGGGTTAAATCCTTCTCTTATCTGCCTTATATGTAATAAGGGATTATTATCCTCAGTTCAGTAATTTGCCCACAGCACCCCAGCTGGTATTGAGTCACCCCAGCTTGCCCTGACTCTGAACAACTGCTCTGATATGCTGCTTCCTGACCATTTGGGCTCTAGAGTAATAGCTGAAGTCCCCAACTGTTCATTTCTGTAGTGTGTCCAGGAATGGGGAAAACAAGGCTCAGTCATCCACACACTCCCCAACCCTTGGGCTGGGTCCGTCACTGGCCATGGAATAGACTGGTCTCTCTGCTAAACTGAGGGAAGACTAACCAGTCCCCAAGGATTCTGGCTAGTCACCTCCCTCTAGTAAATGGTGTCTGTGACCTCTCTCCTTTCTTCTACCGATTTTTGTATTTGCTTCCTCAACAGAATTTTAATATTTTCTGTAGGACACACACACAAAAATATTTACTGTTTGTCTAAAATTCAAATTTTACTGGGCATTCTGTATTTCATTTGCTCACTCTGATTACCCTAATTAAGTGCTAAGCAATGAAAAATGTCATTGGACTCCCTAAAGAACAGGAACAGGTCACAGATTTGGAGTGTATGGACCCTGCTGTTCTTGCCTTTCTCCTTAGTGTACTTTCCCTGATGTCTGTCATTGTATCCAGCCTGTCACCTCTACTCATGTGTCCTCAGACTATGCTTACCCCTTTGCTTCCATCCTGTATTGGCTTAGATACCCCCTCTTCATGAGCTTTGCCCTGGTCACCCTGTCCTACCTACCCTGTATTTTTATTTATGGTCTCCAAGACCTAATTGCAGTTATTCAGTGCTTGTGTTTGGTAGTGCTTGATCTCATTTGATTAGAAAGCAGGAATCTAGACTTCCCTGAGCACTGCAAGACTGCACACAGTCAGCTTCCTATTAGCAACTATATGAATGAATTAATACCCCCCAAGAAAGTCTGAGCATTCCTTGATACACTGATGAGGTTTTTGACACATGTTGCTTAATGAGAGATGTGCCAATAGTCTTACCAACCATACTGCCTAGGTGTGAAACACTTCCAGCCATGTCAAGGACTGTCTTGGACAGCACACTAACACTGTACATAACTCTTTCTCTCAACTCCAGGACCAATTGGCACCACTCCTCTGTCACTTATCACTGTTGTCTTGCAGTTCCTTGCATGTCTGTGTCATCTCCCAGGCTAGACTGAGTTCACATAGAACAGAGACGACTTCCCGATTCCCCTAGCCATGTGGAATGAGAATTTAAAAAAGCTAACTCCATGGTGGTGTGTTGCGTGTACGAGTTCTCAAGCATACACATGCTCCCTGGAGTCCCTGTCTAGGCCAGGCTACTGAGAATCAGGTCATGGCAAATGGTGGCCTCAGCAAACACTGCACAGACACATGTATAGACACAGTCAGGATGGAGTGCTCATCCTTACAAGGCTTAAATGTCATTAACCAGTTGGGAAGGCAGGAGCTAGAGCTATATTTATCACAAAGGTGAGAGAGCTTTCACTGGTAAAGCTCAGAGTCAATGAAGCAAAAGAATAATCAGACAAAAATAATGTAGTTATTATATTTATTCGAATTTTCAAAAATATCTAAAGTGTCTGCTGGGTGCTCTAATCACTACTAAAAATACAAATGCATAGATGTGACCTTAACTTTAAAGGGTTTGTGGTTTTCTCCCACTCTTCACTCAATTATGATCTTCTTGAGGACAAGGATATGTATTTATCAATTTGGATACCTGGAACCTAAAAGAAGTCAACCTTAAAAGGGATATTCTGCTTGCTTTGTGATTCTCTAAGAGAAGGAACTAAAACAAAAAGGAGAAAGATTCAGAGGAAAGGAAGTGGTCTAAGTAACACAAGTTGAAAACTTTCAGCAATTCTCCAGCAGTGGAATAGGCATCTCCTGGGGAGAATGTACATGGTCAAGCATGGGTTGAGCCACCTCATAACAAGAAATCTTTGGATGAAATTCAGACACATCTGACATGGCTATCATGTCTCTTTTAACCTAGGATTCTCCGTGTTCACTCGATGATGATACAGTTGTTTTCAAAGAGGCTTTTTAGGAACTATGTATTAGTTAGCATTCTCCAGAGAAAGAATAATAAGATACATAGAGATATGTATATATGTAGATAAAAATAGATTTATTATGGGAATCAATTCATGTGATTATGGAGGCTGAGAAGTCCCACGATCTGCTGTATACAAGCTGGAGGCGCAGGAAAGCTGGTGGTATAATTCAGACCAAACTTGAGGGCCCAAGAATCGAGAGAGCCAATAGCACAGGTCCAAGTCCAAGTCTGAAAGCATGAGAACCATGAGTGCTAAAGTGAGGAAGGTGAAGATGGATGTTCCAGCTCAAGAACAGAGAGAGAATTTGCCCTCCGTCTTCCTTGTTTGGGCCCTCAACAGATGGGTCAGTACTCAGTTTACTGATTCAAGTGCTAATCTCTTCTGGAACCATCCTCATGGGAAAATACAGAAGTAATATCTTGTCAGCTATCTGGGCAACCTTAGTCCAGTCAAGTTGGCATATAAAACCAAACATCAAAGACTGGTAGGGAGATACTAGATGATTCCTGCAATGTTTATCAATTAATTTGCAAAAGAGAGCAGAATTAAGAATCCTTGATCTTTCTAGGTGATCAAAATCTGTATTCACTGACACTGTACCTAGCAAGAAAACATCATCCAGTAATCTATCCCCTCCACTGGCTCTTTCTCACCTTTCTCTGCTGGCGCCTTGCCATCTGATATCTCTATAGTAGGGCTCCATTACCTTACAACTCATCTCCATGCAAAGGAAAAATCCAAAGGAGCAGAAGGAAAAAATAGAACTCATTCCCTGTCACAGTTCTTCTCCCTTGGGGCCACAGAGGCCTGTCACATGGAGATCTGTAGTCACATTCCATTCCAGTGACACACATTTGAAAGGACATGTTCTTTTAAACACAATAAAATTGAAGCTCATCTCTACATCTGGAGTTAAGTAGGAAAATTACCTTAATTAAACACAGCAGAATTCAGATTTATTGCTCACCACATGGAGTGCTCTTAGTCTCTGAGGACCAAACCTGATATTCCAGAAAAGCCATTTTCCACTGACCCTTGTGCGCTTGTCCGCCTATGGCCTTCAGATGCACAGACTCAAGGAGAAGAAATGTGTTCCATAATTTCCAATGTGGGAAAGAGATTTACAGTTTAATAAAAAACATAAGGCCAATATAATTAGTTGAAAAGTGAACACAAAGTCAAATAGTTGTTTAGGCCACATGTCTGTCTAAGCAAGTAGGTTGATTGTTTGTCCTCCTCCCTGCCCCCATTGGAATCAGATGGTTTTCTTTGTTCTAAATAAACTTGTACATTGGTATCCTGTAGGTTGTTTTCAGTTCCAGGTAGTAAAAACTATTGACTGTGGGAAAGAATTTAGAAAAATAAAGTAATAGATCAGTGGTAAATAAAACTGAAGCCCTGAGAAATGGATTGTTTGCCCTAGCACATAGGTCTAATGCAGAAAAGAGGAAACACACAGAGTGCTCGGAACAGAGTGAATGGCCCAACTGTGTGACAGGCAATCCAGAAAGGCAGGCAGCAGAGTTTGCCCATTTAGCAGGCTCTCATGTGCGGTCAGAATTCCCTCTGAGTCACTTGTTTTAAACACTACTAATAAAATGCTGGAATTCTCATTGCACATGAAATTGAATGCCCTTTAATAGATAAAGAAATACTTCAATGATGCAGTTGTACTTGCCTTGATTTTTACCTGGCTTGCTCTCTTTCTTTTAACCTGAGCTGTCTCATGATTTTCATCACCACCATAACCATCTCTCATGCAATGAACCAACTCCTGACTTCTCTTCATGGCTCCAGAGCACCATTACTAATGCTTTACTGAATGTCCCACTTGTCTACTAGAGCTTTTCAATGAGGGTCCCCCTCAGGCGCCTAAATTCACATACTACTAACTCAACTGAGTATCTTTTTCCCCATGTATATTCCTCCTCCCCTCTTCCCTTTTCCATCAACCTTGCCCATGACCCCAGACAAAAAACTCAGCCAGGGGCCATCACACTGGGCCTTGAATGACCGTGGTTCAAGAGTTACGAAGAGCCCCATCAGCACTGATCATTATCCAGCAGCATTCCTGAGTTGCAGCTCCCCCTATGCGGTACAACAGGACAAGAGTCTCTTACTTCAGCTTCTCCTCTCTCCCAGTGCACAAATGAGCTCTTCTTGCCAGATTCCCGACTAGGATCATCCAGGTTGGAGCACATCACACCTTGCAGTCCTCTCCTGACAACTCCTTGGATCCTTGATGTCATCCACTTCTTTGGGAAGTGCTGACCCACCAGCATTGTCCTTGCCTCTGAGGAACATTCCCAGATTTGTCCCATATACCCACTGTCTATCCTCTATGGGCATCCGGGTGTAGGGTTAGCCTTCACCTCTGTAACCCACCACACCCAAACGCCTAGTACAGGGCTCCAATCATGCTGCTGCCCTCCTGAAAGTGCTACTGAGTCCATTGCCCTTAAATACAACTCATCTACTTCAGTCAGTAAGGCTCCTAAACATCTGATCCACCTGACCTGTTCAGCTGCATCCCTCACATCCTTCAGGTTCCCTCATGTGAGATTTCTGTTTCCTCAGCTAGCCCTGTGCTTTCATTACCCTGTGCCCACTTGTCCCCTTGTCACCATCAGTAATACCTTTGTCACTTCCCAGTTAGCTTTTCCCACCCCTGTACTTCCACACAACTGGGAGTATAACTCCATTGGTGTTTGCTCTCATCTGCCTGCATTACAGTTCCCCTGTAAACACCTGCCATTCCCACACCACCCCCACGTTCCCATGCTAAATACTGGCCTACAGACAACGACACTGTAAGCCAGCAAAATGGACTTCAAGCCAAGAATGGAAAAGAGAGAATTTTCTTATGAGTTTATTTGAGTAGGAATCCTGAAATACTCCATATGATAGATGGGATTAAAACCCAACAAACTCTTAAATGTACAATATTTGAACTGCACTGACTTTTTAATACCAATTCAAGGATTGCTGCCTTAGTCTTACTGCTATGTGACCAGCAAACAAAAAGGGAAAAGAGATAGATCAATGCTTATTGCTACATTAGCACCAACCTAAGTCTACATGCAAATTTCCGACCACATATAGCAAATTAGGCCACACATTTATCTCTTCCTTCCCTAGTTCCCATTGAAATCACTGGAAAAAATGACAGAAATACTACTGTCAATTCCCTTCTTACAGTATTATAATAATTGTTCAAGGTCCATTTATGAGTGAGAACATACGGTACTCTGTTGTTTGTTTCTGCAATAGATTACTGAGTATGATAGACTAAATTCTTCCAAGTTCCTGTGAAGTCCATATGTTTGTCCTTCCTACTGGCTGCATAATATTCCATTGTGTATATGTACTGCTTTCTTTTTATTCAGTCCAGCTTCGATAGGCAGCATGGTTGGGTGCATGTTTTTGCTATTGTGAATAGAGCTGCAACAAACATACGTGTGCAAGTGTCTTTTTGGTAAAATGACTGAGTTCCTCCAGGTATCATCCCAATAGGGGAGTTGCTGGGTCATATGGAAGGTCAATTCCTAGTTCTTTCAGAAATCACCAAACTGTCTTCCAAAGAGGTTGCACTAGTTTGCATTCCCACCAGCAGTGTAGAAGTGTTCCTTTTTCTCCACATCCTCGCCAGCATCCGTTGTTGTTTTATTAATGATGGCCATTCTTACTGGGGTTAGGTGGTAGATCAAGGTAGTTTTGAATCGTACCCCACATCTTTAAATTAAAGAAAAAAGAAACAAGGATCTGAGTACTACATGTACTCACTCATAAGCAGACCCTGAACATTTATCATAATACTGGAAGAAAGGGATTGGCAATAGTGGGACACTGCCAGGGAGGAAGGGGTCACATAACATCAATAAGGGTACCCAAATTTTGCCTGCACAATGACCACTTATGTACCTAACCCCGAATTGTACCCCACATGTTTAAAATAAAAATAACTAAAAAAGAAATATAAATTTTTTTAAATGACAGAAATAATAAATGCTTAGGAGCTTAAAACAAGAAAGATGCTCATCAGAAAAGCAGAAACTCCAAGAAATTTCTGATGCTG
Source organism: Cephalopachus bancanus (assembly GCA_027257055.1). Classification (NCBI taxonomy): domain Eukaryota; kingdom Metazoa; phylum Chordata; class Mammalia; order Primates; family Tarsiidae; genus Cephalopachus; species Cephalopachus bancanus. Next base: position 7,849,375 of record JAPVLO010000113.1, read on the forward strand.
GTTCAAGGGGAAAATTCCAATGGAGAATCACAGAAAGGCATCAGGATCACACAGAGGGGCACCGCAGTACCTTAGTAATGTCTCCCTGCTATCATGGATGCCAGGAAAAAGGAAAAGAGCAATATACCTGGGACAATATTACCATCTCTTTTTTTTGAGTTGGAGTCTCACTTTGTCCCCCAGATTGGAGTGCAGTGGCACGCTCCTGGCCACCACAGTCTCAACCTGCTGTGCTCTAGCGATCCTTCCACCTTAGCCTTCCAAGTAGCCAGAACTACAGACACACGCTACCATGCCTGGCTAATTTTTGATTTATTATAGAGACGAGGTCTTGCCAAGTTGCCTGGGTGGGTCTTGAACCTGCAGACTCAGGCAATCCACTCACCTCTGCCTCCAAAAGTGCTGGGATTACAGACTGAACCACCAAGACTGGCCATATTACCATCTCTTAATGCACTCTACCCCAGGTGACACCTGATATGGGCCAGTGGGAGGAATCCCTCCTCCATCTGTCCACTCCTTGCTTATCTCCCTCCTGACAGCTCATCCTGATGCTCTGACCCTAGCCAGGGAACTGAAAGCCAGGTTCCAAAGTCTTGGGTTGGGGACAAGGGTGGGCAGCTCGGCAGGGGAGATAGAACTCTGACCTTCCCAGCTGGTGTACTGATGTACACCACTATCCAGTGTCCAATCCAGGACTTTCTTTATAAATATGAGCAATATATGGTCACAAAAAATTTGAGGAACACAAACTGCCTATTTTGAGACACAACAAGCTAGGCCATTTGCTCATGAGGAAGCATAAGTGAAGTTAAATGACTTTAGTTAGTATTCTCAAAGAGATTTGAGGGTAATCATGTGGACTAACAAAAAATGAGGCTGCTCTCTAACAAAACCATCTGAGGACAAGAAATAGAATGATGTTCTAATACCAAACTCAGAAGAAAGACTGAGCAATGTTGAAAACTAAAAGATAATGCAGAAAAACATCTAGAAAAAAATGTCAGGAATGAGACCAAATCTACCAATTATTTATTACAAATGGGAATGACTTAAATTCCCCAAATGCAAGATAAAAACTTATGGGAGGGAGGGGACATGATTATTTTGTTTATAAGACCAACAAAAATTATGTAAAAATATTTGTATTAATCAGGTACTCCAGAGAAACAAAACCAGTATCTATATGTTGATTTAAACTTATGCACTTGACCCTTAAACCACATGGGTTTGAAATGCACAGGTCCACTTATGTTGGGAGCCGGCCATGGAAGCCCACTGAGCGTAGGGGATCAGGAAGGACCGTTGACCCCAAGACCACTAGGATGCATTCGGGAGCTATTGACCCCATTTCCTCCCCCTTTCTACTCAGCACTAACCAGATTAAGCTCCTGTGAGCTCAAAACATAAAAACTCTGAGACCGGGACGAACACAAGCTAACATTAGAAGCTCATTGCTCCCATTCTTCCTCAAACTGCAGTTTTGGCTTTCACACAACTTATAATTCAAACTCGTGTCACATCTAAGAGCCTTAGTATTGGTCACAGGCTTCTGGGTCATGATCTTAGGATTTATTGAAGATGTAAATTGTAGAATACAGTTTTAGAAGACAGCCATTTTGTTGAAAGAATGCGACTGGGTTACTTCCAGGTAGCCCACTGTGAACTTTGGACTGGGCCACATTCCAAACATTCTGGGATGGGCCACTTTCGTTTGTAAAGTAAATACTTGAGCTTCTATAGAATTGTTTAACTTGGCATAAATCAATCAGCTTAGGATGAAAAAGGTTTATAGAATATGTCAGTCACAGATTAGGTTATCCTTTGTTATGGGATTTTAAGATTATCATATGAAAAGGGTTTAAAGGCAATCATTGATAAAGTTTTCATGGATTAAGGTTTCTGGTGGGTGGGGGACGACCCTCCCACATCTGACTTTGTGTATAAAAGACCCATTGTAATTCCCAATGACACACATTGCTTCTACACTAGACTGGAGTCCAGTCTTTCTTTCTCTCTCTCTCTCTTTCTCTCTTCTTCCCCCCAATCGCCAGCACCGTCTCCACCTTTGGGGTACCCTGAACCCAGCTGGAGCTGGTCTCCAACACACTTATACTCAAATTTCTTTCAACCAAACTCAGATAGAAAATACAGTATTCATAGTATGCAAAATCTGCTTACATGAAGGACTGCCTTTTCTTATACATGAGTTCTGCAGAGCTGACTGTGAGACTTGAGTATGCATGGATTTTGGTGTATTCGGGGATCCTGGAACCAATTCCCAACATATACTGAGAAATTACTGGAATTACCAGTCTAGGAATTAGCTCACATGGTTATACAGGCTAAGTCCCACAGTCTGCCATGTGTAAGCTGGAGAACCAGGACAGCCAGTGATATAATTCAGTCTGAGTCATAAGACCTGAAAAGAGGGGAAGAGATAGGGATTGATGGTCTAAATCCCAGTCTGGGTAGGCAAAGCACCAATATTCAAGGACAGGAGACAGTGGATATCTCAGCTCCAGCAGAGAGCAAATTTACCCTTCCTTCTCCTTTTAGTTCTATTTGGGCCTACAACAAGTTGAATGATGTCTACCTGCATTGATGAGGGTGTACCTTCTTTACTCATTTGAGTCTACCAATTCAAATGTTAACCTTTTCTATAAACACCATCACAGACACACCCAGAAATAAAGTTTTACCAAGTATCTGGGCATCCCTTAGCTCAGTTAAGTTGACATGTAAACTTAATTATTACAATATTGAGTTTCATAGATTTTATAACTGTATAGATAAGTATGGATCATGTAAGTACCAACAAAAAGAAAACAGAAACATCAGTGTTACCAATGTTGAACTCAAGGTGAAACATTAAATGAGAGAAAAGAAGATTTCACATTAATAAGAAAAATTATTCTTGCCTGTTCCCCCAGCTCTTCGTGGGGCTAGCTTCTTGTCCTTCAGCCTCAGCATTAGTGTCCTCTTCCCAGGAAGAACTTCTTGACCATCCCATCAATAGTCCATCCTCCTCAATGTCTCTACAGGCTGCTCATTTGTTTCCTTCATAGCTCCAATCAGAATTCTTCTAAATTAATATTTATTTATCTGTTTGGTTATTGCTTGTTTTTTGTAGCTATAAAGTATGAATCATAAAGTGCAGGAAACTTCTGGGATTTTTTTAAAATTTGCTATTATATTTCTAGTACCTAGCACAGTTCCTAGCAACATAAAAAGCATTAATAAGTATTCCTAAAATAATACCAACATATTACATCACAAATATTTAGGCACCCAAAACTCTTTATTTAAATAAAAATTTAATAAAACGACATGACCAAGACAGAAGAAGAATCTAGTACAACTTCATTCAAATATTTACTTAATTCTCACATTAATCAGATCCTGTTAAAAGTAGCTGGGGCAGAGCTGAGGATGAAATGGACTTGTCTGTCTCAACAAACTTGTACTGAGATATTGAGATGGATAACTCCAGGACTTAGCTAATACAACTAACAGACTAAATATAATATATAAATATGTGTATATGACAAGGTATGCTTTGCTTGTGTGTGTGTGTATGTGTGTGTGTGTGGTGTGTGTGTGTGTGTGTGTGTGTGTGTGTATACATATTACTATATCCCAACAGATAACACATATTTCATTATCTATCTTTGGAATGCTGTCAAAAATTTTGTTTGAGGTTGAAAAAAATCTTAATGAATTTTTAAACTAAAATCCTTCACAATACTTTCTCTAACTACAATGTAATAAAACAAGACATTAAAAACAAAGAGAAGTCAACATTTCTAAGCATTTGGACATTAAAATAAATCTGCAACTGCACATGGAAAACAAAATAGAAATTAAATTATAATTAGGATGTCCCATACAGAAACCCAGGGTTTGGTCAATGTAGTACTTAGAGGAAAACTTAACTTAAAACTTAACTGCTTTTGTATGTCAAAATAATAAATGAATTAAACACTCGACACAAGGATATAGCAAAATAATAATAAAATTGAAGCCAAAGTAAATAGGAAAAAATATAAATAGAGAATAAAGGGTAACTCACTTCATGAAGAAGAAAAATAAACAGCTGCTTATTTTTAAAAAGTAAGAATAACACAGACAAGCCTCTGTAAGTCAGGCCAAGAAAATAAGAAGAAATGAAACACAAACAGCACTAGTGACAAGAAAGGGTGTATAACCACAAACACAGTGGAGACTAAATAATGATGACAGTACCATGCTCAACTCTAAATAACAAATGTGATCATTTAGATAAATGGGGCTTTTTTTGTTAAGAAAGCCAACAAAATAGGGCTCAGACATGCTGAGGGTCACAACAGGACCCTTAAGCCTGATTCCTGGACATAGCCCTAGAACTTCATTCCCCGCAACCTCTGACCAACATTTCCAGTCACCTAATGATGCGTCCAAAACAGGTTCTGCATCCTGGCTTCCAATGTAAGCTCAGGCAGGTGCACCTGGTTCTCAGAGTTGGGTCCTATTTCTTTGGGGCAATGGGCTTCACAAAATAACTGTGGAAAGGTTCTGCCTAAACATAGCAATGGAGTTCAAATACTCACTGACCAAAAAAAGAAGAAGAAAGAAAGAAAGACACACACACACATACACACAACAACCATATAGCCATAAAAAGTCCTTATTGGAAAGTAGAGCAGATTTGAATTCACATTTCAGCAATCTCATCTCAGTGCCCAGGAAGCTGCAAAATAGATGCTCCTCAATCTTATCAGGTTTGGCACCATCCAAGGAGTATTTATTTCCAAATTTATCTTAACTCTATTTCATGAAACACTATTTATTTACTGAGTGCCAAATATGAGTAAGGTGTAATTCCAATGGTTTACTCCTCTTAGATGCTTTCTATGGGAAACTGAAAGATAGCAACCCCCAAAAAAGTGACTGCTGACCACTGAATTTCCATTTACTCTTTTGTAAAATAAGGATAATAAGAGTACTCACATTACTTAGGGATCATAAGGTGTAAATGGGACTGTGCCAGGAACATGATTAGAGCTAACTAAACATTAGTCATCTTTATTACTATCCATCCTTACCTCCAATCTGAGCCACCCATGATTCCTATCATTTTAAACCCACTTGACCCAAGTGCAGTTTTTAGCCTTCACATATCACCAGCCATATGTGGAGCAGTGATCCCTACTGCTCCTGAAAGAATGAGCCCGTGAATCCCTGTACCCCCACAATCTGCATCAGGGCTTCCTAACCTCTCACACCACTGTCCTACTCCTCAGTCACAGAGCTCAAGCCATACTGCCCTCCATTTGTTCCTTGAACACCCCAAGACCATTCATGTCTCAGGAATTTTTACATTTGTAGTCCTCTCTACCTGGAAAGTTCTGCCCCAGTTCTTTACCAGACTGGACCCTGATCATCCTGCAGGTGTCATCCTATATTTCCTGTCCTCTGAGAGAACTTCCATTATCACCCTAATTGAAATGCTCCCTTCCCCTCCCATCCCTCTATCTCCTCCCCTCTTTCCCATCTTATTTTCTTCATGTACTGCCTGCAAGTATTTTCTTCATATTCACTGCCTGGAATGGTTTACCTCTTCCCCATTAGAATGTAAGTTCAGTGATATGAGATCTTAACCCCACGGCTTCAATAAATATTTCTTGAATTAATGCATGGATGGGCATTGGATGGATGGATGGAGGGATGGATGGATGAATGGATGGATAGATTCATGAATTAATAGGCAGTTATAGCACTTAAAATCTGAATGATTACCTGTTGAATGTCTGTGTCCTAATAGAACATGAGTGCTGAAAGACAAAGATAATTTCCTACTGATCCCTATAGACTTAATACCTAAAACTATGCCACTACCCTTCTGCTGACATAATTTAACTCACTTCTTTGTTGCCCTATATTCTCACTGCAGTGATTCTCTAATTGTTCAGTATAATCTCTGCTTTCCTTACTCTCTCCACTTTCCACGTAGTAAATTAAAGATGTCCATTCTACCCAAGGCAATCTATAGGTTCAATGCAATACCTATCAAGTTACCAACATCATTTTTCTCAGACCTGGAAATGACAATGTAGAAGTTCATATGGAAACAAAAAAGAACACAAATAGCTAAAGCAATCCTCAGCAAAAGGAACAAAGTGGGAGGTATCCCATTGCCAGACTTTAAACTTTATTACAAGGCTACAGTAACCACAACAGCCTGGTACTGGTACAAGGATAGTCTCATAGACCAATGGAATGGGACAGAAATTCCCAAAGAAAAACTCGGTCTCTCACCCAACTCGTCTTCTACAAAACCACCAATAACAACCATTGGGGAAAGAAGATTATATTTAGAAAGTGATGCTGAGAAAGCTGGCTGACCACATGCAAAAGAATGAAACTGGATCCCTTCCTATCACCACATACAAAAATCAACTCCAAATGAATCAAAGACCTAAACGTAAAATCACAAACTACAAGAATCCTAAAAGAAAACATAGGAAACGCTCTTATGCACATCAGAGTAGGCAATAAATTCATGACCAAATCCAGAAAAGCAAATGCCATAAGAGCTAGATAGGTAAGTGGGCTCTCATCAAACTGAAAAATTTTTGCACAGCGAAAGAAACCATCAAGAGAGTAAAGAGATGACCTACAGAATGGGAAAAAATAATTGCAAATTATGCATCTGACAAAAGCCTAACTTCCAGGATCTATAAAGAACTCAAACAAACTGAAAGGAAAAAAATAAGCAACCCTTTACAAAGTGGGCAAACAAGTGTACCTGTGCAATGAATATTTGTATACCTAATCCTGAATTGTACCCCACAACTTTAAAATAAAAAATTTAAAGGTGGAAAAAAAGTGGGCAAAATACACGAATAGACACTTCTCAAGAGACAACTTATAAGTAGCCAACAGACACATGAAAACTGCTTAGCCTCACTAATCACCAAATAAATGCAAATAAAAACTACAATGAGATTCCACCTAACCATGGTAATGATGGCTATCATTAATAAGCCAAAAAGCAACAGATGCTGGCATGAGTGCAGAAAAAAGGGGACACTTCTACACTGTTGGTGGAAGTGCAAACTAGTTCAACCTCTATGAAAGCAGTGTGACCATTCCTAAAAGAACTAAAAATTGACCTTCCATATGATTCAGCAATCCCTCTTCTAAGAATATACACAAAGGAACATAAAGCACACTACCAAAAAGACATCTGCACATGCATATTTATTTCAGCACTATTCACAACAGCAAAAACATGGAACCAACCCTACTGCCTATCAAAACTGGACTGGATAAAGAAAATGTGGTATATACACTTGATGGAGTATGATTACGCAGTCATAAAGAAGAACAAAATCAAGGACTTTGCAGCAAATTGAATGGAGTTGGATACCATCATATTAAGTGATCTATCACAGAAAAAAAAACTGAATACTGCATGTACTCACTCACAACTAGGCCCTAAACATTAGTCATACCTGCACAAGGAAGGGATCAGCAGTTGCTGGGTACTGTTAGGGGAGGAAGAAAGGGTGAATGGGGGTCACATGACAACACAAAGTTTATCTGATCCACTAATAGGGGTATTGAGGGTCACCTAGAAAACCAAACTGCACCTGCTTGCAACCTACTTATGTAACTAGTCCTTACTTGTACTCCACATGTCTATAATAAAATGAAATTTAGTTTTAAAATAAAATATAGATGGCCTAAAAATAAAGATGGCCTCCTTTGACAGCTCCCATTGACAATTGGTCTCTGGTTTCCTTCCCCTTGAATCTGGGTCAGTCTTGGGGATTGGCTTGGCGAATTAAATGTGACAAAAGAAAATTACTGATATTTTTGAGGCTAGGCCATAAGAAGCCTTGAAGCTTCTGCTTGAGTCCCTTAAAATTCTCATTCTTAGAACCCAGTTGCTAATCATGAGGATCCCTGGCCTCATGAAAAGTTTATGTATAAGTCTATTCATGAATTTCAACATGGCAGCCAGGTGAGAAAGTCATCCAGGATGTCCAGCCCAGTTGAGCCTTCAGATGATTCAACCCAGCCAAAGTTTGCCTGTAACTACCTAGTCAACCCTAGAATAATGAGAGGTAAGCAGCTGTTATATTAAACCTCTAAATTTTTGCCCAGTTTTCTAGACAGCAGGAGCTAACAGGAATACTCTCTAATCAATACCAAAATAAAGAAGTAATGAAGAATAGGCAGTACATATAGTGGAGCAGAAAGAACACTGAGAACTGAATGCTTTAGTCTCAGCCCTGCCACCAGCTAGTTTTTCAGGCTTAAGAAATCCATGTAACCTCTCTGGGTCTTTACGGAGGGAGTATGTTGGTTTAAAAGATGAAACGAGTCATCCATAAGCCTAAGACTTTTTTTATTCTTTGTACATACTTTATAATTTTTTCATCCAAATTTATTTTATAACTAAATACTGTTACGTAATTCAGATGGTCTTTTAGAAGAAGTAAGGGAGTGAAAAATAAGTGCCACCAACATCACAATTTTGCCTTGGGTCCCTTGTCTAGCCTCAGGGACAGAGAAAAAGTAGGACCCCAGAGTACCATTCCAGAGGGCATCTTGAGGGGCAAAGACTCGGGCCTGCTGTAGAGACACAGTCAAAAAACTGAGTTGCCAGTAATTAAGATGTGTCTATTAGAAATAGGATGGTGACCCAGGGTCAGTGACAGGAAGGGCTTAGGAGCTGCATTGTTTTGTTTTGTTTTGTTTTGCTTCTGCTTTTAAATGAAGGGTTTCATGATGTTGGCAAGTTGCTCACTACACAAGGAGAGGGTTGAAATTCAATAAAGGCTTTCAGCTCTGTGTCATCATTCCAGGATTTTGAGTCCTTCTCTTTGTTTCTAAAGCAGAAATCAGATCGTGTGGCTTCCTTGCTGAAAAATCTATCAGGCTCCTATTGTCTACAGCAAAAGGACAAATTCAAATCCCTTGCACTTGAAATAAAGCTGTTCACCTGGTCCTGCCTGCTCCCTCACCATCACCATTTTCCACTGTCCAAACTCATCCTCCAGTCACACTAAGCCACACGTCCTTACTCGGATGCCATCTTCCTTCCCCCTCAGGATGTTTGTCTCCCAAATGGAGAACTGAGTAAAAATGTGACAGGCAGGTTGTATTTGCTGGCTTCTGTATTACTCCTGATCCATCTCCTGTTGAAATTCTCTGCCTATAACTATACTGATTTGGGATTTTGAAAATGGTTTAAGATCAAGCTGTTTTAAATTGCCTTCCCTTGTGGTGGCAGCCAGACTTTGTCTTAAACATTTGCCATGCATATGAGCTTTTAACTTAGCTGATTCTTGGTGCACTTTCCTCAGACTTATTGACCCCCACCCTCAGCTGACAGCTGGAAATTCTTCATTTCCTGCCAGGTACTTCCCAACTGACCCCACCGATAGGAGAACAGAAGCTGGCAGGCATCTCTTTGGGATGCTTTTCTATCTGGCCAAATGCCCCACTCCTCCACCCTTAGCATCAGGAGCACTTCCACAGACACTTCCACGCATTCCCAAGTCTATCTGCAAATACTTCCTGCTCTAGGAATGAGATGCAGCACGCTGAGCACGTATCACATAGCCCAGCTTTTAATAACAAGTAGCTATTTTTTATATCATTTCCTCATCCACTTTTAAAATTATATAAATAATTGTAATATATACACGATACAAAATTAAAAAGATCAAGAGGCACATAATTCAGTTTCTGACTGTGTATTTATTTTATTCAGCCTACTGGTGTTTGGCATGCATAGCACTCAATCCCAGGTGGTTTAAAAATAATACCCGAGGAAACTTTGTTTTTTCTTTAGTTTCCCCAATAAATCCAGCAAGTCTCTTTTTCAGTACTGCAAATCATATATTCCCAATATGTATATGAATGTAAGACAGTCACAGTTCTAAGTACTGTGGGAGCTTACTATGTTTTTTTAAATAGGTAATGTTATGATTTTTAAATGTCAAAAAACACAAATGGCTGAAGGATTTTATAATGAGAGACTTGGTCCCATCTCTGTCCCCTGCTCACTCAGCTACCGATGACCCTCTACCAAGCGGCAAACATAATTTTAAAAAATATTATTCTCAGGCAACCCCCTCAGGTCCCCTCCCACTGTGGGAGCTTTTCTGTCCTCCCACTATATCTTGCTTTAATATATATATTTTTTTTTTTCTCATGCACTTTGGGAGGCTGAGGTGAGATGATTGCCTGAGCCCACAGGTTTGAGACCAGTCTGAGCGAGTCGGAAGAGCTCATCTCTACAATAAATCAAAAAATTAGCTAGGCATGGTGGTTAATGCCTATAGTTCCAGCTACTTGGAAGGCTGATGCGGAAGGATCACCTGAGCCCAGCAGGTTGAGGCTGCAGTAGCAGTGAGGGTACCATTACACTCTGGCCTGGATGACAGAGTGAGACTATGACTGAATAAATAAATAAATAAAATATTAAAAATTAAATAAAATAAAAATATTTTTAAATATTTTTCTATTAATAAACAAAGCTTTTCACCTGTAGTGTTTATCATTTCCTCCTTTTGTCACTGCAATGTCAAACACACACTTCCATTTGGTGCACTAATTAGCATAATACAATTATAATTTTCCACATTTGTTTCCCCCACTTGACTGCAAGCATCTTGAAAGCAGGGAATGAGTCTCGTTCGTCTTCATATCTTAACATGTACCATGCAGGGAACACTGAAACATCAATAAATATTTCTGGAACTGAGCTGATAGGGCCATCCCTGCACAGAACTTAATAACAAAGTAAATTAATAAACTATACAAACTTTTGGACATTTGGAGAGCCAGGGGTCAGAATCCATCATATTCATATCTCTTCCTATTGCCAGAACAGCAACCAAGACTCTCTCATCAACCTCAGATGTACCCTCTGCCCTCACTTAGGGGGCAGGTTTCCCGAGCTCTGAAACCACCGCCCGATGGGACCAGAAGTGCTTGAAGGAGAAGCCCAGAGGAAGGAATTCTCTGGCTGAGGATCAGGCTGACTCCAGGCTTGAATGCTGGGATCCTGATAATTCCCTTACAGCTCTCTGGGATATGGCCTCTCTGACAGCAGGAATCTCCTTTTCCTAACCATGTCCCCTTTTCCCTCATGATTCTCTAGATTTCTCATTTCACGCCTGCTTCTGACCACAGGCCATTCTAACTACCACTTGATTTGCCTGCCCCTCCTTGGTTACGTTTTAGGTTTTGTATCACAATCCTATCTGGTTTTTTGTTTCTTCACCTGTTACTTATCCCTATTGCCAAAATAATAATAATATTTAAGATGAGGGAAACTGAGTCAGAAAAATTGGAAATGGTGTTCCCCAAGTCATAGGTCAGGAAGCAGAGGCGGGCTTCAGAGCCCTAGCTGCAGAGTTCAAGTGCACTGAGTTCTACCATGTAGGCAGAGCAGCCACACATGCTGGCTAGGTGGGAAGTAGAAGGCAGACCCCGGCAATAGAAGTGGTGCTGCAATTTAGGGTTCTATCAGATGATAGCCAGTAACACACAGGTCCTGCCCCAAATCACAGCAACCACCACCTTGAGGTTGCTAGGAGAGATGAATACATCCAGAGAATAAGGGGGGAAAATAATAGTATTCAATTGGTAGCTGTGCTTTGCGACCTATCCCCTGATGCAGGATTGCTGTTGGTGCTGGATAAACAGGCCTGATCCCAGCTCTAAAAAGGCCTTCTGCTCCTTTACCCCCAGCCTTCCCTTCTACCCCACCCAGTTCCAGGAAAGCCAAACTCCAGCTAGATAGGGCAGAGGAAGTAGCCAAGTAAGACAGCCAGACATACAGACCTGACCCACGTTCCTGGTTCTGGTTATCAAGCCTGTTAAGTGAGCAGATGATGAGAGAGAAAAAAGACCACTACCTAGCTTTCATGTTCTGTCCAGGAAAGGAGGAAGCAGGAGATTTTAATTATGTGAATGGGAGAACAAGGGGACGAGGGAATGAACCTGCCGTTCACTTCACAAGGACACTGCCCACTAGCCCTGAGTGTGAACCCAAATACTAGATTCTCCTCCTCTGAGATGCACTGGAGAGATAGGTCATCAGAGTGAATCAGTCAAAAGAAGCTTCTGGAAAGTTTTCAACAGCTGGCATTTTAAGTTTGGCCTTTTTTGTTTTCTCAAAATGTTAGAGAAGATAGACATAAAACAAATAGGCACTATATGAAGTGTAGAAGGACCTGGAAGTGAAAAAATTCGCTTCTTCAGTCAGAATGTGGCCATTTTTTTCACTCTACTGCATAAGCCTTCCTATGGGTGATGCACAGCCTACTGAGAATAACTACTCAATTTCTCTTATTCTACCATTCCACCTGGTTTCTCTCCAAGATGGTCTAGGTGTTTGTGTGGAGAAGGAGTCAAGTGGTCTTGGTGGGGAGAAACAAGATAAAGTGTTCCAGAACCTACCCCCAGGTGCTAAGCAACTGTTCTAGTGCCAAAAACATTTATTGGGCCCAGGGCTGGCCATCAGTCACATGTGTAGTGGATAGAGTGGAGCGCTATCCTTTCTGAGCTCAGTAGGGGCCCGCATTCCCTCTTTGCTGAGTCACAGAGCACACCCTCAATGTGGCCTCACTCTTTTCCCTTGCACCTGGCCAAGGGGACCAAGCACCAGCCTCTAACATGGGCCAGCTGTTTCCCACCATAGTGAACCCACTGTCTTCACCTCAGCCTCTACCCCAAACAGGAGCCCAAGGTTGGGCAAAGAACATTGAATGAGCGCCTTATCTAAGTGACCCTGCATTTTCTTTCCAGAGCCAGCAGCAGGAAGTGAGGCAGAAGCAACTTCGTGTCTGGTGTCGCCTCACACATGCCCTCAAGACTAATGGCAGCCAGAAGTTTTTTCTCAGCACTGTGGGAGGGTCTCAATCCAGGCAGGTGAATCCCTGAGGGAAGAATTTATATGTATGGAACACATCAGCAAATAGCACAAATTCTCTTTAAAAATAAGACCCAAGACGTGAGAGCGACCTGGCTGCAACATCTTCACCCCATCAATCACCACAGTTGATTTGGCTGATGTGGCTGGCTAGGTAGGTGTCCCCTTCCTCTCTCACTGCTCCATGTGCATCCCTCCCGAATCTGCACACTTGGTCAAAGAGGACAATCATCCTCGCTGGAAAAAGGGCCATTCTTCTATACAAGTTGGTGAGTTCCTCTGTTAGAACCTCCAAACAAGCTCTCAAAAATAAGACCCTCTCTTACATTGTCTGGGAAATTCTGCAAAAAACTCCTTATTGAGTCTGAAGGCAGTCTGACCCCATACCCCAGGAGGAGACAGAGCCAGAATCCCATCCTGTGTATCCCTTACAGTGGAGAGTGGGTACTAAGGACCAGTTTCCAGATGGAAAGGTAGGCATTGTATGTCTGGAGAACCATGGACATCTGCTGGCTCCATGGATAGGCACTCAGCTGTCCCATTTGCTCTGTGAATAGATAGCATTTCCTTGGGTAGTCTGACCCTGAGGAAGTAAACTAAACCATGGTCCCAGGGTCTGGTCAGTATGTTGATTTTAAGGCACCCAGTGATAAATCAGAGGCGTGATGGGGCACTGGTGAAGTGTAGAGTGGGCTCTATTCCAGCCCAGAGTGCCCACTTGCACAGAGGTAGGGGCAGGCTCTGCCGAAGGACCTGTACCATTTATGTTGACTTGTTCTCCAGGAAAATACAAAGCCCTGAGATCCTCTGTTTCCAAAATAAAAGAGCAAGAATATTTTCTGGATTGTGGTTACTCTATCAGGAAATAACCACAAGGTCCCGCCTGCCAATTTTCCTTTTCCTTTGAAGATGAATAACAAAAACAAACACAAACCTGGAACATATACTATAAACCACTAAAACACACACACACACACACACACACACACACACACACACACACACACACACACACAGCTTTGTTTTAAGGGGGTGGCGATGAGAATGTCAAGGAGATTAAGAAGAAATGGTTAGGTGTGTTATAAATCAGCTCCTCCGTGGTCCACCTGCCAACATTCCGGGTAAAGACAAGAGAAGCCATGGGGATAAAATCAGGAGCACTAGGAGTGCTGAGCCCCAAACTGGAGTTGTTGCAAAAGAAAATGCCTAGAGAATCTCCCAGACAGCCTGTGTCCTCCATCTCATTCCTGGACATTGCCTGGACCCAGCTCCTTGTCTGGACAATGCTCACTCATAGGCTATAGGCTTCCTTTGCTTTCTTTTACTCTCCTGCAAATAACATTGAGTAACTATTATTGAATGTGATTATGCACATAGCATATTATAATTTGTGACAATAATTTGCCTCCTTCCAGCTCCACACGTTTCATCTAGGTCCTCACCTTCTCTCACACTGACTTTGCTTTCTTGAACTGTCTTACTTTGTGTGTACGTGTGTATGTGCATGCACACAGGCAGCTGCATGGTGCCTCTCCACCAGATTCTGGTTGATAGAAATCCTGTTTTTATACCTCAAGTTTAGCACAGAACCCTAGGTATGATATACACTCTGTAAATGTTTTCCTGTTGAATTCAACTGAACCTCACAGCTTATTATTTCCAATTCCAGAAACAGAAGAATGGCTCAAAGGATGGGCACGTGAGCACTGAAGTTAGCATGTTGAGAGAGGGACTACTAACGTTCTGGCCAGTTTCATGAGAGTCTGTGGTGTGCAGTTAGGTGACTACAAATGGAACTATAGATATTTCTGCCTTTCCTTTCACCAGGTAACTTCCGAGACATTTTTTACCCACTTCAACAAATGCTGGGCCTACAATAGTGCAAAAGCGTCAGCTGCAACAGTATCTTCTAAAGTATGAGGTCACCTGGACAGCTTCAAGGGTCAAACTTGGGGGATATCTATTGCCCCTGTGGAGGGAGTTTCTCTAAAGCTCAGGGGACAATAGGAAGATTTGAGAATTTCAGGACTCCCTAATGACTCAGGAGGGACCCTAATGGGTCAGTATCTCCCTTTCATTGCTCTTTAATTTTTCTGTGTGGAGCAGAGTTCTAGAATCATTGACTCTATTCCCTTTCTAGTCATGCAGACTACCTAAGAGACATCTAGCCTGTCTTTGAAAATATTTATTGTAAAGCTATGAGTTTTGATAATTGTTATATCCTTGTAGCTGCTAGGAGTTCTGAAAACTTGAAATAAATAATTAAATATCAAACAAAAGATCCAATCAGAACATTTCTGACATCTTACAGCCCTCGTAATTGTTACCACTGTATATCTTGTTTATGTTACTCATTATATTCTCTTGATAATGCCAAGGGTAGTTGTTTGCATTATTCATTTCTAATATATATGGAAACTGAGTATCAATTAGGGTACCTGACCTCAAACCAAGCAAAGTGGGGACCAAAGGGAGGCCTAAACTTTACCTGTACATTGACCACTTGTTACTGAATCCTGAATTATACACCACATCCTTAAAATAAAATAAAATATAAAAAAAGAAACTGAGTAACAATTCACCCAGGATAACAGAATTGGCAGCCAGTTCTCTTGGCTGCTAATCCCATACTATGCCATTGTATGAACAGATTTGCTTAGTGCTCACAAAATAAAAACTCTTTTATTAGAATGGTATTTATTACATAGAAGGCAACAAGAGTCACAGAAATTTATGCACAAGTGAAAACAGCACTGTAGCAGGGCAAGGCTTACTTCCATGTAGGCTTCTTTGGAATAATCTCTTTATGGAGAGCATTGGCCTTACCTACCATGCAATGTTTCTGCCTCATCTTGAACACACCTTGTGAATGCCCTACTTTAAAAAGCAACATAATCAAGTGTCAGGAAGATGGCGGCTGAGCCAGTCACACTATGAAAGTTCCCTGTGTGAGTGAGTGAGTGTATGGAAATTTTTGTGCATCTGTCGGTAAGTGAGTGGGCATGTGAGTTACTGATTGGGTTAAGGCTTGAGAGCAAGCAGCCAGGGCTCTCCTGTGAAGCAGCTGGTGATGCAGCTTCTTGGCTTGGTCCCTAGCAATTCCTGGGACACAGAAGCTGAGAACCATTTTCTTTTTTAAATCAACAAAATCCTCCCTGGGAAGAAGATGCTGGGAGAGACTGACTAAGTGGAGCTTGTGAACAAGTGGCCAGAGCCCCCCTGGTGAAGCTGCAGCTGCTTTGCTTGGTCCCTAGCACTTCCCAAGTCACAGAAGCTGAGTACCAATTTTTTTTTAACTGACAAAAGTTTTCCTGCAAAGAAGTGGCAGGGAGAGACTGCTGACTCCAGGCTTTGCCTCACCACTGCAGCTCCTGGCTTGACACTGGCAGCAAGGACTGCAGAGGAAGCCCAGAGGCAGAGTCCCACAGGAGAAGATGAAAGAGGCACCCCGCCACCATCTTGAAAATAGGGCAGGAAAGTGATCTGACTTGTTCTCCAGGGAGCAACAGATCCAATGTCTGTGACCAGCAGATCAACTACTTAGGGATCGATTATGATCCAGAGGGAATATTCTGAAGGCACAAACTTCAGAGGGACAGCACAAGTGCTGAGTCTCAGGTGCCCCACCTTCTACCCTGATTCAGCCACAAGACAAAGACTGTGGCCAGAAAAGGATGAAGATCACCTCCAAAGAGACCCAGTGGTGAGTCTGGGACTGACCCAACCCCCCTCCTTCCCAGCAATCCTCTGAATGTCAGACCCACACAGCTGGGCACAACTGAGAGGGACAGACCCAGGTGGAGCATATAGCAGCATCAGACACAATAGGAGGACTCCATTCCAGGATAGACCTGGCTGGGGCACCCATCCCCCCCGACACCACCCCATTCCTTGCCTGGGAGTACATACCTGGGGAAGAGACCAACCCACACCTCTCCACCAGAAGGGATCCCTCGACCATATGAGAGTGGGGGGGGGACTAGCCCTACCCACCCCCTCTGCACCTCCTCCTTCCCTGGTCCAGACACTGGGGAGAGAGGGGAAAAAGGCAGAGGCTCTGCAGGAGACAGTAGGGAAGCAGACAAGAGGAATAATTACAGAACCTACCACAGGAGAGCAGGTTGTTTTCCTTTTTCTTTTTTTAATTTTTAATTTTTATTTTGTAATTTTTTAAAAGTTTTTGCCTGTAGTTTGTTAGTTTTTCTATTTTTAAAATATTTTTCTTTTGTGCATGATTGTGTGTGTGAGGGTTTGAGCTGCATCCCCTCCTTTTTTCTTTACTTTTTCTTCTCTTGTTTGTTGTTTTCTGTTTATGTGTGTATGTGAATGATTGTGTGTTCATCCTTCAGTTTTCTTTTTTGTTGTTACCGTTCTTGGTTTCTTTTGGCTCATTTGATCTCTCTTTCTATTTTTTTTAGTTTAAGATGTGTGTAAATATGTGTGTAAGTATTCAAATTGAATTCCTTTTCTTTGCTTTGCTTTTTTCCCCCTGGTTTTTCTCTTTTTCGTTTTGTGCTAGGCGTGTGTGTGTGTCTAGTTTTCCTGGGGGTTTTTTGTTGTTGTTGTTTTTTGTTTTTTGATGTTGTTGTTGTTTGTTTTGTTTCACTGTGTTGTCATTCCAGTTTGTTTTGGGGTATGAGTGTGTGTGTGTGTGTGTGTGTGTGTGTGTGTGTGTATGTGTTCAATTGTTTTCTGCTTTCATTGTTCTTTGTGCTGCTTTTTTAAATTTCTGTCCATCTTATTTCATTATATTTTTCTCTGTTCTCCTCATTGCTGTTACTGTATCTTGAACTCAGAGGGTACACACAGATACCCACTGCATTGTCATATAGAGTGGTGGTGGGGAGCAGGTCTCTGAAAACACACACCACAACCAGTGAACATTGTGATTTACAAGTAGTTTCTGGATCTTAGCTCCCCATCCTCTTCCTTATTACACTTTTGAAACTACAAGAGACAACAAAGCTTCCCATCCACAGTCATGTTTCAAAATAGAACAAATCCGGAGCCTGAATCAGGGAAGAAAAGTGGGTTGAGCAAACATCAGATGTGAAAGTCTCTCCCACTGTCAGTGAATAACAGAATAAAGAGAAAAGCAAGAGATCTGTCACAAATGAGGAAAAACCAACAGAAGATCACAGGTAATTTCAAGTGTAAAAAAGAGAAAGCACCTGGAAAATCAGACCTTGGAGTTCAAACACTGGAAGTCACCAATGACTAGACCCAGAAGATGACAGAAATAGGGAATGGATGAAAAGAGTGAATAAGACTCTTGAAAGACAAGGTGCAACACTGAAAGAACTTGTAACAAAGATATGGGCCATAACAATTTCATCCAGGGTATAAACAACAAGATGACAAGCCTGGAAAGCAGAATTAATCAGCAGAAGAAAGAATCTTACAACTTGAAGACCAGAGCATGGAATATACCTGATCTGTAAGAAACATAGAAAGAAAACTCAGAAAGAACAAAGTCTGTAAGAGAAGTGCAATTATATCAAGGGGCCACACCTATGCTATCCCAGTAGAAGAAAGGGAAATGGAGAACAACTTGGAGCAAGTATCCAAGAGATAATCCAAGAAAACTTTCCGCATCTCACCAGAGATATGACCAGGCAAACACAAGAGTTACAGAGAACCTCCACAAGACGTCAAATGGCAAGACCAACCCCTAGACACATAGTAATTCACCAACACAAAGTAGGCACATAAGAAAAAGTCCTAAAGGCAGCAAGAGAGAAAGGCCAGATTACCTACTGGGGAAAACCCATCAGAACAGCAGCAGACCTAACAGCAGAAACACCAGAAGCAAGAAAGGACTGGAGTCCAATATTCAAAATTCTCAAAGGTAAACAATTTCAACCAAGAATTTCCTACCCAACCCAAGCTCAGCTTCATTGGTGATAGAGAATTAAAATCCCTCTCAGACATCCAATCCCTAAGAGATTATGCAACTTCCACAGCAACTCTACAGGAGACACTTTAAAAAGTATCAAGCACAGAAAAAAAAGAATGACCACACACTTCCCAAGAGAACAGCAGAGCACAGAATTAACAGAGAATACATCACAACAAAAACTTGAAAACACATACTTACATCAACCCCAGAGCTAAAAGAAAACAAAGAAAAAGCTTTATAAGAACCTCATGACAGGGATAAACAATCACATTTTCAATAATCAGCCTGAATGTAAATGAAATAAATGCACCACTGAAAAGACACAGAATGACAAGCTGGATAAGAAACCATGACCCAATTATTTGCTGCATCCAGAAAACTCATCTAACCACAGGAGATGCACACAGACTCAAAGTTAGAGGATGGAAAATGAGTTTCCAGGCAAACGGATCACCAAAAAAGGAGTCACAAACTAAATATCAGACAAAATAGCCTTTAAGCTATCAAAAAATTAAAAAGATATAAAAGAACACTGCATAATGATAAAAGATTAAATCCATCAATAAGAAATATCCATCCTAAAAATATGCACACCCAACACAGGAACACCACCATTTATAAAGAAACTACTAAGTAAGCTTAAAAAAAGATGCTGACTCTAACACTATTATACCAGGGGACTCAAATACCCCATTAACATCTCTAGATAGATCATCGAGGCAAAAAATCAACATGAAATCAATAACTTAAACTTGACACTCAACCAAATGGACTTAATACATACCTAAAGAATATTCCACCCAACAACCACAGAATATGCATTCTACTCATCACCACTTGGACAGTACTCCAAAATCAATACATCTGCAGTCATAAACCAAGCATCAGCAAATTCTATAAGGTTGAAATATTGCCATGTACCTTCTCAGACCACAGTGAAATAAAAACAAATATCAGCACCAACAAAATTTCCCCAAAGCCCACCTAGATATGGACACTAAACCGCATAATGCTGAACAACTACTAGGTCAACACGAAAACAAAATAGAAATTAAAAGATTTCTGGAAACAAATGAAAATAAAGAAACATCTTACCAAAACCTCTGGGACACCATAAAATCAGTTCTAAGAGGGGAATTTATATCTTTACTAACACACATCAAGACATGGAAAGATCACAAGTTGACAACCTAACAAATCACCTAAGAGAGCTGGAAAGAGAAGACCACCAACACCCTAACCTTAGCAGTTGAATCCAGATCACCCAAATAAGAGCCAAAATACAGGACATAGAAAACAAAAGTATCATAGAAAACATCAACAAAACAAAAAGCTGGTTCTTTGAAAGAATTAACAAGACTGATGAACCCCCAAGCCAGAATGACAAAAAACAGAGAGAGAGAAAACCTAGATAAACACAATCAGAAATACAAGAGATCAAATTACCACTGACTCTGAAGAAGTACAAACGTTTATCAGAGATTACTGTGCACACCTGTATGGAAGCTAATGTGATACCCTAAATGAAATGGAGGACTTTCTGACATCACACAACCTCCCCAGGTTGAAACAAGAAGACATTGAGACACCAAATAGACCAATAACAACCCACAAAATTGACTCTTTCATAATTGACTCATTTCATTAAGTCTCTCATAATTGACTCAAAATTGACTCTTTCATTTTACCTGCCAAAAAAAGCCCTGGACCAGATGACTTTCCAGCAGAACTCTGCAAAATGTAACAGGGGGAGCTGATATCAATCCTATTGAAAGTATTCCAGGCAATTGAGAAAGCTAACATCACACTGATACCCAAACCGGGTAAAGATCCAACAGCAAAAAGAGAACTACAGGCCAATATCCCTTATGAACCTAGATGCAAAAATCCTCAACAAGATTCTCGCAAATTGGATCAAAAACCACATCTCAAAAATCATCCACCATGACCAAGTAAGTTTCATCCCCAGGATACAGGGCTGGTTCAACATTTGTAAGACCATAAATGTACTTAAATACATCAACAGATGTAAAAACAAGAACCACGTGATTATATCATTATTTGCAGAAAAAGTTTTTGATAAAATTCAGCAATCCTTCTTGATAAAAATCCTCATACACCTAGGTATAGAAGGGACATACCTCAAAATAGTAAGTACCATCTATGACAAACCCACAGCTAAAATATTGCTAAAAAGACAGAAACTAGAAACATTTTCCCTGAAACTGGAACAAGACAAGGCTGCCCACTCTCACCCCTCTTGTTCAACATTGTGTTGAAAGTCCTAGCTAGAGTGATTAGACGAGAGAAGAAAAACAAAGGTATCAAATAGGAAAAGAGGAAGTTAATTTATTCCTCTTTGCTGATGATATGATCCTATACCTCGAAAATCCAAGAGAATCTGTCAAAAATCTGCTTGCACTGATAAAAAAACTTTGGCAAAGTCTCAGGGTACAAAATATATGTCCAAAAAACAGTTACATTCTTATACACCAAGAGCAAGCAGACAGAGAAACAAATATATCCACAATACCCACAAAAAAAATGAAATTCCTAACCTAGTGAGTGAAAGAACTTTACAATGAGAACTACAAAACACTGCTCAAAAAAATTCAAGAAGACACAAATGGAAAAATATTCCATGCTTATGGATAGGAGGAATCAACATTGTTAAGATGTCCATCCTACCAAAGGCAATCTACAAATTCAATGCAATACCCGTAAATTACCAACATCATCCTTCTCAGACTTGAAAATAATAATACCAGGCCAGGCTCGGTGGCTCAGCCAATATGAGAAAATGTACTAGACAAAAAACAACATATTTTTAAAAATTTATGATGGACAACGAATTATAAAATGCAACTTAAGAAAGGGGATTGCACTTACAAATAACATGAGAATATCTATCTGGTGAAAAATCCTACAGAAGAGACACAAAACCATTAAGGAAAATTTTTTTTCTTACTTTTTGAAAGATGTATAAGAAGACATGAAAAAATTGATTGGACATCATGGTTGTAAATACTTAATATCATATAGATGTGACTTTTCTTCCAAATAATTCATAAGTGCAATGGAATTTCCATCAAAATTTTAACAGTATTTTCATGGATCTTGTTGAGTAATCTTAAAGGTCATTTGAAAAAGTAAAGATAGAAAATAGCTGAGTTAATTTTGAAGTCAAAGAATAAAAAAAGAGTAGGACAAAAAAAAAAGGATGTACTACAACAGATATCAAGATTTAAGAAAAATACTTTGTGGTTAAAACACGGTGGTTCTGGCCTAAAGGCAAACAGGCCAATTTAACAAAATAGATTCCCCCAAAATGATCCCATACATTTATGGCAACATGAATTATGACAAAGATGTCATTATAAATTAGTAAGAGAAGTAGAGACAATTAAATAAAAGTGCCATGACAACTGGCTGTCCATATAAGAAAGAAAAATTATTCCATACTGTATTAAGTAATTTCAGATAAATTAAAGATTCTACCACTAGAATTGTGATCTTTAGCAAGTTATTTAACTTCTCTGCCTCCCAGTTTCCTCATCTTTAAAACTGAAACAATAATAACACAGGACTTCTAGGGTTGTGATGAAGATTAAAATGAGGCAATTTTTGTACATCACTTAGAACAGCATCCGGTACATTAAAGGGTTTGTTAAATAAATGGGCCAGGCACAGTAGCTCACGTCTGTAATCTCAACACTTTGGGAGGCCGAGGTGGAAGGAAGGACTGCTTGAACCCAGGAGTTCAAGACTAGCCCAGGCAACATAGAAAACCTCATCTCTACAAAAAAAATTTTTTTTTTAAGTGGCCAGGTATGGTGGTATTTGCCTGTAGTCCCAGCTACTCAGGAGGCTGAGGCAGTAGGATCCCCTGAGTCCAGAAGATCAAGGTTGTGGTAAGTCATGATCATGCCACTGCACTCCAACCTGAGTGACAGAATGAGACCCTTACTGAAAAAAGAAAAGTTTATAAAAAAGTAAATTAAAGTCAAACATTAAAGGAAAACTGAAACTTATGGAAGAAAATATATACAAGTATTTCTATGACATCAGGAAGGTGAGAATTTTTTAACCCAATGCAAAAATCTTGACTAAAATGTAAAATGATAAGTTTGACTACATTAAAGTTTATAAATCTCTACAAGTAAGGATATCATAACTATCCTTTGGATTTAAAATCAGCCCAAAGACCAAGAGAAGATATTCACAATGTATATAATAGACAATATACAGAGTATATTTTTTTAACTGCTGCAAATAAGAAAAGGGTAAATAATTTAACAGAATATGTGAACAAAGGATATGAATAGGTAGTTCAAAGAAGAGAAAACCCAAAGATCAATAAACAAATGAACTGGGTTAAATCCCACTGACAACCAGGAAAATGCATGTTGTTCCCATTAATCTAACACTGCTTAGAGAGGAAGTACAGAAATAAAAATGTTCATATCCTCCTGGTGGTATTGTAATTTAGATACCAATTTGGGAGAGAAATTTGGCAGTTTCTAGTCAATTTAAAGCTTAACCTACCCTAGGATCCAACATAACTCCCCACCCATCATAACCAGCTTCTCCCACAGGCTTTCTACTTTTCCGTAAATGGGAACTCTATTTTTCTAGTTGCCTAGATCAAAAGTCTCAGAGCCATCCTTGGCTCCTCTGTTTCTTTCATACAACATCTGATCCCTCAGAAAGTCTGCTGACTTTTTGTCAAAATATTTCCGGAATCCTATCACATTTCATCATCCACTAATGCCCTCAGATCCAAGCCCCATCATCTCTCCTAGACCATCCTAAGAGTCTCTCACTCTCTGCCTGCTTTCACTCTTGCTGCCTTTTATTGTATTTTCAGCATTTCAGCCAGAGTGGGTCCTATTAAAACATGTCAGAGCATGTTACTCCCCAGCTCACAACCCTCCCACAGCTCCTCATTTCACTCAGAACAAAATCCAAAGATGTCAAATGGCCACAAGACCCTTCATGATCTGGCTCCTACTTTCTCTCTCCCTCATCTACTATCCTCACCTTCCTCCCTCAGCTACAGCACATAGGCCTCCACGGTGGTCTTTGAATTTGGAGCATTCTTCTACCTCAGGCCCTTTGCCCTTATAGTTTCCTATGACTAGAATGCTTTTCCTCCATAAATCCACACCTTCTTGAAGCTTAAACAATTGGAAACTATTCAATGAGGCCTTTCTTTCTTAGGTCACGCCTTCTAAATTCCAACATCACCACAGCAAACACATCCCCTCCACAGCAAAC
Source organism: Cephalopachus bancanus (assembly GCA_027257055.1). Taxonomy (NCBI): domain Eukaryota; kingdom Metazoa; phylum Chordata; class Mammalia; order Primates; family Tarsiidae; genus Cephalopachus; species Cephalopachus bancanus. The sequence continues at coordinate 7,873,488 of JAPVLO010000113.1, forward strand.
ACATAACTTCACACAATCTATTTTTTTAATCTTTCTAACGCCTTTTAAATGTAAGTCTTAAGAGGAAGGAATTTTTGTTCCTTATGTTCACTGTGATATCTTTCAGAGAAGTGCTCATATAAAATAGGCATTCAATAAATATGACTTAAAGAAGCCGGGCTCGGTGGCTCAGCCTGTAATCCCGCGCCTTTGGGAGGCTGAGGTGAGTGGATTGCCTGAGCCCACGGGTTCGAGACCCGCCTGGGCAGCGAGACCTCATCTCTACAATAAATCAAAAAATCAGCCAGGCGTGGTAGCGCATGCCTGTAATTCTGGCTACTTGGAAGGCTGAGGCGGAAGGATCGCCGGAGCCCAGCAGGTTGAGGCTGCGGTGGCCGGGAGCGACCACTGCACTCCAGTCTGGGCGACAGAGTGAGACTCCAACTCAAAAATATATATATATGACTTAAAGAAATAAAAGACTATATAAATTATAAAGCTAGAGTCTCCCAGATACTGTGTTAAGGACTAGAAAATAGAAGTGAGTGAGAAAAAAAAGAGATCTCAACCTCAGGGAACTAATAATCTTCTGGGGAAAAGAAAATGAGCTAATATGTATATACATGGAGATATACTTAAAATAATTAAGGATGTTATAGAGAAAAATTCTGCTGTTTCCACCCCCCTGGGATAGGTGTTTGTCTTTGTTTTGTTTTGTTCTTATGGTGTCATAAGAACTATGAAAGTATATCCTCCACCTCATGAGAATAAATCATTTCTTGGTATGCTCAATTATTTCATTATAATTATCATCCAGATTTTGAGAAGTCAGAAATCCGTGTTTCTGTGTTTTGCTCTCATGTCAAATGGGACCTCACTCAGATGTTTCACTGATGACTATAAGCTTGAATGATAAATCGGAGTGCTCCCTCCACCTTTTGTAGACTTCATCCAGCCTTACAGATGGCAACACTCACAGCCTTGAGAATGCCAACATCTATCCACCTGGTGGAGCAAATTCTGTGAGAGACAGGGCTTCATGTCTCCTTTTGTTCATGGAATTTCACAAGTTTTTTTATGACTAGAAAAGAATTTCAGAAGCCCACCTTGCAATGGTGGATTGCAGATGGTTTTGGGAATGTGGAGCTCCAAATCGCCAACTTTTCATCATTTCTTCCAGCCCATCCCTAAATCCACACTCAGCTGCGTTTTAAAAGTAGGTGAAAGATATTGGGAAAGAAGCCATAGAACGCTAGACGATTACACTGGATGAAGTGAACTATCTTTATTGAACCCAGATATAAAGAGAAGGACTCGCTCATGAAGAATTCCACCACCCGGTCTGAGTGTATTCTCTCTTGGAGTGGCGCCCTCTGAACTATGCTGCTTATGTAACTGAAAGGTTTTGTCTCTTCGCCTCTTTCTTTGGCAGGCATGTATCTGTTTTTCATTGCCTTTGCCACATGTTCTTTCCTTGGTGTGTGTTGCAATTGTTGACTTGTAGAGCATCAAAAAGAAACAAAGCAAACTTCCAAGAACAGCAGAATTTGGCCAGAGCCAAAAGCAACTCAGAGTTTGAATTGAACTCACTCAAAACAGGGCAAGAAGACAGAGGCTTACTAAAATGTCTTTTGCTTGAACCAAAAACTGGAGCCAAAGCATCTGTGTCCAGAAGCTCTTGTGCATGGATGAACGTTCAATCCCCACCTGCATGAAGCCAGCTGGATAAGGGAAGGCTGGCTCTGGGCAGCCACACTGGAGAGCAATGAAACCACTAACCCATCCTGCTTTGGCATTCCCAAGTCTCTAGCTGCATGGAGCTTGGAGAGTTCTAACAGATTCCATCACCCGTGGCAATAGATCTATCCCTGGGTTTAAAATTAATGTACATTCCAGGAACACTGTATCCATTAACTCAGTGACACATTCTATTATTCTGCTGATTGCATCAGCCATTGTTTCAAGAGATGCCCTGACTATGAGATTTAAATCATCTAGGTTTCCACTGCCTTAAGGCCATTCACCAGCACTCAGCTCAAGACGTGTGCCAGGCTCCTACATTGCCCAGGGGTAGCTCCTGTCCTGACATCTAACAGCATAGGTTGATCCACAAGAGACCATTCAGGTCACAATTATCTTATAATTAATGCACAGTCAATTAGTGTGCAGTCACCCCTTTCATTAATTTATCCATTTATAAACAGTGGAGCTGAGAGACATGAATCCTACTGCCAAGATTAGATTCCTGGCCCCACCATTACTTACTCTCATGACGTCTATTTCCTCATCTTTAAAATGAGGGAGACAAAGTGTAATGCCATGAGGAGTAAATACGATAACATGTGTAACATATAGCTAGAATGGCTCCTTCTTATGGGAGCAGCCCATAAATTCCATCACTCATCCTTCCTTTCTTTCTTCCCTCACTCATTCCTACCATTCCTTTTTTCTTTCATCCGTTCATTCTTTTTTATTTTCCTCAAAAGCATCTCCTGGAAGCAGACTCTGGCACCTCCTGTCCTCGGCAGCCACCAGCATAGCCAGCTTCCAGAGGACAGCCCCTGGCAGTTCTGGTGCTCTTGTCCTATTTTTACATCATGTGCAGAGAACTGCTCACATGGGCAGTCCCAAACCCTGACAGGGTGGGCATAGCGGATGGCAAGACCTGCAGCTCCCACCTGCCCCTGTCCTAATCCTTCCCATAGGCCACTTTGACTCGACTCTTCTCTCTCAAAGCCCTGCCTGACTACCTCAGTGTTTCCTCCCTCCATAAACAGCACCACCAGCAGGCCATATTCACAGGCATTTGTTCCCTCAGTCTGACCTTCAGTCACTTTTCTTAAACCTTCCTCTTCTCCTTACCCATCTTTACTGCCTTAATTCATTTCAGCATTTTTCTTCTTGGATTTCAATGATATCTTTTCATCATGAATCCTGCCTTCAATCTGGGTTTTCCCTAGTGCATTTCAAACCTCAATGCCTGCCCCCTAACCCCCAAAGGAGCCCCACTGAACTGCCCACTTCCCTGAATGTACCAGCTCCCTCCTTCCTTGGCACCTCAGCTCACACTGCATCTGAGATGATCTGTCTGAAGCTCCCCCCACCTTCTCTCTTCATGGCCTGCCCCTCCCCTTAAACCTCTGCTCATGCAGCAAGTGCCCCTGACATGGGCCAGTGTATTCAGCGGTGGGGGGCATACTCATGCAGTCTTTGCTCCTAGGAACACTGTGGTCTACATATAAAAGAACATGTGTTGAGGCAGTGCCCGTTTTCTAGGATTCGCCATGACTGTATTTCATATATTGAACTTTTATGAAACCATGCTAGCTATAACAGTGGGGTCACCAGGACACAGGAAAGCATTTGGAATGGTCCTCACCATCTGGAGTTCAGGGTCCAGCATTCTTATCTCACCAGCAGTGGCTGGTGCAAAGGTTTCAAGGCAGCACCCATGAAAGTGTTGGCTTCAGAAGGTGCACTCTGAGCAGAGGTCCTGTGGCCCCTCCTATACACATCATAGCTCCCAAAAAGTGATGTTTTTATTGTCTTCAATATTGCCTAACATAGAACTAAAAAGAGGTTGTGTGCTTTCAAAATTCCATAGGAGAAAGAAAAAGCAAAGAATATATAGACCATTTAGCAAAGCAGAGAAAACACAAATAACCACGAGAAGTAACCCAACAGGGAGAATGAGATGATGGACAGAAGAGCAAGTGTACCTGTTACAGCAATATATGTCAATGTGTTACATTCAGTTGAGATAAAATTTACTTTATGCTACATAAATGTGAACTTCCTGAGCAAAGCAACTCAGGAAGGTCAACAGAGAGAGTGAAAACAGAGGTGCACCGAACACAGGCAGACAGAAACAAGAAGAAAGCAGGGGCTTCCACATCAATATCACAGGTTAATCAAATTTAAAGTGCAAAGAGGCAATAGAATTCCATATGAATCACATTATTATAATGAAATATTCAATTATTATAAACATTTGATCATCACAGTCCTTTATGTGCCAAATCATATATCCTCAAATATCAAGCAAAAATTGCCATAAATAAAAGAGGACACCTCCTTGGAGGCAACCTCATTTTTAAAAATATCTTGTCCCTACCACCTCATTCTCTACGTTCTTACCCTGTTTAGGTTGTGTTATTAATGCTTACAAGTACATAAAACTTCTTTATTTGTTTACCTGGTCCTTTGGTATGAATAATTGACCCTCAAAAACTCAGGATGAAATTTAATTGTGATAATTTTAACAGGGGGAATTTAGAGATTTGAAGGATTCTTAGCCTGGCCATGTGGGAAAAGAAGACAGAATATTTTCAGGAGAGGAAGCCAAGGATATGATCAAGCCAGTATCACGAGATTAATGTGGATAGAATGAAGTCAGAGACTATTCATAAGAATAATATTAGAATGATCCCAAAAGCACTTCAAAGATTATTGATGTCACCCTTCCATCATAGGTCCAGAGCACTAAGGCCTGGGGAAAGGAAATATGTCAAAACAGAGGCCTGGAGCACTCTGGGGACTTTGGGGCTCTCTTTCCAGGGCTGCCTCAAGTCTCTGCTTCCTGCATCCCAGTGCAGTGCTCTTCAGCTGCCAGCCCTGGCTTAAGCAAGCCCAGATGTAACTTGGCCTGTCACTCCAGAAGATATAAACTATAAATTTTAGTGGCATTTATGTGGTGCTGATTCTTCAGGCACACCAGACTGCAAGAGCTGTAGAGATATGGGTTCCTCCACCTAGATTTTAAAGGATTTTGTGAATAGCCCTGGGTCCCAGGCAGAGACCTGTCACAGAAGTGGAGCCACAACAGAAAACCTCCACTAGAGCAATGCCCAGCATAACTGTATGGTTGAAGTTGCTGTAGGAAATCTCCACTAAACCTAGTAGAGCCATAGCAGTGAGGTCACCTCCAAAACCCCAGAACTATATGGCTACCGGCATACAAAGCAAGTCTAGAAAAGAGGGGCAGGCACGAGAATCCAATTCTTGAGAGCTGTTGGGTGGGTTGAGTCCAGCAAAATCATAAGGGCAGACTGCATAAGCCTGGGAACCCAATCCTTCCCCAACACCAGAGTGTCCAAAAGGTGGCACATGAGGTCAAAGATTATTCTGAAATTTTAATTTAATGTTCACTCTGTTGGGTTTGAACTTCTTTGGGATCCGTTACCCCTTTCTTATTATCTATTTCTCCCTTATGAAATGGAAATGTCTACCCTATGTTGTTCTACCACTGTATTTTGAAAACATATAACTTGTCTAATTTCATAGGTTCACAGCTGGAAAAGAATTTGCCTCAGCATGAATCATACTTTGAGTCTCACTCATATCTTTTTGTGATGAGACTCTGAACTTGGAACTTCTGAGCAATGCTGTAATGAGTTAAGACTCTGGGGGATACTGGGATAGAATAAATGTATTTTGTATGTGAGAAGGACATGAGTTTGTAGGGTCTACAAGCAGAATTCTATGGTTTTTCCCCTCCAAAACTCATGTTGAAATTTTAATTGCCATCATATTAAGAGGTGGGACCTTTAAGAGGTGATTAGGCAAAGAAGGCTCTGCTCTCACGAACAAGTTAATAAATTAGCACCCTTATTCACAGGGGTGAATTCCTTACACAAAGGCAAGTTTACCATCCCCCTTCTATCCTTCACATTGGACGTAGCCTCCAGAACTATGAGCCAATACATTTATGCTCGTTATCAATTACCCAGTCTCAGGTATTCTGCTAAAGTAGCACAAAACAAACTAAGATGCCTGGTTATTGTCTATCTGTCTCCATCTGTAAATTCCACACAATTCTTAAGACCTACAATAATAAATATATGCTAAGCATTCAATGCTTATTGAATGAGTCAACTAATCAATAACAAAGTGGAAAAAATTCCCAAATTAGAAATAAGAAAGGAAAATGTATTTCAAATACAAAAACATTAAGGCAATTGTGAGAGAACATTTTGTTCAACAATCTGGTAATAAGGAGAAAACATAAATAAAATCCAAAAAATTTCCTATGAAAAGATAAACTACCAGTGTTCACTAAAATAGAGGTTAAGAAAAGTAGTTTAATATTTTGTTGGCCATAAAGAGATATAGATCTCTCTCTCTCTCTCTCTCTCTCTCTCTCTCTCTCTCTCTCTCTCTCTCTCTCTCTCCATGTATATATGTGGTCAGCTGAATAGATAGATAGATCTATAGAGTCAGAGAGAGAGAGAGAGCTCACCATACATATATACAAGGGTGCCAAAAAATGTATACACATTTTAAGAGATGTTATCCGTGCATTACTTTTTGAAGTCTAATTAAATTATGGTAGCAATATGTAATATGACATTTACTCAATCATGTTTCTGCAATTTTCTTTGACTGTCCTGCCTGTCGTTGCATGGTGATCCTAGTATTCATTTGATTAATGTCATCTTTTGAGCAAACAGTATACTTAAAATGTGTATACATTTCTTTGGCACCTCCATGTATACAAAACTGCATATTTTATATTACTAATTAGAAAAATGTGATAGGAAAGTTAACAACAAGCAATTCTGAAGAGTTCATATCCAAGAGACAAATTACTAGGTGATTAGGTAATCATATCTTCAGCTTTAGTTGATTATGCCATTTTTTTCAAAAATGATTATATTATCTCCCCACCAGCAATGTATGAGAATTCCTATTGTACTACCAATAGCTGGTAAGGTCATACTTTCCATTTTTCCCAAGTTAAGAAATTTAAATCTTTATGTCATGATGGTTTTCATTTGCATCTCCTTGGTACCTAACAAGGTTGAGTGTTTTCTGTACATTCGATGATTTTTGATATTTTTTTCTTCTTCAAAATATAGCTTCAGTTTTTCTATTGGATCCTTTGTCTCCTTCTTGATTTGTAGGCTTACTTATGTGTACTAAATTCTAATCTTTGTGATTATTTCTGTTGGGAATGCCTTTCCCCTCCTTGTGGCTTGGCTATTCACTTTCTGCATGGTACTTTTTGATGAACCATAAGTTCTCAATTTTAATGGGTTGAATTTGTTATTCTTTCTATTTCTGGTGTGTACTTTTTGTGTCCTGCTTAAGAAATCTTTTCTCATCCAGGAAGTAATATTCTCCTAAATACATTATTCTAAAAGTTTTTAAACCTTGTTTTTCACATTAATGCCTTTAGTCCAATTGGAGTTGTTTTGTGTGTAATGTGATTTGTGAATACATTCTCATTAACTAATATCAAATGGATGGCCATCCATTGCAAATAAATTTCCATCTATGAAAGGGTTTGTTTCTATACCTTTTTTCTATTTGATTGGCACACTGTTTCTATCTTTCTACCAATACTACATTGTTTTAATTATCAAAGCTTCATTTTAAAACCTTAACTTTTTTGGAGATTAGAGACCTCTACTTAGCATTGTCTCTGGCAGAAAATAATTGCTATTTTTTTCCTTTCCTCATCATATAAAAGTTATTATCAGCTTATAAATTTCTTGGAAAATTAAGTTGGGAGTTTGATTGAAATGCTGTTGAATCTGTGGCTCAACATGCTGTGAATTGATATCTCCATAAATATTAAGCATTCGTTTACATGAAAATGATATATAACTATTTATCTATTTATTTAGATTTTCTTTTCCAGTAAAGTTTTATAATTTTATTTTTAAAAGATATTACACATTTTTATGTTTATTTCTATGCAAGCTTTTTTCTTCATTCTTCCATTTATTTTACAAATACTTATGTACCAATTACTATAAGCCAGGTACTGCTTTAAGCATTGTGTATATATTAACTCCTCTAACAAACATATTACGTAGGTATAAATAATGTCTCATTATCCAACTTTTCAAATGAAGACACTGAGGCAAAGAGAGGATAAATAAACGTGACCAAGATCACATAAATAGAAATGAAGATAATCTGAACCTAAATTCATGCTATTAACCACTGTATAGGTTAACTTCAGATTTATTTTTTAATAAGAACTTTAATGTGATTTTTGATGTATAAAAAGTGAAATAATTTTTGTATATGTGTTTTATATTCAGCATCCTTGACAAGCTCTCATATTAATTCTAATAATTTTATTGTACATTCTGTAAGACTTATCATGTAAGAATTAATATGTCTGCAAATAGTCATATTTCAAATTCTTTTATTACAATTTGTATTCCTCTTTTTTATTTTTATTTTTAATTTATAAAAATTGTATACATAGTGGGCTTGGTGGCTCGGCCTGTAATCCCGCGCCTTGGGAGGCTGAGGTGAGTGAATTGCCTGAGCCCGTGGGTTCGAGACCCGCCTGGGCAACTTGGTGAGACCTCATCTCTACAATAAATCAAAAAACTAGCCAGGTGTGGTAGCATGTGCCTGTAGTTCCAGCTACTTGGAAGGCTGACTTGACAGGATTGCCAGAGCCCAGCAGGTCGAGGCTGTGGTGGCTGGGCGACAGAGTGAGACTCCAACTCAAAAAAAAAAAAGAAAAAAAAATTGTATAGAGCCGGGCTCGGTGGCTCAGCCTGTAATCCCGCGCCTTTGGGAGGCTGGGGTGAGTGGATTGCCTGAGCCCGCGGGTTCGAGACCCGCCTGGGCAGCGAGACTTCATCTCTGCAATAAATCAAAAAATCAGCCGGGCGTGGTAGCGCGCGCCTGTAATTCCCGCTACTCGGAAGGCTGAGGCGGAAGGATCGCCAGAGCCCAGCAGGTCGAGGCTGCGGTGGCCGGGAGCGGCCACTGCACTCCTGTCTGGGCGACCGAGTGAGACTCCAACTCAAAAAAAAAAAAATTGTATATATTTATGGCGTACAACATGATGCTTTGATATATGAATGTATTGTGGAATGACTAAACCAAGTCAATTAATATATCCATTACTTCACATGCTTATCATTTTTTGTGGTGAGAGCATTTAAAATGTACTGTCTGAGCAATTTTTAAATATACATCTTTATTTGCCATAATCACCATGTCATACAATCAATCTTCTAAACTTCTCCCTCCTAACAGAAATGCTACATTATTTGACCAACATCTTCCTAGTTCCTCACCCAATCTCTGGTAACCACCATTCCACTCTCTACTTCTATGAGTTTAACTTTTTTGGATTCTACATAAATGAGATCATGCAGGATTTGTCTTTCTGTACCTGGCTTATTTTGTTTAGCATAAAGTCCTCTGGTTCATCTGTATTGTTGCAAATGACAGGAATTCCTTCTTTCTAAAACTAAATAGTATTTCACTGTGTATATATATCAAATTTTCTTTACGCATTTATTTGTTGATGGACATTTAGGCTATTTCAATCTCTCGGCTACTGTCAATAACACTGCAGTAAACATGTGAGTGCAGATAAGCCTCTTCAACACATTTATTTCATTTCTTTTGGATATATACCCAGAAGTGGAATTGCTGAACTATATGGTAGTTCTGTTTTCACATTTTTAAATTTTTTTATTTTAAATATGTGGGGTACAATTTAGGATTAGGTATAAAAATGTTCATTATGCAGCCACCCCCCTTCCCAGCAGATTCCCACTACTGCCAATCCTGCCCCTGGCAGTTTCCCACTACTGCAAATCCCTTTCTTATAGTATTACGATAGTTAGGAATCTCTATACTGTTTTCCATCACCACTGCACTAATTTACATTTCCCCACATTTTCTATAACACTTGTTATCTCTTGTATTTTTTATAACAGCTATCTTAACAGATGTGAGGTGATACTGCATTGTGGTTTTGACTTGCATTTCCCTGGTGATCAGTGATGCTGAGCAGTTTTTATGTACCCCTTGGCCATTTGTATGTCTTCTTTTGAGAAATATCTTTTCAGATCCTTCACTCATTTTTAATTGGGTTATTTGGCTTCTTGCTATTGAGTTGTTTGAGATTCTTATATATTTTTTATATTAGTCCTTCATTGTATATATGGTTCACAGATGTTTTCTCTCATTCTGTAGGTTGTTACTTCAGTCTGTTGATTATTTCCTTTGCTGTGTACAAGTTTTTTAGTCTGATCCCATTGTTTATTTTTACATTTGTTGCCTGTGTTTTGGGGGTCATATCCAAAATATCTTTGCCAAGACCAATGTCAAGAAGATTTTCTCATTTTCCTTCAGTAGTGTTACTGTTTCAGACCTTACATTTCGATTTTTAATCAATTTTTAGTTAATTTTTGTTACATCTTTTAATTAGGTTTCTGGTCTTATTGTGAACCTCTCAAATACTTAAAAAATTAGCTGGGCCTGGTATTTTCCTTTCGGACAGTCTCATTTTTTTAGCCAAGGATTCCTGTTTTTCACAAACATAGGTTAACTCAGTTTTACTATTTTTTCTTGAGTCAGTTTTCATAATTTATATTTTTTGTAAATATTTCTACTTCATCTGATTTCAGATTTATTGTCATAAAGTAGTTCATTATATTTTATTTTATTATCTTTTGAATCACAATTATATTTGTAATAGTGCCTCTCATTTCTGGCATTGTTTGTTTTGTTTTTGTTTTTCATCTCAGTTTTGTTGAAATTTATTAACCTAAGGATTTAATTTGTTTCTCTTTATTCCTTCACCACACTCAGAACCAAAACCAAGTCAGGCATAGTATCTATTCCAATTCTGTTACTCAAGAACCAGCTGAGGGCAAGATAGTACATTTTTTCTGTTCTGTAGTCCATATGGTTGTAACTATTCAACTCTGCCCTTGTTTTGCAGAAGTAAAAAGAAATGTGAAAATGTGGTCGCGTTCCAATAAAACTACAAAATCAAGTGGCAGGTTGAGTTTGGTGTACAGGTTGTAGTTTATACATGCTAGTTCTAGGTTCCAAAGTCAAATTGACCAGTGGCAATTTTATGGCAACCACTAACTATTTAAATTTGTGACCACTTAAAGTTAAAATTTTCAACCAGTCACCGTGGCTCATGCCTGTAATTCCAGCACTCTGGGAGACAGAGACAAGAGGATTGCTTTAGCCCAGGAATTCAAAATTTAACTAGACAACATAGCAAGAACTCATTTCTACAAACAAACAAAAAAAATCCAAAAAAAATGGCTAGGAATGGTGTTGCATTCTTGTAGTCTTTACTCCAGAGGTTAAGCTAAGAGGATCACCTAAGTCCCGGAGATTGCAGCTACAATGGGCCATGATCATGTCACTGCATTCCTGCCTGAGAGACAGAGTAAGACTCTGACTTAAAATAAAAACAAACTTTAAAAGTTCAGTTTGTAAAAATGCAGTATTTAAAGCTTACTTATTCAGTCACACTAGTCACTGTTCAGTACCCCCCAGAAGCTACAGATACACAGCATCTCTATCAACAAAGTTCTGTTGAGGAGTGCTGCTCTGGAATATGAAGATTTCCCAGGTTCACTCACTCTGAAAGTTGTCTTCATTAAGAATTCCAGTTTTATGTGGAGTTACTCAATTGCCATGGAACCCTGATTAGACCCTAAGCTTTTTCTTATTTTCCATTTTGAAAACTATAAAAAGTCAAGCTCCAGTATTTACCCTTTTAGAGAGGTTGTTAACTGCATATCCTCACCCTACTGCCATGACAAAAACTCGATGCTTGCTTACCTTTCCAGCTTTGAAACTCTTCATCATTTCTAGCCTTTAAGAAGATTATTTTACATAAGATTAACCATGCATTTTTCAAGATTTTTTAAAAATAGTCTATCCAGGATCTTTAGCACTGGTTTGGTTTTTCTAGCTATCTGGTGAGTCATACTGCAAAAAATGGAAATCTCATCACTGGATTTTGCCACAAAGTCACTTTGTCTCTTCCTTTCTTCTTTCTTTCCTTCTTTCTTTTCTTTTCTTCTTTCTTCCCTTCCTTAATTTTTCATTCCTTCCCCCTCTAAACTATGGGGGAAAGTCTGATTCCTTTGCCTATCTGGAAAGCTTTCATTCTTAGGCAAATATTAGAAAATATATTATCCCAGGTATCAAATAAGGGCTCTGGTTTGACTGCAACAATTAAATAACACATTGCAAACACATTTCTGATTTGCATTTGAAGTAGAATCATAAATGGTGATTTCTAGCAAGTCTATTTCTGATAGGTTGATCCTTTGATGATTTCATTGTTCACTTCTAGAGAAGAACTGACTGGTGGGGTTTAAGTGAGGACAATGTAAAAGAACATTCTATTACCCAGGGAGTAATAGAATGCGAGAAGAATGAAAGAGAAAGAAAATAGCATGACTTTTTCCTAGTGAGACCAATGTTGGGATGTGGCTGAGCTTCCAGTGTCTGGACAAATAGCAAGAGCTGAGATGAGATGGGGAGCAGCAAAAGAGCTGGAAGTTAAGAGGTCCAAGGTGGGTTGTAAGTGACCTCATAGCTGAAAGTGTCTTCTGGCAAAGAAGACACTTGTGGGCTCTGGAAAAAGGAACCCTGCTTTCCTTCTCTATCAAAATTCTTTATAGCCTATGCTAGAGTAGTCAAACTCATAGAGACAGAAAGTAGACAGTGGTCACCAGAGGCTGGAGAGGAAAGAGAATGAGGAGTTACTGATTAATAGGACTCTGTTTGAGATAATGAAAAAGTTCTGGGAGTGGATGGTGGTGATGGTTGCACAACAATGTAAATGTAATTCATACCACTGAATTGTACACTTAAAAATGATTAAAAGGGTGTTATGTTATGGATATTTTGCCACAATTTTTAAAAACTTTTAAAAACATACAGAAAAACTATAATATTTTTCAAGTGAAGAATTACCAACTGCTCAACAGACTGTTTAGAAATGAGAGGCAGAGGGTAATACTAGATAAACACCATGCTTTTTACAATTTCAGTTACTATTATTTATTGAGTGTCTATTCTCTCTGCCAGCTCCTGCACTAAGCTCTTTACATATACTAATTATAATCCTAAAAAGGGAAACTAGAAAAGAGAAAAGAAAAATAAAAACCCGAAAGATGCAAGGGCATCATATTTGCTGCACTTTATAGAATCAATAGTGTTCTTGTGTCAAGAAAATTTCTGGTGAGATGGTAATATCATATATCTGTAAATTCTTAAATCAGTCAATTTAACCATATTTGAATTAATGATTTTACTAGAAAATACAGTAGAGCTACAATATTCACTTACAGTGGAGCTCCCGTGGTGGTCCCCAGGCCTGCTCACCGTTTGGTCCCAAAGTCCTAGTGGCAGAGCTACCCCAGCTGACCCTGCAGCTCTCAGTCCCTGCTTCAGGGTGGTGGTGCTAGTTTTCTCAGTCCTTTCTTCCCTTGGGATGACCAACAGCTGCCAGATTTCTACTTAAATTGGAATGGGCACATAAAAGCATAAAGTCTTGCATAAGAAGACACATTTGACGTGACCACATTCAAACAGCCTCTAGTGACAAGGCTGTGGGACATCTATAGCACTTGCTAATCATGGTGATTGATTAACCAGTGACTGCAGGCCACTGCACCCACTTTAGATCTCTCAGGACAAGACTAGTTCCCAATTCACTTTACTGTGACACAGTCACGTGTTCGGAGCCCAGCCATAGGCACTAGATTTACATATCTGGGTCCCAGCTCCAAACTATGACATCTTGGCCAAAGGATGCAAATCTCTCTGTGCCTCTGTCACTTGACAAACGTAGATATTAAGCCACTTATCTGTCAGGGCTGTAGCAAATGAAGTAGAACCTGGAGAAGCTCATGGTGCTCAGTACTGCCAACCAAGTTCTGGCAGAGAAGACACTTGCCAAAGGTAACCAGAGTCCAGGATCTGTGGCCCATGTGCTATGTTCATGTCACAACTCCTCAGTGGAGAAAACACAATGCTTTATTGGTGAACTGCTCCTGCTCCTCAGGTGCTCTCGAAAGGGCCTTCCTATGGTTTGAGAACGGCTGCCTGGGCGGAAGCCCTGATGCTGCTCCTGGACTCAGGCTGAGGCAACTCAGAGATGCGTCAGCTTAGAGTACTCGGTAAGAGTAAGGCACCCTGAGTGAATACAGGCAGATTTATGACATGGGCTCTGTGCCCCTTCTCCTCTCTTGCTCCTCTCCAGGTCTTCAGAGTTTCCTTCTTTGTTTCTTTTTATCAATATCACACTTAATTAAAAATTTTTTTCTTCTTTCCTGTCCTTTTTTGCAAAGCCAATGAGCTTCCCCAGTAGCTGTAAGCAACCTCTAGCTACACCATTGGAAAGCAACAGGGAAACTCCTTTAAAATGTTAAACAAAAAATCTGAGTAGCAGGAGGTAGTTGTTGTTGCTAAAGGAATTGCTGGGGTGTGCTGGTTTCAGTTGCTGAGAGTATTCCTGTGGATTCAGCCCAGGTCCCGTCTAAAGTGCTGGAAAGAGATCTCTGCAGTGATGGATAAACATGATCTTGTTAGAATGAGAAAAGTGGCATCTCAAGTCTCAAAGGTGGCTGAGGCAGAATGCTGGCTGAGATTAGCAAATGCCCATCCTTGTCCCTCTCTCCACGTGTTCACTAAGGAGGTGTCTGCCTCATTTTCTCTGTTCTGGGTTCTCCCCCTTAGCCCTGACCTCTAAGAAGTTTATTTTTTGCCAGGTAGATTCTCTGTGACTTTATTTATTCAGAGTCTCGAGTAATAAGTTAACTCTCCGGGAAGAAAGGAATGTTCTGGAGGGTGCTGAGGTAGGTAGGACTGAGAGTTTTACAATCAGGTCAGCAACCTGAGGGCAGTCGTGAGATGTGGGAGACAAAAGAGGACTTAAGGCATTGTTTCCAGTTCTGTGACCCTTTCTTCTTTTTCTTTTTTTAAGAAATATAAGTAAACTACTTTAATTATTTTGAAATAGCTGTTGGTAGCTGGACTGTGTTCTTTTGACCACAGCATTGCTCTGGGAGTGAGCCACATGGGTTTCAGTTCTTTACAAGTGTTACATAATAATAGTGAGCCCATAAGATCAACTTCAAAACAAAATTCTTCCCATAACCTTCTGAACAACATCCCAAGCAAGGTCTAGAGTGGTTCAAGTTCCCACTGTCCCCAGGATCTGCCTCTCTCCTAAGTCAGAAGGATGAGAGGAATGTTTTCCAATTACTTAAGTCTGTTCATATTTGTGTAGAAAATCCAACCACTAGACAATGTGTTAGAGGATTGTTTTTGGCAGGTAGAAAGCCATCAATGGCAAACCAGAACAAATTACTTATATCTTTTGATACATTTGGACCAAATCAGTCTGGTGAAAATGGTGTCTGAAGCAAAACATTCAGGATAGTGCTTGCCTGAGAGGACTTGAGATCCTTTAAGGTTGCTAGTGGGTGGGATTGTAGGCACGTCAAAGATGAGTCTACACAGCTCCAACCATGAGTAAGGCAATTACAAAAATCTACTTTGCATCCCTAAGAGCAGTTTTCTAGATCTTTGGAATGATTTATCTGGTATGCTGAGTTTTTTTAACGGAAGTAGGTAAATATAGCCAAATTTTATAATTAAATGAATTTTCAGTCTCACAGGTTAATTATTCCATACTATGAAGAACCATATTCAGAGTAATATTAGAGCCAGGCCTTTTAAATAAAAGCATAGAAATGATTCTCTGTATGTACACCATAATTACTCTAAGCAGTTCAAAATTGCTTACCAAAGACCAGATATTTTGCTTACCAATATACCAGATATTTTCATTGTGTGCTAAAACTTGTTGACAGTGAAAGAGTTAGCAAATAAAATTACAAAAGGAAAATACATGCTATATATAAAATATAATCCAAATTATGACTCCTTATGACTTTCTAAAATGTAATACTTTTTTCTGAAAATATCACAACTTGCAAATGTGGCAAAGATACACCAGAAACAGCATTCTGAGTACACCAGTGGCAACATTGTTAAAACCCCCTGAGTCTGTGCATTTAATATTCTATATTAAAGCCTCTCTGCTTCCATAATTTCCCCCAAATAGCATTATGAAGTCATGTAACGGTGATCAGAAGGAAACAAAACTATTAAAAATATCCTCCAAAAAAAAGAAAAGATGCCAAGGACTTAGTAACCACAGTATTTACAATGGAAAATAATGCTTCTGCCAGAAGCTCTGTTTCTACTAGCCAGGATTTTTTTCATGTTTAATTTTATATACAAGATTTTTGCCTGAATTTATGATTAAATTATTTTGTTTTCAACCCTTCTAAGCTTTGTTACTTTGCTTTTATCAATACTGAACCATTTGAATTCTACCTCAACAGCAACAAAAATAAAATCTAACTTTTATATACTGCCTATTAGGATTAGCTGTAATCATTGAAGCAACCAAAGGAGACAGATACTGTTATGTCACTCTGTGCACACGAGAGAGCTGAAGCACAGAGAGGTTAAGTAACTGTCCAAGGTCACACAGTTGCCAAGTGGCAGAGCTGAGATTTAAACCCAGTGAGGCTGGCTGTAGAGCCCATGTTTCCATCACTATTCTCAGCCTATTTTTTAAAATAAATTTTTTTATTTTAAATATGTGGGGTACAATTCAGGGTTAGGTACACAAATGTTCATTATGCTGGTACCCTTGTTGATGAGGTGTGCCTCCCCCTTCCTTGGAAGTTTCCCACTACTGCCACTCCCACTCCCACCCTTCCCTAGCAGTTTCCCACTACTGCCAATCCCTGCCTTACAGTATTACGATAGTTATTCAAGATCCACTTATGAGTGAGAACATGAGATACTCGCTTCTTTGTTTCTGAGATAAATCACTAAGTATTATAGTCTCTAAGCCCATCCAAGTTGCTACAAAGTTCATAATTTTTTCCTTTTTTATGGCTGCATAATATTTCATTGTGTATAAGTACCACTTTTTTAATAAACATATTTTTATTTTAAAATTGTGGAGTACAGTTAAGGTTAGGCATACAAATATGTATCATTCAGGCACCCTTGTTGATAAGGGGTGTCTCCCCGTCCCCAGACAGATATTGACTACCGTTAATCCCACCTACTGAGAATATACCCTGAAGAACTCAAATCACTCTATGAAAAAGATACCTGCACACGTATGT
The DNA here is from genome assembly GCA_027257055.1 of Cephalopachus bancanus. Taxonomy (NCBI): domain Eukaryota; kingdom Metazoa; phylum Chordata; class Mammalia; order Primates; family Tarsiidae; genus Cephalopachus; species Cephalopachus bancanus. The sequence continues at coordinate 7,890,431 of JAPVLO010000113.1, forward strand.
TTATCACAGCATTGTTCACAATAGCAAGAACCTGGAACCAACCATGCCGTCCATCAAAGGAGGACTGGATTTAAAAAATGTAGTACATATACATGATGAAATACTACACAGCCATAAAAAAAGAACAAAATCATGAATTTTACAGCAACCTGGATGGAACTACAGTCTATAAAACTGAGTGATAGACCACATTTTTTAATCCAGTCCTCTTTCAGTGGGCAGCACGGTTGTTTCCATGTTTTTGCTATTGTAACTAATGCTGCAATAAACATGCTTGTGCAGGAATCTTTTTCACAGAGTGACTTAGAGGAACAAGAGGGATTGTAGGGTCGTATAAGAGGTCGATTTTTAGATCTTCTAGGAATCTCCAAACTGTTTCCAGACTGTATTCATTTACACTCCTACCAGCAGTGTAGAAGTATTCTCTTTTTACTGCATCCTCTCCAGTATCTGTTGTTTATTGAATTATTAATTATGGCTGGAGTGAAGTGGTATCTCAGTGTGGTTTTAATTTGCATTGATGACTAGTGAGGCTGAGCAGTTTTTCATGTATCTGTTGCTAAGCCTACTTTTTATAGCATTTCTAGAGCTCTCTGTGTAGCAACCCAGTGATTGTAGACCAAACTCGTTAATTCTGTGAGTTACAGGGTCCATCTGCTCTTTGAACAAAGAGGCATCAACTGGATTCCCATTTTTGCAGCTGTACACAAGGCACAGGACAGGCAAAAAGAAAATGGTTCTAATCCTGAAAAACTCAGAAGCTTTGAGGAAGATGAAGTCATAGAAATTCCATTTGTCCTTTGGCAAGGGAAGAGGCTGAGCCCAGACTGCAGCATCTTCTCAGCACATCCTCCATGTCCTCAGGAGTCACTCATATTGGCCTTAGGAGGAATCTTTGTTCTACTCCCTCTAGCTCTATAATGCTGTCCCATTCCTCCTGTCATGGGGTCCTGTATCAGCACCACTGTCACCCACATCATGGTGCTCTGTGGGTTTTCTCTCTCTGGGGCAGTCACTAGACCACCTGAAAATACTCAGGTAGAATATCTTCATCTGCTCCTTTTTTTACTCACAGAAGAAAATCCAGACTCCTCAGACTGGCACTGAAGGCCCTAACTCATCTGCTGTAACCTGAGTCATCAAGGGGAGACTCCAGAGATACGCCAATGATTCAGTTAGATCATTGAGCCCTCACTACAGCTTCTCCTGATGTTTCCTGGACTTATTCATCAGCTAGTTATGCAGATTTCAGGGCAGGTCTGGAGATGAAAAACTTTTCAGGCTCTTGCACACATGAAAATATTATTTTCTTGCATTCAAGTTTACATGATAACCTGGCTGCACGTGGAATTTGTTTTCTTCAAAACTCTGCAGATGTACTCTGGCAGAGAGGAGGTTAAAATTAACTTGATCTTAGCAGGCAAATGTATTCCTAATTTTAATTATAAATTAATTAAATTTAAAATAATTTATTTAATTAACTTCTAATTAAAATGTTAGTGCCAGGGTACTTATAGGTGCTTAAAAATTTTTCCCCCTAAAATTTTCTTTTCTATTCTAACCCATTTCCAATTCATTTTCATGATGATTGAGATACTCTGGGAGTATCCAATTTGCATGATGCAGGAGCCCTGACCATTCATCTTTCTTTTTGGTAAGACTCATCAAGATTTTTTTTTACAACCTTATTTCTAGATCATTCTGGACCATCTTCCAGAGTCTGAGAGAATTCCTCTTATTTTAGGAACACCGAGAACATTAAAGGGTTCACTAATCCCTTCGTTACAGAATGTCACAACCAAAAAAGAAAAAAAAAGCCATTGGCTGCTTCTAGAAGTTCCTTGATAAACCACAGAACCTCCCTCCATACATTTCACAGACACCAAGTAACTCCATTTTCTGAAAAAAAAAAACTCAGAGGCAGCACTGTTTGCAGAAAAGGTCAACTGTCATTTTCTAACTGGAAGAACACTGGTTTCTAGAAAGTTAAAACCTAAGATAGTTAATAATGGAATCATTAATCTACTTTGTGGTGACCACTCCAACTCACTTTCCCTCCCTATAAATTACTAGTAAGTTCTGTGAAATTGCTAACTTCATATCAAGGTGCCTTTTGCACATGGCCTTGCCTCTGCCTCCTGCACATCTCCATCTGACACTGACAGAGGCAGTTATTTCCGCAGCCCTTCTCTTTGGAATGCTCCCGGCCACACACTCTTCCTGGGCCCGTAAAATCATGACCATGAGGTGGCCAGCTCCATGGGGTGGTCAGCTTCAAAAAGAAGAGTCCAAGAAGAGCTGGACTTGTCTGGGCCCTGGCTCGGCCACAGCCGTTGACTCTAGACTGTACCTTGACCTGCACAAGCAGCCCCATCCAGTGGCACAGTGGTGGCCTGTACACCAAGAGGACTGGGCTTTCTGATCCTCCTCTTTGCCTCTGACTTGATTTGTCAGATCAGAGTGTAGTGTTAGCCTCGATCATCTCTAGACTCAGGCCCACTTCTGTGTTGAGACTTTAGTCCACTATAGACGCTAATAAAGTGCCACCTTCAAACTTAGCACAGGCAATTATATTCTTATAGGTTCTGGAGAAAACCAACCCCCTTCTATGCTATGTCTTTCCTATGAAGTGCCTCCTAACTCCCTCCAAACTCTGTCCACCCCCAAGATATCAGGATGGCCCCCAGCAAGCTGCCCACCTGTCTCCTAGATGGAAGAAAGCCTCTTTCAGGCAGGTCTGAGTCTTGCCACGTGTCATGGTCATGGTCACTATCACCAGGTATAGCACTGGCACCAGGAATAAGAGTACTTTGCCCAGAGCATGACTGAGGTCCAGGTCTCCTGGCTGGAGGAGGCTGTAAATTTGTTCAGGAACCTCCCAGTGTGGACAAACTCCCCTTATGGGCCAGATCTTACATTTATTATTTTCATCACTATGAGATGGAAATGTCAGAATTAAGGGACTCTAATGTCCCTTGAATCCCTACAAAATTGGTGACAAGGAACACCTGGGCCTCACTCTCAGTGGTCTCTGCCCCAAGCAGCCAGAAAGCCAGAAAGCTCATCTCCTCTAGGGGGCAAATAGCAGATAAGATGCCTGCCACCAAAGGCCAGCTCCACCTTATAAATCAGCAACCATTTCAGATGGAGAGGGGAGACGGAGTTCTGACCCCTTTTATTACTCTTACTAGGACTGAAATGATGGGTCCACAGTGACATTCAAACACAATTCTCATACCATTTGGGATTGGTTCAATAGTGACACTCAATCAAAAACTTTCTTATCTCACTCAGGAAATAGATTTTCCTTTCTGTTCATCCAGAAGCATTATAAAAGGAAGCATAAATAATTTCTAGGCAAAGAGGTACTTCTCCCAGGACACCTACAAACATCTCACATCCCTTTCTTTTTCCCTGTTACAGTCTGCAAAATCCATCTTCCAAGAAGAGGCATGTGGTTCTTCATTCGTCCTTGCTTAAGAACAAAAAGCACAGTCATGGTCTGTTAACCACATTTTCTTCTCACACAAAGGAGAAATTGTTATATAGGCATTGCCAGAGCCTCCTAAAGGTATCCTACAAAATGCCAGAACATTCAGATAACACACAGAGTCTCACACACAAAACTTGCACTAGTGTTGGAATAATTCCTGGAATATGAGAGACTTAAGATGAATCATAAAAATGAATAGGGTTCCAAAAGCAAAAAAAAAAATTGAAAAAGGGGGAACCCTGTGACCTTGATGGCTAATGACCTGCCTGATGAGGGACTATTGCCTCCTCAAACAAGAGAGTCAGAGGACATGGGTTGAGGCCTGGCTTGTCAGTCACTCACTTGGCGGCCATGTGAGTCACTTGGGTCCTGGCCTTCACTTCTGTGTCTATCTCTTGGGGACCATAGTGATCTTAGCCCAGCTACATCACAGGGTGCATACAATATAAGGATTTAGAGCTCTGAGTAAGGAGTAACTTGCTAGGAGTTTTTCCTATTATTAAAGCAAACATCTAGCATTCAGAGATGTTAGAAGGTCACACTTGTGCAATAATATGAGTGGTTCAAAACATGGAAGACTTTGAATGCTAAGTGGATGAGCTAGTACTTAGAAAAAAAGATCCATGAGGGATAAAGAGAACTTACATTTATTGAGCAACTACTAAGTGCCAGGTACAAGATTTTGTGATGCTGGTACTAAATATGTACATGCCACTGACGAGGAAGTGGAATTTCTAGAAGGGGAGTGATTTACATATTGGCATATTTGTGAGTGTAGGAGCTATATCTTACAGTCAGGTGTCTGTGTCCACAAAGGGTATCGCCCTCGTATTATCAAGATCCCCTGATAGTGGAGATTGCCAAGAATGTGTTTTTAACCCGATTGGACCTGTCGAATCAGGGGCTATTTTCCACACTCTCATACCTCTCTGCCTTCTCTAATTCTGTTGTAGGACCATTTTCCACTTGGGAAATTTATCCTCCTCCTTTGCATATTTTCCAGTCTCCCTCTCCTCCAGTCCCATAAACTTCTGTGCATGTTCCTATTACAGCACTGGTCCTACTACAGTAGAATGTATCTGCTTTGTGCATTCTTTCATGAAAAAAATTACTCACATCTTCCAAAAATATGGAACCAACAACTAATTATCCCACATCTGTTTTGTTTCAAACGTGAGCGTGGACAAGTCCAAGGTATTATCTCCAAACTACTTTGAAAAGCTCTCAGCACTCCCAGAACTCACAAAGGATATATGAGCAATCATTCCATTAATAGATTGCAACCTATTTCTGTAGGACTCCCACAGATAACCTCACAGCCAGGATTCTGGAAAGACCTAGAAAGAACAAATACACTCTAACAACCTTGGTCAGACCGGGGGCTGAGGAAATAACTAAAATTCTTATACCGAAGAGGGTAGAAACAAGTCATTCTCAGGAGCAGAAAAGGAACAGAGAATCGTTCAAAGACCCCTAAGAGGCCAAAGGAAAAGAAAGTAAAAGCTGAGCAAGTGTCTGTTGCATGACAGGAAAAGCAACCCTGTCATTGTCTCCAGCTTCCCCTTCCCCACCACCTCTGCCCTTCTCTGTAAAGTTCACTTACCAAAGTTAATCGACCTCAGTCTCTCGTTAAAACTGAAAGTGACAGTTGGCATGCAGTTTCCCTCACATCTGGATAACAAAACACCTGCTCCCAAAATTTAAAAGCATAATGGAATTGAATTCAAATTTTTGCAAAACTTAGAAACTCATAAGCAGCCAACTTTCTAAATCAGGATTGTTTTCTGAGAAAACTGTTCTATATTACTGGTTTACCAAATACTAATGGTTCGTATATCAGATTCATTCTCTGGTTATTATCTAATTATTTTTTACTATTATTATAATAAAGATGTGGGGCACATTTCAGGATTAGGTATATAAACATTGATCATGCAGGTACCTTTGTTGATGAGGTATGCCCCTCCCTCCTCTAGCAGTTTCCCTCAACTGCCAATCCCACCCCCCCTCCCCTGGCAGTTGCCCACTACGGCCAATCGCTTTCTTATAGCATTATAATTGTTCAAGTTCCGTTTATGAGTGAGAACATATAGAACTCTGTTCTTTGTCTCTGTGATAGTGAAATCACTGAGTCCGATTGATGCCAAATCCATCCAAGTTGCTGCGAATTCCATCTATTTGTCCTTCTTTATGGCTGCATAACATTTCATTGTGTATATGTACCACTTTTTTTTTTTTATCCAGTCCAGCTTTGATGGGCAACACGGTTGGTTCCATGTTTTTGCTATTGTGAATAGAACTGCAGCAAACATACATGTCCAGATATTGTTTTTGTAGAATAATTTGAGTTCCTCCAGGTATGTTTCCAATAGAGGAATTGCTGAGTCATATGGAAGGTCAATTTCTAGTTCTTTCAGAAATCGCCACACTGTCTTCCAGAGAGGTTGCACTAGTTTGCATTCCCACCAGCAGTGTAGAAACGTTCCTTTTTCTCCACATCTTCGCCAGCATCTGTTGTTGTTTGTTTTATTAATGATGGCCATTCTTACAGGGTTTAGGTGGTATCGCAATGTGGTTTTGGTATGCATTTCTCTGATGATGAGTGAGGTTGAGCACTTTTTAATTTGTCTATTGGGCACCTGTATATCTTCTTTGGAAAAGTGTCTATTCATGTCTTTTGCCCACTTTTTAAAGAGGCTGTTTGTTTGGGTTTTTTTTCCTTTCAGCGCGTTTGAGTTCCTTGTAGATCCTAGATGTTAGGCCTTTGTCAGATAAACAGTTGGCAAATGTTTTTTTCCCGTCCTGTGAGCTGTCTCCCTACTCTCTTGATGGTTTCTTTTGCTTTGCAGAAGCTCATTACTTTGATGAGGTCCCACTTGGCTGTCTGATTTCTTATTTCCTTTTTTTTTTTTTTTTTGAGTTGGAGTCTCACTCTGTCACCCAGACTGGAGTACAGTGGCTGCTCCCAGCCACTGCAGCCTTGACCTGCTGGGATCCGGCAATCCTTCTGCCTCAGTCTTCCAAGTAGCTGGAACTACAGGCGCGCACTACCACGCCCAGCTAATTTTTGACTTATTGTAGAGATGAGGTCTCGCCAAGTTGCCCAGGCGGGTCTCGAACCCGCGGGCTCAGGCAATCCACTCACCTCAGCTCCCCAAAGCACTGGGATTACAGGCTGAGCCACCGAGCCCGGCTTGTCTTATTTCTTAAGGTATTGGCGTTTAGGATTCTGAATAGGAATTGGTGCCCAGTTCCAATTTTCATAAGGGTGTCTCCTGCGCTAAGATTCTTACAGTTTGAGGTTTTACATTTAGGTCTTTGATCCATTTAGAATTAATTTTTGTGTATAGTGATAGGCAGGGGTCCTGTTTCAATCTTCTGCATGTGGTCGCCACTTTTCCCAGCACCATTTACTGAATAGGTTCTCCTCTCCCCAGTGGTTGTTGTTGGAGGCTTTGTCAAAGATGAGTTGGTTGAGGAATTGAGGCTTTGCTTCCAGAATCTCTATCCTGTTCCATTGGTCTATGTGCCTGTTCTTGTACCAATACCAGGCTGTTTTGATTACTGTAGCCTTATAGTAAAGTTTGAAGTCTGGAAGGGTGATCCCTCCTGCTTTGTTTCTTTTGCTAAGGATTGTTTTGGCTATTCGTGGTCGTTTATGTTTCCATATGAATTCTGTATTGTCATTTCCAAGTCTGAGAAGAATGATGTTGGTAACTTAATGGGTAATGTGTTGAATCTGTAGATTGCCTTTGGTAGTATGAACATCTTAACAATGTTGATTCTTCCTAATCATGAGCATGGTATATTTTTCCATTTGTTTGTGTCTTCCTGGATTTCTCTGAGCAGTGTTTTGTAATTCTAATTGGAAAGGTCTTTCACTTCTCTGGTTAGGAACATGCTGAGGTATTTCATATTTTTTGTGACTATTGTGAATGGGATTGGGCTTTTCATTTGAATCTCTGCCTGCTTGTGGTTGGTGTATAGGAATGCAACTGTCTTTTGCACATTTATTTCGTACCCTGAGATTTGCCAAAGTCCTTTATTAGTGCAAGCAGGTTTTTGAAAGATTCTTTTGAATTTTCAGGGTATAGGTCATATCATCAGCAAAGAGGGATAACTTGACTTCCTCTTTTCCTATTTGGAAGCCCTAGTTTTCTTCTATTGTCTAATTGCCCTAGCTAGGACTTCCAACACAATATTCAACAAGAGGGGTGAGAGTGGGCAGCCTTGTCTTGTTCCAGTTTTCAGGGGAAATTATTCTAGTTTCTGTCCATTTAGCAATAAGTTAGCTGTGGGTTTGTCATAGATGGCACTTACTATTTGAGGTATGTTCCTCCTATACCTAGGTGTTTGAGGGTTTTTATCAAGAAGCGGTGCTGGATTTTATCAAAAGCTTTTTCTGCATCTAATGAGATAATCATGTGGTTCTTGTTTTTACGTCTGTTGATGTATGCAATGACATTTATGGTCCTGCAGATGTTGAACCAGCCCTGCATCCTGGAGATGAAGCCTACTAGATCATCATGGATGATTTTTGAGATGTGTTTTTGGATCCGATTTGCTAGAATCTTGTTGAGGATTTTTGCATCTATGTTCTTAAGGGATATTGGCCTGTAGTTTTCTTTCTTTGTTAGAGCTTTACCCAGTTTGGGTATCAGTGTAGTGCTTGCTTTTTAAAATGATTTGGGGAGAATTCCATCTGTCTCAGTTGCCTGGGATACTTTCAGTAGGGTTGGGATCAGCTCTTCCTTGTATGTTTTGTACAACTCTGCTTCCAGTCATCGGTCCAGGTCTTTTTCTTTTTCTTTTTCTTTTTCTTTCTTTTTTTTTTTTTTTGGTAGGTAGTTTTCTATGACAGAGTCAATTTCCTGGGTTGTTATTGGTCTATTTAGTGTTTAAATATCTTCTTATTTTAACCTGGTGTGGTTGTGTGATGACAGAAAGTCCTCCATTTTATCTGGATTATCAAGTTTATTTCCATATAGGTTTATATAGTAATCTCTGATACTCTTTTGTATTTCTTCAAAGTCAGTTGTGATTTGATCTTTTGTATTTCTGATTGTGTCTTTGAGCTTTTTCCCTCTTTTTCTTGGTCATTCTGGCTAGCAGCCCATCAATCTTGTTAATTCTTTCAAAGAATCAGTTGTTGTTGTTTTTTTGTCGATGTTTTCTATGATATTTTGGTCTTGTATGCCCCGAATTTGGGCTCTTATTTTGGGGATTTGGATTCTTCTGCTAAAGTTGGGGTTTTGGTGGTCTTCTGATTTCAGGGCATCCCAGAAGTTTTTTAAAGATGTTTCTTCATTTTCATTTGTTTCCAGGAATCTTTTAATTTCTTCTTTGATTTCAGTGTTGACCCAGTAGTTGTTCAGCATCATGCTGTTGAGTGTCCATGTCTTTGTGGGTTTTGGGGAAATGTTGTTGGTTTTGATATTTATTTTTATTCCACTGTGGTCTGAGATTGTGCATGTCAAGAAAAATTCCTTGTGGAATTTGTTTATGCTTGATTTATGACCAAGGATGTGACTGATCCTGGAGTACATTCCATGTGATGATGAGTAGAATGTATATTCTGTGGTTGTAGGTTGGACTAATCTGTAGGTATCTACTACGTCCATTTGGTCAGGTGTCAAATTTAGGTTCTGGATCGCCTTGTTGATTTTTTGCCTCGATGATCTATCTAGGGCTGTCAGTGGGGTATTCAAGTCCCCTGCTATAAGTGTTACAGTCAATATATTTTTTAAGTTTATTTAGTAGTTGCTTTATAAACGCTGGTGCTCCTATGTTGGGTGCATGTATGTTTAGGATGGATATTTCTTGTTGATGGTTTGAACATTTTATCATTATGTAGTGTTTTTTTTGCATCTTTTTAAATTTTTGATAGCTTAAAGGGTTTTTTTTGTCTGATATTAAGATTGCAACTCTTGGGAGTTCTGGTAAGATGGCGATGGCATAGGTGGATTAACGTGATTCTCCAAACGTGAGTTCCCAAAAAGACTCTTACTTTTCTTCCCCCACCCAGCTGCCTACCACCAGCTGCACTGGTCTGAGGCCCAGGGAACTTCAGTCCCACACAGGGCCAGATATTGTGGCCCCCAGCTGCTGCTGCTCCACTGTACATGACTCCCACATGCACGGGAGTCCCGGGTCTCGATTCCCTCCCTGGCTACATCGTCTTGCCCAGCACCCAGCACCAAGCCGCGAGTCACCCAGGGAGGGTCCGGGAGCCCGCCTCTCAGAGATACCAGTCCCATTTCTGGCTGAAGTACCCTGTGAGGGGCCCGGGGTCACTCTCGCCGCCCACCACCTGCCATTTGGAGCTTTGGAGCTCTGGAGCTCTGGGCCCACCCTGGCTGAGGCACGCAGTGCATGACCCCAGCGCATGACCCCAGCTTGTGTAAGGGAACAGTATATCTTAAGGAGGTACTGATCAGAGACTCTCAGCTCCAGAGGAGGAAACTCCTGACCCCCTCCTCGACCCCAGCCTGCGGTGGCCCCCCTGGATTCAGCGCCCAGCTGTGCAGCTGATCCCCGGTGCCTCCCACAACCACAGTCCATCATAGTGGATCCCCTAGGGACCCAGATGAGCGGAGAGAAAAGATCCACAAAAGTGAAGCTGCCACCTTGGCCATTCTCCAGGCAGAGATTCACATAGCACCACCCACCTATCAGCAGCCTCCACCTCACTTCCTAAGGTAACGTCACTAAACAGGAGACAAAGCTACTCCCCTATCTGAATCAGACAAATGCACCAAGCATTGCAGACCTCCCAGGCAGCAGGCTAAACAAAACAAACCCAAGCTGTGAGGAAATCTAGCTGCCTGCATCGAAAACAAAGGGGAGAGGCTGGAGATCAGAGATAGTCTGATCTCTTATTTTGACTTATGATTTTATCATTTTGACTGTTTGTTCTGCTCACTTTTGTTTGCTTTCTGACATACACTATATGTTTCGTGCGTGATTGTGTTGGTCTGTCTCTGTGTAGCTATCAGTATTCTTTAGGGAATTTTGCTCACGTGTTTTTTTCACTTCTCTCTGGCCTTGTGTCTCTTTTTCACCTGTTAGTTGGTATGTATATCTGTTTTCCCTCTCACTCTCCTCTCTTTCTAACTTCCTATTGACACCCCTTCCCTTCCTCCATTATTTTCCTCTTACCTCCTTTTCATCCAGGGACCAAACCTACATACCACTGCACAGACAGATTGCAAGGCAGTGGGAAATAGGTTCCAGTGTGCTCATACACCTATTGGTGGATGTTGGAATCAGCAAATAGATTATGAATCACAGTTTCTCTCTCAATTAAACCTCAATACTGCAAAAAGTACAACCCGCAGCCCACACTCCAACCTCAAAAGTGAATAAAGCCAGAGGATCCTCATAAGGAGGAACAGGAGATTGCACAAGCAAAACAAAAGCAACCCCACCTTCCCTGAAAAACAGAATTAAAGAAGGGGAGGGAAAGGGGGAGACAGAAAAAAATCTATACAAATGAAGAAAAAGCAAAAGAAGAATATGGGTCTCTCCCAGACCCCTGTGAGGGCAGACACTGAGAAAACTGACTTCAGAATGCAAACAAAGAAGAGCCCCCAAAATTACTGGTCCCAAACTACAAAGCTAGATATCAAGACATTAATGGAGAGATTAAAAAGAATTGAGGAGAGACAAGAAGAAACTAGGAAGGAGCTGATATCTGAGATAACAGTATTAAAGAATACTGTAAATGAAATAAACAACAAACTGATAAGCATGGAAAGCAGAGTTACCCAAGCAGAAGAAAGGATGTCAGAGCTTGAGGACCAAAATATGGAACTAACCCAAACTCTTAAAAACACAGAAAGCAAGCTAAAAAGACAGAACAAAACCTTCAAGAGATGAGCGATTACTTCAGGAGACCAAACCTAAGAGCAATTGACCTTCCTGAGGCAGAAAGACAGACAGAGACCACACTGGAACAAACTTTCCATGAGATCACTCAAGAAAATTTCCCTTATCTAATCAGTGATGCAAAAGTTCAAACACAAGAAATTCAGAGAACCCCTGCAAGACAACAGATGAGAAGACCAATGCCTAGACACATAATAATTCACCTAAACAAAGTAAGCATAAAAGAAAAAATCCTAAAGGCAGCAAGAGAAAAAGGCCAGACTGTCTACCATGGAAGATCACTTAGAATAGCAGCATATTTATCTACAGAAAGCCTGCAGGCTAGGAGAGCTTGGAGCCCTATCTTCAAAGTCCTAAAAGATAAACAATTTCAACCAAGAATAAACTACCCAGCCAAGTTAAGCTTTATCAGCAAGGGAGAATTAAAATCTTTCCCAGATATCCAATCCCTAAGAACTTACACTGCCACCAAACCACCTCTACATGAAACACTTAAGAAAGTACTAAACACAGAAGAAAAGAAAACAAAAACAACGTTCTTCACAAAAGTACAGGAAAAAGAATAAAATACACATGAACCAACCCCAAAACCAAAAGAAAGAAAAAAAACCAAGTGGAAGAACAACAACTCTATAAGAACTCTATGATAGGGATGAACTCTCACATTTCAATAATTAGCCTGAATGTGAATGGACTAAATGCACTACTGAAATGGCATAGAATGGCAAAATGGATAAAATATCACCAGGCAACAATATACTGCTTTCAAGAGACCCATCTATGGGAAAGGACATGCACAGACTCAAAGTAAGAGGATGGGAAACAAATTTTCAGCCTAATGGAACACAAAAGAAAGGAGGAGTCGCAATCCTAATTTCAGACAAAACACCATTTAAGCTATCAAAAAATTTAAAAGACACAGAGGACAAATACATAATAATAAAAGGTTCACTCCATCAATAAGAAATATCTATCCTAAACATATATGCCCCCAACATAGGTGTGCCAACTTTCGTAAAGCAACTTCTAGGAAAACTAAAGAAAGATATTGACTCTAACACCATCATAACTGGGGACTTCAATACCCCACTCACAACCGTAGATAGATCATCAGGACAAAAAATCAGCAAGGAGATCCAGAGACTCAATGTGACTTTGGACCAAGTGGACTTAATTGATACCTACAGAACACTCCATCCAAAGACCACAGAATACACATTCTACTCATCACCACATGGAACATATTCTAAGATCTACCACATACACGACCATAAATCAAGCATAAGCAAATTTAAAAGGACGGAAATTCTACCAAACACCTTCTCGGACCACAGTGGAATAAAAATAAACACTGACATCAGCAAAGTCTCCCCAAAACCCACAAAGAGATCTGGAACCTCAATGTGACTCTTGATCAAATGGATGTAATTGATACCTACAGAACCCTTCATCCAAAGACCACATTCTACTCATCGCTGCATGGAACATACTCTAAGATTGATCACATACATGGCCATAAATCAAGCATAAGCAAATTTAAAAGGACTGAAATTTTACCATGCACCTTCTCAACCACAGTGGAATAAAAATAAACATTAACATCAACAAGGTCCCCCCAAAACCCATAAAGACATGGGCACTAAGCAGCATGATGATAAACAACTTCTGGGTCAATGACGAAATCAAAACAGAGATCAAAAGATATGGGGAAACAAATGAAAATGAAGAAACATCTTACCAAAATCTCTGGGACACCAAGAAAGCTGTAGTAAGAGGGAATTTATATCCCTACGAATGCACATGAAGAAAATGGAAGGATCACAAATTAACAGCCTAACAAGTCATCTAAGGAAGCTGGAAAAGCAAGACCACAAAAACCCTAATTTCAGCAGAAGAATCCAGATCACCAAAATAAAAGCCCAAATCCAGGACATAGAAGACAAAAAGATAATACAAAAAATCAACCAAACAAAAAGCTGGTTCTTTGAAAAGATAAACAAGATCTATGGTACCCTAGCTAGACTGACCAAGAAAAAGAGGAAAAACCAAATAAGCACAATCAGAAACACAAAAGATGAAGTCAAATCTGACCCTGAAGAAATACAAAGATCATTAGAGACTACTATGAACACTTGTATGGAAACAAACTTGAAAACCTTAAGGAAATGGAGGACTTTCTGTCATCAAACAACCTGCCTAGGTTGATACAAGAAGAAATTGAGACCCTAAATACACCAATAACAATCAAGGAAATTGACTATGTAATAAGAAAGCTACCTATGAAAAAAGCCCTGGACCAGATGACTTTCCAGCAGAATTCTACAAGACCTTTAAGGAGGAGCTGATACTAATCCTACTGAAGGTATTCCAGGTGATTGAGAAAGATGGAACTCTCCCCAAATCATTTTATGAAGCTAACATCACATTGATACCCAAGCCAGGTAAAGACCCAACAGAGAAAGAGAACTATAGACCAATATCTTTGATGAACTTAGAAGCTAAAATTCTCAACAAGATCCTAGCAAACCAGATTCAACAACACATCTCAAAAATCATCCAACATGACCAAGTAGGCTTCATCCCCAGGATACAAGCCTGATCCAACATTCATAAAACCAAATGTAATTAAATACATCAACAGATGTCAAAACAAAAACCACATGATTATTTCATTAGATGCAGAAAAAGCTTTTGATAAAATCCAGCACCCCTTCTTGATAAAAACCCTCCAACAGCTAGGCATACGGAGAACATACCTCAAAATAGTAAAGGCATCTATGAGAAACCCACAGCCAGCATACTCCTAAATGGACAAAAATTGGAACCATTTCCCCTGAAAACTGGAGCAAGACAAGGATGCCCATTCTCACCTCTCCTGTTCCATATAGTATTGGAAGTCCTGGCTAGAGCAATCAGAGAAGAGAAGGCAATCAGGGGTATCCATATAGGAAAAGAGGAAGTCAAGTTATCTCTCTTTGCAGATGACATGATTGTGTACCTTGAAAACCCAAAGGAATCTGTCAAAAACCTTCTTACACTGATAATGGCCTTTGGCAAAGTCTCAGGATATAAAATAAATGTGCAAAAGACAATCACATTTCTTTACACCACAAATAAACAAACAGAAACCCAAATAAAAAGCACACTTCCATTCACAATAGCCACAAAAAAAATGAAATACCTTGGCATCTTCCTAACCAGAGACGTGAAAGACCTTTACAATGAAAACTACAAAACACTGCAAGAAATCAAAGATGACACAAACAAGTGGAAAAATATTCCACGCTCATGGATTGGAAGAATCAACATTGTGAAGATGTCCATCTTACCTCAGGCAATCTACAGATTCAATTCAATACTCATCAAATTACCAGCAACATTCTTCTCAGACCTAGAACAAACAACACAGGAATTCATATGGAAACACAAATGACCAAGAATAGCCAGAACAATCCTCAGCAAAAAAAAACAAAACAGGTGGTATCACATTACCAGACTTCAAACTTACTATAAAGCTACAATCATCAAAACAGCTTGGTATTGGTACAGGGGCAGGCATATAGATCAATGGAATAGAATTGAAATTCCAGAAGCAAAATCTCGATTTCTCAACCAACTCATCTTCAACAAAGCCTCCACCACCTACCTCTTGGGAGAGGAGAACCAATTCAGGAAATGGTGCTGAGAAAACTGGCTGACCACATGCAGAAGATTGAAACAGGACCCCTATCTATCCCCATACACAAAAATTAACTCCAAATGGATCAGAGACCTAAATGTAAAACCTCAAACCATAAGAACCTTAGAAAATTAAGGACATACTCTCATGGAAATTGGAACTGGCATCTAATTCCTGTACAAAACCTGAAACCCACAGGCCATAAGAGATAAGATAGACAAGTGGGACCTCATTAAACTGACGAGCTTCTGCAAAGCCAAAGAAACCATCAAGAGAGCAGGGAGACAGCCTACAGACTGGGAAAAAGTATTTGCCAACTCCAGGTCTAACAAAGGTTTAATATCCTGGATCTATAAGGAACTCAAATATGCTAAAAAGAAAAAAAACAAACAATACCATTATAAAATGGGCAAAAGATATGAACAGACACTTCTCAAAGGAAGACATCCGAGCAGCCAACAGACAAATGAAGAAATGTTCAAGCTCATTAATCATCAAGGTGATGCAAATCAAAACCACACTGAGATACTATCTAACTCCAGTCAGAATGGCAATTATCAATAATGCAAAAAATAACAGTTGCTGGAGAGGGAGGTGGCGAAAGGGAACACTTCTACACTGTTGGTGGCAGTGTAAACTAATGCAACCTCTGTGGAAAACAGTGTTGCAATTCCTAAAAGCTCTAAATATCAACCTCCCATATGACCCCACAATTCCCCTACTGGGAATATGCCCTGAAGAACTCAAATCACTCTATCAAAAAGATACCTCCACGCGTATGTTTATCGCAGCATTGTTCACAATAACAAGAACCTGGAAGCAACCATGCTGTCCTTCTAAAGAGGACTGGATTTTAAAAATGTGGTGCATATACACGATGGAATACTATGCAGCCATAAAAAAGAACAAAATCATGAATTTCTCAGCAACCTGGTTGGAACCAGAGTCTATAATACTGAGTAACCTCTCACAGAAACAAAGAACAAATATGTTCTCACTCATATAGTGGACCTTGATCATCCAACGTATTACCATAAGAAAATGACTGACAGTGGTGGGAAACTATCTGGGGGAGGGAGGGGAAGGGAGATGGGATTAATGGCAGTAAACATCTGTCTGGGGACGGGGAGACACCTCTTATCAACAAGTGCCTGAATGAAGCATATTTGTATACCTAACCCTTAACTGTGCCCCACAATATCATAATTTAAAATATTGTTTATAAAATTTAAAAAAAGAAAGCAACTCCTGCCTTCTTTTGTGATCCATTTTCCTAGAAACTCATTTTCCATCTCTTAACTTTGAGTCTATATGTGTCCCTTGTAGTGAGATGAGTCTCCTGGATGTAGCAAATAATGGGGTCATGGTTTCTTATGCAGTGCCCCATTCTGTGTCTTTTCAGTGATACATTTAGTCCATTCACACTCAAGCTAATTATTGAAATGTGAGAGTTTATCCCTGTCATGAGTTTCTTATAGAGTTGTTGTTGTTCCTGTTTGTTTGTTTGTTTGTTGCCTTTCTTTTGGTTTTTCGGTTGATTCATGTGTGTTTTCCATCTTTTTCCTGTACTCTTGTGAAGAACATTGTCATTCTTTTCTCCTTTTCTTCAGTGTTTAATACTTTCTTAAGTGTTTCTTGTAGAAGTGGACTGGAGCCAGCATAAGTTCTTAAGAATTGGATGTCTGGGGAAGATTTTAGTTCTCACCGATGAACCTTAGCTTGGCTGGGTAGGTTATTCTTGGTTGAAATTGTTTATCTTTGAGAACTTTGAAGATTGCACTCCAAGCCCTCCTAGCCTGAAAGGTTTCTGTAGATAAATCTGCTGCTATTCTAATTAGTATTCCCTGGTAGGTAGTCTGACCTTTTGTCTTGCTGCCTTTAGGATTTTTTCTTTTATACCTACTTTGTTTAGGTGAATTATTATTTGTCTGGGAGTTGGTCTTCTCATTTGTTGCCTTGCAGGGGTTCTCTGAATCTCTTATGTTTAAATTTTTGCATCATTGTTGAGATGAAGGAAGTTTTCTTGAATAATTTCATGGAATGTTTATGCCAGGATGGTCTCTGTCTCTCTTTCTGCCTCAGGAGGTCCAATTACTCTTAGGTTCAGTCTCCTAAAGTAATGGTTCATCTCTTGAAGGTTTTGTTCTGTCTTTTTAAGCTTCTTTTCTGTTTTTGACAATTTGGGTTAGTTCTATATTTTGGTCTTCAAGCTCTGAGATTCTTTCTTCTGCTTAGCTAATTCTGCTTTCCATGCTTATTAGTTTGTTATTTATTTCAATCACAGTATTCTTTACTGCTGCTATTTCAATTGTTAACTCCTTTCTATTTTCCTCTTGCCCCTCCTCAATTCTTTTTATTCTCTCTATTAATGTCTTGATGTCTGGATTTGTCATATGTGACCAGTCTTTCTGGGGGCTCTTCACTGTTTGTATTCCAAAGTCTGTTTTCTCAGTGTCTGACCTCTGAGAGGTCTGTGTGAGACCTATATTCTTTTGGTTTTTCTTCATTTGTGTAGATTTTTCTCCCCACTTCCCCCCCCATCTTCTTTAATTCTGTTGTTCAGAGGTGGAAGGGTTGCTTTTACTTCTGTTTGTTCAATCTCCTATTCTTCCTTATTATATCCTCTGGCTTTGTTCAATTCTGAAGCTGAACTGTAGGTTGGGGGGGGCAATCCTTTTTGCAGTTTTGAGATTTAATTGAGGGGGGAGCTGTGATTCAAAATCTATCTGCAGATCCCAGTATCCACTGAGAGGTGTATGTATAATCTGGATCTCACTTCCCACTGCCTTGCAACCTGTCCATACAGTGGGGTTATAGGTTTACTCCCTGAAAGCAAAATGAGGTAAGAAAAAGGAAAAGAATGGAACAGGGAGTAGGGGGAAGAGGAAAGTGGAGAGGAAGAAGAGTAAGAGGGAAAACAGACAAATGTACAGACTAACAAATGGAAAGAGACACAAAGACAGATAAGAGTTTAAAAAAAAAATCAAACCAACAAACATACAAAAAAACTAAAACATAGAATCATACAGACATACAAGCTAACCAACCTCCTTATTGGTGTAATATTCCCCTATACAAATGTGAGGTCTAAAGAGAAAAAAATAAAATAGAATAAAGTCAGTAAATTAACAGAACCAAAGCAAGTATGAAAACGTTATTGATAAAAGTAAGGGGGGAGAGAAAAGGGGACAAAAGATAGGTAAGACAAACAGACAAAGAATAAAAATAAAAAATAAAAATAAATTAAAACAAGGGAACCAAGCACACTCTGATAGTTTTCCTTTAAGTCCAATTTCCTTTCAGCTCTGATTTCTAGCTCTCATTATAGGCTGGTGTTGCTCACAGTTAGGATCAGTTGCTCCTGGCCTGCTGTGGAAGGTGGATCAGATCTGGCCTGTGTCTATCTAGAATGGGGGAGGGGCTTCTGTTCCTCCCATTTTGATGTTGTCATCTTGGATCCCAAGCTGGGGATGGGAGAGCTGGGTAGAGCTGGTCTCATGGCTCTAGATGATCTTTTTCTTCTGCTGCAACCCGGCTGAGCTGGGGAAGGTAGAATACGATACTGCTGGGCAATGCAGGCCAGCATAGCACTGGACTACTCAGCCAAGCTAGGTGGAGCAGTGGGGGAGCCCGGAACTCCACGGGGGCAGGTGCCAAGGGCCACCCAGGGCAGGAGAGAGTAGGCAACAGTAGCGGTGCTAGCAGCCACTGCTTCAGCAGTGTGGTGCTTGGAAGGGGCTACATGAGCCAGACATTGGGTGAGGTGGCGGGGTGGCAGTAGCAGCCCTGGCGACTTCAGCAGTGCTGTGCTTTGCGGGGGGCTTCACGGTCCAGGAGACACGGGTCATCTCAGGAAGGAGCTGTGGCGACAGTAGCAGTGGCGGCAACAGTGGCGGCCACAGCTGAGGCAGCGGCCAAGCAGCATGTGAAGAGCAGACTGGCAGTGGTGAGAGCTGCAGCACCCAGGGAAAGTGAGAGTCTTTATGGGTGTTCTCTTTCACAGAGGGTCTCATGAACCAAACTACTCCATCGCCATCTTGCCAGAAGTCCTATTATCTAATCCTTATTTATTTACTTAGAACTACAGCAAGCATGTGCTAGAAGAAAAAAATAAATACTACATAAAGGTTTAAAAAATGAATAGCAAATCTTCCTCACAAACCAGACTCCCACACTCCTTGCAAGAGGTAGCCACCAGGAATAATTTTTGTGTGCCTCCAGAAATTTCCTTGCACATGTAAGCCCATGTGTTCATTTGTGTTCTTTGTGCTCATATCATATGAGAGCATTCAATATCTACTCTTCTGAATCTAGATTTTTTGCTGTTAGCAATATATTTTAGTACATTCAGACACATTCTTTTGAAAAATTGAGTTGTACTTTATTTTATGGAAGAATTATAATGCATTCTCCCAATCCCCTCTAGACAGGCATTTAGGTATGTTCTGTCCTTTGCCTCTACAGACAATACCACAGACTGGCTGTGTGCTTTTCTGCTTACGCTTAAGTATATCCATGGGATAAATCCTTAGGGGGTGATTGTATGG
The DNA here is from genome assembly GCA_027257055.1 of Cephalopachus bancanus. Lineage (NCBI taxonomy): Eukaryota > Metazoa > Chordata > Mammalia > Primates > Tarsiidae > Cephalopachus > Cephalopachus bancanus. The sequence continues at coordinate 7,910,037 of JAPVLO010000113.1, forward strand.
TCCAAGGATCTGTCCTTTGTTCATTTGTTGGAAACTGCTAAAATACTCTCCAAAGGCATTGCACAAATGTTCACTCTTGCCAAAGTACAAGAGGCCCCTCCTCTTATCTTGCCAAAATGGCTAATATAGAACAACTTGCCCTTGGACAGGCTGGTATGTGAGCAGTAGTGTGCTATATTTTTATTTTTTAGTCTTTTATTTTTCTATGGATTGCCTGTGTGTGTTCTTTGTCAACTTTTCCACTGAGTTTGGTATTTTTGGTGACAGACATGCAATCCCTGGCTTTACATTAGTGACGTTCTTTTTCTGACATGTTTAGCAAATATTTTTCCAGCTTGACATTGTTTTTTTATGCAACTTCTGCCATATTTTTCCTTGGTGAATTTTGTTTTTTGTACTCATATCCATTAGTATTTTTCCTTATAGTTTCTGGGTCTCGTTTTGTTTTGCTTAGTGAGGCCTCATCCACTCTCTTGAGAGACAAACAAGAAATTGGAGTAAATGGGGAGACATACTTAGGTATGGCTTGGAAATTTCTTTAAAAGAATAATCAGAAAAATAGAGGGGTAAGGAAGCAAGGTATGACTGCCAGATATTAAGGGCTAGAAAAATTAAAATCCAGTAGTTCCAATGCAGAAATAAACAAAGAAATGGAACAGGACAAAATACAGAAATGCAACCAAAAATAAATGGAAGTGTTGGATTTGATAAATGTGACATTTCAGGGCCACAAAAACAGCTTGATTGGAGAAGCAGGGGAAGGAGAAGAAAGCACAGTCACCTATCTAAATCCTCATACCAAACCTATTGACAGTTGTGGCAAATATTTAAACACAATAAATGAAGTTACAAAAGTACCAGAAGAGAATTTATTTTTATAATATAGGATAAAGCTTTACTGTGCATGCACAGAATTAATGATAAAGAAAGAATGGGATAAATTTGTCCAGAAAATGTATGAATAGCTCTATAATATAATCATAATCAAAATCAAAAGACAATGTAAAACTTGGGGAGATATACTAACAATACACAAGACAAAGAATAAGTACTACAACACACAAGGCAGTTTTTTCAAATAATTAAAAAGTAAGACAATAAAGACAATGATCAAATTAATTACAGAATTAGAAATTAATAAGCAAACTGATACATAAAAACTAGAATTTAGAATCAGCAAAGTTGTAAAACAAGAAAATGGCTACAGTCATACAGTGGAAGTACTGCCTGGCAATAAGTTGAGTCCCATTACATTGCCAATACCTAGAAAACATTCTTTTTTTAATCAAAATTAAACATGTACATAGTTTTCAAAGTCAATAATACTAATTTTAGAGATCAAAAAATATATTAATATGTATAGCAATGTTTATACAAGTTTTATTGCCAATTGGATTGCTTTTAAAAAATTAATTTTGAAAATACCATGTGCATGATACGCTGCATGCTGTTGAACTGCTTCCTCAGCATCTGTGCCTATTATGGCACATAGTAGGTGCTCACAATAAGTTTGCTAAATTAATTTGTGTATAATAAAGAGCTGACAAAATTAAAACAAAGATCTACATTGGCTGAATATGGTAAAATAAAATTATTTTCTATATGCTTATCACTTAAAATAAAAAGAAAATACCATGTCATGCAGGATGTGGCACCCTTATCCACTGCTGGTGAGAATGGCATATGGTATAATCAATAAGAGAGCCACACAGCAACAGTCACAGAGTTGGCATAGCAATTGCCCTCCTAAACATGTATGTGTGTATCCACGTGGGTGTGCTACATACATTCCTAGAAAAGTGAGTACTGCGTCATAAGAGATATGCATCTTCAACTTGTCTGTGTTACATGATGTGTATATGTGAAACACATATGCACACATATGGGTGCATGAATGTTTATGTGTGTGCATCTTCACGTGTGTATATGTGTGTATGCATATGGGCATGTACCTACGTATACATATGTGAGCATATGCATACATGCATGTGTACCTGATTCCTAAAGAAATACTCTCACACACACACATAAAGTAGCATGTACAAAAACATTGATTTGTGCCATTGCTTATAACAAGAAAAAATGTGCACAACTCTTTTCTAGAGCAATCATTTAAAATGTAATGCAATGAGGTATTGCTAAAAAGCCAATAGATGAATTAAAATGGGATTCCATGAACTTCAAATAAATAGTGAAAAAAGTTAAGAATAATTTATTTAAACTCTTTGAGGGAAAAAACTCTTTGGAGACATGTATATATAAGTTATAGTTTATTAATATCATGGAAAATCATGTAATAGATAAGATATACAAATTAGATCTACATGGATGCGTATCAAAAGCATAGACCAAATATAAAACTCAAGCAGAAAAAATATGAAAATATAATTTTGTTGTATGCGAATGTCGTAAGATTACACAGTGATACATATTAATGAATTATACCAACTTCAGGAAAAGTGGCCCTGCTGGGGAGCAAGCAGGAATGAGCAGGGTAAGGTCTCTTTTGTTTTTTTATTTCAATAGCTTTCAGGGTACAAATAATTTCTGGTTACATGATTGCATTGTATCGTGGCTGAGAAGTATGGGTTTTAAGTGTACCTACCTCCCACCTGTACCGAATCGGTGATTTTTTTGTCCCTCCATTCTTTCCCCTCTCCCTATGCTAAGTCTCCAACATTCGTTATATCATTCTACATGCCTTTGCAGATCCTTAGTTTAGCTCCCACTTGTGAGAACATGCAGTGTTCGGTTTTCTGTTCCTGTGTTAGTTCACTTAGGATGATGCTCTCCGATTCCATCCAAGTTGCAGCAAAAGACATTATTTCATTCTTTTTGATAACTGAATAGTATTCCATGGTGCACATATACCACATTTTCATTATCCACTGATCAGTTGATAGGCATTTAGGTTGATTCCACATCTTTGAAACTGTGAGTTGTGCTGCAATGAACATGTGAGTGCAGGCGTCTTTTTTATATAATACCTTTTGTTCTTTTAGGGAGATACTTAGTAGCAGGATTGCTGGATCAAATGGTAGATCTACTTTTTGTTCTTTGAGAAATCTCCATACCTCTTTCCAAAGAGGTTGTACTAATTTGCACTCTCATCAACAGTGTATAAGCATTACCTTTTCATGGAATCCACTCAGAATCTATTGTTTTTTGATCTTTTAATAATGACCCTTCTGACTGAGATAAGTGGTGTCTCATTGTGTTTTTAATTTGCATTTCCCTGATGATGAGTGATGTTGAGCATTCTTTCATATGTTTGCTGGCCGTTTGTATATCTCATTTTGAGAGATATCTGTTCATGTCATTTGCCCACTTTTTAATGGAATCATTTGTTTTTTTCTTGCTGGTTTGTTTGAGTTCTTTGTAGATTCAAGATATTAAGCCTTTGTCAGATGTATAGTTTGCAACTATCTTCTCCCATTCTGTACGTTGCCTATTTTCTCTGTTAGTTACTTCTTTTTAGAAGAAGTTTCTTTAGTTTTATATAAGTCCCGACTATTTATTTTTGCTTTGTTGCATTTGCTTTGGGGGTTTTAGCCATAAATTCTTTGCTTAGACCAATGTTCAGAAGAGTTTTTCCTAGGTTTTCTTCTGGGATTTTTATGGTTTCAGGTCTGACATTAAGTCTTTAATCTATCTTGACTTAATTTTTGCATATGATGAAAGATGAAGTTCAAGTTTTATTTTTCTGCAGGTAGCTATCCAATTTTCCCAGCATCATCTGTTGAATAGGCTGTCCTTTCCCCAATGCATGTTTTTTTCTGTTTTGCCAAAGATCAGTTGGTTGTAGGTATTTGAGTTTATTTCTGGATAGTAAGACCTTTTGAACTAGAACCCTAACAATATTGTTGTTAAAAAATCTGAAACAAATTGGCAAAATATTAACATGCTTAATGTTAATAAAGCAATAACTCTATATACTTTAATAAAAATATATTCAATGTCATATTCATCTCTTTTTATAGGCATGCATTTATATATGAAACTTTATATAACTACATAAAACATACCGCTTATTGTCTTAGCAGTCTGTTTTTTATTTTTGCTTTTCTTTCACTTTTGTTTCATCCTTCCTCCTTGCACCCACATCACCCTCCAACTCCATCTCCCCACATGCAAGCAGTCAAGCGAATAACTAATTATATTGATTTCTATATTGCCCCGGCTCTTCAAGTCACCTACAAATGTACATTTATGTGCATACATGTGTGCATGCATGTATACAATACTTAAAATGTACATGTGGATGGTGGTAAATAGATATAATTTTTCAATGATGATTTGATTATTCAAATGGAATTATACTATAAGTGGGGACCAAAAAACTGGAATTTATTTATTTAAAATTGTGTATTTCTTCTTACATGTTTAAATTTCAGTCACCTTTAAAGTACTCTCCATTTGATGCAGTATGCCTATCAGGATGATTTTTCCACTGCTCAAAACAGTTTTTGAACTCATCAATTTTGATGCCTTTTGGTGCTTCTGCCATTTTTTGTTTCACCTCTAGCACTTCAGCAAAATTTTTCCCTCTGAGGATTTTTTCATCGGGGGCAACAAAACGTCACTCAGGGTGTGAATAAGAAGGGTGGAGCATGGAAGTCATGCCATTTTTGGTCAAAAACTGCTGAGCACTCAGTGTGGTATAAGCAAGTGCATTGTCATGGTGGAAGAACCAATCATCTGGTTGCCACAACCCAGGATGTTTCTTCCACAAATTGTGATACAACCTTCTCAAAACTTCCTGATAAAAACTTTAGTTGATCATTTGATCCAGGAGCAAATACTACAAGGGGCCCACTCTCCAAAAGATAATTCTGGATTTTTGGGGGTCTCCCTCATATATGTGCTTTCTTCACTTTTCTTTCCCACTCAATAATATTAGACAGAAAACCCTCTAATCTCCTCTCTCTCTCTCCCCCCCCCGCCCACCATTCTCATTTCTCTCCACCCCCTTTTATCTGCTGCATAAGTTTATACAGTCAATAGTTTATACAGTGAATAAGCAGAACTTATTTATAGTTCCCTAATTGAATGATGTTCTGCTTGCTTTCAATGTTTAGTCCCTATGAACAATGCTATATTAAGTATCTTTGACCAAAGATCTTTATACATGGTGTCTCATTTTATGATCCATAGAATGCAACTATGTTTTTTTTTAAGTTGTACACATGATTATGACAGGAAAGGTCATGAAGTATATTACAAAAGATTGATTTTTTTTCCTTTTCATTGCTTTTTCAGGTGACTAGCAACCTGAGTGAATAGAATTTTAGGGACACAATCTTTCTCACTCCCCTTAGTCTTTCCTCCCTAAGCATTTCTGAAATAGTTAAAGGCAAGAATGACTTTTGCCCCCTCTAGGTGATTTTCTTCTTCTTGCTTAGAAGATTTATATTTATTTTTGAAGTATAGTTACTTCCAAAGAATATGGCTTGGTGAATGATTACTTTCTGCGTATTTTTCCCAATACATGAAAGGCAATGATTTAGGTCTTTTGTCATTTCAAGAAAGTTTTGTAGGATATGAGGGTGATCTAGCTGTAACATCTACCACCCCATCGATCACCAGGGTTGATTCAGCTGATCTGGCCAGCTAGGTGGGTGTTCCTTCCCTCCTCATGTTCCCTCCCATGTGCATCCCTCCCAAACCTCTGTGATCACTCAGGGGAGGATGACTACCCCTGCTAGAGGAGGATGGTTCTTTGATCAATTAGCTGCATTCCCCTGCTGGGACCCCAAGCAAGCTCTCAAGAAAATTTTTTAAAGCCCTTTTAAAAGTTCTTCCTATATATATTAATTATATGTATAATTCCTGTGTATATACATATGTATATATAATTTTTTTGTTCCAAAGTGTTATTCCTTCTATTTCAAGTGTACCAATTGATTTGTACATTGGAGCATTTGTTTATCATTTGTACTTACGTAATATCTGTTACTCTTTTATCTTTCGCATCCTGTGTAATTTCTGAAATATCACCCATATTACATGTCCATTTTTGGCAATGTCAATTCTAAAAAGCTCAGTAGTCCTGAAATGCTATAATTGTTCTTCTCCATGTATTAATTCTCCTTGCATCTCATTCTTTGATCTCTAGGTTGCAAAGCTCATGGTTGTATTTTCTTGAAAGAAAGTATATTTGTTGCTTAAAATTATCTTATGTAGGGAAGATATTTAGGTACCTTACTTAGGCAAGTGTTGCTTTAGAAGAATTTTTATCTGTATTCCCTAAGCTACATTTGTTTTAGTTTTGAAATAGAGGAGATAGGATATTGTTTTTTATTTTTCTTTGTTCTTCTACTTGCTTTTCTTTCAGCATTTATTTCAGATCTGCCATCTGTTCCCAAAGAGTTTAAATGAACTATCCTCAGCCCACTTAGAATTAATATTGTACCACCTGTCAAAATGTATAAGACTTGTGACCATATACATTTTGGACGACATTTTAAATCCTACCCTTAACTCAAGGAACTTGAGTGCTTAAAGCTTGTGGTTTGTATTTTTTTTAAATTTTATCCATTTTACAACAGTCTGGGGAAGAAAAGAAATAAACTATTTTTCTTGAGCATATTTTCTAAATTCGAAAAGGAAACAAACCATCATCTTGCATTACTTGTGCTTTTTTCCCATTCGTGGGCACATACATGCAAATATGCGTGTTCACACACATATACATGCTACCACACACCTGTACAAAAGCAAGGTTCTCATGTTGCATATTCATGTTTTCAAAGACTGTAGTCATTTGAAAATCAATTTTTAAAAATTGTAACTTCTGACCTCATCATTTTGATATGAAGTGCATTATGATAGATCACACTTAGAGCCCTTCCCCACATTTGGGTCCTATGTACCTTTGCAGTACTCTCCCGTGGGGGCAGAGCATAATTTTATGCTCTTCCAACACAATGTGAATACAATGCAAACCAGCTGCAAAAAAAATTGCATGTTTGGAAAAGATGCAGGAATTCATGGGTCCACAGGAAACGCCACATCACACCTGCTCACATCACACCTACCACCTTTGACTGACACAGATCAGTCACCAAAGACTTAAGAAAGGCTCTTGACAACACTGTTGAAAACCCGCAAAATATGGCAGGCTTTTTGGTTTGCTGAAAAGGAGTGTTGTTATGCCATCAGCCCAGAGTTGTACTCATGATAATCTATAAAAAGGGATTTATGGATCACCACAGATCAACATAGTGTTTTTGAAACATCAATTTTATCACAACTTAGTGGCAAGTTTATAGAACAAATAGAGATTGCCACTTGGCAATGAGAAGAAATCTTAAAAGAACAAATGTTAAAAGACAAGCAATCCCCTCCCCCACAAAAAACGCCTTTCATTCAAAGGCAATAATTTGTCTCATTCCTCTGTGAAAATCCAACCTAATCCCTGCAAGGATCCTAGTTATTCAAAAACAAAACCCTAGATTAATACCTTGAATTAAATCCAGTTCTCTTGAACATCTTTAAAAGTGCAATCTCAAAAGTTCAAGAAGCAAAGAAAAAAAATCTTCAGATGAAGAGGAAAAAAACACCTACAACAGAGAAAAGAAAAAATATAATATCCCGATAAAATATCCAGGCCGCTTCTACCCGAACTAACCTGCAAATATTCCCAAGTATTCTGCTATTGGTTGCCTTTAAAGCCATTCCGGAATAACATTCAGTTGGCAAGAGATTTTAAAGCAACAAAAACTCAAGGATTGATGGATTTACCATCCCCTCCACTTAGGTAAAATGGCTTCCAGTAAGGACTTCTGCTAGAATTGGCTGCTAGCTTATTTAAGGTCCAAAGGAAGAGGAAAATAAACAAGTATTAATCCTGAGAACTTTTTTGAGGAATTATGAAAACAATCTGTTATAAAACACATCCAGATGTCAGCCAAGACTGAGTCAATTGGAATAATAGCTTCAAGTAAAACTAACAAAGGTCAGCTAGTCAGGCTGAAGGGAGAAATCTCCAAAATGCTCAGTTCAAAGAGGCAGGGGAGGGTGCTGTTACACAACCAGCCTTGAGTCTTGTCTATGAAACATAATTGCTTAAATGATCTATAAAAGAAGAATTTATGGAGCACATGGATCAACATCGACTTTTTTTAAAAGATTAATTTTGTCACAGCTTAAGGGCACGTTTTTATAAAATCAAGACTAAAAAAGAGATTGCCATTTGATAATGAAAAGAAACTTTAAAAGGGCAACCATTTAAAAACTTCCTCTTGATTTGCAATTATTTAATTTTTATGTCAGTGAAAAAAATGTTTGATATGATAAAACCTATTAAAAAATTTCCTGTTGCTACACTAGCCCAGTTCTTCAAAGATACATTTGTAAAGATAGTCACTGGAACATTTAATATTAAAACTTCTGAAGTAATCTACAGGTCAATCTGTGTAATATTGGTTAGATAAACAATGATACATTTCTACAGTAAAACAAAAGGTAAATGTTTTTTTAATTAATTAATTTTCAATTTATAATTGACAAAATGTGAATGTTGAAAAGGTCAACAGATTTGCTCCAAAATCATGTCTAGCATAAATTACATAAAATAAATAATAATATGCAAGTAACAGAGCATTAAGATATCATTATACAGTCATTTCTTTATTAGCTGGTCTATCAATTTATGTCTCTCTGATTGTCTATGCAAGGAAAGGTCTAGAAGAAACCAGTGTTTGTGGTGGCCACCTCTGGAGATGCAGGAACTGAGGGCAGAGAAACTTTGCCTTTTTGTATTGTACTTTCCTACATAGCCAAAATTTTTTACTTTAAGGGTATATTACTTTTGTAGACTTTTTAATAAAATGGTTAAAAAGAACAAATGAAGGTAAGGGAAAAGAATGAGGGGTCTGTTGAAGTGGAAATCTAACTAATGGGGGTGTTGGCAATCTTAAGAAGAAATAGGAACCCTGTGAAAATGCTGACAACCTCTGAAAATGATAGAAGTCCAACAGTGACCACAAGAGAAATAATTTTTCCCATTGTTTTCTCCAGTGCATGAGCAACTGCCTAAAAAACACAACACAACGTGGATACATTTGTTCAGTAACTATTGAGTGTTCTCGTGGGTGATACCATCTCAATTGCCTGATACCAACTTCACTTTGAAATTTACTTTTTCTTTTAAAAAATAACTGATCTTCTTTATACATGGAAATGCTTTAAAGCATTTCAGTTCCTGCTGCCTATCTGGGGGACTTATTGACTGCTGTTGGAAACCACTAACTATCAAAGATCTTTAGTGTTCCAAATGGAACGTGGTGATATAAATTCCTAGGGCCACCTCACACCTGAGCTTACCAAGAAGCCCAGAGTGGTCCCTCCCCTAGAAACAGAAACTCCGACTACTTGGCTGGATGTCTGGTACATCTGCAGGATAGGCCAGCCTGCTAGGTTAGGACCAAATACTCCCCTGCTGAACAGTTGCAGGGGAATCCTCATGCCTTGAGTTGGAGAAAGAAGTTTTTACAAAGAACATAGGAAGTGCCACAATACAGTCTAGTGCCCAAAGGAAATCTAAACTTTATGAAGTCCCAAAAGTCAGTCTGAGGGTGCATCAAATTGAGAGGCTGAAAGGAAAATGTTAATATAAAATCTGGATGCAGATAGGGGACTTCAGGAACCTGAGAAATAAGATAAGAGCAGATGGGTTGAAACAAGTTAGAAGAAGCAAAGGACTCAAAACGTGTTGCTTTTTTGGCTTGCCTTTAAGTTCTAACCAGGGATTAGTTGCACTGAAAGAATAAGGAATGGGAGGTTCACCCTCCTTGTATAGGATAGGACCCTTGCTGTCCTACATATTCTGGGATATTGCTGAGGTGAAATGCTTGGTTCTAGGGCTGCCAGTAGTATGGGAGAACATACACCCTAAACTGTGCCTTCCTGATTGCTTTGCTACCACCACAGGGCACTCTTTTGCTTGGCTATGGATTTAGTTATCTACCCAAGGTGCTATGAATGAACATGAACTGCAGTGCTACAGCTGACATTTTTGTGATTACCTGTTGGGATGGTTAATTTTGTGGGTCAACTTGAATGGGTCACAGGATGCCCAGACATTTGGTCAAACAGTATTTGGGGTACATCTGTGAAGGTATTTCTTCATGAGATTAATATCTAAATTAGTAAACTGAGTAAAGCAGACTATTCTCCTCAATATAGGTGACCTCACCCAATTGGTTGAAGTCCTGAATACAACAAAAAGGTTGAATATGTGGGAACTCCTTTTGCCTGGTTGCTTAAAATGGGACATCAGTCTTCTCCTGCCTTCAGACTTGTATTGAAAATGCACCATCGAGTATATTTCCAATAGGGGAATTGCTGGGTCATATGGAAGGTCAATTTCTAGTTCTTTCAGAAATTGCCTAACTATCTTCCAAACAGTACATTGTACTAGTTTGCATTCCCACCAGTAGTGTAGAAACGCTCCTTTTTCTCCACATCCTCGCCAGCATCTGTTGTTGTTTGTTTTATTAATGATGGCCATTCTTACAGGGGTTAGGTGGTATCTCAATGTGGTTTTGATTTTCATTTCTCTGATGATAAATGAGGCTGAGCACTTTTTCGTGTCTGTTGGCTGCTCGAATATCTTCTTGTGAGAAGTACCTATTCATGCCTTTTACTCACTTTTTAAAGGGGCTGTTTATTTTTTTCCTTTGGGGGCATTTGAGTTCCTTGTAGATCCTAGATGTTAGGCCTTTATCAGATAAACAGTTGGTAAATATTTTTTCCCATTCTGTGGGCTGTCTCCCTGTTCAAATCATTCTACAAAAAAGATACCTGCACACGTAGGTTTGTTGCAGCTCTATTCACAATAGCAAAAACATGGAACCAACCATGTTGCCCATCAAAGCTGGACTGGATTTTTCAAAATGTGGTACATATACATGATGGAATATTATGCAGCCATAAAGAAAGACAAATATATGAACTTTGCAGCAACTTGGATGGATTTGGAATCAATCATATTCAGTGATTTATCACAGAAACAAAGAACAGAATTCCATATGTTCTCACTCATAAACGGAACTTGAACAATTATAATGCTATAAGAAAGTGATTGGCAACTGGGCTCGGTGGCTCGGCCTGTAATCCCGTGCCTTTGGGAGGCTGAGGTGAGTGGATTGCCTGAGACTACGGGTTCGAGACCCACCTGGGCAGCAAGACCTCATCTCTACAATAAATCAAAAAATCAGCTGGGCGTGGTAGCACATGCCTGTAATTCCGGCTACTGGGAAGGCTGAGGCGGAAGGATCGCCGGAGCCCAACAGGTTGAGGGTGCACTGGGAGAGGCCACCGCACTCCAGTCTGGGCAACAGAGTGAGACTCCAACTCAGAAAAATAAAAAAAGAAAGAAAGTGACTGGCAGTAGTGGGAAACTGTCGGGGGGTGGGATTGGCAGTTGAGGGAAACTGCTAGGGGAGGGAGGGGCTCATCAACAAAGGTACCTGCATGATCAATGTTCATATACCTAACCTTGAAATGTACCCCACATCTTTATAATAAAAAACTTTTTAAAAGAAGTTAAAAAAATAAAAGAAAAGAAAAGAAAAGAAAATGCACCATCAGCTCTTAGTCTCCAGCTTGCCAACTATAGACATGGCAACTTCTCAGCCTCTAAAACCATGTGAGCTAATCCTTATAATAAAACAAATATATGTATTATAAGTCAGTGTCTTATAATAAATATATGCAAGGGGAGGATGCAAAAAACCCTGAAAATTTATAAAAATTTGTGTATTTTTTCTTACCAGTTTAAATTTCAGTCACCTTCAAAGTACTCTCCATTTGATGCAACACACCTTTAGAGATACTTTTTCCACTGCCCAAAACAGCTTTTGAACTCTTTAACTTTGATCCCTTTTAGTGCTTCTGCTGTTTTTTGTTTCACCTCTTTTACATCAGCAAAACATTTCCCTTTGAGGACTATTTTCATCCAGGGAAACAAAAAAAATCACTCAGGGCAAGATTGGGTGAATAGAAAAGGTGAGGAATGGGAGTCAAAAACTGCTGAACATTCCGTGTGGTGTGGGCAGGTGCACTCGTAAATCATCCATCATGAAATAGCAAACACATTGAAGGAATCTCCAAAAAAAATTAACTGAAGTAGAACATAGCCTCGCAACAACGCTAGCTGGTACACTGATGCTGGTGGGTTGCTAGAACACTTATCTAGTGGAGGAAGCCTATACTACAAGGGACTCCCTCTCCAAAAAATAATTCCAGGTTTCTTTCATTCCTCTTCATACACACACACACACACACACACACACACACACACACACACACACAAACACACACACACACACACACACACACACAAACGCACACACACACGCACGCATTCTATTGGTTCTGTTTTTCTGAAAAACCCTAATATACCTTTCTATATGTTTATATAGTTATCTCCTTAGGAAAAATTCACAGGAGAGAGGCTGCCAAAAGCATAGGTACTTTCTAAGTGTTCATACATACTGCCGAATTTCTTTTTGGAAATGCTGTGTTCATTACCTTCCCAAACAGCTCTGCCTCTCAGCGGTGTTTCACTTTGTGTTGCCAGCATTTCACGTGTTCAATGCTACAAGCCATCTTGTTTGGTGTTTTTTCTTTTGTGATCTGTGCTTATATTCCTCTTCTATTTTTATTTAGTTGGTGTCTTAGGTCCGGTTTTCTAGGAAAGAGATCCTGAAACAGAGATGTGCATGCAGGAGACTGAGGGCTCTCAGAACAGTCCCTGGAGGGAGGGAGGGCAGCGGGGCAGGGCAGAAGCCAAGGCAGAAGCGCAGCTGCAATGCAGCTGCAGCAGGCCCTCAGTCCATAGCAGGATGCCCTGGAGCTGGGACAGTCCTACAGAAATCGGTCACTGGACGCAGGCTCCCACTTAGAGGAGGCTTCAATCTTTGTGGAGGCAGCGTTCTTCAGCAGACAGCAATCCCTGGAAAGGGACTCCACTGTGAGCCCTCAGAAGCAACACCTGGGGGCTGGGTAATGAGGAATTCGTCAAGAAGGGGATGTGGGTAAGAACTATAGCCTCCACAATTAGGGTGTTAGTATTCTGCATACAGCTTGAAAGAGATCTTTACATGTTAATGGTTTTCATCTTCTGTCTAATTTTCCTAATTCAGCTTTATTTAAAATTTTATTATGACATTTCCATTCCAAAGAGTTTTTCCCCATTATTTTTAGGTAGTCAATTCTATCAAATTTTCCTTTAAGGTTTCTGACTATAAGATCTTGGTTCAGGAAACCTCCTCCATTCTAAGATTGCAAAATTATTATCCTTCACTTCCTTCTACTATTTTATGACTTTATTTTATATTTAATTAATCTGATAAAGATCTAAATTTGTTACTATTGTAGTTTTTGTTGCTAGTGTTTTGCCAAATAAGTAATACCCTGTGCTAATACACTGAGTTATAAACCCTTGCTATGCTGATTTAAATGCCGCTTTTATTATTTTAGAGATTATTTCTGCATACACACATCCGTTTCTGGATGCATGTTTCTGCTCCATTTCTTCCCATTGATGGGACTCCCCTGAGGTTAGTTCAAGGCTAATCTGAATCACTGAAACATTGTGATATACTTTAATAGCTACAGCAATTACCAGACAATTACCATCTTCTTTTCCAGAATTTTCTTGGCTTTCTTTATATGTTTCACTTCCAGATAAACTTCAGAATCTTTTGGCCAAGTTCTGAAAAGAAATCATGTTTGATTATTGACTAGAGCTGTAGTGACATCTAAACAACACTGAATGCGCTCATCCAGGAGATTGTGCTATAGTTTTATGATTTAAATGCTATGTTTTACTATTTTTTAAAATTAGGTTTATGCCGTTTCTACTAAAGGGATTTGGAAATTTTTTTCCTTTCTGCAAGTTTCTGGAACAGTTTCAGTGAAATACTTACCTGTTCCTTAAGTCATATACTCAAAGTTTTAGTTTTTATTCTTCAAATAGTCTGTAATTGCAGTGCTGATTTTCTCTGCGATATCACAAGTTGTTTATAAAAGTATTTTTTAAATATCCACCGTGTGCCAACTCACCTTTTTGCAATTTGTTTCTGGTTTTGTTCTATTCAAGAGACTTTTGAATACTGCATGTGAGCCATGTCTACAATCCTATAATTGTGTATGTAAGCTGCACATCTTTTATGTGCCCTTTTCGTGATCCCCACAGTGTATATGTGGCTTCTAATCTTTGTGTTCATCTTCTGCATAATTCTATAATTCTCATTTTCCTCTGGGAGGATTCTTATGCTGTGTTCTAATAACCACGTGGCAATTACCAACCAATTATTTGCCCATGCAAGTTGCTGCAACACTAACCTGTTCATTGTTGCTTCTGTGCCATTTTTACTTTTGGTAACTATGTTTCTCATCCTAAATCCATCGATTTCTTGTCACAGATTGCTCTTTTTCATAAATTTGCATAGAATCCAAATCTAGATTTTTTTTTTTGGAGTCAGGATCTCATTCTGTCACCCAAACTAGCGTGTAGTGGCATGATCATGACTCACTGCAGCCTCAACCTCCTGAGTTCAGGTGGTCTTTCTGTCTCAACCTCCTAAGTAGCCAAGACTACAGGGGCATGCCGTTACTCTCAGTTATTTTTTTTAATAATTATTTTCTGTGGAGACAAGGTCTCACTATGCTGCCCAAGCTGGTCTTGAACTCCTGGGTTCAAGCAATCCTCCTGCCTCCTGCTGAGATTACAGGCATGAGGCACCGTGCCCAATCCAAATCCAGACTTTCAAATGATTTCTCCTTCTACATGGAGTCAATTTGTTTCCTGGAGGAACATTTGCTCTGATTCCAAATCAAGCGTGTGGTGATTTTTTGGTTTTTGTGGTCCTTTTGTTTTATTTTGTTTGTTTTTTAGAATTTTTTTCTTTTTGGTCTATTAATCCTTACAAAAGAAGGTCTGTATATCATTGGGAGGAGTTTGTCAGTGTCTGCTGGTTCCCAGTTAGAATCTCTTAAGCTAAGATCAAAGAATGGAAAAGTTGAGATTCTTAGGCACTTCCTTCCCCAGGTGAGTTTCCAGAAGTGTGTAGAGGAACTGGGGACGGATTTAGAATTGGAGACAGAAGTGACAGGAGGTTCCAGCTCAGTCCTAAGTGGTTTACTCCCTTTGTTTCTCGGGGCAGTGCTTATCATGGCTCAGTGACCAGGTTGCCGGTGTAAGTACAACCTATCACTGCCCCCACATGTGATTCCCGTGGTCAGTTCTCCCACCAAGGCAAAGGTGAGCATGGCAGACCACCCTGAACTCTGTCAATGAAGCTTCTGTCCGGCTCCACCCTCTTCAGAACCCATATGTCTTCCATTTCTTAGAATTCAAGGTTTCTTGCCTCTTTGTTGAGGACAGTAAGCAGACACTGTGTAAAAGCATTCTGCTCTTTCCTCCAGAAAGTGATTTTAGAGATCTGCTCTTTCTCTAAGTCCTCCAAATAACTTGTTATTTTCCTTGAGCTGCAGAGCCATTTCAAGGGAAATTATTTTTAATGTGTGCTCATATTTGAAAGAGGAAATATGTGTATACAAGCCTGGCATCTGCCAGCAGACACAGGATGTGAATTGTCCTGGGTCACAGCCCCCTCCTTCCCCTTGGGGAGGCCAACTGCCCCCCTCTGAGGATTGTCTGGGGAGCTGCTAAACAGAGCACTCTTAGCCCAATTTTCTCTTCAGATCAGTCACTACTCAGATGGAGCTGGATCACAGATCTTAATAAGGCAATGATGTCTTCATTGACCACCAGTTTCCATGATTAGAGAATCAGATGCAGTCTGTAGAGATTTATAATGTTCTGTGTTGAATAAAATCTACCTTTCACATCATGTGCCACTCCCACTGCTATGGTCTGAATGTTCATGTCCCCAAAAATGTATACGTTGGAGCCTGATGTGATACTATTAGAAGGTAGGGCCTTTGGGAGGTGATTAAGCTATGAGTTGGAGCCCTCAAGAACTAGATTAGTGTCCTTTTAAAAGAGGCCCCAGAGAGCTGCCTTACCCCTCCCAACATGTGAGAGTACAGTCAGAATGTGCCATCTATGACCCAGGGACCGGGCCCCTCGCCAGACATTAAATCTGTCAGCTCTGTGATCGTGGACTTCCTAGTCTCCAGAACTGTGAGAAATGAATTTGTTGTTTATAAGTCACCCAGTCTGTGGTGTTTGGTAAAATCTGCCTTAATGGACTAAGACACTCTTCTTTTCTCCTCTCACTTTCTCTTTTTCAAAATAAAAATAATAAACATTCTGTGATTATAGGATTTTAAATGTAAAGCACCATGCTAGGGACTCTGTATGCATTATTCCATTTCATCTTCGTGGCAACTTTTTGCAGATAAGTGCTCTTATTATCAATCCCGTTTTGTAGAGGAAAAACTGGGCTCAGAAGGGCTTAGTTACTTCGCAGAGGTCACACCCCTTATAACTGGTAAACATGGAATTCAATCCTAATTGTCATTCATCAACTTAAGAAAAAATTAAGTCCCTAGGTCTCCAGGTGACATGAAATGGACTCCCTGTGGCCAAAAGGACCCCAGAAAACTTTAAAAACTAGATTCTACAGTTTGGCACGGTAAGAGGTCAGTCATTCCTCAACACTACCTTATCTCATTAACTGACTCAAGACTTTCTTTCTTACAGTTAAACAGAAAACAGTTTCTGAAAAACTATGTCAGGAAGATTGTCCCTCAAACTCGACCACCTGACATTATGGCCAACCTTATTGCAGTTTCACCATGACAACTGAGAAGCCTTACAAAGGCTGATATTCTGATAGCTAATCACTGATCACAGATTCACAGAAGCTATGTACAAGCTGCCTTTGTGTCTTGTGTTTCACTTTCTGACATAAAGAGTTTCACTTTATTTTAATGTTAAGTCTCCATCACAAAGTGAACATGGGTCATATGTAACATATATGTTTGCTCTCCACGCATGAATATCCATAGCTCCTCTTATAGCCTATTAAATATGAATGTTTGGCTGACCCAATCAAACGGAAGTTCCTACCCATCCCCCATCTTCCTTGAAGCGCTTGTTTTTGGTTTCAGCAGAAAGCTGTTTCCCAACCTGCAGATTGTAACGTTTTACAAGAAATAAAACTCTCCTTTTCTGCTTTTAAAGATCTTATGGTTTTAAAACGACAAATCCTTTTTGAAGGGGCTCCATAATCTGGGACTCATGCTGCCCTTTGCCCCACTGTGTCAAGGGCTGGGCATTATTGTTGTGGGAAGGATTAGAAAGACAGGACTGTGGGAGATCTCTACTCCGTGCCTATTATATGACTGTGAGGTTTGGGGGGCCCTTTTCCACTCTTTTAGCAGTTCTTATCCTTTTAAACTCTCTTACTTAAGCCATAGCCACCACCAGTGACAGTGATGACTAAAATGGGTTCCCACTATACACAGTATTTCCACCTCCAGTATCTCTCTCTGTCTCACAACCCAGTGGGTACATAGGACAGGGAAGATAGATCTCAGATGTCTTGGGTAGAGAACTGAGATCCATTCCTGTCTGACCCCAACCCCTATACTTGATTTCTGTTATTGGCCATTATAAGGGAAGCCCCACTCATAGCTAATAAGAAGGAAGCAGGAAGTGTTCCCTGGAAACCACAAGAAGAGGTAGCACAATGATAGTCAACTCTGGCCTCATCCCTTGGTCACAATGCTTCTAGCAAAGCAGCAAATGCCCTGGAAGCCTCAACCTAGGCCTCCTCCCGTGGCGATCCTGTTGCCATAAAGAGGAACCAGCCACAATGGCAGAAAAGATGTGTGATATCTCAACATTTTTAAAAGACTTCAACAGCTTGTGTAAAAAAGCTAAACTGCATCACAGAGTCCAAACAGTTAAGAATTATCTTCTTTAGGGCTTTGTTCTCATAATCCACACATACCGAAGATGGAACATCTGCCACTTTCTTGGGAGATGTATTTGTTTATAGATATCTGGCCACACACAGCAAAATCCTGTTCATTCCAAAACTGAATCCATTAAATGTGCTTAGCTGCTGAGTCCCCTGCAAAAACACCAAGGGATTTGTGGACTGGCAGTAAGTGGTTGGCAGATGTACTTGAAGCTTATGACAAGGCTGAGAATGAGAAGGGGGGCTGTGGGAGAAGGTCATATCAAGTGACACCTCCACTGGTTGAGACTTTGGATGCGAGTGTTCCCTTCCAACATTAGAACATAATTTGGAAAACTGTACAATTTACCTCTGGGTTTTCTCTCAGAAATCACAAAAGCCAGAGTTGGAGGGGTGGCTTGGACTCCCAATTCCTCACACTCCTAGTGGTTAAGTTCTGGACACTCCTCTGTACAATGAGAAAGCTCTGCAGAGCTCTTCTTACTTATCTCAAGTTTGAGATTATTTGCTTCCTTTTACTTTTGCTAGCCCTGTTCTTTTTTCTTAGAGGATATGAAGTGAATTACTTTTTTTTCAGCTCCTTTTGAGGGAAGTGACACAAGGTAACAAGAAACTGTTACATGGACATCATGCAAATTTCACCAATATTTTGGGAGTGGGCCTCATGAGGCCTGATCACTTTCTGTCTCCCTTTTCATTTCTGATGGAAAATGCTTTTCGGTGTTTGTTTGTTTGTTTAGTTTTTGACTCCTTGAGCCTTCTCCCTCCCTTAGATCACTTCCTTCAGGAAGGCTCATCCATTAGTTTCCATGTTTCTGGCAGAAAAGACCACCATGATGCATCCCAAAACTCTTGGTGCATGAAATTCATTTGTGGATAAAAGTCTGGAATCAGGGAATGTGGAAATGTCTACTGCTTCTTAAAGAACTAAATACACAGAATATCCATTTGGCCTCTGAAAAGTAGACAGTAGAATAATCAGAGTATCAGTCAGCATAGACTAAGTTATGTTGTAGTAACAAACAACTCCCAAATATCAGTGACTTAACATAACAAAAATTTATGTCTTGCTTATGCTACATGTCCATTTCAGGTCATCCAAGGGGCTCTTCTCCTCACAGAATCCAGCCTGATGGGACAGTCACTATTTCAGAAATGTCAGTCACTATGCTAGAAGGCAAAGCACTGAGGACACTCTCACATTGGTCATCAAAGCTCTGGCCTGGAGGTAAAGCATCATTTTTACTTTTCATTCATTCTCCAAAAGTAATCACATGGTTCTACCAACTACAAGGGGATTGAGAAGGGCAAGTATACTATATGCCTGGAAAGATGAAAAAGAAGAAAATGTGGCAAACAGAATTAATGATGACCTATGCCCAGCTACATCTGCCTCCTGCAGTCATTAGTATCCAGTCTCAGATCAGTGAGACCCTGCATCGAAGAAGAAGGTTATGATGATGTTCCAGGGGAGCCATGGTCGTTTTAGAAGATCTGGGAGGAGATAATTATCTTCTACTTTCGAAAAAGACCGCTAAGAGCCACTTCGTAATTTTCGCTTTTTTTTTTTTCACTTGCAAGCTAATTTTCTACCTTGGGCTAGACTCACCATAGAGAATTAGCTATAAGAACTGACACAAATTTTGCAGATAAAAAAATGTGTGTGTGAATTATATCTTGATAAAATCACTAATAAATCATAGGCAGAATTGATTATTTCCTTCTTTGGCAAGGAGGTCAGTGCTCTTCCAGGAATCAGGCTATGATAGGGGCAGGTTGTACTCACTGGCAGACAACAAACAGTAACTTCAGAATTTTCCAACTTCTTTTCAATTAAGTGGATGAGCCAGATGACAGACCTCCAGGATCTCTTTTGTTCTGAAATGCTGTAAATGTAAATTTTTAAGGAAAAATAATTTTCACTACCACCATTGCTAAAAATAATCCCATCTTCTCAGCCAGTGCCTCGTTCTCCCTGGGCCCTCAGTGTTGGAGTTACTTGGATCAAAACCTGGAGCCTATTTTCTCACACAGTCCCCTTCTTCTAGGCAGGCTTCTCCCATTCTGCGTGTGCACACAACCTCTAGAAGATAATCCCTTTAACAGTAGCAAATATCTGTCTGGGGATGGGGAAACAACTCTTATCAACAGGGTGCCCGAATGAAACATAATTGTACACCTAACCCTTAACCCACAAAACCATAATAAAAAATATTGATTAAAAAAAAGAAGATAATCCCTTCAGAGCTCCCAATAGACATATCCAGATACTTTCCCTGTGTCTTCATTTGGGTTTCTCATAGACTAATGAAAATATGCCAAATTGGCAATCTCTTCCACCCCACCCGAGTCCTTCTTCAAGGTCATCCACCTCAGTAAACCAGTGTCTGTACTCAAGACCAAGAAGTTATTCTGGACACCTCTTTCTTCTCTCTCATTGCATTCAATCCTTTCATCCAATCATTCTAAACTATTCTTCCTCTAAAAGGGCTCAAGCCATTCCCTCCTCTGCACCACCTCCACCCACCAGGCCAAGCCAGCATTATCGATTTTCTGGACTCCTGCAATCATTCCCTTGCTGGTCTTTGTGCCGTTATTCTCATCCTTCCCCAATTCTTCTGGATCCAGTTGTTGAAGCAACTAAAGAATGAATTGGATCATATCACTGACATAAACTCTTTGGTGGCATCCTTTTAAATTTAGCATAGAGTCCAAAGTTCTACCAGATCATTGCCACCTGCCCTTACACACACCTCTCATTATAACCTCTGCCACCCTCCTCCTTGTCCATAATTCAGACTCACTGGTCTCTTACTGCTTGAAATGAGATCATTTCTCCTGACTCCACTCTTATCCCATCACGCTCACTCAGCCTGGCATGTGTTTCATCCACATCTTTGTCTGACCTGTGCCCATCTCTTCCTTCAGATGTCCACATGGTCATTTCCTCATGGAAACTTTCCCTGACCACTCACCATGATCTATGTCCCCTTTAAATTGTTCCTTTCATATACACTTTCAGTTATAAGATGAATAAGTCCTTGAGACCTAATGTACAGTATGGTGTCTATAGCTAATAATAATATATTATATACTTGAAATTTTCTGAAAGTGGATCTTAAGTATGCTTAACATACACACACTTCATGAGTTTTTAGGAAAAGAAAAAAATAAAAATTTTGTTTAAAAAAACATACACACACACAAACACACACACACAAAACTATGTGAGGTGATAGACATGCTAATTAGCTTGGTTACTTTAATTATTTTACAGTGTGTATGGGGGAGGACCCAAAAAAACCAGAATTATTTTTTGGAGGGTGGGTCCCTTGTAGTACAGGATTCCCCCCACTATGTAAGTGTTCTAAGAACCCAGCTAGTGTTTTTGTAAGAGGCTGGGTTCAGCTTCAGTGAGGTTTTTTTGGAGAGTCTTTAAAAGTGTTTGCCCATTTCATGATGCGTGATTTACAAGCACACTGCCCACAGCCTGCTGAGTGTTCAACAATTTTTGACCAAAAATGGTATGACCTTCCCCATACATGCAATCTTGCCCTGAGCAACTTTTTGTTTTCCCAGATGAAAAAAGTCCTCAAACGGAAATGTTTTCCTGATGTGGAAGAGGTGAAACAAAAAACAGCAGAAGCACTAAAAGGCATCAACATTGATGAGATCAAAAACTGTTTTGAGCAGTGGAAAAAGTATCTTGACAGATGTATTGCATCAAACAAAGAGTACTTTGAAAGTGACTGAAGTTTAAACATGTAAGAATGAATACACAATTTTTAATAAATAAATTATGGGATTTGGTCAATACCCCCTCATATGTATAGAAAATGATCACATTGTACACTTTAAATGATACAAGTTTTGTCAATTATACCTTAATAAAGATGGGATATAAACTTAAAAATAAAAAATAAGTTGCTCCTTTCACTCTCCCCACATCATTTATCATATTTTGAATTATATATTTGTTTGCATTAGAAATATGCTTTCCCTACTATGCTGTAAGCTCCACAATGGCAGGGGCTATGACTGTTTTGTTCTTCACTCTGCCCAGCCCTTTTTCCCAAAAACTAACTATCTTTGGCACATAATAAGTATCAATAAATATCTGGAATTTTATAACAGTAATGATTTCTAAGCTAATTCAAATTGTTACCAAAAAAAATGCAAAATGACACACTCACAAAACTGGGCATTACAACACTACTTGTAATAGAAAAAGATGGAAATGACACCAATATTCATCAATGGGGGACAAAGTGAGTAGACTATGATACATCCACACAACTGAGGACTGTACTGCTGCTCAAAGAAATGAGAAAGATCTTTATGTATTAAAAACGAAAGGCAAGGTGCTGAATAGTCAGTGTAGTATGATAATTTTTGTCTAAGACAGGAGGCAGTATAAATATGTGTATGCCTGTTTTATTTTTTTTAAGTAATAAAGAAAACAAAACAACTTTTTAAAAAATTAAGGAAATGTTTCCTGTGACGGAAAAAGAAACTAGAAAACAAGAGACAGGAACAGAGACTAGACTGCTGTAAATACACCTTGCTTTATAGGTTTCACTTTGGAATCATATGGACATGTTACATAGTTACAATATAAAATTTAACCAAAATGGGAAAAGACTACAAATCAGAAGAAAAGAAATGAAGATGGCAACGGGGCAGCCTGTTTTATAAGACTCTCTGCAAAGGAGAACGTAGAGGGTCTCGGACTCTCACCCCGGGGGCTGCGGACCCCAGCGTCAGCAGCCTGCTCTTCACATGGAGCTCGACCGTCACCACCGCTGGGACATGATGGCGGTCTGGACAACCACTGCAGCTGCAGACACAGCAGCCACACCACCATGGCCTCCGTGTCTGCCATAGTGCATCACACCATCCATGCCTGAGGCGATCCATGACTTCGTTCTTGAAGCCCCTGCAGGCAAGATCTGCTGGAATCGCTGCCACCTCTGTTGCCACCATGACGTCCTGACAGCTGTGGGTCTCCTCCTGTGTGCCCAGAGGCAAGCTTCCATCTCGGCCACTGCCTGACTCCTGTCCAGCTCCACCCCCTCTGGGGGGAGCAGCTGAGACAGCACCACCTGCTGGCGAATCAAGGTAACAACAACGAAATGGGAAAAAGCTTGAAAAACAGACACAGGCCAGATTTGAGTGGTGAAATGAGGGTGATCTGAACTGTCCTTCACAGCAGGCCAGGGGCAACTGATCCTAACTGTGAGCTAATTTACCAGCTTGAGAAGACACCTAGAAATCAGAGCTGAAAGGACACAGGACTTAAACAAAAAGTCTCAGAGTGTGCTCGATTGGTTCTGTTAGTTTAATGACTTGATTCTATTCCTACTGTTTTGTTACTTTTTTTCTCTTCCTTTCTTCTCTTCTCTCCTCTCTGTAAACCATATCATTCTATATAGGAACAGCACACCAATAAGGCGGTTGGTTAGCTTGTACATTAGCATCATTGTATGTTGTAATTTTCTTTGTATGAGAGTTGGTTAGTCTGTAGCCATGGTCTATTGTTTTTATCTTTTTCAGTTTAGGTCTCTCTCTCCATTGGTTGGCACACTCATCTGTTTTCCCCCTTACTCCTCTCTCTCTCCGTCTCTCTCTTCCCCCATTGTCTGCTCCATTCTCTTCCCTTTGCTAACCTCATTTTATTTCAGGGAATAAACCTATAGCCCAATTGCACAGACAGATTCCAAGGCAGTGAGAAGTGGGTTTCAGATTCCAAGGCAGTGGGAAGTGGGTTTCAGAAGTGGGATCCATACACTTGTCAGCGGATATCAGGACCTGCAGATAGATGTTGAATCACATCTCCCCCCTTAAGTAAATCTCAAAACTGGAAAAAGGACCACCCACAACCTACAGTGCAACTGCAGAATTGAACAAAGTAAGAGAGCATACATAAAGAAGAATAGGAGATTGAACAAACAGAAGTAAAAGCAATCCTTCTACCCCTGAAAAGCAGAATTAAAGAAGATGGTGACATGGAGGGAAGGAAAAAGTAGGGAGAAAAAAACCACACAAATGAAGAAAAACCAAAAGAAGGATATAGGTCTCATACAGACCCCTGGGAGATCAGACACTGAGAAAACAGATTCCAGAACACAAACAATGAAGAGCTCCCAGAATGACTGGTCACATGCAACAAACCCAGACATCAAGACATTAATGGAGAGAATTAAAAAATCGAGGAGAGACAAGAGGAAACTAGGAAGGAGGTGACGTCAGAAATAACAGCAGTAAAGAATTCTGTGATGGAAATAAAGAACAAACTAATAAGCATGGAAAGGAGAATTAGCCAAGCAGAAGAAAGAATCTCAGAGCTCAAAGAACAAAACACAGAACTAATCCAAACTGTCAAAAGCATAGAAAAGAAGCTCAAAAAGACAGAATAAAACTTTCAAGAGATGAATGATCATTTCAAGAGACCGAACCTAAGAGTTATTGGCCTTCCTGAGGCAGAGAGAGAAACAGAGGCCACACTGGAACAAACTTTTCATGAAATCATTCAAGAAAACTTCCCTCATCTCATCAATGATGAAAAAATTCAAACAGAAGAGATTCAGAGAACCCCTACAAGACAACAAATGAGAAGACCAACTCCCAGACACATAATAATTCACCTAAACAAAGTAGGTATAAAAGAAAAAATCCTAAAGGCTGCAAGAGAAAAAGTTCAGACTACCTACCAGGGAAGACCAATTAGAATAGCAGCAGATTTATCTACAGAAACCCTTCAGGCTAGGAGAGCTTGGAGCCCTATCTTTAAAGTTCTAAAAGATAAACAATTTCAACCCAGAATAACCTACCAAGCCAAGTTAAGCTTCATCAGTGAGGGAGAATTGAAATCTTTCCCAGATATCCAATCCCAAAGAACCTACGCTGCCACAAGACCACCTCTACAAGAAACACTTAAGAAAGTATTGAACACAGAAGGAAAGAAAAAAAGAACAACAATGTTCTTCACAAGAGTACAGGCAAAAGATTAAAAACACACATGATCCCACTCTAAAACCAAAAGAAAGACAACACACAAACAGGAAGAAGAACAACTCTGTAAGAACATTATGATAGGGATCAACTCTCCCATTTCAATAATTAGTTTGAATGTGAATGGACTAAATCCACCACTGAAAAGACATAGAATGGCAAAATAGATAAAATATCACCAAGCAACAATCTCTGGCCTTCAAGAAACTCACCTCACTAGAAAGGACACTCACAGACTCAAAGTAAGGTTGGGAAACAAATTTTCGGGGGAATGGAGCACAAAAGAAAGGAGGAGTTGTGATCTTAATCTCAGACAAAACACCTTTAAGCTATCGAAAATTTAAAAAGATACAGAAGGCCACCACATAATGATAAAAGGTTCAATCTATCAACAAGAAATATCCATCCTAAACATATATGCACCGAACATAGGAGCACCAACTTTCATAAAGCAGCCCCTAGGTAAACTAAAAAAAGATATCAACTCCAATACGATCATAGCTGGGGACGTTAATACCCCACTCACAATCCTAGACAGATCATCAGGACAAAAAATCAGTAATGAGATCCAAAACCTCAAAATGACTCTTGATCAAATGGGCGTAATTGATACCTACAGAACCCTTCATCCAAAGACCACATTCTACTCATCGCTGTGTGGAACATACTCTAAGATCGACCACATACGTGGCCATAAATCAAGCATAAGCAAATTTAAAAGAACTGAAACTTTACCATGCACCTGCTCGAACCACAGTGGAATAAAAATAAACATTAACACCAACAAGGTCCCCCCAAAACCCACAAAGACATGGACACTAAACAGCATGATGCTAAACAACTCTTGGGTCAATGATGAAATCAAAACAGAGATTAAAAGATACCTAGAAACAAATGAAAATGAAGAAACATTTTACAAAAATCTCTGGGATGCCATAAAAGCTGTAGTAAGAGGGGAATTTATATCCCTACAAATGCACATGAAGAAAATGGAAGGATCACAAATTAACAGCCTAACAAGCCACCTAAGGAAGCTGGAAAAGCAAGACCACAAGAACCCTAATTTCACCAGAAGAATCCAGATCACCAAAATAAAACCCCAAATCCAGGACATAAAAGACAATACAAAAAAATCAATGAAACAAAAAGCTGGTTCTTTGAAAAAATAAACAAGATCGATGGTCCCCTGGCTAGACTGACCAAGAAAAAGAGAGAAAAAACCCAAATAAACACAATCAGAAACACAAAAGATGAAGTCACATCTGATACCGAAGAAATACAAAAGATCATTAGAGACTACTATGTAAACTTGTATGGAAACAAACTGGAAAACCTTAAGGAAATGGAGAACTTTCTGTCATCACACAACCTGCCTAGATTGAAACAAGAAGAAATTGAGACCCTAAATAGACCAATAATAATCAAGGATTTGACTATGTAATAAGAAAACTACCTACAAAAAAAGCCCTGTTGACTTTCCAGCAGAATTCTACAAGACATTCAAAGAAGAGCTGATACCAATCCTACTGAAGGTATTCCAGGCGATTGAGAAAGATGGAACTCTTCCCAAATCATTTTATGAAGCTAACATCCCATTGATACCAAAGCCAGGTAAAGACACAACAAAGAAAGAGAACTACAGGCCAATATCTTTGATGAACATGGATGCTAAAATTCTCAACAAGATTCCAGGGAACCAGATTCAACAACACATCTCAAAAATCATCCATCATGATCAAGTAGGCTTCATCCCTGGGATGCAAGGCTGGTTCAACCTTGGAAAAACCATAAATGTAATTAAATACATCAACAGATGTCAAAACAAAAACCACATGATTATATCATTAGATGCAGAAAAAGCTTTTGATAAAATCCAGCACCCTTTCTTGATAAAAGCCCTCGAACAGCTAGGCATACGGGGAACATACCTCAAAATAGTAAAAGCCATCTATGAGAAACCCACAGCCAGCATACTACTAAACACACAAAAATTGGAACCATTTCCCCTGAAAACTGGAACAAGACAAGGATACCCATTCTCACCCCTCCTGTTCAATATAGTATTGGAAGTCCTGGCTAGAGCAATCAGAGAAGAGAAGGCAATCAGGGAAATCCAAATAGGAAAAGAAGAAGTCAAGTTATCTCTCTTTGCAGATGACATGATTGTTTACCTTGAAAACCCAAGAGAATCTGTGAAAAACCCCCTTACACTGATAAGGACCTTGGAAAAATCTCAGGATATAAAATAAATGTACAAAAGACAATCACATTTCTTTACACGAATAATAAACAAACAGAAACCCAAAGAAAAACCACAATTCCATTTACAATAGCCACAAAAAAAAATGCACTACCTTGGCATCTTCCTAACCAGAGACATGAAAGACATTTACAGTGAAAACTACAAAACACTGCTCAAGGAAATCAAAGATGACACAAACAAGTGGAAAAATATCCCATGCTCATGGATTGGAAGAATCAACATTGTGAAGATGTCTATCCTACCTAAGGCAATCTACAGATTTAATGCAATACCCATCAAATTACCAGCAACATTCTTCTCAGACCTAGAAAAAACAACACAGGAATTCATATGGAAACACAAATGACCAAGAATAGCCAGAAAAATCCTCAGCAAAAAAAAAAAAAAAAGCAGGAGGCATCACACTACCAGACTTCAAACTTTACTATAAAGCTACAATCATCAAAACAGCTTGGTATTGGTACAGGAACAGGCATATAGACCAATGGAATAGAAGTGAGATTCCAGAAGCAAAACTTCAATTTCTCAACCAACTCATCTTCGACAAAGCCTCCACCACCTGCCACTGGGGAGAGGAGAACCTATTCAGTAAATGCTGCTGGGAAAACTGGCTGACAACATGCAGAAGATTGAAACAGGACCCCTATCTATCCCCATACACAAAAATTAACTCCAAATGGATCAGAGACCTAAATGTAAAACCTCAAGCTATAAGAACCTTAGAAAATGAAGGACATACCCTCATGGAAATTGGAACTGGCATCCAATTCCTGAACAAAACCCAAAAACCATAGGCCATAAGAGATAAGATAGACAAGTGGGACCTCATTAAACTGACAAGCTTCTGCAAAGCCAAAGAAACCATCAAGAGAGCAGGGAGACAACCTACAGACTGGGAAAAAGTATTTGCCAACTCCAGGTCTGACAAAGGTTTAACATCTTGGATCTACAAAGAACCCAAATGTGCTGAAAAGAAAAAAACAAACAACCCCACGATAAAATGGGCAAAAGATATGAACAGACACTTCTCAAAGGAAGACATCCGAGCAGCCAACAGACACATGAAGAAATGTTCAACCTCACTAATCCTCAGGAAGATGCAAATCAAAACCACACTGAGATACCACCTAACTCCAGTCAGAATGGCAATTATCAACTCAGAAAATAACAGTTGATGGAGAGGGTGTGACAAAAAGGGAACATTTCTACACTGTTGGTGGGAGTGCAAACTAGTGCAACCTCTGTGGAAAACAGTATGGCGATTCCTAAAAGCTCTAAATATTGACCTCCCATATGACCCCGCAATCCCCGTACTGAGAATATACCCTGAAGAACTCAAATCACTCTATAAAAAAGAAACCTGCACATGCATGTTTATCGCAGCATTGTTCACAATAGCCAGAACCTGGAAGCAAACATGCTGTCCATCAAAAGAGGACTGGATTTTAAAAATGGGGTACATATACACAATGGAATACTACCCAGCCATAAAAAAGAACAAAATCATGAATTTTGCCACAACCTGGATGGAACTAGAGTCTATAATACTGAGTGACCTCTCACAGAAACAAAGATCTGAGTATCACATGTACTCACTCATATAGTGGACCTTGAACATCCAACGTAATACTATAAGAAAATGACTGATAGCGGTGGGAAACTATGGGAGGAGGGGAAGGGAGATGGGATTAACAGTAGTAAATATCTGTCTGCTGAGTATGGAGAGACACTTCTTATCAACAAGGGTGCCTGAACGAAGCATATTTGTATGCCTAATCCTTAACTCTACCCCACAATATCATAATAAAAAATATTGATTAAAAAAAAAAAGAAAAGAAATGAACCTAATAATATATCAGGTTAGTGTTTAACCACATAATTATTCTAAATAAGTTGAAAACACCAAAATGGAATAGTGCAGCTCTACAGGACTATATCTTAAGGATTAAGAGAATACAAAGAAATTTTAAACAGTATGCATCGGTTTTATTTTTCATTAATAGAAAGTGATATGTTAATATTGTTGTTTTGAAACTATACATTCATGCACACATTATTTTATTATTTTCATTATTAAGAGTCAAGAACTTTTAGTGTAAAGGTAAAGAAAATTAACAAAAAATAAAGAAGTTAAATAAAATTCCTGTAACCTTAAATTTGATTTAGAAATGTAAGTATGAACTCATAATGTATTTCTCTTTTTCAAATGAAAAGAAATGTGTATGTTCTATCTCAGGATAAATATACATTTCCTTAATTTCCAAGAAAAATACCAAGAAGAAATGAAAGCCAAGTAGTAATGACTGCTCCATAGCACCAGACTTTAGATTCTAAATATTTTTCCTAAGAGTCCATTGGGGGGAAAAAAAATCCGATTTTAGATCTCATCAGAAATTTCATTAGATGATTCTAGACTATTTTATCACACCAGGAAACAAGAAAACTAACCAAGACTATCAGGGTAATGTCAAAAGGCTAATCTGAAAGGACACTCACTGGTCAAGGATGGACAATTTAACATCAAAAAGAACAATGATTACAATGAGTCAAGCTATATCAAAGAAGTTAAAAATTCCTGAGTCCATACTGAGAGTAAAAAAAAAAAAAAAAAAGCCACATCGGTCACACTGAGATTGTGAGAATGTCAAATCATTATTCTGAAAACTGGTTCAAAATTGAATCGCAAAGAATAGAGTATATGAAAGAGAACTCCAAAAAATGGAATCATATTTTGGAGGGTGGGCCCCTTGCAGAACAGGCTTCAGCAGAACAGGCTTCACCACTAGGCAAGTGTTCTAGGAACCCATACGCATCAGCGTACCAGCTAGCGTTGTTGTACAAGGCTGCATTCAGTTTTAGTAAATTGTTTTTTGGAGATTCTTTCAACGTGTTTGCACATTTCACGCTGGGTAATTTACAAGCACACCTGTCCACACTGCACTGAGTGCCCAGCAGTTTTTGACCAAAAACAGCATGACCCCATGCCCCACCTCCCTATTCACCCAGTCTTACCCTAGGGACTTCTTTTGGCTTCCTCATGTCAAAAAAAATCCTTAAGGAGAAATGATTTGCCAATGTGGAAGAGGTGAAACAAAAAACAGCAGAAGCACTAAAAGGCATCAAAATTAACAAGTTCAAAAACTGTTTTGGGCAGTCAATAAAGCATTTCAATAGGTGTATTGCATCAAACGGAGACTACTTTGAAGGTGACTGAAATTTAAATATGTAAGAATAAATACACAATTTTTTATAAATAAATTATGGGGCTTTTAGATCCCCCTTGTATATCTGATGTTTCTGGTACAAAATATTTTGGAGGGAAACCAATCAGTGGATGATCAGACATTCTTATTTACAGAAAAATCCTAGTTGATAAATGCAGAAAATATCATTGTGTGAAGACTGTTTTGCAATCTTAATACAAAAAAATTACTCTGGCAATGATCATGAATTGCTGCCATATCCATTAAGGGAAAGGTTGGTGAGAAATTTCTTTCTGGATGGATGAGACTGACATCACCTGAACACAATGATGAATCTGCACAACACAAAACGAGAGATGCCAGCTTCCTGGTGCCCTGGTGAGTGTGGGAAGCACAATATATATAATTCTGCAGGACAAGTGACTCAGTTTCTTCAACAAATGAATAACAAAGAGAAAAAAAGGGAGGGAGAACTATTGGTTGGTAATAGATAGATAGATGAATATCAAATATAAGGTATACATTCATTTCCTTTTTTAACCACCTGAAAAGAACCAAGAAAATGTAAGCAATGGCTGGATGTTATATGACATTGAGAAATTATTTTTCATATTTTTAGTGTGATAATGGAAAAATTGTTATGTTTTTTAAAATAGCCCCTTTCATGCCGGGCTTGGTGGCTCAGCCTGTAATCCCACGCCTTTGGGAGGCTGAGGTGAGTGTATTGCCTGAGCCCGCGGGTTTGAGACCCGCCTGGACAGTGAGACCTCATCTCTACAATAAATCAAAAAATCAGCCGAGCATGGTAGCGCATGCCTGTAATTCTGGCTACTCGGAAGGCTGAGGCAGAAGGATCATCAGACCCCAGCTGGCGAGGCTGCAGTGGCCAGGAGTAGCCACTGCACTCTGGTCTTGGTGACAGAATGAGACTCCAACTCAAAATAAAATAAAATAAAATAAAACAGCCCCTTTCAAGATAAAATTAAGATGGCCAATGTGAGGCAGCTACAGTGTGTTACTCCTATTGAGTAAACCAAGATAGAGTTTCCGTAGCACCCAGAAAGAAATAGGACCAGCAGCACACCTCACAATTCATTTAAAAAGTGATAATAGCCACATAGTGCAAAGAAAAGAAAAATCAAGCAGCCTGGACTGGAATTAGCCAGACTCTCCTCTGGATCACAACACAAATCACCAGCAGCCTCTGGACACAGTACAGAAGATAAGTGAGGGGAATTCAGGAGTTCTGTTCTTCTGCCATGAACTTGGAGGGCCCCCTGAGCCTTGTAGGACTGCAGACCTTCATGGGAAACTGTCTTACCCACAGCTGTGCTCTGCCGAAGCCCATATGGAGTAGCGCAGGGAAAAAGAAGCCCTGAGCAACTCTAGGTGCCATATGCCAAGAACTCAACCCTTGGGTGACTGCTTTCTAGCCAGCTTGGAAAGGGACAGGCCCCAAGGACAAACTCTGCTGTAGCAGATCATTCCTGGTTGGGGCAGGCTGCCAAAAGAACACCTGAGTCAGAGGCCTTGCACTCAGACTGCTTGAGGCTAAGGTGGGGAGCCAGGTGGGACTCAATGCCATAGCAACCTCTAATTCCCAATGGATAATGAAAATGTGGTATATATACACTATGGAATGCTATTCAGCTACCAAAAAGAATAAAATCATGTCTTTTGTAGCAACTTGGATGGAACTGGAGAACATCTTCCTCAGTGAACTAACTCAAGAACAGAAAATACCACAAGTTCTCACATATAAGTGGAACCTAAACTAAGGATCCATAAAGACATGAGAATGATATAATGGACGTTGGACACTGAGAAGGGGAAGAGGAAGAAGGGATGGAAGAACAAAACTATCACCTATTGGGTACAATGTACAGAGGTGGGGGTGATGGGTACACTTAAAGCCTAGATAGTGCAACCATGTCAAAAACTATTTGCACCTCCTAAAGCTATTAAAATTTTTAAAATAAAAAATAAATAGACAAAGTATCTCCTTTCTCTTAGAGGTACATAGTCATGCATTTAAGAATGAAATGGTATAATATCTGAATTTTCTTCTAAATAATTCTGGGGGAGTTTAAAGCAGGAATCAAATGTGGGGTATGGGTGAAACAAACTGTAACCAAATGTTTAACCTCAGTTTCTCTCATCCAAATACCTACTTTTCACAGACATAAATAAATTAGTTCTTAATCTTATCAGAGAATAACAATCACATACAGTTTGTGACAATAGTTTTAATTTCTTATTTAAGACTGTTTAAGTGATCTCCTCAATATTGTTCATGTGTCCCTCTCCCCAAGCACAATGGATTGACAAAACCAATAGCCTCTCCCTCCAACCCTAGGTCTCTTTTTGGGGAAAAGACTCAACTGTTCAACTGGAGCCTCTATCACCATGCCTCCTCTTACCCCCCCATACCCAGCCCACAGCACTGTCTGGTGACAAGTCTTCATGGGCTACTCTTAGAAGGAGAGAAATCGAGAATACTCCACCCAACAACCATGGAATATATATTCTACTCATCACCACATGGAACGTATTCTTAGATCGACCACATCCTTGGCCATAAATCAAGCATAAACAAATTTCACAAGTTTGAAATCCTGCCATGCCCCTTCTTAGACTACAGTGGAATAAAAATAAATATTAATAGCAACAAAGCTCCCCCAAAAACTCACAAAGACATGCTGCTAAGCAACTTCTGGGTCAACATGGAAATCAAAACAGAGATTAAAAGATACCTCGAAACAAATGAAAATGAAGAAACATCCTACCCAAACCTCTGGGATGTCATGAAATCAATACTAAGAGGGAAATTCATGTCTCTACAAGCACACATGAAAAAAATGGAAAGGCCAGGCTCAGTGGCTCAGCCTGTAATCCCTCGCCTTTGGGAGGCTGAGGTGAGTGGATTGCCTGAGCCCATGGGTTCGAGACCCACCTGGGCAGCAAGACCTCCTCTCTACAATAAATCAAAAAAACAGCTGGATGTGGTAGCACACACCTGTCGTTCCAGTTACTTGGAAGGCTGAGGCGGAAGGATCACCAGAACCCAGCAGGTCGAGGCTGCGGTGGCCAGGAGCAGCCACTGTACTCCAGTCTGGGTGACAGAGTGAGACTCCAACTCAAAAAAAAAAAGGAAATATCAAAAGCTAACAGCCTAAAAAATCACCTAAGGAAGCTGGAAAGGCAAGACCAACAAAACCCTAACTTCAACAGAAAAATTCAGATCGCTAAAATAAAAGTCCAAATTAGGGACATAGAAGACAAAAAGATAAAACAAAAGATCAATGAAACAAAAAGCTGGTTCTTTGAAAGGATAAACAAGATAGATGGTCCCCTAGCTAGACTTACCAAGAAAAAGAGAATAAAAGTCCAAATAAACACAATCAGAAATGCAAAAGATCAAGTCACAACTGACCCTGAAGAAATACAAAAGATTATCAGAGACTACTATGTACATTTATATGGAAACAAACTTGAAAGTAAAGGAAATAGAGGACTTTCTAACATCACACAACATCCCCAAGTTGAAGCAAGAAGAAATCTAGACCCTAAACAGACCAATAACAATCCAGGAAATTAACTATGTCATAAGAAAATTACTTACAAAAAATAGCCCTGGACCAGATGGCTTTCCAGCAGAATTCTAGAAAACATACAAGGAGGAATTGATACCAATCCTACTGAAAGTATCCCAGGCAATCAAGAAAGAGGGAACTCTTCCCAAATCACTTTATGAAGCTAACATCATATTGCCAGGTAAAGATCCAACAAAGAAAGAGAGCTACAGGTCAATATCCTTCATGAACACTAATGCTAAAATTCTCAACAAGCTCCTAGCAAATCGGATTCAACAACACATCTCAAGAATCAT
The DNA here is from genome assembly GCA_027257055.1 of Cephalopachus bancanus. NCBI lineage: Eukaryota > Metazoa > Chordata > Mammalia > Primates > Tarsiidae > Cephalopachus > Cephalopachus bancanus. The sequence goes on from JAPVLO010000113.1 coordinate 7,944,309, forward strand.
CCACCATGAACAAGTAGGCTTCAACCCTGGGATGCAGGGTTGTTTCAACATTCGTAAGACCATAAATGTAATTAAATACATCAACAGATCTAAAAATAAAAACTACATGATTATATCATTAGATGCAGAAAAAGCTTTTGATAAAATCCAGCACCCCTTCTTGATAAAAACCTTTGAACGTCTAGCATAAATGAAACATACCTCAAAGTAGTAAGAGCCATCTATGAGAAACCCACAGCCAACATACTACTAAACAGACAGAAATTGGAACCATTTCCCCTGAAAAGCAGAACAAGACAAGGATACCCACTCTCACTCCTCCTTTTCAACATAGTTTTGGAAGTCCTAGTTAGAGCAATCAGACAAGAGAAGGAGATCAGGGGAATCCAAATAGGAAAAGAGGAAGTCAAGTTATCCTTCTTTGCAGATGACCTGATTCTATAACTCAAAAACTTCCTTGCATTGATAAAGGACTTTGGTAAAGTTTCAGGGTATAAAATCAATGTGCAAAAGACAGTCGCATTTCTATACACCAACAGCAAACAAACAGAAACCCAAATAAAAAGCACAAACCCATTCACAATAGCCACAAAAAAAATCAAATACCTTGTCATCTTCCTAACCAGAGAAGTGAAAGACCTTTACAATGAAAACTTCAAAACACTGCTAAAAGAAATCAAAGGTGACACAAACAAATGGAAAAATATTCCATGCTCATGAAAGAATCAACATTGTTAAGATGTCCATCCTACCCAAGGCAATCTACAGATTTAATGCAATACCCATTAAATTGCCAGCAGCATTCTTCTCAGACCCAGAAATGAATGACAATACAAGAATTTATACGGAAACATAAATGATCATGAATCACCAAAACAATCCTCAGCAAAAGAAAGAAATCCAGAGGTATCACACTCCCAGACTTTAAACTTTATTATAAAGCTACAATAATAAAAACAGCCTAGTATTGGTGTAAGAACAGGCATATAGACCAATGGAACAAAATAGAGATTCCAGAAGCAAAACATCAATTTTAAAACCAACTCATCTTCAACAAAGCCTCCATCATTTACTGAGGAGAGGAAAATCTGTTCAGTAAATGGTGCTGGGAAAACTGGCTGACCACATACAGAAGATTAAAACAAGATTCCTGTCTAACATCATACACAAAGATCAACTCTAAATGGATCAAAGACCTAAATGTAAAACCTCAAACTATAAGAACCTTAGAAAATTCAGGAGATACCCTTATGGAAATTGGAACTGGCAACCAACTCCTGATCCAAACTCCAAGCACCCATGCCATAGGAGATAAGATAGACAAGTGGGACCTCATCGAACTGACAAGCTTCTGCAAAGTCAAAGAAACCATCAAGAGAGCAGGGAGACAGTCCACAGACTGGGAAAAATTATATGTCAACTGTATATCTGACAAAGGCCCAACATCTAGGATATACAGGGAACTCAAACATGCCGAAAAGAAAAAGAAAACAGCCCCATTACAAAGTGGATAAAAGATATGAATAGACAGTTCTCAAAAGAAGATGTACGAGCAGCCAACAGATACATGAAAAAATGCTCAGCTTCACTAGTCATCAAAGAAATGCAAATTAAAACTACACTGAGGTAGCACCTAACTCCAGTCAGGATGGCTATCATTAAAAACTCAAAAAACAACAGATGCTACAGAGGATGCGGTGAAAAGGGAACACTTCTACACTGTTGATGGAAGTGTAAACTAATACATTCTCTGTGGGAAACAGCGTGGTGATTCCTAAAAGATCTAAAAAATTGACCTTCCATACAGTCCCGCAATCCCTCTAACTGGGAATATACCCGGAAGAACTCAAATCACTCTATAAAAAAGATATCTGTACATGTATGTTCATCACAGCATTGTTCACAGCAGCAGCAAGAACATGGAACCAACAGTGCTGCCCATCAAAAGAGTACTGGATTAAAAAAATGTGGTACATATACATGATGGAATATTGCACAGTCATAAAGAAGAACAAAATCAAGAAGAACAGTAACCTGGATGGATGTAGAGTCTATAATACTGAGTGGATCTTGGAGCTCAGCAGCCACTGCAACAGTGATGTATTTTAAAAGTTCCCCAGCTACATCATCTCACCCGCCAGTCACCCAGGGAGGCTCTAGGCACCTGCCTCTCAGAGATACCAGCTCCATTTCTGGCTGAAGTACCCTGTGAGGGGCCCAAAGTCACTCTCACTGCTCACCACCTGCCCTTTGGAGCTCTGGGCCCACCCTGGCTGATGCATCCAGCGTACGACCCCATGCTTGTGTAAGGGAACAGCCTATCTTAAGGAGGTGCTGATCAGCCGCTCTCAGCTCCAGAGGAGGGAACTCCCAGCTTCCTCCTCCACCCCAGTCTGCTGGTGGCACACCGGATCCAGCACCCAGCTGTGCAGCTGATCCCCAGTGCCTCGCACGCTACCACAGCCCATCATAGTGGATCACCCAGGGACCCAGCTGAGCAGAGAGAAAGGATCCATGAAAGAGGAGCTGCCCACCTCGGCCATTTTCCAGGAAGAGATTTACATTGCCCTGCCCAACTATAAGCAGCCTCCACCTTGGTTCCTAAGGTAACGTCGCTAAACAGGAGACAAATCCCCTCCCCTATGCTGAATCAGATGCAGGCAACTCAGCGTCGCAGACCTCTCAGGCAGCAGGCTAAAAGAACAAAACCAAGCTGTGAGTAAATCTAGCTGCCTGCAATGACAGCAAAGGGGAGAGGATGGAGATCAGAGTTGAAGAGACTTTAGACACTCAGGAAAGATTCCAGAGCTAGTCTGATTTCTTATTTTGACTTTTGATTTTATCATTTTGACTGTTTTGCTCACTTTTGTTTGCTTTTTGACTTAGACTACCTGTTTGTGTTGGGGAAAATGCATCAAAAGGCATGATTTCATTGAACTGTCTTTGTGTGGTGACTGGTATGTTTTAGGGAATTTTGCTTGTGTGTCTTTTCCACTTCTCTCTGGCCTTGTCTCTCTTTTTCCCCTGTAAGTTGGTATGTATGTCTGTTTTCCCTCTCACTCTTCTCTCTTTCTAACTTCCTATCGACCCCCGCCCTTCCTCCATTATTTTACTCTTTCATACCTCCTTTTCTTCCAGGGACCAAACCTACATACTGCTACACAGACAGATTGTAAGGCAGTGGGAAATAGGTTCCAGTGTGCCCATACACCTATTGGTGGATGCTGGAATCAGCAGTTAGATTATGAATCACAGCTTCCCCCTCAATTAAACCTCAAAACTGCAAAAGTACAGCCCACAGCCCACACTCCAGCCTCAAAAGTGGACAAAGCCAGAGGACCCTCATAAGGAAGAACAGGAGATTGCACAAGTGAAGCAAAAGCAACCCCACCTTCCCTGAAAAACAGAATTAAAGAAGGGGAGGGAAAAGGGGAGAGAGAGAGAAATCTACACAAATGAAGAAAAACCAAAAGAAGAATATGGGTCTCTCCCAGACCTCTAGGAGGGCAGACACTGAAAAAAGTGACTTTGGAATGCAAACAATGAAGAGCCCCCAGAATGACTGGTCTCAAACTACAAGCCTAGATATCAAGACATTAATGGAGAGATTAAAAAGAATTGAGGAGAGACAAGAAGAAAGTAGGAAGGAGTTGATAACTGAGATAACAGTAATAAAGAATACTGTGAATGAAATAAATAACAAACTGATAAGCATGGAAAGCAGAATTAGCCAAGCAGAAGAAAGAATCTCAGAGCTTGAGGACCAAAATATAGAACTAACCCAAAGTGTTAAAAACACCAAAAACAAGCTTAAAAAGACAGAACAAAACCTTCAAGAGATGACCGATTACTTCAAGAGAAAGAATCTAAGAGTAATTGGCCTTCCTGAAACAGAAAGAGAAACAGAAACCACCTTGGAACAAACATTCCATAAGATTATTGAAGAAAACTTCCCTCATCTTATCAGTGATGAAAAAATTCACACACAAGACATTCAGAGAACCCCTGCAAGACAACAGATGAGAAGACGAACTCCCAGGCACATAACAATTCGCCTAAACAAAGTAGGTATAAAAGAAAAATTCTAAAGGCAGCAAGAGAAAAAGACCAGATCACCTACCATGGAAGACCAATTAGAATAGCAGAGATTTATCTACAGAAACCCTGCAGGTTAGGAGAGCTTGGAGCCTTATCTTCAAAGTCCTAAAAAGATAAACAATTTCAACCAAGGATAACATACCAAGCCAAGCTAAGCTTCATCAGTGAGGGAGAATTAAAATCTTTCCCAGATATCCAATTCCTAAGAATTACACTGCCACCAGACCACCTCTACACGAAACACTTAAGAAAGTACTAAACATAAAAGAAAAGGAAAAAAGAACAAGGTTCTTCACAAGAGTACAGGAAAAAGAATAAAATACACATGAACCAACCCAAAAACCAAAAGAAAGACAATAAACCAAGAGAAACAACAACAATTCTATAAGAACTCTATGATAGGGACCAACTCCTACATTTCAATAATTAGCCTGAATGTGAATGAACTAAATGCACCACTGAAAAGACATAGAATGGTAAAATGGATAAAATATCACCAGGCAATAATATACTGCCTTCAAGAGACCTATCTAACTAGAAAGGACTCACACAGACTCAAAGTAAGAGAATGGGAAACAAATTTTCAGGTGAATGGAACAAAAGAAAGGAGGAGTTGTGATCCTAATTACAGACAGAATACCAATTAAGCTATCAAAAATTTAAAAAGATCCAGAAGGCTACTACATAATGATAAAAGGTTCACTCCATCAACAAGAAATATCTATCCTAAACATATATGCACCCAACATAGGAGCGCCAACTTTCATAAAGCAGCTTCTAGGAAAGCTAAAGAAAGATATTGACTCTCACACCATCATAACTGGGGACTTTAATACCCCACTCACAACCCTAGACAGATCATCAAGACAAAAAATCAGCAATGAGATCTGGAACCTCAATGTGACTCTTGACCAAATGTACTTAATTGATACCTACAGAACACTCCACTTAATGACCACAGAATATACATTCTATTCAGTACCACATGGAATGTACTCTAGGATCAACCACATACTTGGCCATAAATCAAGCATAAACAAATTTCAAAAAATCGAAATTTTGTCATGCACCTTCTCGGACCACAGTGGAATAAAAATAAACATCAACACCAACAAGCTTCCCCCCAAACCCACAAAGACATGGACACTAAACAGTATGATGCTAAAAAACTCCTGGGTCAACAATGAAATCAAAACAGAGATTAAAAGATACCTGGAAACAAATGAAAATGAAGAGATCCTACCAAAATCTCTGGGATGCCATGAAAGCTGTAGTAAGAGGGGAATTCATATCCCTACAAACGCACATGAAGTAAATGGAAGGATCACAAATTAACAGACTAAAAAGTCACCTTAGGAAGCTGGAAAAACAAGACCATCAAAACCCTAACTGCAGCAGAAGAATCCAGATCACCAAAATAAAAGCCCAAATCCAGAACACAGAAGACAAAAAGATAATACAAAAAAAAGAATCAATGAAACAAAAAGCTGGTTTTTTAAAAGGATGAACAAGATCGATGGTTCCTTAGCTAGACCAAGAAAAAAAAGAGAAAACGCCCAAATGAATACAATTAGAAACACAAAGGATGAAGTCACAGCTGACCCCGAAGAAATACAAAAGATCATTAGAGACTACTATGTACACTTGTATGGAAACAAACTGGAAAACCTTAAGTAAATGGAAGACTTTCTGATATCACACAACCTGCCTAGGTTGAAATAAGAATAGAGACCCTAAGTAGACCAATAACAATCAAGGAAATTGACTATGTAATTAAAAAACTACCTAAAAAAAAAAAAAGCCCTGGATCAGATGACTTTCCAGAAAATTCTATAAGACATTTAAGAAGGAGCTGATACCAATCCTACAAAAGTATTCCAGGCGATTGAGAAAGATGGAACCCTCCCCAAATCATTCTATGAAGCTAACATCACATTGATACTCAAGCCACGTAAAGACCCAACAAAGAAAGAGAATTGCAGGCCAATATCTTTGATGAACATAGATGCCAAAACTCTCAACAAGATCTTAGCAAACCGGATTAAACAACACATCTCAAAAATCATCCATCATGACCAAGTAGGCTTCAACCCTGGAACGCAAGGGTGGTTCAACATTAGCAAGACAATAAATGTAATTAAATACATCAATAGACGTCAGAACAAAAACCACATGATTAGATAATTAAATGCAGAAAAAGCTTTTGATAAAATCCAGCACCCTTTCCTGATAAATACCCTCGAACACCTAGGCATACATGGAACATAGCTCAAAATAGTAAAAGCCATCTATGAGAAACCCACAGTCAGCATACTACTAAAAAGACAAAAATTGCAACCATTTCCCCTGAAAACTGGAACAAGACAAGGATGCCCACTCTCTCCCTTCCTGTTCAATATAGTATTGGAAGTCCTAGCTAGAGCAATCAGAAAAGAGAAGGTGATCAGGGGTATCCAAATAGGAAAAGAGGAAGTCGAGTTATCCTTCTTTGCTGACGACATGCTTGTGTACATTAAAAACCCAAGAGAATCTGTCAAAAAACTCCTTACACTGATAAAGGACTTTGGCAAAGTCTCACGGTACAAAATAAATGTGCAAAAGGCAATTGCATTTCTTTACACCAATAAGAAGCAAACAGAAACCCAAATAAAAAACACAATCCCAGTCACAACAGCCACAAAAAAAATGAAATACCGTGACATCTTCCTAACCAGAGATGTGAAAGACCTTTACAATGAAAACTACAAGGACTTCTGGCAAGATGGCGATGGGGCAACCTGGTCTGTGAAATCCTCTGCAAAGGAGAACTGCAGAGGGTCTCTGGCTTTCGCTCTGGGGGCTGCAGACCCCAGAATCGTAGCCTGATCTTCATATGGAACTCAGCCGTTGCCACCGCTGGGGCATCACAGCAGACTGGATAACCACTGCTGCACAGACACCACCACTGCCGCCGTAGCTGCCACAGCCGTCGCCAGTAGCACATCGCACCATCCGGGCTGGAGGCGATCCACAACTACAGTCCTTGAAGCCCCTTCAGGGAAGATCTGCTGGGATCACTGCCACCTCTCCTGCAACCGAGACGTCCTGCCCGCCATGAGTCTCCTGCCTGTGCCCTGAGGCAGGCATCCAATTCCAGTCTCTGCCTGTTCCTGTCCAGCCCCACCCCCTCTAGGGTGAGCAGCTGAGATAGCACCACCAGCTGATGATTCAAGGTAACAACACTGAAACGGGAGAAACAAGCTTGAAAAAGACATAGGCCAGAGTGGTGAATGGAGAGGGATTTGAACTGTCGTTCACAGCAGACCAGGAGCAACTGACCCTAACTGCAAACTAATTTACCAGGTTGAAAAGAAAGTTAGAAATCAGAACTGAAAGGACATTGGACTTAAATGAAAAGTCTCAGAGTGTGCTTCATTGATTCTGTTAGTTTAATGATTTAATTCTATTCCTACTGTATTGTTCCTTTTTTTCTCTTCCTTTTCTTCTCTTTTCTTCTCTCTGCAAACCATATCTTTGTATACAGGAACAGCACACCAATAAGGAGGTTGGTTAGCTTGCATGTTAGCATCACTATATATATATATATATTTTGTGTGTGTGTGTGGGAGTTGGTTCATCAGTAGATGTGGTATATTGTTTTATATGTTTCAGTATAGGTCTATCTCTCCATTTGTTGGCACACGTTTGTTTCCCCCCTTACTCCCTATCTCCCCCCCCCCCTCTTCAAACCCAAATTTCTCCATTCTCTTCCCCCTGCTAACCACATTTTATTTCAGGGAGTAAACCTACAGACCCACTGCACAGACAGATTCCAAGGCAGTGGGAAGTGGGTTCCAGATTATCCACACACCTGTCAGCAAATAACAGTACCTGCAGTTCGATTTTGAATCACAGTTCCCCTCATAAGTAAATCTCAGAACTGAAAAAAGGACCACCCCCAACCTACAGTGCAACTCCAGAATTGAACAAAGTAAGAGGGCATACATAAAGAATAGGAGATTGAACAAACAGAAGTAAAACCAATCCCCTTACCCCTGAATAAAAGAATTAAAGAAGACAGTGACATGGAGGGAAGGAAAAAGTAGAGAGGGGGAAAAACCACATAAATGAACAAAAACCAAAAGAAGAGTATAGGTCTCACACAGACCCCTGGGAGATCAGACACTGAGAAAACAGATTCCGGAACACAAACAATGAAGAGCCCCCAGAATGACTGGTCACATGCAACAAACCCAGACATCAAGACATTAAGGGAGAGAATTTTAAAAATTGGGGAAGACAAGAGGAAAATAGGAAGGAGCTGATGTCAGAAATAAGCAGTAAAGAATACTGTGATGGAAATGAATAACAGACAATAACATGGAAAGCAGAATTAACCAAGCAGAAGAAAGAATCTCAGAGCTTGAAGACCAAAAAATAGAACTAACCCAAACTGTCAAAAGCATAGAAAAGAAGCTCAAAAAAACAGAACAAAACCCGCAAGAGAGGGAAAGATCACTTCAAGAGACCAAACCTAAGAGTAATTGGGCTTCCTGAGGCAGAGAGAAAAAAAGAAACCCACTGGAACAAACATTTCATGAAATCTTTCAAGAAAACTTTCCTCATCTCATCAGTGATGAAAAAATTCAAACACAAGAATTCAGAGAACTCCTGCAAGACAACAAATGAGAAGACCAACTCCCAGACACATAATAATCCACCTAAACAAAGTAGCTGTAAAAGGAAAAATCCTAAAGGCAGCAAGAGAAAAAGGTCAGACTACCTACCAGGGAAAACCAATTAGAATAGCAGCAGATTTATCCACAGAAACCCTTCAGGGCCCGGAGAACCTGAAGCCCCATCTTCAAATTCTAAAAAAGAAACAATTTTAACCAAAAATAACCTACCCAGCCAAACTAAGCTTCAATAGTGAGGAAGAATTAAAAACTTTTCCAGATATCCAATCCCTAAGAGCCTACGCTGCCACAAGACCACCTCTACAAGAAACACTTAAGAAAGTACTGAACACAGAAGAAAAAGAAAAAAGAACAACAACATTCTTCACAAAAGTACAGGCAAAAGATTAAAAACACACATGAGCCAGCTCCAGAACCCAAAGAAAAACAACAAAAAAACAGGAACAACTCTGTAAGAACCTTATGACAGGAATCAACTCTTGCATTTCAATTTTTAGCCTAAATGTGAATTGACTAAATGCAAAACTGAAAAGACATAGAATGGCAAGATGGATAAAATATTATCAGACAACAATCTATTGCCTTCAAGAGACTCACCTCACTAGAAAGGACACCCACAGATTCAAAGTAAGAGGAGGGGAAACAAACTTTCGGGCGAACGGAATACAAAAAAAAGGAGTAACGATCCTAATTTCAGACAAAATTCCTTCAAGCTATTAAAAATCAAAAAAGATACAGAAGGCCACTACATAATGATAAAAGGCTCAATCCATCAAGAAATATCTATCCTAAACATATATGCACAAAACATAGGTGCGCCAACTTTCATAAAGCAACTTCTAGGAAAACTAAAGAAAGATATTGACTCTAACACCATCATAACTGGGGACTTTAATACCCCACTCACAACCATAGACAGATCATCAGGACAAAAAATCAGCAAGGAGATCCGGAACCTCAATGTGACTTTGGACCAAATGAACTTAATTGATACCTACCGAACACTCCATCCAAAGACCACAGAATATACATTCTACTCATCACCGCATGGAAAGTGTTCTAATATCAACCTCGTAATTGGCCATAAATCAAGCATAAGCAAATTTAAAAAGACCAAAATTCTACCATGCACCTTCTCAGACCACAGTGGAATAAAAATAAACATTGACACCAAAAAAAGTCCTCCCAAAACCCACAAAGATATGGACACTAAACAGCATGAGGCTAAACAACTCCTCGATTAATGATGAAATCAAAACAGAGGTCAAAAGATACCTGTAAACAAATGAAAATGAAGAAACATCTTACCAAAATCTCTGGGACGCCTTGAAAGCAGCAGTAAGAGGGGAATTTATACCCCTACAAACACACATGAAGAAAATGGAAAGGGAACACAAATTAACAACCTAACAAGCCACCTAAAGAAGCTGGAAAAGTAAGACCACAAAAACCCATATTTCAGCAGAAGAATCCAGATAACCAAAATAAAAGCCCAAATCCAGGACATAGAAGACAAAAAGATAATACAAAAAATCAATGAAACAAAAACTGTTTCTTCGAAAGGATAAACAAGATCAATTGTCCCCCAGCTAGACTGACCAAGAAAAAAACGAGAAAAAAATCAAATAAGCACAATCAAAAACAAAAGATGAAGTCAACTGCCCTGAAGAAATACAAAAGATCATTAGAGACTACTACGTACATTAATGGAAACAAAATTGAAAACCTTAAGGAAATGGAGGGCTTTTTGACATCACACAAACCCACTTAGATTGGAACAAGAAGAAATTGAAACCCTAAGTAGACCAATAACAATCAAGGAAATCGACTACGTAATAAGAAAACTTCCTACAAAAAAAAGCCCTGGTCCAGATGGCTTTCCAGCAGAATCCTACAAGACATTTAAGGAGGAGCTGATACCAATCCTACTGAAGGTATTCCAGGCGATTGAAGAAGATGGGAAATCTCCCCCCAAAACATTTTAAAAAAGCCAACACATTGATACCCAAGCCAGGTAAAGACCCAACAGAGAAAGAGAACTACAGGCCAATATCTTTGATGTACATAGATGCTAAAATTCTCCACAGATCCTAGCAAACCAAATTCAGCAATACATTTCAAAAATCATCCATCACAACCAAGTAGGCTTCATTCCTGGCATGCAAGGCTGGTTCAACATTCATAAAACCATAAATGTAATTAAATACATCAACAGATGTCAAAACAAAAACCACATGATTATATCATTAGATGCAGAAAAATCTTTTGATAAAATCCAGCACCCCTCCTTGATAAAAACCCTCGAACATCTAGGCATACGGGGAACATACCTCACAATAGTAAAAGCCATCTATGAGAAACCCACAGCCAGCGTACTCCTAAATGGGCAAAAATTGGAACCATTTCCCCTGAAAACTGGAACAAGACAAGGATCCCCATTCTAACCCCTCCTGTTCAATATAGTATTGGAAGTCCTGGCTAGAGCAATCAGAGAAGAGAAGGCAATCAGGGGTATCCAAATAGGAAAAGAGGAAGTCAAGTTATCTCTCTTTGCAGATGATATGATTGTGTACCTTGAAAACCCAAGAGAATCTGTAAAAAACCTCCTTACACTGAGAAAGGCCTTTGACAAAGTCTCAGGATACAAAATAAATGTACAAAAGACAATCGTATTTCTCTACACCAATAGTAAACAAACAGAAACCCAAATAAAAAACACAATTCCATTCACAATAGCCACACAAAAAATGAAATACCTTGGCATCTTCCTAACCAGAGACGTGAAAGACCTTTACAATGAAAATTACAAACCACTGCTCAAAGAAATCAAAGATGACACAAACAAGTGGAAATATATCCCAAGCTCATGGATTGGAAGAATCAACATTGTGAAGATGTCCATCTTACCTAAGGCAATCAACAAATTCAATGTAATACCCAAAAATTACCAGCAACATTCTTCTCAGACCTACAAAAGACAACACAGGAATTTATATGGAAACACAAACGTCCAAGCATAGCCAGAACAATCCTCAGCAAAAAAAAACAAAGAAGATGGTATCACATTACCAGACTTCAAACTTTACTATAAAGCTACAATCATCAAAACAGCTTGGTATTGGTATACGAACAGGCACATAGATCAATGGAATAGAATTGAGATTGCAGAAGCAAAACCTCAATTTCTCAACCAACTCGTCTTCAACAAGGCCTCCACCACCTACCACTGAGGAGAGGAGAACCTATTCAGTAAATGGTGCTGGGAAAACTCGCTGACCACATGCAGAAGATTGAAACAGGACCCCTATCTATCCCCATGCACAAAGGTTAACTCCAAATGGATCAGAGACCTAAATATAAAACTTCAAACCATAAGAACCTTAGGAAATGAAGGAAATATCCTCATGGAAATAGGAACTGGCATCCAATTCCTGAACAAAACCCGAAACCCACAGGTCATAAGAGAGAAGATAGACAAGTGGGACCTTATTAAACTGACAAGCTTCTGCAAAGCCGAAGAAACCATCAAGAGAGCAGGGAGACAGCCTACAGACTGGGAAAAAATATTTGCCAACACCAGGTCTGACAAAGGCTTAACATCCTGGATCTACAAGGAACTAAAACGTGCTGAAAAGAAAAAAACAAATAACCCCATTATAAAATGGGCAAAAGATATGAACAGACACTTCACAAAAGTGTCCGGGCAGCCAACAAACACATGAAGAAATGTTCTACTTCACTAATCATCAGGGAGATGCAAATCAAAACCACCCTGAGATAACACCTAACTCCAGTCAGAATGGCAATTATCAACAACTCAAAAAATAACAGCTGCTGGAGAAGGTATGGCGAAAAGGGAACACGTCTACACTGTTGGTGGGAGTGTAAACTAGTGCAACCTCTGTGGAAAGCAGTGTGGCGATTCCTAAAAGTTCTAAATATCAACCTCCCATATGACCCCGCAATCCCCCTACTGGGAATACACCCTGAAGAACTCAAATCACTCTATAAAAAAGATACCTGCCCACGTATGTTTATCACAGCATTGTTCACAAATAGCAAGAACCTAGAACCAATCATGCTGTCCATCAAAAGAGGACTGGATTTTTTAAATGTGGTACATATACATGATGGAACACTACATAGTCACAAAAAGAACAAAATCATGAATTTTGCAGCAACCTGGATGGAACTAGAGTCTATAATACTGAGTGACCTCTCACAGAAACAAAGATCTGAGTATCACAAGTTCTCACTCATATAGTGGACCTTGAACATCTATCGTAATACTGTAAGAAAAGGATTGACAGTGGTGGGGGAGGGAGGGGGATTAACTATGGGAGGGGGAGGGAGGGGAAGGGAAGGGGGGATTAACGGTAGTCAATATCTGTCTGGAATGGGAAGACACCCCTTATCAACCAGGGTGCCTGAACGAAGCATATTTGTATACCTAACACTTAACTGTACCCCACAATATTAAAATAATAAATATTGATTTAAAACAAATTAAAAAATAAAAATAAAATATAATACTGAGTGATCTTTCACAGAAACAAAGAGCAGAGTATCACATATTCTCACTCATAGACAGACTTTGAACAATTATTGTAATACAGTAAGAAAAGGATTGGCAGTAGCGGGAACCTGCCGGGTTGGGGGGGTCAGGAAGGTGGAATTGGAAGTAATGGTAATCTGCCTGGGGAAGGGGGTGCACACCTCATCAACAAGGGTACCTGCATAATGAACATTTGCGTACCTAACCTTGAATTGTACCCCACATCTTTAAAATTAAAAAAAAATTTAAAGAAAAAAAAAAAGGACAGAAATCCAATCACCTGACCACCCATCTCCAGGTTGTGGGGTCTCCTCTAATTCTAGGTAAGTCTTGAATGCTCAAAGCAATGTGTGTTCTGCTCATTTTCTCAACTTCTTATGGCCTGTACTTATCAATTTAGACTGGAGATTCAACATAGACACCGATCCCTACTCCTTCCTGCTAAGCTACCTCTCCTTCCCTGTTTAGACCTCTTAGCCACATCCTCTTCTTGAAAAACTCCTCTGTCAAATTGGTTAAGACAGTTTCTCTACCTTCTTGACATGTGAGATAACATGGACTTTCCCCTCAACTCTAACAACAGATGTACTATTGTCCATTTCTCATAAACTTTAGCCAATGTGAAATCACTGTAACCAGAGAGAATGGGCTTCTAAAGATGAGACACAGCAAACAGGCCAAAGATGCCTCATCTATTTAGCATCAAGGGCCTTGTGGGTATTTAAATGCAGTGGGAAATTAGTAATTAAGACACTATTGACCAGTGGCTGTCCTATTTATGGTGACCTGTCACCCTGCTGAGGGACACAGGATGGTATAATAAAGCAGGACTGAGTTTTGAAATCAGACAGATGTTGGTTAGGAATTGAAATCATCGTCTTGCTGTATATTTTAATTTGGGCATTAACTTTTGCTTTCTGGGCCTCAGGTTTCCCCTTTGTGCAATGAGCTGAATGATCTTGCTTCACTGGATTGCTGTAAAACATCACAGCCAAGACCTGAGCACTAAGCCCATACGTGGGAGACCTGGAGAGGTTCTTTGTGAATTCCAAAAGGGTTACTTTGGCAGCTAAAGTGGATTTTTCTGGAACATCATGTCCATGCTCAAAGCAAAAAGTTTATTCATCTTCTCATCTTGTTCCAGAAGTTTTCGTTTATCTTTTAGGGTTTCCGGCCTGGCTCTCCAGCCCTGGGAGCCTTTGGCCCTAGTCCCCTTCTGAGTTTAGGGCTCTTGCATTGAGCACATCATATGGCAACCAGTGTCACTTATCTCGATAAAGCACCGTGGTAGAGAAAGTTTTGATGAGGACAGTTGTATCTGCCACTCTGGCACAGAATAAGGGAGGACGGTTGCAAGATTCTGCAGTTCTCTACTCATTTGAAAATGATGAATGATTTCTTGCCAAGGCTAAGCTCCTTGCTAATTAATGATCTGGTAATGGCACCCACCAACTGTTGCCTGGCTCATTTGTCTTTCCTGTGTGGACCTATTAAAGATTAAAAATGAAGTCTGGTGCCCTTACTGATTTCATGAACTTCTAGTCTGCTATTGTTTTCAGAACCGGTAGTTTGGAACAGGTGCCAGTGGTGAAGGGTGAGCATGTTTCACGGGAGTTTCCAGGAATACCTGGGGCAGAGGAAGGAGAATAAATAATATTAGTTGAGGGTCAGTCATGGACCAGAAAGAAATGTACAAGGAGCCAGGCTCGGTGGCTCAGCCTGTAATCCCGCACCTTTGGGAGGCTGAGGTGAGTGGATTGCCTGAGCCCACGGGCTCGAGACCCGCCTGGGCAGCGAGACCTCATCTCTACAATAAATCAAAAAAATCAGCAGGGCGTGGTAGCACATGCGTGTAATTACGGCTACTTGGAAGGCTGAGGCAGAAGGATCGCTGGAGCCCAGCGGGTCGAGGCTGCGGTGGCCGGGAGCGGCCACTGCACTCCAGTCCGGGTGACAGAGTGAGACTCCAACTCAAAAAAAAAAAAAAAAGAAATGTACAAGGTCTTGTTCCATCAAATCCTCAGGGATGCTAGGAGATGAGATGGGCAGGATTACTGCCATTTGGGGATGAAGAAACTGAGTTCAGAGGAATTAAGTAATGCACTCAAGGTCACATAACTAGTAAATGCCTCATCTGAGATTTCAACACAGTCAGTTTGATTCCAAAATCATTATTTATAACCACTGTATACATCCTAAACAAAGCCGGTATCTGTAGAATCTAAACCATACAATTAGAGATATATACACATATGGACACTTAGGGCCATAATATACACAAAATTCAGGACTTCATGGAAGGACCAAATTAGGTCTGGGAAGAATACAAAGACAGCTTCTCAAGCTGTGTGGTAAGTTAATGCATGTTCATTTTATACTAGATTTCATAATTCACATACACATGTGTATGTGTATATACAGTAAATAGCATATAAAAGAAAATATAGAAGCCTTTTTCAAAACCTAAACAGATGCCCTCATAGGGCAATAATTTTCACCAAAAATAAGATAAAGATAAATTCACTCATCAGAATTATTAAGCAGATTATCATACTAAATTTAATTATTTAAGTAATATTAAAGATTAAAAATAAACATAAAGTTCCTGTCTGCATAAGACAGTGAGGCTAATGTTTATTTTTAAAATATACATCATTTTAGAAGCTCTGCAGAGGTCATCTGGCTTTTGCTCTATTTTTTAAAGGATTTTCCTCTAATATAGTGAAAGGATGCTCAGAAAAAGACTAGTATTCCAACCCCACTCCTGGTGCTGCACTCTGCAGGCTTGTGGTCCTGGGCCCACAAGAACTCCTGAGGCACTCCACTTTTGTCATCCTGTAATCAGCAGCCATGGAACTCTAGGAGACCATGGGCTGGAAAGGAGCCTAGATTCCTCTCTGCTTCTTAAGTCCTTTTGCAAAGGAGAGGAAAGCCCCTCCTCAAGACGGATCACTTCCAAAGGTAAGTCACAATCAGTGCCATTCATGAGTACATGGGCTGTTCACTGTTGCAAATATAAATTTAACCATCTTAGCTCCTCTGTTGGAAGGGTGGATCCTTGAAGGTGGGTATATCCCACCATGTCCAGCCTGGAAACTCACTCACAGCACAGGAAAAAACGCACGTAAAATCAGTGAAGTGAGAGATGGCTTTAGCATATCTGCATCCTCTGTCCAGGAGAATTTCAGTGCCCACTCGCCTCAGCATAGGCCTCACAGATCACACTCATCCTCAGGATCTCTACCAAGCCCTTCCCTGTCCTCTGCCACCACCAGTGTCTTTAACATCAGATCATTATTTCATCCTCTGAATGTGACAAGTGGTAAATCAGGCAAGAAAGTGTTCATAGCTAGACAACTAGTATTAATCGGTGGGCAGCATTCTAAGCATTTTCCAAACTGGACACAACTTGAAAAAAGGATGCTCTTACCACTGCAGAAAACGGGTTCGTGATTATTAAGTGACTTAGTCAAGATCACAGTATAGTTTGAGTTGGGCCCAGAACCAAGGTCTTCTCATTCCCAGTCCAGTCCTCCTTCCTCATCACCAGAGTATAAAGCAGCTTTATTTCTAAAAACAATTATCTTTCAAGCACCAATTGCACACAACTGAAAATATCCTGAGAAAGCCTGTTATGTCAGCATTCACACCTGTTTATTCAGTGCAGTATGGAAAGCAACATGATACCTGCTCCTGCTTAGCCGTGAGACTGGATGCAGTACAGGCATAGCCAGTGTCCTCACCCCTGAAGAGAAGGATCCTTCCAGCCTCACAAATACCTGAATTCTCTGGTACTTCCATCCCACATGCTGTCTGGGGTCCATCCTCTCCGTTTTACTCCCAAAATGAATTATCTCCATAATAAAGTAGGCAGTCCGTGCACAGCTTTGTGTAGAGGGATATGAGGGAACAAGAATGGGGAGGGGGGTGCAATTGGTGTTAGGAAAGGAAGGAAAATCAACCTCAGAACAGAACTTTGAGGCCCTCCCCTAAGCAGAGAGATGAGCCCTGATGGTGGTGCGTAGGGGCCCAAGTGCACCTGAAGCAGAAGGGATGTACCCTCTCCTACAAAGGTAGGAAACTACCAGGAACCTTCCTCCTCCCACCCTTTGTTTTGTTAAGTTTCTGCCTCTGAGTTACCCTAGCCAAAAGCTACTGTGGGTTGTGGTTGGCCTTTCCTGGTGCTGCAGGAGGGAGACACCCTGCTGCTCCCCCCAAAGTGAGGAAATCTACCCTATCCGCTCAAGAATGAAAAGTGTGGCTGTGAACACATAATTTACTAAAAATGCAAAGACGTCATTATAGCTGTACTTCAAGGGTTGAGCAATAAAATGGCAGTGTCTTAGAATGTGTAAAACACGTGAAAACATCCAACAGCCCGCAGGACAGGGCCAGCAGGACCCAGAGCAGGATGCTCTTCTTCCTCCTTTCCTGCCCACCCTAGCCCACCCCAGCATGAGATGAGCCCCAGCTTCATCTTTCTCTGCAGCCTCCCTTCACTGTACGCAGCACCATTCTCCAGGCCTCTGCAGGTCTCTTCGGATCAAGTCGGTCCAAAGTTCCCAGACTCCCAAGCGGAACACCATTTCACCACCACTGCCGGTCTCTGCTGGACAGGACAGACCGGACACTGCAGACGGGACCAACCAGGACACCATATGGAATCTGAGTGTGTGTAACTTCCTGGAAGTGAGGGTTTGACACGCAAACTGGAGGAGGCGGTCAGGTGACTCTCCTTGCCCGGCATTCACGGCCTACTCAATTTTGAAACAGGCATCTTGGCACAGAGGAGAGAGCATTCAGGTGCAACATGTCTACATGTTTCTCTGATTGGCCTCCTATACTTTCTGCTGAGTACTGGATTGAGGGGAGGGGATGGGTACAGGACCCAAGAGTTAAGACTGCTGTGCCTTCCAGGAATTTACTGCAACCTGCTTTGGTTTTCCAGAAATGACCCTAATCAAGTTCCCTTTTTTAAGGTAAATTCTCCCATGAGAGCATACTAGCAGTTTCTAACTTGTATGTAAAAGTTTGCTCTTTATCTCCTTTGCGAGGGCTTTACCTTGTCATAAAACTCCATGCTTTCTGATATATCCATCATGTAATCAACTAATGACAGCATAATACAAAGAAATGATGATCATTAAATCTACCAAATGCTGGGGTGTCTGAATAGTTTCTCAAGTGACACCTGAGGCTCACTTTCAGAGTTTCAGGAGTGCCAAAAGATCTTGATCTATTATTTTTAAATCAAGTAATTCTGAGTTTTAAAAAATAATTCAAACTAGAAAGAAAATAAATATTGGATAATTGTTTTGTAGCAGCATCACTGCCAAGCTGTTGGGCAATGAAAGCTTCCCAGAAGTTCTTATCTGCCCAAAATTACTCTTATCTGTCCAAAATTGAGGGATATTTCAATTCCACAGGGCAGAGCAATTCACCAAGAAGTAGCAATGCCTTGACCTCTGGCACAGAAAACTAGAAGTTTGTCCTCCATTTCTTCTGTTAACCAAGGTTCTCTTCACTTTTAATTTTATAGACAGCTCCACAGATCTCAAACCAATTCTCACATGGTGGAGAAAATAAAAGCTGTGCCTTAATTCTGTTCAGGCACACATTGAGTTCTTTCTAGGTTCATATACTGGTGTGCCAAACACCTGGGACTATCAGAGAAGAATAAAAACAATGTCTTCCTACTAAGAGTTGACAGATCAATGAGAGAGTAGGCCCAAGATACAAGACAAAGTAGAATGCAGACAGAAAGTTATGGACATCATAGAGGAAGACTGGTGAGATCTGGAAAAGCTCTTAGAGAAGATGGGATTAGAGCTCATTGCCCAGCACTGAGACAGTGGATCTGGGGGAAATATTTGCGTATATGAAGGAAATATTCAAAGAATAACCAAGTATAGTAGAAATGTGGGGTGAGAAATATTGAGATATCCACAGCCCAGGAAGAAATGTTTCCCAGTCAGCATCTCTGATCATCACCCCATCCGAAAGTTTGGAGCATCTTAAAAGCACCAAAATTACCAGCAACTGTGTTCTTTCTAAGCTCCTCCTTACTTCACTTTTGATCCAAAAATGCGTGCCAGCCTCATCTGAACACTTAAAAAGCAATTTTCAGGTCCATGTCAGTGACTCAGTGGAGTTATTGCAAGATGAAGTACTTTTTCCTGGAGTCAGAACATTTTCAAAGCGGTTCAGAGCTAAGTCTTGAATTGCAGAAGGAAAGTGTGCTGATCCAGAGTTGCCTAAATGAAGACACTGGCAAGAAGCCCTGAAGATCTTGCACAGACATGTCAGAAAGGCTGCAGAATTGCTGTGGGTCACTTACTCCTGAAACAGTTCTTCTAAGAGACTTCCTCCTATGAGGCAAACATGATAAAAAAAGATTGCTATAATTCATTCCTTTTTTTAAGTAAAGCAAACATATTAAGCTAAGTTCTATGTAATTCATGAGAATTGCTAAAACAGAAATGCATGTGGACATGGTATTTGAGCAAGAAATTTGCCAAGCAATGAGTTTAATTTTATGTCCCAACCAAAGTTGATCCATTTAGAGTTGACTTTTCAAAAAGTAGACTATCTAGTGATTTCCAAAAGGCTATCTCAGCTATTTTTTTTTTTACTATAGTGGCATGTTAATGTAGTGTTTCCTGTTTTTTAAGTTTTTTAAAAGACTGCAACTGCCAATACAGTATTACTAAATAAACTGCATGTTTAAAAATAATTTATAGCCGGGCTCGGTGGCTCAGCCTGTAATCCCACGCCTTTGGGAGGCTGAGGTGAGTGGATTGCCTGAGCCCGTGGGTTCGAGACCCGCCTGGGCAGCGAGACCTCATCTCTACAATAAATCAAAAGATCAGCCAGGCGTGGTAGCACATGCCTGTAATTCCGACTACTTGGAAGGCTGAGGCGGAAGGATCACCGGAACCCAGCAGGTCGAGGCTGCAGTGGCCGGGAGCGGCCACTGCACTCCAGTCTGGGCGACAGAGTGAGACTCCAACTCAAAAAAAAACAAAAACAGCAACAAAAATAATAATAATTTATAACAAAAACTGGGATGCCTTGGTTAATTGGAGGAGGCATATATATTACTGCTATTTTTATGACTGTCAATGTTTAAACAACTAACTTTAATTTTTTTTATGGAGATGTAGGATACAAAAGAGGATTAATTGCACAAGTAGGCTACATACAAGTGAAGTTCGGCCCTCCAACTGACACTCACTTCCCGTGATTTGGGAGCAGGTACACTTTGCACTGTTACATGGCCTCCCTCTCCTGGCAGTGCCCAGAGACTGCTAATTCCTCCCTTGTGCTAATGTGATTAATGTTCAGGTCCCACTTACAAGTGAAAACATGCAGTATTCAGTTCTTTGTTTCTGTGATAGATCACTAAATATTATGATCTACAGCTCCACCCAATTTGCTGCAAAGTCCATGATTTTGTCCTTCTTTATGACCGTGTAATACTCCATTGTGTGTTTGTGCCACATTTTTCTTTATCAAGTCCACTTTCAATGGGCAGTAGGGTTGGTTCCATGTTTTTTGTGAATAATGCTACAATAAACATGCGTGTGTAGGTACTTTTTTGGTAGAGCAATTTATGTGCCTCTGAGTATATACCCAGAAGAAGGATTGCTGGATATGGAAGGTCAATTTTTAGTTTTTTTAGGAATGGTCACACTGCCTTCCATAGAGGTTGAACTAGCTTGTACTCCCACTGACAGTGCAGAAGCATTCCCTTTTCTCAGCACTTGCTCCAACATGTTGTTTTTTATTTATTAATGATGGCCATCTTTACTGGAGTTAGATAGTATGTAGTTTTGATTTGCTACATACTACATACAGTATGCTACATACATACTGTTTTGTAGTTTTGATTTCTCTGATGATTAGTGAGACAGCATTTTTTCACACATCTGCTGGCTAGTCGTATAACTTCTTTTGAAAAGTGACAGTAGCGTAAAAAAAAGAAAGAAAAGTGTCTATTCATATCCTTTGCCCACTTTTTAATACAACTGTTTGCTTTTTTCCTTTCAGTTCGTTTGAGTTCCTTGTAGATCCTGGATGTTGGGGCTTTGTCAGATACATAATTAGCAAATATATTTTTTCCAATTCTGTGGATTTTCATCTCATTTTTTTGATGCTTTCTTTTGCTGTGCAAATACTTTTCAGTGTGATGAGATCCCATTTGTCTATCTTAGCTTTTATGGCATTCACTTTTGGTGATTTGGTCAAGAACTTGTTGCATACTCTGATGTGCACAAGAGTATATCCTGCATTTTCTTCTAGTAGTCTTATGGTTTGAGTGTTGATGTTTAGGTCTCTGATCCATTTAGAGTTGACTTTTTTATCTGGTGATAGGTGGGGGTCCAGTTTCATTCTTCTGCATGTGGTCAGCCAGTTTTCCCAGCACTTTTTGAAAAATATGGTCTCCTTTCCCTGGTGATACTTTCCTTGGTGACTTTCTCTAAGACGAATTGGTTAAGAGACTGAGTTTTTGCATCTGCAATCTCTGCCTTGTCCCATTAGTCCTATTCTAGTAATAATACCAAACTATTTTGGTTACTGTAGCCTTGTAGTAAAGTTTAAAATCTGGAAATGTAATACCTCCCACTTTGTTCCTTTTGCTGAGTATTGTTTTGACTATTCGTGCTCTTTTTTGTTTCCATATGAATTTCTATATTGTCTTTTCCAGGTCTGATAAAAAGATGTTGGTAATTTGATGAGTATTGTGTTGAATCTGTAGACTGCCTTAGGTAGAATGGATATCTTGACAATATTGATTCTTCCAGTTCATGAGCATGGAATGTTTTTCCATTTGTGTCATCCTTGAGTTCTTTGAGCAGCATTGAACAACTAACTAATGTATTAAATTATTACGTTAGATTGATTAGTTTTACAAACCATTATTCCCCAAAGTGGATCTTCTATGTAGATAATATTTAATTTTCCAGGGAGGAAGGGCAAGATGGCAATGGAACCAGTCTCGGTGTGTGAGTCTCTGCATGGGTGAGTGTGCATAATAACAAATATGCATGGGTGTGTGTGGTCAAGTGGGTGAGCAAATGTTCATCTTAGGGGAGACACAGGAATAAGCACCTGGGGCTCCCCTGCAGAAATGCCTGCAACTTACCACTGCTCTGATTTCAGCAATCCTGTACCAGGAATATCTGCCATTCTCAGGACATCTCTTGGGAAAAAGTGACAGATCAGCTGCCTCTCAGCACCTGACACCTGGCCCAACTCAACCAACTGCAACAACAGGTCAGGCAACAGTAGTGGGGATTGTGGAGAAAGCACAGAGAGGAGGTCTAGAGCTGAGTCCTGCCAGAGGAGAAGGTACTGACTGGTGCCATTTTCTCTGTCCTGGAACCAGGGCAGAGACATCCTTTGGCTCATCTACTACATAGAGGAATGCATCCTGGAACCAAGGGACACTCTCCACACCCTTCTGGGATCAATCATCATTTTCCAGGGAGGATACTCCAGGTGCAGGATACCCAAAGACAGTGGCCAATTTGGAAACTCAGATACCCCACCCTCCACACTGGCTCATTCACAGATGCATGCACTTGGAGTGGGAGACCTAGCAACACACAGGTAGAACCAAGCTTGAAAATTGAACAAATCCAGAGGTCTATTTGAGAAAGAATAGGGGGTTGGGCAAATAGGAAGGAAAGCTATCCCCCCTTTCACTGAGCCATGGAATTAATGATGAATAAAAGGGGGGAATCCATCACAAATGAAGAAAAATCCACAGAAGAATGCAGGTACCCTCCAGATCCCTGGAAAGGCAGCTCCTGAGAATACAGACTTCGGGACTCAAACAAGGAAGAGACCCAGTATGCATGATCTCAGACCATAAATTCAGACATCAAGGTATGATGGAGATAATGAATAAAAATCATGACCAGCAAGAAGAATGAAAGTTAATAGCAGAGATGATGGCAATAAAGAGCACAATTAATGAAATAAATAGCAAACTGACAGGCATGGGAAGCAGAATTAACCAAGCAAAAGAAAGAATTTCAGAGCTTGAAGACCAAAATATGGAACTAACACAGTTAAAAAAAAAAAAACCAGAAAACAAACTTTAAAAGACAGAACAAAGCCTCCAAGAGATTTGTGATTTTATTTAGAGGCCTGATCAGCATTCCAGAGGCACAAGGGGAGACAGAGAACGCCTTGGAACAAACATTTCTTCTTTCTTTTTTGTTTTTGTTTTGTATCTTTTTTATTATAAAGATGTGGGGTACAATTCAGGGTTAGGTATACAAACGTTGATTATGAAGGTACCCTTATTGATGAGGTATGCCCCTCTCTCCCCTAGCAGTTTCCCTCAACTGCCAATTACATCCCCACTCACCTGACAGTTTCCCACTACTGCCAATTGATTTCTGTAGTATTATAATTGTTCAAAGTCCACTTATGAGTGAGAACATATGGTACTCTGTTCTTTGTTTCTGGGATAGATCACTGAGTATGATCGACTCTAAATCCATCCAAGTAACTGCAAAGTCCATATTTTTATCCTTATTTATGGCTGCATATATTCCATCGTATATATGTAGCACATTTTTTCTCTGGTTAGGAAGATGCTGAGGTATTTCATTTTTATTTTTGTGGCTATTGTGAATGGGACTGTGCTTTTAATTTGGGTCCCTGCCTGCTTGTTATTGGCGTATACAAATGCAACTGTCTTTTGCACATTTATTTTGTACCCTAAGACTTTGCCAAAGTCCTTAATCAGTGCAAGCTGGTTTTTCACAGATTCTCTTGGATTTTCAATGTAAAGGGTCATATCATTAGAAAAGAGGGATTACATGACTTCCTCTCTTCCTATTTGGATACTCCTGATTTCCTTCTCTTGTCTAATTGCCCTAGCTAGGACTTCCAACACAATATTGAACAAGAGGGATGAGAGAGGGCAGGCTTGTCTTGTTCCAGTTTCAGGGTTAATGTTTCCAGTTTCTGTCCATTTAGCAATATGTTTGCTGTGGGGTTATCATAAATGGCACTTTCTATTTTGAGGTATGTTTCTTCTATACCTAGGTGTTTGAGGGGTTTTATGAAGAAGGGATGCTGGATTTTATCAAAAGCTTTTCCTGCATCTATTGAGATAATCATGTGGTTCTTGTTTTACATCTGTTGATATATTTAATTATATTTATGGTCTTGCAAATGTTGAACCAGCCCTGCATCCCGGGGATAAAGCCTACTTGGTCATGGTGGATGATTTTTGAGATGCTTTGGATCTGATTTGCTAGGATTTTGTTGAGGATTTTTGCATCTATGTTCATAAGGGATATTGGCGTGTAGTTCTCTTTTTTTGTTGGATATTTTCCCGGTTTGGGTATCAGTGTGATATTAACTTTGGAAAATGATTTGGGGAGAATTCCATCCTTCTGAATTGCCTGGAATACTTTCAATAGGATTGGTATCAACTCCTCCTTATATGTTTTGTAGAATTCTCCTGGAAAGCCATTCAGTCCAGGGCTTTTTTTTTTTTTTTTTTTTTTTTTTTTGGTCAGTAGTTTTCATATGTCAGAGTCCATTTCCTGGGTTGTTATTGGTCTATTTAGTTTCTCAGTGTCTTCTTGTTTCAACCTGGGGAGGTTGTGTGATATCAGGAAGTCCTCCATTTCATTTAGGTTATCAAGTTTGTTTCCATACAGGTGTACATAGTAATCTCTGATAATCTTTTGTATTTCTTCAGAGTCAGTTGAGATTTGATCTTTTGTATTTCTTTTTTTTTTTTTTTTGAGTTGGAGTCTCACTCTGTCGCCCAGACTGGAGTGCAGTGGCCACTCCCGGCCACCGCAGCCTTGACCTGCTGGGCTCCGGCGATCCTTCCACCTCAGCCTTCCAAGTAGCCAGAATTACAGGCATGCATTACCACGTCCGGCTGATTTTTTGATTTATTGTAGAGATGAAGTCTCGCTGCCCAGGTGGGTCTCGAACCCGCGGGCTCAGGCAATTCACTCACCTCAGCCTCCCAAAGGCGCAGGATCACAGGCTGAGCCACCGAGCCCGGCTGATCTTTTGTATTTCTAATTGTGTTTATTTGGGCTTTTGCTTTCTTTTTCTTGGTCATTCAGGCTAGGGGGTCCATCAATCTTGTTAATTCTTTCAAAGAACCAGCTTTTTGTTTTGCTGATGTTTTCTATGATATTTTTGTCTTGTATGTCCTGTATTTGGGCTCTTATTTTGGTGATATGAATTCTTCTGCTAAAGTTGGGGTTTTGGTGGTCTTCTCTTTCCAGTTCCCTTAGGTGATTTGTTAGGCTCTCAACTTGTGATCTTTCTATTTTCTTGATTGTGTGCTCATAGAGATATAAATTTCCCTCTTAGAACTGATTGTGTGGCATCCCAGAGCTTTTGGTAAGACGTTTCTTCATTTTCATTTGTTACCAGGAATCTTTTAATTTCTGCTTTGATTTCAGTGTTGACCCAATGGTTGTTCAGCATCATGCTGTTTAATGTCCCTGTCTTTTGGGGCTTTGGGGAAATTTAGTTGGTGTTGATATTTATTTTTATTCCACTGTGGTCTGAGAATGTACATGGCAATAACTCAACCTTATACAATTTGTTTATGCTTGATTTATGGCCAAGGATGTGATCTATCTTGGAATGCAATCCATGTGATAATGAGTAGAATGTATATTCTGTGGTTGTTGGGTAGAATATCTGTAGGTATCTATTAGTCATTTAGTCAAGTGTCAAGTTTAGGTTCTGGATCTCCCTGTTGATTTTTTGCATCAATGATCTATCTAGGGTTGTTAGTGGGGTATTCAAGTTCCCTGCTATAATAGTGTTAGAGACAATATCTTTTTTTGTTGTTTACTTAGTAGCTGCTTTATAAATGCTAGTGCACCTGTGTTGGGGTGTATATGTTTAGAGTGGATATTTCTTGTTGATGGATTGAACCTTTTATCATTATGTAGTGTCCTTTCATATCTTTTTAAATTTTTGATAACTTAAAGTTTGCTTTGACTGATATTAAGACTGTAACTCTTGCCTTCCTTTGTGATCCATTTGCTTGGAAACTCATTTTCTATCCTTTAACTTTGAGTCTGTGTGCATCCCTTTTGGTATAATGAGTTTCCTGGATGCAGCAAATAATTGGGTCATGGTTTCTTATCCAGTTTGCCATTCTGTGTCATTTCAGTGGACCATTTAGTCCATTCACATTCAGACTGATTATTGAAATATGATTATTTCTCCCTGTCATGGGGTTCCTATAAAGTTTTTTCTTTGTTTGTTTGCTTGTTTTCTTTTGGCTTTGGGTTGATTTATGTGTATGTTTTCAAGTTGTTTGTTGTGACATATTCTCTGTTGATTCGGTTCTCTGCTGTTCTCTTGGGAAGTGTGTGGTCGTTCTTTTTTTTTCGTTCTGTCTTTCTTCTGTGCTTAATATCTTTTTAAGTGTCTTCTGTACAGCTGGTCTGGCAGCTGCATAATCTCTTAGGGATTGGATGTCTGGGAAGGATTTTAATTTTCCATCACTGATGAAGCTAAGCTTGGCTGGATAGGAAGTCTCTTGGTTGAAATTGTCTATCCTAGCCAGGCTCAGTGGCTCAGCCTATAATCCCACGTCTTTGGGAGGCTGAGGTGAGTGAATTGCCTGAGCCCACGGGTTCGAGACCTGCCTGGACAGCGAGACTTCATCTCTACAATAAATCAAAAAATCAGCCGGGCATGGTAGCGCATGCCTGAAATTCTGGCTACTCGGAAGGCTGAGGTGGAAGGATCGCTGGAGCCCAGCAGGTCGAGGCTGCAGTGGCCGGGAGTGGCCACTGCACTCCAGTCTGGGCGACAGAGTGAGACTCCAACTCAAAAAAAAAAAAAAAAGAAATTGTATATCTTTGAGGACTTTTAATATAGGATTCCAGTCTCTTCTTGCTTGTAGTGTTTCTGCTAATAGGTCAGCTACTATTCTGATTGGTTTTTCCTGATAGGTCATCTGACATTTCTCTCTTGCTGCCTCTAGGAGTTTTTCTTTTGTGCCTACTTTGTGTAGGTAAATTACTATGTGTCTAGGGGTTGGTATTCTCATTTGATGTCTTGTGGGGATTCTCTGTATCTCTTGTGCTTGGCTGGTCACATCTCTGGGGAGATGGGAAAAGTTTTCTTGGATAACCTCCTGTAATACTTGCTCCAAGTTGTTCTCCATTTCCCTTTCTTCTTCTGGGATACCAATCAGGAGTAGTTTCAGCCTCTTGATATAATTGCACATCTCTTGTAGGCTTCGTTCTTTCTTTCTGAGTCTTATTTTTATGTTTTTTACAGATCAGGTTAATTCCGTGTTCCAGTCTTCAAGTTCTGAGATTCTTTCTTCAGCTAGATTAATTCTGCTTTCCATGCTTGTCATCTTGTTATTTATTTCCTGGATGAAATTTTTATTGCCAAAATCTCTGTTACACGTTCTTTCAGTGTTGCATCTTGTCTTTCTTGAGTCTTTCCATCCATTCCCTAATCCCTGTCGTATTCTGGGACCACTTGTTGGTGACTGCCATTGTTTGGACACCAAGGTCTGATTTTTCAGGAGTTTTCTCTTTGGTACACTTGAAATTGCCTGTAGTCTTCCTTTGGTTTTTCCTCATTTGTGACAGATCTCTTGTTTTTCTCTTTAGTTCTGTTATTCAGAGTCAGTGGGAGAGGCTTTCCTTCTGATGCTTTCTCAGTCTTCTATTCTTCCCTTTTCTGTGCTCTGGATTTGTTCTATTTTGAAATAGGATGGTGGATTGGAAGCTTTGCTGTCTCTTGTAGTTTTTTAAAGTCATATAAAGTAGAGGATGGGGCACAAGGATTCAGAAACTACTTGCAAATTACAATGTTCACTTATTGTGGTATGTGTTCCCTGAGACCCACTCCCCATCATCACTCTATATGATGATGCAAAGCAGAAACCAACACAAAAACAGTTGCACACACACGGACATACACACACAACCCAAAACAAACTGAAATTATGACAAAGTGAAACAAAGCAATCAACAACAAAAAAGTAAGAAAACTGAACACACACACACACACACACACACACACACACACCCTCGCACAAAGTGAATGGAAAGGGAAAACAGAAAGATGGGAGAAAAAAGTATACAGATTGAACTCTCACACATATATTGACACACACCTTAAACTATAAAAAATGAAAATTTAAAAAAAACCCTGAAGAACAAAGAGCAAAAACAAACCAACAGCAACAACAAAATTGAAAGATGAACACTCAATAAGTCACATACACACATAAAGAGAAAACAACAAATAAAAGAAGAAAGAAACAGAAAAAGAAAAGAAAAAATTTGGGGGGCAATGCAGATCAAACCTTCACATACACATTCATGCCCAAAGGGAAAAATGTTTTAATAGATGAACTAACAGGCAAAAATTTTTTTAATTTTTTTAAAATTAAAAAATTTTTTTAAATACATTCCCTCTTATGGCAGGCTCTGTAATTGTTCCTCTAACCAGGTCTCTCCTGCAGAGCCTCCTCTTTCACTATCTCCTCAGTGTCCAGAGCAGGGAAGAAGGAGGGGCAGTGGAGATGGGTGGGGCTGCAGTCCTCCCCTCCCACTCTCCTATAGTCAGGGAGATCTCCAGTGCCAGGGGTGCAGGATTGTCACTTCTCCAGGTATGTACTCACAGGGGGTGCCCCAGCTAGGCCCATCCTGGAATGGAGTTCTCCTATTGCAACTGGAGTCCAGGCTCTACCTGGGCTTGTCCCTCTCATTCGTGGCCCAGCTGTGTGGGTCTGACATGCAGAGGATTGCTGGGGAAGAGGGGGTTTGGGTCATCTCCAGACTCACCACTGATCTCTTTGGAGTCCTTCTTCATCATTTTTTGGTCACATCCTTTGTCCTGGCTGGATCGGGGTAGGCCACAGGGTGCCTGGGACTCAGCACTCATCAGGTTCCTCCGAAGTTTATGCTTTCAGAATATTCCCTCTGGGTCACAATCAACCCCTGAGTAGTTGATCTGCCACTCACAGAGATCGGGTCTTTTGCTCTGTGGTGAGCAAGTCGGAGCACTTTCCTGCTCCACCTTCAAGATGGTGGTGGGGTGCCTCTCTTGTCCTCTTCCATGGGATTTTGCTCTGGACTCCCTGCACAACTCCTGCTTCCAGTGTTCTGCCAGGCGCTGAAGTGGTGAGGCAAAGCCTGGAGCCTGCAGTCTCTACTACTGCAATGTTGAGGCAGAGCCTGGGATGGTAGTCTCTCCCCACCACTTCTTCACAGGAAAACTTTTCTCCATTTTTTTAAAAAAGTAAAAATATTTTATTTGCATCATTTAGACTGGGTTTGTCAGCAAGTAACAGAAGACCCAACAGTGCCTATTTGTCTGCAGTAATGTGAGAGAAGCATTCCACAACTAGACTAGGGATTCAACACTGTCACAAGGACTAAGGCCTCATATATAGTCCTGCCCCACCATCCTCAGTTGAGGCTCTGTGCCATGGTCATAGGACAGCTTCTGCATTCGACAGCCAAGGAAGAAATGTTTTCCAACCAGCATCCCTGACCAAGGTTTGGGGCATCTAAAAAGAGCACCAAAATTACCAGCAACTATGATCTTTCTAGACTCCTCCTTACTTCACCTTTGATCCAAAAGTATGTGCCACTCTCATCTGACCATTTAAAAAGCAATTTTCAGGCCCATGTCAGTGGCTCGGTGAGTTATACAAGATAAAATACTTTTTCCAGAAGTCAGAACATAATCAGAGAGGTTCAGAGCTAAGTCCTGAATTGCAGAGGAAAGTATGCTGATCCAGACAGAGTTGCCTAAATGAAGACATTGCCAAGAGGCCCTGAAGATTCTGCACAGGTGTTTCAGAAAGACTGCATGATTGCTGTGGGGCTTTTACACCTGAAACAGCTCTTCTAAGAGTCTTCCTCCTGTGAAGTAAACATGAAGAAAAAATTGCTGTAATTCATTCCTTTTTTTAGTAAAGCAAACATATTAAACTAAGTTTTATGTAATTCATGAGAAAACAATTGCTGAAGCAGAAATCCACGTGGACATGGTATTTGAGCAAGAAATTTATCAAGTAATGAGTTTAATTTTATGTTCCAAACAAAGTTGATCCATTTAGAGTTGAATTTTCTTTTCAAAAAGCAGGCTAGATCTTTAGTGATTTTCCAAAGGCTATCTCAGCTAATTTTTTTCACTTTGTAACATGTTAATGTTGTGTTCCCTATTTTTTTAAGTTTTTTGAAGATGCAGCTGTCAATACAGTATTGCTAAATGCACTTCATGTTTCAAATAATTTATATCAAAAACCAGGATGTCTTAGTTAATTGTTGGAGGCATATATACTACTGCTATATTTATGACTGTCAATGTTTTGGACAACTGGCTTTATTTTTTTAATTTTATTTTATTATAAAGATGTGGAGTACAAATAAGGATTAACTGCACAAGTAGGCTGCATATGGGTGAAGTTTGGGCCTCCAACTGCCCTCACTTCCCATGGTTTGGGACCCGGTACCCTTTGTGTTGTTATGTGCCCTCATACCCCTGGCAGTGCCCAGCAATTGCTGATATGTGATTACATTTCAATACAGAAGAAAGTGTCCACAGTGTCCATGTTTCACCATGGAAGAAAGACAATGGATGATTGGAGAGGACAGAGGACCAAAGGCATATCTAGGGTTTTTCTAATCACTAAAAGGATATTTCTGCTTTAACCCCCACCTAGCAACTTGTTTCTATCCAAACAGAAAGAATTGGGTCATATGTCCACCCATAGCTATCAGGGTGTCTGCAAAGTTGGATTTTCAATTGGCATTGACATAGCAAGGCTCCATTGGTAAAGAAGTAGAGGAGAATGAAACTGAGTAAGAAATTAGCTGCTTCTGCCATGATTTCATGATTTTGTTGACTTTTATTGCTTTATGCTAGAACCATAAGTTGCATGGTACCGGTTCTGGATTTCTTCTATTTCAAGTATGCAGGAAGAATACTTCCACACTCCCTTGAAATCAGGTATAACCAGTGCCTAACCGTAGCAAATGAAGGAAGAACTGAAGTAATGTGTGTAGCTCCTAGGCCAAAGGATTTAGTTACAGTGCTTGATCAAGTCCTGCCTTCCTTGCTGCAGCAGTCATGGAAGTAAGTGTCAAGATGGAATGTAATCTTAGAGTGATAATTATAATTGAACTCTATGAAAGCCCACACTAGATGTAGGACTTGAGCAAAAAGTAAACTCTTGTTCTTTTAAGCCACTAGAACTTGGGGTTTTGTTACTATTAAACCTAGCTTAGTACTGGTACAAATTGCTAGTAATTTGTGTGGTATCCTCAATTAAATATGTGTATTTGTTTAATAAATAAGGGGAGCTACATTAAACTGTAGTATATGTTTAACAAGCCAATAACATTTCTTTAAAGTTTAAAAAATTGAAAGATCTACCACTTCTTAACAGTTTACTTCCTAAGTGACAGTGGTTTGGATGCAGAGATAACACATAGGTATATGATGGGGAACATATAAGCTTTGAGGAGTAAACTGGCTCCTTGGAGAGGATATGGAAGGAAAGGACCCCTAGAGGGAAGGTCCCTATTGATGAAAGCAGTTATCAAATTGGAGAGACTGGCACTTCCTCAATTCTAATAAGCTCTAATAGAATGATTTTTAACTGTTTATTTTGAAATAATTTCAGACTTACAAAAATGTTGCAACAATAGCACAAGGAATTCCCCCTCAACTTTTCTCAACCCACACTCTTCTGATTTTTCTCCTGATTATCTGGAAATATCTCTGCTATCTTGGCAAGTTCCTATTTCTTTACTTAAACTTGGAACAATAGAGCTCCTCAAGGCTACCTCCAGGGCCCCTCTTCTGTTCCATCTACACACCCTCCTCAGATGAATTTTTGAGCACCCAAGGCTTCAATTACCACACACAGCAGGGCAGGTAACTCAAAAATATATACCCTGAGCTAGACCACTCCTCTCATTTCCACATTTTTGTATATCCTCTTTGATATATCTTGTGATATTTAATTATATATTTGATATCAGCTCTTACATGTCTCCAGTGCACTTCAAACTAAAGTCTCAAACAGAACACATCATTTTCCCCACCCTACCCACACCTGGTCTTCCTGCATTCTGGCATTTTCTATTCCACTGAATTTTACTACCATCCATTAAGAGGTGTAAGCCAGAAATCCTGTATTTCTATTTAACACCTCTCCAATACATCTTTCGTATCCCACATTGAATGTCCAGGAAGCCTTTCTTGACCTCCCAAACAGACAAATTTCCTAGAATTGTTCATCTCCTCTTCACTGCACTTATCACAGTTAGGATTTTGCAATTATTTGTATGGTCCCTTAATTAATATTTGTGTCCTAAACTAGACCAAAAGCCCAAAAGACTGCTCTCTGATTCTGCATAGTGTCCCTACCTCCTAACTCACTGTCTCTGTCATGCTTAGTAAGTATTACTGAATTAGTATATGAATAGACACCTTTTCACATGTACTTTGTTTCTGAAAATTCTTAATTCCCTTCCTCTCCTTGGTAGATCACTTAAGGAAGAGAAGATCTGTGCATTTCCCTTTTGTTGAATCACTCTCTGAGTAGTCTCAAGAAATTCCATAAAATCCAACTTCTCAAGTTCAAGCCAAATCCTTTTTACATTACCAATTTTCCAGAAATCAAGTCCTTTTTGGTTACAAAACAGAGATAACTCATTCTTGTTCCAGTTTTATTGCATATAGCAGAGCATGCACTGGAAGAAGAGCATCGCAGGAGGAGGGCCCAGAAAATGCGAAGACCCTGAGGCTGGAGCTTGCCTAGTATATGAAAGAGAAGTGAGGCTTTTACTTTGAGACTAGAAGCCTATAGGAGTGTTTGAGGATACCAGCAGAGAACGAACATGACCCAGTGTACTTTTTAAAGCCTTACTGGCTACTTTGTAGAGAAGAGACTGTAAAGGTAGAGGGCAAGGGAAGAATGAGGGAGACTGAATGCTAAGTCCTTTCATACCCGACTTTCTGGCTTGCAATTTGTGGAAGTTGCTTCCCTGAATGGATCTAGAAAGAGAGCGTTTGAGGGGAACATGGTGAAGGAAACAGGTCATGAAAACAATGGAGGGAACAACTCTCTGGTCAACTCAAAGAATAAGTCCCATGAAGAACATGACAAAGCTTGGTCATGGCCTGGGTTTCTGAGTCATGAGAGAAGGTAGTGTCTCCTTTGAATTGAACTGGTGGATTCACTCTTTCTCAAGCTGGAAGAGAACAATGGTTCTGGTCAGCTATCAGAGCCCCCCTAGGGAGCCCTCATAAACTAACCACAGCTCAGATATATGACTGTTCAGTGGCCTGACAGCCAACCGTATGGGGACCATGAGCAGAGAGGTGACACACAGGCCCCATGACTGGCTACCTTCTCAACCTGTCTGGGCTCAGATCTTTGCCAGCCTCTGCACATGATTCTTAGTTTAGTTCCATAGGTCCTCACATAAGGTTTGTGGAAATTCCTCCAGGATTCTGAAGACCATTTGAGAAGGGATACAGCCTGGGATACAGGAAGAGCTGAACATAGTGCCTGTCCTGCCCTTTGCTGATTGGTACTCTGTGAAAAGCACGTGCTGCCTGAATGAGTCTGTGTCCTTCTCCATAAGATGAGTCAGTTACTCTGCTGACCTCAGTGAAACTGATGAAAGTACCTAGCATGATACTTACTATGCAATACATGTTCAGTGACAACTTGTTATTATCCAATTATTTCTGCTTCTTCATAGGTATTTTCGTGGAAAGAGAGGTGAGTCTTTATTTGGAACTCTTATTAGGTACCATTTTTCATTGTAATCTAAAACCTGTTTTTTAATCATGTAGACCTAGTACCTTCTCCTTGTTTTCTTTTTTAAAGCTTTCTAATTGATTTTTATATAGGTCTTTGCAGATTAGCTTAAGTATCTTAAAGAATCATAATGGTCCTGGGTTGAGTTTGATGCCTCTGACTGAGAAAGTGTGACATCTCGCCGGGCTCGGTGACTCAGCCTGTAATCCCACGCTTTGGGAGGCTGAGGTGAGTGGATTGCCTGAGCCCATGGGTTTGAGACCCGCCCGGGCAACTTGGTGAGACCTCATCTCTACAACAAATCAAAAAATTAGCCGGGCATGGTAGCGCATGCCTGTAGTTCCAGCCACATGGAAGGCTGAGGCGGAAGGATCGCCAGAGCCCAGCAGGTCAAGGCTGCGGTGGACGGAAGGGCCACTGCACTCCAGTCTGGGCGACAGAGTGAGACTCCAACTCAAAAAAAAAAAGTGTGACATCTCATTGGTGAGAAGAGCCGGACATCTATTTATGGCCCCAAGCAAAGGCAGGAGGAAGCAGTAAGCAGTGCTTGGCTCTGTTTGTGGCCCCATCCACTCAGGAGGGAGCTGCCCACACCATCATGGTAGACTGAATGTTTGGAAAGTTAGAATTCCATGTTTGCTCTGCTCCACTTTCAGGAAACCCAGACAACATGCATCTATGAATGGATGTGTACATTTGGTGGTAGTAGGGTAGGATTAAAGTAGGTTGGGCCCCTGGAAATAAGCAAATGAAGAGCTGGCCACATTGACCTCGGAGATCTTGGTGTCTCACAGTGAGAGGCCAGAAAGACTGACCCATCTTGCCACCACTGAATCCCTGAATACTGGCCCTATGCAGGAAGCATATGTGCTCAGTCAATGCTTGTCAGTGATACTGTTGAGTATTAGTCAACATGGTCTCTACAATAATTGCCATGACCGATTTAGGGATTGAGTCAGCTTGCTGTGACAATTTTGATTCCCTAATACATGTAGAAAGCAAAAGTATACTAATTGGTCGAGAGGATGAGGCATTAAACTCTGACTAGTTGCAAATGTCCTGTAGAAAATGACCTCTGCTCCCTCTCTGCTACCACCTGGATTTCTGCTCTGGGGGACTTGACTAATTAGCGTCTGGCAGGTGTCTGGAAAAGAGCTGCTGGCGCTTTCATGGAGGGGCACAACACCCCCAACCCCATTCCACTGCTGAGAAATCCTCCGTTTAATTAGCTTGCCAAGATTACTTTTTAATTTTTTAAATTCCTTTTGTAGGTCCTGGCTCCAATCAGTTTTGGGGAAAGTTCTGGACTCCCCTTCCCACTCCCACCACCTCAACAACTGTGCTCCAGTTAAAGTAACTACTCCCTGAGGAGTAAGGTTCTGCCCTTCCCTGGCCCACAAGCAGCAGACACAGTCCCACCCCCAGCCCAACCCCTCTCAACAGCCAACAACCTGCACTTCTGTTGCTTTCCTATACTAGGAATACTGGCTTTAGCGTAAACTGCAGTTTTCTCAACTTTATAATTTTCAGATAGTTCTAAAAGGTTTCTTCATCAACTCACTGGTTCCTAGACTGTAGTTGGAAGGCAATTTAGATACTCCAAATGGTAAATTTGCTCCAGACATTCTTGGGAATAAGCCACTCCATAAATTGTGGAAAAAAAAAACTTGTGTTCATGGAAGTATACAAAACAAAGAATGAACCTTAATGTGAAACATGGATTTTAGTTAACTAATGTATTTAGTTAACAAGATGTATCAATATTGGTCCATTCGTTGTAACAAATGTACCACACTAATGCAAGATGTTAATAATAGGGAAACTGGGTTGGGTGAGGAATGTGTAGGAACTCTGCATATTATCAGCTCAACTTTTTGTGAACTGCTCTAAAACACTAAATTTGTTAATGAAAAAAATAATAATTTGGACAGGAACAGAGTAGATGACGGCATAGAGGAAACAAGGTTAGCCCATAGTTGGAGTAATTTTTGAAGGTGAGGTCAGGTCCATGGATGGAGTCTCATTATATTACCCTATCTTCACAATAAAAAATTTTTTTAAATCTTACGTTAATTCAATAATGTATCATTTCTCATCATAAAAATAATTCACATACATTGTAGACATTTGAAAAATATTGGAGGCAGAGGCGAGAAGATTGCCTGAGCCCAGGGGTTCAAAACCAGCCTGGGCAACTTGGTAAGATCTAGCCTTTACAATAAATCACAAAAATTAGTGGGGTGAGGTGGTGTGCGTCTGTAGTTCCAGCTACTTGGAAGGTTGAAGGATCATCTAAGCCCAGCAGGTGGAGACTGTGGTGGCTGTGATCATGCCACTGTGCTCCAGTCTGGGCAACAGAGTGAGACTCCAATTCAAAAAAAAAGAAAAATATTGGAAAGCACCAATAATAAAGCCACCCAAAACTGTCTATCATTAATATTTTGGTGTGGATCTATCTACAAAACACAAAACTGAGATCATATTGCATAAGCAGTTTGGAGTTCTGTCCTTTTTTATTTTTAATTTGCATTGTACTATGAACATTTTCCAAAGTTTTAAAATAACTTCAAAAGCACGATTTTTAAATGCTTGAATAACATTTTATGATTTGACTGTATCATAAAGAAAGTAAATTCCTACCTGAGTGGCCCTTATTCCATCTGGCTGAGATCGTCAGAGGTGTGAGTTTGCAGTGCACACACCGTCCTGTGACAGAGAACCCTGACAGCAAGGAAGTCCTTTGGCCTCAGTCCCTAGCTGTGGGTGAACTTCTCACACTCCAAGTTGTAAACTCACCTTGATGCTATTTAACAGAGTGGAAAGACACTTTTCCTCTTCAGGATGTACACAATCTCAGGTGAATTTACTATTTGCCAAAAAACACAGGATTCAAGTGTTCAGAGTGTTCAGAGCCCCGATATGAATGCAGTTGCTTCTCCTGGACCCATGGGCTAATGTGAAATTCCTGGAGGTGTCCAGGGATCAACATGATTCCTACACCACTGAAACACTCTGATCTTCCCTACTGCTCAAGAAAGTACATCAGTGGGCAGGTGAATGTGAATGATGTTGCAGCAATAAAATTCACTTCTACACTGTAGCAATAAAATTCACTTCTAAACTGTAGCAAACCCTGAAATCAATCTCACTCCTAACTGTTGGCATGAACTACTGGCTCCAGGCGGGCTCTGTGAGCCTAAGACTGGGCTTGGTGATAGGTCTTCTCAGATAACCATCCACTCCTGGTATAGAGAATTAAGGTTAAAGATGGATTGCAATAGGACTGAACAGTCAAGTAGATAGAATGCAGACTGGCCAAAGAGTGTTGCATTTTACTGTAGATCGTTCAACTAATGGGACTCTTAGATCAGATCTGGAAGAAGCAGTTCTACCTGAGTCTAAGTAGATACAGGTGCCAGCCCCCTATGACCTTTGGCAAAGGGTTTTTTTTTCCCTCAAAAATCTGGAGAGAAAGGGGGGCTTAAAACTAATTTTGAGAAAAAAATGTGTTTTCTAAAAGCCAGGTACCCTGCCAATATATCAGGACCTTTATCTTGGAGAGTTTATCTAATCAGACTACACTGAGGAGTAAAATGTGCATCTCAGAGGAGCTGGAGCCATCATAAAAATCCACTGATCTGTCTGGATTGTGTCTGGATCAAGGGGATTCTTTAAGCTCAACCCATCTGGGAAGGAGTAATCCATTCATCAACTGAATTCCTGGGAATTATTAAGTCCACAGGCCATCAGGTGCACCTGTAGAGAGCTGCCCACCCTTGTGAATGGGCCTCCCATGAAGAGTTCCATAGACACCCCTGAGAGCCACAGAGTTGATCAATGAGTGGGCCAAGCAAAGATACAAGTCCAGAGGGATTGAAGGAAGGCTAGCTTCAAAGGATGTGCAGTCATCCAGGAAGAATAAATGCTTCCACCAAGAGAAATTATCCTTCATCATCTAAAGGGAACAATACTCCTACAATTCAGGGAGCTATTCCTATGGATGTGACATAAAGACTGAGATACAGATAAAGAGTATCCCATCAGCACCCATCTCTCCACACTTTTAGGGAACAGGTCTTTTTAATGCCGTCATTCTGGCAGGTCTGTTTGATCCACAAAAATCTCAGATCTGCTTGGCACTGAGGCCTGTAGAAGTAACAGCCAGTTCTTCTTTGACCTGTGTTGGAGTGGCTGAAGGGTCTCAGAATTATTGCCTTGACCAAAGGAAACCAGTAGAAGGTTTCAAATATAAGTAATAGAGACAGAAGCTCATCTGTAGAATATCTGTAGGCAGTCTGGCTACAGAGGCTCCATGGGCAGCTTCCCAAGGACTGTCTCGGCTTTTGTTCACTTGGTCCCACATCAGGCTGGCTGATAGGATGATATTCCTGCATTTCCCACAGCAGGGGGTGCACATGGTAAAGATTCTAGAACATGGAATGTTCCTCTCTTCAGGAAGAGATGGCTGAGAACATAATCCAGAGGGCACTGTGACCTCACCAGCTATACAGGAAAAACCACCAAGTCCTAAGTGTGTTCTTGAAGGAGGGGATTCTGAGACAGTCAGAAGGAAACTATGAGGGAAGCGGAACAGGAGGAGGCAGCCACAGGCAATAAGTCACTGCTGTTGCCCACTTGAGCAAAGGGAAAATGAGCTACAAAATATATCATGGAAGTGGCATTTAATCTAGAAAATACAGAGAAGGGAAGACACGGATAAAGCCAAGGCTTTCAAGGTAAACAAGTCATGGTGCTAAGCCACTCAGAGTTAAGAAAATGGTGTTTTAAAAGATCATAAAGACATAGCCAGGCTCGGTGGCTCAGTCTGTAATCCCACGCCTTGGGAGGCTGAGGTGAGTGGATTGCCTGAGCCCGTGGGTTCAAGACCTGCCTGGGCAACTTGGTAAGACCTCATCTCTACAATAAATCAAAAAATCAGTCGGGCGTGGTAGCACACACCTGTAGCTTCAGCTACTTGGAAGGCTGAGGCGGAAGGATTGCCGGAGCCCAGCAGGTCGAGGCTGCGGTGGCTGGGAGCAGCCACTGCACTCCAGTCTGGGCAACAGAGTGAGACTCCAACTCAAAAAAAAAAAAGATCATGAAGACAAAAGACTAAACTTTGAAGAAGATTATTGATAGGTAAAATATACAAGCAAAATAAGCTAAATGAATTAAAATAAATAAAAGTGAGAACCGTTAAGGAAAAATAAACCAGATAGACAATAAAATTAAAAACTACTTTTTAAAGTTCTCACAATAGCAGACTACTTAAATTATGATAGATTATATATGGTGCAATGTTAAGATATCTATGAATATAATGTTTCAGAAAAATAAGCAGCGAGCCGGGGTCGGTGGCTCAGCCTGTAATCCCGCGCCTTTGGGAGGTTGAGGTGAGTGGATTGCCTGAGCCCGTGGGTTCAAGACCCACCTGGGCAACTTGGCGAGACCTCATCTCTACAATAAATCAAAAAATCAGCCGGGCGTGGTAGCGCATGCCTGTAATTCCGGCTACTTGGAAGGCTGAGGCGGAAGGATCGCCGGAGCCCAGCAGGTCGAGGCTGTGGTGGCCGGGAGCGGTCACTGTACTCCAGTCTGGGCGACAGAATGAGACTCTAACTCAAAAAAGAAAAAAAAAGAAAAAGAAGCAATGAATAATACGGAATATATTCCTGGCATAGTACATGATAAAATTACAATCCCAACTGAAATATGTATATGTGTGTGTGTGTGTGTATAAACATATATCATTATGTATTCATAGAAAAGTATGTGTGTGTCCACCCACATGTGCAAATATCCATGCATAGATAAAAGTCTGGAAGTACATGAAAATGTTAAAGTGATTAACTCTGAGATTATTAGTAATTTTAAATGGTCATGCTTTTTTAAACTTCCTACAGTGATTCAGAATTACTTTTATTGCCAGGAAAAAAAAGTTTTCAAAAATTTAAACAGATATCTTTAAAATATGTCTACGGAAAAGTGAGGTTTTGTAGTTTTTTTAAGTTATTCTGTTAGAGACATTCAATTTTTACTTGAAGAGATGCTATGAAAGGAAGCACCTTCAAATAATACCCTTTATATAATAAGAGGATATAATGTCCATTCATTCATTAAAAGATATGTATTCCACATTAGTTCATGCCAGTCTTTTGTCCAGGTACTGGGGACATAACCAATAGGTAAAAATCTATTTCCTTAAAAGTTACATTCTAATTGGGAGAAATATGCAATAAATAAAACAGAGACCAGTAATGATAAGGCCAATGGAGAAACATAGAGCAGAAGGGATGATTGATTCTGGAAAGCTGTTGCAATTTTAGATACTGGAAAGGTGCAAGACAAATTCCTGAAAAGATGACTTTTAGGCAAGACCTAGAGATGGTGACCGCGCCATCCTGTGGACACCTGAGGGAAAGCGCTCAGGCCAAGGGAACAAGACTGAGAAGGTGTCCAGGCAGTTAAGATCCTGGGGCAACAGCCAGGCCCGTGTGCCGGATGGAGTAAGGGAGTAGAAGACAAGAGCAAAGGGCGACTTTGGCTCTGACCATGAGCTAGCTGGAAGGACACTGGAGGGCATAAGCTGACCCAGGGTTGTGCACTCTCAAAATCGTCAATGCCTGCTCCTTCTCTCAAGGCTCCTCACTCAGTACTGTTAAAATGTACAGCTCAGAGTTCACCCATGACTCTACCCAAGGTGGATGCAAATAATTAAAGGCTTATAATTGTTTAGTTCTATAAAATAAATTATTCATTCAAAGTAAAACCAACCTCAAATCATATAATTTGGAGCAACAAAATATTCTAAAAAGAACTTGAACAACGATTGAAGTTGTAAGAGGGTAGCGTACAGCAGCCATGAGGTCGATTAAGCTCAATTGCTAGAAGGCAAGTGGGAAGCTGAGAACCTCAAGGTCTAAGATGTAAGACTGATGCTTTGGTCAGGTAAAATCCAAGACACACTGAGTTAAAGGCAGTAGATCTTTCAAACCAATCATTGCCATGAAAGCTTCCTGAAGTGGCTTATGTACACCTATGGCAGCCTTACCAGAGCAGTACAGACAATTCTTTGACTAGAAACTTCTGAAAGAAACAGAGCTGAGTTGCCCCCAAGCCTAGATACATGTGGTGTGGCCAGGTGAGGAGGGCCAAGGAGATAGTAGCCACTGAACTTGGGAATCACCCCAGGGTCATGACGTTAAATCAGTTAACTTGATGGAGCATCTTTATCCAAAGGTGTATCATTTATTCTCCCTCTCAGTGCAAGTCATGATCACATCTCCCCACTGCACTCAGAGTGAAAGAGAGCTCTGCAACAAGCACAAGGACACACTGAACTCTAAACCGTTGGGCTTGGTGGCTTCCTCACTGTCATCATCAGTGATGGATTCCAAAGAAGGAAACGATCTCTAATCCCAGGACTACATAGAAGCCAATGCTCATTCCCAAGAATGACCAGAGCTGGATGGGAGGAGACCCTCCCCGTCAACATCATCATCTGTCATGCAAGGAAGAGATTCCTCTGGCCAGTTCAGCTTCTGGGTTCAACAGAGTAAAACCAAGTGGATCCTCTAAATATAATTCTCCATGATCTGAATGGAATTCAGTTTTCTCAAGAAAGAAATTGGGAAATTGGAGGAGCATGGGACCTAGAGAATTCTGTGTGATTGTTTTAATTTTTAATCCCCTTCATCAGGATATTGAAGGTTCCATTTAGACATATATGTAAATGTTATCTTGAGTCTTTCTTCAACCATTATTGTTAGAGAACACGTAGGTCTAAGAAATTAGAGTTCTTGGAATTATAGATTAAATCACAAATAAAATCTCTTAACAAGAGAGCCACTCTGCCAAAACCTCCTAGGATAAACCCTCAGCTCAGTTTTACTCTCCTGATTTTCTGAGAACTAATTTAGGGAAAGCCCCTGCCTCCATTCACGGAGTTAACTAGCACTATCATCTTGATGATTTGGGCTAGTTGAGTGACTATAATATAATGGACCCATTTAATTATTGTACAGAAACAGTCACTTTCTGCCTGGGGAGGAAGAAAGGAGATCATAGCAAAGAGATGGAGACGAGCATATCCTCAGCCCTCTGACCAGGCTCCTGCCTGTTGGTCAACACCACACAGCTCAGAATTCATGGTGAAAGATGATACCTGACACTAGTCCTGAAGTGCACAAGGCTGAAACATAGAGATTTGATGCAGTTTTATGAGGCAATCCCTGGAGCAAGGCAATAGAGAGTCGTGAGTCACGTTTCCTCCCATGAGACATGCCAGTCCTCATTTGTCCTTTCCAAGGAATGGTAGAAGCTCCTCACAGTTGACTAGCACTTTGCCATTTACAAGGAATTTCTGTATTAATTATTCCCTTTGAGACTGAGACCAACTTGTGAGGCTGTTAAGTGAGGACCACATTGGGAAAGTTAAGTGACTTGCCAAAGGCGGTGAGAAGTGGCAGGGCCTGAACTTGTGACCCCAAGTGGACTCTCTCCAGGGAGCACTCCTTTCCAATGGACCACCCTGTAATATGTGAACTCACACTGTTACTATCATCCACCAGTGCCTATATGTGTGCAAATGCCCTTCTCAAGAAATCTGCATTGATTGGTCTGAGCCTATGTATCCTTCAAAACAAGAAGTCTTCTATGGCAGATTTCCTCCTGTCTCACAAAGGTGAGCTAGTCCCTTCTTCTGTGGTATACTTGTCCTTCGTGTGCTCTTCTATTGTCTATTACTTTGTACTGCCATTGACTTATTTGCATGTTGAGTTTTCAGCCTGTGAGCTCCTTAGTACAGTGACTAGAGAGAGCAGAGTTCTTCAGCACCTGAAGCCAGGCTTCCTAGCCTTAATTAGCACTTACAAAAACCTATTTAAACTTTCTGTGACTTTCTTTTTCTCATCTGTAAAATAGAAGCAATAACAATATTGTCAACCTCATAAGGTTATTGTGAGAATAAAAACAGTTAATATATGTAAATCACTAGAAATAGAAAAAACATTATGACAAATTAAATGTAAATGAAGAGCGAAATTAATAAATTAAATATGGCATATTCATATAACGGAGAAATATCCACCAGCTATAATAAGGAAGGAAATACATCTATATGCATCATTATGAATCATCATCATCACCATCATCATCTTATTTACTTCCCTAGTTCCAGGCACACAGTAAGTATTCTGGAAAGCCATATCAAATGAATAAACAAATGAATGTACTTATAAAACATTAGTGACTCGAGTGAAAACAGAAATGTTACCTACCCTCATTTGAGGAAGCTACAGCTGCCTGGACCATATCTAAAAACACTGAGTTCACTGCTTTCTCAACAAAAGAATACACAGGAAATACAAGGAATTGAATTTATAGTTCCTAAGTTAATTTACCCAAATGGAAAGCATAAACCTCCCTCCAGGTCAGAGTCAGGCTTACTTATTAATAAGTATTGTGCAAACTAAGAAATTTGGTTCTGTTCAGGCAAAGTTACCTGATTGGAACTGCTTGGAGCCTATCATAAATCCCAAGGACATGGATATAGGTTGGAAAAGTCTGAAATGTAATCCAATATATCCTTCCTACCTCTTTTTAGGATGTTTGAATTAGAATAAACTAAAAGGGTAACCCACCACAAAATAACTACCAAGACAGATATCACACAAGGCTCTCTGGTGAGGGCATGGGAGTGTGTTATTTGTGCGCTGTTCTTTATGTCTGGTCTGTTGAACCACTAAAGGGAAAGGTAGCAGTTTCAAGGAACTTGTAAAGGGAAGTGGGATGTTTACTTTGACCAGCTGTAATGTTTTTTCTAAAAAGGCAAGTCTTTCCTGTCCAAAACAGCAGCTATCAAAAAGTAAAAGAGCGTCTCTAAAAATCGGAAATGCCAGAATCTCAGATAATTAAAGTATCTAACATTT
The DNA here is from genome assembly GCA_027257055.1 of Cephalopachus bancanus. Classification (NCBI taxonomy): domain Eukaryota; kingdom Metazoa; phylum Chordata; class Mammalia; order Primates; family Tarsiidae; genus Cephalopachus; species Cephalopachus bancanus. Next base: position 7,988,397 of record JAPVLO010000113.1, read on the forward strand.
ATATGCCATATTCCATTTACAAAGTCATTTAAGGTGACTTAAATTTTAAAAGATTAATCTTTATAAATAAATACTGTAGCAACTATCACACATAAGTTCAAATAGAAATATATTTGCATTTGTATTGCAGTCTTTTGTGTTATAGTGAAAATTTTTAAATAGCAGAAATACAAATAAATAGAAAAATGCAATGTAGTATACTGATACAAGAGAAAAACAACACATGAAATTATAAAATTATAAATACAAACATGAATGTATGTGTCAGCATGGATAAATTTCAAAAACAATTTAGGTATAACTAAAGAAGGTCCATAATGACACAGTGATACCTATAGTGTGATAACCCTTTTATACATTTTTTTAAAAGTTGTAAACTTCCAATCATATGATTGACTATAACAGAAGAGTATTTTTTTATCTTTCAAACTCCTTAAAACCGAACAGAACAAGCATGAGAGTGAAAAAGATAAATAAATCCATGCATAATACTTTAAACAACGCCAAGTAATGGGAGATCCTCTATGAGCCCTGAGTAAAGAAGGTGGGTGAACAGGACTGTGGGAGATCAGCAGCTGCAGGTCTCAAGTTAGAGAAATGAGGGGAAGGCCAAAGTACCCTATAAGTCATGAAAACCAAAACAAAAAACAAACAAAGATACCAGCAAAAGCTTACATCCAAGATCTTCAAAACCCACTAGGCAGATTCTGAGAAAACAGCCATAATGGCATACACATAAGTTGTGAATCCTCCTGAAAGGCCCCTCTTCTTATAATCAGAGAACCAAGACAGCAAAAACTCACAGCCAATATCTACCAAAACATCTAGATGACATGTCTTCATGAACCCAAAATTATAAGGCAGGAACAAACCACTTACAGCTATCTGACCTGCATGAGGCAAAGAGACTTCTGATAGCACTGGCAAGCCATGAACAAAAACATTTTCAAAAATGCTAATTAGAAAGCAAGAAATCACCACACTGTCTTCCATAGAAGTTGAACTGGTTTGCATCCCCACCATCAGTGTAGAAGTGTTCCCTTTTCTCCGCATCCTTGCCAGCATCCGTTGTTTTGTTTTTGTTTTTGTTTTTGTTTATTTTATTTTACTTATTTATTTATTTATTTTTGAATTGGAGTCTCATTTTGTTCCCCAGGTTGGAGTGCAGTGGCATGCTCATGGCCACCGCAGCCTCGATCTGCTGGGCTCAGGCAATCCTTCCACCTCAGCCTTCCAAGTAGCTGGAACTATAGGTACAAGTCACCACACCTGGCTAATTTTTTTTATTTATTATAAAGACGATGTCTCATCAAGTTGCCCAGGCTGGTCTCAAACCCCTGGTCTCAGGCAATCTTCTCGCCTCAGCCTCCCAAAGTGCTGGGATTACAGGCTTGAGCCACTGCGCCCAGCCAGTTTTTTGTTTAATTAATGATGGCCATTTTTATTGGGGTTAGGTGTTATCTCAATGTGGTTTTGATTTGCATTTCTCTGATTATTAGTGAGGCTGAGCATTTTTTCATGTGTCTGTTGGCTACCCTTATTTCTTCTTTTGAGAAGTGTCTATTCATGTATTTTGCCCACTTTTTAATGGGGCTGTTTGTTTTTTTCCTTTTGACACATTTGAGTACCTTGTAGATCCTGGATGTTAGGCCTTTATAAGATGTACAGTTGGCAAATATTTTTTCCCATTCTGTGAGCTGTCTCCCCGCTCTCTTGATAGTTTCTTTTACTTTGCAAAAGATTTTCAGTTTAATGAGGACCCACTTGTCTATCTTATCTCATATGGTATGGACATCAGAGATTTTTATCAGGAATTGGTTGCCTACTTCAATTTCCATAAGGATGTCTCTTGTGTTTTCTAGAATTCTTATAGTTTGAAGTTTTACATTTAGGTCCTTGATCGATTTAGAGTTGATTTCTGTTTGTGGTGATAAATAGGGGTCCTGTTTCAATCTTCTGCATGTGGTCAGCCAGCTTTCTGATCACCATTTACTGAATAGGTTCTCTGGGAAATTGATCTTCCATATGATCCAGCAATCCCCCTACTCAACATGCAAATAAGTCAGCTACAGTACAAAGTAATAAGAAACAATAGAGGAGCACATGAAGGACAGGTATACCACAGAAAAGAGGGGACTAGCTCACCTTTGTGAGACAAGAGGAAATCTGCATACCAAAGCCAAAACCCAATAAAATCAAGTGATACATGACATAGTCAAACAGATTAAACATATCATTTGTACCAGTAAGTAGAAATAGGCTTCAATCATCTATTAAAAGATTTATCATCATAATAAAAAATATTGATTATAAAATAATTAATTGAATTTTTAAAAAAATTTTAAAAAGATCTATCAAACTGACTAAAACCAGAAATCCCATTCTGGACAGCATAAAAGAGACGAAATTAAGCTAAAAGATTTAGAAAAGATAAAAGTTAAAGGATGAGAAAATTCATACTATGAAAATCTTAATATCAAAGTAGAATTCCAGCCCAAAAACAATAATCAGGACAATGAAAGATATTCTTTATTATAGAAATGTGGGGTACAAGTGAGGAATAACTACAAAAGTAGACTGCCTGTAGGTAAAGTTTGGGCTTCCAAATGGCCCTCACACCCCTGATAGTCGACAAGGTACCCTTTGTGTAGTCACATGCCCTAGCCTTCCTCGCTCCCTCCCTCCCCTAGCAGTGCCCAAAAACTGTCAATCTCTCCTTTGCTAATATGACCAAAGTTCAGGGCTCAGTTATGAGTGAGAACATGCAGTATTCAATTGTTTCTCTGATAGTTCACTTCGTATTATGGTCTTCGACTCCATCCAATTTACTGCAAGATCCATGATTTTGTTCTTCATTATGGCTGCATAATAATACTCCATTGTATATATGTACCACATTTTTTATCCAGTCCACTCTCCATGGTTCCACGTTTTTGCTATTGGGTAAAGTGTGACTATAAACCTGCGTGTACCAGAAACAAAGAACACAGTTCCATATGTTCTCACTCATAAGAGGAACTTGAACAATTATAATGCTATATGAAAGCGATTGGCAGTAATGGGAAACTGTTGGGGGGGGATTGGCAGTTGAGGGAAACTGCTAGGGGAGGGAGGGACATACCTCATTAACAGGGGTACCTGCTTGATCAATGTTTGTATACCTAACCCTGAATCGTACTCCACATCTTTACAATAAAAATTTTTTTAAAAACATGCGTGTACAAGCATATTTTTTGTAGAATGATTTATGTTCCTCCAGGTATATTCCCATGGGAGGAATTGCTAGATCATATGGAAGGTCAATTTTTAGTTCTTTTAGGAATGGTCACTCTGCTTTTCATAGAGGGTAACCTAGCTTGCACTCCCACCACCAGTATAGAAACATTCCCTTCTCTCTGCATCCATACAAGCATCTGTTGTTTTTTGATTTATTAATGATAGTCATCCTTACTAGGGTTAGGTGGTATCTCACTGTAGTTTTGATTTGCATTTCTCTGATGATTAGTGAGGCTGAGCATTTTTTCATGTGTCTGTTGGCTGTTTGTATGTCATCTTTTGAGAAGTGTCTGTTCGTGTCCTTTGCCCACTTTTTAATGGTGTTGTTTTTTGTTTTTTTCTTTTCACTTCATTTGAGTTTCTTGTGGATCCTGGATGGTAGGCCTTTGTCAGATGCACAATTTGAAAATATTTTTTCCCATTCTGTGGCTTGTCTCTTAACTTTCTTGGTTGTTTCTTTTGCTGTGCAAAAGCTTTTCAGTTTCATGGTGTCTCACTTGTCTGTCTTAGCTTTTATGCCATTCACTTTTGGGGACTTAGTCAGGAAATTGTTGCCTACTCTGATGTGTGTAAGAGTGTTTCCTATGTTTTCTTCTAGGATTCTTATAGCTTGATGTTTTATGTTTATGTCTTTGATCTATTTTGAGTTTATTTTTTAATGTGATGTTAGTTAGGGGTCCAGTTTCATTCTTCTGTATGTGGTCAGCCAATTTCCCTGGCACTCTTTGCAAAATATAATCTCCTTTCCCCATTGATTGTTATTGGTGGCTTTGTCTAAGATGAGTTGGTTGAGAGACCAAGTTTTTGCTTCTAGAATTTCTGTCCTGTTCTGTTGGTCAATGAGCCTATTCTTGTAACAATACTAGGCTTTTTTGTCTGCTGTGGCCTTGTAATAGTGTTTAAAGTCTGGAAGTGTAATACCTCCCACCTTGTTCCTTTTGCTGAATATTGTTTTGGCTATTCATGCTCTTTTTTGTTTCCATATGAATTTCTGTATTGTTGTTTCTGGGCCTTAGAAAAATGATGTTGGTAATTTGATGGATATTGCATTAAATCTGCAGATTGCCTTGGGTAGGATGGACATCTTGACAGTATTGATTCCTCCAATTCATGGATATGAAATGTTTTTTCATTTGTTAGTTTCATCCTTGATTTCTTTGAGCTGCGTTTTGTAGTTCTTGTTGTAAAGGTCGTACACTTATCTGATTAAGTGTGTGCCAAGGTACTTCATTTTTGTGTGTGTGTATGACTATTGTGAATGGAATTGTGCTTTTTATTTGATTCTCTGCCTGTCTGTTGCTGGTGCATAGAAATTCAACTATCTTTTGAACGTTGATTTTATAGCCTGAGACTTTACCAAAGTCATTTATCAGTGCAAGGGGGCTTTTGACAGACTCCCTAAGGTATTCAAGATACAGAATCATATCATCCGCAAAGAGAGATAGCTTGTCTTCCTTTTTTCCTATTTGGATAACCCTAATTTCCTTTTCTTGAATGATTGTTCTGGCTAGGACTTGCAGTACTATGTTAAACAGGAGAGGTGAGAGTGGGTATCCTTGTCTTGTTCCCATTCTTAGGGGGAATGCTTCCAGCTTCTGCCCATCAAGCAATATGTTGGCTGTGGGTTTATCATAGATGAGTCTTACTATTTTGAGGATTGTTTCTTCTATGCCTAGGGTCTCTAGGGTTTTCATCAAGAAGGAATGCTGAATTTTATCAAATGCTTTTTCTGCATCTAATGGTTGAATCATGTGGTTCCATAAGGTTCTTCCTCTTCCTTTTGTTCCTTCAGCCTAGGTGTTGCAGCTGCTTTCCACAGCTTCTGCTATATCCCAGTCTCTTAGTACTGCCTTCTTGTCACTTAGTCAGCTATTCTTTATGTTAAATTAGCTTCATTAAAATAACAGCTGAGACAATTAGCAATTGCAAAGATGTGGAATCACCCCATCCACTGATCAGTGGATAATTTAAATGCTATATATATAGGGCATATATCACATAATTCCAGTGGAAATGGCCATCATTAATAAAAAAAAAAAAAAAAAGATGCTGGCGAGGATGTGGAGAAAGGGGAATGCTTACACTGATGGTGGGAATGCAAACTAGTTCAACCTCTATGAAAAACAGTGTGACAGTTCCAAAAAGAATGAGAAATTGACCTTCCATATGATCCAGCAATCCCCCTTCTGGGAATATACCCAGAGAAACTCAAGTCACTCCACAAAAAATATATCTGTACATGCAAGTTTATTGCAGCACTATTTACAATAGCAAAAACATGGAACGAATCATGCTCCCCGTTGAAAGTGGACTGGATTTTTTAAAATGTGGTATATATACATGATGGAATAGTACACAGGCAAAAAAAAAATAACAAAATTATGGACTTTGCAGCAACTTAGATGGACTTAAAGTCTACAATACTTTGTGATGTATCACAGAAACAAAGAACTGAGTACCATATGTTTCACTCATAAGCAAACTCTGAACATTTACCATAATACTATAAGAAAGGGATTGGCAGTAGCCAGAAACTGCTTAGGAGGGTCACATAACATCAATAAGGGTAACTGATCTCAAACCAGACAAAGCAGGGACCAAAGGTAGGCCCACACTTTACCTGTACGATGACCACTTATATACCTAATCCTGAACTGTACCCCACATCTTTAAAATAAAATGAATTTAAAAAATAAAAAAAGAGTTGCTGATTCTCAGAATCCACCTCAGCAAATGCCCCTTCCCCCATGCTGTACCCATCATGTGGCTCCGCTCAGTTGCAAATTTAAGTCTGGAGTGAGTATGTCTCATTGGTTGGCCCTCCAATTCATCTGGAATTCGAGTTGCAATGGTGACTGGGAAATACAGTGTTTAGTTTTCTCCATCCTTTACACAGGACTGTACATCAGCAGATTAGAAAATGAATTGAGCAAATCAGTCTGTAATAGATCACCTTGTAAGCTCGGGGTTGTTGAATGACTTTGACTCACTTCTTGAAGATTTGGTTTGGTGACAACACAGGAAATTTTGAGGAAATCTCATCCTAGAAATCTATATCAAAATTATACCAAATAGGTAAAAGGTTTTATGCACTTTATCAGGGTAGATGTTTAGCGTCTGTGAAGAAAAACATGAGGTTAAAATATTCACTTTACCCTAGATAGCAAAAGGGAAATTGTAGCTACAGACAATCAAGTCATAACTAGAGTTCCAACCACACTCTCAGGGTTCTAGTTTGGAAATGGAGGTGTTTACTTTCTTGCTTTCTAAATAATCCCAGTGGGATGTAAATTTATTATTACTAATAACATCTGCCAAATTCTGTTCATTATAAATTCCCCCAAGGAATACTCTTTTAAATTTTTCTGGCAGAAAAAGGAAAATAAAAGCTAAGCTTCTAAAAATAAAAACTTTCAATATCCCTAAACCTAGCTATGAGTTGGCCCCAAATCACCCACAATACTTTCAGGAGTCTGAGAACCAATCTCAACTATGATGCCCATTCAAAAAAACAATTGTTGTTGATGAATTTCTTATTAGCTCAATTTCCTGACCCAACAGTTCTCTCATTACATCATGTGTATAGGTAAATGCCCTCATATGTGTGTGTGTGTGTGTGTACACACACATTCTCTCTCTCTCTCTTTCTCACACACATATGCACACACACACACACACACACACACACACACAGTGTTCTTCAATTACAGTCTTGCTCCACTCACTGGTGGGGTAATTCAGACAAGGTTTTCAACCTCTCTGTGCCACAGTCTCCTCATCTGTAAAATATAAATAACAGCGTTCCACCCGTTTGTTGTGAGGATTAAATGAGTTAACAAACATCAAGTCCTTTGAAGAGCATTTGGCACAAAATAAGTGTTATATAATTGCTAATTCTTATCCTTATGATGAGGTCTACATTGTTACTCTCATGTTCCAGCAGATATCAAGATAACAACGATTCTAGATATGTTTTATATTCATGAATCACAAAACAAGAAGATTATCTGAAGTCTGAAATAATATTTCCCCTTTGGAAAAAAAAGAAAAATGTTGCCTACATATGAAAGATTAGATAGCAAATAATATAACACAATGCATTCTTTATTAATGTTTGTAGGAGAAAGAAAAATAAAATCATTTTACATAATACAAAGTCGCAAACTAAGGGGGGAGATCAACAGATACCCTTCACTTTGGCCATGGTGATGAACTGCTGTCCCCTGAGCGTAACATAGATGACTATGTTTTTCACTCAATCTTGTTACTGGGTCTTAGAAACATGTCAACTAAAAATATACCAGACTGAACAAATAAGAAAATTTTTTTCATAGCAGTGATAAATTCTGTTCTGTCTCCTCCCTACCATTTCCCAGGTCTGAACATCCTTCATGGTTCAGAAGTTACGGACCACTATGGTCAAGTCTTCCTTGAACAGGTCTTAGGTTGAACCATCTAAGCCATCCAATCAGCAACTTAACACATAAATAAAATCAAAGAAAATTAGAATGTAAGGGGAAGAGACTCCTGTCTGACACTCTCTAGATCCCGACACCCCAAAATATAGGAATTGCACTAAGTGAAAAGAGATGGAAAAAATACATTGAGTTAATCTCACTCACCATTGAGGCAGGGGACAGACTAGGGAAGGCAGAGTAGAAAAAGTCTTGCCTATTCTACAAAATGGTATCTACATTTGTCCACTAAGCTAAGCCATATTCTTTTTCTTATAGTCATTTCTAAAATTAAAATATAGAATTAAAATGTCAATACTTAGAAATAAATTTAAAGATTTAAAAATCACAGGCCAAAGCTCAGACGACCCACTTACATTCAGATTGACAGTGAGGAAATGTTTTCCAATAAATACTTCAGTCTCTTGAGAACTTTATATCTCAGAATAATGAGGGGAAAACTCTAAATAAAGCAAATCATTTTTGCAATTACATAGGCTTTGCCAGAATTACTGTGAGGAACCTGAATCAATAATATTAAACTCTAAAATCTTTTTTCTCCCCCTCTGTCAACTACCACAAAGAATTGTATAGAGGACAAGAATTTCCAACAAAAATAACTAGACTATTTTTTACCACTTGGACATGCTACTTATTCCAGCTTGTGTCACATTGCTAAAAGTTTCTTAGCAAAATAGTATTGCCCTCTGAAAATTCCTTTTTAAAGATCCTTGTATATGAAACATATCAACCAATCCTTAGCAAAGGAAATAGTGCCTAGAAAATATGTGACTTGAATAAAATAATTAAAAGGCTGGAAAGTCTAGAAAGGACTATATCTTATACTATTTTCATAAAATATATTTACAGTCTGAGATAATATTTACAGATTACCAAAACATAAAGAGTCATTGAAAGTCCATTTTTAATATGTGCTCCTGGAATTCACCATGTTTAAGAGATTGGTTTGTATGTTTGCTTCATACAGTTCTATTTGCTGTTTATTTTATCCCATATGTATTTACCTTTATAATATACATCTGCTATCTTACTTGTGCTACCTACTGTTTTCTGTTTTGTGTGTGGTGGGAGTCTGACTATGTATGTGTGGTTTCTGTGGTAGAAAGAAAAAAAATTTTAATTTTCTTTATGAAAAAAATGACTTACTCTTCTGTATTACCATCTATAAAAGAAGAGAAGGCATTCATCAAGAAGAGATAAAGTTTTGTTGAAGAAGCATTAATCTAGTTATAAACAAGGATGTATAATGTAAACTAGCATAGAAAGTGTGAATATGAGGGGGCAAATCAAGTCAGCATTTCCCCTTCCCCTTTTAAGAAATCACACAAAAGCCACATGTTCTCACTCAAGGGTGGACCCTGAACATTTATCATAATACTATAAGAAAGGGATTGGCAGTAGTGGGATACTGCTAAGGGAGAGGAGGAGGACACAACATCAATAAACGTACCTGATCTCAAACCCAGAGAAGTGGGAACCAATGGGAGGCCCAAACTTTACCTGTATGATGACTACTTGTATACCTAATCCTGAATTGTACTCCACATCTTTAAAAGAAAAAAAAGAAACTGAAAAAAATTAAAAGAAGAACATTTTAAAAAGAAATCACACAAAAGCAAAAAAGCAGAACATAAAACACAACTGTAAACTTCATCCTTGAAAGAGTAGGGGAAATCTGAAGTCATGAAGCACAATATAGGGAGGTCTTCTGAAAGCACTTAACATCAAACACAGGACAATGCTAAAAGAAAGATCACCTGCAGCTGCAAATATCCAAATAAAAATCTGCTGAAGCAGAATTCTCCTAGGTGAGTAGGACAAATTAAGATACAAGATACATTGTCTGTTGGCGTGGGTGAAAGAGAAGGAAACGCTCATACACTGTTGGTGGAATCAACCTCTACAGGCAACGGCATGGAGATTTCTCAAAGAACTAAAACTAAAACTACCATTTGACCCAGGAATTCCATTATTGGGTATGTATACAAAGGAAAAGAAATAATTATATTAAAAAGACACCTGCATTCATATGTTCATTGCCGCACTATACACAATAGCAAAATCATGGAATCAATCTAATTGCCCATCAGTGGTTGACTGGATAAAAAAAAGACATATGTACATGATAGAATACGATGGAGCCATATAAAAGTAGTGAAATCATGTCCTTTGCAGCAACATGAATGGAGCTAGAGGCCATTATTCTAAGTAAACTAACACAGAAACAAAAAATCAGACATCGTATATTCTCACTTATATGTGGCAGTTAAACAATGGATAATCAGAGTCATAAAAATAGTAATAATAGACAATAGAGACACCAAAAGGGGAATGGCAGGGAAGAGGGCGAGTGTTCAGAAACTACCTGTCAGCTTTAGTGTTCACTATTTGGGGAATAGGACACCAGAAGCCCAAACTCCACGAGTGCACAATATGCTCATGTAACAAACAGGCACTTGTACCACCTGAATACAAAAATTTTTTAATTCAAATAATTTTTTTAATGTGGCATGTGTGTGTATGGATGCACATAAATTTTTTAAAATGTTGAAATTTCCTTTGCAGCAGCTTGGATGGATTTAGAGTCTATCATACTCAGTGATTTATCACAGAAACAATGAATAGAATACCATATGTTCTCACTTACAAGCGAACCTTGAACAATTATCATGATACTATAAGAAAGGGATTGACAGTAGTGGGAAACTGCCAGGGGACGGGGCAGTGGGATTGCCTACTGAGGAAAACTTCCAGGGGATAGGGAGGCACACCTCATCAACAAGGATACCTGCATAATGAACATTTGTATACTTAACTCTGAATTGTACCCCACATCTTCAAAATAAAAACTTTAAAAGCTAAAAAAATAAAATAAAATATACTTTTACCATAAAAAGAAAATTCCCATAGGTACTTACTGTGGTTCTCTTTGTACTATAAGATTATGAATGACCTTCTCTTCCTGTAGTCATTTGAGTTCATAAATATTTCACAGTGAAATGAGATGCTTTTTTTCTTCTAAAATTATCAATTATCTACACCAAAGTCAGTTCACTCATTCAAAACACATCTTTTGATGTGGTGCTTTCTGGGTGGTACAGAAGGATTGGAGATGGAATCGCAGCTCTGCCCTCAAATGGTACAGTTAGTGATTACCACCAGCCCGGAGTTCCCTGGGCCTAGCAGCCCCATGTTCCCTGTCTTCCACTAGGTCTTGCAGAGGGTGTGGAGGCAGGATGGATTTGGGAACAAACGTTCCACTTATTGTTTTTCTCAGGTAAATGCCTCCCCAAACGGTGTTGCTATCAGAATTGAAGACTTGGAGCTATTTTCGTTGCATTCTTGGCCCTAAGAGACAGGTTTCCTGTTAATACTATTTTGACTTAGATTGTTTGGGTCACTCCAGCGGGAGACCAGATTTAGATCAAAAGCACAGGATCCTCCTGCTGTAACAAGGAGGGCCTGGGACACCCAGGGAAGCCAAAGTCCCTGTTGTTAGAGGGTGGGAAACAGGACTGGGGCGCTTTCTCTGCTGCCCTAGGAGGCCCTGGTGAAGAAAGGCCCGCCTGCCCGGAGCCACACAAAGTCAAGGTGACTGGGCCAGCAACTTGGAGGTCAAAGCATCCTGGGCCCCCTGCAGTAGGCAGGTTTCCCTCTTGGGGCCCTGGGCCAGGGTGAGGAAGCCCACACAGTTATGCTCAGATCAGCCCTTACAGAGAGCTCTTTTGGGCCTGCCACTTGTTCGGCCACTATTTGCAGTTGATGCTCAGGAAGCCTGGAAATATGGAACCAAGGAGAACTCAGGAAGCAGGATCTATTCTGGCCCTTCTTATATTCAGTCAACCTGGCAGGTGCCTTTATACTGGCAGGAAAAGATACTGACAAGGGATGTGGACATCCCAGAGCTGAAGAGCACGTCATTCACATAGGAAAAAAATGACACTCCCTCCCCTCGCCCCTCATAACTGGGGGCACTGAGCAGGCCAGCCTGCCCAATCCCAGGTACAAAGAGATATACCGACTTGTGCCTATACTACAAAGATGAGTCTCTGACACACCATGTTCCCCCTGGAAGGGACTCAAACAGGCAGAAAGGTACCAAATTGTTCCCCAGAGTCCCCAGGGTAGTTAAGTAGGGCAGGGTACAAGTAAGACTTACTCTTTATTATATATTTGGGTGCCAAATATATTCCAGATAATGTATATAATATATTTCAAATGTATTCTATATTTTTTCCCTTTATCTATACGAGGGCCTGGACACTCTCAGAGAGTCAGTAATGACTACATTGAAGCCTTCAAAATAGAGGTTGACTGTAACCAACTAATGTTTTGCTTTTGAAAGAGCTAGGCTTATTTGTTTCCAAAGTCTTTTCCTTTGACTCTTTGGGTATGGAGTTGAGAACTGACCCCTGAAGGCTCTCACTTAATGCAATCTTAAATCATCCAAGTGACTATGGGAAGGTAATCTGTGACTCCCAAAATAGATCTCTGGGGAAAAGTTGCAACTCCATCACCTGGAGGCTGGAAGTTGGTAAACAACCTTCCAAGGACTGAAGTGCAGTTCTTTTCACAGAAACCAGGGAATGTGGCCAAAGTGTCCTCTCCCATCATAAATGGCAAACCGCGAAGAAAAGTCTTGAAGTTTGGCAAAAGTTCTCTCTTTCTTGTAAAGTTAATAAAAGAAAACCCTGTGTTAAAAATAAGACAGACTTTTTGCTAACAATCCTGTGTCATGGGACCACTTCTCTGAATGTCAGAGAAGTATCTGCACTCCACTTAAGCAAAAGAGAAAAATAACGTGAAAAGATAGGAAGAATTCAGATTTCAGAAGAAAGATCTCACAACACATTGTAAATGAAAATGCCTTTTTACCTAAACTAACTTTATTGCAGTAGTCCTTGCTCAAAGCCAAGAGCATGATATTTTTGACAGTATCCTGATGCCTGGATCTCACCAAGACCAATTAAACCAAGATCAGGGGAGAAAGAGGGGGACTTGAGTATTTGTTTATACCTCCCCAAGGTTATTTGAATGTCCAATTAGGATTGAGAGCCACTGATAAATATAAACTTTCACTTGAGTTTGCCTTGTAACAAACGGCCTTCCTGTCTGTTCCTTAAACATGTAATAAATTGGTTCATTTCTGTGGTCTACAGAGGGCTGACCCAAGGCATTAGACTCCTCATTGTAAATGTGTGTCTTCTCAGTACAAGTGAAGAAATCTTTTCACCACCAAGCCTCACTGCGTTCATAGAGTATCCAGACAGTTGCCCAGGAAGAATAACGCACTCTTGGCAGGCAGGGCAGGCCTGATGCTGGCCACAGGCTCCACTCCATCCAGGCTCTGACCATTACCCAGCTTTCAGGCTTGGACGTTTGTATGCTAATGACTGGCCTGCTGGTGGACTAGATGGCCTGGAAGACATTCATCCTAGGTCTAGCCCACGGTCTGGTCACTGTCAGTCAAGAGGATCAAGTTACTGGTACAAAACTCTGTACTTGGTTCCTGGTAAGTCATTTAGTTTGTTCAGAAAAACTTGTCTCCATGTACACTCTGACTGGAGAAAGTAGGTGGTACAACCGCGAGACCCCCTAGGCTGGGGATCAGGAGACGTCCTTCATATGACTGTCTTTACCAACTTAAAGAGATTTCTGTAGCACTAAAATCTTCTAATATGCAAAATGATAATAAAATTCCTTTGAGTATTGTTGTAAGAAAAATAATAGAAAATCAAGTAATAAGTTCTAAAATAATATTAGAATACATATAATCATTTTTCAAGAAACATGGAATAATACTTTAAACTGATGATCAGCCAATGTGGTGTCTCAAACACACACATGTCAAGGCTTAGCAGATTTTAGTGCTTTTTTGTTGGTACAAAAATGTTAAAACTGGGCAGCCCTCTTTCAGTCCCCTCTTGCTGCTGGGAGCTTTCCTATCTTCTAATAAATTCCAACTTACTAAAAAAAAATTTTAAACTTAGCAAACTGTGTTTTTCAACCTTTGTGGTTTTTTGTATGCCAATTATATCATAATAAAACTGCTAAAAGAAAAAATCTGTATCCTAGCATTCTGAGTTTGGGACATAGCTGGTGGCCCACTTACAGAGAAATGTCAGCCATGCTCTCCTTAGTGAGAAATCAGATCCCCCCAGAATCATCCCAGCTTCAATTACATCTGAAGCTGATTATCTCACAAATCTCCATGTTGATTAAACCAGTTTATTTCAGACTTTCTGATACCTATGGCTTAAGTCATCCTCATTTCTATGTTGTGTTTATTACATGTTTAAGGAACAGACAGGAAGGCCGTTTGTTACAAGGCAAACTCAAATGAAAGTTTATATTTATCAATGGCTCTCAATCCTAATGAAAGAAGATATTACCATTAGCTTCCAGGAAATCAGTGCAGTGAACCTTCAAGTCTAGTGACTTCTTCTCCATCAGGTAAATCATTACTTAATGTCCAAATGAGAGATTGTCCTGTGGATGACCCATTGCAACATTTCTATTTCTTAACTCCTGGATATTACCTGCTCCTGGACACACCATAGACTGTCATCAAACACAATCTCCGAAATTGTGCTGTTCGTTTGTCATAATCCACTATCTTTATACTCCTCACTTCCTGGTTCCCACATACGTATTCTATGGCATTCAAACTCTGGAGTCCACTTTCCAGCCTAAACTCCATGACGTACTGCATTGTTTCATAACTTGCTAAAGTGCCTCCGTCTTTCCCGTTCTTTTCCCTAAAGTGGTTCTCCAAATCCTTACCTCATCCATCCTGCAGGATCCCTGTCCATGCAACATACCTCCTTTCTCTGTACTTCCAAGTCACCTCTCTCCCTCTTTCACTCGCTCATATGTTCAGCCTCTGTACCATGATCTATAAACATTCAATCTTCCCTGTGTTTCTCATAGTTAAAAATACATCATTCTCCTTCTCTTCACAATCGAGTAGCTCAAAACATTTGCCTGTGTTCCTCTTCCCCGTTTCCTAACATTTCTAGCCTACTACAATCAGGCCTCCAGTCCCAACCACTACAGTGGAAATGTTCTGCTAAAAATAGCACAAGCTCCCCAAGTGCTTAATCCGGTGGGTCTTTCCCAGTCATCCTCCTACCTGAGTTATGTGTCACATGTGATATGGTTCTTTGGTCTGTCCTACTCCCTTAGCTTCTGGGATGGCACTCCTAGGCTATTCTCCTACCTCTCTGACATTCTTCTTTGTTCTCTGACTTTCTCTGACTATCCCTGGGAAGTTGGGGTGCTCTACAGTACTGCCTGTGGCCCTCTTCCTTCTCTCTTCATCCTATGTACCCTAGTTAGTGACTTCATCCAATCCCACGTGTATAGGAAAGGGTGAATTCAGCAGGTCAGGATCTCCAAGAAAGGTCTGGCCTTTGCCTGAATCCTGGGAATAAAACCTCTAAGCATTCTGTCTGGTAAGAGTGTCTGTTTTCCTGGGACCTTGGTCTATATCAGATAGTTTTTGCTGCCTGTGTGATCTGGAGTGAGGGGTTTTGGGCCATGGGGTTTAGGGTTGACCCATGCAGGGGCTGGAGACAGAGCAGTTAAGGTCAGTTACTTGGGCACCCCATGCCTATGTGACTACCCTTGATAAAACTCCTGGACACCATGGCTGGTGAGATTGCCTGGTTGCCAGTCCTCCATGTGTGTTGTCACATGTCATTGTTGAGAAAAGTAAGCACTGTCTGCACAAGCCACTGAAAAGGGACAACTGGAAGTTTGTGCCCTGCCTTCCCTGGACTCTGCTTTCATAACTTTACTAGTTCTCATCTACTTTCACTGTAATAAAACATAACCATGAGCATAACAGCTTTTCTGAGTTGTGAGTCTTTCAAGTGAATCACTGAGACTGTGGGTGGTCTTGAAGATCCCCAACACTGCATACTGTGCCATCCAGTTCCATATGAATGACTCATAAATCCATATTATTTTCTGTGCATATCTCCTAAGCCCCCATTCTGCATAGACATTACAAGCAGGATGTCTCAATAGCACCACAGATTCAAATTGTCCAAATTGATCTCTTTATAATCTGCTCCTTAACTCACTTCTCATGCTTTGCCCCAAACCCAGCAGTCATGTCAAAGATCTGGCAGCCATCTCACCCTCCCATATCCTGTGCCTCCCTTTCCTCACCTGTGGGTTTCTCCTGTGCTTTCTGGACCCACTGCTTCCTTGATTTGGGCTTACACCATGTCACCTGGACTGCACAATCGATAGTCTCTGGATGGGTCTTCCTACATCAGGCCATGCCCCTCCAATTATTCCTACTACAGACAGTGGGAACATTTTTAAAAAGCAAATCCAAGATTCTAGTTCAAGAGAGCAAAACTGAAATCAATATTAAGGTATAAAATGCGTAAAAACTGTAAAGACCTATAATAGTGAAGAGAAATACCACTAGTGAAAAAGACATTTCAATGACTCTTGGAAGCCAAAAAGCAGATGAGAGTAAGTTAACAGATAAATTAGAATGAAGAAAGACTCATCCTGTTGTACAATCCTCAGAGCTTCTTGAGATTTTGAATCTTTCAACAAGAATTGATGAGGATGCTTATAAAGAGAAATTGAGCTTGGAACTACTGGGGTAGGGTTTGACTACAGATTCAACCTGTCCTCATTCAGGGATTTAAAGAATCTATGCCCAAAAGCCGGCTTCCTACCCTCATACTCCGAAGTGACTCTCATTGACAATCCCCTAACACACACTGAGAGCCTCCAGCCAGAGCATCCTCATCGGGAGAGAATCCCACCTGCAAGACAACATTATAAATACCTCAACTAGTGACTTGCACCAAACAACTCAGTCCCTCATGCCTAAATATGCACTATTTGATTTATAACCATGAGAATACGTTAATTTATGTTATGTTGGCTAAAAGAGAGTTACAAAACTACCTTAGGTACTTTCCAGTTTAAAATCTTTCAATGGCTCTCCTTGGCCTAGAAGATACAGGCTCAACTCTTTTATTGGAATCAAGAATCTCCTGCTGCAGACCACATTCTCATCAAGCCCTACTAGCATTTTACATTCCTCCTATATAAGTCTTCTGGCAATTTTATGCTTCTTGGCCTTGATTTGTGCTATTCCTTCTGCTCAGAATGCATTTTCCCTATACTTTCCATTAGGCAAATACTAACATAGCTTAAGAATTAGTCTAGGTAGAGTGTAGTTACAACCTTTCCTCTACCAAAATCATGTAAAAAAATCAGTCCCTTCTACACAAACTTTTATCAATGTTCCTATGTCACTGTACTGCACTTATAAATTTATCACCCTAGCTAAACTTTGTGTTCTGTGAGAGCAGAAACCTCTTTTCCCCAAGCCTAGAATATGGGAGAGATTTAATATATCCCCCCAAAAATGAGTGAGTGAATGAAATTTATGATATGGCTTTGTCATTCACTGTGGGCCTGATATTGGATTCATCCATTGTCCTACATGAACAGCATTTATCTATCAGGAAAGTGGAAGCAATAATATTAGTTACAATGTAGAATTTTTGTGAAGACAATATTAGATAAAATTTACTAAATACAGACAATGCCAAACACTATCCAAGACACTATACATGTATTTAATTCATTTGTACAAGAATGTTGCAAGATTGGTACTATCTCTATTTTTATAGTTAATGAAATTAAGTTTCACAAATTAAATGGCATACCTATTTTAGTATCAGGCAGAGTTTCTGATAAACTGCAGTCCCTCGTTAGATGCAAATCCCTTCCTGTCTCCTGCCTCTCAATTCTAATAAATTATGATGAGATAATTGGGTAGAGAAGGAAAGTTTAATCTATGTTGTCCAGGAAGAGACTATGTAACAGAGAAGCTGAATTTTTAACACTGTATTGTAACTTTCAGGAAAAAGCAAAAATCATAACCATATGGGTGCAGTGATTTCCCCTGGATCAGTTCACCTAGTCTGGGATTAAAGGATTCATACTCACCCCAGTTCTTGGATAAGCCCTTAATTACAACCATTTAGAAGAGGCTGAAAGGTTTCTAATACACACCAGTGAGATTTTTTTCAGAGCCCACTGTAGTTAATTAAATCGTAGTAACAATAACAGTTACAGCAGTAATGGTATGACATCCACAGCAATAGAAGAAGGAGGGAAAGCCAAAGGAGAGCTACTTACTAACTGACAGACCCTGGTCACACCCTTTACTTTAATTAATACATATTATCCCTTTGAGATAATTACTAGCAGCAATAGAAGCAGCAGTAGTAATAGCAGTGTCAGTAATGGTCATATCTAATCAGTAATGGTAATATCTAATATTACTATCTAATATTATCTAATATTATCTAATATCTAATATCTATTCACAATAACACATGTATGTTTGTTGCACATGTATGTTTGTTGCAGCTCTATTCACAATAACAAAGACATGGAACCAACCATACTGCCCATCAAAGCTGGACTGGGTAAAAAAATGTGGTACATATACACAATGGAATATTATGCAACCATAAAGAAGGACAAACATATAAACTTTACAGTAACTTGGATGGATTTAAAGTCTATCATACTCAGTGATCTATCACAGAAACAAAGAACAGAGTACCATATATTCTCACTCATAAATGGACATTGAATAATTATCATAATACTATAAGAAAGGGATTGGCAGTAGCGGGAAACTGCCAGGGAAGGGAGGGGTACACCTCATCAACAAGGGTACCTGCATAATGAACATTTGTATACCTAACCTGAATTGTACCCCACATCTTTAATTTTTTTTTAAGTTTCAGGACACAAAATCAATGTGCAAAAGACAGTGGCATTTCTACACACCAGTAACAAACAGCCAGAGAACCAAATAAGAAACAGAATTCCATTCACAATAGCCACAAAGAAAATGAAATACCTTGGCATCTTCCTAACAAGAAAGTGAAAGGCCTTTACAATGAGTACTATAAACCACTGCTCAGAGAAATCAAAGAGGACACAAGTAAATAGAAAAACATTCCATACTCATGAATTAGAAGAATCAATATTGTCAAGATGTCCATCCTACCTAAGGCAAATGTATAGATTCAACGCAATACCCATCAAATTACCAGCATCATTCTTCTCAGACCTGGAAACGACAATAGAGAAATTCATATGGAAACAAAAAAAACACGAATAGCCAAAACAATTCTCAGAAAAAGAAACAAAGTGGAGGAATCACACTTCCAAGCTTTAAACTTTACTATAAGGCTACAAAATCAAAACAGCCTGGTAATGGTACAAGAACATAGACCAATGAAACAGGATAGAGATTACAGGAGCAAAACTCGATCTCTCAACCAACTCATCTTTGACAAAGCCATCAATAACAACCACTAGAGAAAGTAGGGAGACCTTATTCAGCAAATGGTACTGAGAACACTGACCACATGTAGAAGAGTGAAACTGGACCCCTACCTATCACCATATACAAAAATCAACTCTACATGGTTGAAAGACCAAAACTAAAATCTCAAATTATAAGAATCTTAGAAGAAAATCCAGGAGACACTCTTATGCACATTGAAATAGGCAACCAAAAAGCATGTGTCATAAAAGATAAGATAGACAAGTGGGGCCTCATCAAACTGAAAATCTTTTGCACAGCAGAAGAAACCATCAAGAGAGTGGGGAGACAGCCCACAGAATGGGAAAAAATATTTGCTAGCTGTATATCTGACAAAGGCCTAACATCCAAGGTCTACAAGGAACTCACACAAGAAGAAAGAAAAAAACAAACAACCCTACGAAAAAGTGAGCAAAAGACAGAATAGACATTTCTCAAAAGAAAACATATGACCAGCCAACAGATACATGAAAAAATGCTCAGCCTTACTAACCTTCAGAGAAATCAAAACTACAATGAGTCACTACCTAACTCGAGGAAGGATGGCCATTATTAATAAACAACAGATGCTGACAAGGGTGCAGAGAAAAGAGAACGCTTCTATACTGTTGGTGGGAATGCATACTAGAGTTTTCCATAGAGCTCAACCTCTAGAAAACAGTGTGGCGATTTTTAAAAGAACTAGAAATTGACCTTCCATATGATCCAGCAATCCCATTCCTGGGAATTTACTTGGAGGAACTCAAATAACTCTACAAAAAAAAAAAACTGGCATTCGCAAATATCTTCAGGATTACGTACCTAATCCTGACTTGTATCCCACATGTTTTTTGCAGCACTATTCACAATAGCAAAAACATGGAACCAACCCTGTTGCCCATCAAAAGTGGACTGGATGAAGAAAATATGGTACATATACATGATGGAGTATTACACAACCATAAAAAAGGACAAAATGATGTACTTTGCAGCAAATTGGATGAATTTAGAATCCATCATGCTCAGTGATCTATCACAGAAACAAAGAACTGAATACCACATGTTCTCACTCGTAAGTGGGTCCTGAACATTTACCACAATACTACAAGAGAGAGATCCACAATAGTGTGACACTGTCAGGGGAGGAGAGGGGCATGTAACATCACTAAGGGTACCTGACTCTAAACCAGGGGAATAGAGGTCTAGTCGGAGGTTCAAACTTTACCTGCCCAAAAACTACTTATGTACCTAAACATGACTTGTATCCCACATCTTCACAATAAAATTAAAGTAAATAAATAAATAAGTCTAAGGGTAGTCACTAAAAAAAAAAAAGCATATTGTCTGGCGTTTACAACATATGTAGAAATAAAATGTATGACAAGAGTAGCTCAAAAGACCAGGAGGGGAAAATGGGAGTACATAATCATAAGATTCGTACAGCACTCAAGGATAAAGTATGGTAACCTAAAGGTGTATACTTGAAGCCTAAAGCAACCGTTAAGATAATAAGGCAGTCAGTAACCAGATCACAATCAACAGGTCATTTCATGACTGTGAACACAGCCTCACTGTGGGTGGTGTGATGGAGGTGGAAGGAATGAGAATCTAGGAGAACAATAAACCCCAGGCCTGGGGCTCTTTGAAACTATAGATCTCTCATTATAGCTCCATGTGTTTCTCAGCCTCTCCTATTTTCGCATCTTGGAATACTCCATTTTTGTTGTTGTTGTTGTTTTTTCCAAGAACAAGGATCTTGAAGAAAATTCTCAATTCTTTTTTGTGCTTTCCAAAAGCAGGGGGGAAAAATGTCGCATCCAAGTAGAGGGGCCTCAAGAGTGGCATCAACTGTTCTCCAAATGCCAGTGTATTTGAATCCCCACTCACCCCTGTTTTCTATCAGTGACCTAGTCAAGGAAGAAATAGGAGGCCAGGTGTCTGACTGAGCTTTGCCATTTTTTTATTTTGTTGATTGGGGTATGCAAGATAAAAGCTACGTTTTATGTCAGGGAAGACATACCAAAAAGGAGAAAAGAGATTTGGCCAAAAATTAAATAAAAATAGAAAAAGTGAGTCTACTGCTATGGGGAGAAGAATTTAGGGAAAGAGAAGGTTGTTTAAGAGGTGTTGTGGTTTAAGGTTGGTTGTAATCCCTTCCTCTTTCATCTACCTCAGTCAATATGTGCATTGCCGCTGCTAGTCAAATTTGGCGCTTGGTGATTTAAAAAAAAAAAACACGGACTGGCCTTAAAGGAGGCATGAGATGCCACATCACATTTATATGGACAAAAGTGGTTGACATTCATTATTTCATTGGTTTATTCATTCCTTCAATAAATATTGAATAAACTTCTTCTGTGTGCCAGACACTGTTCTAGGTGCTTGGATTTTACCAGTGAACATCACAAATGTCCCTACATTGTTGAGAGAGAAGGCAATTAATTATAAGGAAAATAAATAGGCCAGTCTCGGTGGCTCAGCCTGTAATTCCGCGCTTTGGGAGGCCGAGGTGAGTGGATTGCCTGAGCCCATGGGTTCGAGACCCGCCTGGGCAACTTGGCGAGACCTCATCTCTACAATAAATCAAAAATTAGCCGGTCATGGTAGCGTGCAACTGTAGTTCTAGCTACTTAGAAGGCTGAGGCAGAAGGATCGCCGGAGCCCAGCAGGTCGAGACTGCGGTGGCCGGGAGCAGATACTCTACTCCAGTCTGGACGACAGAGTGAGACTCCAACTCAAAAAAAAAAAAAGAAAAAGAAAAGGAAAATAAATATGTATATCATAGTATGTTAGAACCTGATGAGTACTATGTGAAAAAAGAAAAAGCAGGGGGAGATGCTGTAAACACTATGGTCAGAGCACACCCGGTTGCTAAAATAATACTTAATCTAGGATTTGGAGGAAGTGAGGAAGAAGAAGGACAACCAAGGCAGAGGAAAAGTCAATGCAAAAATCCAGAGGCAATGGGGGTGGGGCTTCTTCTGGGGATGATGAAAATAATTTGGAATTAGATAGGTCAGATGTTGGAATGCCTTGTGAATATACTAAAAACCACTAAATGCACACTTTTAAAGGGTGAGTTTTATAGTGTGTAAATTATATCTCAATTTTTTTTAATGTCCCAAAGCAGAAGTGAACCTAACACATTGAAAAAACAGCAGAGGCCAGTATGGCTGCAGTGGAGTTGAGCAAAGAAGAGATGTGGTCCAAGGGGAATGAGACATCAGACCACAGAGGGCTTTGCTGGCTATTTTAAGATGTTTTTACTCCAATTACATGGAGAGCCACTGCAGGATTTTGATGTGTGTGGTGACACCATATGGGTTACATTTCAAGGACCAGTCTGGCTGCTATGTTAACAATGACTACAGAGGGACAATAATGGAAGTAGGATGACCATTAGGAGGTCACTGCAGTGATCCAGGAAGAAGTGATACAGGCTCAGTCGACACAAGCTCAGGGAGAACAGTGGAAATGGTGAGAAGAGGTTGGGTCCTGGACATGATTTGAAGATCCACCCACAGGGTTTGCTTGCTGAGTAGATAAGGAATATGAAAGAAAGAGAGGAGTCAAGAGTGTCTGTTTATAGTTTATGTGGCCTGATCACAGGAAGGTGAGAGATGTTAATAACTGCAATGGAAAAAATTAAGGACTGAACAAGTTGAAACAACGGAAGATCTAAAGTACAATTTTATAGATTTTTTTATTTATTTTTGAGTTTGCAAAGTCATCCTAGTCAAGATACAGGGAGAAAGTTCTGGGCTGATGATATAAAGTTGAGCTCTATCAGAGGCTGATGAGATTGTCCAGGAAGTGAATACAAATACATAAATAAGAGAATCAAGGTCTAAGTCTTGGGCACTGAGATGTTAAGAAAGCAAAGAGAAAAGAAGACTCTAGTAAGAAATACTGAGAAGTGACCAGAGAAGTAGAGGAAATCCATGAGGATGTAGCTCCTTGAGAGTCACGAGAAGGAAGTGCATCAGGGAGGAGGTATCAAATGCTGTTCACAGGTCCATTGAGAAGAGAGCTGAGAATTGATGCTTATTGCTGATAAATTTGATGAGAGAAGTTACTGTGGTCTGGTAGGAACAAAAATATAATTAGTGGGGCTTTAAGAAAGAATGGGGGAAAATCCCAACCGATAAGTAGGAAAAGTTTTCTTAGAACACAAAAAAGTCAACCATAAAAGAAAAATAATTGATTAATTGAATGTCACCAAAATGAAATCCTTCTGCTCTTCAAAACACACCATTAAGGAAATTAAAAGAGGTAAGCTACAGACTGAGAGAAAATATTCTCAAATCATACATCTGACAAGGAACTTGATTCCATAAAAGAACTCTTCCAGTTCAATAAGAAGACAAACAATCTAATTTTTAAATAGGTAAAATATTTGAATAGATATAAAACCACAGTGGGATACTACAAAGCAGCTGAAATGACTAAAATTTAAAAGACTAATAATACCAGTGACATACAGTGGTATTATCAGTGGTAATTGCAGTGACATACAGCAAGTGGAGTTCTCATACATTATTGCTTTTCCCCAAGATGTTGAAAGCTTCCAAGAATGGTCATCTGATTCCAAAGGCCTTATGATGGCTATCTCTGGCCCCTCAAGCTCCTGAGATTACCACCTGAGATACCACACCTAACATATGCTTCCTCCTATCAGTTCCCCATCTCAGTCCTACACTGTGGAAAATCTCAATAACTGTGTCACAATTTTTTACCAGTGTCTACCTACTACTGGTGATGTGGTTTTCATTGCCAGTAGGTTAATGGATGATTCTTCTTTGACATCCAATTCTAAATTGTGTTTCGTAGGATCGTTTCTAGCACCAAATATCATAGTTCAGGATCACCAAAAAGCTAAAGCTCTGATATATGTATGCAAGAGATTTATTATAAATTACCCTTGGGAATCACATCTACAAAGAGTGAGGAAAGCAAAATTGGTCAGAGGAAGAAGCTGAACTGTACTATAGCTGCAACTGAGAGCCCAGCTAATCTTTGGATCTGAAATGACTCTTTGGTGTTCTTCCATAATGAGGTCAGAAGTCTGGGCCTTTCTCTCCCCATCAACCAGTTACTGAATAGGGACTGCCCACAGAAAGTAGGTAACTTTGGGCAAGACAGAGAGGAATTTAGCTGAGAGCCATCAGCTGCCAACACAGAATACCTCAGTCTTGAAGTGGGATTTGGGTAATGCATAAACAACAGCGTCCATTACACTTGCTGCACTCTCATAATAGCACTGTGAGTAAAAGGAGGCAAGTCGTTTTGCTCCCTTATTACAAGTGGAAGTGGATAAATACTTACCAGTTTTCCCGTTTCCCAGGCCAGGGCTCATTCCACTGAGGGTAAAGGAGAGACTGAAGAGTTTATACTATTCTAGACTTACTAAAAATAAATGATAGTCAGGTGGCAGAAAGTTCCTAACCTAGTAGAAATATGAGTTCCAACCTGTCTCCATGTCTCCATTCTGGCCTATACAGGCCACAAAAGAACCTACAACCTTCCTCAAAGGGAATTGAAGAGTTGCATACTATTTAATACAATTCAACATAAACGAAGTTAACATTTACTGAGTTTTTATATATGTCAGAGTCTCTTCTAATGATGTGTGTGTGTATATGCATATACGTATATACAAATACACGTACGTGCATGTATTCATATATATGCATATATATTCATTTACCACTCAGAGCAGGCCTCTAAGAAAGTCACCACTATGCAAATGCAGACAAGGAGACAGAATACAGAGAGGTGAAATCAACTTGCTCAACATTTCTAGAGGTCAGGTAAGCAATGCCTTTAAACTCCAGATCATTTATTCTTTTCATATGTCTTTTTGAAACTGTAGTGTTTGCATACCCCATAAATGTGATCATTTTTCCATGTGTGTTTCATAGAGATTCTCATAATGCCTCATTCACTGTGTGAAAGATTGGAGCAATATTTCAGCATGATTATCTCTTGCAGAACATAATGCCAGCACCATGACTACTGACGACTGCAGTTATCTCAAATAAACCCTAGAATTACAGAGTGTGGACAGACACCAGGGCAGTCCCCTCACAGTGGGATTAGGTTGAACTCTTTGCATGGGACACAGTCAGTGAAGTGGATTATACTTGGGAGAGAGAGAGACCACTGGCACAAACAGGAAGGCAGCTGCTGTCCACGCGCCTTCCTTAGGCCCTATCCTTGCTCTCGAGTGCTGCACTCACAGTTCAGTTTCCCCTACCACTGACATGCTGATGACTCCCAGCCAAGACCATGCTCCCAACTGCCAGATCAACACTGAACTACCTGGTAAACTTTCCCACCTAGATGTACAAAGGAATATATGAATATCTCCCAAATCTGCTTCTTTGTGTCCCCAGTTGTGGTTATTGGGTTCATCATCCACCCACTCACCCCGATAAAAACATAGGATCGCCCTAGAAGTCAATTTCCAACATTGTCCCCTTCTATCAGCTGATAATTTCATTAACCTTCCCACAAGAGCAGAACACAAATAGGACAGTTAACAAGTCCTTCTGCCTGTTCTCCAGACTGACCTCATCCCAGTCTGTAATCAATTTCCTCTATAAATTATAAATTCTGGAAAACAATGATTTCTCCAGTCTCATGTGCCAGTGCCAGTGAGAGACACTGTCAATGATAAGAACTGCATATCCATAAATTAAATAAAAAGTTATAAATTTATCAATTAATCACCGAAAATGTCATCTAACAAATTACTGACTGGCATTGGCAGTTGTTCCTAACACTGATGATGAGAATAATCAACTGAGAGACCTACTTTAAAAATGCAATGTCCTGGGATATGGCCCAGGGAAAATAGAGTACATACAAGATTCCTGGTCAAATATAAATTTTATGGAATAATTGTTTATTCTAAGTATGTTCCATGCAATGTTTGAGACATACTTATATTTAATATAATATTCATTGCTTATCTGAAATTTAAATCTAGCTGAGAATACCTTATTTTTATTTGCCAAATTTGGCAATTCTTACAGACCAACAGAATTAAATCTCTCTTGAGTTCTTGAGGTGGACTTAATAATTTGAAATTTCATACAAGCCCTTATGTAATTCTGGTCATCAGCCAGGACTAGGGTCCCTGCAAAAGGGACAGCAGTTCTATCCTAGACCCTTTGCTGAGCTGCACAGTCTCCCTCAGAATCAAGTGACCCAGTACTTCATGCCCAGTAGGACCAAGTGGTGCTATTGTTGAAGCTTCTCAAGCTGCCTAGATGCCAGGCAAAGCTGGCTTATGACTTGCTTTGTGGCTTTGAAAAGCATTATGGTGTGTCAAAAAAATAAAATAAACAAAACTGAAGTCCAGAGAACTATGTGTATTGACTACTTTCTTTACTTACCAGCTGTATAACCTTGGAAAGTCACTTGGGCTCTGTGATCCTCATGCAGTTATTTTTTTTAATTAAAGAAATATTTATTGTGTGCCCTTTATGTGCAAGGTCCTCTGCCAGGCCCTGGGTATGTAACAATAAACAAGGCAAGCATGCTTCTGCCATCATAGAAGGCACCAATGTGTAACAGATAAGTGGCTAAAAATGCAAAGGCTGTGGATGAAATGCAGGAATCTGTGTTGATGTGGGCAGGGGCATCTGAGCTTTGTTGTCCCAGAAGCTGTCTCTGAAAAGTTGCCAATTGAGCTGAGACCTGTAGGACAAAAAGAAGCCAGCCAAGCAACATGCCAGGTTATATTGATCATGCCTTTTTTTTCTATAGTCTTATGATTTGACATCTGGGATCTTGCTGACTCCAGAGGGACTGTCCCTCCTAGGCTTAGCCAATTCCTAAAAATTGCAAACAACTGAACTATATGAGTATACACCTTTCATATGCAAACCAACCAATCCAGAGTCCACACTTCAACCACCTCCTTGATGGAACCCTCATGCGACATTACTGAACTCACTCACTGGTTTCTAGGAGGTTGTTTGCAAATTTCTTAAGTTTTCCTATGCAGATAATCATGCCATCTGCAAATAAGGACAGTTGTATTTCTTACTTTCAAACCCATGTGTCTTTTATATTCTTTTATTATGTTATGGTACTGGCTATAATTTCCAGTACAATGTTGAATAAAAGTGATGAGAACAGACATCCTTGCCTTTTCCCCATCTTAGGTGGAACACACCATTAAATATGATATCAACTGCAGATTTTTTTAATAAATGCTTTTTATCAAATTAAAGAAGTTTCCCCTCTATTATTTTTCTGAGAATTTTTATCATGGATAGTTATTAGATTTTTTTCTGCACCAATTGATGCGATTATATGAGCTTTATCAATTTTTCCTGTTGCTATAGTGAATTACGGTGATGGATTTTTTTAATATTGAGCCAGCATTACATCCCTAGAATAAATCCCACTTGGCATAGTGTAAAATTATTTTTATAAATTGCTGAATTCTACTCACTAATATTTTGTTCTATGTCTGTCTTAGTATCTGAACTGTCTTAGTTGTGGTATTACTAGCATCACAAAAGTGAATTGGAAAGTGTTCCCTTTCCTTATATATTCTGGAAGAGATTATGTAGAACTGATTGCAATTTATTTTTAAACATTTAGCAGAAGTATCCAGTGAAACTATCTGGGCCCAGAGATTTCTTTTTTAGGAAAAGTATAATTACAAATTCAATCTTCTTTAAGCTATAAGGTTAATCAAACTACCTATTTCATATTGAATGTGTTGTATAAGTTTGTGTTTTATGAAGAATTCATTCATTTCATCTAACTTGTCAGATTTATGTGTATAGAGTTGTTCATAATATCCCCATATTATATTGATGTCAGCAGGTCTGAAGTGATATACAGGTTTCACTCCTAATATTAGTGGTTTGTGTAATAATTCTTATTCTTTGTCAGTCTTGCTAGAGATTTATCAGTTTTATTGACCTCTTCAAAGAACTATCTTTTTATTTCACTGCTTTTTTAATAGTTTTTGTCTTCAATTTCATTGATGTCTATTAATTATTTTTTCTTTCCTTCTGCTTGCTTTTGAAGCTGTCAAAGTTCATGAGGGGAAGCTTAGATTATTGATTTGTGACTTTCCCTCTTTCTAATGCATGCATGGGGAGATAAAAAAGTCCCTCTCTGCATTCTTTAGGTGTGTCCCCACAAATTTTGATATGTTATGTTTTCATTTTTCCCTCAAGTTAAAGTTTTTTTTTTAATTCCTTTAAGATTCCATCTTAGTTTCATGGAATTTTGAAATGTGTGTTGTTGAGTTACCAAGTGTTTGGAAATTTTCTGATCATTTTTCTGTATTTATACTCCATTTGTATTCCATTATGTTAGAGAATATACTCTGTATAATTTCAATTCTTTTACATTTGTTGATGTTTGTTTTATCATTTAGGATATGTTCTATCTTGGTATCTACTTAGTGAACCTGAAAAGAATGTATATTCTGATGTTGCTGGGTAGAATATTCTATAAATGTCAACCATAAACTGTTGGTGGGTGGAGTTATTGAGTTATTTTATATTCTTGCTGATTTTATGTCTGATTGTTCCCGCAATTGCTGAGTGAGGGGCACAAAGGATTTGTCTATGTCTCCTTTCAGTTCTATTCATCTTTGTTTCACATATTTTGCAGCTGTTTTAAGATTACTATGTCTACTTGGTGTATTGACCCTTTGTCTTTAACAATGCTCCTGTCTGTCTCTGGAAATTTTCTTTGCTCTAAAGTCTACTTTGTCTCTCATTAATTTAACCATTCCTACTTTCTTTTAATTAATGTTTGAATACCATGTCTTTTTTCCTTCTTTTGCTTTCAAACTGCCTGTCTCTTTGTGTCTAAAGTGAGTTTCCTAGGGATAACATATAATCGAGTCCTGCCCTTTAATCCACTCAGCCAATTTCTACTTATTTGCTGCATTAAGAGTATTTATATTTAATGTTATTATGTTATATTACAGCTTAAGGTTACCACATTATTTTTTGTTTTCTATGTTTTATTTCTTTGTTTTATTTTTCTTGCTCTGCTTTGGGTTACTTGAAGTTTTCAAAATTCTATTTTGTTTTATACTGGTTTTTAAATGTATAGTTCTTTGCATATAGCTTTTGTGAGGGAAGCCTAGTCTAATATTACATTATGTATATATAACATCACAGTCCATTCGTGTCTTTGTTTTGTCAGCTCAAGTGAAGTATAAGCACCTATCTCTTTATAAGTTTATTTATGTTCCTGTGCTTATAATTGCCTTAAATTATTTATGGCTAACTCTCAAAGGATGACTCCACCCAAAATTTGGTTTAGATGTCAAAACTGATGACACTACACATAGTCCAAGAGAAAATGAAAAAGTTCATGATTCACATAATGAGATTTTCTAAGGAGAGCACCAGGGGTTTCCAGTAGTATGAAAAATGGC
Organism: Cephalopachus bancanus; assembly: GCA_027257055.1. Lineage (NCBI taxonomy): Eukaryota > Metazoa > Chordata > Mammalia > Primates > Tarsiidae > Cephalopachus > Cephalopachus bancanus. The sequence continues at coordinate 8,017,942 of JAPVLO010000113.1, forward strand.
TTGAGAGGGAAAGGAAACTGGCTCAGGGTTCTCATGGTGGTTAAGGAGTAGGGCTAGAGTGTGAGTTCTTGCACGTGGTTTAAAACTCCACTGATCAAAGAAGGGAGAATCCAGGCTTTCTTATCATCTTGCCTAAATGTGGAGCAAAAAAAAGAAGAAAGAGGGGTGAGGCTCAAAATCTATTAGCCACTAAACATCAAAAAAACTGGAGTCAGGCTCTGTTGCATCATTAATTCCTCTACGAACATATAAAGACTCTTTCACTTTCTTTATGTTAAATAGATATTTTCTGTTACCCGTTCATGTACCATTTTAATTCTCTTATTTTCTTAAGATAGTTCTTTAGTTATTTTCTTTGTGATTGTCATGGAAATCGCAATGAATTCTGACATTACAATCTAGTTCAGACTAATGCCAACTTACGTAGTATATAAAAACTTTTCTTTTATAGAGTTCCATTTTCTCTATTTTTTTCTTTGTATAATTATCATCATAGGAATTATATCTTTATTCTTGCATGTTTGTTGACACAGTTTTGTAATTATTGTTTTATGCTGTTGACTTTTAAATCAGTAAGGAGAAAAAAGAAACAAAAAAGTCACACTTAATACTATTATTTTTACCTATGAGGTACTTTTCATTTATTCATGAGGGTTTGCACTACTGTCTTTTTTTGCTTGTTATAATTTACATAATGAATATCTGTGTTATAATAAAAGTATTTATAAAGTATAAGGATAATATAAAGACTGTAATAGAGAGACCACCAGCAACCACATTACTAAAGAGACCATTGCCACTAAATGAAAGCCCACTGTGTTTGACGGTTGCATCTTGTTTATTTCCTTTAAGGAATAATTGTTATCTGAATTATGTAATTTTCATTTCTTCTTTTTTTATAAATATTTTATTTTAAAGATATGGGGTGCAATTCAGATTAGGTATATAAGTAGACATCATACAGGTAAAGTTTGGGCCTCCCTTTGGTCCCCACTTGCACTACTGTATAGTGTCCTTTCATTTCAACCTGAAGGAATTCCTTCAGCATTTTATATAAGCCAAGTCTACCAGTGGCAAATTTTATCAGCTTTTGTTTATCTGGGAATGTCTTTATTTAACCTCCATTTGTTTTCTCTCTCTCTTTTAATTTTTTTATTTTAAAGATGTGGGGTACAATTCAGGGTTAAATATACAAATGTTCATTATGCAGGTACCCTTGTTAATGAGGTGTACCCCTCCCCCCCACCTGAGGTTCCTGCTAATGTCAATCTTTTTCTTATAGTATTATGATAATTGTTCAAGGTCCACTTATGAATGAGAACATATGATACTCAGTTCTTCATTTCTGTGAAAGATCACTCAATATTATTAAGACCATCCAGGTTACTGTAAAGTTCATGATCTTGTTCTTCTTTATGGCTGCATAATATTCCATCATGTATATGTACCACATATTTTTTCCAGTCCTCTTTTGATGGGCAGCACAGTTGGTTCCATGTACTTGCTACTGTGAACAATGCTGTGATAAATATACATGTGGAGGTATCTTTTTTATAGAGTGATTTGAGTTCTTTCAGATATATTCCCAGTAGGGGAATTGCTGGGTGGTATGAAAGGTCAATTTTAGCCGGGCTTGGTGGCTCAGCCTGTAATCCCACGCCTTTGGGAGGCTGAGGTGAGTGGATTGCTTGAGCCCGCGGGTTCGAGACCCGCCTGGGCAGCGAGACCTCATCTCTACAATAAATCAAAAAATCAGCCCAGCGTGGTAGCGCATGCCTGTAATTCCGGCTACTTGGAAGGCTGAGGCAGAAGTATCACCGGAGCCCAGCAGGTTGCAGTGGCCGGGAGCGGCCATTTCACTCCAGTCTGGGCAACAGAGTAAGACTCCAACTCAAAAAAAAAAAAAAAGGAAGGTCAATTTTTAGATCTTTTAAGGAATAGTCACACTGTTTTCCACGGAAAATGTACTAGTTTACACTCCCATCAACAGTGTAGAAGTGTTCCCTTTTCGCTGAATCCTCTCCTGTATCTGTTGTTTTTTGAGTTATTGATGATGGCCATCCTGACTGGAATTAGGTGGTATTTCAGTTTAGTTTTAATTTGCATCTCTTTGATGACTAGTGAAGTTGAACATTTTTCATGTATCTGTTGACCGCTCATATGTCTTCTTTTGAGAAGTGTCTATTCATATCTTTTTGTCCACTTTTTAACTCAGCTGCTTGTTTTTTTCTTCTCAGCACATTTGCGTTCCTTGTAGATCCTAGATATTAGGCCTTTGTCAGACATACAGTTGGCATATATTTTTTCAGAGTCTGTGGGCTATCTCCCTGCTCTCTAAATGGTTTCTTTGACTTTGCAGAAGCTTGTCAGTTGTATAAGGTCCCACTTGTTTATCTTATCTCTTATGGCATGCACACTAGGGGTTTTGATCGGGAATTGGTTGTCAGTTCCAATTTCCATAGGGGTATCTCCTGCATTTTTTAAGGTTGTTATAGTTTGGGGTTTTACGTTTAGGTCGTTGATCCATTTAGAGTTGATTTTTGTGTATGGTGATAGGTAGGGGTCTTGTTTTAATCTTCTGCATGTGGTAAGTTTTCCCAGCACCATTTACTGAATAGGTCTCCTCTCCCCAGTGGTTGGTGGTAGAGGCTTTCTCAAAGATGAGTTGGTTGAGAAATTGAGGTTTTGCTTCTGGAATCTCTATCCTTTTCCATTGGTCTATATGCCTGTTCTTTTACCAATATCAGGCTGTTTTGATTATTGTAGCTTTGTAATAAAGTATATGTCTGGGAGTGTGATACCATCCACTTTGTGTTTTGTTTTGTTTGTTTTGCTGTTTTGGGGGGGGTTGCTGAGGATTGTTTTGGCTATTCGTGGTCGTTTATGTTTCCATATGAATTCCTGTATTGTCATTTCCAGGTCTGAGAAGAATGCTGCTGGTAATTTAGGGTATTGCGCTAACTCTGTAGATTGCCTTGGGTAGGATGGACATCTTAACAATGTTGATTCTTCCACTCCATGAGCATGGAATATTTTTCATTTGTTGTGTCATCTTTGATTTCTTTGAACAGTGTTTTGTAGTTTTCATTGCAAAGGTCTTTCACGTCTCTGGTTAGGAAGATGCCAAGGTATTTCATTTATTTGTGGCAATTGTGAAGGGAATTGAGCTGCTTTATTTGGGTATCTGTTTCTTTATTTTTGGTGCATAAAAATGCAATTGTCTTTTGAACATTTATTTTATACCCTGAGACTTTGCCAAAGTCCTTTATCAGTACAAGGAGGTTTTTGACAGATTCTCATGGGTTTTCAAGGTATGGCATCATATCGTCTGCAAAGAGGGATAACTTGACGTCCTCATTCCCTATTTGGATACCCTGATCTCTTTCTCCTGTCTGATTGCTGTAGCTAGAACTTCCAAAACTATGTTGAAAAGGAGGGGTGAAAGTGGGCATCTTTGTCTTGTTCTGGTTTTCAGGGGAAATTGTTCCAATTTCTGTCTGTTTAGCAGTATGTTGGCTGTGGATTTCTCATAGATGTTTCTTACTATTTTGAAGTATGTTCCATCTATGGCTTGATGTTCAAGCATTTTTATCAAGAAGGGGTGCTGAATTTTATCAAAGGCTTTTTCTGCATCTAATGATATAATCATATGGTTTTTGTTTTTATATCTGTTGATGTATTTAATTACATTTATGGTCTTATGAATGTTGAACCAGCCCTGGATCTTGGGGATGAAGCCTACTTATTCATAGTGGATGATTTTTGAGATGTGTTGTTGAATCCAATTTGCTAGGATCTTGTTGAGAATTTTGGCATCTACATTCATCAAGGATATTGGCCTGCAAGTTCTCTTCCTTTATTGGATCTTTACCTAGTTGGGGTGTCAATGTGATGTTAGCTTCATAAAAAGATTTGGGGAGAGTTCCATCTTTCTCAATTGCCTGGAATACTTTCAATAGGATTGGTATCAGTTACTCCTTGCATGTTTTGTAGAAGTCTGCTAGAAATGCATCTGGTTCAGGGCTTTTTTTTTTTTTTTTGGTAGGTAGTTTTCTTATGGCATAGCAACCTCCTGGGTTGTTATTGGTCTATTCAGGATCTCGATTTCTTCTTGTTTCAACTTGGGGAAGTTGTGTGATGTCAGAAAGTCCACCATTTACTTTAGGTTTTCAAGTTTGTTTCCATACAAGTGTACCTAGCAGTCTTTGATAATCTTTTGTATTTCTTTTGGGTCAATTGTGACTTCATCTTTTACATTTCTGATTGTGTTTTGGACTTTTTCTCTCTTTTTCTTGGTCAGTCCAGCTAGGGGACCATTGATCTTGTTTATCCTTTCAAAGAACCTGCTTTTTGTTTCATTGATTTTTTTGTATTATCTTTTTGTCTTCTATATCCTGAATTTGGGCTTTTATTTTGGTGATCTGGATTCTTCTACTAAAGTTAAGGTTTTGGTGGTCTTGCTTTTCCTTAGGTGATTTGTTAGGCTGCTAAGTTGTGATCTTTTTATTTTCTTCGTGTGTGTTCATAGAGATATGAATTCCCCTCTTAGTACTGTTTTCATAGTATTCCAGAGGTTTTGGTAAGAGATTTCTTCATTTTCATTTGTTTCCAGATATCCTTTCATCTCTGTTTTGATTTCCATGTTGACCCAGGAGTTGCTTAGCATCATGCTATTTAGTGTCCATGTCTTTGTGGGTTTGAGGGGAACTTTGTTGATGTTGATATTTATTTTTATTCTACTGTGGTCTGAGAAGGTGCATGGCATCAACTCCATTTTTAAAGGACGGCTATGCTACGTATAAATTCTTAGTTGAAAGATTTTTTATTTTCAGCATTTTGCACATCATCCCACTGACTTCTGTCCCCTATTTCTGATGAAAAATTAGCTATTGATCTTATTGAGAATCCCTTGCATGCGATGAATCACTTCTCTCTTGCGGCTGTTAAGAGTCTCTGTCTTTGCTTTTTGACAGTTTAATTTTGGGGTGGCTAAGTATGGATCTCTTTGAGCTTATCATAATAGGAGTTCACAGAACTTCTTGAATGTAGAGTTGAATATTTTTCATCAAATTTAGAAAGTATTCAGCTCTTGTTACTTCAAGCTTTTTTTTTTTTTTTTTGCACCTTTCCCTTTTCTACTTCTAGGACTTACATTGTGCATATTTTGTATGCTGAATAGTGTCCCACATGTGTCTTAGCATCTGTTCATTTTTTTCATTGTTTTTCTTTCTATTCCTTAGATTTTATATTCTCAATTGACCTTCCTTTAAGTCATTATCCTTTTGCCAGCTCGAATCTACTATTAGCCTTCTCCAGTGAACTTTTCATTTCAGTTATAATTTTCAACTCTAGAATTTCTATTGATTTGTTTCTATAAGTCTATCTTTTATTTTATTTTTTTATTTTTTTTTTTTTTGGTATCCTCTATTTGATTGGACATTATTCTCATGCTTTCCTTTTTTGTTTTCTTAGTTCTTCAAACATGTTTAAAATGGCATATTTAAGTAAGTAAAATATGGGGGCAACTTATTCAATATTTCAGTACTGTCCTCAAGTACAATTTATATTCACTGCTCTTCTCCATATATAGACTATATTTACTTATTTCTTTGCACATTGAAACTAGACATTTAAATAATATAATGTGACTACTCTGGAAATTAGATTTTCTCCACTACCCAGGATTTGTTGTTCTTGTTACTTGTTGTTGCTGCTACTGTTTATTTGTTTATTTGTTTGTTTAGCGATATTCTGGAAGTAATTAGTGTAAAGTCTTTGTTTTTGTCATGTGTGGACACAGAAGTCTCTGCTTAGTTTAATGGGTAGCTAATAATTGCTTACAGATTTCCTTAACTCTTTGAAACCAATAAGTCACCCTGTTTTTGCCAAATGTCAGTCTTGTGTGCAGTTTGAGAACTGTCTTTAACTCAATCAGATAGTTAGCAGCAGATTCTTTTTAAAAGAGAAAGAAAAAAGACCTGTCAACCAAGAATCTTATATCCATTGAAATTAAGCTCTCCTTAATCTTTCCTTTCCACTCTTCAGAGCCTCAAGGTCAGCCATAAGTGAGAGCTTAGAGTTTTCTCAGGTCCTTCCTAAACATATTCATAACCCTGGGCATGTGACACATCTGCCTTTGACAAATTACCCTGAGAAAAAGATTGTTTGTTCTAAGCAAGTGCACTTAAAACCCCATCAGATTTATAATTTTTGTTTCAGTTGTCAAACATAAACTAGAAAATGTAAGAGGCGAAGAAGCGTCTGCTGTATTGAATCACATTTTTAATCATCATGTTCTTCTTCCCTGTCTGACATTCTCAGATTTCTCCTTTTATCATTTCCTGTTTAGAGGACTTCCTTTAGCCAGTTTTTTAGGGTAGGTCTGCTGGCAATAAATGCTCTAGTTTTTCTTCATCTTTATTTTTTTCTTTTCAGTACAGCCATGATTTTATCATGTTGCCAGGATACCCTTGAACTCCTAACCCTGAGGTAATCTTTGGTCTCCCAGAGTGCTGGGATTATAGACATGAGCCACCACACCCAGAAAGTTTTTCTTCATCTTGAATGTTTTTATTTCCCCTTCATTTCTGAAGGTATTTTCACTGGAGATAAGATTCCGGATTGACAGTCCCTGTTTCTTTTTTTTTTTTTTACTTGAAAAATGATGAGCAACTTCTTTCTGGTCTCCAAGATTTTGATTTTGCTAAATCTATTATCATTTTAATTGTTTTTCCCTCTGGATAAGGAGAAATTTATCTTCTGTTGCCTTCAAAATTTTTTCTATCTTTAGTTTTCAGAAATTTGAATTGGATATGTCTTGCTGTGGACTTCTTTGCTTTTACCCTGCTTGGGTTTAGTCAATTTTTCAAACTTTGTAGGTTAATGGGCTTTGCCAAATCTTGGAAGTTTTCAACCATTATTTCTTGGAGTACTTTTTCGGTCTTATCTTCTTCCTCCTCTCCAGGAATAATTATTTCATTTAAAAAATATGCTGAGGAGTCAGAAAGATGGCAGCCAAACCAATCAGACTATGTGAGTCCCTGTGTGAGTGAGTGAGTGTATGGAAAATTTTGTGTATGTGCTGGTGAGCGAGTGGGCATGTGAGTGGCTGACTGAGTGTGGCCTAGGGAGCTAGCGACCAGGCCTCTCTTTGTGCAGTGACTGGAGCCACAGTGGCTGGGCTTGGACCCTAGCGATTCCTGGGACACAAAAGCAGAGCAACATTTTCTTTTCTTTTTCTTTTTTTTTAAATCAACAAACTCTCCCTGGGAAGAAAATTCTCAGAGAGACCATCTAAGTGGGGCTGGTGAGTGGGTGGCCAGGACCCTGGTGCAACAGCTGGTGCTGTAGCTTCTCTACTTTGTCCCTGGCTCTTCCCAGGTTGCAGAAGCAGAGCGCCATTGTTTGTTTTTCTTAATGGACAGAAGTTTTCCTTTGAAAAAGCAGCAGGGAGAAACTATCACCCCAGGCTCTCCCTCACCATTAAAGCAAGAGAGAGACTGCTGGTTCCTGGCTTTGCCTCATCACTTCTGCACCTGGCAGGGGTTGCATGCGGAGGGAGTACAGAGGCAAGTTCCCATGGAAGAGGACAAGAGAGGCTCCCCACCACCATCTTTAAGGCAGGCAGGAAACTACTCCAACTTGCTCACCAGACAGCAACAGAACTGATCTCTGTGACTGGCAGATCAGCTACTCAGGTACTGATCATGGCCCAGAGGGAAAATCCTGAGAGCACAAACTTCAGAGGGAACTGATGAGTGCTGAGTTTCAGATGCCCCACCCCCTACCCTGATCCAGCCATGGGACAAAGAGTGTGGTCAGAAAAGGATGAGGAAGTACTCCAAAGAAATCAATGGTGAGTCTGATGTTGACCAAACCCCCTTCTCCCCAGCAATACTCTGAATGTTAGACCCACACAGCTGGGCCACAACTGAGAGGAACAAAACCAGGCAGAGCCTGGACGTCAGTTGCAATAGGAGAACTCCATTCCAGGATACGCCTGGCTAGGGCACCCCTGGGGAGAGTACATACCTGAGGAAGAAACAATCCCATACCTCCACACAGGAGAAGATCTTCCTGACCACATGAGAGTGGGAGGGGAGGACTGCAGCCCCACCCACCTCTACTGCTCCACCTCCTTCCCTGTTTTATTCCCTGAGGAGAGGGTGAAAGAGGTGGCTCTGCAGGAGAGACCCAATTAGAGGAACAACTACAAAGCCTGCAACAAGAGGGCAGGTTTTTTGTTCATTTGTTAACTTTCAATTATTTTTTAATTTTTAAAAATTTTTTTGACTGTTTGCTTGTTAGGTCATCATCTATTTTTTAAATAATTTTCCTTTGTGCATGAATGTGTATGTGAGGGTTTCATCTACATCCCCTCCAAAATATTTTTTCTTTCTTTTTTCTGTTTCTTTCTTCCTTTATTTATCATTTTCTGTTTATGTGTGGATGTGAATGACTGAGTGTTCGTCTTTCAAATTTGTTGCTGTTGATGGGTTTTGCTCTTTTGTTCTTCTGGGGTTTTTTTATATTCATTTTTTATAGTTTAAGGTCTGTGCCAAAATATGTATGAGGGTTCGACCTGAATCCCTTTTTTTCTTTTTTTTTTTAATTTTCCTCCAATCTTTCTGTTTTTCTTCTCTATTCACTTTGTGCTAGGCATGTGTGCATGTGTTTAGTTTTCCTGGGTTTTTTTGTTGTTGATGTTCATTTTGTTTAACTTTGTTGTTATTTCACCTTGCTTTGGGGTGTGTGTGTATGTGTTCAAATGTTTTTGCTTTGGTTTCTGATTTGCATCATCATATAGAGTGGTGGTAGGGAGTGGGTTTCAAGGACCACATAACACAATAAGTGAACATTTTAACTTGCAAGTAGTTTCTGATTCTTAGTGCCCCATCCCCTACTTAATTCCAATTTCAAAAACTACAAGAGACAGCAAAGCTTCCCATCCACCATCCTATTTCAAAATAGAACAAATCCAGAGCCTAGATCAGGGAAGAATAGAGGACTGAGCAAAATCAGAAAAGAAAGCCTCTCCCACTGATACTGAATAAAAGAACTAAAGAGAAAAACAAGAGATCTGTAACAAATGAGGGAAAACCAAAGGAAGGCCTCAAACAATTTCAAGTGTACCAAAGACAAAACTTCTGAAAAATCAGACCTTGATGCCCAAACAATGGAAGTCACCATGACTGTCCCCAGAATATGAAAAGGATTAAGGAATGGATGAAAAGAGTGAATAAGACTCAAGGAAGACAAGATGCCATACTGAAAGGATTTGTACAGAGATTCTGGCAATAAAAAATTTCATCCAGGAAATAAATAATAAGATGACATGCATAGAAAGCAGAATTAATCTAGATGAAGAAAGTTTCCCAGAACTTGAAGACCAGAACAAGAAATTAACCAGATCTGTATAAAACATAGAAAGAAGACTCAGAAAGAAAGAACACAGCTTGAAAGAGATGTGTGATTATATAAAGAGGCCAAACCTACACCTGACTGGTATTCCAGAAGAAGAAAGGGAAATAAGGAACAACTTGAAGCAAGTATTCCAGGAGGTAATCCAAGAAAACTTTCCCCATCTCACAAGAGATGTGACGAGCCAAGCACACGTGATACAGAGGACCCCTACACGACATCAAATGAGAAGACCAAGGCTTAGACACATAATAATTTGCCTACACAAAGTAGGCACAAAAGAAAAAATTCTAAAGGCAACAAGAAAGAAAGGTCAGAATACACACTTGGGAAAACCAATCAGAAAAGCAGCAGACCTATTGACAGAAACACTATGAGGAAGAAGGGACTGGAGACCAATATTGAAGTCCACAAAGAAAAACTATTTCAACCAAGAATTTCCTATCCAGCCAAACTCAGCTTCATCAGTGATGGATAATTAAAAACCTTCCCAGACATCCAATCTCTAAGGGATTATGCAGACTCCAGACCAGCTCTACAGGAGACACTTAAAAAAGTATTAAGCACAGAAGAAAGAAAAAAAGATTCACCACATACTTCCTAAGAGAACAGCAGAGCACAGAATCAACAGAGAAGACAGTGCAACAAGAAACTTGAAAACACATGCATACATTAACCCCAAAGCCAAAAGAAAAAAAGCAAACAAAGAAAACATTTTACAAAAACCTCATGATAGGGAGAAACAATCACATTTCAGTAATCAGCCTGAATGTGAATGTACTAAATGCCCCACTGAAAAGACACAGATTGGCAAACTGGATAAGCAACCATGATCTTATATTTGCTGCATCTAGGAGACTCATCTCACCAAAAGAGACTCGCACAGACTCAAAGTTAAAGGATGGAAAATGAGTTTCCAGGCAAATGGATCACAAAAGAAGGCAGGAGTTGCTATCATAATATCAGACAAAGCAACCTTTAAACTGTCAAAAATTTTAAAAGGTGCAAAAGGACACTACCTAATGTTAAAAGGTTCAATCCATCAACAAGAAATATTCATCCTAAACATACATGCACCCAACACAGGATCACCAGCATTTTAAAGCAGCTACTAAATAAACTAAAAAAGATATTGAATCTAACACTATTATAGCAGGGGACTTGAATACCCCCACTAACAGCCCTAGATAGATCATCAAGGCAAAAAATAAACAAGGAGATCCAGAACCTAAACTTGACACTTAACCAAATGGACTTAATAGGTACCTACAGATTATTCCACCCAACAAACACAAAATATACATTCTACTCATCACTACATGGAATGTACTTTAAGATTGATCACATCCTTGGCCATAAATCAAGCATAAACAAATTCCATAACCTTGAAATCTTGCCATACACATTCTCAGACCACAGTGGAATAAAAACAAATATCAACACCAACAAAATTTCCCCAAATCCCACAAAGACATGGACGATAAACAGCATGATGCTGAACAACTCCTGGGTCAACACTGAAATCAAAGCAGAAATTAAAAGATTCCTGGAAACAAATGAAAATGAAGAAACCAAAACCTCTGGGATGTCATGAAATCAGTTCTAAGAGGGGAATTTATAATTCTATGAGCTTACATTCAAAAAAATGGAAAGATCAAAAGTGGAGAGTCTAATAAATCACCTAAGGGAACTGGAAAGAGAAGACCATCAAAACCTCAACTTTAGCAGAAGAATCCAAATCACAAAAATAAGAGCCCAAATATGGGACACAGAAGGCAAAAATATCATAGAAAACATCAACAAAACAAAAAGCTGTTTCTTTGAAAGAATTAACAAGATCAATGGGCTCCTAGCCAGAATGCCCAAGAAAAAGAGAGAAAATGCCCAAATAAACACAATCAGAAATACAAAAGATCAAATCTCAACTGACTCTGAAGAAATACAAAAGATTATCAGAGATTACTATGTACACCTGTATGGAAACAAACTTGATAACCTAAATGAAATGGATGACTTTCTGACATCACACAACCCTCCTCAGGTTGAAACAAGGAGACACTGAGACACTAAATAAACCAATAACAACCCAGGAAATGGACTCTGTCATAAGAAAACTACCTACCAAAAAAAAACCCTGGACCAGATAGCTTTCCAGCAGAATTCTACAAAACATACAAGGAGGAACTGACATCAATCCTAATGAAAGTATTTCAGGTCATTGAGAAGATGAAATTCTCCCCAAATCATTTTACGAAGCTAACATCTCACTGATACCCAAACCGGGTAAAGATTCAACAAAAAAAAGAGAATTACAGGCCAATATCCCTTATGAACATAGATGCAAAAATCCTTAACAAGATTCTAGCATATCAGATTCAAAAACACATGTCAAAAATCATCCACCATGACCAAGATAATCTTCATCCCCAAGATGCGGGGCTGGTTCAACATTTGCAAGACTGTAAGTGTAATTAAATACATCAACAGATTTAAAAACAAGAACCACATGATTGTCTCATTAGATGCAGAAAAAAACTTTTGATGAAATCCATCATCCCTCAAATACCTAGGTACAGAAGGAACACACCTCAAAATAGTAAGTGCCATTTACAATAAACACACAGTTAACATATTGCTAAATGGACAGAAACTGGAAAATTTCCCCAGAAAACTGGAACAAGACAAGGCTGCCCACTCACCCCTCTTGTTCAACATTGTGTTGGAAGTCCTAGCTAAGGCAATTAGACAAGAGAAGGAAATCAGGGGTATCCAAATAGGAAGAGAAGAAGTCAAGTTATCCCTCTTTGCAGATGATATGATCCCATATCTTGAAAATCTAAAAGAATCTGTCAAAAACCTGCTTGCACTGATGAAGGACTTTGGCAATGTCTCAGGGTACAAAATAAATGTGAAAAAGACAGTTGCATTCTTATACACCAACAACAAGCAGGCACAGACCCAAATTAAAAGCACAATCACATTCACAATAGCCACAAAAAATGAAATACCTCAGCATCTTCCTAACCAGAGAAGTGAAAGACCTTTACAAAGAGAACTACAAAACACTGCTCAGAGAAATCCAAGTAGACACAAACAAATGGAAAAATATTCCATGCTCATAGATAGGAAGAATCAACGTTGTTAAATAGTCCATCCTTCTAAAAGCAGTCTACAGATTCAACGCAATAACCATTAAGTTACCAACATCATTCTTCTCAGACCTGGAAATGACAATACAGAAATTCATATGGAAACATAAACAACCATGAATAGCCAAAACAATTCTTAGCAAAAGAAGCAAAGCAGGAGGGATCACACTTCCAGACTTCAAACTTTACTATAAGGCTACAGTAATCAAAACAGCCTGATATTTGTATAAGAACATGCACATAAACCAATGGAACAGGATAGAGATTCTGGAAACAAAGCCTCAATTCCTCAACCAAATCATCCTTGATAAAGCCTCCAACAACAACAACTGGGGATAGGAGAACCTATTCAGTAAATGGGAAAAGTGGCTGACCACATGCAGAAAATTGAAACAGGACCCCTACCTATCACCATACACAAAAATTAACTCTAAATGGATCAAAGACCTAAACGTAAAACCTCAAACTATAAGAATCTTAGAAAACACAGGAGACACCCTTATGGAAATTGGAACTGGCAACCAATTCCTATTCAAAACCCTAAGGGCCAATACTTTAAGAAGTAAGTTAGACAAGTGGGACCTCATCAAACTAACGAGTTTCTGCAAAGCAAAAGAAACCATCAAGAGAGCAAGGAGACAGCCCACAGAATGGGAAAAAATATTTGCCAACTGTATATCTGACAAAGGCCTAACATCTAGGACCTACAAGGAACCCGAACACACCGAATAGAAAAAAACAAACAGCCCCATTAAAAAGTAGGCAAAAGACATGAATAGACATTTCTCAGAAGAAGATATACAGGTAGCCAACAGACACATGAAAAAGTGCTCAGCCTCACTCATCATCAGAGAAATGCAAATCAAAATCTCATTGAGATACCACCTAACCCCAGTAAGAGTGACCATCATTGATAAAACAAACAACAGCAGATTCTGGTGAGGATGCCATGAAAAAGGAATGCTTCTACACTCCTGGTGGGAATGCAAACTACTGCAACCTCTTTTGAAGACAGTGTGGCGATTTCTGAAAGAACTAGAAATTGACCTTCCATATGACCCAGCAATTCCCCTATTGGGAATATACCCGGAAGAACTCAAATCATTCTACAAAAAAGATACCTGCACACATATGTTTGCTGCAGCTCTATTCACAATAGCAAAAACATGAAACCAACCATGTTGCCCATCGAATCTGGACTGGATAAAAAAAATGTGGTACATATACACAATGAAATATTATGCAGCTACGAAGAAAGACAAACATATGGACTTCGCAGCAACTTGGATGGATTTGGAGTCTATCATACTCAGTGATCTATCCCAGAGACAAAGAACAGAGTGCCATATATTCTCACTCATAAGCAGACCTTGAACAATTATAATACTATAAGAAAGGGATTGACTGTAGTGGGAAACTGGCGGGGGGGGACTGGGATTGGCAATTGAGGAAACTGCTAGTGGAGGGAGGGGCGTACCTCATCAACAAGGGGACCTGCATAATCAGTGTTTATATACCTAACCCTGAATTGTACCCCACATCTTTATAATAAAATAAATAAATAAAAATAAAAAATATGCTGCCAGATAAGTATAGTCAATAAGTTTTTTTGTTTGTTTTTTGTTTAGTTTTGAGTCAGACTCTCACTCTATTGCCCAGGCTGGAATACAGTGGTACAATCACAGCTACCAAAGTTTTGACCTGTTGGGTTTAGGTGATCCTTCTGCTTTAGCCTTCCAAGTAGCTGGGACCTCTGGTATGCACCACCATACCTGGTTAATTTTTTAATTTATTGTGGAGACAAGGTCTTGCCATGTTTCCAAGGCTGATTTCTAATTCCTGGGGCCAAGCTATCCTCCTGCCTTGGCCTCCCAAAGTGCTAGGGTTGCAGGTATCAGCTATTTCACCCAGCCTATTTAGAATTTTTATCTGTGATTATAAGTTAAAATTGTCTCCAATTTTATAGCTTTTGGAATTATGTAATAGCTTTATAAAGAAAATTATAAAACTTTCTGGGTTTTCTATTATGTGAAACACTTTAAAACAGAAATGGCATTATACAGTCTTAAAAAACATAACTAGAAAACACCTCTCAAATCCCATTTTCATTTTTATAAGTATTTTTCCCACTTCTTCTGTGGTTTTTGATCTGTTTAATAATTCTGCTCCTTCCTGGGTTAATTTTCATGGTTTTCTTAGTCCATTTGGGCTACCTTAACAAAATATTATTAACTGGATAACTCATAAGCAACAGAAATGTATTTCTTACATTTCTGGAGACTGGGAAGTACAAGAGCAAAGGACTAGCAGATTCAGTGCCTGATGAGGGTCTGCTTTCTGGGTCATAGATGGAACCTTTTTTCAGTGTCCTTACATGGTGAAAAGGGTGAGTCTCCCTTGGGCCTCTTCTATAAGGACACTAACCACATTCGTGATGTCTTCACTCCCATGATATAATCCCCTTCCAAAGTTCCAACCTCCAAATACCATTACCTTGGGGGTTAGGATTTCAACATATGAATTTTGGAGGGCAAAACATTTAGATACAGCAGTCATGTAAATGTAATTTTTTCCAGAAAGCAATCTATTTTTTATGTATTTCATATTTAATGATGTGAAACACATATTACTTATAAGATTTACTATCTCTTTTATTAATATATTTGTGGGTAGTTTTGTTTTCTCTTCTTTTATTTAATCAGTTTTTTTATTTTTTATTTTAAAGATGTGGGATACAATTCAGAGTTAGGTATACAAATGTTCATTATGCAGGTACCCTTGTTGATGAGGTATGCCCTCCCTTTCCCTGGCAGTTTCCCACAACTGTCAATCCTGCCATCCCACCCCCAACCCTCCAGCAGTTTCCCACTACTGCCAATCCTTTTCTTACAGTACTATAATTGTTCATGGTCTGCTTATGAGTGAGAACATGTGATACTCTGTTCTTTGTTTCTGTGATAGATCATTCAGTATTATCGACTCTGAGTTATTCCAAGTTGCTGTGAAGTTCATAATTTTGTCCTTCTTTGTGACTGCATAATATTCCATTGTGTATATGTACCACATTTTTGTTAGGTATTTGCATCTTAAATTAGTCTTTTGAATAAAACAACTTCTCAATATTTGTCTTTTATAAAAATTGCCTTTGGTTTTATTTATCATTGCTCCCAGTTTAATGTAATGAATTCCAACTTTGATCTTTATTGTCTCCTTCAGCATGGTTCATTTCTTTGTTCTCTTGGGTTTATGGCTTACAACACCAACCCTTTATAGTTCCTCAGAGACTGAATTCATATGTGATTCACTTTTGTGTACTTCAAACTGCCCAGCACACTGCCTAGCAAAGCAGATGTACAACAAGAGTGAGTGGATGAAATGACTGACACTGTATCTCATGGTCCTGAAAATCTGCTCATCTATAGCCATATGGCTGATATATCCCCCCAAAAAAACATGAGATGTGTTCCTTTGCCTTCAGATAGGTTCATTTCCCAGGCATTGGGGCTAGGGGGAAAACACTCAGAAAAATACTAAAAGTCAAACCCTTTAAGGTCATGTTGAAGTGTCATCAAAGAAGTTGAGGCTGAAGATCATTTCAGTTCTACTGTGTTCAGCCCAGTTCATGTTTAAATCTCTTCTCAGTTTCTTGCTTTGTACTTCTGTTACAAATGTGAGAAAATCTAGGAATGAGGTTATTTTACTTAAAATTCCTGTGCTACAAACAGGAATATTCCCCATACTTCATCTAGTAAAAGAGTTTATGAGTTAAGCTCTTTCTAACTCAGGCATCATAAATGATGGTGAAGACCCCATAAGGTACATTTTGGAAGGGGAAATTAATCAAAGGAGTAATGAAAAATCTAAGTCTTCCTGGAGCATCTTGCAAAATATACAAGTTTAAATGGTCCACTAATTGCCTTTAAACTCCTAAAAGCAGGCCAGGCACAGTGGCTTATGCCTATAATCCCAGCACATTGGGAAGCCAAGGTGATAGGATTGCCTGAGCCCACAGATTCGAGACCAACCTGGGCAACTTGATGAGACCTTATCTCTACAATAAATTTAAAAATTAGCCAGGCATGGTGGCACATGCCTGTAGCTCCAGCAACTTGGAAGGCTGAGGCAGAAAGATCACTTGAGCCCAGCAGGTACAAGCTACAGTGATCATGAGGGTGCCACTGCACTCCAGCCTGGGCAACAGAGTGAAACTCCAACCCCCACCACACGCCCCCAAAAAAACTCCTAAAAGCTAGGTAATGATTTTGTTTGTTCTCCCAACTTCCTGAAACCATTATACCCACTGGATTGGACAACCTCAGCCTGTGGCCACCTGTGCTCTCAGAATTATCCATCCTAGACAAGAGAGTATCCTGGAAAAGTTTTCTGTAAAGTAGCGAAAGAAAGAAAGATAGAAGAAGGGAAGGAGGTAGGGAGGGCAGGGAGAGAGAAGGAGGGAGAGAGAAGGAGGGAGGGAGGAAGGGGGGGAGGAAGGAAGGAAGGAAGAAAAAAAAAAGTCTCATCTTTCTGCCGTAACAAACATTTCAGTAATAAGCACTGTAGGCTTCTTTGTAAATTCGGGGGATTGAGTAAAGAGAAGAAAGATATTTTTCCACAAACAGCTCTCAAGACTCACAATGTCATATACTGCCCCTCGAGTTCACAAGGAATCTGAGATTTGACCCAATTTTTCTGCCTGCAAATCTACAATTCACTCCATAGCACCTTCATGAGACAGCAATCCAATTTTTTCATCTAATGATGAAACTGTGGCCCACCATGGGGCTCTCATTGGTCACTCCCCACCCCATGCAGGGGCCTTTCTGTTTTGCTTGCACCTGCATCTCCAGTGCTTCGCACACAGAGGGGCTCACTATATGTCTGTTGGATGAATGAATGTTAAAACCTTCTTCTTATTGAGATAATATCAGACTCCCTCTAAATTCTACCCTCTGGTTTTATTTTTGTCCTCTGGATCGCACATATATACAATGTTCATCCAGAGAAACCTCAGATCTGCAGTCTTCAAATTGGGATATGCCTAACCTGGAAAAACACAAAGATTTTCAAAAAGATATGCAGAAGTCTGGCTCGGTGGCTCAGCCTGTAATCCCGCACTTTGGGAGGCTGAGGTGAGTGGACAGCCTGAGCCCACGGGTTCAAGACCCGCCTTGGCGAGACCTCATCTCTACAATAAATCAAAAATTAGCCGGGCGTGGTAGCATGCACCTGTATTTCCAGCTACTTGGAAGGCTGAGGCAGAAGGATCGCCAGAGCCCAGCAGGTCGAGGCTGCGGTGGCCAGGAACAGCCACTGCACTCCAGTCTGGGTGACAGAGTGAGACTACAACTCAAAAAAAAAAAGATATGCAGATATAGACTCTTTTTAGAGAATGAATTTTCATATTCATATGTATACTTCTTTAAACTGACTACCTGAGATTGGACCTCAATAAGGTTACATGGGGTTCTCTTTCCCCACCTCCACACCATTTCTCTTTCCCACTTTAACAAAGAAAGGTGCATCTGGCACTCATCCCCCATCTTGCTCTGATGCACTGCATAGTGTGTGAATACTTGAATTACCAACTAAATCTTGAGGGAAAGCAGAAGAGTTTAAATGAATGGTTTAAATGAATACATGTCTTGCATGCCACTGGTTTCCAATGCTTTGCTTTCAACAAAATTGAAAGAAAATCTAGTCAATTTGTCAGCTGATAGATCACTGAAAGTGATGTTTGATGATTA
Organism: Cephalopachus bancanus; assembly: GCA_027257055.1. Taxonomy (NCBI): domain Eukaryota; kingdom Metazoa; phylum Chordata; class Mammalia; order Primates; family Tarsiidae; genus Cephalopachus; species Cephalopachus bancanus. Next base: position 8,036,255 of record JAPVLO010000113.1, read on the forward strand.
GAGTTCCCTTTGATATTTGTAAAATAGCTAGGAAGAAGTTCAAAGAACTGAGGGATATCTCTGTAATAAAACTCTATTATCACCTACTTATATAAGAAAGCAAAGATTCTCAAGGTTTAAATTGATAGAAACTGAAAATAAGTTGTATCCATCTTTGTATACATGAACTAATTTATTAATATGTCCCATATTTCTTCTTAAGCAATAAATTTGCCATAAAATTTTACTTTTTATGTACTTTAGTTAGTCAAATGTATACTATATTTATGCTATTTTTGTCAAGTGCTTACTTGACAAAATAATAATAATTATGATAATTCAACTAATAAATCTTTTAACACCTATTAGAGCCTTGTAGTCACACAAAATGTTTCAGAAAATTTATTTTCATTTATATACATATTTTTGCTGCAAGGAAGTGTGATAAAGTAATCAATAACAGATATTCGGCCATAAAAAAATATTGGGGTCAGAGTCAATGGGAGAGGTGGGAAATGGAAACTAAATTCAAGGAGGAAAATAACAGTGTTAAGTTCCATATATTAAAGAGCTAGGTTCAAATATATTTTAAATAGGTGATGATATCAAATCACAAGATATTTAAGTTCCATTAAACATAATTTTTTTATTTTTTATTTTGAAGATGTGGGGTATAACTCAGGGTTGGGTATACAAATGTTCATTATGCAGGTATGCCCCTCCACTACCCTGGCCATTTCCCACTACTGCCAATCCTGCCCCTCTCCCACCCCTGCAGTTTCCAACTACTGTCAAACCCTTTCTTATAGTATTATGATAATTGTTCAAGGTCCACTTATGAGTGAGAACTAAATATACTTTTTTAAAGTGTTGCAATATTTATATTTTAAGTTGCCAATACGTATATATGCAAATTACATTCCTTTCAAGTACAAAAATATTAGAAAAAAATTCCAAGTGTTATCTTTAAAATATGCATCATTTTAAAAATTCCTGGGGAATATGCAAGAAAAAATTACTCTGAAAGCCACAGCTTCAAACACAACCCTCCAGATCATACACTTACTACCTCTTACCTGGACTAGAGTATACCTAGACAAGACAAAAGTGATCTCACTGCCTGGAGACCCTTCTGCAAACAAATCTGGACATGTGGTCCCTTCTTCAAACCCTCTTTTGGATTTCAAATCACCTGTGGCTTATTGCTGTCAGGAATCTGAGTCAGGTCAACTTTAAATCAAGTCATTAATTAAGATAAAACTATTGGCAAGTACTGAGTTGGATTTTACTCTAGCTTACTCAATAAAGAGTTCCACATGTAGATGGCATAGAACAGAGAGCAAACTAATAGCCCTTGGGCCATGTCAGGTTACAGATGTATTTGGCTTGAAATTCAGTGCCCTTTCAATATCTCAAAGGAGCACACTGGGCCAAGGCAATTCAACTTGAGAGGAGTAATCTCTGTCCTTGTGGAGGGGCCTATCCTTCCTGCTTCACTGAGTGTGTGTGTGTTATTGCCTGACACCTGCTGACAGTGTATTTTCACCCTGATATGGAGTTTTTCTAAGGAGTGAATTAACTATATTATAATATCACTGTATCACAGAGATTTTAAAGCACCTAATATTTTAAAGCACCTAATATTAAGGATACAATAGGATAATATTGATAAGCAAATTTAAAACAAAAACGTGCACACTCCATTTATCCAAAGAATTCCTCCTGGGTCACAAACAACTCTGGTTTCTTGGTCCCTCTTCCTTCCTTAGTCCTCTGACTTAGACTCCCTGTGTAATAAATAGGTCATCCTAGGAAGGATCCGGAACTACAGAAGGCAGGAGAGCACTTTGAAGGATCTTGTCACTGGAATACAGAACACAAAGGGCCTACAGGAGCACCAGTCTACAGAGAGTATGGTATAAACAAGACCTCTTATGCCTGAGAGATCAGAGTTGGGCCTGGTACCATGTGTCTGTGGTCCAGGGAGCTCAGTCGTGGAATATGAGTGCCAGGCAAACAGAGTTTATTGGAAGCTGATGACCCAGAGGCCCCTTTGAATTTTGCACGTCAGCTCTGGGTGGGATTTATTTCTAGGATCAAATACATCATGTCCATAAAATACTAAAACCAATGCACCTTTGATCGAGCTCTCATGTGCTTTGAGAACTTCAACTAGCAAGCTGCTCCTGCTTCCCAGCCCCGCTTGATTGAAACTACAAACCAAAGGATGATCTTGCACAACTGTGTTCATAACAGCATTATTCACAGCTACAACATAGACATATTCCAAGTGTTTAACACAGATGAATGGACAAGCAAAATGTGGGGTATAGACATACAGTGGAACATTAGTCAACCTTAAAAAGGATGAGAATTATGACACATGTTACAACATGGATGAACCTTGAAGACATTATGCTAATTGAAATAAGCCAGTCACAAAAAGACAAATACCATATGATTTCATTTATATGAGGTTCCTATAATAGTCAAATGCATAGAGACAGAAAGTAAAATGGTGGTTTTTCAGGGACTGGGGTTGTTTAATGGGTACAGAGTTTCTGTTTTACAAGATGAAAGTAGTCCTGGAGATGGATGGTGGTGATGGTTACACAACATTATGAATGTTTTTAATACACGTTTTATATATATATATATATGTTTTAATCATTGTGCTATGGTTCTTTAAGATGTTAATACAGTATTGGTGAAAAGTCAGTACTTTTTTTGTAATTTTTCTGTGTCTAAAATTATTTATAATAAAAAGCTTTTTAAAAATCCCCAATCCTGACTCCAGTCCCAGGGGCCCCAGTCACCAGGCCTAATGTCTGAAGTGAGCTCCACACTGCCCTTTTTCAGGGTGCTAAAATGGACTTGGTATAACCCTTGTCACTTAGAAGGTATATGTATGGCTGTGTATCCATCATGCTGTACTGAGCTGCTTCACTCCTCTCTCCCACCTTCAGTTGGGACCCTAACCTAGGCCTCCCATTCAGTGATTCCTAAGGCATTCCCTACCTGCCTCCTCTTCACAGCACATGGGTAGAAACAATCTGTCTTGTGACCTAGGCTCTTAGGGATACTAAGGAACTACGAATTCTCCTAGACACATAATAATTTGCCTAAACAAAGTAGGCATAAAAGAAAAAATCCTAAAGGCAGCAAGAGAAAAAGGCCAGATCACCTACCATGGAAGACCAATCAGAATAGCAGCAGATTTATCTACAGAAACCCTGCAGACTAGGAGAGCTTGAATCCCTATCTTCAAAGTCCTAAAAGATAAACAATTTCAACCAAGAATAATTTACCAGGCCAAGTTAAGCTTCATCAGCAAGGGAGAATTAAAATCTTTCCCAAATATCCAATCCCTAAGAACTTATGCTGCCACCAAACCACCTCTACATGAAACACTTAAGAAAGTACTAAACACAGAAGAAAAGGAAAAAAGAACAACATTCTTCAAAAGAGTACAGGGAAAAGAATAAAATATACATGAACCAAACCCAAAACCAAAAAAAAGACAAAAAAGAACCAAGTGGAAGAACAACAACTCTATAATAACTCTATGATAGGGATGAACTCTCACATTTCAATAATTAGCCTGAATGTGAATGGACTAAATGCACCACTGAAAGACATAGAATGGCAAAATGGATAAAATATCACCAGGCAACAATATACTGCCTTCAAGAGACTCATCTCACTAGAAAGGACATACACAGACTCAAAGTAAGAGAATAGGAAACAAATTATCAGGTGAATGGAACACAAAAGAAAGGAGGAGTCATGATCCTAATTTCAGACAAAATACCATTTAAGCTATCAAAAATTTAAAAAGATACAGAGGGCCACTACACAATGATAAAAGTTTCACTCCATCAACAGGAAATATCTATCCTAAACATATATGCACCCAACATAGGTGCGCCAACTTTCATAAAGCAACTTCTAGGAAAACTAAAGAAAGATATTGACTCTAACACCATCATAACTGGGGACTTTAATACCCCACTCACAACCCTAGACAGATCATCAGGACAAAAAATCAGCAAGGAGATCCAGAACCTCAAGGTGACTCTGGACCAAGTGGACTTAATTGATACCTACAGAACACTTCATCTAAAGAACACAGAATACACATTCTACTCATCACCGCATGGAACGTATTCTAAGATTGACCACATAATTGGACACAAATCAAGCATAAGCAAATTTAAAAGGATCGAAATTCTACCATGCACCTTCTCGGACCACAGTGGAATAAAAATAAACATTGACACCAACAAAGTCCCCCCAAAACCCACAAAGACATGGACACTGAATAGCATGATGCTGAACAACTCCTGGGTCAATGATGAAATCAAAACAGGAATCAAAAGATACCTGGAAACAAATGAAAATGAAGAAACATCTTTCCAAAATCTCTGAGACACCTTGAAAGCTGTAGTAAGAGGGGAATTTATATCCCTACAAACACACATGAAGAAAATGGAAGGAACACAAATTAACAGACTAACAAGCCACCTAAGGAAGCTGGAAAAGCAAGACCACAAAAACCCTAATTTCACCAGAAGAATCCAGATCACCAAAATAAAAGCCCAAATCCAGGACATAAAAGACAAAAAGATAATACAAAAAATCAATGAAACAAAAAGCTGATTCTTCAAAAGGATAAACAAGGTCAATGGTCCCCTAGCTAGACTGACCAAGAAAAAACCCAAATAAGCACAATCAGAAACACAAAAGTTGAAGTCACATCTGACCCTGAAGAAATACAAAAGATCATTAGAGACTACTACGTACACTTGTATGGAAACAAACTTGAAAACCTTAAGGAAATGGAGGACTTTCTGACATCACACAACCTACCTAGGTTGGAACAAGAAGAAATTGAGACCCTAAATAGACCAATAACAATCAAGGAAATTGAATAGGCAGTAAGAAAACTTCCTACAAAAAAAAGCCCTGGTCCAGATGGCCTTCCAGCAGAATTCTTTTTTTTTTTTTTTTATTTTTTTTGAGTTGGAGTCTCATTCGGTCGTCCAGACTGGAGTGCAGAGAGCCGCTCCTGGCCACTGCAGCCTTGACCTGCTGGGCTCTGGCGATCCTTCCTCCTTAGCCTTCCCAGCAGCCAGAATTATAGGCATGCACTACCACACCCAGCTGATTTTTTTATTTATTGTAGAGATGAGGTCTCACTGCCCAGGCGGGTCTCAAACCCGCGGACTCAGGCAATCCACTCACCTCAGCCTCCCAAAGGTGTGGGATTACAGGCTGAGCCACCGAGCCTGGCCTCCAGCAGAATTCTACAAGACATTTAAGGAGGAGCTGATACCAATCCTACTGAAGGTATTCCAGGCGACTGAAAAAGATGGAACTGTCCCCAAATCATTTTACGAAGCCAACATCACATTGATACCCAAGCCAGGTAAAGGCCCAAAAAAGAAAGAGAACTACAGGCCAATATCTTTGATGTACATAGATGCTAAAATTCTCAACAGATCCTAGCAAACCAAATTCAGCAATACATTTCAAAAATCATCCATCACAACCAAGTAGGCTTCATTCCTGGGATGCAAGACTGGTTCAACATTCGTAAAACCATAAATGTAATTAAATACATCAACAGATGTCAAAACAAAAACCACATGATTATATCATTAGATGCAGAAAAATCTTTTGATAAAATCCAGCACCACTTCTTGATAAAAACCCTTGATCATCTAGGCATACGGGAAACATACCTCACAATAGTAAAAGCCATCTATGAGAAACCCACAGCCAGCATACTCCTAAATGGGCAAAAATTGGAACCATTTCCCCTGAAAACTGGAACAAGACAAGGATGCCCACTCTCACCCCTCCTGTTCAATATAGTATTGGAAGTCCTGACTAGAGCAATCAGAGAAGAGAAGGCAATCAGGGGTATCCAAATAGGAAAAGAGGAAGTCAAATTATCTCTCTTTGCAAATGATATGATTGTGTACCTTGAAAACCCAAGAGAATCTGTCAAAAACCTCCTTACACTGATAAAGGCCTTTGGCAAAGTCTCAGGATACAAAATAAATGTGCAAAAGACAATGGCATTTCTTTACACCAATAATAAACAAACAGAAAGTCAAATAAAAAACACAATTCCATTCACAATAGCCACACAAAAAATGAAATACCTTGGCATCTTCCTAACCAGAGATGAGAAAGACCTTTACAATGAAAACTCCAAAACACTGCTCAAAGAAATCAAAGATGACCCAAACAAGTGGAAAAATATCCTACGCTTATGGATTGGAAGAACCAACATTGTGAAGATGTCTATCTTACCTAAGGCAATCTACAAATTCAATGCAATACCCATCAAATTACTAGCAACATTTTTCTCAGACCTAGAAAAAACAACACAGGAATTCATATGGAAACACAAACGTCCAAGAATAGCCAGAACAATTCTCAGCAAAAAAAAAAAAAACAAAGCAGGTGGTATCACATTACCAGACTTCAAACTTTACTATAAAGCTACAATCATCAAAACAGTTTGGAATTGGTATAGGAACAGGCATATAGATCAATGGAATCGAATTGAGATTCCAGAAGCAAAACCTCAATTTCTCAACCAACTCATCTTCGACAAAGACTCCACCACCTACCAATGGGGAGAGGAAAACCTATTCAGTAATGGTGCTGGGAAAACTGGCTGACCACATGCAGAAGATTGAAACAGGACCCCTATCTATCCCCATACACAAAGGTTAACTCCAAATGGATCAGAGACCTAAATGTAAAACCCCAAACCATAAGAACCTTAGAAATTGAAGGACATACCCTCATGGAAATCGGAACTGGCATCCAGTTCCTGAACAAGACCCAAAACCCACAGGTCATAAGAGACAGGATAGACAAGTGGGACCTTATTAAACTGACAAGCTTCTACAAAGCCAAAGAAACCATCAAGAGAGCAGGGAGACAGCCTACAGACTGGGAAAAAGTATTTGACAACACCAGGTCAGACAAAGGCTTAACATCTTGGATCTACAAGGAACTCAAATGTGCTGAAAAGAAAAAAACAGCCCCCTTATAAAATGGGCAAAAGATATGAACAGACACTTCACAAAGGAAGACATCCGAGCAGCCAACAGACACATGAAGAAATGTTCAACCTAACTAATCATCAGGGAGATGCAAATGAAAACCACACTGAGATATCACCTAACTCCAGCCAGAATGGCAACTATCAAGAACTCAAAAAATAAAAGCTGCTAGAGAGGGTGTGGCGAAAAGGGAACACTTCTACACTGTTGGTGGGAGTGTAAACTAGTGCAACCTCTGTGGAAAGCAGTGTGGCGATTCCTAAAAGCTTTAAATATCAACTTCCCATATGACCCCGCAATCCCCCTACTGGGAATATATCTGGAAGAACTCAAATCACTCTATAAAAAAGATACCTGCACACGTATGTTTATCGCAGCGTTGTTCACAATAGCAAGAACCTGGAAACAACCATGCTGCCCATCAAAAGAGGACTGGATTAAAAAAATGTGGTACATATACACGATGGAATACTACGCAGCCATAAAAAAGAACAAAATCATGAATTTCGCAGCAACCTGGTTGGAACTAGAGTCTATAATACTGAGTGACCTCTCACAGAAACAAAGGTCCGAGTATCACATGTTCTCACTCATATAATGGACCTTGACCATCCAACCTAATACTATAAGAAAATGACTGACAGTAGTGGGAAACTATGGAGGGGAGGGAGATGGGATTAACGGTAGCAAATATCTGTCTGGGGATGGGGAAGCACCTCTTATCAACAGGGTGCCTGAATGAAACGTATTTGTATGCCTAACCCTTAACTGTACCCCACAACATCATCATAAAAAATATTGATTATAAAAAAAAAACAGAGATGTTGCACATCCAGTGGACAATGGCCAAACAGAACTTAATTTTACCATAAAATTTTAATTTGAAACTGATGAGTCAGGAAGCATTTCGATCATTCTCAATGATCAAATGAAAGAGTTCATATTCTTTCTACCACCATCCCATTAGGCCCTCACCTTAATTAAGCACTTTCTTCTCAGAAATAATTAAATTATCCTTCACTTTCATTTCTTTTCTCATTTTTTCCCTCAGCCCCTCATCTGATATCATATTTTTGCTTTCTTTTCACTACCCACTAAAATAATTTCTCTGATATGCTAAGCATTGTTCTTTCCAGAATTCCTAAACCTTGCCTCCACTTTCACCTCTCTCCCTCATCTCCCTCTCATATTCACACCCTGATGGTGTCAGTTAATTGTCTTAGAAGATGCTTACTCCTCAAATCTTTTGTAAATTAGAAAGAGGATTGCACGTTTCCCTTTAATGTTTTGTGAGAAGGTCACATTTGGTGGCATCTCAAACACTATTGCACAGTGTTTTTTTGCAATTCTGTTTATGTCTTTGTTTTTAGGGTTGCTTAATAAGGCTCCTTGCCAATGTGCTTTGGAATAGGCTGTGCAGCTCCCCTGCCCCTAGTCCTCTCTGGGCTCACTGGAAGGCAACTCACAGTTCATCCCTCTCCCCTTCCCACACATGCTGTCCCTTTCATGCCATGCCTCAATTCTACAAGCCCTATGCAAGACTCAGCTCCATTTGGCTTGACCCTATTTGATAATAATCATTTCCCCAAATGGACTAGTCCATCTTTCTGTGAAAATTTGGCATTTCCAAGCTTCCAATACAACTTGACCATGTGGATATTTCAGCACTGAAAATGGCTTTAAGAACCTTCTGCCATATGTTGTGTCTCCCCAGATACAGAGGTATAGGGCCTACAGCTGCACCTACTACAGTGCTGTGTATAGAAGTGGTGTCTGACCTTTACAATGAAAATTACAAAACACTGCTCAAAGAAATCAAAGCTGACACAAACAAGTGGAAAAATATCCCATGCTCATGGATCAGAAGAATCAACATTGTGAAGATGTCCATCTTACCTAAGGCAATCTACAAATTCAATGCAATACCCATTAAATTACCAGCAACATTCTTCTCAGACCTAGAAAAAACAACACAGGAATTCATATGGAAACACAAACGTCCAAGAATAGCCAGAACAATCCTCAGCAAAAAAAAACAAAGCAGGTGGTATCACAATACCAGACTTCAAACTTTACTATAAAGCTACAATCATCAAAACAGCTTGGTATTGGTACAGGAACAGGCATATAGACCAATGGAACAGAATTGAGATTCCAGAAGCAAAACCTCAATTCCTCAACCAACTCATCTTCGACAAAGCCCCCACCACCTACCAATGGGGAGAGGAGAACCTATTCAGTAAATGGTGCTGGGAAAACTGGCTGACCACATGCAGAAGATTGAAACAGGACCCCTATCTATCCCCATACACAAAGGTTAACTCCAAATGGATCAGAGACCTAAATGTAAAACCTCAAACCATAAGAACCTTAGAAAAGGAAGGAAATACTCTCATGGAAATCGGAACTGGCATCCAATTCCTGTACAAAACCCGAAACCCACAGGACTTAAGAGAGAAGATAGACAAATGGGACCTTATTAAACTGACAAGCTTCTGCAAAGCCAAAGAAACCATCAAGAGAGGGGAGACAGCCTACAGACTGGGAAAAAGTATTTGCCAACTCTAGGTCTGACAAAGGCTTAACATCCTGGATCTACAAGGAACTGAAACGTACTGAAAAGAAGAAAACAAACAACCCCATTATAAAATGGGCAAAAGATATGAACAGACACTTCACAAAAGAAGACATCGAGAATCCAACAAACACATGAAGAAATGCTCAACCTCACTAATCATCAGGGAGATGCAAATCAAAACCACACTGAGATACCACCTAACTCCAGTCAGAATGGCAATTATCAACAACTCAAAAAATAACAGCTGCTGGAGAGGGTGTGGTGAAAAGGGAACACTTCTACACTGTTGGTGGGAGTGTAAACTAGTGCAACCTCTGTGGAAAGCAGTGTGGCGATTCCTAAAAGCTCTAAAAATTGACCTTCCATATGACCCTGCAATCCCCCTACTGGGAATATACCCTGAAGAACACAAATCACTCTATAAAAAAGATACCTGCACACGTATGTTTATCGCAGCGTTGTTCACAATAGCAAGAACCTGGAAACAACCATGCTGCCCATCAAAAGAGGACTGGATTAAAAAAATGTGGTACATATACACGATGGAATGCTACACAGCCATAAAAAAGAACAAAATCATGAATTTCACAGCAACCTGGATGGAACTAGAGTCTATAATACTGTGTGACCTCTCACAGAAACAAAGATCAGAATATCACATGTTCTCACTCATATAATGGACCTGGAACATCCAATGTAATACTATAAGAAAATGACTGACGGTACTGGGAAATTATGGGGGGGGATGGGATTAACAGTAGCAAATATCTGTCTGGGACTGGGAAAACACCTCTTATCAACAGGGTGCCCAAATGAAACGTAATTGTACACCTAACCCTTAACTGTACCCCACAAAACCATAATAAAAAATACTGATTAATTATAAAAAAAAAAGAAGTGGTGTCTGTACTCACGCATTGCAGACTCCCTCCCAGTGCAGCATGCTAATCCACATGCTCTGTTACATGTGAACAGACATAGACAGAACACTCAGCTGGGAGCTAGAAGAAAGACCTGGTGCTTGTCCCATATCCTGTACTGACCACACAAGTGATACTACTTCTTAGAACATCACTTCCATAATTTTTTTAAAAAAAGATGACAATACCTTCCATGCGTAATTCACAATCCTGTAATGAGAATCAAATGTGATCACATATGTCTGAAAAATGCTCCTGACAAGCCACAGATTCAATGCAATCCATATCAAGTTGCCAACATAATTTTTCACAGAGCTCAACAAGACAATATAGAAATTCATATAGAAGCAAAAAGAGCACGCATAGCTAAAGTAATCCCAGCAGAAGAAACATGGCTAGACTTCCAGACTTTAAACTTTGATACAAGTCTACAGTAACCAAGACAGCATAGTATTGGTACAGAAATTGATGCATAGACCAATGGAACAGGACAGAGAATCTGGAACTAAAACCATGGTCCATCAACCAACTCATCTTCAACAAAGTCATCAATAACAAATGTTGGGGAACAGAAATCATATCTAGCAAATGGTGCTGGGAAAACTGGCTAGCCACAAGCAGAAGAATTAAACTGGAGCTTTTCCTATCACCATATACAAAAATGAACTCAAAATGGATCAAGAACTTAAATGTAAAACCTCAAACTATAGCACTCTTAGGAGAAACCTTAGAAAACCCTTCCTGGAAATCAGGGTAGGCAATGAATTCATGGCCAAATCATCAAAAGCTAAGATTGGCAGATAGAAACTTATCAAACTGAAAAAGTTTTACACAGCAAAGAAATCATCAAAAGAGTAAAGAGACAACGCAAGGAATTGGGAAAAATATTTGGAAGCTATGCATCTGACAAAGGCCTGACATCCAGGATCTACAGAACTCAAATGAATTGAAAGGAAAAAATAAACAATCCCATTAAAAAAGTGGGCAAAGGACATGAACACTTCTCAAAGAAAGACATACAAGCAGACAAAAAACACATGAAAAAATGTTCAGCTTCATTAATCATCAGAGAAATGCAAATCAAAACTATAATTCGATAACACCAATAAGAAAGCCTATCATTATAAAGTCAAAAAAACACCAGGCACGGTGACTCATGCCTGTAATCCCAGCACTTTGGGAGGTGGAAGCGATAGGATTGCCTGAATTCAGGGCCTTGAGACCAGCCTCGGCAACTTGGCGAGACCGCGTCTCTACTATAAATCAAAAAGAAAAAGAAAATTAGCCAGGCGTGGTGGAGCAAACTCATGGTTCCAGCTACTTGGAAGGCTGAGGCAGAAGGAACACCTGAATTTAGCAGGTCAAGGCCATGAGTGTGCCACTGCACTCCAGCCTGGTAAAAGAAAAAAAAAGTCATAAAACATCAGGTGCTGCTGCAACTGCAGAGAAAAGGAAGGGAATGCATCTTCACTGTTGGTAAGAATGTAGCCGGGCTCGGTGGCTCAGCCTGTAATCCCGCGCTTTGGGAGGCCGAGGTGAATGAATTGCCTGAGCCTGAGGGTTCAAGACCTGCCTGGGCAACTTGGCGAGACCTCATCTCTACAATAAATCAAAAAATTAGCCGGGCGTGGTAGCGCACGCCTGTAGTTCCAGCTACTTGGAAGGCTGAGCTGAAGGATCGCCGGAGCACAGCAGGTTGAGGCTGCGGTGGCCGGGAGTGGCCACTGCACTCCAGTCTGGGCAACTGAGTGAGACTCCAACTCAAAAAAAAAAAGAAGAAGAAGAATGTAAGCTAGATTAACTTTTGTGGAAAACACTGTGATGATTTCTCAAAGAACTAAAAATTGAGCCTCCAACGCCCCTTCTGGGAATATATCTAAAGGAACACAAATCCCTCTACCAAAAAGATACCTGCACACCATGTTTATTTTTCACAATAGCAAAAACATGGAACCAACCAGATGCCTATTGAAAATGAACTGGATAAAGAAAATTTGGTACCTCTATGCAATGGAATATTATGCAGCCATAAAGAAGAGCAAAATCATGACCTTTGCAGCAACATGGTTGCAGCTGGAGACCGTCATTCTAAGTGAACTATCACAGAAACAAAGAACTGAATGCCGCTTGTTCTCACCCATATGCGGGACCTGATCACTGGTCACACTAGCACAAGGGTGGGATCAGCAGACACTGGACAATACTAGGGGAAGGAGGGACAGAGGAGGAAAGGGAGCACATGGCAACACACTGGGTACCTGGTCCACTATCAGGGGGAGAGAGAACAACTTAGAAGCCCAAACTTCACCTGCATGCAACCTATGTAGTAAATCCTCACTTGCACCCCACAACTCTAAAATAAAATAAAATAAAATAATAAATGAAATAAAAGCACAGCTCCGGGAAATAAAAGTATTCCTGAAAATACTCTTCACTTAATTTTTCTGTGAACCTAAAACAGCTCTAAAAAATAAAATATCATTTTAAAAAGAAAGAAAGTTATCCTTGGAGAGGCTAGCAGTTTCTCTTTCCCAGTCTCTGGGCTGATTCTGTGCAGAGAATGTCTCTGTGGGGTAGCTCTCACAGTGCCCCTCTGTCAGACAAGAAGGGACTTGCCCCATCCCACATGTGGCATTAGAGCCTGCTGCCTTTCTCCCTGCTGATAATATAAAAATTGAGGACATTTGGGACACTTAGCACAAAGAAAATGCCAATAAATGAGAAACAGAAACTGAAATATCATAAAGTGGTGCCTCCTATATGTGGATGAGCAGAATAAGAAATATTTAGGCCCAGGCCAGAGCGAGACTAGCACTGGCTGGAGGGAAAGCGTCTCACACTAGGAACAATGCCCACATGGGGGGCAGGGATGTCCCAGAGCAGGGGGCCACCACCTTCTGCAGCCATAGCCAAGTAAGGTCAGATTCAGAAAAATGTGGATGTCTACACAATAGAATCAGCAGGCTTTATTCACTGGACAAATAATTTCTTCATAATCAGGATAATTTTGTCCATCACCTATTAAGGGTACAACGTGAATGATTTCCTTGTACCCCTGGAGGAAATTCTGCTCAGAAACCGGGTGCTTGTTGGGGAAACTATTTTATTAAGTATTCTGGGTGAATATAATACTGATCTCAAACAACTATAGTTGAAGTCATCAACAAGTACAATGGTCATTGTGCACACAAGAATCAGAGCCATATTTTATTTCTAGGTAAAAACTATTTTTAAGGTACTTCATAAATCACTGGCAAGGTCGGCCATACTAAACATTCCAGAACACACATGGGAAATCTCTGTGGGCGTGCCTGGCCTTCTGGGCTGCAGCAACTCATTGTTTTGAGGCTTCCTGCACGGAGCTGTCCCCGTCGTCAGCAAGTCTGCAGGGCCCACAGCGGTGCCTGCAGGAGGAGCACAGGTTCACCAACCCAGCCGCACAAGTACAGAGGACCCCACACAGTGAGGTGCATCATCCCTAGTGCCTTTACACAGTAAAGGGGACCGTAGTAATCCACAGAGTTGTGGTGAGCAATATGTGGAACTCCAAACACAGAACTCTTTGCATCCAGCCCATTATCCAGTCAGTGCTCAGCTGTCGAGATAGGGATTATTACTTCTCATCCCAGACCACCCCACCACCATGCCCAGGTGCATTAAGCAGTATGTTCAACCCTAGGCCACTGCTGAATGCATATATACTTGATATAGTTCATAAATAAATGAATGCTTGCATGAATCACAAATGAATGAACTCTCTGTTTTTACAGATGAGGGTAGTAAGAATCAGAATAACTATATTGTGCAACTCCCCTTGTGACAGAGGTAGCCAAGGCAGTATAGTGGAAGCTGTGAGTGAAATTTTCAGGAAAGCATGTTAGGAGGAAGATAGACAAATGGCATGAGACTTTTCTGTTCTTCTGTCCTTCCACTTTCTAGGTATGAGAATGCAGATATGATGACTGGAGCTCCAGCGGCCATCAAAGACTCTGAGTTGACCTTGAGGATGGGAGTTGCTAAGGCTGGCAAAATATAAAAATAGAAGATGTGTGTCACTAATATCTGTGGGGCCACTATGTTGTCCTTGAGCAAACATCCCACATTTTACATGACAAAAGGGGAAAATTCCTTTTATCTGATTTTAGCCATTGTTATGTATGGCCTCTGTTACTAGAAGCCAAATGCATTTCTAACTGAAAAAAAAATCTGTGATATGATCATCTTGTCTTACAAACAACATGTCCCTTATCAACCTCCTTGGCTGGACCTTACTCTTCTCCTACCTCTGCACACTGAATTGACATAGGGCTGGGACCTGGGCCTGGCTCAAATCCCACAGCTTAAAATATCATTCACAATGATACCCAAAGAGATATTAGTAGTTCAGACCTCTCCCCCAAGTTCCAGATTCATATCCAATAGCCCAACTGGCATCTCCAAATGAGCAAGCCCAAAAGAGAACTAAAATTCCCCTCACCCCTCCTATACCTGTTTCTCTGTCCACTCCCCTATCTCAGAACATGGTCCCACTATTGCTTAGAACAAAAGACTAAGAATCTTTCTGAATTCCTCTCTTTCCCTGAAGCCATCAGCAAGTTCTGTTGCTCTTGAGGATGACCCACATCAGCCCACATCTCCTGTCCTGGGCTCCCCATGTCCAAGTGATCTCTTGCAGCCTGCCCTGTACATGGCCTCAGAGGGTCACTTTTCTGCTTAGGCCTTTTTTTTTTTTTTTTTTTTTGAGTTGGAGTCTCACTCTGTCGCCCAGACTGGAGTGCAGTCGGCCACTGCAGCCTCGACCTGCTGGGCTCCGGCAATCCTTCTGCTTCAGCCTTCCAAGTAGCTGGAATTACAGGCATGCACTACCACGCCCAGCTGATTTTTTGATTTATTGTAGAGATGAGGTCTCGCTGCCCAGGCGGGTCTCGAACCCGCGGGCTCAGGCAATCCACTCACCTCAGCCTCCCAAAGGCGCGGGATTACAGGCTGAGCCACTGAGCCCGGCTCTACTCAGGCCTTTTAATGGTGTCCTGTGGCCCTGATAATAAAATCGACACACCACACCGTGGTGTCCAGGGCTCTATGGTCTGTCTTCCCTTCCTCTCTGCCCTCACTTCTCACCTCTGCATGTCTATGCCTTCCAGCCACATCAGCCTCCTCTCTCCTTTGAAGACATGCTGGCCTCATTCTCCAAAAAAAGCCTTTGTGCTCAGCACCTGCTGCCTGGATGCCCTTCCCCAAGACCATCACATGAGTGACAACTTCACCTCTCACACTGCAATTGATATCACCTCCTTGGTCTCCTGACCTCCATGTCCAGGCAGCATCTACTCTCACCATCCTCCCCATCAACTACCTTGTGTTATTTTCTTTCTAACTTTATAACTGCCTGCAGTTGTCTCCATTTTTTGTGTGTTTTCCAGTGAGTTATTTAGAATATGTACCCCCAGAAAAGTGGGAATTCTGTTTGTCTCAATCCCCTGCTTCTAAAAAGTACCCGGCTCAGAAACCCTTCTCAGGCTGTAATCACAGATCAGGAATTAAATAGCCATGTCATTATTATTATGGTTTTTGTTCATTATGTAGCTTTAGCATTCATTCTGATCACCAACTTTTTACTCAAATTGACAAGAAAGTAGACATTTGTGAACTGGTCTTCATTCCTGAGTTCTTGTGGTTGCTTCTTCTCTCCGTTATAATACTAAAGGTCTAGCATACTTCTGGAGATTTACATATAAAAATAATCTGGTTGTCTTAGTATGTAAAAGTCATATTAGGGGTAATAAACATGGTTTATCTGAAAACCAAGAAGTTGTCCCTTTGTGTTCTGCAACTTCCCTCTGGTAATGGGTCTAATACCATCATGACTGGTAGTTTGTTCCTTTTTGAGTAACATGTACTCTCAGATTGAACGCTTACTTACTTATTTTTTAATTGCTGATTAAAATCACTGATAAATTAAATAATGCATCTTTGTTTCTTTCTTAGCAAATTTTGCATAAATATCATTATCTAAGTCAGTCCCTGAATCAAGTATATTTTTTTCCCAGCTCAGGAATGTTTTCTGACATTACATCTTTGATTATTGCTTCTGTTCAATTGTTTTTATTTCTTCTTCATAATAGCCATATTGTTCAAGGCTGCTTCTTCTTTTACTAGCTTCCATGACTACTATATGTATTATTATTGTTTTATCCCTTTGTCCTTTGTCTGTGAATTCTAGGAGGGCAACTCAAGTTTGCCCTCGCTATTATAGCATGTTTCTGCAGGTTCAAGACTTTCCTCTGTGGCCACCAAGGAGATCTGGGTTCTGTTGCTGCGTGTGTGTGTCTTTGAAGCCTTTCCCTCATATTCGTGATGTCATTGTCATCTGTGCTTGTGCCTCAATCTACTGCATTTTTTATTTTTCTGAGCTCCTCTAATAATCTCATATGTCCTTATAGCTCAATTGAGAACATGGAATATGGACCTTTAAAACATTTTTATTTCTTCTAAAAGTAATTTTCAATTGTATTTTTTACTATAGTCTGAACTTATTCATTGGTTCAATTTTTCTGTATGTTCGTCTTCCATAAAGATCTTGTTGAGAGAAGACATGCAGCACAATTTCACCCTTTTTATCCATTCCTGGTCCCCTGGTTGAATTGACCCCTCCCTTGGAAAACTAAAGACAGAAGGCAAAGTTGGTTCACTCCTAGATCCTGATGCCTACACATTGGAGTCAGTCACTCATTGGGTGTGGTCGGCTGGGATGAGAGATATCAGGCTCTCTGACATACTTAGGGCCAATTATGCCCTCATGAATATGGGGAGGGGCTTAGTTTTGCTCCATCAGATAGAATGTGCAAAAGACAATGCAGAGTTCCTCCTCCTTAGCGCTGCCAGCAGCATTATACCCTTGGGGACCACACCTTTCAGGACTCGGTGTGACATGTTGGCCCATTTATTTCCCCTATATTGCAACTGAGACAAAGCCCTGGCTCAAAATAAACAAGCAGCTGTCCCTGCACAAGGGGAGAGGAAGGTATTATTCAGTACTCTATTGGGTTCAGTGACTTCTGTGGACCTCCACTTGGACCACCCAGGCTTCTTCTCACTACCTCCGGCCCACTGAGCCATTAACAATGACAATGTCCTCATGTGTGCTCCAGAGGTTGTCTCATTGTTACTGAAGATAATGGAGAGCCCTCCCAGGCTTAACAATTGTTGACATTGTTCCTGTGCAGTTTTTGTGTTGTTTTTTTGGCTATTTTTCTCTACTTTCATGTATATTTTAAGAACAAGTTGAAAGAGAGATTACTCAGGACTAAAATAACCTCACATCAGAGCTAGTCTCTTTCACCTTGACTCCCCCATGACACAGAGCACAGAAATGGGCACTAATAGAGTCTCAGTAAGGAAAGTACAAAGGAATTAAGAGTTTTGGCTGAGATATTTGAGATCAGAAACTTATCTAGAATTAAACTAGAATAGATCTAGGCCAGGGGTTAAGATGTCCCCAGTCACAAGAGGAAGAGCGGTCAAAAGCCTCTGAAAGTACAGACACCACCTAGACAGAGGCAAGAGAGAAGTCCAATGTGCAACCAGGTTGCCAAGGACAATCTGCTTTTGAAAGGCCGGGCTGTCAGCTGTGGGAGTTAGGAGCCAGCTCCGTGTGGAGCTGATGTGGACCACCAGGATCAAGAGGTTCAGGGTCTTCCCTCAGGGAAAGCACAGGTAAAGGTTGAGCCCAATGTCACCAACTGCAGGGTCAAGAGGTTTGGGGTCTTCCCTCAGGGAAAGCACAGGTAAAGGGTGAGCTCAAAGTCATCAGCTGCAGGGTAGGCCTGGGGGCCCCAGGATCAGACCCAGACACCACCCCCAAGTGTCCAGAGCTCCTCTGCAATATCTCCACACTTGAGTCTCTAGCCTCCACATTGACTCCTTAACCTACAGGGGCACATGTTCTCTGTGCTTAGTCAGATAGCAAGACTTGCTTCTGTGAGGCCTATTGTGGCTGACTCTGGTCACAGTACTACTTGTGAGATTTCACCCAAAGCACCACATCCTTCTTCTACCTTAAGACAGTCGGACTGGGATTATGGGAGTATCTAAAACCTCCCTGCGCTCCATTGTCTTTACCAAGTATGACTTCTAGATACCCAAGCCCCTCAGTCAGCCTCTTCTGGACATGTTCACTGAACAAACGCAAATGCCACTACTGTGAATGCCCAGGGAGCATGTGGTGACTGGCAGAGTCCAGGCCAGGGGCCTTATTACAGAGGACTCCCACCATTCTCCTATCAGCAGGGCCAAGGGATACAGGGTCAGGGCAGAGTTAGAATAATTCTCTCCATTTCCCTTGTTCAGATCATTAGAGAAACAAGCAAGGAAAGAAGAGGAAGAGCAGGAAAGTGAGATTTCCATCAGCACTCATGAGCACCTCCTGCTACAAGCCGTATGGCCGGCCTTCACGCCCTCCCCGGGCACACACACCCTGCCCTGTAACCCTCCGTCTTCTCTGGAGAATGAGTCCTTGGCAGAAACTGCCACCATTCTATTCCTGGAAGGTGCTAGCAAATATGCTACAGACCACAAGCAGCAGACTTTCAGAAGCCCAGTTCTAGACACACCCATGTGCAACTGTGACCATGTTGGTCACACCTGGGAGCTCCCAAACCTGCCTGTCCTGCCTCCTATCACAGTCGGAGCTGAAGGTGTCTGCATGGCTTTCCAGGAAAGAATAATCCTTTCTTGGGGCATTTCCAACTGTAACTAGTTATTCTCCAATACATTGCACATAAGCATTAAAAGGAAGCTAAATATCCTGTCTACAGCAGCAAAGAGAGACTCTGGGAGCTCTGAAAATCCCCAGCTCTCATGCCTGGCCTCAGTAGAGGGGAGGCTGCAACCTTGAGGAAGGTGAAGATACGGGTGGGCGGCAGGTAAACAGCTCCAGTGTTTACCTCCTGCTGAGGGTAGGATGCCAACGACACACATCTATTTGAGATAGACATTAAGGCCTACTAATATGCAAAATGCTGAAGAAGCACCAAGGCAAAAGTTCACATCTATTTTAAAAGAAAGGAAAAAAACCTATCATCTTACTTTTTTTCAACTATGGAACTGTCCTACCTATCAAAGCAATTTTTGTTATGGAGTTTAATGGGGGTTGAGGCAGAAGTATGAATAAAAAAAAATTATTATTGTTAGTAGAGACAAAAAGAATTAGATAACGTCCCTGATGTTAACATTTCTAAAAATATTGAAGTTAATGTGAAGTGAGTCACTGAGCTAAGTATACACTTGGGCGTAACCCCAGGAAAATGGCTTTGTAAACCAGCAGAACACCAGGCAGCAATGCTGCAGTGGGGTGTGCACCTGATTTCTCTCTTGCTGTTCTCCAGTATCCTCCCGCCTCAACTTACTGTATTCGATGGAGTTTTATGTTTCCTGTTAACACAACTTTCAGCCTGCATCCTGGTCTGCTCCAAACACTTTGATGGCAATATCCAAACACCTGGTTCTTGCCTTCCTCCTGGATCTGGCCCTCCTAGTTCTGGCCCTGCCTGTTTTCTCCTCTGTCTCCTGCAGGTCCCTTCAATCCATCCCATACTGAAGCATTTGTTCCACTCTGTGATTCTGTTCACCACTGTGGACAGCCCTTCTCTTTCCAAGATCTTCTTTCAAAATCACACACCCAGCCTTCAAGGACAGCTTCAATTCCATCTTCCCTGCAGAGGGGAGCCTGAATCTCAGCTTGGTGGACTCTTCTCCAGACATCCTATATTCCCTCCTATGGGCATTTGTGCACTCGCTGTGACTCCTAAGAGACCCAAGGCCCCAGAGAGGGATCTCCTCCTCTGTGTGCCCCTCAGCACTTCATAGGGCTCCTAGAGCTGAGACACTCAGCAGTCTTGAGGGTGACTGAAAGCCGGAGGGATTTGCAAGCTCTCCCACTATGTGATCTGCTCCTCATGAATTTGTCCTGGCTCAAGAAACACATTTGAATGTTTTCATGATAAGGGGAGAAAAGAGGAGAGAAATGAGAGGAAAGGAGAAAAACAGAAATCGAGGCTTTGAAGAAGACAGTAGTGTTGAAGTTGTCACTCACTGTGGGCCCCTGGAGGTCTACAAATCTTGAGGGGACAGTTTCCTGGAAGGACTGATGATGAGTTCTCTCTCTTAAGAATAGAACAGTGGACAAAATTAGTGTGAAACAAACCTCCCACCTGGCAGTGAGCTTTATAGTTAGGCAGAACAATATGTTACTCAGAATTCCTCCACTTATTCAGAGAATACTTCTTACTAGGCTCATGAAGGGTGAAAGCTAAGTGTCTTGGGGGACCTGAGGGAGGGAGAGATGGTCCTGCAGGAAACAAATGTTGCTATGCTAGGCTGAGTGGGAGAAGAAGTAGGAGAGGAGGGGCAGGCATCCTAACCCTGGCTGAAGGATGCAGAAATCACAGGTGCCTGCTGTATGTGGGTCTGTGGAAAGCAGCGTCAGGGGAGCTTCCTTGCCCATGGCCCTAGCAGGCAAAAACACAGAGAGCAGCAAGGACTCACAGACGTGGTAGGGTTCTCATTGTAGCCTGAAGATTTGGGGGTTGAGTCAATTAAATCAACATTCTCAAGGGGTGGTAAGTGTTTCTGCTTTCATTCGTTCACCCACCCACACACACACACACACACAGGCTTACTTGGCAGGATGTCTAGAACTGAGCAAGTGCCCCATGTGCTCATTTGGATCAAGTTGAGTTGAGCTGAAATAGCAAATGGCAGTGGCCCACAGAGATCCTGAGTCATGGTAGATCTGGATCCTTGAGGCGCTCCACCGCGTGGCCCCCTCCATTGCAGGTCCAATGTACATCTACACATAGAGAAGTTTCTATGGCTCTTGTTTTGGACCTTGTGAGTTCATTTGGAGGATGATTTAAAAGGGCAGGGAAGGATGACATACCAACTAATGTAGAAAACAGCATCTTGTTTACTCTAAAGATGGAAATGACAGTGTGCCAGTTAAACATATCTTTCCATTTCCCTCTAGAATTCTGTTATTAAAATTAATCTGCAATGAACTCCCAGCACCTCTCTCACAAGGCCTTCCAAAAACTTTAAAAATAACAAACCATACTAAAGAAGAGCAGAATGCATTCCAGCAGGACAGCTGGACCAAATTGCCTTCTGCTTGACTGGGGAGAACGGGAAGGAAGGAAGCTGGCAGCTTCATAAATTAAGCACATTAAGGACAAAATTAGTAAACATAAGTAAAGGAATGTCATCCCTCCACTCCTTCAGATACACCCAAAAATTCAGTCTAAAAATTAGCATAAATTCAGCTCACACCTCCACTCATACATATACACACGGGCGCCACAGAGACACACACACAGAGACTCACCAACACACACTCAGAGACTTATGTACAATCCTGACATGACATACATGAAAAACACACATTTGCATTCATGATGCAGTCACCAAAACAACATATGCACAGACACTAGGAAGCAAATACACCCATGTGTTTCCATTGCTTAAGTGTTGGTGTCAGGTGCTGATCCCTTGCAGAGGTTTCTGTGAGTGGCCCCAGGAGAGATGGGGATAAGAGTCTCTACAAAATCTCGTAAAGATCCTCCTGGGCACCGTGAGTCTTTACTTAATCCTCTGGCATGAAATGGTAAAACAACGGATTTGCAATGGTGAACAGCTCAACAAAGCCATTGAGCCCCACACATGATGAGGACTTGCGGCCCCCTCTCCTTCCCCACCAGCTCTGAAGAGTGCTTGGGTTCAAGCAATGCAGAAGACCATTCCAGGGTCCCCGTAAGTCCTTTCCATGAAAAGCATCTGTCGTTAAAACATCCAGAGGGAGCCTGTGGTGGGCCAACCCTGTCCAGGCAGAGAAATGAGATGTTGCCTGGGAGCCTCCAGTGTCTCCTCGTTTTGAAGTCAATAATTGTACAAAGCTTTTCATTTAAAAAATTGAATAGCATGACTTTGGGAAACAAAATGCAATTTGTAGGAAGGAGACATTATGGTGTGTTTGTTGTCTATCTCTTCCCTACGTCCCTTTTTCCTGGCAAGAAGGTGAGCCTGGGTCTCCAGGACAAGCTAAGTCAGCACAGAGAGGAGCAAAGACATGGAAGTGAGGAGGGGGGTGAGGAGTCAATGGCTTCGCTGCAGTCCTTCAGGGCAGCTAGTTTGATTTGAGTGTCGATTCATACAGATAAGGTCAAGTCTAGAAGACCAATTCTATTAAGCTCAAATCTTTTTATCACATCTCACATGGACGTTAAAACCTCTCAGATAACAGCAGCTATGTGCACTGGAGGTGAAACTGGGGATTTTCAGGCACTGGAGAAATTCTTTTGACAAGAGAAAGGAATGTGATGAAGGCGAAGGGGCAAACAAGTGAGGTTGGGCCATCTGCTGAGATGGGATACAACACCTCTCTCCTGAAAAGTGACATTTGATCCCTTCAAAGATCAGTTCAGTTCCTGTCAGGGAAGAGACTCTGGCAGCTGGGTCACACTGTGGCCATGGAACCTGCAGAAATATTTAACAGGGCCCATCTAGGAGGATGTGGGTAGACAAGGCAGAGCCATCTACTTAACCTATCGGCATATTTGCTTATGTGGAAGCATATCTCTTTTTCTGTTTCAGAATATGATACCTAATAAGATCCATGGGTTTTTTTCATTTTTAATTTTAAAGATGTGGAGTACAATTCAGGATTAGGTATACAAGTGTTCGTTATGCAGGTACCCTGGTTGATAAGGTGTGCCCCCCCCAGCAGTTTCCTACTGCTGCCAATTCCAACCCTCCCCTCCCCTGGCAGTTTCCCATATTGCCAATCCCTTTCTTATAGTATTATGATAATTGATCAAGGTCTGCTTATAAGTGAGAACATGTGATACGCAGTTCTTTGTTTCTGTGATAGATCACTCAGTATTATAGCCTCTAAGTTCATCCAAGTTGCTGCAAAGTTCATAATTTTGTCTTTCTTTAGGGCTGTGTAATATTCATCATGTATATGTATCATATTCTTTTTATCCAGTCCTCTTTCAATGGGCAGCATGGTTGATTCCATGTTTTTGCTACTGGGAACAATGCTGCAATAGATATGCTTGTGCAGGTATCTTTTTCATAGAGTGATTTGAGTTCCTCTGGGCATATTCCCAGTAGGGGGATTGCAGGTTGTATGGAAGGTCAAGTTTTAGAAGAACCATGTTTTAAAGGATGTGTTTTTAAACTAAATAACAAGAGAAGAATAAAATTGTGGAATATATGCACCCTAAAATGCAGAATGAGCATGAAGTGTTTTGTACATCTTTATTCCTAGAAGCTTAAAATTCAAATCAATCAAAATAAAATATTATAAGTTTAATGCAAACTTATCGATTCAGTAGGTTCTTTTCTTCAAATTAATCATCATTAAACTTTTAGGAAATTTTCCCTATATTATAAATGGAAATAGTAAATGTAACTGGTAATAGAAAATATTTGATGAATTAAAGAAA
The DNA here is from genome assembly GCA_027257055.1 of Cephalopachus bancanus. Lineage (NCBI taxonomy): Eukaryota > Metazoa > Chordata > Mammalia > Primates > Tarsiidae > Cephalopachus > Cephalopachus bancanus. The sequence goes on from JAPVLO010000113.1 coordinate 8,060,319, forward strand.
AGTATGTTGAGATCCCTTCAACCTATCTAGAATAACTTGATGAGACAGAATCAACTTTCGTCAGAACATTAAAGCTTGAGCCTAGAGAATAAATGCTTGCTCACACAAGCCCACACACACACAGTAGTAGGCAGGGTTCTAGGCTTGACCTCAAGATTCCTCTCCCCCATGACTGTGAATGTGATGGATTATCACTTCAATGACTATGTTCTCTTCCATGGCAGAAGGGATTTGACAGATGTAACTAGGGTTCCTAATCAGTTGATTTTGAGCTAAACAAAAGGAAGATTATGCTGAGTGGGTCCTACCTAACCAGGTGAGTCCTTAAAAAGGACCCTTTTGGAAGGAGATATTGGAAGTGGTAGAGAGCCTAGGGAAGGGGCTGCATGGCAAGGGGCTATCAGTGGCCTCTAGCAGCTGACAACAGTCTCCTGTTGACAACCTGCCAGAGAATGGGTGTCTCGGTCCTACAACTGCAATGAAGTGAATTCTGCCAACAACCACGTAAGTCTGAAGAAACACAACTCAGGCAACACTTTCATTTCAGTTTCATAAGACTCTGAGCAGAAAATTCAGTCACATTGGACCTGAACTTCTGACCTAAAAAAAACTTTAAGATAATAAATAGGTGTTTTATGCTGCTAAGTTTGTGGTACTGTGTTATGCAGCAATAAAAAACTGTACACACACGATCATACAGTCACTCTTCCTTCAGTATGCCCATTCCTTCTTAGTCTATTCTTCAAATAATTCTTACAGCCAAGATTCTGTCAAATACAGCCATTAACTCCTTCCTTTTTTATCGCTGCGTTTATTAAAGCTTACTGGATGCCCTACAAGTGCATTCACATACTCTCTCTCTCATACACACACACACACACAGCTCCGTGTAGTTGCCATGAGGAAATTAAAAGTTAACAAGATGCAGCAGAGCCTGTTACTGAGGACCTCCCCCTGCCAGAAGAGTTAACCTACACCCATAAATAATTTTAGAACAGGCCTTTCTGAGGAGGTCAGAGATGTTTCACATAGGAAGCGCGTTCTGTGGAGGGACTTGAAGGTCTATTTTCATGTGGTGGGACAGAACAGAACATTCTCAAAGGCAGGAATTGGAGTGTAACTTGCGACCAGACGATGGCAGGCCCTTGGATTCCTCACCAGTCTGAACACTTACACTGGTGAGAGAGGGTCAGGGAAGGTGTGGCGCGAAGGAAGGATGCCCTCCAGTATGTATTTAACAGAACTGCTCTAGTGGCCATGCAGAAAGTAGAGTGAACTGAGGGAGACCTGGGGCTGGGGACAGGTGCAATCATCTGGGTCCGAGATCGGAGGGATTGAGGCTGGTGGGCTGGGAAGTGGGGCTGCTGCTGTGAGGCCCATGGATGGGGATGTTTGTCTCAGACTGGCAGAGCAAGTACAAGAGAAGGCAAAACCTCTGCCAAATAACAGAAATGACAGCCCTCGACAGAAGTTAAAAGAGAAAGAAAGAGTCTCTGTGTCCCCCCCAAGAAATCAGTTCTAGAGTAAAAGTAAGCGGGCTCCTTACCCTGATGGGAAAGTTCCACCAGCAGGAAAAAAAAATGTGGGACTGCACTTCTCCTCTATTGCCTTTATGTTCTAAACTATGAATATATGAAATCCAAGGTAAGGAAGCAAGGATGCTGAGGATGCATGAGCTATTTTGGTACATGCATTCAGGTATGGAGAAACTGAAATCCACTCTGGTTCAACTCCTTTTTACTTATTTATTTATTTTTTTGTTTTTGAGTTGGAATCTCACTCTGTCGCCCAGACTGGAGTGCAGTGGCCACTCCCAGCCACCGCAGCCTCGACCTGCTGGGCTCCAGCGATCCTTCCGCCTCAGCCTTCCGAGTAGCCGGAATTACAGACGCGCGCTACCACACCCGGCTGATTTTTTTATTTATTGTAGAGATGAGGTCTTACTGCCCAAGCAGGTCTCGAACCCGCGGGCTCAGGCAATCCACTCACCTCAGCCTCCCAAAGGCACAGGATTACAGGCTGAGCCACCGAACCCAGCTTCAACTCCTTTTTAAAACAGCAGACTAGGTAGTTCCACTTTGGCAGAACCCTAACATTACCTACAGTAAGCCCCTTGATAACCCCCCACTCGCTTCTGGGTTGGATTTTTATCCCTGGGAGTTCATACACACACTGGCTGCTGTGCTGATGCCCCTGGGGCTCCATTGTCCTCATATTGTAACTAAATTGTTTCCTTTGGGGAATAAAGTAGTCCAATGAGACCACAGTCAAGGTATTTATTATATAATTTCTTTACAACAGTTCTCCTGCCTGTACTCTCTTACTGCTTAAAATCACGAAGGAGGTGTCAAAAGTACCAAGGTTAAAACTCAGGCAGCAGCTGAGGAGCCATGGGGTAAGAATAAGAGGACAAGTTAGGGCCCAGGAGTGTAGGTCCCAGGGCAGAATGCAGTGCACAAGCTCTCTTCTTCTCCCAGTTCTGCTGTTTGTCACCACAAGGCTGACAGAACCACTGCTTCAGAAGCCACTGCTCACATTAACATTTGGTGTGCAGGAAGCTTCCTGCAGGCTGAAAGCACTGGGGCGAAGAGAAGGAGGTCTTGACAGCATGAGGCCCTGGCAGACTGGGGTCGGGAGGAGCGAGGAACTTGGTTTAGGGAAGCACACAGCTGTGTGACTTCCAGAGAAGGCCCTGGAGTCATGTCATGTGCTCCACGTGGCCAGGAACCCACCTTCTTGTCAGTGTGAGGCAAATTACCGGTCTCTGAGTCAAGATCACAGTCTTGCCACTCACTGCTCCATGACCCTGCCAGACAGAGGGCCGTGGCTGCCGGAATTCTCCCCCAGCAGAAAGAAGATGGACTTCAGAGCATGAAAATCATTCACTTAGTCTGCTCAGGCAAACTGATCACTGGTCATCCAGGATGCTTATCAAAACAGAGCTTCCATTTTAACCAATGGCAGAGATTCTGAGAACGTTACCCTGTATGTTAACATCACAGGTCAAAATCCATAGTGGTTTTTCTATTGAATATAATTTTTGTTTTACTGAATATTATTTCAGATACATGCATGTTTTCTGAGACACTGAGTCATTCCATAAACATCTGTGGGTACTGGTAGGTGTGCTGGGAGCAGAGGAAGTTGGAGAAATGAAAGGTGCAGCTCCTGTCACTGAGAGACTCATTGTCTGTAATGGAGGTGTTGTGTGTTGGGGGGGCAATGGGGGTCCAGGTGGGCTTCACCCAGGAAGGGACACTGAGCAGGGATAGGGGAGGAGGGGACCAGGTGGAGATTTGCTGGGCAGAGAAAGGAAAGGCAGTTCAGAAAGAGGAAACGATTGCCCCTGCGAAGGACAAGATCTTGAAGAATTAAACTAAGAAAGTGTCAATATAAATAGAGAAAGGGGGAAGTACAAGACCATTAAAGGAGAGTGAATTCCAAAGACCTTCCATAATGAGGGGTTAAGGAGCTAAGGCACTAAGCCTAAACCCAGCGTGAGGCAGCCAAAGGAGGTGTCACCGAGACTAGGACTAGGAAGAAGACACAGGCTTCAGGGAAGGAAATTAGTCCAGTCTTGACGTCTGTGGGACATTCCAAAGTTGTTCTCTGCTAGGCTGTTAGCTGGATTCATCTGGAAACCAGGGAGCAGGATCTGTGGAGAAAGAAAAAAAAAAAGGAGTGTGAGTTACTCAAAAAGAGCAGCTGAGAAATTAGCAGAGAGCAGAGCCATGTGGCACACATATTTCCTACAGAGTTCATGGGGTAAAAATACATACGAGGTGAGTGCAGAGAAAGATCTGGTTGCAGGCCCTAATGAAGAGAAAACATTGCAAGGAAAAGAAAGTACATGTGGACTCGAAGCATTCCAACCATGAGCTGTGGAGCAAAGAGCTTCGTGTGCAAAACTTCATCATGCTTCCCAAAGAATCTGCTGAGTTAGCTGCTGTCTTCCCCATTTTGTAGATGAGAAAAGTGAGCCTCAGAGCCAGGAAGTGACGAATCCAAAACCACACAGTTCTTACCTGGTGGAGCTGCGATTCAGACTTAGCACAAAGCAGATGCTCTTTCTACTAGGCCAGATAGCACTGGATTTGTCACAGAAGAATGAAAGGGCCACACCTTCAGATTCTGGAAACAGAACAGATGAGGGACATGACTGCCTGCTGGGGAGCTGTTCTGGTGGCATTTGCAAAGTAGGAAGCTGACTGCAGAGACTAAAGGAGGGACTGGGAGGAGAGCGGTGTAGGCCGCTTCCCTGGCCAGAAGCTCAGCTGTGAGGGTGAGACAGGCCTCCCACAGGCTTCCAAGCAAGGGCACCTTGCTTTTCTCCCTTTTTGCCTGCTGTCTGTATGCTAAGCTTGTGCATGCTCATAATCTACTAGGAAGGGATCAGGGAAGGAAATATTGGAACTTGGGAAAGCAAGAGACTAAATACACAAAAGAAAAACGTATTTAAGAGAAGGTGTCAAGATCAAGAGGGGAGGCATTATTCCTGTATAACAGCATGGTGCCTTTGCTTCAGAGACCTGAGAGCAGTGGGGAAGGGCATTTGTGGGCTTGGGGCCCAGAAGTTGGAATCCTCTTCCAACATAAGGAAGGACATGTGCATCCAAGCAGGGACTGAGATGGGGGAGCGGGGAGAGGGGCTGGAGGAGAGTGCTAATGGGTGGAATGACCATTCTCTGAGAAAGAAGAGCAGGCCAGGCAGAGCCGATGTGTAGTGGAGTAGAAGACCACACACAGGTTGCTGAACCAGTAGCATAACTCTCCTGTCTTCTTGACCAGTCCTCAGCTGCAGGTAAGCCAGAGGGCAGAGCAGACGGCCCTCCTGAGTCACAGTTGGAGATTGGCAGAGGGTCAAGGGGAAGAGGGATTGGTGGAGCTGGAGTGACCTTGAAAAGACAGTTACAAGAAAAGAGGCATGTTGCAATTTGTGTTGTAATGCGAATTGGCAAGGCCTTTATACTATCAGGCATCTAAGGGTGCAGTTTTGAATAATGTGGAGATAGCTCTACTTGAAGCTTTGTTTAAAGGTTTCCTAATCTTGTCCCCCACCCACCTCTCTTTCAACACATAGTAAATAAATGCTAAATAGACACACTTCCCAGATAGCCTCAGTAAGAGAGAAACGCCAAACTGTAGGGTCATCTGAGATGCATGGAGGAAAAATGTGAAATGTCCGCACACACAGGAAGCTCTTGGTGCCCACGAGTGACTCGGGTCCCCGGGAACTGAGTACTGATACCATTCTCCCCCAGGATTGGTGAGCATGGTCTTTGGGGTTCAGCTTACTTGCTGACATCTTCTTCCATGTTCTTCTCCTTGCAGCAGTCTTTGTTCACTTATCTGTAAAACAGGGCCCAAAACCCGACTTGACCAACAAGTCTAGCAGTCTGTGACCTTTCCTTCTCCTTGGGTGGCTGCATGTTAGCCACTACTTCTGTATCCTCCTAAGACACTAGAGGAAAGGGTGTACCCGGCCCCAGAGTTCTGGATAACTTGGCCCCTTCCCAGCTTCCAGATGGACAGCAAGCTAGGGGCTGCCAGCAGGAACATGGACCTGGAACAGACAGAAGGAAAAAGAAGGGCACCATTTGGTTGCCTTCCCAGAGTCTTGCACCTCTTCACTATTGGCTTAATAACTATTTGGTGCAAAATACCACCTTTAAAAATGTGTTGAAAATACACCACCTTTTTAAAAATCACACAGTTGTCACTGTGGAAAACAGTATAGCAGTTCCTCAAAATATTAAACACAGAATTATCATTTGATCCTAGCAACTCCACTGACTTGAAAGCAGGATCTCAAGCAGATGTTCGTTTACCCGTGTTCATAGCAGCATTGTTCACAATACCTAAAAGGTGGAAACAACGCAAATGTCTATCAACTAATGAATGGATAAGCAAAATGCTGCTATATACATGCAATGGAATATTATCCAGCCTTGAAAGGAAACGAAATTCTGACACATGGTACATCATGAATGAACCTTGAGAACTTTCTGCTGAGTGAAATAAGCCAGTCACAAATGGACACATACTGTATGATTTCACTCATATGAGGTCCTAGAGTAGTCAAATTCATAGAGGCAGAAAGTAGAACGGTGGTTGCCAGGGCCTGGGGGGAGGGAGGATGGGGAGTTGTTGTTTAATGGGTACAGAGTTTCAGCTTTACTATATGAAAAGACTTCTGTGGACGGATAGTGATGATGGTTGCACAACAGTGTCCAATGTACTTAAGACACTGCGCTGCACAGTTAAAAATAGTTAAGAGGGTAAATTTTATGTTATGTGTATTTTACCACAATTTTTAAAAAATTAATTATACCAAGGCTTCCTTCTTCTTTCCCCACTCCAAGATCACCAGCCACTCTTCTGATCCAAGAGTGAGTAGAGAGCGCATCCCCTGCCTGGGACAGAGCCAAGCAGATGGGGGGTCCCCTGCAGAACGGGTGGACACAGAGCTGCCTCCTGCTCGGGCAGCAGCCGCGATTCCCCAACTCCCGGCGAAGGGTCCTCTCCGGCGTCTCACAGCCACCAAGTGCTGCAGCCTGGCAGGCCACTCCTGGCTCCGCGCTCCCCTGCTGGGCTTGTGACCCGCGCTGCTCTCCCTCGCTAAGGTTTGTCTACCTTCTCGATCTCCATCAAAGATTTTTAAAACTCCTGAAATTCTGCAGCTAGTTCCCTGCAGGATTGAGCGTGAGGGACCGAGCCTCCGCTCCAGGAAGGAATCTGCGGTGCCCAACTTGGGCACGGAAGCACTGCGGGCCCAGCCGTGGTTAATGCCCGCAGGCGGGGGCAGCCCGGCGCGCTCGCCCAGGCCCAGCCCAATGGCGGCCCACAGCGCCCTCTGCCGGACCGAGCCGAAAACGCCGCTCGTGGCGCAAAAAGCGCGATTCCCGGTGTACGCACCTGGGGAGCAAGAAGCGCTAGCGACAGGGCCTGGGACCCGCAAATGCAAAGCCCAGTTCCCTGGAGGCTCTGGGCTTCCGCCAGCTATTTTTTATCCCTTTCTTCAAAAGGCCAGGATGTTTTAAAGGGTCTGGGCAATGCATTTCTAGTGTTCCCCTGAATCCATGAGTGAGTGAACCCGTGTAAACTGGATAGTGGAAGATGTGAGAGTGAACTGGGCAAGGAAAAACCCAGAAGTGCGCCCCAGACCCGAGCTCCATTGAGTGAGAGCTTGGGTGTGATGAGCTGTGCCAGCAGCGAAGACCTTGCTTCTCGCTTCCCTAGAAAGACTGTGCAAACTAAATCAATGACAGAGGAAAGGCTGCCGCACAGGCTTTACTGTCCAGAGTCAGAAGAAGGCGGAATGCCTCGGCCAGGGCCCTCTCCACAGCCTGCACCCCAACACGAGGGGAGGAGAAGTCAGCTCTCCTCTTCCTCCAGGCTTACCCCTCCCTGGCTACGGCTGGGCTGAGCTGGGTCCAGTGGGACTAACAACGTGGGTTAGACATTGTTAAGACACTTGGATGGCCCGAGTCATGCTCACCTCCCAGGCTTTCCTCTCCCTTCTGACCCGTCTCACACACTCACACTGCCCATCCTCCCCATGGTCTCACTCCAGCCGTCCTCCCTTCTCTGGAAACTTAGTCCATTAGTCCATTGATCTCACTTCTGTCCTCCGCTATCCTGCCTGTCCCCAGCTGGAATTCCATGACCCATCCTTTGAAGCACCCCCTTGAACATGCCCTCAAGGACCTGGTTCTGGGTCAGCTCTTCACCCTATCAATTCTGTTGGTTACCTATCCACTATCTACCATGAGCAGCAGAATGAACTGCGAGAGATTGGTGACATTTAAATTAGTGACTAGGAGCATCTTCAAGTGGGGCCCCAAGGCTGCTGAAAATAAATCCTCCTGCTGTCCCTGCACCTTTCACCCTGCCACTCTCCCTGACGACTCTTCACACACTCTCCTCTCTCTTCACCTCCAAGACCTCCTCTGTGCTCACTCTGGGATAACAGTCTTGTTTATGTTTCCCTGAGAAGGCAGAGAGTCAGAGGATTTGCGCAAGCCACCTCCAGTGCCCCACCTACGTTTGCCGTCTTTCTGCTGCTCCTCCTGCCTCTGGTCCTCACCCAAGGCCTCACCAGGACTCCACCTAGGGCCAGGTCCTGTACTCCTATCTACTCAGTCACCCAGCAATTCCTTCTCACCTCCAACTCCCCTCGTCTACTAGGTTATTGCAATGAAGGCCAAATCTGGTAGGATTTCTCCTTCTTAAAAAGGACCTCCTAAAAAATTAGCTGGGCATGGTAGCGCACACCTGTAATTCTGGCTACTCGGAAGGCTGAGGCGGAAGGATCGCGGAGCCCAGCAGGTCGAGGCTGCGGTGGCCGGGAGCAGCCACTGCACTCCAGTCTGGGCAACGGAGTGAGACTCCAACTCAAAAAAAAAGGACCTCCTTAGGAGCTCACACACCTCTCTCCTCAGCTCCTGTCCCTTTCTTGGCTTTCATTTTTCATGGCTCCCAACTGTCTCTCTTACACTCCATCACATTTGCCTTTATCCCAGCACTCTACCAAAACCACCTTGACAAGGTCGAAGTCACTCTGACAAGGTCATTGATGGTCACTTCTGTGTCCTCGCCTTGCTAGACTTAGCCAGACTTGATACAGTTAGTTATTCCCAGGCCCTTCAATGCTTTCCTCACACCTCTGGTTTTCTTCATGCCCTTCCCCTCTCACTCCTTCTGCCCTCTGCCACTCTGAACTTTCCATTGCAGCCACCTCAGTCAAGCCTCAGTCTCTGCTCCTCTTGAGGGACACACATGCCCTGGGGATTTCATCCACTGTCCCTATTTAAAGGCCACCTCTCTGCTTGTGAGTCATAAAGTACATTCCTGGCCCAGTCAACTTCTCACACCATCTCTGTACTTGCATTTTCAATAGTCTACCAGACTGCTCCTCTCAGATGTTGAATCTTAAACTGAAAAACCAAAAGGCAAACTCCTAATACCCACACCCCTCCCCAGAAAAAAAACATTTTCCCAGGACCTTCTTTTCGTCAGTAAATGGCAACTCCTCTCTTTCCATTGCTGAGCCCCAAATCACATGTGACTAGCCTGCTTTTCCTCCATTCAAACCCATCTGTCAGCAAATCCTGCTGGGCTTGCCTTTAAAGTGAATCCAGAGAGTAGCCACTTCTCATCACCTCCATCACTCACTCTCAGTCCAGGCCATGCTTCCACCAGGACTCCCAGAATCATTGCATGAGCCTCCTCCCTCTTCTTCCCGCTTCTGCCCTCGCCCCTCCCTTTCTAGTCACAACATGACGGCCAGAATAATCTTGTTAAAGCACAAGTAAAATCATGTCACTCTTGCTCAAAATCCTCAATGCTCTGTCCTCTCAAAGGCCTTCAGATACCCCAGTAGCTCCCCATGGCCTGAAGTCCCTCGCCATCTACCCCTCCCCCAAGGGCCTTCTCTGCCAGGGACTTACCCTGCCTCTACCCACAGTGGTCCCCCAAGCTTTTCCCTATCCCCTACTGCTCCACATCCCCAGCAGTCTCAGGGTCTTCACAGTGCTGTCCTCTCTGCTTAGACTGGGTTCCCCCAGGTCTCCCTGCCTGCTCCCTAGTCCCTTAGTTCTCTGCCCAAAGCTCCCTCCATAGCAGGCTTTTCCTGACCATTTTAAGATCGCCAACTTTCTCCCTTCTCACCTCCCCTCTCCCCTCTTTCTCACTCTGTTTCCAGAGCACTGACCATTTTCTCCCATTGGTATACTTTGACATGTTTGTTGGTTTCGTTTCTTCTTTTCATCTCTCACGTATGCTCCAAGCAAGCAGGGCTTTTTCTGTTTTACTTGCTGCCATTGCTAAGACCAAGTGGTGGGCCTCAAAGGATCTTTGTTCAGTGAATGCATGAGTGAATCATGTCTATCTTTGCTTTCTCTCCTTCTGTCCTACCATTTCCATCACTTTTTATTTTTGCTCTGCTCTGTGGGGACCTCTCCAATTTGTACTCTTTCTCTGTCTCAAATTTTAGAGTCCATTTTGTGACTCACTGTTCCTAGTGAGCTTTTATTTAATTTGGACCATCATGTATCCTTTCTATTTCCAAGAACACTTCCTTGTTCTCCTACTGCTCCTCTTTTGTAATTGTCTACACTTGTGTTAAACCAAAGCATTGGCTCCTTAGTGTCTTCTGAGACTACAGACTAGAATTGTGTGAATACGCTTCTGTCTTCTGCATTAGCTGTTTGGGTCTGGTCCTTTGTTTTGATGCTTAACTAGACCCCTCCTGTGCACTGCTGGCTCACCAACCACCCCAGTAGTTCTCTGTATACCATATACATTTGTGAACATGATTGATTGACATGGAACTGGTAGGATTCCATCAGCAGCATATTGGGAGCTGTTCAGTGCTCACCCAGAAACATCCATATGAAATGTTTCCTGCTGGGAGGGAGACCTCCTCACTGGGAGGTGTGTGAACCTTTTACTTTACACCTTTCCCTTCAGGGTGTTCAGGTAAGAAGCTGACTAGCAGAATGAGATCTTCTGAGAAGGGAAATATGTGCCTGCATGGAGTCCTCAGGGGACCACCCTGCTTCAGTTGACAGGTGGCCAAGCTGAGGCCCTAAGGAAAAACTGTAGTCTGCTATTTTGTGTGTATTTTCTAAAGAAGTTCTGGAAATTTTTTACTTTATTCTCCCATAACTGCATCCTGACCCACCCATTCCTCCAACCTCTGGATTTTAAATGTCTTATTCAGTTAGATCTGTCATAAAAATAAGAGCTAAAAATTGTCCAAACATTTGCTATGTGCCAAGTATTGTCATAAGATTTTATAGAAATTAACTCATTTAGCTATCTCATATCATCCCAGCTGAGTAGTTACTATTGTTTTCCAATTTACAGATGAGGAAACTGAACCACAGTCAGGCAGCTGGTAAAGGGAGCCTCTGAATCCACAGCTCACTGACCATAGGTCAGTGGGAAGGATAGAGAGAAAGGAGCACATTCGCAGTCTGTGCTGCTGTGAGTAGCCTTTGGGAGTGTCTGTGTGAGTGAATGTGTGTGTGCAGTCGGGAGTCACTTGAGAAGCCAGCCTAGTGCCCTCCTGTGAAGAGCCAAACCAGCCACAATTTCCCTACTATACCTACCAAGACTTTGCTTTACAACGAGTTGTTTACATGCCAGGGCTAGAAATACTATGGGCTTTTCAAAGAGATGGTATTTTATTTGACCTTATAACCACAGAGTTTAGCTTGTGTATATAAGTTTAATAAATATTTGTTGGAATAAAAATATTAGAAAAAATAGAGTCCCCTTGTGATTCTGTGTGTATGTGTTTATGATGTACTTGCAAAGATATAAAGTATATACACATTAATATACATAATTATATTATATATAATGTGTGTGTTAATTTGCTAGAAATAGTCTTTTAAAATCAAACTCTACCTAGGAACATATGAATTTGCCTAGTGAATAATTCCCAAACCAGTAGGAAACCAGTTATGTTTCTGGTCTTGAAAAAGAAGTAACTGGCATCAATTAGAAATTCATAAGAATAATGTTTCTCAACAATATCTCACTTTTCAGAGAGTTATCTTAAAAATCAGCTGCTGGATATACAGTGCCTGTGGCTAAAATCCAGTTCTGTGAGCCCTTAAGTCTTATTAGTATTCTATTTGTGAAGTCAGAAAATAAAAAATTTTTAAATAAATCCTTCAAAAGTTTAAAAAAATTGATTTTAAAAAATCATCAACTTGGAAATAAACACTAAAACATTGATTTTGGAAAGGCAAAAGATGTTGCCAAAAGTCCACAAAATGGGGCAATAACCAAATTCACATTCAAGGCTACATATCAGTTGATAAGAACTAGTTGGGCACAAAACACCCAACTCAGTTTTACAAATCTGCACAGAGAATCCTTAGAAAGTAACAAAGCGTCCTCCACACCCCAGTCTGTAAAGGATATGACTGATTAGCATCACTTTAATATTTAATATCAATTTCCCATAAAACTCAATGTACTAATAAAACAGCACACTTAGAAAATCTCTACTGTAAACCAAATGTATAAAACTTTATTTAAAATCTCAAACTACGAATTAGATTGAAGATAAATGATTGTTTTCTTCACAATAACTTTTGTAAGAAATTGACCAGAATACGGAACAAACCAGAGTTGAGGGATTGCAGAAAGTGTACTTGAACTTGGAAGTCAAGAAGGATGAACTGGGAAAAGAAGTCCTTCAATTCACCATCCTTGGAGTTGGAACTTTCTTAAATTTGTAGAGCATGTGTTACAAAAAACTATTCAAACATTCCTATTCTTCTATCTAGGTATATTTCAGTTCATGCCTGTCTCACACCCATCCAGAATGTTTTGTTTATTATTAAGCCATTTTCTCTGGTTGTTCTCCCATCTCGGGCATGCTTAGCAGGAAGACTCACACAAGAAGGAGACAGGTTCTCGGTGGGAGGGATGAACGGAGAGGGATATAGGTTCTTGGGTGATGAATAGGAGTTAACTAGGCAAAAAATAATCAAAGAAATTGTGTCCAGAAAGAGGAAGCAGATTTGTGTTAGGTCAAATGAGTGAGAGAACAAAGCTTAACTACAAGTTATGAGGCAAAACTGGTTTCAAAGGGTGAGTAGGTGGAGGGAGTGATGAGAACTGGACTGAAGAAGTTGGGCAGAAGCAGAACCACAGGGCAGAGCTCTCAGTGACCTCTAGAGAGAACTGTTGAGCTTCATACCCATTCCCCTCATTTCTCAAGCCTCTGATATAAGTGGTAAATTTCCACAGCACTGAGCAGGGTATGTTGCCTGGGAGCAGAAATTTCAAAGGTAATCAAGATCCAGGATTGGCAGGCAGATCCTCTCCTTTCTCTGCACAAAGCTGGGGAGGTGTGGCCAGAGGCAACTCCTATGAGAGGCTCACAGGATAAACCCAAGACTCAGGGTCTCAACCCTCTTACCTACCCTGGGACTATTCATTTTCACAGATTTCTCTTCCCACTTTTTGGTCTCTGTCTTTAAAATTTCAGCACTTAAAAAAGTTCGAGTACTTCCCATCTTAAAAGCAAAATACAGACCAACAAAAAAATGCCTCAGCTATAATATCTCTTCCAGCCTCCACCCCTCTCTGCCATTCAAAACCAAACTTTTCTAGATGATTGTCTATATTCATTTTTGTTGACTCATGTCTTACTGGCTCTCATCTTCCATTCCAGATTTCTGCTCCCTTTAGTTCCCCAAGATGGTGTTTCCTCATGTCACCAGTGGTCTCCATATAACTAATTTCAGTGGATTGTTTTCAGAGTCCTTCTTACTTTCTCTTACCTCTCTTGACTTTCCTAACTCTGCATCCTCTTGGTTCTCCAATATCTCTGGTTATTCCTTCTCTATTTTTTGTCAATTCTTTTCTAACTGCATATGTGCAAACAACTCAAGGGTCAGTCCTTAAATGACGCATCTTCTAACTCTATATTCTCTTCCCAAGAAATTCTCATCCATGAAGTTCTCTCATCTGGAATCACAACATTCATTACCATTGTTACCTGGCTAGATGTTCACCAATCTTGGTTTCTCCTTGGGAGCACATAGAGCTACTATATTTCCCAGCTTCTCTTATGGTTCTGTTGGAGCCACATGACTGGTTCCAGTTGATGGAGCATATATGCATATACTCATAAAACACCCTGCACGACCTCCTTCATTTCAGAGTGTAGATCCCCAAGTCACCATTTGGAGGACGGCCAACCAGGAGAACATTATGACCCACAACAGATTTTATGAAAACAAGAAATTGACTTTTGTGTATTCACCCACTGAGATTTTCAGGTGTTTTATACAGAAGCAAGCATTAATTATCCTAACTAATACACACATATCCATCTGTTTGCAACTGACTCTCAAAGTTACATTTCCATCCAGACCTCTTCTCTGAACTTTGAATACACATATTTCTTCAATGCCTCCCAACGTACGTCCCAAAGATCCATTGTCCAGAATATGCAAACTTGAACGTCTGGTGCTTCCAAAGGTTCTCCTATTTCTGGGTTCTCATCTCAGTGATTGGCTTCTTATCCATCCAGTTGCATAAGCCAGAAACCCGGAAATCATCTTCGATATCCCTTTTCCCTCATACAACTCAACACATACAATCAGACCTCTAGCCAATCCCTAATCCTAGTAGAATTTATCTCCTAAGTTGTACTTTTTCACCACTACTTCCCTAGTGCCAGCCACCATTAGCTCTTGCCTGGGCTACTGTGAATCCTCTCTTGTGCACCTTTAATCTGCACACCTCTAACCCTGCAGTCAGTCGAAACTTTAGAAGAACAAAACTAGTCACATCACAACCTTCAGCACTGGCTTCCAAAATAAAAATTGACATCTTCTCTGCAGCTACAAAACCCCACATGATCAAGTTCCTATCAGTTTCCCAAACCTCATATCATGTCCCTCTGCCCTCATACTCAGTGGTCAGCCACCTGACCCTTCTAGTTCTCAAGCCCACTGGACTTCTCTTCCCTCCTCAGGCAGGGCCCACACCACCCATCCCCATGACCTTACGCCACAGAGACAGCACTTGCTTCCTTGCATACAACCCTGGTGCCCAGAAGAAGACCTGGCACTGAGGTAACGGCGCCATGTGCATCACTACACCTAATCCTCAAAACAATCCTATGAGGTACATAATTTATCCATATCTAATAGATGAGAAATTGGAAGTTCTGGGGGTTAGAAAATTTTTCAAGGTTTGCATATCCAGTAAGTGATAAATGCAGAATTCAAACATCAGCCTGAGCCGGGCTCAGTGGCTCAGCCTGTAGTCCCTCGCTTGAGAAGGCTGAGGTAAGTGGATTGCCTGAGCCCGCAGGTTCAAGACCCACCTGGGCAACTTGGCGAGACCTCATCTCTACAATAAATCAAAAATCAGCTGGGCGTGGTAGTGCGCACCTGTAGTTCCAACTACTTGGAAGGCTGAGCGGAAGGATGGCCTGAACCCAGCAGGTCAAGGCTGCGGTGGCCAGGAGCGGCCACTGCACTCCAGTCTGGGCGACAGAGAGAGACTCCAACTCAAAAAAAAAAACCAAAAAATCAGCCTGCTTGGCTGCAGCATCCTTACTCTCACTCTCTGCACCATAAGGGAGGAGTCCATCATAGGTGGGGGAACACAGTAGAGGACCAGGAAGGATGCAATTCACCAGGGAGGAATTAGGGCCCCAAAGCACCCATTCCAAGTAAAGTTCAGACTACAAAGAAGAAAGGCAAAGCCCTCGCCAGTAATAAAACTGAAACCCTGTCTGAAACATCTTCTGTGCTCCCACATCTTCCCAGAGCCTCAAAGGGCTCTAATCACTGTCCCTCCACTCCACTCCACTCCACTCACTCCTTAGCCTCCGGCTCTCTGGGCATCTGCCCCTCCCCAGAAAGTCCTCCCATCAAGGTCACTGCGCTGTCTCATGGCAAAATCTATCAGATGCATTTTAGTACTTAAAGATTGATCACTATTAGCCACTCATCTCCAGGTCTCAGCTTCACAGTCATAGTTGTCATCATCTCTAGAAAACTATCCTACACTAAAACAGGGTGAGCAGCCCTTGTCTGTGCCTCCAAAGCTCCCTCCCAACCCATCATAATTCTGTTACTATTCATCTCCCTCACTGGGTTATGAGTTCTCCAAGAGCAGGACCTGTGTTTCTTCATTGTTATGTCTCCAGTACCTAGCGCGACGAGAGTATTCACTAACGAGGTGGTGAATTGTGACAAAATAAACACTAACATCAGAGTAGGTTCATGAATGGTGCCCAGAATCTGCATCCTTCTCTTCCTAACTGATGTACTTGCACCTCCTCAATCCACCACTTACACCCACTCACCCCTGAACCACGTATTGAACTATCCCTTCACTGTGCAGATGTGCAAGGTTACCCTCACCTCCCTTCTTCCCATCTGCTGTTTCTAACCTCTCCATTGGTGGGCATGAGGCTGTAGACATAATCTCTAGCTTAGAACTACCTAATTGTTGGTCACTCCAGGAAGGGGTTGGTGACATGGTGTAAGGAGGAGCATCAAATCAGAAATCAGACATTAGCCTCCAAGTCCTTGTTCCTGCTAGAGCTTCCCCATTTGGGTCTCGCTGCCCACCTGTCAGATGCAGAAGTGAAACAGATGATCATTGAACCTCCTTTCCAGCTTCTGCAGGTGGTGAGTCCTTGGGTGACATACTTAACAGCATTGGATATCTACTGGATAATTTTCTTATCATCAAGGTAATTCCACTTCTTTATCACCATCACACAATGTTTATAAAGAGTCTTGCCAAGCATGAGAAGGAAATCACAGTTTTAAAAAATAAAAATGATACTTATTAAGCACTGCTATAACCAAAGTTTTCCGTTAAGGGACATGATTCTTGTTCCTGTTAAGCTTAAATACTCATTAGGGAGTGTTCCAGTTATCCACAACTATAAAACAAACAAATCAAAACCTGGTGGAAAAAAAACACTTCACTATATCTCATGATTTTGTGACTCAGGAAATTGGGCAAGGTTTGATTGGGTGACTTTTTTGTTAATTGTGTCATTGCAGAGGTCACTTGGTGGTATTCAGCTGGCATGCAGACTCTTCTGGAGGAACCAAGCTGATCTCAATCACACATTTAGTGACTTGCAAGACTTGGAGGATGGCTCAGCCAGGACTGTCTGTTGGAGCTCCTAAACATGCCTCTCCAGCATGGCGGCCCCAAAGGAACTGGACTTCTCAAACATGCTCAGATCTCCAAGAGTAGGCATTCTAAGTATTAAGATCAAATGATGACCTGAATGGGTGTGGAGAGTTGATCAGGAAGCAAAGTTAAAGCTGAAAAGACCTTCTGTGAAGGTGACAACCTGGAGAGCAGGGCAACATGGAATTATAGGGTACCCAGTAGAAAAGGAACATGGTGAGTGAGAAAGGTGACAGGTGGAGAATATGATGATCAGAAACTACATGATCTTCTATGACCTATTGTCAGAGTCACACAGCATCATCACTTCTGCTATATTTTATTGTTCAAAGAAGCCCACCCAGATTCAAGGGGAAGGGACACAGATACCACCTCACACTGGGAGGAATGTTAAACATTTTGCAACCATATTTTAAAACTTCCACAGGAATCAGTAATACTAAAAAATGAACCACTTAAAAAGAAACCTCTTTAAAAAGAACTTCTTAAAAACAAGTTGATTTATACAAGAATGTTTATAGTAGCTTTATTCATAATCATCAGCAACTGAAAATAATCCAAGTGTCCTTCAATGGTTAAATGGATAAACAAGCCATGGTACATCCTTACAATGGACTGAGCAATAAAAAGACACAAATTACTGATACATACAATAAGTTGGTTGAATCTCCAAGGCATTATGCTGAGGCCAGACTCAAAGGTTACATATGCTGCTATTCCATTTATACAGAACTCAAAAATACAAACTATAGTGGTGGAGAACAGTTCCATGGTGTCAGGGGCTGGGGGTGAAGGGATGGTGTGACTATAAAGGAACAGTACCAGGAAATTTTGGGAGAGATGGAACCTTTCTTTATCCTGATTGTAGTGGAGCTATATAAAAAAGTCACACCCACATGTTAATTTTCAAAATAAAGTAACTTTGAATCAAGTTTCAATTAACTTTTTCTTAATCAAATACATGAACACAGCAGCGATTCTGAATAGGAGACTGAGCGGGTTGTGCAAAGGACATGATGTCCTAGGGGAAGTGTCTCAGTCTGTTCCTGCTTCTATAACAAAATGCCTGAGAATGGGAAATTTCTAAAGAACAGAAATTTATTTCCTCACAGTTCTGGAGGTTGAGAAGCCCAAAATCAAGGCTCTGGCATCTGGTGAGGGCCTTTTGCTGAGTCACCTCATAGTGTAAGGTGGTGGGCAAGAGAGGATTAAAAAAAGAGAGAGAAAAGAGGGGAAGGACAAACATGCCCTTTTATACGGAACCCACTTCCAAAATAATGAACCCATTCCCATGATAACATTAATCCATACATGAGGGCAGAGCCCTCATAGCCTAATTATCTCTTAAGGTCCCACTTCTTAATACTGTCACAATGCAAAAAAATTTTCAACACATGTTTTAGAGGGGACATTCAAGTCATAGCAGGAAGTGAGGAAAGAATCCTCCCATGTTCCTCACTTCCTCATGTTCCTCACTCCCTCAAGAACGGCTCACTGAATTCATTCAGACATGACTCTAGGGAGTGGAGCCACAGTGGGTCCTGCTATGTCCCCACAAGCATCAGGAAACAGAGGCCCAGAAAGACTCAGGGACCTGCAAGAAGTCATAGGCCAAATTGGCATGCTCTGAATGAGCTGACCTGGTTACCAGAGCTCCCCGGGTCATTTCTTTGCCACTTCACAGCAGGCACAGACAGGGACACCCACCAAAAACTTCTCAAAACTGCCTTTTAGCAATTAAAACATTAATTGGGACTTAATCCTAATGTTGTAAGGTGACATGTCAAACAGATTTGGCTAAACGTTTTTTGAAATTCTGCAAATGGTTACTCCCAACAGTAATTCAATTATGTTACTATGGCTTTAAACAAACACAGTAACTAAAAAGATCATATGTTGACGTACAAGGAAAAACTTATTTTGAAGCACTGAATCATGAATACTTTTGCAAAATAATTAAGTCCAACTGTAGAAGGGAACCCTTAAAGTGAAGACTCCGAAGTCAGAGGAAGCACAGATGCGAAACAGAGGAAAGCATAGGTCATGACATTAATAACAAACTGTGGAAGAGAGTTGGTTGCATGGGAATACTCAACTCCTTTTACTTCTACTTTTACTCGATACAGTTGGTTTGACTGTCCCTTTGAATTGAGAGTAGTGTGAAAAATAGTGTTACTGTAAATCCAAATTGTAAACAGTTATTTCCATGAGTCAAAATGTATGTGTAAGTAGGATTAGTTCATTTATGTGAAAGAGTGTTTGCTAAATGTTAAGAAAAAATGATGACCTGAAGGGGTGGCGAGTGGAGCAGGAAGCAAAGTTAAGGTTGAAAAGACCTTCTGTGAAGGCAGCAACATGGTGAGCAGGCAACATGGAGGTGTGGGATACATGGCAGGAAAGGAACGTGGTGGGTGGGGAAGATGACAAGTGGAGAATAAAAGGGTCAGAGAACATGGTGGCCCCACAGACAAACCTACCCTTGCCTGGATTCTGACTGATGACCCGGTCTCCTGAACATCTCCCCATGCTCCCGCTATACCCAGATAAGATGAAAATCTCAGCCACCCAAAATGGACCATCCACCCAAAATGGACCACCCCACCTTTGGTTTCCCCAGGAGCCATCCCTGCTTTCTTGCTTTCCTCTCTCCCTGTGAGCTCCTCCAAAGCACCAGCATTAATATTTGCATCTGCCAGGTATCTCAGAGTCTGCCCATTCTCTGTCTTCATTTGTGTGTGTGTGCTTGTTTGTTACCAGCAAATAAAGAATAAATGAGGAATCAGAAATATTTTAAAGAAGCCAAGTTTTGCATTTTGTTCTTGGTCCCCAGGTTATCTTAGGGGAGATCTCTCTGTTAGGAAGGGTGAAAGTAAGAATCTTCAATAGATTTTTTTTTAATACTTACTGAACACACAGTGAAGAATTCTAGAGGGAGAGAAAGACATAAAAAGATACAAAGATGGTCATATGATGATAGGTGGCATCACCAAAAAGAACATGCAGTCCTCACTATCATTTGAGACTCAAATAACATCATATGCCAACACATAAGATAATCCCTGAGGGAATTATAAAAACAAAATAGAATAAACAAGCAAACTGGGATACTTTGATGCATGTATTTTAATTTTAATATTCATTTCTGACAGACCATGCATGAAAAATGAAGATATATCCTGCAGGAGTTGGATTTTTTTTATTTTTATTTTATTTTATTTTTTTTGGAGTTAGAGTCTCTCACTTTATCGCCCAGGCTGAAGTGCGTGGCACGCTCATAACCACTGCAGCTTCCACCTGCTGAGCTCAGGTGATCCTTCCACCTCTATCTTCCAAGTAGCTGGAACTACAGGCACATGCCAACGTGTTGGGATTATAGGCGTGAGCCACCACATCCAGCCTTGGAATTGGGTTTTATGAACTTAAAAAAAAAAAGATATAAAAGATCTGAATAATATATAACAATTCTCACTTTGTATCACTTAGGATCTTTACAGCTCAACTCACCCTGGGCTGAGTTAACTTAAACAATTAAAACAAGTAACTAGAAGTTTAAGAGTTAAGGACAGCTTCAGAATTGGTTGACGCAGAGGCTCTCCAATAGCATGAAGTTCTGAATGTATTTCTGCCACAGTGTTAGTTTCACCTCCTCATGACTAAAATTTGGTGGCCTTTAGGAATCAGACTCCATGCTTCTTTATTCTTGCCTAGCGAGAGGTCCCACTATTCCAACAAACACTCTGCACTCCTTCCCAGAGAGCATGAAGAGACTGTGCTAATCTGGCAAAGCCATTGACTTCCATGGCAAGAACTGGAGTGGGTCCTCAGCTTCATGCCAAACAGAAAAAGACAGAAAATGGGAGAAATTCAAGAGAAAATGTGGGTGAGAACAAATGCTGAAGAGTTAACCATGCGGGCTGCTGTCTTTTTGAGTTAATTTTTCAGAATACAAATGCTAGACAGTTAATTAACTGTGCCCACTAAACGCATCCTTTGAGACAAATCTTCCATGTGTAAATGAGGGCAGTTCTGCCCATAGGGTGGTCAGTGAGCTACTCTGTCAGAAACCATTTGCTGATCTAATAAATGTCCAGAGACAACAACTGGCTTCTCATGTGGTCCCTTTTGGTCAGATGTTTCTGTGCTGGGTACTATGAAAATCCAGGATGATTGTTTCATTGGGCTGAAGACAAAGATGTGACCCAGAAAGCCAGGGACCCACTGAGACTAAGATGGGGTTGGGAGGCCCAGTGCTGACCCAAGCCTGGGCTAGGCTCCATCCATTCTACTTCCTCAAATTAGCAGTCTTGATTGCATAAATTACACAACTTACTAAATTCATCCAAAATTCTGACAAAACTTTTTTTTCTGAGTCTGGTTTATTTCCAAAGGTGAAAAAGTCTAAATTATAAAATATTGCAATGCCTCAATGAAAGTAAACAAGGGAGAATTAGGTGAAAAATCATGGAAGTTTATAAAAATCCCTTTGCAGAATGAAGAATTTCCAAGAGTGCTTTGTCTGGTTTAAATTAATAACTTATGCTATGATTAAAACACCAATTGTATGAATCCTCCAGTTACTCCACATAATGCAAAACATCAGCATGACTGAGTATGTTGTATGGTTTGGGGCCCTGCTCACATTCTTCCATTTGGAAGGAGAGAGCTAATTTTACCTGTAGGCTCCTAAAAGGAGTGTGTAACTCTTGGAATCTCAGAAACATTTCACTCCACTTCTAGCCTGATGTAACAAATGGGCCCTGCCTGCACATTCATCTTTAAAATTCAAAAAACATATAAATATTCTCAAGATATAAACAAAAAGCCAACAACAGAATGAGATGATATCTCTTAACTGATTTAGGCAGAATTGTTCAGAGAATCAGGGCTTCTAGAAAACATAAATTTAACCCTACAAGTGTTTACTCCCTTGGGAACATTGAAGGGCCATTGTCACATCTGTTTAGTGGCATCTGTTTACCTTTTCAAGCAGCCACTCAGTGGTGGCCCTCTGGAAAGGGTTTTACGACTTCTCAAATGTGTTTCCTGACATCTGGGAAGACATCACAAGGTTAGTACTTTGTTTGCACTTTAGTAGCATAGTGAATAATGTTCACAGATTTTCTTTTGTTGAGCTATCCTTGCATTGCTTGGACAAACTTTTTTTGGTCAGACTCTACTACTGTTAAGAACATTGTTACCATCCTTGGGACATTGCTTGTATGATTTGTTAACTTTTTTCCCCTAGAAAATTAGAAGATTAGAAGATCTGTTAACATTTTAACTGAGACTTGTGTTTTTGAGTGAGATGAACCTATACATTTTCCTTATCTTTTTTTTCCCAATATGGGATTGGGGTTATTCCACAATTTTAAAAAGATAAAGACTGGCTCATCTTTTGCTGTGATCTAGAACAGCTTAAATGACAGAAGGTATCAGTTCCTTAAAAAATAATGACTATTATAGTTGGTGACATTGGGAGGATTTGTGAGCTGTGTTTTAGCTACAGGATGAAAGGACATACTTTCATGCCTACTACACAACAAAGGATTGTGTACACATGGGACCTTGCTAGTTACTGAATGCCTGCTACACGCAAGCAGCCATAATCCTGGCTGGGTTCTCAGAAGCTCAGTGTTTAGTAATATTGATGTTCCCTCCCTGCTCATCACAACCTCCACTGCACTGAAGTGGGAAAAGAGATAAGAAGAGAAGTCCATAGCGCCAAACAAGGCAATGCCTCCATGACACCCCTGTTGCATCTACTCCAGAACCTCAAATCACAGTGACTCCTCATCACAGAAATCTGAGCTCACACTAAGGCCAAAGCCAGAACAAAGGACATACGAAGGGAAATAACAGTCTTAAGTATACTGGTGCCAGATTGTGTACTTCTCTGGAGTCTATCCTAAAGGAAATGGGAAACCACTGAAGGTACAGCAACAGGAGGCAAATTAATGTCAGGTTGGCAAGAGGAATAGTCATGAAATTTAATTGAAAAAAACTGAAAAGTATGCTCGTTTTCTAGGAATACAGGCCAAGTATGACACTTTAGCAAGATGAGAGACTGCTTCACACTGCCAGAAGGGGTCTCGGCTGAGACTTCTAAACCCTTGCCCTAGATGTTGCATTTTACTATAAACCCATTTCTTTTTTTTTTTTTTTTTGAGTTGGAGTCTCACTCTGCCGCCCAGAATGGAGTGCAGTGGCCGCTCCCGGCCACTGCAGCCTCGACCTGCTGGGCTCTGGCAATCCTTCCACCTCAGCCTTCCAAGTAGCCGGAATGACAGGCATGCGCTACCATGCCTAGCTGATTTTTTTATTTATTGTGGAAATGAGGTCTCGCTGCCCAGGCAGGTCTTGAACCCGCGGGCTCAGGCAATCCACTCACCTCAGCCTCCCAAAGACGCGGGATTACAGGCCGA
The DNA here is from genome assembly GCA_027257055.1 of Cephalopachus bancanus. Lineage (NCBI taxonomy): Eukaryota > Metazoa > Chordata > Mammalia > Primates > Tarsiidae > Cephalopachus > Cephalopachus bancanus. Next base: position 8,083,442 of record JAPVLO010000113.1, read on the forward strand.
GCCACCGAACCCGGCTTATAAACCCATTTCTAATATTCTTTCCATTTCTAAAATTCCCTGACCCTATATGCCATGCTGTTGTGGTTGTTTTTTGTTTATCTTTCCACATTTTTGAAGAGGAATAAATGATAGAATATTTACCAGTTATGCATAAACCATAGAATATACACATAATGTGAGTATATTATAGTAAAATTAACCATTCAAATGCACAATAAGTGTTTCAGTTCCAATCATTCTAGATACATATTGCCATATAGAAAATATTTCTTCCATTCTATGTGCCAAATGAAATTGGCTGAAATATTACACTTGTCATGGTTATGTTAACTAAATTGGTTTTAATTAAATAAAACAACTAAGAGTAGAATAGTGGCACATTTTCTTTAACCCAGTTCTTGAAACCATCTGCATCAAGTTGCCAGCATGGTTTTCCAGTTTTGCAGGTCACAGTCTTTATCACAATTCTTTTATTCTTCTTTTTATAATTGTAGAGATGGGATCTCACTATTCTGCAAAGGCTGATCTCAAACTCCTGGTCTTAAGCAATTCTCCTGCCTCAGCACCAAAATGTGCTGGGACTACAGGTGTGGGCTGCCACATCTAGCCTTTATCACAATTTAATCACAACCACATTCACAATGGGTAGCATTTACTGAGTATAGGGAGCTTTACTGGGTACCTTCCATGTATGACTTTCTCAAACAACCCTGCAGAGTGGGTCTCAGTGGGTGCTCATTGCACTGATAGGAAAACTCAAGTTCAGAGAGCTTTGTCTCTCAGTTAAAGATCTGACTCGCAGATCCTGTTAAAATGATACTCAACCTTTTTGAGTTGGAATTTCACTCTGTGACCCAGGCTGGAGTGCAGTGACATGCTCACGGCCACCGCAGCCTCAACCTGCTGGGTTCTGACAATCCTTCTGCCTCAGCCTTCCAAGTAGCTGGAACTACAGGCAAGCGTTACACACCCAGCTTAATATACCCAACTTTTTTGAGATTTGTTAGTGGAAGAGGCACCTATAGTTCCAACCCAGTCTTCAGCACTTGGGAGGACTTGCCTCTCAAGAATTCATTTATTTATTCATTCAACAGATATGTGTTGAGCACCTACTATGTGCCAGATATTGGTCTAAGCATATATCGATGAACAAAACATGCCTGATCTGGAGGAGCTCACATTCTAGTAAGGGAAAGCAGTTAATAGGCAATATATAATAAATAAGCAGATCAGACAGTACACCAGAGGGAGTAAATACTGAAGTGAAAGCAACAAGGCAGCACAAGGGGAGTGGGGAGACAGGTTTCAATAAGAAGGAGGTTCAAGATAGGCCTCAAGGAGAAAATGACATTGAGCAAAGGCTGGAAAGAAAATAACTGGGGAGGAGTGTTTCAGACAGAAGTATGAAGCAGCGTGAATGTTCTCAAGAGGGGTGTGCCTGGTGCCCCAGAGGAATAGCAAGGAGGCCATTGAGGACAGACTGGAATGAGAGAGGGCACAAATACAAGAGATCAGAGCAATACAGGGGACAGACTGTGGAGTGGAAGGATTTCAGCCTTTGCTCTCAGTAAGTAGGCAGGCATTGCAGGATTTTGAGAAGAGGAGGGTCATGAGCTCTCTGATAGCTTAATGATCACTCTGATTATTCTGCTGAGAGCAGACTATAATGGGGAAAGGGTGACAGCAGGAACAGCTGTTGAAAGCTTCTGCAATAACCCTTAGCAACAAGATAGCAGTCTTGGATCAGGTGACTGCCAAGGAAGAGGTAGGTGGTTTGGATTCTGGAAATACCTTGAAGGTAGAGGCAGCTGGATTGCCTGATAAATACTGGAATTTGATCAACTATCATAAGCATATCCTTTTTTAACAGAACATGGTCCAGAAAATCAACCTAGATTTAAAAGTGGTCCAGGAAATTGATTTGCTGTGGAAATTACTTTCGCTGAGTTGATCTGTCGAAGATGTTTCCCCAAGAACCTGGGCCTGCAAGTTTAGGTTTGCTGCATATAGCAAACTCTTGTCTAAGTACATCACCCTATGATCCAGGAAGTCATGAAGGATTTCCCTTACACACTGTTGGAAGTCAAGTGGTATTTCAGGCAGGGCTGAGGAATTAGTAGATGCTCAAATTGTCACCAAAAAACTTCTAACCCAGTTCTTGAAACCATTCACATCAAGTTGCGGATGCTTTCCCCACAGCATCGCACCCTCTGGATTGGGTGTTTTGGCCTGGAATAAGAGAGCCCATAACCTCCATCTCGCAGGGTTCTCAAGGATCCTCAGTGCATTGGCAGACACTGGGTCTTCCCCTTCGACCTTGGCCCTTACTCACCTCTGCTTCTGCATGCATACTCAAAAATACCCAAACATCCAAGGCCTAGCCACATTTTTCTATGAAGGGAAATGCAGTAAATATTTTAGGCTTTGCAGTCATATACAGGGTCTGCCACAACTACTCAACTCTGCTATTGTGGGGCAAAAAACAGCCAAAGACACTATGATCGTGGGTGTGTTCCAATAAAACTTTATTATGAACACAGAAATTTGAATTGTATATAAGTTTCAATGGTCACAAAATACTGTTTTCTTTTCTTTCTTTTTTTCCAACCACTTAAAAATGTAAAAACCATTCTTCATTTGCTGGCAAAAAGAAAAAAAAACAGGTAGTGGCTGGATTTGGCCAGGCCAGCCATAGCGTGAGGTCCCTGGACTAAACTTGAAAAGGTTCCTGGGGGCCTCATGTCACACCACAGCCCACCATGGTGGAGAGAAGGCCCTGCACTCTGCTCCACCAGCACAGAGCCTCAAGCTTGTGCTAAACACGGGGTCATCTTCCGTGGTAACTTCAGCTTAGTAATGATTATTTCAAGTCAGACATGCAAAGCCGGTCGCTGCTGACTCACAAAGACAAAACACAAACACCTCTGCTTCACAACACTTTACTGCCATCTGCTGAAAATGGTTATAGTAACACAGATCCGCACCAATTACGAACCTCAATGGCACCCCCAAGGAGTTTTGCCAGGCATCATTTGCTCAGTTTAAGCAGCTGCCCTGGATTCGGTAAATACGAAGGAGGAAGCAACTAAGCCACAGGATTCCCGGAAGTCATCGTGCAAATGACAAAAAATTATCTATTCCATCACTTTCTAAAATTTGGCAGAGGGGAAGCAGAAGATCAAAAGGAAGGAAAGAGGGAAGGAAGACTTCTCCCAGTCGCATTTAACTAGTCTCTGCAGGATTAGATGGGCGCTCTACATTCCATTCTGCCTTTCTCAGGTAAGTGACAGTCCCACAAACATGCCTTGACCAGATGCTGGAGAGACAGAGAAGAAAAGAGTCCACCTGCACCTCCTGATTCCAGCATGTCGCATGACAACCCTTCTGACCTCAGCCATCCACACAGCGCTGGGTTCTGTGTATTCAGAAAGGACTCCACGTGGAGTAAGCTTTTCCATGTGTGCATGTCTACGTATGTCCTCTGTGTCCAGCACCTGCCTTCTTCCTGCCTCAGTTTCTCTGTCCTTTTGATGCAGATAACACCACTAGATATTGCTGCCTCATAGAATCAATGAGACAGTGGAATGAACACCCTTTGCACAGTGTCATCATCAGGATCAGCACTTCCAGGGTTGGGAGGCTGGAGAGAGAACACGAAGTGAAAGAAAAGAGTGGCCTTAACCACAATTGTAAAGTGCCACAGAGAAGCCATGAAATACTAGAGATTATCCATGATGGGGCTCCAGGCTTCCAGGGTTTAGCAACAAATCCCAGGTGTCAAAATGAAAAAGGGAAGGGGTCAGAAACTGAGATCAAGGGGCATTGCAAAGACTATCAGATCTACTGTCTCTAATTTAAAACTCAAACCTGTGCCATTTGCTTTAGGGAAGCAGGGAAGAAATAAACAGGGTAATCTATTTTGTCCTGTCCCCAGGCTCCTGGATGTTTTTGGCACTAGTAGGCAGGGAGAGAAGCCAGGTCAAGAGTCCCACAGCAAAACAGATGTGCCCAGGGGCCGGGAAGGCTCAGGAAGCCCACAGAGCACATCAGCTGTAACTTGGGGGCCTGGGACTCAGGAAGCCCCGTGTCTGGCCTGGGAGGGGCACTATGTGCAAACATTAGACCCAGCTCTGATAACACAAGACTGTCCCAAGGAAGAGCTAGCAGATCCCAGTGTTATGACAGCTGTAGAGGGCCATTCAGGAAGACGTCTATATGGGGACAATGGACCCTTTTGTAGGGGCAAGGGAGCACTTTGTGGGAGATAATAGTTCAAGGGAGCCAGGTGGTCCCTTTGGCCCTCTTCAGAACCTCCAAAAAGGAAACACTGCATGGAAAGGCTAAGTATCATGGCTTAGCCAACTCTTTGTCCACCATGAATGGACCAAGTCCTTGATCAGTTTTTAAAACTGGTTTCCATTTCATCATCCACACACCACGATTAAGCTTCAGCATTAAAGCAAAAAAACTGAAGTTTTTATGCAGAACATGGGGTTTCTCTGGCCCTGCTATGTTGTAGGACTGCCTCCTCAGAGCACAGAAGAGCAACGAACGGCATGACACCATGGCAGACCAAGCTCAGGCCAATATTGGATTCCACTCTGACCCAAATCTGGCAGGCAGGAGACTCCACAGTCTCACTGGCCAGTGCTTTCCAGAACAATCTCAGGGGACTCGAGAGCAGGACTCTCAGGCTCTCTTCCCCCACCCTCTGCTCACTGCTCCCATCTATCCCCAGGCCTTCATCACCCTTATGAGTCAAGTCCGCAGCCTCCCTTGGCCACCAATGCAAGCCTGGCTGTCCATAGGGTGCAGGCATTGTCCCTCTGGGCTGCTCACTAAGCCCTAGCACAAATGCTTCCCCATCTCTCCCAGCCACCCACCACACCACTGAGCCCAGAGGGTAACTTTTAGTGGGAATTTCCTGAAGACACAGGAATAATCCAAGGGAAGTTGAACAGAGAAGAACTTCCAAGTAGGCCCTATATCTGCCCTAGAATCCCTGAACTGACTACCTGCCATCTCAATTATGACAGCCTTCACATGACCGAGGTGTGGCCCACCCACCAGCACTAGTTAGCCACACCCTGGTCTCCACCAACCACTCTTGTGAGATAGCTCTCAATTTGTTTGGAACTCAAACATTTGGGGTGTCTTCATGGATGTACCCAGACATCCCAGCCCCTCCCAAGTTCATGCCCTGCTGTAGGACCCATCACTTCCCAGGATGGTGATAACAAAGGCCCTCAAGAGAAGTCCCCTTGACTCAAGGTATGCTGCAACTTTGGGGCTGTGCCTTGACCATGCCCAGAAGACACACAGGACAGAGGGGCAACCAGGACCATCAGTGCTGGCCTACCTTCTCTGCACTCTAAAGGGCTCCTTCTGGCTCAAGGGCCTTCCATTCCCCAGAGAGTTACACCCAAACTTACTGATGCTCTGGGAGAAAGAGACCACTGTGAAACCAGAAAATAAAGATACAACCCTAGCCTCTCATCTCAATAAAAAAAAATCTACATGTGTTTGTGTGCATGCACATCTATGTATGTGTCTGTGTCTGTCTGTTTGTGTGCATGCACATCTATGTGTGTCTCTGTGTCTGGGCAAGGGAAGAAAGAATTGAGAGAGGAAACCTGAGACTTAGGATGAGCACTGAGGCCTTGCTCACTCCTTGGGCTGATCACAGTGAAAGAACTGACTCCTGTTTCTTTCTCCTTCATCATCTTTCAAATCTTCGGTCTCACACCTGGATAGCATTTTTTGAGATAAGGAGCTAGGGTTGTATCTTGTTTATTTTCTAGTTTCACACAATGAACTCCTTCCTGAAGTCTGACGGTCTAGTCTAGGACTGAGGCTAGAGGATATTCTGGAAGGCACAACAGCAAGGCTCTCAGAGAGGCCAGGACATCTGACCTCAGAGACATAGTAGGTCTGGGCGAATCTAGGTACCAGAGAACTCACAGCAGTTCCCCAACTCCCACCTGAAAGACATGGGAGGATATATCTAAGTTCCATATGCCACAGGGGACCTGGAAGTTAGACAATTCATGTGGATCTACACAGCCTTAGAACTAGAATATGGGAAACTGCATCAGAAGAACTATGTGGGCAGTCTCCACCGAGGCCTGGATGGGTGCATGTACAGCTGCTACCTTAGCACATCTCTCTCCCAGGAAGCAAGGAGCCACAGTCACCATCCCAGATCCCTGCCCTGCCCTCTATGAAGGCCCTAGAGGACATGAAACACACACAGGAAACAGGCAGAGGCCAAGAGAGACCAAGGCCTTAGAAAGAACCAGCTGGCCCCAGGGCACTGAGTAGGTGGATGTGTCAAGCCCTGAACTCCCCTAGGCTGAGATGAGGGGTAACCAGAGCTTAAGGGCTAAGCAATCACTATCTTGGCAGAATGAACCAGGGAGTGGTTGGTTGATCTCCATCAGGCACGAAACAGAAACTAGACTAGAATTATGGAAAATAATGGGAGTTTCATTTTTTTTCATATCCAAGTCTAACTGAGAACGTCTGCAAGTCTGTTGAACCAACGCCCTGAGTAACTAACTCCTCACCAAGGTGCTGCACTAGCTGAACCCACATCTTCTCACCCTCCCAGCAGGCCAGTCCCCATGGGTGGCGGGTTGTCAAATCGGTGACAGACGTCAAAAAGGAAGGAAAGAAATTAAATTCCATCTACATTTGGTTGTTACCTATGCTACTGATCTTAGGATTCCTTCAGGTTGGAATAATTTAGTTTGAAGTGAAAGTCTAAACTTTAGCTTATGAAATAAAGATGAAATCTTCCCAAGAATTTCCAAAATTTTGCCTTGTGAATCCTCCCTGCTGTGGGGGGGCTCCAGAGTGTGCCCGCACCGCCCCCTGCTGGAAGTTTACAGCACCGACGCGCCTGATCTGTCTGTGTGCGCTTCCCTGACTGGAGCTGTCCTGGCTAACATTTGCATCTTCGGAAAACACTGGCTAAGCGATCTTCTAAGTAGCATCGTTCTCAGTGCTTGCAAATCGCAGCGTCCCGGACCATAACTTGGGCCTGCAGACCAGACGCCCAGGTGTAGGCTAGCCAACTGTGGGTGCTAGAGGTGGCTCAAGGAGATGGCATGAATCACCATGTGGTGACATATAGGTCTGTTATCGCTGGGGTCACCCATGGCTGTGCTTTCCGCCTTCCGCTGGCATATCACGGAGGAGCATTCCGTGGCAAGTGGGCGGGGTCTGACGTGATCTGCTTCTGAGCCCCAGGAAGTCGCTGGATCCGGCTTATGGAGGAAACCCAAAATCTTGAGATGGGCAGGAGTACCCCTGAGCAACCTTCCGGGAGGGGAAGACAGCAGTTGAAGACACGAAGCAAGAAAGAGTAGTGTGACACTGCCCTATCAGCACCAAAAAAAAAAAAAAAACTTTGTAAAGTCATCCAATGTTAAACTTCAAATCTGAAATATTCTAAATGTCCAACAGCACAGCAATGATCAATTAAAGTATAATATACATATAGAACAGACAGTATTCAAAATGATGTTGAATTCAATTCAGGGTTTGATATAATTTTGAAAGTCATTGTAATTAATAATATCCATTTAACTGAGGAAACAGTTTTATTTGCTAGTATAATCACCTTTGCATCTTTAAAATGCATCCATAAGTAGCAGTTTTCATGGTGATTCTACTTTTTTCTCTTTGATAGAATTAATAGCAAATATTTCCTCTTTTTTATTTTTCTGTATTCTTGTATTACAAGATGTATTATACTTATAATCCTTTTTTAAATCTTTATTTTAAAGAGAATTTTTAAAAGAACATTTGGTAACAATACAGAATATCTGAAATAAAAAGTTTCGTTTTGTGGAAAACGAAAACTCCATATGGTGCCTGCCTTGTCAGACGTGGGGTGGAAGACCTGAGGCTCCCTTGCCTGTCTTCACTTCCTCTGAAACAGGCAGGATGCTGTCTGCCAGGGAAATGGCTGTCAGGTCAAGTGAGAAGAGGCGATCCTGAAAGTAGAGCCTGGGTAGTAGAAGAGGGACCAGACTAGGGGATCCTAGAGACCAGGGACTCTAGTGGTCAGAGCATGAATCCTGGGCCCTGGACTACCCACGCTGGCAGTGCCGCCTCCTAGCTTGATGCTCACGAATTTCCCTTCTCTCAAGTTGTCTGCTGCTGTGGTTTGAATATCGGTCCCCTCAAAACTCACGTTGAAGCATAATCCCCAGTGTGGCAGTATTGAGAAGCGGGGGGTCTTTAGGAGGTGATTGGATGATGAGGGCTCTGCCTTCATGAATGAATTAATCCACTCATGGATTAATGAGTTAATGGGTCAGTAATAGATTATCACAGAAGTGGGACCGGTGGCTTTACAAAAAGAGGAAGAGAGACCTGAACTAGTATGCTCAGGCTCCTCACCGCATGCTACCCTGTACCACCCTGGGGACACTCGGGGCTCTGCAAAGAGCTCCACCAGCAAGAAAGCCCTCACCAGCTGTAGCTCCTCAACATGGACTTTCAGCCTCCAGAATTGTAAGAAATAAATTTTATTTCTTTATATTTTAGGAATTCGGTTATCAGCAACAGAAAACAAACTAAGACATCTGCTTTCTAGAGCTGTGGGGAGAGGCACGCAACTAGCATCCACAGAGCACTTGTAAGAAGGCCCACATGGTGCTAGTACCCAGGAAGTGGGTATCAGATGACCTTGTAGGTTTGCAGGTGACTCTGATAAACTTTGGAATGGGCTGAAGACATGCACTGGCCTCTGATTTGTTAGCGTCTGTTCACACAACTTCTGGGATGACAAATCGGCAGAGACTCTCTTTGTACGTAGTTTTGATGAAAGCCGGAAATGCTCCCTCTTTGTCTCTCTCAGTCTTTCTTCGGGGGTTTTCACAGTGTTCTGATTTTTTTCTGCATAAATATGATTTTAACAGCAAAAAACAAAATGTTAAGTTTCAACATACACCCTCACTCTTACTGCTCTCAAATCCTTCCTTGTATTCAGCCATAATTTGATGTGGTACTAATAATTATAGCATTTATTCATATTCTACTATTGTTGCTTAGAGGAGTTTGAGGGTAGGTTGGTAGTAAAGGTCAGATTAAATGAATGTGAATCAAGTTAGCACCAGGTTGCTACTCTTCAATCATGAACACCAGAGATGGGGAGACACCACTCCAGATATTCAGGAGGGGAAAGGAAATGATCAACAAGTATTATATTCAGAATAGCCAGCCCTCAAGAGCAAAGGCAAACTCAAATGAAACATTTCAGAAAATATTCACCCAAGTGCATTTTGTGTGTGTGAAAATCGCACAATGGATTCATGCAAATTACTAAGTAATGAATGAGGATGCTGTCATGAAAAAGGAAAAAAAGTCCCAGATGGGGCCCGAAATTCTTACTTGAAGTGATGAGGAATCAAAATCATTAAACCAATCAGATTCACCTTCATGAATAAGATTAGTAACCTTATTTTAAAAAGACTGGAGAGAATTATCTCAGCCCCTTTTGCCCATCTACCATGTGAGAAACACAATGTTCAAGGGGCCATCCTGGAAGCAGAGACTGGGCCCTCACCAGATACCAAACTTACTGGGACCTTGATCTTGTACTTCCCAGTCTCCAGTTTATGGTATTTTATGATAGCAGCACAAATGGACTAACATAACTGGTATCTCTTCCTCTTCTTATAAGGACATCAGCCCTGTTGGATTAGGGCCCCATCCTAATGGGGCTTCATTTAGCCTCAATTACCTGTTTAAAGATACTATCTATAAGTACAGTCACAAGTACAGTTTTTTTACTTGCTAATGTTGGAACTTCAACGTATGGATTTTGAGAGTACACAATTCAGTTCATAACACAACCTTTCTGGCCAATAGATAGTGCTTCCCTGCACACTTTGGGATGTGATGGATTGTATGACAAGTTCTGGCTAACAAGCTGTGAGCAGAAGTGATTTGTGTTCCTTAAGAACTATGCTTTTAATTGCCAGTAGGAAATCTTCCAGAACTTTCTTATCTCTCTGCCACAGTGACCAGCAGCTCTCAAAATAATGGCTGTTTTGTCAACATGGATTAATGAATGTCTACAATGAGCAGAGGCCCCTCCAATTAGATGCATGAGAGTGAAATGGAAGAGAAATACACCTTTTTTAGTTAGGCCACTAAGATGTGACCTAACTAATGTTTTTACTCCATAATCTACCTTCATTGATACAACTTCTTTGGAGGCAAATTTTTAATGGAGGTATAATGTACATACAATAAAAGTATTTACTTAATAAGTTTTGGTAATTATATTACTTTTGTATAATCACTTCAAACAAAACATAGTACATGTCTGTTAAACCAAATGTTTCCTCAGGTTCATTTCAACCAGACCCTCCACTCTCTCCCATCCCAGAGAAACTATGATGTCTATGATCAGGCATCTTTTTTCTCTTGAACTTCACATAAATGGGGTCATGTTGCATGTATCCATTTGCATCTGGATTATTTCACTCAACGCAATGTTTTTAAGACTGATCCATATTGTTGCAAGTTAGTTGATCATTCTTTTTGTTGCAGACTAGTGTTCTATTGTATTAACATAGTACAGTTTGTATATCTAGTCCCCTACAACATTTGTGTTGTTTTCCCTTTGGGGTTGTTATTATTAATAATGCTACAATGAACATTCTTGTGCAAGTCTTTGTGTAGACATGTGTTCTAATTCCTATTAGTAAATACCTAGGAGAGGAATACCTGGGTCATAGAGGAAATGTATCTTGAAATGTATGAGAAACTAATAAAGTTCTCCAACCATTTTATGTTACTTTCAACAATGTATGGGAATTCCCATTACTTCACACTGTTCCTACATTTGAATTGCTGGACTTTTTTTTTAGCCGTTCTAGTGGGTAAGTCATTGTGATTTTAATTTATTTTCCTTGTAACTAAATGACATTGAGCACCTTTTTTTTTACTTGTTAATGTTATTTGGCCACTTTTCAATTGGGTTGATTGTCTTTTTATTATTTACCTGTAGAAATTCTATATATATTCTAGATATGAGTCCTTTGTCAGCTATAGATATTGTAAATATTTTCTCTCAGTTCCATGGATTATATTTTCATTTTCTTTTTTTTTTAAGATGTGGGGTACAATTCAGGGTTAGGTACATCTTACTGATGACTTTTGATAAGCAAAATTTTTTCCAATCTATTGTTTTTATTATTGTGGTAGGATATAAACAATATAATTTGCCATTTTAACCATTTTTAGATGTACAGCTCAATGGCATTAAATACATTCACATGTTTGTGCAACCATCACCACCATCCATCTCCAGAACTTTTTCATCTTTCCAAAATGAAACTCAGTACCCATTAAACAGTAACTTTCCATTACCACTCCCCCCCACACCTCCCAGCACACAACAACCACCATTTTACTTTCTGTCTCCATGAATTTGACTACTTTAGGTACCCCAGGTAAATAGAGTCATAGAATATTTGTCCGTTTGTAACTGGCTTATTTCACTAAGTATAATGTCTTTCAAGATGTATCCTTGTTGCAGCATGTGCCAGAATATCATTTCTATTTAAGGCAGAATAAGATTCCATTGTATGTGTATATCACATTTTGTTTATCCATTCATCCATCAATGAACATTTGGATGTCCACCTTTTAGCTATTGTGAATAATACTGCTTTAGACATTGGTGTACAAATGTCTGTTTAAGTCAATGCTTTCAATTCTTTGGGGTATATACCCAGATGTGGAATTGCTGGATCATATGTTTAAATTTTGATGAGGTTTAAATATTGATTTTCACAGCAGCTGCACCATTTTACATTTTCACCAGCAGTGCATGAGGGTTCCAATTTCTCCACATCTTCACCAACACTTGCTATTTGGGTTTTGTTTTGTTTTTTTCTTTTTAAATAGCCATCCCATTGGATGTGAGGTGCTATCTCAATATGGTTTTGGTTTGAATTTCCCTGATTATTAGTGATGTTGAGCTTATTCCCATGCTTATTGCCATCTGTATATCTTCTTTGAAGAAGTGTCTATTCAAGTACTTTGTCTTTTTTTTTTTTTTGAGACAGAATTTTGCTTTGTCACCCAGGCTTGGAGTGCAGTAGTGCAATCATAGCTAACCGCAGCCTCAGGCTCCTGGGCTCAAGTGCCTCAACATTTGAGGAACTGAGACTACAGGAACACATCACCACACCAGTGAATTTTTTTGTAGAGATGGGGTCTTGATATGTTGCCAATGCTGGTCTTAAGCTCTTGGCCTCAAGAGATCCTCCCACCTCAGCCTGCCCATTTTATAATAGAAATATTTTTATCATTTTTAAAAATTAATATTTTGTATCCTAAGAACTCTTTCCCTACTCCAAAGCAACCAAAAACAAGGACGTGTGCAGTGGCTTACGCCCTGTAATCTCAGCACTTTGGAGACCAAGGCAGGAGAACTGCTTAAGACCATGAGTTCAAGACCAGCCTAGACAGCATAGCAAGACCTCATCCCTACCAAAAAAAAAATTCAATTAGCTGGACATGGTTGCACGCACCTGTAATAAATAAATAAAATAAAATCACCAAAAAGAATCTTCTATGTCACTTTCCAGATGCTTTATGGTTCTAACTCTTATTTTTAGGTCTATATAACCCATTTTAATTTTTGTGTATGTAGCGACATAGAGTCAAAGTTCATTTTTTCCTTATGAATATTAGTGTTTGAGCACCATTTGTTAAGGAACACTTTCTTTGGGGAAGAAAGCAAAGGCCTTCCCTCTCCAGTGCTCCTGAACTGAATATAGTCTGGGCTTGCATCTTTTTCCTGTCAAAAATCCACCTTTTTTCCTGGAAATCATACTAATTTACCAATTAATGCTATAAATTCCATGTCTTTTTCTTTTTCCACCAGGACCTTACAATACTCGTGATGTTCCCTCCAATGGAAGGTGGGCAAATCAGAATCTTTTTTATCCCTTCCTGCATTTAAGACTCCAACAGCCTTGCTCTCCTAAGTCAAAAAAGAGCAGTCCCAATCTCATCCAAGACTTTCCAGGAAGAAGCAGAGAAGAGAAAAGAAAAACTACTACGCCCTCTAGCGGTCATCACTGAGACCAGCCATCACAATATCTATTAAATTTCCCAAAAGTACTTGAGTTACAATTAATTATATCTGCTTATAATATTACTAAAAATGGCCAGGCACCATGGTTTATGCCTGCAATTCCGACATTCTGAGAGGCCTAGGTGGGAGGATCACTTGACTCCAGGAGTTCGGGACTAGCCTGAGCAAAGTAGGGCAACCTCATCTCTACAAAAAATTAGCTGGATGTGGTGGCACGCACCAGTAGTCCCAGCTACTTGGGAGACTAAGGCGGGAGGATCACCTGAGCCCAGGAGGTCAAGGCTGCTGTGACCCATGATCATGCATGCCTCTGCACTCCAGCCTGGGTGACATTGACCTCTAACCAAAAAAATGTATTACTAAAAATATCTTGGCCATACTCTGTTTTAATTATAAGATGGTTTGTACATAGTTATCATTTTTCTTTTTCTTGTTTTTTCTTTTTTTTTTTTTTTTTTTTTTTTTTTTTGAGTTGGAGTCTCACTCTGTCGCCCAGACTGGAGTAGAGTAGTCGCTCCCAGCCACCACAGCCTGGACCTGCTGGGCTCCGGCGATCCTTCCGCCTCAGCCTTCCAAGTAGCCGGAATTACAGGCATGCGCTACCACGCCCGGCTGATTTTTTGATTTATTGTAGAGATGAGGTCTCGCTGCCCAGGCGGGTCTCGAACCCGCGGGCTCAGGCAATCCACTCACCTCAGCGTCCCAAAGGTGCGGGATTACAGGCTGAGCCACCAAGCCCGGCTATCATTTTTCTTGATCAGATTTTTTTAGTGAGTTTTATTTTTTGAGGTTTGTTATTTTTAATTTTGGGGTTTTCTAGTTTATTTCTTCTTTTAATAATTTTTTGTATTACACTTCTTAAAATCCCCCTTTCCAATAAATGCAAACTGAATGTTCCTTTTTTCCTTATTATTGATAAAAATGCTCTGTGAATTTTCTTTTTAGTGTTGCTTTGAAAAATATTACATGCCGGGCTCGGTGGCTCAGCCTGTAATCCCGCGCCTTTGGGAGGCTGAGGTGAGTGGATTGCCTGAGCCCGCGGGTTCGAGACCCGCCTGGGCAGCGAGACCTCATCTCGACAATAAATCAAAAAATCAGCCGGGCGCGGTAGTGCATGCCTGTAATTCCAGCTACTCGGAAGGCTGAGGCGGAAGGATCGCCGGAGCCCAGCAGGTCGACACTGCGGTGGCCGGGAGCAGCCACTGCACTCCAGTCTGGGCGACAGAGTGAGACTCCAACTCAAAAAATAATAATAATAATAATAATTTCAAAAAATGTCATCAGGATGGCTAAATAGTAGAAAGGAGACCTTTACAGGTTATATCAGTTTGCAAACCAGGAAAGGTTGCAAACCAGAGGCATTCTTTTTAAAGAGGGAAGAGGTAGGTTGTGTTGTATGCCTCTATTATTACACAATAGAGTCATACACATTCAGTGGCTTTGGGGAAAAGCTAGATATATTTATGAGGGGAGCCAAGTGCATGTGTAATGGGTAAACATTCATGTAACATATATCCCATATTCACTTTGGGGTGGGGTTTTAGCATGAAAATGAGGTGCAATTTGACATTTTAATGTCAAAAGATGAGCCTGCAACAAGGGTCCCCAACCCCTGGTCCGTGGCTCATTAGGAACTGGGCCACAAAGCAGGAGGTGAGCGACTGGCAAGTGAGCGAAGCTTCATCTGTATTTACAACCGCTTCCCATCATTCACATTACCGCCGTGCTCTGCCTTCTCTCAGATCAGCAGCGACATTAGATTCTCATAGGAGCGTGAGCCCTATTGCAGCCTGAGGCCCTCACCAGAAGCTGAACAGATGTCAACACCATGTCTTTTGTACAGCACACAAGACTGTGAACCAAATAAACCTCTTTCGCAGCCTCAGGTATTCCCTCAGAGCACCACTGAACAGACCAAGATGTCCACTTTTGCCATTTCACAAGTTCACAGATCCTTGTGGAGCCCATCTGCAGACCCCAGTGAAGAACCCTGGCTCCAGGGACTGCAGTTCAAGACTCAGATGTGGGAAGAAGTGACACCCCACAAATAACCTGAGGAGAAGCAACTTCTAGCTCCCACTTTTAGCCATATTCATGTCTTCTCCCTCCAGCCATGTGGGAACCTTCCTATAAAATGGGAGACAGAAATATAGAATTTTGTGCTCCCCCTTGATATTTCCCCAGAATGTTCATTATGACAGGACAACACTCACTCACACAACAAAGGGCACCTTGTCTTTGTGAGCCAAGCAGAACCATAAATACATACTAAAAGGATTCTAACTGCAGCCCCACTAAGTGATACCAAGCAGGATAATCGGCTTTAGGCATCAGAGCCTCAGCAGGAAATGATAGCTTGTCCCATAGTGCTGGAAACAGATGCAAATATGTACCAGATGTGGGTCATCCACCCCACCTCAAACTTTCCCTCCTACCTTCTGGTTTATAAGTGACTCCATCAAGGGTTGAAGAATTGGCAGTTGAGCAAAACTGCTGAGTGGGGGGCACACCTCATCAACAATGGTACCCGTAAAATGAACATTTGTATACCTAACCCTGAATTGTACCCCACATCTTCAAAATAAAAAATTTAAAGGTTAAAAAAATGCAAAAAAAAAAAGAGGCTGAAGAAAGACACAGCTGGCTAATGGCAAAAGTAAATGGCAAGGAAATAAAATGTATCTGAAGCCCACAAAAATAGTTTCTGTAAGAATGAATTTTTATTTGAATAGTTGTGGGAATCATGAGGTGACAAGGCAATGACATACACACTAGATTTATGAAGGCCAAATTCTTAGTATCTTGAATTTACAAGTCAGGTAATGGTGAAGTCAAACATAAGTCACATTTGTTCAAAGAGACAGAGGTGGCTTCAGAGAACAAGAACAGCTTGTTCAAGGAGAGGCCAAGATGACTTCCGCTCTGAGGAACTGCTGGCAAGTCAAGAGACACTAAGATGGCTCTAGCCCAGGATTCAACAACCTTTCCAAAGAATTGCACTAAAGCACAGATCCCTTTATCCTAGTGGCTCCAGCTACCCAACCCTGGCCACTGAGTAGGGAGGGGCCTGAGAGAAAGTTGACTTTCTCCCAAGCACTGTCCCCCATAACAGACAGAGTGGGATGAGAGTCTGAAGAGGTGTGTTGGGAGCCAACATCTATAGCTATACTATTGAGGCCTGTGAAGGCCCGTGTTGGAGATCTGCTTTTGACACAAAAGCATCAGTGACATCTATAGTGTTGAAATATGACTAGTGACCAGTTTGTATATATGACAAAAAATTATATTATCTAGAAACAAAACTTTTACACTGTTAGACTAAAATCTCGGGTAAGGCCTTACAGCAGAAACATTCTGTACTTTAAGTTTTCATTTTTCTCTGACTCTCTGAGCCATTCTTAAGTCTCTGTTTCTCAGAAGTAACTATACAGCCTTTGTTTCTGTAAGCAGAAATTGCTCTGATAGTTTTGTTTTCCTGCCTCTAGCCAGGCAGAAGGTTCCTAGTTTCATTATGTGCCAAAACTCTTAGTCTGCCTCTGCCCCCCGGCCACCGTCATGGCAACTGTGCCTTTTCTTGTCCAAAGGTGTGACAACCACTATTTGATTTATTTAGTTAGACCAGATTTTCTATAAGGAAGTTTAAAAATTTATATATATAGTTCAGTTATCCATATATAACACTATGTGAACTTGTGCTTGCTACTTCACCTCCTTCTGCTTGAAATTTGTCCTCTAATATGCCTGTGTATGGTAGTGATAAAACCCAGTCACAGGCCTGTTGGAGAGTGAATCCTATGCACTCTCACTTATTATTGGATATACTTTTGCACTTTGGATTTCTACTTTAAGGCGTCAACTTCAGTGTCCGGCAGACTTCAATGGTAAAGTACACATTGGGTTTGTCGAACACTGTGGTTAATGTTTTCCGCTTCTCACTATTTAGCATTTTATAGAAGGCTCTGACATCGTGTCTCTGACAGGCTTTTAAGATCAAAGTTTAAAGCATGCGAGACACCGAGACTAGCGCCTCTCTGTCTTCTTCTCTTAGGTGTAATCTGTGCTTTATCTGCTTTAACAGTTTATCATTCAAAATTATATATTCAAAGTTTTATAAGAGATCATATATTAAATCATATAGTTGGATGCTAAAAATCATAGGTGCTAGTTATGATTTTGTTTTAAACGTGTGTACTCTGATACTAATCATTCTGTTTGGAGCATGTGGATCTTGTGATGCAGATTTAATAGATATGATGTGTATCACTGGATTCATATGCCCCCAGCAAAAATATTTTCACTACTAGAAGTTAAGATAATTAATATAAATCTTGATTGTTTTGTTAAATCATAGTAGGTTAGTAAAAAGGGAAACTTTTACCTTAAGTAAAATTTAATATAGTTTATAATATACAGATTAGTTATTAAATATTATAGTAAACAGTGTGCTAAGCTACTGTTAAAATCATACACCTGTTATTTTGATATATGCCTTGTAAGGCACACGGAGTTCTCATTGTCAATTGTCACCCTAAACAAAAATCTTTTGTGAAGAACGTTATGCATTATATGATCTGTAAGCCCCTAGCAAATATTTGATTATTGCTGAATATTGTAGAAAATGGTATATAAGCTGGAAAGAGTTTTAATAAAATCGGACTCAGTCCTGATCAGACTGATCCCAGAAGAACAGCCTCCGAGTTGTTTCTTCTTGCCATGTCCTGATTCCCTGGAGCGGGTCTGTCAGGGTGCCAGCCCTGACTTATGAGGGAAGGGTTAGGACCTGCACCGGAGAATCTGGACGGTGAGAAGAGACCACTCAGAGGCAGTTCTTCTGGGAACAGTCTGGTCAGGACTGAAGCCAAATTTTATTTGGACTCCTTCCAACTTATATACCATTTTTCATACCCTCCAGCAGTGTGATAATCACTTGCTGGGGGCATACAAACTCTATGATGTATATTGCGCTTTACAAACTATGCATCACAAGACCATCACGAGACTTGCAAGCTCCAAGCAGACAGTTCGAACTGCATGATGCCTGATGTGCCTCACAAATCTCACATCAAGGTCACAGGTGCACAATTTCAATACAGTTCGTTCAAAAGTGTCTTCCATAGTGTTCAACAAATCATTCATATTATACTCTTTGTTCTAAACCCTGATTAATACAAAAACTTTCTTAGTTAACTCTAGGTTCAATCCAAGTTCACTGACTCCTAATATTGTTTAACGATTGATATTATCAACTTAACACTATACTATAATCTATAAGTTTACTCAAATGACTTAATTTTTATTTATTCCATTAACCTATTACGATTCAACATAGTGGCCTGTAATTCTATAACAATTAATTCAAAACTTATTCCTTACCATGACTTATATGAGTTTCATGATCTAGTGTTTGGACTTTAATACTATGCTATATCTCATTAAGCTAATACCTTATCATTAAATCTTATAATTATCATTGACGTATGATTTTAAAATCATAACACTATAATTCTCATTCTATTCTAATAAAACTACAACTTTAACCCAAAGCTTAAATCTTTTTTCCCAGTATATTAATACATGGCTACGTGTAAAATTTCCTATTGTCATATTAGAAGCAAAAACAACACCATTGGGAAAGTTTCGGTATACTAATCAAAGGATCTTAAAATTGGCCTACAGGAACAGGAACTAAAGTCATAATATGAGAAAAGGAAACTTTAAAAGCTTAAACAAAACCTAAAAGTTTTCTATGAATGCTTATTACTGTTTAAATCTTTCCGATGGAAATTGTATCATCTTAAATGAATGTTTTATCCAAACAAGTCTATTCTAAAAATCAAATAGTAGCTGTCACACTCTTGGATAATGGACTGCACGGTTACCATGGCAATGGCCACGGGCTGAAGCAAACAGAGTTTCAGCATGTAACGAAACTAGAAAAACGTCCTGCCTGGCTAGAGGCAGGGCAATAAAACTATTATGATAATTTAGTTTCTAATCTTAATCCTAGGAGAGACTGCCTTTGGGAACAAGAGCTGACTCACCAGTCTACCAGGAAATAGAAGTTAAAAAATATCTAGAAAGAAGTAAGACTTAGAAGGGACAAGGTCATTCTGCTGTGCAACCTTTCATCAGGTATACAAAGATTTACTTATAAGTTTTACTGCCATGTATGCACACTGGTCACTAATCACACGCCAATATTATAGGTATAACTGATATCCTATGTCAGAGGCGATCTTCCAGATGGGCCTTTACAGGCCTCAGTCATGTAGCTATAAATGTTGGCTCCCAACACGGGTCCAACTCCCCTCAGGTTGGGCTGGTCCCTGACAGAGGTGGAAGACTGGCCAGTGTAGTGAATGTACAGAGTACTGGGAGGAGAGAGGCGGAAGAGGAACACACTTGTTAATGGGTGACGGAAAAGGCTTACATTTCTGACAGAGACAGGAGTGAACACTGACCTGAAATGTGATGGAAGGTATTCTAAAACACTCTTCCAAGAAGTGCATCCTCATCCTACCATTCTAGACCCAAATACAGTCATGTGCCACATACTGAAGTTTCAATCAACAAAGGAGTGCATATATGACAGTGGTCCCATAAGTTTATTAATACCATGTTTTAATGTATCGTTTCTATGTTTGAATATGTTTAGATACACAAACACGTACCATTGTGTTAGAATTGCTTGCAGTATTCAGTATAGTAACATGCTATACAGGTTTGTAGCCTAGGATCAGTAAGCTGTACCATATAGCCTAGGTGTATAGTAGGTTATACCACCTAGATTGTGTAAGTACACTTTATAATGTTCACACAATGATGAAATCACCTAACAATGCATTTCTCAGAACTTATGCCCAACATTAAGTGATGCATGATTGCTCTTTGTTCGGAACCACAGCAGTAAGAGAAGACTTGAGCTTCCCTTAACTCTGTTCTTTCATGGAAGCTTCTGAAGTAGCCACTCCCCTCTAAGGACCTGAAAGTCCTTTCCATGTCAATAATTCACTTCAGAAACTTGGACCCTTCATCTTTCATTCCACATTTAGCATACAATTATCTGATTTTTTTCCCCTGAGGAAAAAATTCTAGAAGGAATATGTACACCTTTAGGACTTTGGATACATGTTGCCATTTATCAAATCAAAATGAGTGCCTCAATTTGCACATGGACAAAAATGCCCACTTCCATAGTGTCTTTACAATCTTTGCCATTCAGTAGTTAGGAGACAACATTTGTCTCAACTGGTATTTTTTTAAAATGAATAGTGAATCTGAGTATTTTTCTTTGTGTGTGTGTGCAAGTTGCTGTCATTTGTCACATTTTTAACAAAATGTTTTTTTCTTATTGATCTGTATGGCATCTTTAAATATGACAGTTGCTAATATTTTCCCAGCTTGTCATGTGTTAACTTCATTTAGTGGTCTTTTGGCCACACAGAAGGTACTGGATTTTAACCTTTTTCTTTATTGTTTCTGCCTTTGTTACCATGGTTAGGAAAGCCTTTCCTATGCCAAGATTATGAAAATTTTAATCCACATGTTCTTCTGGGTCTTTTGTATTTGTGTTTTACATTTTACATTTAATTCATCTGGAGGTTTTCTTGGCATAGCAGTTAGGCAAACTCCCCTAAATGTCTTTCTCTCCCAAATGTCTAGTCTTTTGTCATAACACCATTTATTGAATTATCTGTCCTTCCCTAATGTTTTGAAATGCCTGAGAAGTGGAAGAATAGTTATTTGGCAATTTTTCAAATCTACACTGCTGACAAAGATTTCCCTTTCGTTCTCACTCCACACCCTCCCTGTTGCTAAGTACATGCCTTAAGATGCAGGTAGTGGTTAAGGACTGAGCCCCATTTAGGATATGGGCAAAACCTCATATCAGTCTAGGGAGAGTTGGGTCTCATCTGGGTCTTATCAACCTAACCCTAACAGCTTCCTCCCCCAATATCTGACATTCAATATGTTCATTTTCCTGAGAGCGCTTAAGGGAATTTATTCAGATTTATGTGACAAATATGACTATAGTCCTCCTTCACAGTCACCCTTCCCCACCAAAGCTTTGTCATCTTTCATGGCAGGATCCGATACTTTTCCTAATATCTACAGATGTCCCTGACCTCAACAGAACCTAAGTGTCCTGGATCAACTTGGACTCTTGGCCTCTTGGCCTCTGCTGTATGCCACCCAAGCTTTGAAAAATAAAAGTGTCTGTGGTCGCTTTAAAAGTAAAAAAAAGAGAGAGGTAATTGTGCCCTGGCCCCTGGTACCCTCTATCCTTTTTTCCCTCTGACTCAGAACCAGTGACAGGAAGAGGCACCCTGGGGAGCTCTGTAGTGGTGCTAAGGGGACATTTAGGAGTGGCAAGCCAGCTTTAGGACAGTTTTCACCTCACACTCTTGCTTGGACTTGGCAGTGCAATTGTTGCTGAGCCCAGTTTGAGGAAGGCGGTGCATTCCACTAGACTGTCAGCTCCCTCCTTAGGAACAGGGAGCGTGTCTTCCTTACATTTGTGTCCCCAGGGTCAGCAGTCACCTGACACTTAAAATGGGCTCAACAGATAAATGTTGGATGAGATTATGAAACAATGTGTTATTAATAATATTAATTAATTTAGAAAACTACTTATTAACTACATGACGCTTTTACATTTTTGAGTGAAATTAAATTGTTTTGTTTTTTTAACAAATGTGTGGCTTTTGGGTAGCAAACAAGGACATAGGAAGAGGAAACATTCCTTATGAAGTCCTTCATTCCACAGGACAGATAAGTCTGAGAGGCAGCTCTGGAAGCAGGGATCGGGAGAGACGTAACATTAGGCAGCAGAGCTTGAATGAGGCCAGGATCCTATAAAAAGCCTCCTGTTTAAACGAGGCTTAACACAATTTAGAGAGCCTTTATCTTGTGGATCTTCAAAAGCAACCATGGCCCCCTTCCATTATCACACAATAGGGCCAAGGACTTGAATGCTTGTGTTCTTGTCACTCTTCACAAAGCCCCATCAAAGTGTGTTCTTGTCCCATATGCTGAGTAATTTTCTGGACTTAAAATTTCTCACTTCTTCAGTCACATCTTCAGTCAAGAAAAAAAAAGTTAATTTGTTACCCTAGGAAATACTGTTTGCTCTCCGTACTCCATAGAGCTCATGTAGAGGATTTTTTTTTCTGCATTCACTCTTACTTTGCTCTGAAGTTGTAAGATAGGGGTTCTGCTGGCCTTGACCCAGGGTCCTGCTAAGGTGCTTTCACCAGGCTCCTGTCTATGCCTATCACCTGGGTTCCCCACCAGGCAAGAAGCCTGTCCAGAGTCTGGCAGCTAGTCAGTGGTGGAGCCTACAAGCAAATTCAAGATAATTCTGAAACCCAATGTCTCATCCCTTATTTCTGGTGAGAATTCTTATTAAATGGATCAGAAGGGGGTTCCAAATTTTCTGTTCCCACAGTCTCTGTTTGAAATATTTGTTCCCTGATTCACAGCCCTGATTACCCAACACTTAGTCTTTGCTCATGCAGTATGTAGCTCAACACAGGAACTCTAAGCACCCAAGGTTTTATCATGAGATTTCTCCCCAAGTCGTTTCCTCCGCGACGCCCTGCAAAAACCCTGGATTCCCAATTTCCAGGGTCAGCGGCTACCCGATGCTGTCATTCCAAGTATTGCTCATCTGAGAGACTGTCTCAGTCTCAGCTCTACGTCCGCTTACAAGTCAGTGCTGCAAGGCTCCGGGCTCCCGGTCCAAGCAGGGTTACCTGAAGCCCCATCGCACGCCGGGACCCCCGGGACCCGAGCGCAGGGCGCGCCGCCAAACTACATTTCCCACAGTGCTCCGGGAAGCCGGGGCTGCCGGCGCCTGGGACCCGGCGGGCGGTTTCGCGCGGAGGCTCCTGGGAGTTGTAGTCCGATCCCTTGGCGCCGGCGCTGGGGCGAGCTAGGCGCCGGCCTTTGTCTGTCTGCGGGCGCGCGCCGCTGCGGTGAGTGAGGCCGACTGCCGGGTCGGTGCGCCAGGGCGAGGCGGGGCTGAGCTGTCGGGCCACCGCCCCCGGGCTCTCCGTGCGGCCGCCTTGTGCCTGCGGCCCCGTGACAATGGCCCCGAGGAAGGCCGGCCGCGAGAGGAGAGGTCTGCGGCCCGCAGAGAAGGGTCCACTGAACGGGAGAGCGGCGTGCTGAGGTCCAGGACGCAGGGCGGGCTCCAGGGCCTGAGGCGGGAGGAAAGGGTCTGTGGAGAGAAGCCGGGCTCCTTGGACAGTCGCGCCGCAGGGCGTGGGCGAAGGCCCTGCACCCGGGACGTGGGAGGGGGAGGCCACAGGCAGGTGCGCCCCCGGGGGCCGCCGTGAGGGTTTCAGGAGAGGGACAGGAAGACAGCGCAAGCTCCCCTAGGAGGGTGACAAGAGACAGACCCCTCCAGGCGGAGAATGGGAGAAAGGAAAGACTGCAGTCGACTATGTCCCCACATATTACCCCTACCCAGAAGCTCTTAATCCTGAAACTATCCCCCAAGAGGTTCGTTACCAAAACGACAAAGTTTACCCCTCTTCTATTCCTCTCCTTCTGAGGACTTTCGATTTTAGGCCTTAAATCTGTAGGTTATATCAGAGACCCTTCACATTTGGTTCTTTTATTCTCCCAGGAGCTACTTTATAAGACAATGTGTTAATATATTTAGAAAGTGAGTTGGCTGTTTGGTTAATTGCACAAGGTCATATACTGGGGGAGTGGTGGCAAGAATCCAAGTTTCTTGAGGCCTAATTCTGACCTTTTCCAAAGGATTATCATAGTCTTTCTGAAAGAAAAAGCATTATATTCCATTATAATGCCACTTTCCCCAAAATCTTCAGGAAATTGATTTCTCAGACCTGTGATCTAGGGAGAAATATATGACATTTTCCCCTTATTCATCAAGGAGATTCCTGAGACTCCACTGAGTTGTTACTTGTTGAAGAGCTGTAAATTCTACCCACTTGTCTGACTCTACTGTGTTTTCTGGAATCCAGCAACAGGTGCCATGTAGTCTTCCACTGACTCAGTGCATGCAGTTGTTGAGCAGAAATACCTTGAACTTCCAAGGGATGTGCTGGCACTCTTTTGTAGTTTGTGTTTCAAGTTGGGAGCAAGTCCTTTTTTAAAAAAAAAGTTTAAAATACCTCTCCTGGTCATCACAACATGTAGCAGAATGTGCAATTATCAAGAAGAACCAGCTGCTTATATTAACAAAGAATTGTTTTCATAAAATCAGGAGGCTAGGACAACCCCCTTGGGTCCTCTCCCACTGTAGGAGCTTTTCTGTCCTCTCAATAAATCCTGCTTTAAAAAAAAATCAGGGGGCTAGCATTTTGATAGGACATACTAGAAACAACAAAGATTATGCAGTGAATCACTGAATGTATTTATTTGTTTATTTTAGTGTAATACTTCAGTAATTGGGTCTTGAAGAAGGAATTTTTTTAAAACAAAGTAGAAATGATAATGTGGAGCACATACAAGAGGATTCCTAGGACCTGGAAAAGCCATACAGTCTGGTCAGATTCTTTTTCATTTTGTAAGAATTCTCACCAGCTCTTTAGTAATGAGGAACTAGAGAACCATCTGGTGTAAGGGTCCAAAAAGTCCTGGATTTGAACCTTTGCTCCTCCTTCACTCCTTACTGGCTGTGGGACTTTGGGCAGGTTATTTTAACCTAATTGGAATACCTTAGGCTTGGTTTTGAAGTTCAGAGTAGGTCTTCCTTTTCTAAAAATTGACAAATGTTTGCATACCTTCAGAACTGATGTTCTTATATCTCAAGAGTAGGAGAGGGGTAGGTCTTGGTCTGGAGCCACCTAAGAATAGTTAAAGGGTAACATGAAATCCCTGGGTATGTCCTTATAGCCTATGGGAAACTGGAGAGGAGAGGCGGAATATTTACAATATGGAACCAATTAGGAAATCTAAAGTGTTGGTTTTTTAGACTCTGAATTCCTCTAGAGACTGAAGAATAAAATATCAGGTAGTTAGGTGGGGAACGGAAACTTAAGATTCTAATCATATGTCAAGACCAAAATCCAAATGAGTGACCATTAACTTGGGATTGGCAGGAAGAGATGTGTGTTTATGTGTTCTCTGCTTTCCAACCTCCTGTTTCCTCATGGACTTATTTGTGTGTGGTCCTGTTATCTTTGGGCCCATTTTTCAGTGACATTTTAGGTGACTGACACTACATCAGGCAATTTAAGTTTCTTGCATTCACTTGCACCCCAAACTGGAGCTCCTGTTGACATTATCCTTCTTACTTATAAGTTCTCCCGCCCTATTTGTTTTTGTTTGTTTTTTCCCCTCAGGTGCTCAGGAACAGCCCATGGAAGAATCATCTGAAGAGGTGGTGACTGAAGTCATAAAACAGGAGTGGACATGTTTGGATTTCCAACAGCTACCCTGCTGGACTGTCATGGAAGATATGCCCAGAATGTAGCATTCTTCAGTGAGTGAGTTGGTTGATAGCTGAGATGCCCTCAGGTCATAGATACCCAGTGTTCCTATCTTCAGCACTGGTCAGCAGTCTGAGGAACCAGAGGGCCTTCCTTTGGTGGAGCTCACTGTTCCTAGGGATTATAGAAAATTCCAGCAAGCTGGAGTTAGAAATAATTGTATAAATAATCTTGATATGGAAGTACTCTTGAGGTAGTCTCTGAGAATGAATAAGCAGCCTAAATGCCAGCACTATAAAGATAAGGCAAGGGAACAAGGAGAAATTGCCCTAGGATGACAACAGGAAAACTCAACAGTGATGAATGGACCCATATTTAAAGTTTATTGGGACACTCAGATACAGGGCAATATTAGAAAAAAAAATGTCAGTATCTACATAGGAAGAGTATGAGAATAACTTCCCAACCAAAATGGATTTTAGTTCCACCATAGTTTAGTAGACTGAAAATAGCATGGATTTTTAAAGGGAGAAATTCCTTGAATCAGATTCTATAATTGCCCTGGCTGGATCTGCAATATCAGACAAGTTGCTTAACTTCCTTAAACTCCAAGCTTTTCATCTATGCAGTAGGACAATAAACTCTATCTTGTAGGGTTGCAGGGATTAGTGATGAAAGATGTAAAGTAACAAGGATTCTGCTACTTATTTCCTGAGGTCATTGAGCCTACTCTACTGTCAAGAGAGCAAACTGGACAGAAGTAGATTTCTTATTAAGCTAACGCAACTTCACCACCTCTCACTTGCATTGGTCTCTTCAAGGCCCTATGCTTAATTGTATACATTCCCTGCATGACCTGGACCCATACCTTTTTTAGAATCAGATAAAACTTGGGTATGAGTTTTTTTTGGGGGGTCTCGCTCTATCACCCAGGCTAGAGTGCAGTGGCCGCTTCCTGGCTTCAGGTGATCCTTCCTTTTCAACCTTCCAAGTAACTGGGACTAAAGATGCATGCCACCACACCCGGCTAATTTATTTTTTTATAGATACAAGGTCTTACTTACTATGTTGCCTAGACAGGTGTCAAACTCCTAGGCTCAAACAGTCCTCCCACCTCAGCCTCCCAAAGTGCTGGGATTATAGATGTGAACCACCACGCCCAGCTGGGTATCAGGCTTTATATGATCTTGTACAGTTTTCTTAATTTTCTGAGCCTGTTTTCTTACCTGTAAAATACAGTTATTTCTACTACACAAAGTTATTTGGGAGGCTAAGTTAAACTTAGAAGTAGTACAGTGCTATGGCAGATGCCTGTGTTTGAACCCCATCTCTAACTTACCTAGCTGAGTGACCTTTGACAGCCTCCTTATGTTATCACTATCAGTATCAACCTCATGAAAATGTTTTTACATTACATTGCCTATGCGGCAAATTTCATAGTATAATGACTGGCACATAATAAGCACCCAAAGGACTATGTTTTTTTTTATCCTATTCTTCACACCCAGCATATTGGTGCATCTCACGACTTCTCTCTCATTTTATTAGATGTGATGACTGAAGCCCACCACAAGTATGACAATTCTGAGGCCACAGGATCCTCCAGCTGGGATTTTCAGAATTCTTTCAGAAGAGAGAAGCTGGAACAAAAATCCCCAGATTCTAAGACACTACAGGAAGATTCACCTGGAGTAAGGCAGAGAGTCTATGAGTGCCAGGAGTGTGGAAAATCCTTCCGGCAAAAAGGTAGTCTAACATTACATGAGAGAATTCACACTGGTCAAAAGCCTTTTGAGTGTACCCACTGTGGAAAAAGCTTCAGGGCCAAAGGTAATCTTGTTACACATCAGCGGATACACACAGGAGAGAAGCCCTATCAATGCAAGGAGTGTGGGAAAAGCTTCAGTCAGCGAGGTAGTCTGGCTGTCCATGAGAGACTCCACACTGGACAGAAACCCTACGAGTGTGCTATTTGTCAGAGAAGCTTCAGGAATCAAAGTAACCTTGCTGTTCACAGAAGAGTTCACAGTGGTGAGAAGCCCTATAGATGTGATCAATGTGGAAAAGCCTTCAGTCAGAAAGGAAGCTTAATTGTTCACATCAGAGTTCACACGGGCCTGAAGCCTTATGCCTGTACCCAGTGCAGGAAGAGTTTCCACACTAGAGGAAATTGTATTCTGCATGGCAAAATCCACACAGGAGAGACGCCCTATCTTTGTGGCCAATGTGGAAAAAGCTTCACTCAGAGAGGGAGTCTGGCTGTACACCAGCGAAGCTGCTCACAAAGGCTCACCCTTTGACCACTTTCTTCAAAAATTTCTCTTTATGAATCAAAAGTACAGAATCTTCTGAGACCAAGCAACCTATCCAATTCTGTGGAATGAATGAAGAATTTTTCAGAAAGACCACCATTGGGTAGGGCAAACTGACTTTTTTCCTCCCAAATGAGTATGAAAAATAAATGTCTTGTTTATTATCATTATCACATGTTTCATAATTTCTGTCCATTTATTTATATCTGACTTCCAAGATACCCTCATTAATCTAATGCCACACTAAAGATTGTTCTGTGTGTAGTACCTACAGATTTTAAATTTGTGATTGACACCATCAGCTTTTTTTTTTTTAATTGGGGTTTCACTGTGTCACTGAGGCTGGAGTACAGTGGCATAATCAAGGCTCACAACAGCCTCAACTTCCTGGGTTCAGGCAGTCCTTCAACCTCAGCCTCCCAAGTAGCTAGGACTACTGGCTAATTTTTTCATATTTTGTAGAGCCCTGCCTCAGCCTCTCTAATTGCTGAGATTACAGGAGTGAGCCACTGTGCCAGCAGCTTTTTTTTTTAATCAGGCCCTTATTAATCCCACATTTCTTTTATTCCCTACATAATCAAATTAATCTTGCTTTGTATTCAAGATGGCAGAATTCATGGGGCAAATCTAATTAACAATCTTGTTAATGAATATTTTATTTCCTAGATAATACTCCCAATAACCTATTCTAACAAACTACTCATGTTCATAGCAAAGGGCCTAGCCTTTTCTTACAAAAGAAGATTCTTTTCCAAGCCTGCAAATGTTTGGAGTTTGTTTATTGAGCTACACTTCAGTCTTCCATGCTAATTAGGATATAGCCAAAGAACAGATGACTGCAAATTTTTAAGAATAGTGAGCCTATATCATGCCCTCTATTAAAGGGACTTCTACTTCCTGACAGACATAATAACCTTCACTCCTTATTTGGCAACAGGAGCAGTATCCTAGAGTTGAAGTCACCTAAAAAAAGGACGTTTCCTTACTACTGATCTCAAATTGTAGTTTGCAGTCAATAATGAAATTCCATTCTCCAGCAATACACTATGCTCTTCCTCCTACACACACAGGAAAAATAAATAAATTTGGAAAGATAGTCCACTCTATACTCATGTGGCAGGGGAAATACCACAATCACGAAGTTGGTTTTCCCAGGGTGAGGCTTATTTATTGTGCTCTGGAAGTGCTGACCCCTGCAATTTCCCCAAATGTGGGAAACCCGACTGCAACTTGTAGTGTTGAGAGACTGTGTGCTCTCTCCTGGCGAAATTATTTTAAAATGTTAAAAAATAAAAATAACCCATTAATTTTTTTAAGCTATAGAAAATGAAATTTGAAAAAGGTTGGCACAAAGAAATTGGTTTTGAGGGGAAATTTCCATTTTTAAAAATCTTAGCCATCTTTAATTTTTCATGCTAAAATTGAAATGATGAATTGTTTAGATTGTGGTTTTCTTGATAAGACGACAGCCTAAGAGGGAAAAAAATGTTCCCTGAGTTATGGAAAGGAGTGCGGGGAGAAAGATACCGTTCCATTCTTTCTAGTAGATCTTATAAACTTGAGCATCCTTAATCCCCAAAAGCTTATGATAACAAAGATATATCATCTGGAAAAGTAAATTTATTTAAGCATTGAAACAGTTTGAAACACTTTGGATATTAATGATAAGGAAATATTACTCCCAAAGATACAATAACAACTGAAGATGTATACAAGAATGTTCAAACCATCCTCATTCTTGTATACATCTTCAATTATTATTGTATCTTGTTATTGTATCTAATTGCTATTGTACCTTGTTATTGTATCTAATATCCAATAATAAGGAAATATTACTTCCAAAGATACAATAACAATTGAAGATGTATACAAGAATGTTCAAACCATTCTCATTCTTAAGACCCACTCTGAAAATAAATGTCCAATAACAAGTGAGGGATAAAGAAATTGTGGTATACTCATACAATAAAATACAACTCAGCAATAAAGAACAAACTGATACATGTAACAATGGATGAATCTGAAAGCCTTGAGTGAAAGAAGCCAAATACACAGAGACACACAAATAGAGAGTATAATTCCATTTATGTACCTCACAGAACAAATAACTATGTGTGAGGATTGACTTGAATAGGACACAAGGGAACTTTTATAGAGTGAAAAATGTATAATACCTTACATAAGGTGGTAAATGCATGGGTCTAAACAATTATCAAGATTCATTGAACTAAACAATTAAGAGCTGTGTATTTTATTATATGTAAAATATACCCCAATAACCATGAACCAGTATAAGAATATCACCCACAAGTTCTTTGGCACTCATCCCATGAAGAGATGCGGTCTATGTCATTCTCCTTGATTCAAAACAGGCTAGAGCACAACAGAAGGATGCTACACCAAAGACGGTTCTAAAAGCCCTTAGAAGACCTGACAGAGAAGGAAAGGTTCTCCAGTCCCCACATTGGGGGCCAAGCCCTTTTTAATTAATTAATTAATTAATTAAAATATCTGAAACGTTTCTGCCTGATTCTCATGGGACATTTGCTTTAGGGGAAACCAGCCACAATGTAAAATGTCCAATTATCCTGAAAACACTATAATAGACAAGCCGTATATGAGTGCTCCAGGTGACAGGTTCAGCTGAGCTCCCAACCAATAGCCAGCATAAACTCCCAGCCATGCCAGTGAGTCTAGGTTCAGCCCAGTAGAAACTTAAGATGACTGTAGCCCCACCTTGACATCTGGCCAAAACTACATGAGAGATCCCAAAGTGAGACTGCCTTACTTAATTCCTATCACATAAAATCATGAGAAAAATAAAACATTATGGTTGTATATCACTGAATTTTCAGGTCATTTGTTATGTGGCAATAATAGAACGAAGTATAAGCTATTGTAAAAAAAGAAAAGTTCTGGGGAAGCAACTTGATATTTTCTCACTGGTTAAATCAAAACAGGAAATTATCATTTAGGATTCACCAGAAAGCTTAAAGTTTCAAAATAAACATTCTCTTTGACAAAATAAGAGGCATGGTATAGATTAGTTAACCCAGATCCAATCCGAGCTATAAAATGAAGTAGACACTGGATTCCAGCAGTCTCGCACTATAAGGAATGTATTTTAAAATATGCATATGTATATGTATATGTATAATTTTAGAATCCCAGAAATATATATCTATAAAATCTCAGTATCATCGTTTGCAAAAAGGAATGAATAAATAAGGAGTAAATAAGCCAGAAAATATATAACTGGCCACTGGTGATTAAGCTAACCTTCAATCCCTCTTCCCTCCCTGGAGGTTGAGGAATTCCGGGCACTAGAAGTCCCCACTTTCTAATCCTGCCTTGGTCTTTATGGTGACCAGCCCCATCCTGAACCTCTCTAGGGATCCCCTGCATCAGTCATCTCACTAGCACAAAAAAGACACTCTTGTCAAGAGAGTCCAAGGGGTTTAGGAGCCGTATGTCAGGAAATGGAGGCAAAGACCAAATATATATATTTCACAATATCATAGGTCCCAAATACATAAAGCAAAAATTGAGAGAACAAAGGAAATGCAGATACCACCAAAATAATAGTTGGAGATGTTGACACTCCTCTCTCAATAACTGGTCAAACAAATAGAAAAAAAATCTATAAGGATATGGAAGAATTAAGCAGCACTATCAACTAACTTGATGCATTAATATTTATGGGACACTAAATTCATCAAAAGCAGCATATACATTCCTCTCAAGTACACATGCAACCTTCACCAAAATAGATGATATACAGGGCCACAAAAAAGTCTCAAGTTTAAAAAACCTACATTTAAATTATTCAGAGCATATTCTCTGGCCACTACAGCATTAAATCAGAAGTCAATAATAAAATATGTGGAAAGTCCTCCAACTGTTTGGAGATTAAACTATATACTTCTAAATAACCCATAATTCAAAGAATCACAAAATCAGAAAATATTTTGAACTGAGTGATAACAAAAATACATGTCAAAGTTTGGGGGAAATAGATAAAGAGATTTTTAGAGGAAATGTAGCTTTAAAATGCCTAGACTAGAAAAGAAAAAAAGAATAAAATTACTGATCTGTTACCTAATTAAGAAGCTAGAGAAAAAAAGTTAATCAAAACCGAAGTTAAAATAAAACAAATCATAATAGAAGAAATCAATGAAAATGAAGATCAGAAAAGCAGAAATTAGCTCTTTGAAAGAATTAATGAAACTGATAAACTAGCAAGACTAATTTAAAACAGAAACACAAATTGCAAATAACAGGAATAAAACAGAAGACATCATTGCAAATTACATAGATATTAAAGGGATAATGAAGGTATACATAAACAATGTTACGTCAATAAATTCAACAACATAAATGAAATAAACAAATTCTTTAAAAGACATAACTTGCCAAACTAACACAGGGAGAAATACAAAATCCAGGTAGCCCTATGTCCATTAAAGAAATTCAAATACCTTACACAAAGGAAACTCCAGGACAAAATTGTTTTACCGATAAAGCCTATCAAACATTTTAATAAAAATAATATAATTCCTACAAATTTTTTTCAGAAAGTAAGAGCATATGCCCCAAACTGTTGTGTAAAATCAGTATTACTGTGACCCTGAAATGAAAGACATCACAGAAAAACTATAGATCAACAACACTCATGAACATAGACACAAAAATACTTAATATCTTAGTAAATTGAATCCAACAATATATTAAAAACATAATACATCATGATAAAGTTTGGTTTGCAAAATTAATGTACCTTGGAAAAATCTAGTTTTCCACCAACACAGCATCATATTTACTGTACTTCAAAGTAAAGACCCAAATCTATTTCATTTACCTGGTATTTCCACAATTAAGGAAATGTATATATGTAAGAGTATGTACGTATGTGTATGTATATAGCTTATCTTCACTATTCATGCATCCATATTTGCAAATACTTGCTAAATTTTATTTGTAACCCCAAAATCAATACTCAATGCAGACAGCAACAAATTTGAGTCATACAATTTCAGCTAAGATCAAAGTATCATTCTGCCCTCTTGTTTCAGTTCTCATACTGTAAGCAATTGTCCTTTTCACAATATATTTAGTGCCATGTTTTTCACAGATTTGTGCTTTTTGTTGATGATTTTGCTGTTTAAAATGACCTAAAATGTATTGCTAAAGTGCCACCTACTGTTCGTAAGCTGTGATATGACTTTGGAGAAAACTTGTGTATTATGTTTTGTTCAGGCATGAATTATACTACTGTTGGTCATGAGGTCAACGTTAATGAATCAGTTATATATATTAAATAAAGTAGAAACAGAATCAGACATAAAACAAGCTTATATGTTGACCAGCTGATTAAAATGTTGTGACTGGAAGCTCGCAGGAGCCTAATCCTGTATTTATCCTAGGAACAATGGTTCAGTATTTGCTAAACAATGTTCACAGGTATATTATAGAACATAACTACTGTGAATAATGAGAATCAAGTACATAAAATATGCTTAAAACAAATCATTAGATATCAAAATGTTAGATTAAGATGTTAGACTAAAGTTTCTAATGTACCCAATAATAGCTTAAGACTAAGAAAACAAATTTACTCTAATGTGCAGAATTTTGTCCTGGTAAAAAAAAATATCTAGTTTCCCACTGACTTCTGTTATAAAATATCAATGTGCCTTAAGGTGGGACTGACCCTCATATAACAAAAATCATGTGCCATAAAGCAAGAAATATTTTATATTAATTTGTGAAAAAAATTATTTTTATTGTTTGTTGATTTTTTGTAGAGACAGCATCTCATTATGTTGCCTAGGCTAGCCTTGAACACCCAGGCTCAAGCAATCCTCAGTCCTCAGCCTCCAAAATTGCTGGGATTACAGTATAAAGGACTGGGTGCAGTGGCTCATGACTATAATCCCAGCACTTTGGGAGGCCAAGGCAGGAGGATTCCTTGAGTCCAGGAGTTCAAGACCAACCTGAAAAACACAGCAAAACCTCATCTCTACAAAAAAATCAGAAAATTAGCCAGACATGGTAGCAACTGCCTGTAGTCCCAGCTACTCAGGAGGCTGAGGCAGAAGGATCACCTGAGCCCAGGAGATTAAGGCTGCAGTGAGCCATGACTGTGCCACTGCACTCCAGTCTGGGCAAGAGTGTGAGACGCCAACTCTAAAAAAATCCTTTTGCAGAAATACACACACAGTGGTTCCCAAGGACATCAGCATCAACTGTGAACTTACTGATAATGCAAACTCTCAGCCCTGTCCCAGACCTACTGAATAAGAAACCAGGAGGCAGGGAGAAGGAGGGAGAAATAGTATGTGTTTAAACAAGTTAATAGCCCATTCTTTTCACCAGCTGCACAGTTTGACTCTCAACCCTGCTAGCCTCTTTAGGCAGGCCCAAAACTCCCTTCAGGGCAATGAAAAGAACAGGAAAAAAGTTTAAGCAGGCCTGGATTGCCCTATCCCTTATACAGAGCATCAAAAGTGTACACATCCTCCTTTTTCCATGCTCAATTCCTGATTACTGGCACTTCCCTTCAAGAATCAATGCCACAGTAGACTAGAAAAGTCAACATGAATGAATAAATACATGATTTCTTACCTAATTTTGACTTCAAGTCAGAGGAAAGAGCACAGATTAACTGTATCAAAAAGGCCCCACACATGCAGACCCAAATGAACACTTTAATCTTCCCTTTTATCATGGGCACAAGTCTCCCCCAAACTCCTTTCAATCCCATCCACCAAGCTATAGTTCAGATCACCTGTGACCCTGCCAAAATTTTGTTTACTTCACTTAGGATAAGGGACTTAGTGACAGTTCATTTGTTACCAGACTTTTATTTCTGTAGTACTGGATTTATTCTTGGAGAGCCTCATTCCTTTGATTGAAGAGGGCAAATGGTTCCAAATTTGGCTTGGTTTCCAATTTGTATCTCTCTTCCCAGAAGTTCTGGTCAAATTACCTGGTTTTTCCAGATGTTACTATGTTCTCTTTATGGCCACTAACCTGATTAGCTTAGCTAGCTTTATCCTAGATGGCTACTATAATCAATCCATCTCATTCAACACTAGCTACAGATGCGGAAATTGTTTTGACTATTACCATAACCACACAGGATATTTCTTGGAGTTTTGCCTCTACAAAGTCTCATATAATCTTGACTATAATGTATTCTGACCTTATCTATTCTTCCTTCAAGACAATACTCTCTCTCTCCCTCTTAAATCCAACCTTGAATCTCCTGTCTTAATGCTGTTGTACATATTATTGATCTTTGAAGATTGTAGTTCCCATATCACTGTCACTCACTCCAGCTCTACTGTCATAACTCTTGAAGTACTTATAAAAGATCTTTTAAGCACTTTTTCTCCTTAGTTCCAATGATCTTCCTTTCCATATGACCAGAGCCACTCATCTCGATCCATGATATTTTTAACTTTTTCATTACCAATCCAACAATGATCTTGAACTGCAATTATCCCATTTTCTGATTATCAACTCCTGTCTTTGTATCTCACTCCCTCTAGTAAACTGACTCCAATAATTTGTCAGTCGCACCCTATAAATCATTAATCCTACTACTCTCCACTTCTCCTGACCCCTTTTTACCAGCTTACATTACATGATCCTTCATTTTAATCACACACTTGCAAACACCCTCAAATACCTTGCTATTATTTTTTAAAACAGCTTTCTTTAGGTATAATTTACATATAATAATATTCATTCATTTTAAGTGAATTCAATTATTTTTAGAAAACTTACAGAGTTAACCAACATCACAATCTAATGTTAGACCCACAACAGCAGCATACCTCATTTCCATTTTTAATGACCACCATTACTATCATCTGCTCCATAGAGCCATAAATCTCATATCTGTATCTACAGACCTGCCTTTTTTTAGATATTTCATGTAAACTGAGTTATCTAGCATATGATTTCTCTTACTTAGTATGTTTTTTGAGGCCAATCCATACAGTAGCATGTGTCAGTACACTTTATTCCTTTTGTTGTTGAATAGTATTCCATTGTATGGATATAGACCATATTGTTTGTCCAACCAGTTGTTGATGGACATATGGGTTGTTTCCACTTTGGGCTATTATTTTTAAATGATGCTATGAGCATCCACATGCAAGTCTTTATGTGGATATATGCTTTCTTTTCTCTTAAGCATACCTCAGAATAGATCACTGGATCATATGGTAAAACTATAACTAACACTTTAAGAAAATGGAAAGCTGTTGTCAAAATGACATTTTGCATTCCTGCTAACAATGTATAAGGATTCCAGTTTCTCCACATTCTCCCCTAACACTTATTATTGGCTGTCTTTTTCATTACAGACATTTCTTAGGTCATGAAGTGGAATCTCATTGTGCTTTAATTTTCATTTCTCTAATATTTAATGATGTTTTCATGTGCTTCATATGAGCTGCATAACATTTCAGCCAACAACAGACAATGGTGGACCCATAAGATTGTATCATATTTTTAGCGTACTTTTTCTGTATTTAGATACACAGATATTTACCATTGTGTTACAACTACCTGCAGCATTCAGTACAATAATACGCTGTACATGTTCGTAATCTAGGAACAATAGGCTATTACCTATTGGTTACAGTGTAGGTGTATAGTTGGCTACACTATCTAGGTTTGTGTAAGTGCATTCTATGATGAAATTGCCTAATGGTACATTTCTCAGAACACATCCCTGTCATTAAGTGAAGTGGGGCTATATATTCTTGGGTGAAATTCTCACTCATATCCTTTAAGGTATATTTCACATACTACAAAATTCACCCTTTTCAAGTATAAAGTACAGTGGGGGTTTTTGTATATTCAGAGTTGTAAATCACCACATCACCACAGAAATCCATTTTAAAGCATTTCATCACCCTGAAAAAAAACCCAATAGCTCATACCATTCACTCCCCATTTCCCCCACCCTCCATCCCTCACTTCTTGGCAACCACCAATCTGTATTCTGTCTGTACATATTTCCTTTTGGGGGCTATTTCCTATAAACGCAGTTTTACAATATGTGGTCTTTGAGTTGCAGCATGTATCAGCATTTTATTCCTTTTTATTGCTGAATAATATTCCTTTGTATGGACATACCACATTTTATTTCTCCATTCGCCAGTTGGTAGACATTTGGGTTATTTCTATTTTGTGGCTATTATTAATAATGCTGCTATAAACATCTATGTACAAGTTTTTGGGTAGGAGGAAGTTTTCATTTCTCTTGGGTATATAGCAGGGAATGGAATTTCTAAATCATATGATAACTTTGTTTTACCTTTTGAAGAACTTGCAGAGTGTTTTCCAAACCAGATGGACCATTTCCCATTCTCACCAGCAATGTATGAGGGCTTCAATTCCTCTACATCCTCACCAACACTTAACATCTGTCTTTTTGATTACAGCATCCTAGTGAATGTGAAGTAGTTTCTCATTGTGATTTTGATTTGCATTTCCTTGATGTCTACTGATGCTAAGCATCTTCTCATGTGCTTGTTAACAATTTATGTATCTTCTTTGGAGAAATGCCTATTCAGATCCTTTACCCATTATTATGGGCTAAATTATGTTCCCCAAAATTCATATATTGGAGTCCTAATCTCCAGTATCTCAGAATGTAACTGTATTTGGAGATAGGGTATTTAAAGAGGTGAATAATTAAAATAAGTAGACCCTAATTCAGGTGTCCCATAATCCAACATAAATGGAGTCCTTATACAAATAGGAAATTAGGACATAGATACACTCAGAGGGAAGACAATGTGAGAACACAGGGAGAAGATGTGATCTGCAAGCCAGGGAAGAGGTCTCAGGGGAAACCAGCCCTGCTGATACCTTGATCTTAGACATCAAGTCTCCAGAATTGTGAGAAAATAAATTTCTGTTGTTTAAGCCACCCAGTCAATTATATGTTTCATGGCAGACCTAGCAAAATAATACACGTACTCTAAAATGTCTTTTTATTATTGGGTTGTAAGAATTCTTTATGTATGTGCTCAAGATACAAGCTCTTTACCAGATATATAATTTGCAAATATTTTCTATGCCATTCTATGGATTGTTTTTCCACTTCCTTAATCATTCAAATGTTGAAGACATTTTTAGCTATTTGTCTTATTGAGTTGTTAGAGTTCTTTATATATTCTGGATGCAATCCTATATTAAATATATACTGTGTAAATATTTTCTCCCAGTCTGTGGCTTTCTAAATAGTGTCTTTTAAAGTGACACTATTAAGATATATTATATATTAAAATTTATATTAAAATAAACATAAAACATATTAAAATTAAAATAATTTTAATTTTAATTTAGGTGAAGTCAAATTTATCCATTTCTTTTTTCTTCATCACTTGTACTTTTGATGTCCTATCTAAGAAGCAATTACCTTACTGGGCCTCAGAAAATGATACCCCAAAATGAAGACCTCAGAAGCAGCTCTCTTTTACCTTCTACCCTTCTGTCTCTGGTCCTTCATTCTCCCTGAGGCTAGCCATAGAAACTAGAATCTCTCTTCCCCAAGGCAGGTCATAGAAGCCAGGACCTCTCTTCCCCAATGTCAGCCACAAAGCCTAAAAACATTACTTTAATTTGCCCTGCCTTTCTGAGTAAAAACTAACCATAAAAAAATTATCTGACCTACCTTGTTTGATTGAGTCTTACCTCATACCCAGAAAAAAAGAAATGTTTGTTCAGAGAGGCCAAGAAGAATCTAGATAGGCCTGCATTTTCCCACTCAGTCTATTAGTATTAGGTCATACATTTTTTTGTCCAGTCATATTTCTCTGTGTGCAGTGGCGTGATCAACCTCCTGGGCTCAGAAAATCCTTCTGCCTCAACCTCGCAAATAGCTGGGACTATAGGTGCGCCACAATGCCTGTATAATTTATTTTTATTTATTTATATTTTTTTTTGTGGAGACACAATCTTACTATTTTGCCCAGGCTGGTCTGGAACTCTTGTGCTCATGCAATCCTCCTGCCTCAGCCTCTCAAAGTTCTGTGATTACAGGCATTGGTCACCACAACTGGCCAGTCATATTTCTTTAAAAAAAATTTTTTTTGCCTTACATCAGATACAATCCAGTCTCCAATCATATTTCTACACATCTGTCTATACTTAATTGAACCTAAGCATAAAAAATGAAGTCCCCCCTGGAACTTTGGGTCTTCATTCTGAAGGCTCCTGTGTTATCTAAAACTATGATCAAATACATTTGTTTACCTTTTCTCCTATTAATCTCTCTTTTGCCAGTAATTTTCAGCAAATCTCCAGAGACTTTTGGAAAAGTTTTCTCTTCACCTCTGCATCCTAAGTCAAGAGATGTATAGTTTTAGCTATATTTAGGCCAATGATCTTTCTTGACTTGATTTTTATGTATGATGAAAAATAACTAAACTCACCCTTCTTATATGTGGATACCCAACTATAATAGAACCATTTTCCAAGACTACTGCTTCCCCTATATGGAACTGCCTTGGCACATTTGTCAAAAATCTACTGACCAAAAATGTCAAGGTTTAGGCACGCAGAAACAATAAGTGTATCTGATCTCAAACCAGGCAAAGTAGGGACCAAAGGGGATGCCCAAACATTACCTGTAAAATGACCACTTGTATACCTAATCCTGAATTGCACCCAACATCTTTAATTTTTTAAAAAAATTTTTTTAATGTAAGGGTTTATTTATAGCATCTCAATTCTTTTCGATTGGTCTTTATGTTTACTTTTATCCCAGGACCACACCATCTTGGTTAATGTAGCTATGATATTGTGAAAGATGTATTTGGTCTTCAACTTGGTTTCCTAGCATACAACTCTTAAAATCCTTAGAATCTCCAAAGTGATGTCTTTTGTTATGTTAATGAGTTGACAGCTCCCTGCGTAGCTTCAGAATAGAGGCTGGTCACCAGAAAGACCCAAACAGGATTAGAGGGTTGAGATCTTCAGCCCCAACTCCCAAATTCCCCAAAAAAGAAAAGGGACTGAAGGTTAAGTTGATCATCAATGACCAATAGCTTAATCAATCATGACTTAATCAATCATGTAATAAAACCTCCATAAAAATCCAAAAAGATCGTGTTCAGAAAACTTCCAGATAGCAAAACACATGGAGATTCCTGGAGGGTTGTACACTCCGGGGGCCTGGGGGTGCCATGGAAGCTCTGTACCCCTTTCCCCAACCTCATTCTATGCATCTCTTCATGTGTATCCTCTGTAATATCCTTCATAATGTATTTCCCTTAGTTCTTGTTTCTCTAGCAAATTAACTGAACCCAAAGAGGGGGTCATGGAAACTCCAACTTTAAGTTGATGGATCAGAAGTTGTAGAAGCCTGAATTTGTAATTGGCATCTGAAAAGGAGGGCAGTCCTATGGGATGAACTGTTAACCAGTGTCAGAATTGAATTGGAGAACACCCAGCTAGGGTCTGCTACAAAACTGATCGCTTTCTTTTTTTTTTAATCAATATTTTTTTATGATATTGTGGGGTACAGTTAAGGGTTAGGTATATAAATATGCTTCATTCAGGCACCCTTGTTGATAAAAGGTGTCTCCCTGTCCCCAGACAAATATTTACTACCGTTAATCCCATCTCCCTTCCCCTCCCGATCGCTTTCTTGGTGTGTGGGAAAAAACCGTCACACATCTGGTCACAGAAGTCCTCTGTGTTGACTGTTGTGTGTGAGACCAGAGAACAGACAGTTTGTGTTTTTCCTGCTTAGTAGATTTATAGTAAACTTTGAAAATTGAAAGTATAAATACCCCAACTTTGTTCTTTTTCAAGTTTATTTTTACCTTATTGATGCTTTGCCTTTCCCATACATTTCAGAATCAGTTTATCAATTGTACAGAAAAAGCCTGCCGGGAATGTGATAGGTATTTAATTAAACCTATAGATCAGTTTGCGAGTTTTGCAGTCTTAAAATATTGAGCTTCAGGTCCATCCTTATGACTTTTCTGTGTTTATTTAGATACTTTAAATTTTTTTCTGGAATGGCTGCAGTTTGCAGTTTACAGCTGTTATATATTTGTTTTGTCAAATTTATCCCAAAATATTTTGTTGTCGCTATGGTTTAATATGTCCCCCAAAAAGCATGTGTTGGAATTTCCAATGCAACAGTGTTGGAAGGTAAGGTCTACTGAGAGGTAATTAGACCATGAAGGCAGACTGAATGAACTAATGCTGCTATCACATGAATGGATGTGTTATAAAAGGGGGGAAATCTGCCCCCTTTTACTCTCTTTCTCACCCTCTCACCTTCCACCATAGGATGATACAGCAAGAAAGTCCTCACCAGATGTTGGAACCATCTTATTGGACTCTCTAGCCTCCAGAACTGTGAGAAATAAATTTATTTTCTTTGTAAATTACTGGTATTCTGTTATAAAAGCACAAAACAGACTAAAACAGTTATTTTTGAACCTACTGTGAATGGAACTGTGTACACTTTATTTTGAATTACTCATTGCTAGCATATAGAAATACAAATGATTTTGATATACTGACCATGTATTGCACTACCTTACTGAGTGTTTCTTAGTTCTAGTTTTTTTTTAATAGATCCCTTAGGATTTTCTACATACAAGATCATGTTGCCTGCAGATAAAGACTCTTGTACTTCTTCCTTTCCATTCTGGATACCTTTATTTTTTTTTTCTTGCTAGCACTTCCAATACAATATCAAAAAAAGTGGTAAAAACTGATACTGTAGTCTTATACACAATCAATAGAGAAAAGTATCAGCCTTTCCCCATTTCCCACCACAGTCTTACAGAGCAGTACTCAAAATGTACAACTGAGGCCAAGAATAAAGTGGCAAAAAGTCAAACAGTGCCCACCCAGGGGTCATGTGTGTAAACAGGTGGGAAAATGGGCCTGATCTGTGTTTAAGATACAGAACAGTTCCTATAACCCCAAAAAATTCTCATGTGCTGCCTCTTTTTAGTCAACTCCTCCCTCCACCAACAATCCCTGGAAATTGCTGATCTATTATTTATTCCTATAGTTTACATTTTTCAGAATGTTATATAAGTGGAATTATACAGTATATAACCTTTTGAAAATGGCTTTCATTCAATGTAATGTCTTTGAGATTTATCCAAATTACTATGTTAATCAATAATTTATTCTTTTCTGTAAATTAATAAATAATTTACTATTTATTCTGGTAGTATTATATTTTATGAGTGTACCAGTTTATCAGTATACCTAATGAAGGATATTTGAATTGTTTCCAGTTTTTTACTAACTATAAATAAAGCTGCTAAAAACATTCCTGTACAGTTTTTTAATGTAAACAAAACTTTTCTTTTTTCTAGGGTAAATTACTAGGACTGAGATTACTGGGTCATACATATGTGTATGCTTAACTTTTAAAAATGTCAAACTATTTTCCAGATGGCTATACCATTCTGCCTTCCACCAACGACATAAGAGAGTTATAGTTGCTCTACAACCTCACAAGCACTTGGTACTATTTACATATATAAATATATATATATTATGTTAGCCATTCTAGTAAATATATAGTAGTATTTTAACTTGCATTCTCCTAATGGCTAACAACATTAAACAATTCTTCTTGTGCCTATTTGCCATGTTCATATACTCTTTGGTAAAATATCTATTAATGCCTTCTGTAACTTTTTTAATTGGGTTACTTGTATTGAATTTTGAAAATATTTTACATTCCAGATACAAGTTCTTCGTCAGATAATATTTTCCCCCATTCTGTAGCTTGTCTTTTCATTCTCTTAACAGTGTCATGTACAAGCAAGTTTTTAATTTGGATAAAGCTCAATTTATCAATTTTTTCCACAGATTGTGGTTTTGATGTCATGTCTAAGAACCTAACCCCAGATCATGAAGATTTTTTCCTATGTTTATTTCTAAAATTTTTATAGTTTTATGCTTTACTTTCAGATCTATAATCCTTTCTAGATTAATCTATGTATAAGGTAGGAGGTTTAGCTCAAAGATTTTTTTAATGGATGTCCAACTTCCCCAGTACCATTTGTTAAAAAGGCTACACTTTTTCTATTGAATTTTTTGCACTCATGTTAAAATAATTTTAATTGACCATATTTGTGTGGGCCCATTTCTGGACTTTTTATTCTGTTCCACTGATCTATGTTTCTATGCCTTTACTAATATCACAGTCTTGATTATCTTTAGAGTAAGTCCTAAATTGTATGAGTCCAAGTTTCCTCTTATTTTGTGAAACTGTTTTATCTACTCTAGTTCCTTTGCTTTTTATATATATTTTTAGAATCCACTTGTCTGCACCTACATAATAATCCTGCCAAGATTTTGACCAGTATTTTGTTAAATCAAGAGATCCATTTGTGGAGAATTGACATCTTGGGTATGTTGACTCTTCCCATTAATGAATATATGTCTTTCCATTTAATTCTTTCATTTCTTTCATTAACATTTTATAGTTCTCAGTGTACAGATCCCATACATGCTTTTTCTGATTTACATCTAAGAATTTTATTTTTTTAGCTGCTGTAAGTTGTATTGTTAAGTTCAACTCTCAGTGGTACATTGCTAGGGTATAGAAATTTAATTAATTTTTGTATGACCATATATCCTATAACCTTGTTAAACTCACTAATTAGTTTCAGAGTTTTATTTTGTTTTTTATAGGTTCTTTAGGATAGTCTGCATATTCAATCATGTCCTTTGCAAATAGAGACAGACACATTATTTCCTTTCCAATCTGTATGTCTTTTATTTCCCTCTCTTGATTTAATGCACTGGCCAGTATTACCAGTAGCATGTTAAATAAGAGTGGTCAGATCAGGCATCCTAACCTTGTTTTGATCTTAGAGGAAAAACATTCCGTCTTTCACAATTAAGTATGCTGTTAACTGTAGGCTTTGTAGTTGCCCTTTTGATTGAGGATGTTGCCTTCTACTCCTAGCTTACTGAGAACTTGTATTATTAATGAGTGCCGTATTTTGTCAAATATTTTTTCCACATCAACTGGTATGATCAGGTGGTTTTTTTTCCTCTTTAGCCTTTTATCTTCTTTAATCTAGATTACATTGATGGGTTTCCAAAGTTCTAGTCTTAAATTATTGGAACAGACCTGACTTAATCATTATGTATTATTCTTTTCATATATTACTGGAGTTGATTGACTAATATTCTATTCAGGATTTTTGCTTCTGTGTTCATAAGGAGTATTGGTCAGCTTTCCTTTATTGTTCTATCTTGTTTCATTCTGAATAAACACTACACTCTTTTATTATGGAAATTTTTTAAATGACCCAAAATCCTATAATTACCATTTTGAAAGATTTTATTATTTTTTATATGTTAAAGTAGGTTTCCTCAATAAGACAAGCCAGTACCCAGGCTACGTTCATGGTGCTTGACTCTGGATAAAACCACTGGCCCCTCCAGAGCTTTGTGTACATGATGCAGATGATGGTGGAGCATGTTCTTGTGCTACCTCTCATATATTCATATATATACATATACATTTTTAAAAGACAGTAATGATTATCACTAACATAGTACCAGCTAACAATTACCTTGTGCTTACTATGTATCTGGCATTTAGTCAAGCACTCTACTACATTACCTCCTTTAAACAAAGTTTTTTCTCTGCACATGATAGGTGCTTTCTCAGGCTACATAACTTGACAACGGTTTCTCAAAGTATATAAAGAGGCAAGCTACATCTTGCACCCTGACTTCAAAGCTTATGCTCCTAATGGGTATGTCATAAGGCTTGTGGATACTGTTCTATAACTTACTTCCTTACTTAACATATCTACTTTACCTTTTTGATTGGTTGTATTATATTCCGGTGGTAGCTGGTATTTTCCAAAATGGTTGCAATCCAATATGCACATGCAATATGTGACTCTGAGATTCCTCCCAAGAAATGAAGGCTATGTTTCCTTCCCCCTTGAATTTGGGTAGACTTGACTATAAAAGAAGTGACACTTATTTCTGATGCTAGGTTACAACAGGCAATACTGTTTCTCAGTCTGATTCTCTGGAATCCAGGCACCATGCTGTGAGAAAGCCCAAGC
The DNA here is from genome assembly GCA_027257055.1 of Cephalopachus bancanus. Taxonomy (NCBI): domain Eukaryota; kingdom Metazoa; phylum Chordata; class Mammalia; order Primates; family Tarsiidae; genus Cephalopachus; species Cephalopachus bancanus. Next base: position 8,128,398 of record JAPVLO010000113.1, read on the forward strand.
AGCCACACGAAGAGGCCATGTCTAGGTGTTCTTACTCAACAGCCTTAGCTGAGGTCCTAGCCAACAGCATCAACCACCAAATTTGCAAGAGTCTTCAAATCAGTGTTGTCTAAGAGAAATATGTGAACCACAAATGTAGGTCACATGTGTAACTTTAAATTTCCTAGTAGTCACATTGAAGATCGACTGTAATAATATATTTAATTTAACCTAAACATATTTCAAATATCATATCAAAATGTATTGACACAAACATTGAAATATTTTAATTTTATATTAAGGCATCAAAATCTGATGCATATTTTACATTTACAGCACATCTCAATTCAGAAAAGCCTCATTTCAACTGCTCAATAGCCATGTGTAGCTACATATTATAGCAGACTCAGATTATTCCACTGGTCAACTGTCAACTCCAGCATTGGGTTTTCCCAGCTAAAGCTCCAGGCATCATGGAATTACAAAGATATTACTGCTGTGCCCTTTCTGAGTTCTTGGCTCACAAAATCTATGAGCATAACAAAATGGCAACTAGGTTTGGAATGGTTTATTATGCATCAATAGTAACTGGAATACTGGTCTGTCAACATTCTTTATTTATTTAAATCTTTCCCTACTCGGGTGTTTTTCCTGCCTCTTTCCAAAATTTTTTATATGCTTAGGAATGCTTAGTCCCTTCCTTTTCTATAACATTCTTCTTTATTATTGCTATGATGAACAACACAATCTCTGTAAGCTAGTCTAATTATTTCCCTAAATAGTTAGGGTATTTCTGGGTCAAATGGAACACAAATTTAGCAAATTTAGATTCATGTTGCCAAATTGTTATCCATAGCAGCTTAACCAGTTTTCACTAAGAATCATGTATGTGTGCACAACTGTGCTTCTTTTGATTAAATCTGGCCTTTTCTAGCTTCTTGGGTTGAATATGTGTTCTTTTCCTTCCATAACATTTTTCTCTAAACTTGCTTAAATTTATTTTTTTTTATTTTTTTTTTTTTGAGGTGGAGTCTCACTCTGTCACCCAGACTAGAGTGCAGTGGAGTGCAGCCTCAACCTGCTGGGGTCCGGCGATCCTTCCGCCTCAGCCGTCCAAGTAGCCGGAATTACAGGCATGCGCTACCACGCCTGGCTGATTTTTTGATTTATTGTAGAGATGAGGTCTTGCTGCCCAGGCGGGTCTTGAACCTGCGGGCTCAAGCAGTCCACTCACCTCAGCCTCCCAAAGGCGCGGGACTACAGGCTGAACCACCAAGCCCGGCCTTAAATTGATTTTATATTTTGAACTGTATCAGTGATATATTTTTATCATAAAAGATTCAAGTAAGGTACAAACTATACAAAAGCAGTACTATATCACTATTCTGTGCTTTGGATCTTTTTCAACTTAATGTCATAGACAGCTTTCCCTGCCAGTTCATATAACTCTAACTCACCAAGTGTTAATGATCAGCTAGATGACTGTCTTTTAATTAATTAAATGTTAAGCAACTGCATGGTAGTCCAAAGAATACATGTATCTTAACCATTGTGCAGACAGACATTGCTACATGGTAGTCCAAAGAATGCATGTTAATTAACCATTGTGCTGACAGACATTACAGTGACTCCAACTTTTCTTTACTACAATGACCATCTTTATTTTTTATTAGATTTTAAGAAGTAGAGATGTTAAGTCAAAGGGTCAAAGTTGGTAGGTATAGTTGTCTATATTTCTTTTTCTGACAACTGTATATTCACATCCAAGACATTTTTCCATTGAGAAATTTTTATATTTTATACTTTTCTTATGTCTTTTAAGCAATCTCTAGACATTCTAAGTGTTATTTGTTAAATATGATAATAGCAATACTTTTCCCAAGTCTGGTCCTTTATATTTTAATGCTACAAATTAATACTCTGATTGTACAGAAACTTTTAATTTTTATGTGGCATTTGTTATTTTTTAAATTTTTATAGCTTCTGAATTTTCTCATTTAAAAAGAAACTATATTATAGAAGAAACATAAACATATGCTTGATTAAATAATTCAAAGAACACATCAAAAGTCTAATTTTCATTTCCTCCTACCAATACAGTCTGAGTATCCCTTATCTAAAATGCTTAAGAACAGAAATGTTTCAGACATTTTTGAATTTTGGAATATTTGTGTATACATAATAAGATATTTTAGTGATGGAATCCAAGTTTGGACTGCAACCCATTGTAGAAGTCAGGTGTGAAATTTTTCACTTGTCAGTACTCAAAAAAATTCAGATTTTGGGATTAGGGATGCTCAACCTGTACCATATCTTCCTCAAAGATAACTGCTGTTAAAGTTGATTTTTCCAGGTCTTTTTGAATGCATATTATACATATTTACAAGCAAAATAGCTTCATTTTAAAAAATATAAATCATACCATAATATATGGATTTTCTGTAGCTTGTTTTTTAAAATTAACAAGATACCATGGGGGATATTTCTACTGTACACTATTCTACTGTACACTGCTATACTTTATTTATTTATTTATTTATTTATTTATTTATTTATTTATTTATTTATCTATCTTAGAGACATGGTCTTGCTTAGCACCCAGGCTGGAATGCAATGGTATCACCATAGCTCACTGCAACTTCTAACTCCTAGGCTTAAGCAATCCTCCTGCGTCAGCCTCCAGTGTAGCTACTCTTACAACATGTGCTATCACACCTAGCTATTTTTATTTTTTGTAGAGATAGAATCTCACTATGTTGCCCAGGCTGCTCTCAAACTCCTGGCCTCAGTCAATCCTCCCACCTCAGCCTCCTAAAGTGCTGGGATTACAGACATGAGTCAACACACCCAGCCAATGTTTATTTGTATTTTTTACTTATTTTTTAATTCAGGTCTTGCTACATTGCCTGGATTAGCATGCAGTGGCTATTCACAGGACCTCTTATAGTGCACCACAGTCTCGAACTCCTAGGCTCAAACAATCCTCCTGCCTCAACCCCCTGAGTAGCTGGGACTACTGACATACACAACACTATGTCCAGCTTTGTACAGTATTTAGAGCTCTACCTCATCATTTTCAATCAGCACACAGTATTCTATAATTACTATTTCTACATTGAGACATTTAGGGTTCTTCAAATATTTTGCAAGTACAAACCTCATGATGAACTTCCTCACAAGTGAGGAGTTATCTCAGATAGAGGTACACAGAATATTTGCATTAAATGGGTAATTTATTGAATGTCCCCTCTTTGATGGTCAGAAGGAATAAATTACTTATGCATGATTTACCACACTAAGTACATTTCATGGCTCTTTATTTGTTATGAATTTTCTTATGTTGTTTAAGGGCTGAACTTTGGGGAAAAGCTTTCCCACATTCATTACATTTATAAGGTTTTTCTCCAGTATGGAGTCTCTGATGTTCAACAAGACCTGAGCTATGCCGGAAGGCTTTTCCACATTTCTTACAGTGGTAGGGTTTTTCTCCAGTATGAATTCTCTGATGTCCAGTAAGAGTTGAGCTCTTCATAAATGCTTTCCCACAGTCATTACACATATAGGGTTTATTTCCACTGTGAGTTTTCTGATGTACAGCAAAGGATGAGCTATATCTGAAAGATTTTCCACATTTACTACAGTGATAGGGTTTCTCTCCTGTATGCATTCTTTGATGACTAATAAGAGTTGAACTCTTTCTAAAGGCTTTTCCACATTCATTACACCGATATGGTTTCTCACCAGTATGGATTTTCTGATGTTCCAACACAGTAGAGTTATCCCTGAAATCTTTCCCACATTCATTACATTTAAAAGGCTTCTCTCCACTATGTATTCTTTCATGACGAGTAAGGGCTGCATTCTGAGCAAAAGCCTTCCCACAGTCATTACATTTGTAGGGTTTCTGGCCAGTATGGATTCTCTGATGACTTAAAAGAATAGAGTTCTTTCTGAAAGCTTTTCCACATTCATTGCATTTATGTGGTTTCTCTCTAGAATGAATCCTCTGATGATTAATAAATGTTGAGTGCTTCTTGAGGAATTTCCCACATTCAATACATCTATAAGGTTGCTTGCCTATATGAATTTTATGATGATTTAAAAGAGATGAACTACTCATGAAGGCTATTCCACATTCTTTACATTTATATGGTTTCTCACTAGTATGATTTCTCTGGTGGCTAGTAAAGGAAGAATTATATTTGAAGACTTTCCCACATTCTTCACACTTGTAGTGCTTTTTCTCTGTGGAATTTCTGCCCTCCCAATCCAGACCTCTTTCCAGCATGAAGATTTTTGTTCTCTCTCCCAGTACAAATCCTTCAGAAGTATTTTGCTTTACAGCTGACATCTTTGTTTCAAACCAGTACTCCTGGACTGAAGGAAAATTTTTTAAATTCAAATTTTCTCTATATTGAAATACTGAAAATGATAATTGCACAAGGACTTGGACAATGTTCCAGTCTACATTAACTAAAAGTTATGTAAAATTATTAATGTGTCCTATTTGTGATTCTTGCTAACTAAGAAAAGATGGCAAGATCAAAGACAGAAGAAATGGGATTCTAAAAAAAAACTTATGTCAAAAATATTGTATTTAAAGGATGTAATGAGCACCTAAGGAGTGGCTAAGAGGAAAATAACACAGAAGGCAGTCAAAAAGAAAAATGACAATGTGAGAATAAACACAAATTTAGGGAGAAAGACCAGAATCGCAAAGCAAGCCATAATTACTACTAGAGCAGATTTCTGCAAGTGGTACATTTGAGAACATTGTTATATCCCCAAAAACTTGAAAAAAACATTTCTTAGTGAGAATTTACAATGAAACAACATTTAATGGTTCAGAGGAAAAATAATGAAAAACCATTCAAAGAATCAAAGTAGTTCTCAGGCCAACAAGAGCATATTATCATTTAACTCAAATTTTTAACATATTCAAAAAAGAACCTAACAGTCAAAAGGTGAAATATGTGAATTTTATCTAGCCATTTACAAAGTACAAACACCAGACCCAAGAGAAAGTAAGCAAAATGATTCTGACAAGAAAGTTCTGAAAAACTAGTGAAGCCAAGTTTGCAGTAAAACCAACAATCACTGACCAATTGTTTTACTAAATGTATTTTTCTTATAAAAATAAGGTATATCTCTCTATATCTCTATATATACGTATATATACTTATATTTATATTTATTAGTCTAAGGAGAATTCCACCCATTGATACTAGAGCTAACAATTACTTTTTCAAAAAAAAATGCAAGTTAAAGGTAAAGCCTGTAAGAAACAGCCCACATTCTTCCAATGGACTTTGATAAATATGAATTTAGTGTATAATGATTAAACTAGAGAAAATTTCAACATACTGATTGTAAAGGTAGTCATGAAGAAAAAGGTACACATAAGAATACTTGTTCTGTGACAAAGGTGCCTTGCAAAGCAGTAAGGAAAAGAAGGCTCCACATTAACACATTTTGGGGTTGGGGAAGTAAACAAAAACTTGACTCATACCATGCACAAAAACACATTCTAAGAGGGTGGTATATCTATACATAAAAGACAAGGAAACAAAGTTTCTAGAAAGTAATACAAAGACTATCTTCATGAACTTGGGAAAAGAAAATAAAAATAAGGAGAACACAAAAATAATAAATAAATGTTAATAACTATTAATACATAATTTAAAATAAATGTTTTTAATAAAGCAAGACACCAAAAGCACTGACAAGAAAGAAATAGATTGATAAACTGGAATAACTTCTATTCATCAAAAGATCATTAGCAGTGAAAATGCAAACCACAGAAAAGAGATGATACTACAAGTGTAATCAACAATGGGCTATTTGATAATGATCAAATAAACATTATAAAATATCAAATGGTCAAATAAACATTATAAAATATCTTCAACCTCATTAGGTAACAGAGATACTGATATTAAAACCACAATGGGATACATTGCACACCCACCAGAATGACTACCTTCAAAAGACTGACAATATCAAGTATTAGCAAGGATATGGAACAATAAGTACACTCATACACTGATGGTAAAAATATATAGTGATACAAACCTTTGGAAAATTAATTAGCATTATGGACCAAAGCTGAATATATTTACACCCTATAGAATAGAAATTTCACTCCTAGGTATATGCCCAATAGAAATGTACCCACATATGAACCACAAGATAATATATAAGAATATTCATAGCATTTGTAATAGCCAAAAGCTGGAAAAATCCCAAATATCCATCAGAACATAAGAGATAAATTGTGATATAGTCATACAATGAAATACTCAATAGCAGTGGTTTTCAAAGCATGGTCCCTGGACCAGCAGCATCAGCATAAGCACCTGAGAACCTGTTGAATAAAGAACTCTAGGGGTGGGATTCAGTGGCTGTATGTCAGATTACATTCTGGTACATGCTAGAGTTCTAAGAACCACTGATCTATAGCAAAGAAATTAATGAAAAGGGATAAATTCAGTAAAATTTTATGCATAAGCCAGACCAAAAAAATGTACTATATGATTCCATTCATATTCAGTTTAAAAATCAGGTAAAAATAAACTACAGTACTAGTTGAAGGAGGTGGATGATGATTGGGAGAAATCAAGATGTGATATGCCAGGATATTCCCAATGTTCTAAGTGTTGGTTACATGGGTATTCACTTTAAAATAAAATTTTGGCTGTATATGTATGCATAATCAACTTTTTTTATATATATATTCCATTTTTTAAGGGTTTTAAGATAGAAAAAGGAAGGCTAGCTTATGAGTCTGTAAGTATTTCAATCAAAGAAATCAAAAACAAGATCCAAAATATCTAAAAATGATCATGAAACCACTACATATTATAACCTATTGAACACAATTAAAACACTGCACAGATAAAAATTTAAGACTTTATAGAGCAATTAGACAAGAGAAGAAAATCAGGGGTACCCAAATAGGAAAAGAGGAAGTTAAGTTATTCCTCTTTGCTGACCACATGATCCTTTACCTCGAAAACTCAAGAGAATCTGTCAAAACCCTGCTTTCACTGATAAAGGACTTGGGCAAAGTCTCAGAGTACAAAATAAATGTGCAAAATACAGTTACACTCTTATACACCAGCAACAAGCAGGCAGAGAACCAAATTAAAAGCACAATTCCATTCACAATAGCACACACAAAAAGAAATACCTCGGCATCCTCCTAATCAGAGAAGTGAAGACCTTTACAATGAGAAATACAAAACACTACTCAAAGAAATGCAAGAAGACACAAACAAATGGAAAAATATCCCACGCTCACTGATTAGAAGAATCAACATTGTTAAGAAGCCAATCCTACCCAAGGCAATCTACAGATTTAACGTAATACTCACTAAATTACCTGCGGCATTATTCTCAGAACTGGAAGAGACAATACAGGAATTCAGACAGAAACATAAATGGCCATGAGTAGCCAAAACAATCCTTAGCAAAAGAAACAAAGCCGGAGGTATCACACTTCCAGACTTTAAAATTTACTATAAGGCTACAGTAATCAAAACAGCCTGGTATTCGTACAAGAATAGGCATATGAACCAATGGAACAGGATAGAGATTCCAGAAGCAAAACCTCATCTTCAATAAAGCCTCCACCAACAACCACTGGGGAGAAGAGAACCTATCCAGTAAATGCTGCTGGGAAAACTAGCTGGCCACATGCAGAAGATTGAAACAGGATCCCTACCTATCACCATACACAAAAATCAACTCTAAATGAATCAAAGGGGCAACCCTCTCAGGTCCCCTCCCACTGGGGGAACTTTTCTGTCCTCTCAATAAATCCTGCTTTCTAAAAAAACAAAAAGGATCAAAGACCTAAACATAAAACCTCAAACTATAAGAACCTTAGAAAATGAAGGAGACACCCTTATGGAAATTGGAACTGGCAACCAATTCCTGGCCAAAACCCCAAGTGCCATGCCATAAGAGATAAAATAGACAAGTGGGACCTCATAAAACAAAAACTTCTGCAAAGCAAAAGAAAAATCATCAAGAGAACAGGAAGACAGGCCTAAGTTGGGGGGGGAAATAGTTGCCAACTGTATATCTGACAAAGGTCTAACATCTAGGATCTACAAAGAACTCAAAAATGCCTAAAAGAAAAAAACAAACAGTACCATTACAAAGTGGGCAAAAGATATGAATCGATATTACTCAAAAGAAGACATATGAATAGCCAACAGATACATGAAAAATGCTCAGACTCACTAATCATCAAAGAAATTCAAATTAAAACCACACAGAGGCCAGCACAGTGGCTCAAGTCTATAATCTCCGCACTTTGGGACACTGAGGTGAGAGGACTGCCTGAGCCCAGGGGTTCAAAACCAGCCTGGGAAACTTGGTGAGACCTCTTCTCTAAAATAAATCCAAAAATTAGCTGGGCATGGTGGCATGTGCTACTTGGGAGGCTGAGGTGGAAAGATCACCTGAGCCCAGCAGGTTGAGGCTGCGATGGCTGTGAGCGTGCCACTGTACTCCAGCCTGGGCAATACTGTGAGACTCCAACTCAAAAAATAAAATAAAAAATAAAAAGCACAGAGATACCACCTAACTCCAGTCAGGATGGCCATCATCAATAACTCAAAAAACAACAGATGCTGGAGAGGATGAGGGGAAAAGGAAACACTTCCACACTGTTGGTGGGAGTATGAAGTACTACAACCTCTATGGAAAACAGTGTAGCAAATCCTAAAAGGTCTAAAAATCAACCTTCCATATGACCCCGCCTTCCCCTTCTGGGAATATACCTGGAGGAACTCAAATCACTCTACGAAAAAGATACCTACACATGCATGTTTATTGCAGTATTCACAATAACAAAAACATGGAACCAACTGTGCTGCCCATCGAAAGAAGACTGGGTAAAAAAAATGTGGTACACATACACGATGGAAAATTATGAACTTCGCAGCAACTGGATGGACTTAGAGTCTATAATTCTGAGTGATCTATCACAGAAAAAAAGAACTGAGTACCACATGTTCTCACTCAAAAGCAGACCTTGAATGATTACCATAATACTCTAAGAAAGGGATTGGCAGTAGTGGGAAACTTCCGGGGGGGGCACATCTCATCCACAAGGGTACCTGCATAATGACCATTCGTATACCTAACCCTGAATTGTATCCAACATCTTTGAAAGATAAAAATAAAATAAATACTATTAGAAAGGAATTGGCAGTAGCGGGACACTGCTGGGGTTGGGGGGAGGAGGGAACACAACATCAATAAGGGTACCAGATCTCAAACCAGGAAAAGTGGGAACAAAAGGGAGGCCCAAACTTTACCTGTATGATGACCACTTGTATACCTAATCCTGAATTGTATACCACATCATTAAAATAAATAAATAGATAGACAAATAAATAAATAATTTAAGACTTTAAATATTTATATTATAGTCAGTGAGGTTGTTCACACCTGTAATTCCAGCACTTCAGTAGGCGAAGGTGAGAGGACTGCCTGAGCCCAAGGGTATGAGACCAACCTGGGCAACATGGCAAGATCTGGTCTCTACAATAAATCAGAAAATGAGCCAGGAGTGGTTGTGCATGCCTGTAGTTCCAGATACTTGGAAGACTGAGGTGGAAGGATCACCTGAGTCCAGCAAGTTGAGGCTCCAGTAACTGTGATCACGCCACTGCACTCCAGCCTGGGCCAGAGTAAGACTCTAATTTTTTTTTTTTTAATTATATTACATAAATAAGAATGAAGAAAAGTCAATGAATTAAGTAAATAACTAAGTAAGCTAGGAAAAAGTAAATAAACCTAAGAAAGGAAAGAGGAATTAAAGATTCAAAAGATAGAAAACACTAACACTAGCTGGGCTCAGTGGCTCAGCCTGTAATCCCGCACCTTTGGGAGGCTGAGGTGAGTGGATTGCCTGAGCCCGTGGGTTCAAGACCAGCCTGGACAGCAAGACCTCATCTCTACAATAAATCAAAAAATCAGCCGGGTGTGGTAGCGCATGCCTGTAATTCCAGCTATTTGGAAGGCTGAGGCGGAAGGATCGCCAGAGCCCAGCAGGTCAAGGCTGCGGTGGCCGGGAGCAGTCACTGCACTCCAGTCTGGGCGACAGAGTGAGACTCCAACTCAAAAAAAAAAAAAAAAAAGAAAACACTAACACTAATAAATACATCTAAATGCCCTTCTTTAAAAAAAATAGAATAAAGAGGAAAAAAGGAAAAAGACAAGTAAAGTAAGAGATCAAGGGAAAATAATCAAAGATACAGAAGATATTTTTAAAAGAGTAAGAGTCATAAAAGGTACTTTGTTCAACACTATGTAAATAATTTTAGAAATCTGAATTATTGGCCACTTTTTAGGAAACTGTAAATTACCAAAACTGTTTCCTAGAGAAACAGAAAATCTACTTGGACAAGTTTCTATATGAAAGAAAATACTGTCAAAGAACTGCCCCCAGTTCCTCCCCTCTGTTCTCCACCATAATAAAAAGGAAAAACAAAACAAAACACTCATAGGAGCTATCATGTGAGTTAACTAAAAGATAAAAATAGGAAAAACCCCCCAATTTTTTTTTTTTTTTTTTTTTTGAGTTGGAGTCTCACTCTGTCACCCAGACTGGAGTACAGTGACCGCTCCAGGCCACTGTGGCCTCGACCTGTTGGGTTCCAGCAATCCTTCCGCCTCAGACTTCCAAGTATCTGGAACTACAGGTGCATGCTACCACACTCAGCTAATTTTTGATTGATTGTGGAGATAAGGTCTCATCAAGTTGCCCAGGCGGGTCTCGAACCTGTGGGCCCAGGCAATCCACTCACCTCGGCCTCCCAAAGCGCTAGGATTACAGGCTGAGCCACGGAGTCCGGCAAACACAAAATTTTTAATGGAAGTATTACAAAATTAAAATCAAAACCAAATGAAAATAGGCAGATGAAAAAGAAAATGTAAATGCATTTCTTTTACATATCAGTGCAAAATTTTAAATAAAAGATTAGCAAATAGAATCATTCACTGGCATATTAAAAAACTAATGTAATGTGTCATGGCCAGGTAAGGTTCTACTAAGAATGCAAGTCATTAAGATCATTGAGAACAAGCAGGGTACAGTGGCTCATGCCTATAATCCCAGCATTTTGGGAGGCAGATGTAAGAGGATTGCCTGAGTCCAGGGGTTCGAGGCCAGCCTGGGCAAATTGACGAGCTCTCATCCCTATAATAAATCGAAAAATTAGCCAGGTGTGGTGGTGCATTCCTGTGGTTCCAGCTACTTGGAAGGCTGAGGCAGAAGGATTGCATAAAACCAGCAGGTCGAGGCTGTGGTAGCCATAAGCATGCCACTGCACTCCAGCCTGAGTGACAGAGTAAGACACCTACTCAAATATTAAAAAACTGATAATTGAGAAAAAATTTACACTAGTAGCTGATCAAAATGGAAAAAACAGATATTTTCATAAATGCTGGAAAGGCATTTAATAAAATTCAGCAACCATGCTTGATTTTTTTTTTAAACAGGATTTATTGAGAGGACAGAAAAGCTCCCACAGTGGGAGGGAACCCAAAAGAATTGCCCCATGCTTGTTTTTGTTGTTTTTTGGAGGGTTTTTTTGAGTTGGAGTCTCACTCTGTCACCCAGACTGGAGTGCAGTGGCCGCTCCCGGCCACCGCAGCCTCAACCTGCTGGGCTCCAGCGATCCTTCCGCCTCAGCCTTCCAAGTAGCTGGCACTACAAGCACGCGCTACCACACCGGGCTAATTTTTTTATTTATTGTAGAGATGAGGTCTCGCCAAGTTGCCCAGGCGGGTCTCAAATCCGCGGGCTCAGGCAATCCACTCACTTTAGCCTCCCAAACGCGCAGGATTACAGGCTGAGCCACCGAGCCCGGCCATGCTTGGTTTTAAAAACTGGCCAGGCACAGTGGCTCACACCTGTAATCCTAACCCTTTGGAAGGCCAAGACAGGAGGATCACTTGAGGCCAGGAGTTCAAGACCAGCCTGGGCAACATAGAAAGATCTCATCTCTACATAAAAATTAACCAGGTACTTAGGAGGCGGAAGGATCACCTGAGCCCAGAGGTTGAGGCTACAGTGAGCTGTAATCATGCCATTGCACTCTGCCAGGATGACAGAGTGAGACTCCAACAACTGAACAAAATAAAAATATAAAACAAAAATTTCTTAACAAAAGATGTGAATTAATGCTTCCTTTATATAACAACATATGTGTATCCCAACCCAGTAGTCAGTTCAACTGGGCACAGTCTCATTAACAACGCAAAAAGACAAGCACATCCATCATTACCTTTGTTACTATTTTTTAAAGTCAATATAAAACAACTCTTTTTTTGTTTTTTTGAGTTTTTTTGAGTTGGAGTCGCAGTCCACCACCCAGGCTGGAGTGCAGTGGAACGTTTATAGGCATCCCAGTGTGAATAGCCTTCCAAGTAGCTGGAAATACAGGTGCATGCTACCACACCCGGCTAATTTTTTTTTTTTTAATTGTAGAGATGAGGTCTCACCAAGTTGTCCAGGCTGGTCTCGAACCCATGGGGTTAGGCAATCCTCTCACCTCGACTTCCCCAAGTGCTGGGATTACAGGCTTGAACCACCACACCCGGCCATTAAACAACTCTTTAAAAAATCTGTAATATATATTATACAAACCTAACTTTCTAAATGAATCAAGAAACCTTCACATTGATAATAAAAAACCAACAATCCAATAGCAAAGTGGGTAAAGGATAGGAACAGGCAGCTCTCAGAAAAAGAAATACAAGGGTTTCTAAAAATATTAAAATATGCTCAACCACACTCCTGATAAGAAAAATGCAAATTAAAGTTACAATAAAATAAATATTGTTCCCAGATTGGCAAGGATAAAAAAGTATAAGACACTGTTGACAAGATGTGATCAGACTGTCACTCACACACTATCATTAGGAATATGAATGTATATAATCTCTATGAACAGTGGTAACACCCACCAAATCTGAAAATATGCTTTAACCTAGCAATTCTTCTAGGAATTTACTCTATAGATTTACTTGTATGAGAGAGAACTGATGTGTGTGAAGATATTCTCAACTGCAACACTGTTCGTAGTTATTATGTCCACTACAGAGAACTGACTACATAAAGTACAGGACGCGGAACACTATACAGACATTAAAAAGAAAAGTAGCAATTCTAAGCAACTGGCTATGTGAAAGGATTTCCAAGATATAAGTGCCAAAATAAGATGCAGAATAGCATGCTATCATGTGCTTTTTAAAAATGCATGCAAGGCCGGTCTCGGTGGCTCAGCCTATAATCCTAGCACTTTGGGAGGCCAAGGTGAGTGGATTGCCTGAGCCCACAGGTTTAAGACCAGCCCAGGCAACTTGGTGAGACCTCATCTCTACAATAAATCAAAAACTAGCCAGGTGTGGTAGTACACGCCTGTAGTTCTGGCTACTTGGAAGGCTGAAGCAGAAGAATCACCTGAGCCCAGTGGACTGACGCTGAGATGGACATGAGCGTACCACTGCACTCCAGCATGGGTGACAGAGTGAGATTCCAACTCAAAAAAAAAAATTCATATTCTTGCAAAATATACACCATATCTGGAAATTTCCACAAGAAACTTACACTAGGATGCCTCCAGGGAGGTGAACTAGGTGATTAGAAAGGTAAGTGAAGGAGACCACATACCATTTGAACCATCTGCTTGTACCATAAGTATTTCTTAAAATTAACAAACAAGGGAAATATACACAGACAAAATAAAATAAAATAAAACACTAAATGGATGTGAAGTCTTTGCAAAAATTTTTATTAGTCTTTTGTATGGGTGAAAGAAATACCAGAAGAAAGATTGCTTGTTTTTACTACATTTAAGTTTTAAATATCCTATTTCAAATAACAACCAAAATTAAAAGAGAAAGAACAAAGAATAAGGAAGACTGAGTTACTATTATCACTATATAAAGAAACTACACAAGACTTTAGTGGGAGGAATATTAAACACAGAATAAAAGAAATTACTTTGAAAGTATTCAAAAGCATCTCCCACTCCAATCTCAAGCAAAAACCTAAGTTAAAATGAAATACAGTTATAAAAGTTCTCCTGAAGATGATATAGGCAAAAATGACAATTAGAATTTTAGAAGAAAAAACTACTGGCAGTATAAATGTTTTAGGTGAGATAAGCATTCACATTCAAAGATTTAGAAATAAACTATAACACAGAAACAGTGGCATGCAGTAATACGTGCAAATTATTACACATTAAAAAATTAGATTGAAGAGAAAAGGATAGCAGAGAAGAGCATTAAGAAAGAATCTATGGAAAAAGAGAAAAAAATGCTTCCCCATCAGTTTGTTTCCAAAAAAAAAAAAGTGCATTAGAGTTAAGCAACTCTGCTTACATGTGTTAACTATCACTGCCAATAAAAAGTGGTATATAGTTATTTAGCAAGCTTCCACGAGAAAAGAGAAAGTAATGGACGTGAAGCCCTCAGGAAGAAAGCAGCACTCCACAGGAATGGAAAGAATAAGGAGGTAGAGGGATAACCCAAAAAGAGAAAACTAGTACCAAGTGCCCCAGTTCTTCTGTACAAACAGGGGCTATAAGATGAGCTCTCCACTTAGGAACCCCTCCTCATTGTTCCTGAGCCGAACTTCTGCTGGAATGGGTCCTGTCCCACTCACCTGCACACATACCTGGAACCTCTTGCACCTCCATCCACGGCTCTGCCCCTTGCTCCAACTGAGTTATTAGTTTTGGTTTGGAAGAGAGAAGTCCTGTTCATAGAGAAAGAAAAGGAATGTGACAGTGGCTATGAACACAAGAAATCAGCCAAGATCTCATTGGCAACTCGAATGTCAGGAAGTCCTAGAGGGTGGTATCAAAGATGTTCAGTTCATGTAGTAAAATAAATGGAGGAGACAAAGTCAATTAGAAAACGAGGTCCTCCTTGAGGATGAGAAATTCCTGTTTTTGGAAGCAGATGAATCCTGACATGGAAATATTACAGAACTGAGCTAGCCTACACAACAAAGTTTCCTTCTTAAACTCTGTGGCTCTGACTTTTCTGAGGGGTGGAAGGAGCATATGCTTTAGCCTTTAAGGCCATGTTTTTTTAAAAAGAATTCATTTAAGGTTTTGTTTTTTTTTTTAAAGAGACAGGTCTCACTTTGTCACCCAGATTGGAGTGCAGTGGTACAATCATAGCTTACTAATCTTGAACACCCAGGCTCAAGTGAGTCTCCTGCCTCAGCCTCCTGAGTAGCTGGGACCACAGGCATACCACCACACCCAGTTAATTTTGCTTTTTTTATAGAGATGCGGTCTCACTATGTTGCCCAGGCTGGTCTTGGACTCAAGGCCTCAAGCAATCCTCCCACCTCAACTTCCCAAAGCACTATGCCCAGCCCATATCAGATTTTTCAATACCCCAAACCATTTGCCTTGTGAAAATCCAAAGTTGCTCATAACCAATCCCAAATTGGTCATAATTGAAAAATTATGAGTCAAGGAGAAAGGCATGCTTACCCACAGACACCAGATTCCCATAGTTTTCCAGCATCACGTCCCTATACAAGGTCTGCTGAGCAGTATCCAGGTGTCTCCACTCAATCTGGGTAAAGGCCACAGCCACATCCCCAAATGTCAGTGGTCCCTGCAAAACCAAACCCAATTCTGCACATCCAGGAACCCGAGGGAGGCAGCCAGGATGGCTTCACTGGAAAAGGAAAGCAAGATGTTCAAAGTCACCATCTAATCACTCAGATTGTGTTCATAGGAATGAAGAAGTAAAAGTTAAGAAGCTGGAAAACCGGACAGGGGATGAGATAAGTTGTGAACACTCGCTTGCTAGAGCCATACCTCCCTCCTCAGGTTCTTTCAGCAGGTCTGTCCTTCTCCCTCCTCAGGGCCTGGTGTTTGATCATCCACCTTCATCGGTCTTTGCTTATATCACCTTATCAGAAAGGTCTTCTCTTTTCTCCACCCCATCCTCTACCACTCTGTCCTGTGACCTGTTTCATTTTTCTTCACAGGATTTCTCACTACCTGGAAGGACAGGTTTGTACTGATTGTCAGCATCCTCTCTTATGTGAGCTCTAGGAGGGAGGACTGCTTGGGTCACTGATACCTCCCTGAAACATTGCCTTACACAGGAAGGTGGTCAGGATTTGTTCAATAAACAAATGAACAGAAACTCTGAAAAGACATATAAGGTCATATAGGCATTATCCTACAATTCATGTAGAATATGTTGAACTCTGGGGCAGAATATCAAAAAGAAAAAATGAATTGCTTTTCATAAAAGTGACAACTTAATAGGTACCAGGCACGGTGCTAAACCCAAATATCAATATCATCTTTTCGAATTTCCAGCACAATTGTATAAAGTATTATTGTCAGGGTGGGGGTGGAACACAACATCAACAAGGGTACCTGATCTCAAACCAGGCAAAGTGGGGACCAAAGAGAGGCCCACACTTTACTTGTACAATGTCCATATGTATACCTAATCCTGAATTGTGCCCCATATCTTTAAAATAAAATATTAAAAAAAAATTTAAAAATAAAGTATTATTGTATCTATTTTGTAGCTAAGGACATTAAGATTCAAAAAGTTGGAAGAACTTCCTCAAGGTCCCCAGGCTGGTTGAAGGTACAGTAAAAAAAGACAGTTATGAAAAGTAGTAATAAAACTGGAACAAATTGGAAGAAATGGCTATGAAATAGTAAAAGGAAAAAATAAGTAAACCTAAAAACTACACATGTAAAAGTGTTTCGAATGAAATAACTTGTTAACCAGGCTCGGTGGCTGAGCCTGTAATCCCGCGCCTTTGGGAGGCTGAGGTGAATGGATTGCCTGAGCTCGCGGGTTCGAGACCCGCCTGGGCAGCGAGACCTCATCTCTACAATAAATCAAAAAATCAGCCAGGTGTGGTAGCACACGCCTGTAATTCCGGCTACTCGGAAGGCTGAGGCGGAAGGATCGCCGGAGCCCAGCAGGCCGAGGCTGCGGTAGCCGGGAGCGGCCACTGCACTCCAGTCCGGGCGACAGAGTGAGACTCCAACTCAAAAAAAAAAAAAAAAAAGAAAGAACTTGTTAAGAGTGGTAGAAATGTGGGTGATCTTTAATTTTTAAATTTTTCTTTGCTACTCTTGAGTAACTTGTATAATAAATATTCAAATAATTATCACTTCTCTAAAAATGTCAATTACTTCCTGTTAACATCCCAAAATCCTTGAAAACCCAGTTTTCACCAGGATAAAGGCAACCTCAAGGCTGGCATTCTATACTATTAACTGTTTCCAACCTTCCCACAGGCCATAATGATATGACTCATGCTGCAGCACCTTCCTCTCTAGTTTCCCTATCCTCTGTGAATATGCAAATTTTATGTATTCTTCAGGAAGAACTAGTGACCACCATCCCACCCCACTGCACACTGAAGGTAAAGAGAGTGTTGTCATTCCTGCCATGTGTAAAAACACCCATACCCTGTCTTTCTATGCAATATGTGCCAGTTTTCCACTGTCTGTGAGTTTGCAATGTATTTTTCAGTTTCTAGCACTCTAGAAAGCATAGGTAGAAATAATCTATTTGGTGATGACTATGTAATGAAGAAGAAGGAAATGAAGGAATGACAGTGGGGAGAGAGCAGGACCCATCCAGGATTGTTTCAGGCAGCTTGGTGAATACACAGGGTAGAGCATCTTCCGGGCAAGAAGCATAAACCCCCGCTCACCTTGAAACACATGGCGAGTTCTCAGAAAAAGGAAAAATCAAACTTGCCTGGATCTGAGCTCTTGGGGCCATCTGTCTCCTGAACTGTTCACTCAGGCAAGGGCAGAGAATCCTGCGTAAACCAATCTGGGAAAGAAGAAAGGAAATATGAGGAAGTCCCTCACTGCCCTAAACTAGCCAGAACTCGCCCTCAGGACGAGTCCACTATCCGCCCTACTCCCTCTAAGGTCGACAGACAGGAGAAGGTGGGTAAGGTCTGGAAGGAAGGGCACGGAACGCGAGCCCCTTTGCTCCAGGTCAAGCACCTTTGGCAACACGTGTGGACAGTCTCGTCGGTGGCTCAATCTCTCAGCCTGGTCGCAGGCCTCAAGCTGTCTGCGATGCACCTGACTCAGGCGGCCGCTCAACGCTGCACAGCCACTGCAGGTGGGCCTGCCCACGCCAGCTGCCCCCTCCAAACCCGGCTCTCTCTTCGACCCTCCCCAGAGGAACAGAGGGAAGCACCCGCCAGGGACCCGAGGCCTCCGGGCCCCAGCCCGGCGGCGACCGCTCCAGACTGAGCCAGGCCGGCAGGTCTGTGTGGAGCCGTACGCTCCCAGGGGCGCGCCCACCGTAGCGGTCCTGACAGCAGCAAACCGCTAGGGGCCGGCGCGGCGCTCGCTTTGCGCATTAGCGGGCAGGGCCGGAAGCGGACGTTGCCGCGGAGGCCTCTGGGAAGTGTAGTTTGGGCTCATCTGAAGTCTAGGGTGTCCATCTGGAGCGCACGTAGGTGTCACCTCGGGGCTCACTGAGAAGTAAGAGCGCGTGGGTCCCAACTTCAGAGATTCTGAATTTATTGGCTTAGGTGTGGTCCTGGTATCTGGATTTTTAAAAGTTGATTCTAATGTGCTGTCTAGATAAACACCCACTGCTATAAACTGATGAGGATTCGCGAGATATATTTTATGTTACTCTGGATAACTGTTTGTGTGTGTTTGTTTCCAAATAATCCTGTTTTAATTTCAAGCAAGTAAAAAGCATAATAGAAAAGTACGGCACCTAGAACACTAAAAATGTTTTTCTCACCTTTTGCTGACATTTAAAAAAATGAACACAAGATTGAATCAGTTTTAACAAATGTATTATTTTCTAGGGGGGAAAAAGCTTCTACTTATAAACTCCAGGTACTGGAAAGTTTAGGAAGGAAAACGTATCTTTTTCCTTCCATTAGGACTTTTTGTTTGAAAGAAAATTTGTCATAATGGGGCATTTATTTACAGATTTAACAATGATTGACAAATACCCCATTACTACCACTGGCTTCTGGGTGCTAAAGATAGAGCAGTTGACAAGTACTCCCTCCTTGAGTAATTTAGTCAGGTTCCTTTACTTCCTTGTTTCAGCTATGCTTTGTCTTGGCTGATTGAGTCCAGTTTTAGCAAAGAATCCTACTAAGCCATTTGATCAAGACTCTCTCTTCTCTTATATCCAAGCAAGCTCCTCTTCCCTGTCCCCTGATATCTAACCAAGTTCTTCTTAGTAAATTTCCAGCCACTCCCTCACCCTGCCCATTGGTATAGATCCTTATTTGATCCTGTTGTATTCATATTTAAGTTTGATCTCTTTCTCTTATTGAAACGATCTCAAGTAAAGTCTTCCTTGCCATTTTTAACAAGTGTCAGAATAACTTTTTTAAAAACAGTGAATAAAATAAAGACTGTCTGCCTCCTCAAAGACCTTACCATTACAATGAGGGGTCAGGAAGAGAGAGATTAGACAAAAGCAAAGGAGTAAAGAAGTAGAAGAGATTATTATTTAATACAGAGCTGTAGGGAATAGCCTCTTTGATAGGAAATTATACAAGCGAAGGACTGAAGGATGTGAAGTACAAGGAGTATATGTGTGGGAAGTCTGTTGCAGGAAAATGAAACAGCAAATGCAAAGCCCCTATAAAGAGTGTGTTTGCTTTATTTGAGGAACAGCAAAAAGCCAATGTGATTAGCACCCTAATAAAGACAAGAAAAGGCCAGATCATGCTGGTCCATTTAGCCCCAAGAAGAACATTGTTTCTTATTTCAAATGAGACAAGAAGCCATCAGAATATAGAGAAATTGGAATCTTCATTGTTGGTGGGATAGTAACATAATACAGCTGCTTGGAACACAGTTTGGCAATTTCTCAAAATGTTTACCATGAAGTTCCCATATCTACAGGGGGCCACCCCCTGCAGAGAGATTTAGAGGATCCCTGGAAGGTGGGGCAGCGTTGGCAATTATTCTGGAGAAATAAAGAGAAAGAGAAAGGGAGAGAAAGAAAGAGACTGGACTCTGTCTAGAGCAGAAGCCAATTTAATGGGGCAAACCGTAAGCCTTTTATCCTCAAGTTTCACAGGCGAGATCACAAGATTTTCACGTGAACACAAAGCCAGGTGGATGAGGGGCATCCCCCCACCCACCAGGTGTTTCCTCCAGCATGAGGAAGGACAATCCCAATATTATTTTACTGTTCCTTATGCTTGGTTAATGTTCCTCACAAACAATACAACAATTCTAACATCATAATATTCTAATAATCAGTAACTTCTAAAACTTATGCATACCCAACACCTAATGACTGACTTAAATCCTAACACCTTTCTATTCTATGCTAATTTTACTTGTACTATAAAAAACTCTTAATTATAGCTCAAACCAGTTCCTAAAGAATGTGGCCCAGTCCAAAGATCACTCTGAGCCATTTCCAGGAACAATTCATTATGATCGCTTAACAAAATGGCTATTCTAAAATCCTATGTATCTATCTTAATTTCTATAAAAGTTTCTAATTCCTAATCCTAATATATAAAACTGATCATCAGCAATAAAGCTTCTAAAATAAAACCCAAATACAAACTGTAGTTGTACTAAAGCCAAAACCACAATTAGTAGAAAGTGGGAACAATGAAATTTCCAAAGTTAGCTGTATTCTTATAAAACTTCAATATATCATGTTTGATCATGCTTGAACTAACATAATTCCCTGACGTAGCATGACCTATTCTACAATACTTTTTATGAATAAAATAAATTCAGTTTCTATTATAAGTAGAAAAAAACCTACACTAATTATAACTAAAGAACCAGTTTAAAAGAATGCAGCCCAGCCCTAAGTGGATGCTGAGCCCTTAGGAATGTGGCCCAGTCCAAAGTTTGTGCTGGGCCATTTCTGGTAACTCTAGGTAATTATCTATACCATCTAAAGCTGGAAACAGCTCTCTAAATGTATATACTAATTCTACAAATATACTTTTAAATCTTATAAAGAAGTTTGTATCATAAATAAGGCTCCCAAATGTAACCTGAGTTTGAACTGTGTTACGTTTAAAGCTGAAACCGCAGTCTGTGAGAAACGGGAACAATGGACTCCTAAAGTAAGCCATGCCTGTCGTACTCTCAGAACTTCATGCTTAGATCATCAAAGTCCCTGCTAGTGGAACGTGCCAAAACAGCAAAGAAGGGAAGAGTCAGTGGGCCTTCAGCTCCTGAACTCGTCCTAGCTGTCTCAGTATCCACAGCCTGCCTGGATCCCTAACGCTCAGGCAGGCCTCCACAGCCGGCTCCCAACACATATCACCTAGTGAATCCATTCCTAGGTATCTACTAAAAAGAAATAAAAACATAGGTCCACACAAAAACTTGTACACAAATATTCATAACAACATTATTCATAAAAGCCAAAAGTGGAAGCAACACAAATGTCCATCTGTTAGTAAATGGATAAACAAAATGTGGTATATTCAAAAGGTGGAATAATTTTTTGTCAGTAAAAAGAATGAAGTACTGATACCTGCTACAACATGGATGAACTTTAAAAACATATTAAGTGAAAGAAGACAGTCATAAAAGGTCATACATTGTATGATTGTATTTACACAAAATATCCATTGGACCATCCCTCTTTTTCCATCAAGGGCACCTAAGGACTAGTCTTACCTTACTTTGGAGGTCTGAATCACAACCTGCATTTATTTATATATGGCTAATATTTGCTGACCTGCATTTTTTATATGTGGCTAATATTTGCTAATATTTGGTGTATTCCAAAAAGACAGAAAATATATTAATGGCTGCCAGTGGTGGTCTAAGAAGGAAGGGAAATGGGAGGTGATGGAGTAAGGTAGAAATGGGAAGTGACTGCTAATACGTATGTAGTTTTTTTGGGTGTGATAACATTTTCTAAAACTTAATAGTGGTTGTATTCACTTCCTAGGGCTGTGCAACAAAGTACCACAAACTTTCACAACAGAAATTAATTTTCTTACAGTTGTGTAAGCTAGAAATCCAAAACCAATGTGTCAAGAGGGTTGATTCCTTCTAAGACTTTGGGTCAAATTCTTCCTTGAATCTTCCTAGCTTCTGTTGTTAACTGTCAGTCCTTAGCATTCCTTGCTTAAGGACTCCCATCTCTTATCACATTACATTCTTCCTGTGTGTCTCTGTCTTCATATGGCATTTCCTCTTCTTATAAGGACACTGGTTATATTTGATTAGAACTCACTGTAATGATTTCATCTTTACTTGATGATACCTGCAAAGACCCTATTTCCAAATAAGGGCACACTCTGTATACTGGGGATTAGGACTTCAACATATACATTTATGGGTGAAAGGATGCAATTTAAATCATAACATTTAGTTTTGTGTTCTGTTTTGTTTTTTAATATTTTGCCTTTAATACTCTGTAATTTGTTTATAAAGTTCACATAGTATAAGTGATAGGTTCTAAGTTTGTATCAGATAAATAAATAATTGCCCCAGCACCATTCACTGAAAAATCTATTCCTTCCCCCACTAAAATAAAATGCCATCATTATCTTATGCCACACTACACTGTCTCATCAAGTCAGAAAGAAAGATTATTATTGTTAAAAACAACTCTCTAGTCCCAAGACACACAGAGTTGATGCTGACCAAGTGCTTTGCTTATCTCCTTTCCACTGCCCTTCAGATTGTGTCATCTGTGGGATCCTCTCACAGTCTCCATGCTGAAAAAGGGCTCACAAGGGAGGGTGAGAGGAGGTGAGGGCTGGCAAAGTAAGTCAGAGGTCAAGGATCTGAAATATCAAGTCATGTGGCCAGAAACATGGTTGGTAAGCCAACCATCAGGAAACCAGAAGAACTGAATCTAAACTGGGCCTGAGAATATGATTATTATAGTAAAGATTACTATTATTAATATTTTACCAGGTCTCAAAGAGACCACATCATTGCACCATCCCTCGTTTTCCAGCAAGTGTACCTAAGGACTAGCCTTGCCTTACTTTGGGGGTCTGATCCAGAACCTGTACTTATTTATATATGGCTAATATTTGCTGACCTGAGGACATGCAGAACCCTTTACATACATCATTACACTGAATCCTCACCACTACCAAAGGAGGTACAATTATTATTCTCATTTTGCAGATGAGGAAATTGGCTCTTAACTTGTCGTCAGTCCCTCACCTAGTACAGAGCAAAGCTAGGATGTCAACAGTCATTGTTGGATCCCAAAACAAAACTGACACCATTGGCTTTCCATCATTCCTCGACCAGTCCAAACCCCTTGCTTGATCACTATGACCTTTCTCTGCCTGCTTCACCATACTCATCTCTCCTCACACCCACCCTGCTCATGTGTCTCCGCCACAGTGGTTTCCTCAGCCCCTTGCTCATTGAGCTTCACCCAATATGGGGAGCTGTCTGGGCTCTTCCTTCTGCTTGGCCCACCTGAGTCTCCACTCTTGTCCTGGGCAGCTCCTACCCATCCCTCCTGTATGAACTAAAATATGCATTTGCCCTTTCTAGCTCAAGACCAAAAAACACCCTCTCAAGGATAGGAAGCCAAGCCAAGGACTCACCATCAGTCTTGTTTTCTTTTTCTTTTTCTTTTTTTAGGGTCTTGAATTTTCTTGTTTTTAATTTTTAATTTTAAAGATGTGAGGTACGATTCAGGGTTAGGTATACAAATGTTCATTATGTAGGTACCCTTGTTGATGAGGTAGTCCCCCCACCCCCTCGTCCCCAGCAGTTTCCCACTATTGCCAATCAGTCATGTTTTACAAATGAGCTCAGGACCAAATGCAGATGTGGTTCTCCAGCCAAGTGGGGCCAAGTGATGAGGCCCAGAGAATCAGAATGAGTTTGGACCTTTCTTTGCAGTCAAAGGGAAGCTATGGCGGGTTTTATACAGAATGGAACATAAGCAGCCTTGTTTCTCCAAAGATCACCCTGGGGAATCTGAGGTAGTGAGAACTTTAAGTGAGGGGACTCAAGGCCAAAAGATAAGTAAGAAGCATATTGTGAGCATATCCAGTGACTCAGTGATTTCACTTCCAGGAGTTTATTTTTAGGAGATAATTAGCCAAGTCCAAGGATGCATGTGTGAGAATATTGTCATACTGTTTATGAAAATGAAAAATCACAAGCAGTGTTGACCTAAAAAAAGAAACTAGGCAAAATTTATATAGCTAGAGAGTTTATGTAGCCCAAAGTTGAGAACTGCAGCCCAAGAAACACCCAGAAGTACTCCAGAAAATAAAAGAGAGGCTCATGTTTTTAAAGAACAAAGAATAAATCAGGAGAAGAAGTGATTACAAAAGTTATGCTTCAGAAATTCCTATTGGTTTACAAAAATAACATTGATTAGTGGTTGGCTATACACTGTTGAACTACAGAGTATAAGGCATGGTGCCCGCATATGGCATTGTTAGGTTAATTTATAGCTATTACTGGCAACATTGAGTCTTCAGTCCTCACAACAAGTGGCTTCAGAATGATTACTTAGCTCAAGAAGGGGAGTAAGATGTGGCTGCTGTCATATTTTAATGCCTCTCTGGACCTGATAATGTAAAGAGGGCTCACATTTTTTGCTCAAAAGTCATTCTTCTTAAAAGCAATGATGATCAAAGTCTGAGTGTGGAGGTGTCCCTTGTCACTGAAAAGACTCATTACTGCATAGTCCTGTCCCTCATCTGGGGAAAGAAGGAGACAGCTCAGTGAGGAAATTTTAAGCGCACCCAAAAGGCAAATTGGGATGGAATCACAGAGTGGCAAAAATGGGACCTCAGTCAAGACATTGATTTGTGATAATTTGTATGCCAGAACAACAACAAAACAAATCTATTCAATAAGGAAGTCTGATACATTATGAAAAAAATTAAATCCAGATTTTTCCTCAGAGTTTTGTTGTAGCCAAGAAGTAATTTAGGATTCAACCTGAATTATAGATAAATAATGAAAACTCAAAAATAATGTTCAGGGTTAGAGTCTAATAATAGGTGTGCTATTGAAACACAATTTTGCCTCTCCAGTCCCCTAATTTTATGAACTAAATCATAGTAGGACCAATTTATTTGTAAAATGAAATCAGTCTTCTTACACTTGGCCTGATTATTTGCATAAAGCACAGTAAGAATAGTGATTGGTCATATAGGTTCTTTTTAAATTGGCTTTGCTGGAATATTTTCAAAAGGAATTTCAGATTACATCTTTAAAAGTATGAGGATAGGAAGGCAAGCCAAGGATTTACCATCAGACTGAATTCCCTAGTAGCATATGAATTAGGTGAATTACTCCCTTTTAGAAGCCTCTAAATGTCTTGAAGTTCCTGGGCCTGTCGGAAACCAACATTCTTTACTTACAATTGTCAGCCACATTGTAAGGGAACTGTGTAGACAAAATACAAGTCTCATCTTTCTCCAAGTCTATTGCCTTTATAAAGTCAACTTCAATTGCTCAAAGCATTCTGGTCATATCTGGAAATGTCGTTCCGGTCAAAGACTTGGCAAAATAACCAGTGATTCTGATAGGATCCTGTTACAGAGAGAAAAGAAACCAATTCTTATTGAACTTATGCAAATAACTCTATTGTAATAAAATAAGAATATCCGTGAATAGTTTCTGAATATGGAGACATTGGTGAAGAAAAACATTAATGCCTAAATTTACTCACAAAATATAATTTACTCAATTGTCATAAGCTGTAAATAGTTCAAAAGAGAAAAAGGTTTTTGGACTCTGGAAAACAAATGTGAAAAGAAGCAGTAATGTTTCAAACAAAAAGTCCTAAAAATTATTTCAGGACCCCACTAGTTCAGTTCCATGTAATCAGTTCTTATTCTGCTTAATGAATGCATCAGGTTTTTTTATTAGAAGTTTTTACCTAGTCCAATAGTATCATCTCCAAATATATCATAAAATTATACTGAAGAGTACATGTCATGATCCTTTCCAAGAATTTCCTTAAAGATATACACTTAGGACTTGCCACAAATTTTTAGGGAAAAAAAAATCACCAGAATAAAGCAATTGCCTGCATGTATCAAGACATATCAGATTTTTAGAAATCTCATACAATTTTGAAACACATAATAATATATATACAAATGTGAATCAAAAAAAGTTAAATATACTTTTTTTTTTTTTAGTTGGAATCTCACTCCTTTACCCAGGCTGGAGTGTAGTGGCACACATGCTCATGGCCACCCCAGCATCGACCTGCTGGGCTCAGGCGATCCTTCTGCCTCAGCCTTCCGAGTAGCTGGAACTACAGGCACGTGTTACTATGCCTGGCTATTTTTTATTTTATTGTAGAGACAAGGTCTCGCCAAGTTGCCCGGGCTGTTCTCAAACCTGTAGGCTCAGGCAATTCACTCACCTCAGCCTCCCAAAGTGCTGGGATTACAGGCTGAACCACCAAGCCCAGCCTAAATATACTTTCTTAATTGACAATGCTTCCCAAATGATTTTGACATACCAAATACACCTAACATGTCTTTCTTGGACTTCCAAGAGCCCTTTTTCTGAATGAGCAAAAACTAACTTGAGGTCAAAAAGATGTAATTTAGAATTTGAAGTTTAAGTTTGGGAAGTATGTCAAATATTAAAGGCTAAAACAGTTGATACCAAATAAGAAAGTTTCAAAAACTTTATCTTCCAAATACAACAGCAAACAAGGAACTATAATCTCCCCAAATGAACAAAGTGAAGAACCAGTAACTGACCCTAACAAGATGGCAATTTGAGCTCTCAGACCAAGAATTCAAAATAGTATTTTTAAATTAAATTCTGTAATCTCCAAAATAATATGAAAAGAAATTCAGATATTTAACAAAAAGATTGATATAATTTTTAAAATCCAAAAGAAATCTTGAAACTGAGAAACAAATTTGCTAAACTGAAAAATTAAAGTATCTAATTAGCAGAATGGATCAAGCAGAGGAAATAATCAGTGAGCTTGAAGGCTATTAGAAAATACACAGTCAAAAGAGAAAAAAGAATGAAAAGCAACAATGATTGCCTATAAGATATAGAAAATTACCTGAAAATACCAAATCAAAGAATTCTTAGTATTCAAGAGAGAGCTGAGTAAAAAAAAAGGGTATAAAGGTTATTTAAAGTAATACTAATAGAAAACTTTCCAAAACTTGAAAAAGCTATAAATATTTGGGTACAGGAAGGTCAGAAAGTAACAAACAGATTTGAGACAGGTAAGACTACTCAAGGCATATAATAATCAAACTCTCAAAATCAAGGACAAAGAGATAATCCTAAAAGCACCAAGAGAAAATAATATATAAAGGAGTTCCAATTCATCTGACAACAAACTTCTCAACTAAAACCAAACAGACCCGGAGAGAGTGCAATGATATTTTCAAAGTGCTGGGGGGCGGGGGAACTGCCACCCAAGAATACTATACCCAGTAAAGTTATTATTTATATATGAAGGAGAGGGGAGAGAGGATTAAGATGGCTGACATGACACAGTTGGAGTGAGTTTCTCCTATGGAGTAAACTAAGAGAGAGTTACCTCAGCACCCAGAGAGGAACAGATCCAGCAGCATGCCCAACTAGTTTTCAAAGAAGTAATAATAACCACTCAGAGCAAAGAAAAAAAAAATTCACAAACCTGGGCTGGAACTGGCCAGACTCTTGCCTGCACCACCACAGTCAACCACAGCCTCCAGACACAGTGGAGAAGGTAAGTAATGAGAATTCAGGAGTTCAGTGCTTCTGCCACAAACCTGCAGGGCTCCCGGAGCCTTGTAGGACCCCAGTTCCCCATGGGAAACTGCCTTCTCCATGGCTAGGATCTGTTGTGGAGTGGTGCCAGGAAAAAGCTTTGAACAGTTCCAGCCACTATTTCTAAGGAACTTAACCCTTGCAGGGTAGACAGGACCAATGTATGCTGGAGGAAAAAAAAAAATCCCATGTAAAAGTTAGCCAGGCAGTTACTTAGAACATCAAGTCTTGGCTGCCCTGAGATCATATTCTCTCTTTCTGATCTGGTAAGATTAATTACAGTAGCCCTGAGCAGGCATGGAGATAAGAATTGGAATAATGACCAGAAGAACTCTGGTATCTAATATCATGGTGCCAGTCACTATTTCTCAGGAACTTAACCCTTGCAAGGTAGAGTAGATGCTTTCCAGCCAGTTTGGGAGGGAACAGGCCCCAAAGACAAACTCTGCAGCTATAGACAGTTTCTGGCCCAGCAGCTTGCCTGAGAACATCTGAGGCACTGAGGCTAGCTGCACCTTGATATTCAGATCGCAGATTTCCTAAGGGCAAGGCAGAAGCACTACCATAGCAACTTCACTCCCATGTAAACTCTTCTGTGCCCATTCTGCATGACAGTGTTACCCAGCAGCCTGGGACACCCTCCTACATCCTGACTGGGGCAGCTAAGAGTGCACACCTGCGGGATGTATCAGCTCCTTTCCCCTACAATACCCCAGAAAGTTCAAAACAGACAGAAAACTTGGAGATCCCCAGAGCCCCGCCCTCAGCCTAACCTGACTGGGCACTTTCTTGGAGCAACACTTGCTAAGGAGAAACCCTACAGTCACCACTGTAATGAGCTTTCTTTCACAAGTGCCACCTCCTGGCCAGAGGTCAACAATACAGCCAACCACATCAGACAATTCTTCAGCCCTGGGGAAGGCCTAATCCCAAGCGCCAGCTAATAACACTTTCCCAGTCACTCAGGATGTTGTGAGCCAGTGCAGATACACAGCACAGGTCTGCCACATTTGGCAATTGAAAGCTCATGACACAAAACCTGTATACCTGGGGTGCCAAAAAAACGGAATGCACACTTTTTTTTTTTTTTTTTGAGTTGGAGTCTCACTCTTTCGCCCAGACTGGAGTACAGTGGCCGCTCCTGGCGATCCTTCCGCCTCAGCCTTCCAAGTAGCTGGAACTACAGGCATGCACTACCATGCCCAGCTAATTTTTTGATTTATTGTAGAGATGAGGTCTCACCAAGTTGCCCAGGTGGGTCTCGAACCCATGGGCTCAGGCAATCCACTCACCTCAGTCTCCCAAAGCGTGGGATTACAGGCTGAGCCATGGAACCCAGCTGGGTATGCACACTTTAAAAGATATTATCTATGTACTACTTTTCAAAGTTGAATTGAATTATGGTAGCAATGTGTAGTATGATGTTCACTCAAAAGATGGCTTTAATCAAATGAATGCTAGTGACAGGCAGGTGTATATTGAGCATCACAATTTTAATACAGCTTTTTCCTTTCTTAAAATGTATATACTTTTTTTTTGGCATCCTCAGTATAATCAAAGGAACTCTACAATGCCTACAGCATTCCCCTGCCAACCTCAAATAAGAAGAAAGCATCTACTCAAGTGAAGAGGAACCAGAAAAGTTATTCTGACAATATGAAAAGACAGAGTTCTTCAACACCCTCAAAAGACCACACTAACTCTTCAGCAATGAGCCCTAATCGAAATGAAATTTTTGAAATTCCAGACAGAGAATTCAAAAGGTTGATTATAAAATTGACTAATGAACTTCTGGAGAAAATTGTTTAAACAGTGAATGTCTCTGCATTAAAATTATTTCATTCAACAACAGCCAAAAAGAAAACCACCAGGCATGATGGCTCACATATGTAATCCTAGCACTTTTTGGGAGGTGGAGGTGAGAGGATTGCCTGAACCCAGGGGTTCAAGACCAGCCTGGGCAAATTGGTGAGACCTCATCTCTGCAATAAATTAAAAAATTAGCCAGGCATGGTGGTGTGCACCTGTAGTTCCAGCTACTTGGAAGTCTAAGGCAGAAGGATAGCCTGAGCCCAGCAGGTTGAAGCTGCAGTGACCGTGAGTGTGCCTCTGCACTCCAGCCTGGGTGACAGAATGAGACTCAGTCGCAAAAAAAAAAAGAGAAAACCAACATAAAAAAATTTAAAAAATAATTCATGACATTAATGAAAAATTCTCCAAATACAGACACCTTAAAAAAAAAAATACCTGGAATTCTGGAAGTGAAATAAGCATTTAGGGGAAGTAAAAAAATGCAATGGGAAGTTTTAATAGTAATTTTAGAACAAACAGAAGAAAGAATCTCAGAACTGGAAGACAAGGCTTTTGAATTAACCCAATCAGACAATAAAGAAAAAAGAATCAAAAGATTGGAACAATGTCTCCAAGAAATGTAGGATTATGCAAAATACCCAAACCTAAAAATGATAGGTGTTCTTGAGGAAGAAGAGAAAACAACAGGTTGGAAAACCTCTTTGAGGGAATCATGGAGGAAAATTTCCCTGGCCTTGCCAAAGATCTAAACATCCAGATATAAAAAACCCAAAGAATCCACAGGAGATTCATTCTAAAAAGTCGTACCCAAGGCATATAATTATCTGGCTTTTAAAAATTTTTAAAGCAGTGAGACAAAAGCATCAATTCACTTACAAAGGTAAACCTATCAGACTAACAGCAGACTTCTTAAAAGAAACCTTACAAGCTAGAAGGAATTGAGGCCCCATCTTTAATCTTTTCAAACAGAATAACAGTTAACCAAGGATTTTTATCCTGCAAAACTAAATTTCATGAATAAAGGAGAAAAAAAGTCTTTCACAGACAAGCAAACACTGAGGGAATTTGTCACCACTAGACCAGCTCTACAAGAAATACTTAAGGAAGTTCTAACTATTGAAACAAAAAGTCAAAGCACACCAATAGAAAAATGCTGGAAATTATATAGTTCACAAGTCTTATTCAATACTAACACAATAGAGAAAATAAATAAGTAAAGCAGCCAGATAACAAGCAGTATGATGAATGGAATAGTACTTTACATATAATTATTACTCTGAATGTAAATGGTTTCAGTGCCCCACTAAAAATATATATACTGGCAGAATGGATTAAAAAACACAACCCAAATAACTACTGACTTCAGGAGACCCACTTAACCCACAAAGATTTCTATAGACTCAAGGCAAGGAGTGGGAGAAAATATACCACGCACATGGAAACCAAAAACAAGCAGGAATAGTCATTCTCATATCAGATAAAACAGATTTCAAATTAACAACAATAAAAAAGACAAAGATGCTTATTATATAATGAAAAAGGGATCAATCCAACAAGAAGAAACGAACAGTGAGACAGAGCAGGTAATACCCGTGGAAAAAAAAGAAGTAGCTTTTTCTAATTTTCCCACATCTGAAGAGACTAGTAAGCTTCTCAAAGGTCAAGGGGTGACCTTCCTATCTCCCATGCAAACAAAGATATTCCACCATGTCTGCAGTAGGAAGAGAGGCCGTTCCCCCTCAGGTACTAGTCCTTGAATCTGCAAGAGAGTTGGCAAATCAAGTAAGCAGGGACTTCAGTGACATTACAAAAAAGTTGGCAATATCTTGTTTTTATGGTGGAACTCCCTATGGAGGACAATTTGAATGCATGAGGAAAAAGGATTGATATCCTGGTTGGGATACCTAGCTGTATTAAAGACAACCTACAGAGTGGCAAACTAGATCTCACCAAACTTAACCATGTTGTTCAGGATGGAGTTGACCAGATGTTGGGTATGGGTTATGCTGATCAAGTAGAAGAGATTTTAAGTGGCATACAAGACAGCTTCTGAAGACAATTCTGAAACATTGTTTTTTTCTGCAATTGACCTTCACTGGGTATTTAATATTGCTAAGATATACATGAAATCCACATATGAACAGGTGAATCTAATTGATTAAAAAAGAAAAAAAGACTCAAAAAACGGCAATAATTGTGGAGTACCTGGCTAAGTGCCACTGGACTCAGAGGGCAGCAGTTATTGGAGATGTGATCTGAGTATATAATGATGACCAAGGAGACACTATTATCTCCTGTGAAATCAAAAAAGAAGACCAAGATCTGTCTATATAGACTGAACGTGTCTATAAAGCAGGATGCCCAGTCACTGCATGGAGACATTCCACAGAAACAAAGGGAAATTATCCTGAAATGTTTTAGAAATAGCAGTTTTGGAGTATGCATGGCAACCAATGTCACTGCACGTGGGTTAGACATCCCTGAAGTTGATTTGGCTGTACAAAGCTCTCCACCGAAGGATGAATATAGAGTCCTACATTCATCATTCTGAGAGAATAGGTAGAACAGGAAGGACTGAGGTGTGTATCTGCTTTTATCAGCCAAAGAAGAATAGCAATTAGCACAAGAGGAGAAAAAAGCAGGAATTAAATTTAAACAAATAAGTGTTTCTTCTGCAACAGAAATAATACAAGCTTCCAGCAAAGATGCCATCAGGCTTTTCAATTGTGTGCCTCCCACTGCCATCAGTCACTTCAAGCAGTTAGCTGAGAAGCTGACAGTGGAAAAGGGAGCTGTGGAAGCCCTGGCAGCAGCACTCATTCATATTTCAGGTGCCACATGTGTAAATCAGCGCTCCTTGATCAACTCAATGCAGGTTTTTGTGACCATAATCTTGCAGTGCTCAACTGAAATGCCAAACATTTGTTATGCTTGGAAAGAACTTAAACAGCAGTGGAGTGAGAAGATTGTTCCAAAGTGAAAGGAATGGCCTTTCTCAAAGGGAAGCTAGGTGTTTGTTTTGATGTACCTACCTCATCAGTAACCAAAATACAGGAGAAGTGGTATGTTCGCAATGCTGGCAGCTCTCTGTGGCCACAGAGCAACTGGAGCTAGAAGGACCACAGGAAAGATGTAGTGGATTCAGAGGTAAGCAGGAAAGAAATCGAGGTTACAGGAGACAGCAAGACAGAAACAGCTTTAGGGGACAGTGGGACAGAAATAGAAGCTTCAAAGGACAGTGATCAGGAGGTGGCAAGAAAAGTAACAGATCCAGAAACAAAGGCCAGAAGCAGAGTTTTTAGTAAAGCATTCAGTCGGTAATTAGAAATAGAGGATTTAATTGTACAAAAAAGATACTTGCACATGCATGTTTGTTGCAGCTCTATTCACAATAGCAAAAACCATGCTGCTCATTGCAACTGGACTGGATAAAAAAAAATGGTACATATACATGATGGAATATTATGCAGCCATAAAGAAGGACAAACATTCGGACTTCTCAGCAACTTGAATAGATTTAGAGTCTATCATACCCAGTGATCTATCACAGAAACAAAGAATGCGTATATGTTCTTACTCTTAAGCGAACCTTGAACAATTTTTATAACACTATAAGAAAGGGATTGGCAATAGTAGGAGACTATCAGGGGAGGGGGAGTTCGAATTGGCAGCTGAGAGAAACTGCCGGGGGCGGGGCACACCTCATTAGCAAGAGTACCTGCATAATGAACATTTGCATAACTAACCCTGAATTGTAGCTCACATCATTAAAATTTTAAAGTTAAAAAAAGAAAAAATAAGCCGGGCTCGGTGGCTCAGCCTGTAATCCCGCGCCTTTGGGAGGCTGAGGTGAGTGGATTGCCTGAGCCCGCGGGTTCGAGACCCGCCTGGGCAGGCGAGACCTCATCTCTACAATAAATTTAAAAAAAAAAAAAATCAGCTGGGCGTGGTAGCGCGCGCCTGTAATTCTGGCTACTCAGAAGGCTGAGGCGGAAGGATCGCCAGAGCCCAGCAGGTCAAGGCTGCGGTAACCGGGAGCGGCCACTGCACTCCAGTCTGGGCGACAGAGTGAGACTCCAACTCAAAAAAAAAAAAAAAAGAAAAGAAAAAATAGAGAATTTATATAGCCAAAAGAATTGTTTTGCAACATTGAACTGAACATTGTTTTTCATCCAAAGTTGAAAGCACACTGTGCTTCCTTTTGACCACCTGCCCAGTCCCCTCATCTTTCAGACAAGCTTCACCTAAATTGTTTTATCTGATCATTATCATTTTTAGCTTTATTGTTACATTTTAAACAGATTTTCCTTTTGAAAGGGTGTATGAACGCCTTAACTTTTATTCTAATACATTGCCTACAGGTTCCAAGATTTTATTTTATTTTTATTTTATTTTATTTTTTAAGTTGGAGTCTCACTCTGTCGCCCAGGTTCCAAGATTTTTAAAATCAAGCATGCATGCATTAGCCTGTACTTTATAAGTTGACCTGTCTTTATACTTAAGAGTCACTTAATAGTGTCCTTCCTAAAGTAAATACTTAGGGGTATGTAGCAGTCTCAGGACAACCCTGAGGGCTTTAGAAGTCTGGACTTTGTAATTGGCATTCCTCAGCCATCTGCCAACACATTACTCATGGCTCCTGTTAAGTGTCTTCTGAGACTTAATACTGAGCAATGTTTTGAAACAAAATTTCAAACTTAGCTGGGTTGCAATACAGTTTATGCAACGTATGCTCTAGATTTGGAGGATGCAATTTAGTCAATATAGATTACCTATAATTATATGAATTTGGATACATTTTTAGCCTCTCATTATAAGGTGAATCACATTTCAGTGTATTATTCACAGATTGTATATATATATTAAAGTACATTTTAATAGAAAGCCAGTGTCTTTAAGGAATTCAAAATATTTAAGATGTCTCCATATCTTCCTTTGTAAGAAGTTTGGGTAAATAGTGCTTAAATGACAATGTACTCCATTTTTTCCTACTGGAAGATTAACATTATTTATCAAGGAGGGATTAAGATAGGAGTGGTAGCCGGGCTCGGTGTGGCTCAGCCTGTAATCCCGCACCTTTGGGAGGCTGAGGTGAGTGAATTGCCTGAGCCCGCGGGTTCGAGACCCGCCTGGGTAGCGAGACCTCATCTCTACAATAAATCAAAAAATCAGCCGGGTGTGGTAGCGCATGCCTGTAATTCCAGCTACTTGGAAGGCTGAGGCGGAAGGATCGCCGGAGCCCAGCAGGTCGAGGCTGCGGTGGCCGGGAGCGGCCACTGCACTCCAGTCTGGGCGACAGAGTGAGATTCCAACTCAGAAAAAAAATAGGAGTGGTACAGATTTGCATTGCTGAAGAGTACGTCCAAAATCCCCCCCCACCCGGAGATATTATTCACATGCAAGAAGGAAACAAATACATAACTGCAAAGAACAAGGAGAAAAACAAGTAATGATGCATGATAAGGCATTATTTTAATGGTGAAAACTTAATGGATCACTAATGTTTCTAGAGGTTAACTTCAAGTACACTAGCTGGTGGTTTTAGGTAGAATCATTCCATTTAGTTTCTCATTGGTTCAGTTCCTAAAGCCACAGTATAGGATCCATTTCTATAATACTACTTCTCTATTGAAAGTTTGTTTTAGCTGCTTAGAGACTATAAAGACAAACTGTATGGTTATTTTAAGTTGCTGTTTTGAGAGAACTGAAGAACTTAATGTAGCCCCTGATCAGATAACTCTACCCAATTTCTCAGATATTATTTCTCTGGAGAACATTCTACATAGCAAAGGAGCTTAAGAGTAGCATTGTCCTTGGAAGGCTGAGGCGGAAGGATCACTGGAGTACAGCAGGTCAATACTGGGGTGGCCATGAGTGTGCCACTGCACTCCAGCCTGGGCGACAGAGTAAGACTCCAACTCAAAAAAAAAAAGGAGTAGCATTGTCTTCCTGCCTTAATTCGTAGAGATTCTATACTGAGAATCCCAGAAACAGACTGTAATAGGAAATTTACAACTACATGATCTGTCTTGTTTTTGTTCAATTATGTTGAACAACTAAAAGCTTTCTAGTCCCTGACTTCTCTCACTTAATCCAGTCTTTATCTCTAACTGCCTCTTACTTGATCAGATTACACTAGGGGCTCTAATAGTCAACTTATTTCCTGATCCTTGAGGCAACAACTTTTTTCTATTTGAAGTTCAGCACTGTTCTTGAATCCTGATGAGATGTTTCTTGCCCTCTGTTCTCAGAATTTTCTTGGCTTTTATTCCTTGATCCACTTATAAATTGTATCATTTTATTCCTTTTCCTCACAGCTTCTCTTCAAACCAAGTGTTTGATGACAGTCCACATGTCTTGCAGGTTATAATTTATTAGATTCTGGTTTTGTCCAAATACCAGGCATGCTTTAATAACAAAACATTTTATAATTTGAATAAGAATGAGGACCTTATCACGCAGATTAAAAGGAAATAGTATTTGTCCTTTAAGAAGGAACAGCTAACCGGGCTCGGTGGCTCAGCCTGTAATCCCCCGCCTTTGGGAGGCTGAGGTGAGTGGATTGCCTAAGCCCGCGGGTTCGAGACCCGCCTGGGCAGCGAGACCTCATCTCTACCATAAATCAAAAAAAAATCAGCCGGGCGTGGTAGCGCAAGCCTGTAATTCTGGCTACTCGGAAGGCTGAGGCGGAAGGATCGCCGGAGTCCAGCAGGCGAGGCTGCGGTGGCCGGAAGCGGCCACTGCACTCCAGTCCAGGCGACCGAGTGAGACTCCAACTCAAAAAAAAAAAAAAAAAGAAGTAACAGCTAAAAGTTTGTTGTGGATTATGGGTTAGCCTAATGAAAAGTAATGAAGCATAAATCAAGAGTAGGAGGGAGCCTGGGCATGGTGGGTCATACCTGTAATCCCAGCATTTTGGGAGGCCAAGGAGAGAGGATCAGTTGAGAATGAGAATTCCAAATAAGGCTGGGCAACATGGTGAGACCTTGTCTCTACAGAAAGAAAAAAAAAAGTAAGAGGGAAAATTAATAGGCATTTCACTTCACATAACTTCATTCAAAAAAAAAGACTGTAACAATAAATAAAATAAAGTTTTCTCCTGGATCCCTGAATTCATATTTAGAGATGTATAATGTGTTCAGCTACTATTTGGTTTAATTATTTTGGCTAAGGTTAATTCTTTTCCAATTTAACCTAAGGCGACCAGGCATGGCCTGTCGCACTAGGATAGACCAGCTTTTTGTGGGCACAATTCAGCTGTGTAGTGGATTTGGCAGAGCAGCCAGCTGCTATTCAAGGCCATGGCTTGTCCTCAGTGTTTGAGGTGTCTTTCTCAGAGCCAGGGAAAAGGGAAAAGCTTAACCTTTGTTGGGTTAGCTCAATAAATGTTATCTTTTTTACTACTTTTTCCCCAAATATTTGTGTTTATTATAACAAGGGTACAGACCCTAGACTCTCAGAAACACATCAACAGAAACAAGGCTAAAATAGATTTGGTGAAACATTAAGAGAGGGACAGAGAACATCAAGGTATATATATCTAGGGCCAGAGTTGCCACCCTGGGACTCCCCCATCCCATCTGTGATCCAGATGGCCCCTTGTACCTGATGCCAGGGCAAACTTTGGACTAGGGTACAGGAGTTGGATATTCCATGAGGCTGGTGTCAGGGGAAATGGGGACTATGAGAGGTGTCATGTTATCCGTCACTGCAGGCCAACTTCCTCCAGGACCCGGGGGTTTCAGTCTCACATCAACTGTCATACACATTTTAAAGAAAATAGGCAAAATGTTTGGCTCCAAATAAAATGAAAACACTTCAGGAAAAGATCTGAGCATGTCAGTTGCCCACCTGTGAGAGGGACCACGGCTAGCAGGCCTGGAAAGCTTCCCCATGGGCAGCCATTCTATGAGTGTATATGGTCTTCCAGATGGTCCCAGGAAGGATAGAGGGAATGTCCAGGTAGACAGCTGTTGGGGGTGAAGTAGGGCTCTGCCTGAAATCTTCTGGAATCAGTTGGTTGCTTGACCCCAGGGCATGGCACAGGCTCCAGGGAGCATTGGAACATCTGCCCAAAGGATCAAAAGCCAACTCAGTCAGATCCCCCAAGCTCCACCTACTTGCTAGCATCATGGTCCTGGCTCTGAGAACGCCACCTCAAATACTGGGGACAAGCCATGACTTTGAACAGCAGCTGGCTGCTCTGCCAAATCTAGTACACATCTGCATTGTGCCTACAAAAAGCCGGTCTAGCCGGGCTCGGTGGCTCAGCCTGTAATCCCACACCTTGGGAGGCTGAGGTGAGTGGATTGCCTGAGCCCGCGGGTTTGAGACCCACCTGGGCAACTTGGTGAGACCTCATCTCTACAATAAATCAACAAATTAGCCAGGTGTGGTAGCGCGCACCTATAGTTCCAGCTACTTGGAAGGCTGAGGCAGGATTGCCGGAGCCCAGAAGGTCGAGGCTGCGGTGGCCGGGAGCAGCCACTGCACTCCAGTCTGGGTGACAGAGTGAGACTCCAAATCAAAAAAAAAAAAAAGGCCGGTCTATCCTAGTGTGACAGGCCATGCTTGGTCACCGTAGATTGAGTTGGAAAAAAATTTCTGCCCCATTCTTTGAATTTGGCTTGAGATTTTAGGAAGCAATTTCAAGTGAGGAAGAGAGCAAAGTTTGGTCCCAGCCCACTCTGGCAAGGATAGGCCCCACCTCACTGGCCTCAGAGGAAGCCACATGTATAGATAAGATACACACACCATGCACAGGACAGTAAAGAACTGTGCCTGCACACCTTTCGCACACATGATAGAGTCAGGTGGCAGCCAGAGGCAGGGGTATGCTCAGGGGGGCTGCCTTGAGGGGATTCATGTAGGCTGGGTTGTAAGGAGGCTGGCTGGCAGGGTAGGGCACGTCTGCATCTCCAGTCAAGGTCTCATGGTAGGCTGGTGGGTCCATGGACTAGGCCAGGTAGGGTGGTGTGAACTGCTTCTGGCATCCCTGGCTGGGGAGGCATGGGGTGGTAGCCCTGATAGCTCAGTCCAGGGTAGCTGGGTGGCACACTTTGAGGCTAAAGGTAAGGGGCATGCACCCGCAGTGGTGGCCGTGATGGTGGTCACGACTGGATGCCGTTGGCAGCACATCTTGTACAAACATCAGCCAGAGCAGGTGAAGCAGATGATAATGGTGATGATAGAGAGTGCAAAGATGATCAAGCCAATGGCCACAGTCACTCTGAACCCTGTGTTAGCCTCTGCCTTCACCCAGGGGCCTTCTGCAACCCTGGACTTCCCCTCTTTCCATCATGAGCCACTCAGTTTCCCATTTTTACTATTTTCTACAGAGAATATTTGTAAATATATATATATGTATATATATATATATATACACAAAAACACTGGATTTTTTTGTTTTGAGTTGAAGTCTCACTTTGTCACCCAGGCTAGAGCACAGAGGCATGCTCACAGGTACCACAACCTCGACCTGCTGAGCTCAGGTGATACTTCCTCCTCAGCTTCCCAAGTAGCTGAGACTTCAGGTGTACATGATCACACCTGGCTAATTTTTTTATTGATCATAGAGACAAAGTCTCACCAGGTTGCCCAGACTGGTCTCAAACCCCTGGGTTCGGGCAATCCTCTTACCACTGCCTCCCAAAGTATCTTTTCTGACCACAATGGAATAAAACTAGACATCAATAGCAAGAAAAACCCTAGAAACATCACAAACACATGGAAATTAAACAATATGCTCCTGAGTACTAAAGGATTAACTAAGAAATTAAGAAGGAAATTTTAAAATTTCTTAAAACAAATGAAAATGGAAATACAGCATACCAAAATCTATGGAATACTGCAAAATCAGTACTAAGAGATAAGCTTTCAGTAATAAACACCTACATCTAAAAAAAGGAGAAAACCTTCAAATAAACAACTTATTGATGTACCCCCAAGGAACTAGAAAAGAAAAAACAAACCATAATCTACCCAAGATTCTTCTACTACCCAAAATCAGTAGGAAAAAAAAGAAAGAACAGAGCAGAAATAAATAAAAATTGAGACTAAAAAAACCCCGAAGATCAACAAAACAGTTGGTTTTTTGGGGAAAAAAAAAAAATTGATAAACCTTTAGCTAGACTACCCAAGAAAAAGAGAAGATTCAAATATATAAAATCAGAAACAAAAAAGGAGACATAATAACTGAGACCACAGAAAAACAAAGAATCATCAGAGACTATTATGAACAACTATACACCAACACATTGGAAAACCTAAAAGAAGTGAATACATTCTTGGACCCATATAGGCTAGAAAGATTAAATCATGAAGAAAAGGCTGGGCACAGTGGCTCATACCTATAATCCCAGCACTGTGGGAAGTGAAGGCAAGACGGTTGCCTGAGCCAAGGTGTTTGAGACCAGCCTAGGCAATTTGGTGAGACCTTATCTCTACAGTAAACAAAAAATCAGTGGGCATGGTGGCATGTGCCTGTGGTTCCATCTACTTGGAAGGCTGAGGCAGAAGGCTCCCCAGAGTCCAGCAGGTCAAGGCTATGGTGGTCATGAGCACTCCAACCAGGGCAAAAAAGTGACACTCTGATTCAAAAAAAAAAAAGAAGTAGAAAGCATTAACAAATCAATAACAAGTAAAGAGATCAAAGGCATAATAAAAAGTCTCCTATCAAAGAAAATTCTAGGACTTGATAGTTTCATTGCTAAATTATAACACACATTTAAGGAAGAACTAATACCAATTCTATTTAAATGCTTCAAAATTTTTTAAGAGAAAAAAATACTTCCAAACCCATTCTATGAGGCCATAATCACCCTGATATCAAAACCAGACAAAAACACAACAACAAAAATGACAACTAGAGATCTGTATTACTAACAAATACAGATGCAAAAATTCCCAGTAAAATATTAGCAAACAATTCAACAACACATTTAAAAGACTGTTCACCATGATCAAGTGGAACTCATCCCAGGTATGCAAGGATGGTTTGATTCATGCAAATCAGTAAATGCAATACACTACATTAACAGTACCAAGACAAAAACCATATACTTATTTCAATACTCAAAAGGCATCTGATAATATTTAGCACATCTTTATGATTAAAAACCTTCAGGGGAGGCGGGAAAGTTGGCAGCCGAGCCAGTCAGACTATGTGAGTCCCTGTGTGAGTAAGTGAGTGTATGGAAAATTTTGTGTATGTGCTGGTGAGCAAGTGGGTGTGTGAGTGGCTGACTGAGTGAGGGCTAGGGAGTTAGCAGCCAGGGCTCTCCTGGTGCAGCACTTGGTGCCACAGCAACTGGGCTTGGACCCTAGCAAATTCCTGGGACACAGAAACCAAGTGCCATTTACTCTTTTGTTTTCTTTTTTTTTTAATCAGCAAACCCTCCCTGGCAAGAAAACACTGGAAGAGACTGTCTAAGTAGGGATCTTGAGCAGGTGGCCAGGTCCCTGGTGCAATAGCAGGTGCTGCAGCTTCTCTACTTTGTCCTGGCTCTTCTCAGGTTGCAGAAGTGAAACACCATTATTTTTTTTAAATGGACACAAGTTTTCCTTTTGAAAAGCAGCGTCGAGGCACTTCCACACTATTGAAGCAGGAGAGAGACTGCTCAAGGCTTTGCCTCATCACTTCAGCACCTGGCAGGGTGCTGGAAGGGGCTGTGAACAGAGTGCGGAGGCAAGTTCCCACAGAAGAAGAGGCACTCCACCACCATATTGAAGGCAGGACAGAAAAGTGACTTGCTCACCATGGATCAACAGATCCAATCTCTGTGACTGGCCGATGGACTATTCAGGGCTTAATGTGGCCCAGAGGGAATATCCTGAGAGCACAAACTTCAGAGGGACCTGAGTGCTGAGTTCCAGATGCTCCATCCTCTACCCTGATCCAGCTGTGGAACAAAGGTTGTGGCCAGAAAGGAGGAGGAAGAACTCCAAAGAAATCAGTGGTGAGTCCGGGGCTGACGCAAACCCCCTCCTTCCCAGAAATCCTCTGAACATCAGACCCACACAGCTGGGCCACAACTGACAAGGACAAACCCAGGGAGAGGCTGGAGTCAGTCACAATAGGCGAGCTCCATTCCAGGATAGGCCTGGCTGTGGCACCTCAGTAAGAGTACATACCTGGGGCAGAGATAATCCCTACCTCCCCACCAGAGATCTCCCTGACCAAATGAGAGGGAGAGGGGAGGCCTGCAGCTCCACCCACCTCCACTGTTCCTCCTCCTTCCCTGGTTCCTTCCCTGAGGAGAGAGTGAAAGCAGTGGCTCTGCAGGAGAGACCTGATTAGAGGAACAATTACAGAGCCTGCCACAAGTGGGCAGGTTTTTTTGTTTGTTGGTTGGTCAGTTGGTTTTTTGTTTTTGTTTTTTAAATTTCCAATTATTTTTTAATTTTAAAAAAAAATTTTGACTATTTGCTTGTTAGTTCATCTATTTTA
Source organism: Cephalopachus bancanus (assembly GCA_027257055.1). NCBI lineage: Eukaryota > Metazoa > Chordata > Mammalia > Primates > Tarsiidae > Cephalopachus > Cephalopachus bancanus. The sequence goes on from JAPVLO010000113.1 coordinate 8,170,404, forward strand.
AAAATATTTTTCCTTTGTGCATGAATGTGTATGTAAGGGTTTGATCTGAGTCCCCCCAAAAAATTTTCATTTATTTTTCTTTTCTTTTTCTGTTTCTTTCTTCTTTTATTTGTTGTTTTCTGTTTATGTGTGTATGTGAATGATCAAGTGTTTATCATTTGATTTTATTGTTGTTGTTGATTTTTGCTCTTTTGTTCTTCTGGGTCTTTTTTATATTTTTTTATAGCTTAAGGGATATGTCAATAGATGTGTGAGGGTTCAACGTGAATCCCCCCTCCTTTTTTTTCCTTTGGTCTTTCTGTTTTTCTTATCTATTCACTTTGTGCTTGGCATGTGTGTGTGTGTTTAATTGCCTTTGGGGTCTTTTTGTTGCTGATTGTTTTGTTTCACTTTGTTATTATTCCAGTTTGTTTTAGAGTGTGTGTGTATGTGTTCAATTGGTTTCTGCTTTGCATCGTCATATAGAGTGGTAGTGGGGAGTGGATCTCAGGAAACACACACCATAACAAGTGAACATTTTAATTTGCAAGTAGTATTTGATTCGTAGTGCCCCATTCCCCACTTTATTTGAGTTTCAAAAGCTACAAGAGACAGCAAAGCTTCCCATCCACCATCCTATTTCAAAATAGAATAAATCCAGAGCCTGGATCAGGGAAGAACAGAGGTCTGAGCAAATGGGAGAAAGGAAAACCTCTCCCACTGACACTGAGTAACAGAACTAAAGAGAAAAACAAGAGATCTGTCAAAAATAAGGAAAAGCCAAAGGAAGAACTCAGACAATTTCAAGTGTACCAAAGACAAAACTCCCAAAAACTCAGACCTTGGTGCCCGAACAATGGAAGTCACCAAAGACTGTCCCCAGAATATGACAGGGATTAGGGAATGGATGGAAAAAGTGAATAAAACTCAAGAAAGACAAGATGCAACACTGAAAGAACTTGTAACAGAGATCTTGGCAATAAAAAATTTCATCCAGGAAATAAATAACAAGATGACAAGCATGGAAAACAGAATTAATCTAGCTGAAGAAAGAATCTCAGAACTTGAAGACCAAAATATGGAAATAACCCGATCTGTAAAAACATAGAAAGAAGATTCAAAAAGAAAACAAAGCCTATAAGAGATGTGCAATTATATCAAGAGGCCAAACCTATGCTTGACTGGTATCCGAGAAGAAGAAAGGGAAATGGATAACAACTTGGAGCAAGTATTCCAGAAGGTAATCCAAAAAAACTTTCCCCATCTCACCAGAGATGTGACCAGCCAAGCACAAAAGATACAGAGAACCCCCACAAGACATCAAATGAGAAGAACAACCCCTAGACACATAGTAATTTGCCTACACAAAGTATGTACAAAAGTAAAAATCCTACAGGCAGCAAGAGAGAAAGGTCAGACTACCTACTGGGAAAACCAATCAGAATAGCAGCAGACCTATCAGCAGAAACACTACAAGCAAGAAGGGACTGGAGCCCTATCTTCAAAGCCCCCAAAGACAAACAATTTCAACCAAGAATTTCTTATCCAGCCAAACTCAGCTTCATCAGTGATGGAGAATTAAAATTCTTCCCAGACATAATCCTTTCCTAAGAAACTAGACAGCTTCCAGACTAGCTGTACAGGAGACACTTTAAAAGGTATTAAGCATAGAAGAAAGAAGAAAAAGATTGACCACATACTTCCCAAGAGAACAGCAGAGCACAGAATCAGTAGAGAATACAGTGCAACAAGAAACTTGAAAACACATAAATACATTAACCCCAAAACAAAAGAAAATAAACAAAGGAAAAACTTTATAAGAACCTCATGACAGGGATAAACAATCATATTTCAATAATCAGCCTGAATGTGAATGAACTAAATGCACCACTGAAAAGACACAGAATGGCAGACTGGATAAGAAGCCATGACCCAATTATTTGCTGTATCCAGGAGACTCATCTCACTTCAAGGAATGCACACAGATTCAAAGTTAAAGGTTGGAAAAACAAGTTTCCAGGCAAATGGATCACAAAAGAAGGCAGGAGTTGCAATCTTAATATCAGACAAAAAAAAAAAAACCTTTAAGCTATCAGAATTTAAAAAGATGCAAAAGGACACTACATAATGATAAAACATTCAATCCATCAACAAATAATATCCATCCTAAACATATACGCACCCAACACAGGAACAGAGGCATTTATAAAGCAGCTACTAAGTAAAATAAAAAAAGACATTGACTCTAACACTATTATAGCAGAGGACTTGAATACCCCACTGACAGCCCTAGATAGATCATTGAGGCAAAAAAATCAACAAAGAGATCCAGAACCTAAATTTGACCCTCAACCAAATGGACTTAATAGATACCTACAGATTATTTCACCCAACAAACACAGAATATACATTCTACTTATCAACACATGGAACATACTCCAAGATTGATCACATCCTTGGCCATAAATCAAGCATAAACAAATTCCATAAGTTTGAAATATTGCCATGCACATTCTCAGATCACAGTGGAATAAAAATAAATATCAACACCAACAACATTTCCCCAAAGTCCACAAAGACAGGACACTACATAACATGATGCTGAACAACTACTGGGTCAAACTGAAATCAAAGCAGAAATGGAAAGATTCCTGGAAACAAATGAAAAATGAAGAAACATCTTACCAAAACCTCTGGGATGCCCTGGAAACAGTTCTCAGAGAGGAATTTATATCTCTACAAGCACACATCAAGAAAACAGAAAGAGCCAGGCTCGGTGGCTCAGCCTGTAATCCCGTGCCTTTGGGAGGCTGAGGTGAGTGGATTGCCTGAGCCCACGGGTTCGAGACCCACCTGGGCAGCAAGATCTCATCTCTACAATAAATCAAAAAAATCAGCTGGGCGTGACAGCGCATGCCTGTAATTCTGGCTACTCGGAAGGCTGAGGCTGAAGGATCGCCGGAGCCGAGCAGGCGAGGCTGCGGTGGCTGGGAGCGGCCACTGCACTCCAGTCTGGGCAACTGAGTGAGACTCCAACTCAAAAAAAAAAAAAAGAAAACAGAAAGATCAGAAGTTGAGAGCCTAACAAATCACCTAAGGGAGCTGGAAAGAGAAGACCACCAAAACCTCAACTTTAGCAGAAGAATCCAAATCACAAAAATAAGAGCCCAAATATGGGACACAGAAGACAAAAATATCACAGAAAACATCAACAAAACAAAAAGTTGGTTCTTTGAAAGAATTAACAGATCAATGGGCCCCTGGGCAGAATGCCCAAGAAAAAGAGAGAAAAAGCCCAAATAAACACAATCAGAAATACAAAAGATCACATCACAACTGACCCCAAAGAAATACAAAAGATTATCAGAGATTACTATGTACACCTATATGGAAACAAACTTGATAACCTAAATGAAATGGAGAACTTTCTGACATCTCACAACCTCCCCACGTTGAAACAAGAAGACAATGAGACATTAAATAGACCAATAACAGCCCAGGATATTGACTCTGTCATACAAATATTACCTATCAAAAAAAGCCCTGGACCGCATGGCTTTCCAGCAGAATTCTACAAAATATACAAGGAGGAGCTGATACCAATCCTACAGAAAGTATTCCAGGCAATTGAGAAAGAAGGAATTCTCCCCAAATCATTTACAAAACTAACATCACACCTATACCCAAACCAGGTAAAGATCCAACAAAAAAAGAGAACTACAGGCCAATATCCCTTATGAACATAGATGCAAAAATCCTCAACAAGATTCTAGCAAATCGGATCCAAAAACACATCTAAAAAATCATCCACCATGACCAAGTAGGCTTCATGCCCAGGATGCACGGCTGGTTCAACATTCGCAAGACCATAAATATCATTAAATTCATCAACAGATATAAGAACAAAACCACATGATTATCTCATTATATGCAAAAAAAGTTTGATAAAACCCAGCATCCCTTCTTGATAAAAACCCTCCAAACACCTAGGTACAGAAGGAACATAACGCAAAATAGAAAGTGCCATCGATGACAAACCCACAGCTAACATATTGCTAAATAGACAGAAACTGGAAACATTTCCCCTGAAAACTGGAACAAAACAAGGCTGCCCATTCTCACCCCTCTTGCTCAATATTGTGTTGGAAGTCCTAGCTCAGGCAGTTAGAAAAAAGAAGGAAATCAGGGGTATCCAAATAGGAAAAGAGGAAGTCAAGTTATCCCTCTTTGCTGATGATATGATCTTATACCTTGAAAATCCAAGAGAGTCTGTCAAAAACCCTCTTGCACTGATAAAGTTCTTTGGAAAAGTCTCTGGGTACAAAATAAACGTGCAAAAGTTGCATTCCTATACACCAACAACAAGCAGGCAGAGACCCAAATAAAAAGCACAGTCCCATTCACAATAGCCACAAAAAAAAAAATGAAATACCTCAGCATCTTTCTAACCAGAGAAGAGAAAGACCTTTACAATGAGAACTACAAAATGCTGCTCAAAGAAAGCCAAGAAGACACAAGCAAATGGAAAAATATCCCATGCTCATGGATAGGAAGAATCAACATTGTTAAAATGTCCATCCTACCCAAGGCAATCTACAGATTCAACACAATACCCATTAAGTTACCAACATTATTCTTCTCAGATCTGGAAATGACAATACAAAAATTCATATGGAAACATAAACAACCACAAATAGCCAAAACAATCCTTAGCAAAAAGAAACAAAGCAGGAGGTATCACACTTCCAGACTTCAAACTTTACAATAAGGCTACAGTAATCAAAACAGTTTGGTATTGGTACAAGAACAGGCACATAGACCAATGGAACAGGATAGAGATTCTGGAAACAAAGCCTCAATTCCTCAACCAACTCATCTTTGACAAAGCCTCCAACAACAACCACTGGGGAGAGGAGAACCTAACCAGTAAATGGTGCTGGGAAAACTGGCTGACCACAGGCAGAAGATTGAAACAGGACCCCTACCTAACACCATACACAAAAATTAACTCTAAAGGGATCAAAGATCTAAACGTAAATCCTCAAACTATAAGAATCTTAGAAAACACAGGAGACACCCTTATGGAAATTGGAATTGATAACCAATTACTATTCAGAACCCTAAAGGCAATAACCTTAAGAAATAAGATAGATAAGTGGGACCTCATCAAGCTAATGAGCTTCTGCAAGGCAAAAGAAACCATCAAGAGAGCAGGGAGACAGTCCACAGAATGGGAAAAAAGATTTGCCAACTGTATATCTGACAAAAGTCTAACATCTAGGATGTACAAGGAACTCAAACGCGCCAAAAGGAAAAAAACAAACAGCCCCTTAATAAAGTGGGCAAAAGACATGAATAGACATTTCTCAGAAGAAGATATATGGGCAGCCAACAGACACATGAAAAAATGTTCAGCCTCACTCATCATCGGAGAAATGCAAATCAAAACCACATTGAGATACCACCTAATCCCAGTAAGAATGGCCATCATTAATACAACAAACAACAACAGATGCTGGTAAGGATGTGGAGAGAAAGGAATGCTTCTACACTGCTGGTGGGAATGCAAACTAGTGCAACCTCTTTGGAAGACAGTGTGGTGATTTCTGAAAGAACTAGAAATTGAACTTCCATATGACCCAGCAATTCCCCTATTGGGAATATACCTGGAGGAACTCAAATCATTCTACAAAAAAGATACCTGCACACGTATTTTTGTTGCAGCTCTATTCACAATAGCAAAAACATGGAACCAACCATGTTGCCCATTGAAGCTGGACTGGATAAAGAAAATTTGGTACATATACACAATGGAATATTATGCAGCCATAAAGAAGGACAAATATATGGACTTTGCAGCAACTTGGATGGATTTGGAATCGATCATACTCAGTGATCTATCACAGAAACAAAGAACAGAGTTCCATATGTTCTCACTCATAAACGAACTTTGAACAATTATGCTATAAGAAAATGATTGGCAGTAATAGCAAGCTATCGGGGAGGGTGGTAGGATCTTAAAACATCAGAATAGATATTTTTCATAGAAAGACGTACAAATGGCCAAACGGTATATGTAAGAATGCTCAGCATCACTAACAATCAGAGAAATGCAAATCAAAACCAAAATGAGATATCATCTCACCCTAGTTAAAATGACTTTTATCAAAAAGACAGGGATTAATAGATGCCGGTGAGGATGTAGAGAGGATGTAGTTGAGGGAAACTGCTAGGGGAGGGAGGGGCATACCTCATCAACAAGGGTACATGCATAATAAATGTTTGTATACCTAACCCTGAATTGTACCCCACATCTTTATAATAAAAAATAAATAAATAACTTTTTTAAAACCTTCAAATAACTGGGTGTATAAGGAACATACCTTAAAATAATAGATTTCACATATGACAAGCCCACAACCAACATTATTCTGAACAGAGAAAAACTAAAAGCCTTTTCACTAAGATCTAGAACAAAATAAGGATGCCCTCTTTCACCACTTTTATTCAACATAATACTGGAAGTCCTGGCCAGAAAAATTAAGCAAGAAAAAAAAAAAACAAAGTCATCCAAATTGGAAATGAAAAGTCAAATTAGACTAGTTGACAGACTACAAGATCTGATGTATGTTCAATAAAGAAAAACCTAAAGACCCCACCAAAACCTCTTAGAACTGGTAAACAAATTCAGTAAAGTTGCAGGATACAAAATCAACATTCAAAAATCAGTAGCATTTACGTATGTCAATAGCAACAAATCTGAAAAATAAATCAAAAAAGCAATCCAATTTACAATAGTTACAAAGGATATAAAATTTAATCCAAAAAGCGAGAAATCTATACAAACAAAACTATAAAAAGCACAGATGAAAAAAATTAAAGAAGACACACACACACAAATTCCATGCATATGGATTGAAAAAATTAATACTGAGAGAAGCGGCAAGATGGCGACAGGGCAACCTGGTCTCTGAAGCCCTCTGCAAAGGAGATCTGCAGTGGGTCTCTGATTCTCGCCCCATGGGGCTGGGGACCCCAACATCGCAACCTGCTCTTCATACAGAGCTCAGCCATTGCCACCGCTTGGACATCGCAACGGACTGGACAGTTACTGCGGCGCAAACAGTGCCGCTGCCACTACCGCTGCAGCCCCTCCCCCCGCCGCCACTGCCGTCGCCACCGCTGCTGCAGCCTCTGTGATGTGTAGCATATCACACCACCTGGGCCCGAGGCGATCCACATCAAACTCCTTCAGGGAAGATCTGCTGGGATCGCTGCCACCTCTCCTGAGTCCGAGACTGCCTGCCAGCCTGGCGTAAGGCTCCTGTTGCCTGCTCAGAGGCAGGCAGCCATCTTGTTCCTGTCCGGCCCCACCCCCTCTGGGGCAAACAGCTGAGATAGCACCACCTGCTGGCGATTCAAGGTAGCAACACCAAAACGGGAGAAACAAGCCTAATAAAGACATAGACCAAAGTGCTGAACGGAGGGAAATCTGAACTGTCCTTCACAGCAGATCAGGGGCAACTGACTCTAACTGCAAACTAATTTACCAGTTTGAAAAGAAAACTAGAAATCAGACCTGAAAGGACATTGGACTTAAATGAAATGTCTCAGAGTGTGCTTCATTGATTCTATTAGTTTAATGACTTAATTCTATTCCTACTGTATTGTTCCCTTTTTTCTTTTTTTCCTTTTCCTTTTCTTCTCTTTTCTTCTCTCTGTAAACCATATCATTTATAGAGAAACAGCACACTAACAAGGTGGTTGGTTAGCTTGTATGTTAGCATCACTATATGTTTTATTTTTATTTATTTTTTTTTGTATGAGAGTTGGTTCGTTGTGGGGTCCCGCCCCACAAGGGTCGTGAGATATGTTGAAGGAGAGACAGATAGGCGACGATGACGATCATATACCAGACACCTGCTTCTTGAACATATGACAATTTAATGCTAGTTAATACAGAGCTTTTATACCATTTTTGAAGGGGCAAGACAAAGAAAACTCTTTCACATACATATCTTTTAAAAGTTACCAGCTAGTGGTCTTAGTAGCAAACAAACCAAGATTTCCATAGGCTTTAGTAGCAAATAAGCCAGGAATCTCATAGGCATTAGACAAGTCCTATTCATAAAGCCAACAATGACACTCTCAGTCCAATGTCCCAAATTACAAATGTTTCAAGAAAGTTTCTTTAAGTGTATATTTCTTTATGTGTCAGGAATATTCTCATCTTAGGCTCTTATGTTCTTCAGAGTCCTGTGATCGCCTCCCTTGTCCAGATGTCCTCGTTACTTTTCTCTTATCTTGCAGTGCTTGTTTCTAAAGAGAACTCAAAAGAAGCTTTTAGTAATGTTTCCCAGGCCCCTCAAGGTTACTTTCTGTTTTAGCTGATCTGTCATAAAAAGTGTCTGATTATTATATTATGAGTTCAGTGAAAACCTACTCTATAAATGTTAACTTAGAGTTTTAACTATAGAATTAAGTAAAAACCTTAACATTAATCTTTATCCTAAGTTAGTGAAAACAGTGTTATAAATCACCTACATAACTTCTAGATAAGTGTTAGAACTTACAATGAATTCATAATTAACTTATAATAAACTTGTGCTTCTAAAAATCCTTATGTCTAAACACTAAACTGCATAGTCCTAAATCAAATAAGGAGTGGATATACTTATATCATTTATACTTAAGCAATATCTAGTAACTTATAACCAAGTGAAAGAAAGCATTCTTGACGTGCTTCAGAGTTTAACCTTTGCATATGTTAGAAAACGCCAAGTGGCATAGTGGGAAAAATGGAAAAATAAACCATGACATTTCCAGGTTAGCTGTGAGTACTTCACATAAACATGCCATTTTCTTCTTCCACGACTGCACAGAATTCTTCGGCGGTATCAAACAGCAAAGGTGAAGGACAGAAGGACCTCAGCTTCCTGGGCTCTCCCTGTGGCCCGGGGTCTTCGGCCCACCCGGACCCTGTCAATCAGGTGGGCCTCCAAGGCTGGCTCCCAACAGTTCGTCTGTAGCTGTGGTCTATTGTTTTTATCTGTTTCAGTATAGGCCTCTCTCTCTATTTGTTGGCACACTCGTTTGTTTCCCCCCTCACTCCTCTATCTCTCCACTCCTCTCTTCAGCCCGCTATCTGCTCCATTCTCTCCCCTCTGCTAACCACATTTTATTTCAGGGAGTAAACCTACAGCCCCACTGCATGGACAGATTCCAGGGCAGTGGGAAGTGGGTTCCACATTATCCACACACCTGTCAGTGAATAACTGAACCTGCAGATTTTGAATCACATCTCTCCCCTCAAAACTGCAAAAAGGACCACCTCCAACCTACAGTGCAACTTCAGAATTGAACAAAGTAAGAGGACATACATAAAGAATAGGAGATTGAACAAACAGAAGTAAAACCAATCCCTTTACCCCTGAATAACAGATTAAAGAAGACGGTGACGTGGAGGGAAGGAAAAAATAGGGAGGGGGAAAAAAACGCACAAATGAAAAAAAACCAAAAGAAGAATATAGGTCTTACACAGACCCCTGGGAAATCAGACACTGAAAAAACAGATTCTGGAACACAAAAAATGAAGAGTCCCCAGAATGACTGGTTACATGCAACAAACCCAGACATCAAGACATTAATGGAGAGAATTTAAAAAATTGAGGAGAGACAAGAGGAAAAAGGAAGGAGCTGATGTCAGAAATGACAGCATAAAGAATACTGTGATGGAAATGAACAACAGATGAATAAGCATGGAAAGCAGAATCAGCCAAGCAGAAGAAAGAATCTCAGAGCTCGAAGACCAAACACAGAACTAACCCAAACTGTCAAAAGCATAGAAAAGAAGCTCAAAAAGACAGAACAAAACCTGTAAGAGATGAATGATCACTTCAAGAGACCAAACCTAAGAGTAATTGGGCTTCCTGAGGTAGAAAGAGAAATAGAAGCCACACTGGAACAAACATTTCATGAAATCATTCAAGAAAACTTTCCTCATCTCATTAAGAATGAAAAAATTCAAACACAAGAGACTCAGAGAACCCCTGCAAGACAACAAATGAGAAGACCAACTCCCAGACACATAATAATTCGCCTAAACAAAGTAACTATGAAAGGAAAAATCCTAAAGGCAGCAAGAGAAAAAGGCCAGACTACCTACCAGGGAAAACCAATTAGAATAGCAGAGATTTATCCACAGAAACCCTTCAGGCCAGGAGAGCCTGGAGCCCTATCTTCAAAGTTCTAAAAGAGAAACAATTTCAACGAAGAATAACCTACCCAGCCAAACTAAGCTTCATTAGTGATGGAGAATTGAAATCTTTTCCAGACATCCAATCCCTAAGAACCTATGCTGCCACCAGACCACCTCTACAAGAAACACTTAAGAAAGTACTGAACACAGAAGAAAAAGAAAATAGAACAACAGCCTTCTTCACAAGAGTACAGGCAAAAGATTAAAAACACACATGAACCAACTCCAAAACCCAAAGAAAGATAACAAACAAACAGGAACAACTCTGTAAGAACCTTATGACAGGAATCAACTCTTGCATTTCAATTATTAGCCTAAATGTGAATGGACTAAATGCACCACTGAAAAGACATAGAATGGCAAAATGGATAAAATATCATCAGGCAACAATCTATTGCCTTCAAGAGACTCACCTCACTAGAAAGGACACCCACAGACTCAAAGTAAGAGGATGGGAAACAAACTTTCAGGTGAACGGAATACAAAAGAAAGGAGGAGTAGTGATCTTAATTTCAGACAAAATTCCCTTCAAGCTATTAAAAATCCAAAAAGATACAGAAGGCCACTACATAATGATAAAAGGCTCAATCCATCAACAAGAAATATCTATCCTAAACATATATGCACCCAACATAGGTGCGCCAACTTTCATAAAGCAACTTCTTGGAAAACTAAAGAAAGATATTGACTCTAACACTATCATAACTGGGGACGTTAATACCCCACTCACAACCCTAGACAGATCATCAGGACAAAAAATCAGCAAGGAGATCCGGAACCTCAATGTGACTTTGGGCCAAATGGACTTAATTGATACCTACAGAACACTCCATCCAAAGACCACAGAATACACATTCTACTCATCACCACATGGAACATATTCTAAGATCCACCACATACTCGGCCATCAATCAAGCATAAGCAAATTAAAAAGGACCGAAATTCTACTAAACACCTTCTCGGACCACAGTGGAATAAAAATAAACATTGACACCAACAAAGTCCCCCCAAAACCCACAAAGACATGGACACTAAACAGCATGATGCTAAACAACTGGGTCAATGACGAAATCAAAACAGGGATCAAAAGATACCTGGAAACAAATGAAAATGAAGAAACATCTTATCAAAATCTCTGGGATGCCCTGAAAGCTGTAGTAAGAGGGGAATTTATATCCCTGCAAACACACATGAAGAAAATGGAAGGAACAGAAATTCACAACCTAACAAGTCACCTAAAGAAGCTGGAAAAGCAAGACCCCAAAAACCCTAATTTCAGCAGAAGAATCCAGATCACCAAAATAAAAGCCCAAATCCAGGACATAGAAGACAAAAAGATAATACAAAAAATCAATGAAACAAAAAGCTGGTTCTTTGAAAGGATAAACAAGATTGATGGTCCCCTAGCTAGACTGACCAAGAAAACGAGAAAAAAACCAAATAAGCACAATCAGAAACACAAAAGATGAAGTCACATCTGACCCTGAAGAAATACAAAAGATCATTAGAGACTACTACGTACACTTGTATGGAAACAAACTTGAAAGCCTTAAGGAAATGGAGGACTTTTTGACATCACACAACCTACCTAAGTTGGAAAAAGAAGAAATTGAGACCCTAAATAGACCAATAACAATCAAGGAAATCGACTACATAATAAGAAAACTTCCTACAAAAAAAAGCCCTAGTCCAGATGGCTTTCCAGCAGAATTCTACAAGACATTCAAGGAAGAGCTGATACCAATCCTACTGAAGGTATTCCAGGCGATTGAAAAAGATGAAACTCTCCCCAAATCATTTTACGAAGCCAGCATCACATTGATACCCAAGCCAGGTAAAGGTCCAACAAAGAAAGAGAACTACAGGCCAATATCTTTGATGAACATAGATGCTAAAATTCTCAACAAGATCCTAGCAAACCGGATTCAGCAATACATCTCAAAAATCATCCACCATGACCAAGTAGGCTTCATTCCTGGGATGCAAGGCTGGTTCAACATTCGTAAAACCATAAATGTAATTAAATACATCAACAGATGTCAAAACAAAAACCACATGATCATATCATTAGATGCAGAAAAAGCTTTTGATAAAATCCAGCACCGCATCTTGATAAAAACCCTTGAACATCTAGGCATACCGGGAACATACCTCAAAATAGTAAAAGCCATCTACAAGAAACCCACAGTAAGCATACTCCTAAATGGACAAAAATTGGAACCAATTCCCCTGAAAACTGGAACTAGACAAGGATGCCCACTCTCACTCCTCCTGTTCAACATAGTATTGGAAGTCCTGGCTAGAGCAATCAGAGAAGAGGAGGCAATCATAGGTATTCAAATAGGAAAAGAGGAAGTCAAGTTATCTCTCTATGCAGATGATATGATTGTGTACCTTGAAAACTCAAGAGAATCTGTCAAAGGCCTCCTTATATTGATAAAGCCTTTGGCAAAGTCTCAGGATACAAACTAAATGTGCAAAAGACAATCGCATTTCTCTACACCAATAATAAACAAACAGAAACCCAAATAAAAACACAATTCCATTCACAATAGCCACCAAAAAAATGAAATACCTTGGCATCTTCCTAACCAGAGACGTGAAAGACCTTTACAATGAAAATTACAAAACACTGCTCAAAGAAATCAAAGCTGACATGAACAAGTGGAAAAATATCCCAAACTCATGGATTGGAAGAATCAATATTGTGAAGATGTCCATCTTACCTAAGGCAATCTACAAATTCAATGCAATACCCATTAAATTACCAACAACATTCTTCTCAGACCTAGAAAAAACAACACAAGAATTCATATGGAAACACAAATGTCCAAGAATAGCCAGAACAATCCTCAGCAAAAAAAACAAAGCAGGTGGTATCACAATACCAGACTTCAAACTTTACTATAAAGCTACAATCATCAAAACAGCTTGGTACTGGTACAGGAACAGGCATATAGATCAATGGAAAGAATTGAAATTCCAGAAGCAAAACCTCAATTTCTCAACCAACTCATCTTCGAAAAGCCCCCACCACCTACCACTGGGGAGAGGAGAACCTATTCAGTAAATGGTGCTGGGAAAACTGGCTGATCACATGCAGAAGATTGAAACAGGTCCCCTATCTATGCCCATGCACAAAGGTTAACTCCAAATGGATCAGAGACCTAAATGTAAAACCCCAAACCATAAGAACCTTAGAAAAGGAAGGAAATACTCTCATGGAAATCAGAACTGGCATCCAATTCCTGAACAAAACCTGAAACCCACAGGTCATAAGAGAGAAGATAGACAAATGGGACCTTATTAAACTGACAAGCTTCTGCAAAGCCAAAGAAACCATCAAGAGAGCAGGGAGACAGCCTACAGACTGGGAAAAAGTATTTGCCAACTCTAGGTCTGACAAAGGCTTAACATCCTGGATCTACAAGGAACTGAAACGTACTGAAAAGAAGAAAACAAACAACCCCATTATAAAATGGGCAAAAGATATGAACAGACACTTCACAAAAGAAGACATCCGAGCAGCCAACAAACACATGAAGAAATGCTCAACCTCACTAATCATCAGGGAGATGCAAATCAAAACCACACTGAGATACCACCTAACTCCAGTCAGAATGGCAATTATCAACAACTCAAAAAATAACAGCTGCTGGAGAGGGTGTGGTGAAAAGGGAACACTTCTACACTGTTGGTGGGAGTGTAAACTAGTGCAACCTCTGTGGAAAGCAGTGTGGCGATTCCTAAAAGCTCTAAAAATCGACCTTCCATATGACCCTGCAATCCCTCTACTGGGAATATACCCTGAAGAACACAAATCACTCTATAAAATAGATACCTGCACACGTATGTTTATCGCAGCGTTGTTCACAGTAGCAAGAACCTGGAAATAACCATGCTGCCCATCAGAAGAGGACTGGATTAAAAAGATGTGGTACATATACACGATGGAATACTATGCAGCCATAAAAAAGAACAAAATCATGAATTTCACAGCAACCTGGATGGAACTAGAGTCTATAATACTGAGTGACCTCTCACGAAAACAAAGATCCGAGTATCACATGTTCTCACTCATATACTGGACCTTGAACATCCAATGTAATACTATAAGAAAATGACTGACAGTACTGGGAAACTATGGGGGGGAGGGTGATGGGATTAGCAGTAGCAAATATCTGTCTGGGGATGGGAAAACACCTCTTATCAACAGGGTGCCTGAATGAAACCTAATTGTACACCTAACACTTAACTGTACCCCACAAAACCATAGTAAAAATATTGATTAATAAAAAAAGAAAACATTAATACTGTTAAAATGACAATTCTACCAAAGTAATTTACAGATTCAGTGCAATCCCTATTAAAATACCAGTGACAGCCAGGCTCAGTGGCTCAGCCTGTAATCCTGCGCCTTTGGGAGGCTGAGGTGAGTGGATTGCCTGAGCCCGCGGGTTCAAGACCCACCTGGGCAGCGAGACCTCATCTCTACAATAAATCAAAAAATCAACCGGGCATGGTAGCGTATGCCTGTAATTCCGGCTACTTGGAAGGCTGAGGCGGAAGGATCACCAGAGCCCAGCAGGTCGAGGCTGCAGTGGCCGGAAGAGGCCACTGCACTCCAGTCTGGGCAACAGAGTGAGACTCCAACTCAAAAAATAAAATAAAATAAAATAATACCAGTGACATTCTTCACAGGAATAGAAAAAACAATCCTAAGATTCATATGAAACCACAAAAGATCCCAATTACCCAAAGGAATCCTGAGCAAAAAGAATAAAACTTGAGGCATCACACTATGTGACTTCAAAATACACTACAAAGGTATAGTCACCAAATCAGCATGATACTGGCATTAACACGTTGAAGATACATACCAAAGGAACAAAATGGAGAACTCAGATATAAATCCTTGAATTTACAGCCAACTTATTTTCAACAAAGGAGCCACAAGCAAACAATGGGGAAGGACAGTTTCTTTAATAAATGGTGCTGGAAAAACTGGATAACCATATGCAGAAGAATGAAACTAGACCCATACCTCTCACCACATAGAGAAATTTAATCAAAAGGGACTAAAGACTTCCTGAAACTGAAATTACTAGAAGAAAACATTGGGGAAATACATTGTAAAGATTTTTCTGTGTAAGACTTCAAAAGCACAGGCAACAAAAGCAAAAATAGACAAATGGAATTACGTTAAACTAAAAACCTTCTGCATAGCAAAGGAAACAATCAAGAAAGTAAAAAGACAACCCACAGAATGAGAGAAAATACCTGCAAACCATCTATCTGACAAGGGATTAATACCCAGAATATTTAAGGTGATCAGACAATACAGTAGAAAAAAAAATTAGCCAGGCATGGTAGCACGCCCTGTAGTTCCGGCTACTTGGAAGGCTGAGGTGGAAGGATCGCCAGAGCCCAGCAGGTCGAGCCTGCAGTGACCAGGAGCATGCCACTGCACTCCAGTCTGGGCAACAGAGTGAGACTCCAACTAAAAAAAAAAAAATCCAATTTTAAAACATCAGAGTAAACATTTCTCAAAGAAAGACATACAAATGGCCAAACGGTATATGTAAGAATGCTCAGCATCACTAACAATCAGAGAAATGCAAATCAAAACCAAAATGAGATATCATCTCACCCTAGGTAAAATGACTTTTGTCAAAAAGACAGGGACTAATAGATGCTGGTAAGGATGTAGAGAAAGTGAAACCCTCATACACTGTTAGTGGGAATGTAAATTAGTACAGTCACTGTGGAAAACAGTATGGAGGTGCCTCAAAAACGAAAAATATAACTACCAGCCGGGCTCAGTGGCTCAGCCTGTAATCCCGCACCTTTGGGAGGCTGAGGTTAGTGGATTGCCTGTGCCCGCGGGATTGAGACCCGCCTGGGCAGCGAGACCTCATCTCTACAATAAATCAAAAAATCAGCCGGGCGTGGTAGCGTGCACCTGTAGTTCCAGCTACTAGGAAGGCTGAGGCGGAAGGATCGCCGGAGCTCAGCAGGTGGAGGCTGCGGTGGCCGGGAGCGGCCACTGCACTCCAGTCTGGGCGAAAGAGTGAGACTCCAACTCAAAAAATATATATATATATATATATATAACTACCATTTGATCCAGCAATTCTACTAGGTATATATTCAAAAGAGAGAAAATCAATATATAAAAAATATATCTGCACTCTCGTGTTTACTGCAGCACCACTCATAATAGCCAAAATATGAAATCGACCTCGGTGCCCATCAATGGACAAACGAATAAAGAAAATGTAGTATATATACACAATGGAATATTATTCAGTTATAAATAAAGAATAACATCTTGTCATTTGCAGCAACATGAATGGAACTAGAGGTCACAATGTTAAGTGAAGTAAGACAGGTACAGACAGACAAATATCACATGTTTTCACTCATAAGTGGAGCTAAATAAAAAACTGGATCTGATGAAGATAGAGTAGATTGATGGTTACCAGAAGCCGGGAAGGGTGTGGTAAGGGTTGAAGAGAAGAAGTTAACTAAGGGATATAACATACAATTAGATAGAATAAATAAGACCTAATGTTGGATAGATTAGTAGGGTGACTATAGCTAACATGAATCTGCTATATATTTTTAAATAGCTAGAAGAGAATAATTTGAATATTCCTACTATAAAGGAATATTTAAAGTGATGGATATCCCAATTTCCCTGATTACCCACAAAATATGTACATTATGTATCAATAAAAAAGAAATAATTTAAACATTAAATTTTGATTTTTCATGTAGCCACAAGAGAAATATGGGTGAAAAGGAATTGGAAACATCCCTTAGAGGCAATTATTTTAGGAGTTATGCTATGAAGGGAAGCAAAGAAATGGGGTAATAATTAGAAAGAAATGGGGTGGCAGACAAGGGATATTTTATGGACGATATTACAACATATTCATTAGTATGTTGGTAATTCAGTAAAGAATGAAAATTAATAATACAAAAGAGAGAGAATACCCTCAAGCATGAGAAAGGAGATAACATCCGGGGTGCAAGAAGAGAATGTTCTTAAATAGGAACCAGGGCCATTCACTCAAAATGGAAAGGAGAGCTTATAGGTTTCAACCCCAAGAGGTGGGAAGATGTGCTAGCAAGAGGACACAAAAGTCCTATTTGGCAGTAACACAGGAAAGTCATCAGCTTTCAGTGAGATGAGAGAAAAAGTTGTTGGAGGCTTGAAGAGAGAGAAAAAGCTGTCAAATAATCATTTAGGAAAATGGACTAATAAATGTGGAAGAATAGCTGGGCAGCACGAAGGCCTCCTTGACCTTATTGGTCAAAAAATCAAAGTGAGACCAATCATCAGGGTCATATGCTTTACTCAGGTCACTTCTGCCACACAGGCACAGGCAGGGAATTGGATTCATCGGATTTTGTGGTTTTATCAGGAGAATAAAACCAAGTATGGGACAAGAGGGTTCATGCTACCTGTATATGCAAAGCTCTAATCATAATGATGTGCCATGGCCTCTAAATTGCAAGAAGCGGAACTGAGCACATGAGGGCAAGAGTAATAAAGGAGTTTTTTGGTTTTTTGTGTTTGTTTGAGTTGGAGTCTCACTCTGTCGCCAGGCAGGAGTGCAGTGGCATGCTCACAGACACCCCAGCATCAACCTGCTTGGCTATGGTGATCCTTCCAAGACCTCAGCCTTCCAGGTAGCCAGAACTGCAGGTGCACACTACCACGCCCAGCTAATTTTTTATTTATTGTAGAGACTAGGTCTCCCCAAGTTGTCCGGACTGGTCTCGAACCTGTAGGCTCAGGCAATCCATTCACCTTGGCCTCCCAAAGTGCTGGTATTACAGGCTGAACCACCCAGCCAGGCCAGTTCTGTAGTTTTTTACTGAAGATTTTGGAGAGGGGTAAGGTCCACGGAAGATATTTTGGTTCCCCAGGCAAAAGCCCGGTGAAACTGGTTTCAGATGACTGACCCCCGTAAGAGTAAGAGAATAAATTTGTTTGTTGTACACCACTAAGTTTGTGACAGTTCATTACAACAACTGGAAACTAATACACAAAGCAAGGGGAAGATGTAGAAGGGCTGTCTAGGTAACAGCTATTTCACCACCAAAACAAATCAGAAGGAAGGGAATTGGGACAAGACCAAACAGTCGGCTCTGTGTAACTCAGTGAGAGGAAAGTGGAGAATGTTGGTGCCACCTCCCTTAAATGCATAAGCAACTAAAAGGATCTCAGGAGGCAAGATTTGTTTCCCCAGTGAGACTATGATACACAGCATTATTTAATTTTAAAAATGAAACAATAGGCCCATATATATGGCATGACCCAACTTTTGTTTAAGAAGTATTTATGTGTAAACAGTTGTGTCTGTATACCTTTAGGATAGAGTTCTTACTTCTGGGAGCTGCATGACTAATTCCCTCAATTCCTCAGTCTTCACTCCAAATCCACTATTTAAAATTGCAAAGTGCACCCCCAACCCACAAACACTCACACAAGCACCGCTCAACACCCCCAACTCAGCTCTATTTTTTCTGTAATATGGACGTATCACCTTCTAAAACACTATGCTACTCATTCTATTTATGGATTGCTTGTTTCCTTCTCTAGAATTTAACGTCCACGAGGGCAGTGATTTTTGTGTAAGAGTCTGAACAGCTCCTGAAACACAGTTGGCCCTCAAGTAATATTTGTTAAATGAATAAATTTCAGAGGTGAGATGAAAAGTTACCATATGATTAACTTTATTTCAGAATATTTTTAAAGGTAAAGACAAAATTATGGGTGAATCTGCGTCCTTTTTCTCCGGTATGTATTCCTAAAGTAATTCTTATTCATTTGTAATTTTAATTTAAAAAAAAAAAAAAACCAGGAGAATAACTCGAATGAACCGGTCACCGACCTCAAAAAACAGGAAGACCTATTTCTACAGCCCAGAACCGAGCTCAGCGGGGCGCCGCAGAGGAAAGCCCCGGACCCAATGCCGGAAGTGGCCGCCCGGAAGTGGGCGTGGCACCACCCACGGCTTGCTGGAACTTGTAGTTCGCGACCCTCAACGCGGTAGCCGTCAGTGTCCGGAATCTGGCGCTTCCAGGTGTGGGAATTCCACGTGGGAGGTGAGACAGGCCAGGCTGCCTAAGCCTCCGGCAGAGGCGTCCCGGGGTCAGAATGTGGGTGTGCCGCGAGAGAGGTTGCTGAGCCCCGGAAACCGGGCGGGGCGGCCGTGGGAGGACGAGCGACCAGCGGAGGCGCGGCCCCAGACAGCACGTGTGTCGGGACGCCGCAATTCCGAGAGTTTGGGTTCCCCAAGGCCCGGGTGCGGTCACACAGAGGCCAGGTGGCCCCTACAGCTGAGCAGGCCACGGCTCCAAGGGCCTCTTCCATCGCCTGGCCGAGCTTTGGCCTGGGCCAGCTGAGGGCTTAGTAGTGAGCCACACAGGCCCTTTCTGTGCCAGCAGCCTGCCTTATTGCAAGGAGGTTTTCGGTGGACGTTAGGCGACGGAGAGGGGCTCCTGTGAGGGATCGAGGTTTCTGTGCCACGCACTGCCCTCGGTAAAAAGAGTTTGCGTCTGATTCCCTACACTACAGAAACCTGTCAGGCTTCTGCGAATGAGATCGGGGAGGGTGTCTTGGGCAACTGAAATCTATCCCTATAGGTGACACATATAACCTAAGAGCTCCTGCTCTAGCTAGAACTTTAGGGCGGAATCTGATGGCTGCAGAACTTACTTAACCTCGTGAGTTTGGGGAGGGAGACTTGACCTGTTTGATTCAAAACCCTGTGGTGAGAGATGAAGGAGGTGACAGGAAAGACATCTCAGGAAAAGGACTGCGAGAGGATAGATTGAAGAGCGGTCAGTAGCAGGAGCTTAATAATTTTTCCCTACAGCCTTGTTGGGCTAGCTAGTCCACATCTTGCAAAGTGGGCTTGATTTTCATGGCTTTTTCTCTTTCCCTAACTCTACCTTTCCAGGAATCCCTCCCGGAGAGGAGGAAATGACTAAGGTCCCGGTGACTTGGGGTTTCTTTTTTCCTAAAATGCCATCTCTCTGAAATGTCCGTGTACTGTGTGTTGTTTTTTTCTTTATTGTCAGACTTCAGGGTGAGGCATACAGTATTTTATAGCTATGAGTGTAGGGTCATTAAGATGCTAAGGGCATATAGCTAGCATATGATATTCCCAGGCTCAGCACAAATATTGTTTTCACTGTACCACCCTGTCTCCATGAGTTTGGTCCACTCCTCAGAACACTGGGCTTTGCTCTTTTATCAAAAGAACATCTTTGTCCAGTCCTCTCAAAGCTTGCCTTGAAAGTCATGAAAAGCTACTCCATGTTCAGCCCAGTGCTAAGTAGTCTCAGCAAAACAAATAGAATTACAAGCTACGGTGTTTTTCTTCAGAGTTTACCATCTTGATGAGCAGATTACCTGTACACAAAAAGTATGCATATTAATGATGATCATTTATTAACTGTAAAAGAATTTAAAACATGAGAAAATTTGTTAAATGGCAGCACAGTAATTACAAAATTCTTAGAAATGCTTCTCAACTAGACTGTACATCAGAATTATCTGTAGTGTTTTTAAACAAAGATTTCTGACCCTCTCCTCCAGACCTGCTGAAAGCAGAATTTCACTCCTTTAATCCCAGTGATTTTTGTACATCCAAAGATTTATTGCATTTATTGTGAAATATCTCTCTACATACTCTATAAAAATGTCTCTAAGGTGGGTAAAATGAGTTGTTTATCTTTTATGCTCTGGTTGATTTGTTCCCTTTCACTGTGTCTACAAATTTAATTGGTACAATAAATTTTAAATTACTAAGTAGCACTTAAAAAAAAACAATTTCTCATTTGTCTCCATAAAACCATTTGTAGGATATTATCTCAAGATTGACACTCTTCCAGGGACACAGTCTAGAGCAACTCAGAATGATTCAGCATTTGACATACTGCTGTAGTCTTTCCTACAATACAGCCTCTAACAAAAGTAGGCTGTCCCAAACCCTTGGTAACAGTAGTTTACCTATATGCCAAGAAGGTTGGAAAAGCATCCAAATCTACCTGTGGCATGTGCTTAGACAGACTTCAAGGAGTTTGTGCTGTGAGGCCTAAAGTTCTTATGAGGTTATCCAAAAAACAAAAACAAAAATGTCAGCAGGGCCTATGGTGGTTTCATGTGTGCCAGATGTGTTCATGACAGGATCAAACATGCTTTCCTTATCACTGAGCAGAAAATTGTATTGAAGGTGCAGGCACAGAGTCAACCAAATTTAAAAATTAAATTCTGAGTAAGAGTTTTAAAAAAAGGGCAACCCCCTGGGGTCCCCTCCCACTGTGGAAGCTTTTCTGTCCTCTCAATAAATCCTGCTTTCAAAAAAAAAGTTAAAAAAAAAAAAAAAAAGATTGACACTAGAATTGTAGAGTGTTTGGGATGAAAGGGGTTAGCTAGCCCCTCTGCCTCAACCTGGCATTTTACAGAAGAGAGCTCTAAGGGTGCTGAAGGAAAGTGCCTTATGCTCTGATGCAGAAAGCAGCAGAGCTGGAAGTAAACCTCATATGTTTTCTAACTCCATGGTGTTGTTCTTTCTCCATTACTAAATAGATCTTCACACCAGAAGTTATTTGAATAAAGTATCAGGCTGAATTTTAAGGAAAAAATTATAATTGGTTCTTAACACTACCAGCAAAAGCCATCTTTTTTGCTTGGCAAATACAGTCCTCACATACATAGTAAAAGAATATGAGCTCTTATAAAAATCTGTTTAGAGGACAGTAAGCTATCTCAAGGTACTGAGAGTATGGCTTGTTTCTGCCTTGAAAAGTAATTGAGGACTTTAAGGGAGATTAATGAGTAAGACCCTCTCTGCTCGATATATTTTCCTTCCTTCTGCCTTTTCCCTGATGATAAATTATTCACTGCTGGCTGCACTTGGGGATTGCTAGTAGAGATGGAGTCTCACTATGTTGCCCAGGCTTGTCTCAAACTTGTGGCCTCAAGCGATCCTGCCTCAACTTCCCAAAGTTCTGGGATTATAGGTGTGGGCCACCATGACTGACCACATAATACATTTTTGTATTTAAAGAAAGAGCTTTATTCCAATCTTTAGTGCATACTTTCTATGTAACAGACATTGCCCTTGACTCTGTTGACAGATAGGAGTCTTAGTTTACCTACTTCCTACTTCTGTGACTTTGGCTAAGTCATTTCACCGTTATGAACCTTGGTTTTCTCATCTGCAAACTGACGGTGTTAGGGTTGATGATGTTTAGACTCTCAGGTATATTATTTCATTCATTTAAATTGAATATTAGTTTATAAGTGTTTATTATTTAGATTCCAAGTCAGCTGTGTTTGTTGTTGGGAACTTGAAGATGAATTGAGCATGGCTCTTGTCCTTTAGAATCTCATAGCCAACTTGGGAGATAGATTTAATAGCTATAGTAGAGATATGTGAAATGTGCTATAAGATCTTGGAGAAATAGGCACCTAACTCATCCTCATGCTTCAAAAAGGAGGTTGTTTATTGTCCTGAGACTGAAAGGAGTTCTAAAATGGATGGGAGAAGTCTATGTCAAAGCAGAAGCAACGTGGAAAGGGCTGTGCTAGATCTGACCATGATGTGTTTGGATGACTCCAGGTAATCCAGTGTGACTATAGTCCTTGTTTGCCTCCTTCTGCATTACTGTTTCCTGCTTCTAAGTAAATTGTTGAGTAAAGCAGAGATGGCCTCTAGAAAGAAGTGGAAGGCCATATGATGAAGTATATGTAGTTCTGAAGAGTTTCACATTTGTCTGGTGGAAACAATGAACTACTGGTGACCTTCCTTGGTTGACCTTCAGGTTATTAAGTCCACTTCCCCTCTGGAAGCAGGAGTTCAGCTTCAGGGTAACTTGTTAACTCCACTGATATCAGGGGAGTCTTTCAGTCCCCGCTTTGTCTTGTTTTAACAAGAGCACTATTTTCTTTCCCTTTCTGTCTTCTCCTGCCACAATGATTCCTCTCATTTGGTCAACTTTTGTTTTTTACCTACTGCAAACTTCATAGTTCATCACATATTCTTTCCATTCTCAGTATGGAATTCCCCCCACCACATTATCTGTAAGATATTAAAAACTGAATGACTGTGTGTGATCTATGAATTGAAAGATGTCAAAACTTGTACTATGAAGACTTGGTAAGAGTTACTGCAGAGAGAGAGCACACATGCACGCCTTACAAAGACAGTGGCAGTGGAAAAGGGAAAGAGGTAACATGTTAGAACAAAATTTAGGAGGTAGAATTGACAAAATCTGAAGTGGTTTGAATGTTGTTGAGATAGAGAAGGAGGCTTAGACAATCCAGACAACCAGGTAGAAGATGAGTTAAAAATAAAGGGCATTGACTCTCTGAAGAGAGAAGAAGGAATTTGACCTAGAATCCACAGGGAGATACTAATTTTGAACAGAAAGAAACCTCTTTTCACTGGTGTGGGAAAAAAGGTCTGGTTGAGAGGAAGGACCCATCCACTTGCTTGATATTCTCTGAGTTGCTTTGCTAAAGGATGTGGTAATGGAGCTTTAAGGCAGCAACCTCCACTTTGTCTCACCTTTTTCTCATGAGCTTGCAGGCTTCTTCAGCCCTCTTTCTCAGAGTGGAAACCAGTGAGTGACCTTGAAAAGAAAGCTTAGGAAAAAATCCTGTTTTCCTTCATTCTTACCTTCTCCATTAGTGACTAGTTGAGTAAGTCATGACACTCCTGCAGGGCAGGCTTGAGAAGGTAATGGATGATACCTCTTCAGCCTCAGGCCAAAGCTGGCTTAGCTGATCCAAATTATGAGGCATCCCTCATTATTTTTTATATATTCTATCACTCCCCTTTTCAAAGTATGGCTTATGGACTAGTGCCAGCCCATGTACCATGCAGACATAAGTACAGAAATTGAGAGTATTTGCTTAAAAAACAAAAGGCTTGTTCTTTACTACAGGTAGTTTGAGAAGTGTTGCTTCATCAGACAACCCTGGAGGGAACCAGATTGACTGAAGTTAACTGAATGATATTTGAACTCCTTTTATGTGCCAGGCCCTGCTTGAGACCTTGAGTATTCAATAGTGAACAAATCAGATAGCCTTTCAGTTCTCCGGGAATTTAGATCTAAGTGGGAGAAACAGACAATAAATAAGAAAGAAAATGAATACATAATAAAGTAAAGCATAGGTAATAGGAAGAAATTAAAACGAGGAAAATGATAGTTACTGGGTTTTGCTACTGTGGATTAGATGGTCAAGGAAATACTTTTCTGAGGAGGCAAGAGTTGGACTGAGACTTAAATGATAAGGAACTGGGTGCGGAAAGATATGGACAAAGAACATTCTGGGCAGAGAGGGCAGTTAGTGCAAAGACCCTAAGTTGAGAATGAATTTGATGTGGTTCAAGGTCCTGCAAGGTCTCTGGGGCCAATTGTGATCATAAGAGAGTGGCTCAGGCAGAAGTTGAGGAGGTGACAGGAACCAGGTCTGCAGAGCTTTGCAGGCCAGGATGAACAGTCTGGATTTTCCTCAATCCTCACTGAAAAACCTTTTAAAGGTTTCATGCCTAACCTGTTTTGTGTTTTAAAAGATTACCCTGGCTGCCAATTGGAAAACTCGTGCGTAGGGAAGCAAGAGTAGAAACCGACAAGGCAGGAGATTGGTGTGGGTGAGAGATAGTAATGGCTGGGCCTGTAGTGTTTACTTTGCAGGATGGGGAGAGGTGGATAGATGCAGATATGCTTTAGGAGTAGAGGAGATGGGACTTAGTAATGGGTGAGACATGATAAAGACAGAAGAAAATCAAATGACTTCTGGGATTTAGGTTTGAGCAATTGGGTGAGTGATGTGGCTGTTTACTAAAATGAGGATGTCTGGGGAAGACCAGATATTGATAGAGATTGCCAGGGGCAAGAGTTCTTTTAGGGCCTATTTATCTTTAAGCACTTTTTAGATATTCTAATGTAGATGTTAAGTGAAAAATTGAAGTCAAAAGGGAAAAAGTTAGGGCCAGAGATAAATATAAGGAGGGATCCAAAGAAGCCATAATTTATTTATTAAAAAATTG
Organism: Cephalopachus bancanus; assembly: GCA_027257055.1. Classification (NCBI taxonomy): domain Eukaryota; kingdom Metazoa; phylum Chordata; class Mammalia; order Primates; family Tarsiidae; genus Cephalopachus; species Cephalopachus bancanus. Next base: position 8,195,724 of record JAPVLO010000113.1, read on the forward strand.
TGTATTCTTTCTTACATGTTTAAACTTCAGTCACCTTCAAAGTATTCTCCATTTGATGCAGTACACCTACTGAGACACTTTTTCCACTGAGCAAAAATTTTTGAACTTGTCAATTTTGATGCCTTTTAGGGCTTCTGCTGATTTTTGTTTGACAGCTTCCACATCAACAAAACACTTTCCTTTGAGTATTTTTTTCACCCAGGAAAACAAAAAAAAAAGTTGCTGGGGCAAGATCAGGTGAATAGGGAGAGAAGGGCATGGAGGTCATGCCATTTGGGTCTAAAACTGCTGAACACTCAGCACAGTGTGGCAAGTGCACTTGTAAACCACCTATCATGAAATAGGCAAATGCATAGAAAAAAATCTCCAAAAAACATTCACTGATGTCAAACACAGCCTCTCACAACAATGCTCACTGGTACACTGATGCTGATGGGTTTCTAGTACACTTAGCTAGCAGGGTAAGCCTGTGCTACAAGGGGCTGCCCTCCAAAAAATAATTCTGGGCTTTTTTTAAGACCCTCTCGTATTTAGCTGTCGATGGTATTTTAAGCCAAGGGATTGACAAGGATACTTAAAGAGAGTGTTTTATAGTTGTGTGTATATGTACTGCTTTATTTTTTAGTAATGTTCAATGGCTTACTTTAGAAGAAGAAAGCACATATGATTGATATAGTGAGGGAAAACCTTGAGATCAGAAGCGTGTTTTAGCTGAGAGGAAAAAAAAAGAGGAAAGGTTAAAGGACTGTAATCTTGATAAAGCAGATGTGAGGAAGGGAAGAACAGAAAGAATAGGAAGAGACTTTTTTGTTTTCTTTACTGCAGACTGCAATGGTTTCAAAAAGGAGATTTTTAAGGTGTAGGATATAAAGAGATTAATATTTTAAAAGCAGAAGTACAAATAGTGGACTAGGCCTAGTTATGTTATTGCAGTTTGATGAAATGAGCCAGAGATCCTTGGCACTGTGGAGATTAAGAAATGGGGCTGGGCATGGTGGCTTATGCCTGTAATCCCAGCACTTTGGGAGGCCAAAGCAGGAGGATTGCTTGAGCCCAGGAGCTGGAGATCAGCCTAGGCAACATAGACCAAATCTCTACCCCCAAAAATAAAAAAGTTAGCCAGGCTGGTGGTATGTGCCTGTAGTCCCAGCTACTCAGGAAGCTAAGTCAGAAGGATCACCTGAGCCCAGGAGGTCAAGGCTGTGGTGAACTGTGATTGTGCCAGAGCACTCTAACCTGAGTGACAGAGCAAGACTCCAACTCAAAAAGAAGAAAAGAAAAGAAAAAAGGAAGTTAGAGCATTGGGTAAATTGTTCTCATGAGTATTGAGGTTGTCAGGATAATGCTGGGAATGGGGTGAAGAGTTTCAGCAATAACACAAGATAACAGTGACAAGGAAAGATTCAGTTGCTAATAGCCTAGAAGTAGCAAAATAGGTGATAAAGGGAAGACTTTCCAACAAAATTTGGCTTAGTTTACTCAGATCCCATGAATTGCAAACTTCTTCTATACTTTCTTACCTTTTCCAATGCTATCAACTTCACTCTACTTCCAGGGCATTTGTGCAGGTGGCTGTTGGTTGAGGAGGAATGTGCTTAATGTTTTAGGAATCAGTCACATTCATGGATATCTCTGTGGTCTTCACCGAGGAGGAGTGGGGTTGCCTGGACCCTGCTCAGAGGAAGCTGTGCAGAGCTGTGATGCTGGGAAACTACAGGAACGTGGTCTCAGTGGGTAAGAACATATGAATCTGGATACCTACCCACTGAAGTTTTTATTTCCTAATTCCTTTTTGGCATAAAAGGAGGTTTTCCGACTATTCTAAGCATTTAAAGAAATTTACTTGGTAAGAATTGAAGAATGGTAGCTTTACTGAGTTGACTCAGAAACCCTACCTGCTCCATCTCATAAACCAGAGGTGCGACTGATTTTGCTTTCTGCACAATCACTATGAGTTTCCAAGATACGATCTCTCAGTTGGAGCAAGATAAAGATCGTTGTATAATGGAGAATGAACTCCAAAGAACAGCAGGCATCATGACAAGTTACAAGCCCAGGCTAATCCATGAAAGAGGAATCTCTTCAGAAATGTTCCAAAAATCCTCTGGTCTGTCTAGAAAGTAGTGGCTTCTGGGGTGCTTTCTATATGCTCTACTAGGATCCATTCACGTACTCCCCCTTCTGCCTTTGCCGAAGGTTATGGTTTTTCCTATCCAATGACTTTCTTCTCTGTACTCTTATCTTGTCCCATGTTTCCCCCACATTGATTTTGTATTATCTTTGCTTGGACTTAATTTTTCATTGAATATCCTTCTCCTGGCTCACAATATTTAGTTTCCATTATTTCTTTACTTTCATATTCAGGAATTCATCCATCTTGCCTCCTGAAGATGATCAAAACTTGTGGTAGGACAAGATAGAAATAGATAAGGGTATAATTGATAGTTTTCCTAGAAAACACTTTGCCTGAATCAAAGTGCCTTAAGCATTTTCAAATGAAGTAATTCATTTTTAGGTATCTATCCAAAAGAAACAGTAACTTCAACTGAAAATAGTATACAAAGATGGTCAATATGGAATTATTTAAACAGTGAAAAAATTAGTTACTCACTAAATGTATCACAAGTGATTGGTCAGACATTATCATGGATCATAGAAAAGTATGTAGCCATTAAAGTATGTTGATAAATAATTTTAATTAGGTGGGAAGATGATGTGTACCTACTACGTAGAAACATGTGAAATTTCCATTTTGTAGTCAAAAGCAGACACTTTACAAAAAACACTGAAAAGAAGTATGCCTTCATGCTGGCTTTCAGAATTTTTCCTTCCTTAGTCCACAGGCCTTGGTTCTTGCCCCTTGGCCAGGGCTCCATTCTCAGCCTCCATTCTCAGCTAAGCCTGAGGAGTGAGGAGAGTGCTACAGAGCAGTAAAGTTGTTGCCTCCACGTGGTGAATCCAGCATTTCTGTTTTCTTTATATAAGCCCAGTGCCTATGCTCTTTCTTTGTGCCAAAATCGCTCACTTGAAGGTCACCACTGAATTTTTGTCCTCTTCTTTTAGAGTATTTACTATTGTCAGTTTTACTGATGGCTTTTATAGCATTGGCCATCTTTTAAAATTCTTTGTCTTGTATGAAATCATAGTTTTTCTGTTTTTCCTGGCTTTTCTCTTACTCCTTTTCTCTGCAGATCCAGTGGCTTCTCTGTGTTTCCACTAACTTTGAAAATCCAAAGGGCTCTTTGCTTTTCATTCACTATACATCAGTGTTTCTCCCTCACCAAAAGGAGACAAATTAAATTTCTCCTTTAGAGAAATTAAATACTAAGGAATAAGATTTTGTCAGGTAGGACTGTGTTTTTGTGGGCCACAAGCCAATATAATATGTAAGATTTTTTGTGCCCCCTAAGAACCAGTTCTCATCCATTGGGGGCAATATTGCCCCTGATGAGAATGGTGTATGTGTATGTACAATTTGTATAAAGAGCTAGTACACATTTATTGGCTTCAAGTATCATTTCTAGTTTAATAACCCTAATTTCTTAATTTCCTATTGTATTAAATTCTATTCCATGTATTTTCTTGTCTATGGGATATCTATACTGAAATATCCAGTGCTACTTTATGTTCAGTGCGTTGATAATTTTAAAAATTCTTTTCCATTTAAATTTCCTTTCCTATTTCCCATTTTTGTCAGTATTAAAGTTATTCTAGTTCCCTAGTTTAGAATAGACCATTATTATATTAAGTTTCTCTCTTCCTGTCCTCAGTGTCTGCAAGTCTTTCACCAATTCTTTTTTTTTTTTTGCAACCAATTCTTTTTTAACTTTAACTTCTTTTACATTTATCAATACTCTTAAATTCCACAGATATCACTCTAAAATTGGTCTATTTAATGCTTGAATTATGGTAAAAATTAGTCAAATTGTTGCCATCATTTTTTCAAGCTTAAGTTAGATATTGCAAGTAGACTTGTCTGCCTTAAACATATTTCTTGTCACATCACTCTTTGGATGAAAAACTGAAATTACCCTTAGCCACTGGCATCAAGTTTCTAAACTCTCTGCCTGGCCTGGCACTGTTTTCTACTGCTTCAAATTTACTTTCCTTTCTAGCTAATTCCATTCTCCTGAGGTACTCCATGCTTTTTTTGTTGTTTTTTTTTTTTGCTCTGGAAACTTTGATTATCCCATGTTCTGATTAATTTTGTCCTTTAAGATTTTATTTGAAGACCATTTCCTATGTGAAATCTTTGGCTGCCCCTCCACTTGACCCCCTTCTCAAATTTTCCATTTATATCTCACAGTCTCAGACCTGATTACATATTCATTTTTATGCTTTTCTTTTAACCATTGGATCTGCAGGTCTGATTTATTTTCCTTGTTCCCAGCCACATTCCTGGAGAGAAGGCAATGTATTTAATACTTCCAATGCTATGGGTACATAGTCAACATTTGATATATTTAATAATTGACTGCTACAGGATTTACTCTTATAGTCTATGGGAGAAACATTAAGGAAGCACAACATAATACTATAATTTTGACAAATCCTGTGAAGGATAGAACAGTGCCCTGAGAGAATGAAGGCACATCATGGGATGAGGGTTATATGTGTGTTGCTGATAGTTTTAGGGAAAGCCTCTGAAGTGACATTTAAACCAGGCACTAAAGGATTAATTGTTTAAGCAGGTGACTGGGGAGGGGAAGAACATTCCAGGCAGGGGGAACCATGCAAGGGGAGACCCAAAGACCTGGAAGGAGGAGTGGTGAGCAGGGCCTGGCTCACTCATGGCATTGAAGGTACTGGTAAAAAGTGTATTTATGTTAAGTTCTATGGGCAGCCATTGGATCAAGGAAATGGTATGCTCTGATTGACCCAGGATCACTGTGACTGCTTTGCAGAGTGGTTTGCATAGGAGCAAAAATTAAGTGGGAGATTAGGTTCCAATTTCAAGTTCTGCTCTAGGTTTTCATTTTGATATAGCATTGAACATAGTTGTTCAACATTTTGTTTTATGCATGTAAGATATAAAAGTCTCAAAATTTCAAAACTAAAAGTATAATATGAAATCAAATCACTAATAGTTTTTCTGTGTACTCTATACATATGTATTCATATTACAAATATATGTTAAAATTTTATGAGATTATGCTATATTTTTTAGTTTGCTATTTTACACAATATGTGTTAAACAGCTTTTTTATTCCATGCTAACTACCTATAAAAGAAGCCCTTTCTCTGTACCAGCAGTTTCTGTTATCCACTCATTCTTCATATTATTTTAAATATTAAAAATACTAATATCGTAAAGTTTTACTACTGCTTATGAAAACATACCATTAGGCCGGGCATGGTGGCTCAAGCCTATAATCCCAGCACTTTGGGAGACCAAGGTGTGAGGATTGCCTGAGTCCAGGGGTTCAAGACCAGCCTGGGCAACTTGGTGAGACCTCGTCTCTACAATAAATCAAAAAATAATCTGGGCATGGTAGCTTGCGCCTATAATTCCAGCTACTTAGAAGGCTAAGGGGAAGGATCATCTGAGCCCAGCAGGTCGAGGTTGCAGTGACCGTGAGTGAGTTTGCAGTGGCCATGAGTGTGCCACTGCACTCCAACCTAAGTAACAGAGTGAGACTCCAACTCAAAAAAAAAAAAGAGAAAGAACATACCATTAAGAAAATTCCTCCTCCACTGATATTCATCATATGCCTACAATTTCTGCAGCCACTAGCCATTCCCAATTAGTAGACAATAGGGATGTTGAAGCAATATTCTTTGACTGTTTAATAATTTTGGCCCACCTCATGATTTCCCTGCTACAAGCTGTGCTGTTTTTCTTTTATCATTTTTCTTTTTTATTTTTGCCATTACTTTTGAAATTTGTAAACAAAGTGATACAACAAAGCAAGTTGTATCAACAGGCTTATAATGAAAATATTCCCGAGTTCTGCTGATCCTTCACCCATAGTGTGGCTTCTCAAAGGCCCTGTGTTTTAATCCTTTCAACTTTCTTATTGGGTTTGTCTTCATACTTCCAAACAACATGTTTTTTCTTTCTCACTCTCTCTCTCTCTCTCTTTGTCTCTCTCTTATAAATGCATTCACGTGGTTTAAAAAAGAAGTACAAAAAGTTACACAATGAGAAGTTTTTTCATGTCTGTAACTTCTGTCTATCCAAGTTGTGATTAATCAATTGGCTTTTATACAGCATCTGCAGTGAGTAATCTCATATAAATGTCATTTTACAACTATGCCTAGAAATTTGAAGAGTAAAACTTCCAAGCTGGAATGCTAAATGCATACATTTGTGATTTTGATAGATAATTGTCAAAATGTTTGTCCTTCATGATACCAGTTTGCACTCACAAGCAATGCTTATCTTCAACTTCTGATTTGTGTTCATATAACAGGTAGAAAATGGTATCTCAGTATCATTTTAACTTGAATTTATTGTATTGTGATATACTTTGAATTATCAATATTTTTTATTTTCTATTGATGTCCTTATTTCATAGATGAAGATATAGCTTTTTTATATTACCTCCCAACATGCCCAGCCTCCCAAGAATTTACATTAGAGTCCTGTCAGTGATTAATGCTTACATTGCTTTGATGTTATAATAATTGTTCACTGTATAGTCAAGTAGTATACTATGATTTCAGTTCCTTTTTTTTCCCCCTGAAGTGAATACATGCTTTTTAAAAATATTCCTTATTTGGGGGATTTTCATTATATGTGTTTTTAGTATTTTTTTCTTATATGTATCAACAATTAATTAAATTATGTATTTTATTGACTGCTTACTGCTACTTCCTGTATCATATATATTTTTCTTAGTTTTTTAAAAATTTTGCTACAGCATATCCCTGAGTAATTGTTTCAGTAATTAAATTTTTTCTTGTCTGAAAAAGTCTCTATTTTTCCCTCCCATTGAATGGTTTGGCTATATAATTATAATTTCACAATAACTTTTTCTCCAAAACTGAAATTATTGCTCTATTAGTTTCACATTAGCAACATTGCCAATTAGTAATTCAAAGTCAGTATAACTCTCATTTATTTGTACATAATCTGGTTTCTCTGTCTGGATGCTTTTAGCATTTTCTGGGATTTTTTTTTTCCTTGAAGTTCTGAGGGGTTGTTTTTGTTTTTTTTTTTAATCCTAAAAGTGTTTTGGTTTTTTTTCTCTTTTAATTTTTTTATTTTAAAGATGTGAGGTACAATTCAGGATTAGGTATACAAATGTTAATTATGCGGGTAACCTTGTTGATGAGGTGTGTCCCCCCTTCCCCAAGGTAGTGAGGTTTTAAAAGTTGTGTTTAGTTGGGTGTCTTTTCACATATCATTTTTAACATTCAGTGAGCCCTGAATCTTGAGTTCTAGGAAACTTTGTTTCTGTTATTTCTTTGATCATTTTCTCTCCCTTCATTGTATCTTCACTGTCCTCATGGAACTCCTTGGAAATGGGCTTTTCTATTTTTCTGTTTGCCTATCCTTTGATATGCATTCTTGGAGAATTACTCAATCTCCCATCTTTGCCATGTTTTCATTTTGCTATTTAACCCACCTAGATTACAGTTCTTAGGCTAAGACAGCTAGACACTCAACTATAAAGCAAATAACTTAAATTCTTTCTTTTTTTTTTCTTTTTTTTTTGAGTTGGAGTCTCACTCTGTCACCCAGACTGGAGTGCAGTGGCCACTCTCGGCCACCGCAGCCTCAACCTGCTAGGCTCCGGCAATCCTTCCGCCTCAGCCTTCCAAGTAGCTGGAACTACAGGCATGTACTACCACGCCCAGTTGATATTTGATTTATTGTAGAGATGAGGTCTCGCCAAGTTGCCTGGGCGGGTCTCGAACCCGCGGGCTCAGGCAATCCACTCACCTCAGCCTCCCAAAGCACGGGATTACAGGCTGAGCCTCCAAGCCCATCTAACTTAACCTCTTTCAACTTTGGTTTCCTCATGAGCTAAATCAGTATCCTCATAGTTCCCTGTCACATAAGATTGTGCAATCAGTGCCTGAGTGCTTCAGTCTTACACAGTAGGCATTACTTATGATTATCATCTTCTTTAGTCATTTTATTAATTTATAATTATCATTTTCATAGCAGTGTGTTTATATTTTATTAGATTGTGTTTAAGTGTGATATCCTCTTTTGATTTCTCTTGAGATTTTAATTACCTTTTCAATTTTGTTTCCTCTGTTTACTATTTCTTGTGCCTCTCTTGCTAGTTTTCTACTTTTGTGGAGATGTCTGCTTATATTTTTTTTAATTGTCTGTTTATATATTTTTTCAAAAATTTGTTTTCTCAGTATGATACTGGACTCTGCATCCTTAGCCGATGCTCAACTCACTTGGCACAAATGTGTATTCTGCTTTTGGGAATGCTTCTGCTGACTGGGCTTAGGAGGAAGGTAATAAAAATCCACATGGTAGATGGTACAGGCTATTTTTTAAGACCACCTCTTCATACCAGTAAATTATCTGGGCATGTCCTGCTTCTTCAGTTCCAGCTGTGCTCTATATGTTTTATCAGAACTCCCACTTCAGAGGTTAGCATGAGGCTTTATCCTGGGCACATACTGACAATTGTTTTTTTGGGGTTGTTTTTTTGTTTGTTTTTTTTTTGTACTTTAACCAATCATATCATTGTGTGGTTCATCATTACTTCAACCTCTGCTTCTCTCTTCAGCCCAGTCAATACTTTTGCAACCTTTCTTTGATAGATCATTTATCTTATTCTCGAGGCTTTATATGGGACCACTTCTGTTAGCCAGCCAATATTTTTGTTTTTAAAAGAAAAGGAAGGTTGAGAGAGTGATGCTGCTGATGGCAACAATTAGTCCAGCCATTAGGAATGCCTAACTTGAATTAATAAATGTCTTTCTTTATAATTGTTGATTGATTTATTTATTCTCTGGGACACACACAGACTCCAGAGAAATGGAGTCAGTACTCTCTTACTTTATAATTGTTGATTCTGCATTTGGAATTTGAATTTCTAATTTGAATTTCTAGGACTTCTTAAGAATATGCCTTACCCCTAAAGAAGCCTTCTCCTGTACATAATTTTGAACTTTACATTTTTTCCCCTAGTTTCTCCATCATTTCTATCCAGCTATTCTTTATCATATAGGAGTTCCTGAACATTTACATTCTGGTGATGACAACCGTTATATCTCTCCAAGGTTATTGTGGATTTCTTCTCATTTCAGTATAATATTAGGTTATTCACTCTATTTGTTTTGACACAGATAAGTCTGGGATTTTTCTTTTTCCTCCTATATACCAGAAAGTCTAAGCTCCGTATTCCTAGCACAGTTCTCTTGCAGGAGTTCCAGACCCATATATCTCATGCTTACTGAACAGTGTTACAAGAACTCTTCACAAACACCACAAATTAAGCAAGGCAGATTTGAGTTTATTATTTGTCTCCTTTCCCACTCTAGCCTTTTCCTCTTGTATTTCCTGTCTTATTTTATAGCACCACGCAGGCAAGGAACCAGGGAGCAAGCTTTGTGCCTCCTTTCCCTTGCCTTCCATGTTTAATTTGTCATCATGTGATCTACAACTTTCAACAGCTATCATCCTTGCCATTTTTCTTCTCATTTACTATAGCAGCTGTCTCTAACTAAAGGCTGCTTTCCAGTGGTGTTTATAATCACAAAGTCATTCACTCCAAATTTCAGTTATTTAATAGTATTCAATCCCTACATGGTTTAGCCTTAAGATCCTTAGTATTAAACATTAAGCCCTTTTCTCTGGCTCCTATATTCCTCTGGGGCACACTGTTTCCTTTTTTAACCTCCTGCAAAAGAAGCTGCTTGTAGTTTTCTTGAACACGTTATATTTTCTCTCCACATTTCACATTTTTTCCTTGTCATTTTCTTTCAGAAATCTTCCCAGGGTCCTACGGTTTCAGTTGAATGCTCCTACTCTGTGCTCCTGTGGCTGGTTGTGTTGTACTGTTACTTGGTATAGATGAATGTATAGTAAAAGACAGTACAACAGATGTATACACAACCAGCCACAAGAGCACAGAGTAGGAGCATTCAACTGAAACCTTATCATTATTTGGTATATTTGTCTTTCTTCCCAGGAGGCATTAGCTTGTTAAGCTAAAGAATTTCTGTTTTCCTTTTTGTATCCCTAAAATCTATAAAAGTAGAATACCAAATAAAAGCAAATTTACTTAAAATAAGGGGAAGTGAAATGAAATGTTATTACTGGCAAGGATATAGAATTCATAGCTTTCTCCGGGATTAGTAAAGGAATACCTTTATTTCCTGAGCTTAAAAGCTGAGAAAAAATTTCTGTCTTCTGTACCCAGGTCTTCTCTCCTGAATTAACCCAAAGGACATGACTGTAAGCACATATTGAACATTTTTCTAGTTACTAAGTCTTCAGGCCTTAGGCACTTCCATTCTGAAATCTTTAAATATATCCTTTATTCTTATCACTGAATTATCTTTGTTTCCTAGGAGACTTGAATGAAAATCCTGTGGAACATCTTCAAAAAAAAGGACTTCGGGATCTCTGTTACATGAGCTTTCCTGCTGGCTAATTTTGGAAGAGATGGCCAGTACAACAAATGGAAGTCAGGATTGTATTGTGAGTTTTCCAGGGGAGGTGTATGGAAAGTCTGAACTAGATCTTTCGCCTTGTCAAATGTGGGGAGAAGCATCTTCTCACATTTCCAGAAACAAGAACAGTGTGTTGATTCTTCCAAGTGATGATTTCAAAAACACTGAAAGTGAAAAATATTTGTCTTGGAAATTCCCACGCCAAATGGCTACACAAGACTCTTCAGTGAAGTTCCGTAAGGGTGAGCCTCAAGATCCTCTGGAAAGCAAACATATCTTTGTAACTGAAGAAAGCACAGAGAGAAAAGTGATAAGGGTGGAATGTTCTTCCATGGACCATTGTTCAGAGAACCTTCAAGTTAAACTTTTGTCTGAGGTAGCAGAATGGGCTTCACCATTGTACAGTGGTGAGGCAATTTGCCAGAATGGTCAACTGAAAGAATCTTTGGATCCCTTTAACTGTAACTGCAAAGACATTTATGGATGGAAATCACACTTGGTCAGTTGTAGTCGGCAAGCAGCTCATACAGAGGAGAAACCCAGTAACCAAAATGACTGTGGGAAAACACTGAACACCAGCCCAGATGTTCATCCATATGAGAAAATCCTCACTGCAGAGAAACTGTACAGATGTGATCAGTGTGGTAAGGACTTTAGTCAAAGCTCAAAGCTACTGCTTCACCAGAGAGACCACACAGAAGAAAAACCCTACAAATGTGAGCAGTGTGGGAAGGGCTTCACAAGGAGCTCAAGTCTGCTCATCCATCAAGCAGTTCACACAGATGAGAAACCTTATAAGTGCGACAAGTGTGGGAAGGGTTTCACCAGGAGCTCAAGTCTGCTCATTCATCATGCCGTCCACACAGGCGAGAAACCTTATAAATGTGACAAGTGTGGGAAGGGCTTTAGTCAGAGCTCCAAACTGCATATCCACCAGCGAGTCCACACTGGGGAGAAGCCCTATGAGTGTGGGGAGTGTGGTATGAGCTTCAGTCAGCGCTCAAACCTGCACATCCACCAGCGAGTCCACACAGGAGAGAGGCCCTACAAGTGTGGTGAGTGTGGGAAGGGCTTCAGTCAGAGCTCAAACCTTCACATTCACCGGTGCATCCATACAGGAGAGAAGCCTTACCAATGCTATGAGTGTGGGAAGGGCTTCAGCCAGAGCTCAGATCTTCGCATCCATCTCAGAGTCCACACTGGAGAGAAGCCCTATCACTGCGGCAAGTGTGGGAAGGGATTTAGTCAGAGTTCCAAACTCCTCATCCACCAGAGGGTGCATACTGGGGAGAAGCCCTATGAGTGCAGCAAGTGTGGAAAGGGCTTCAGCCAGAGCTCAAACCTTCATATCCATCAGCGTGTTCACAGGAAAGATCCCTGTTAAGTGATGTGAACCCACTCAGGTCTTCAGCGTGCTCTTACTGTAAAAACTGTTAAATATTTGTAATATCATTCTTACCTTTATAGTTTAAAAGGAGATGGTAAGGGGTATTCAGATATGTTCCCTTACTGAAAATTTATCCATTCATTTGAAGTATTTAAGTACCAAGCACTTTGTTATACTATATAATGAATAGATTGTTCTGGTTTCTCAGGTGGGTAGAATGAAAACTTCTGTACTTTGCAACTCAGCCAGTGTTATTAGAACTACCCAGCATTTTTTAACTGCAAGAACTTTATATTTGTCCAAGCAGGACATGTTTCCCTTTGTTGACATTCTCTGAGAAATTGAAACTCTGGTTTCTCTTGAAATTATGTGCCTTTTGTTATCTATGCTTCCTTCCAATCCTGCTTCACCCTCTCCAAACTTTGATTTTCGGTATGTCCATTTTAGGCTGAGGGAGTGGTTGGAGATATAATGGACATGGAAATCTCTTGTGTTTATTGTAAAAATGTACAGTAGTTTCTGACCACACAACAAGGAGATGGAGAAGGGTTATTCATATAGTACACCCCCATATACTATTTTGACAGGAAGTCAAACAACCCCTTCCCTCCCAGGGAACTGTTCAGGAACATAAGTTACTCTTTCCTGAGTATAGCTAGTTTACTGAGGTACTTCTAGAGTGAAAGCAAAGGAAGGTCCAAAGCAACATGCCTAAAGTAGTTAACCAGAGTAAAGTGGGCATAGAAGGGTGGTACCTGAGAGCAGGTAGTACCAACAAATGAAGCAGGGCTTAGGAAAGCTAATACATAGGAAGCATGTGGCAACTGACCACCAAAGCCTATGAACTCATGTTGGGCTTTGTAAACTAAAATTGGCTAGCACAGAAAGTACTAGAGAATGTGCTTTTGTTACACATATCTCATCTCTCTGGACAGCATTAAAATGCTAGGAATGAAATTTTTTTAATTTATAAAAGCACAGCAATAATAAGAACAGGAGAAAGACTATCAGCACACAAGATCTCAAAACAAATGTGAAAGATGAAAAGAAGACGGGAGGATAACTGTTGTATCAAAGTAGAAGCAGGCAGAGTTATGCTGCTTGCATATGGGGATAAGGTTTTTTTTTTAAAAAAAATAGGAACCAGTTTGAATCTAGGCTCAGAAATGCTTAACACTGGAGGATGGGAGTAAGACATGAAGAGAAAGCATTGAAACTAATAGCCAGTAGTATGTGGAATATCCCCCCCCCATCACATAACATACTCCTCTGCAAACTTTGTGCATGCATGGCCAACCAAGGGTTTACCCTCCAGCAAGAGATGGGAAGTTTCTTCTCTGCAGCCATTGATTGGCACCAGAGAAAAGACCTCTATATTCTGGCATTTGGGAAGTCAGCAGTAAAGCAACTATCTTTCCAGCTCTAATATATACATATAACAAAGCATTCAAAATTCATGAAATAAAAACTGATAGAATTTAAAGAAGCAACCTCTAAATTATAACTAGATATTTCAATAATCAAGTAATTTATAGCACAATTAGAAAGTCAGTAAGGATATATAAGACTAGAATAGCATTATCAACTAACTTGACTAATTGGCACCTGTAGAACACTTAACAGCATAATATGCGTTCTTTTCAAGTGCACATATTATGGACTAAAAACAAGTCTTGGCCAAGCACAGTGGCTCATGCCTGTAAACCTAGCACTTCAGGAGGCCAAGGAGGGAAGACTGTTTGAGCCCAGGAGTTCAAAACCAGCCTAGACAACATAGCAAGACCTCATCTCTACAAAAAATTAGCTGGGTGTGGTAGTGTGTGCCCGTAGTCCCAGCTACTTGGGAGACTGAGACAGAAGGATCATCTCTCTTGATCCCAGGATGTCAAGGCTCTGGTGAGTCATGATGGTGCCACTGTACTCTAGCCTGGGTGACAGACTGAGAACCTACCTCAAAAAAAAAAAAAAGAAAAGTCTTAAAAATATTTAAAGAATGATACATAATCCTGAATTGTACCCACATCTTTAAAATGAAATATATACATTAAAAAATAAAAATATTTAAAGAATGAAAATTATACAAAGATGTCTGAAGAATCTCCAACTACTTGGAAATTAAACAGCACACTCCTAAATGGGCAACAGGCTAAAGAGAAAATAACTTTAAAAAATTGGAAATATTACAAACTGAATGACTATATCAAAATTTGTGGAATACAGCTAAAGCAATGCTTAGAGGGAAAAATCATACCTTTAAATAGTTATAGTATGTAAAAAGAAAGATCTCAAAACAATAATCTAAACTCCCACCATAAGAAACCAAAAAATAGCAGATTTAACACAAAGCAAAAAGAATAGGAGATGATAAAGTTAAAAGCTAAACAGTCATGAAATAGCAATGGGCAAACAATAGAGGAAATTCAATGGAATCAAAACCTTGCTCTTTGAAAAGACTAAAAGAATTGCCAATCTCAGGAATGAAACATCACTACAGATCCTATAGTCAGTAAATTCAACAACTTAGATGAAATGGAAAAGTTCCTTGAAAGGCACACATAACTAAAATTCACTTACAAAGAAAGAGATAACTTGAGTAGCCCTATTAAATGGAAGTTGTAGCTGACAACATTCCCACAGAAGTCATGAGATCAATATAATCCAGTTGCCAGAGCCAGAAAGGACATCACAAGAAAAACACAGACCAATATCTCTCATGAACATGGATGTAAAAATTATTTTTAAAACAGCAAGTTGAAAGCACAATCTAAGCCGGCTTGGTGGCTCAGCCTGTAATCCCGTGCCTTTGGGAGGCTGAGGTGAGTGGATTGCCTGAGCCCACAGGTTTAAGACCGGCCTGGGCAACTTGAAGAGACCTCATCTCTACAATAAATCAAAAAATTAGCCGGGTGTGGTAGCGTGCACCTGTAGTTCCAGCTACTTGGAAGGCTGAGGCGGAAGGATCGCCAGAGCCCAGCAGGTCGAGGCTGCGGTGGCTGGGAGCGGCTACTGCACTCCAGTCTGGGTGACAGAGTGAGACTCCAACTCAAAAAAAAAAAAAAAAAGAAAGCGCAATCTATAAAAGGATAATAGTACATATGGCCAAGTAGGGTTTATCCTAGAATTGCAAGATTGCTTTAAAATTCAGAAAACAATGTGTTTCATCATATTAATATACTAAAAAAGAAAAACTATATAATTTGTTTTAAATATAGAAAAACATTTGCAAAACTGCAACACCCATTCATGATAACCTCTCAGTTGATTAAGAATTAAAGGAAGTTTCCTTTATCTAATAAAGGACATCTGTAGGAGAACCTACATCCAACATCCTACTCAGTGGTGAAGTAGAGCACCTTCCTCCTAAGATTGGGAAGATGTCTACTCTCACCATTTCGAGTCGACTCTGTGCCAGATGTTCTAGTCAGTGCAATAAGACAATAAAAGGATACAGAATTTGAAAGATGTAAAACTATTTGCTGTGACATGATTATATAGAAAAGTATAGAAAGCTATTAAAACATTTTTAAAGCTAATCATTGAGTTTAGTACGGTCACATGATACAGACTTAATACATTGGTATAAACATTTAAAGTTTAATAGAAATATCACAGCATCAAAATCATGAGATATATTTAGGGATAAAATTATCAGAACATGTGCCTGACCTGTATTCCTAAGTCTACAAAACAATGCTTAAAGAAAGCAAAGAAGTCCTAAATAAGTAGATATATCACATTCATGCATTATAAATCTTAAGGACCTAGAAAGTCAAACAATTTTTTTTAAGTTGAAACTTCTTTCAAGACTAAAGCTATAGTAATAGTGTGGTATTAGAGTTAGGATAGATATATAGATATGTGGAACAGAATTAGGCATACCCATACATTTTCAATTGGTTTTCAACAAAGATATTGAATATTTGTATGGAAAAATGAATAATATAAGCATAAACTTTCAAAAAGTATCTAAAAATCCATTACATAGGAGAAGAAAATTTTTTAAAGAAGAATTAAGTTGAATTTCTTTAGTTTTAAAACTTCTGTTGTTTGGAACTTCATATTAAGAAAAAAGTTATGTAGTGGGGGGAAATATTTGCAGAACATATACCTGATAAAGGATTCATATGCAGAATAGTATATTTTTAAAAACTCTTACAACCCAGTAATAAAAAGACAACCTAACTAAAAATTGGACAAAATATTTGAATGGGCATTTTATTAAGGAAGACATGCAAATGGCCAGCTCATCAAAGGGTGCTCAGCATTATTAATCATTGGAGAAGTGCAGGTTGAAACCACAATGAGATACCATAAACACCTGGTAGAACTACAATTTAAAAGGCATAATACCAGGGTTGACAAGAATTAGAGCAAGGTGCTGGTGCTGGTGGAGATGCAAAACGATACGGCCATGTGACAATCCCATTCCTAGGTATGTAAGAGTAGTGAAAATATATGCTCTTCCACGGCCTTTATGTGAATGTTCACAGCAGGCTTACTCATAACAGACATAATACTCATAATGGGGACAACCTAAGTATTTATCAACAGGTGAAAGAGTAAACAAATTATGGAGTATCTATATAGTACAATACCTTTTTCAAAATAAAAAGAAGCTATTGATACAAGGGTGAATTTCAAAAGCATTAGGCTAAGTAAAAGAAAGCAGGCTCAAAATGCTGCAAAGCATATAGGAAATCCTAGAAGAGGCAAATCTATAATGAAAGAAAGTTCCGTGGTTGTGGGAAGGAGGTGGTTGACTGCAAAGTTATGAGGGATGGGAATGTTCTCTCAGTTGGGGTGGCTACATGACCACATTCATTGAACTATTTACATAAATGGGATTTTATTGTATATAACTTGTACTGCAATAAAACTGAGACATGTATGCATGTGCAAACACACACTAGTGCCCATTATTTGGGAATGTTAAAACACTGATTTGTTTTGCAGGCTTTCTCGATTGGCAGCATTGGTAGATTGCTCTACTGTTGAAAACTGGAGCTACATACTCGGCTGTTAACTGTGGGTTTCTCTGCACTCAAACATTTTTCCCACAACCTTTTCACTCAGTGTTCTTGGGTCACCAACTGATCCCTGTTTTCTTGAGAACACTGACTTGTTTACATGAATTTTCTTCCCAATGTTCTGAGCCTATATGGGTCTCAGGACTTAGCAGGAGTCAAAATTTTACTTTCCAAGAGTCCTCTGATGCTTTTTCCTCCTGAATATCCACCACTTACTCCTCATTTGGGGGAATCCAATGAGGTATTTCTCCTTTCCCTCAAGAGAAAATGTTTTGTTGTAAGACTCTAAAATTTTCCTTGAAGTCCTAACCCACATATATTGAGTGTCCATCTTTCCCAGATATGCCAGCCAGAGATATCTTGATGAAAAGACCCATTTGTCTTTGTTCTTCATTTTATTTTACTCTTATTAATGGAAATTTTCATACAGCAAAAACTAGACAGAATAATACAAGATCACTCCATGAACTAATTACTCAGTGTCAAGTGTTATCAGCTCACATTCCTATGCAGTTTCATTCTCCTATAAGAATTATAGGGATGTAAGTTCATGAAACTCATCAATGTAGTTTTCTTACAGTTCTTTATTCACAGAACACTGTACCTCAGTAAAAACTGATTGAAACATGCATGTGCACACACACCAGTGCGCATTATTTGGGAATGTTGAAACACTGATTTATTTCACATAATCTCTCAATTGGTAGCATTGGCAGATTGCTCTACTGTTGAAAACTGGAGCTACGTATTCCTTTGCTAATAATACTACATACTCTCTTGTTAACAGAAAACTGTTAACAAGAGTTCATGAATTATGTGATTGGATGTATTTTAAATAGCAATTAAATCTCAAGCAAAGTTATTCTTTTAGTCATATTTCAGTATATCACACAGCATAAATGTTTACAATGAATGGCTATCACAAATACACTATAAATGCCCATCACACCAGCAATTATAGAGATTTTACACACACACACACACACACACACACACACACACACACTTAATGGACAGGTTCTGCCTGTGTATCAGGAGCAAACTGGACACTATACTCGTGCAGTTCTGGGATATAACACACTTTTTCAAGGATCAGATTATTGCATAATCAATAGTGTGTGTGGCTTAAAATTTTAGAAAAATATATTCAGATATTGATCCCCTATTCACTGGGCTCCTACTTGTATGTGAACTAAATTTTAAGTTGACCTCCAGACTTAGTATCTCCCAAACCCAAACCTGTTCTCCCAGTATTCATCTGAATGATACCACTGCTCAGTTCTTCAGATCTGAAACCTAGAAGTCATCCTTAATATCTCTTTCTCCCTCACACCACACATTCAGTTCAGCTGCAAGTCCTACCACTTTTACCTTCACAATATACCCCAAATCTGACCCCTTCTCATCACTTCCACCAGCACCACCCTGGTCAAGCCACCATCCTTCCCACAACATTTTCACTCAGTTTTCTTGGGTCACCAACTGATCTGTTTTCTTGAGATCTTTTCTGAAGATCTTTTCTGTCTTTACTATAATAATCTCTCAATTCCACTTTTATTCCCCTACAGAATAATTACACAGCATCCAGAGTTGCCTTTTAAACACACAAATCTGATCATCTTTTCCCTACTCAAAAATCTGCAGTGGCTTTTCATGATATTCAGAATCCCTCAGTCGACTCAGTCCTCCCTAACCTCATCTCCCAGCACTAACACACTTTCCATTCCCACCCCACTAACCTTTTTGCTCCACAAATACACTGTCCTTGTTCCTACCACAGGTCTTTATACTACCTGTTTCCCCCAGACCCGCTTGCAGTTCTTTACCCATTTTATTCAAGCCTTTTCTCAAATGACCTCTCTGGGTGTGTTTTTGTCAACCACCCTATGTCTCTGCAGATTTTAAATACATTTGATATCATTAAATCATCCATTTGCTTATTCATTCTGTGATTAGGCTTAGAAATTGAGAACACATCAGTGGATCAGTTCTGATGGTACCTCCCATCGAGTGGGTGGAACACTAGTAAGGAAACACACATAAATAATGTTAGCCGGGCGTGGTAGCGTGCGCCTGTAGTTCCAGCTACTTGGAAGGCTGAGGCGGAAGGATCGCCGGAGCCCAGCAGGTCAAGGCTGCGGTGGCCGGGAGCGGCCACTGGACTCCAGTCTGGGCAACAGAGTGAGACTCCACCTCAAAATAATAATAATAATAATAATGATAATGAAGAGGTATCTTGGAAGCATAAAGGAGGCTCTCAGTCCAAATTAGGGGTCAGAGAGGGTTTCTCAGGGCAAATGTCTTAAGTCAGTTTTCAATACATCAGAGAAAGAGAGGGGAGGACTTACCATATGGAAAGAGTGGCATGTGGAGAGGTACAAAGGAAGTCCGACAAATTCATGGAATACAAGAGGGTGTTCAGGCTGGGCAGAGCATGGAGCACAAGTGCGAGCGGTGACATGTCCCTGGAGTAGGAGGGGTTCCAATTACACAAGTTTGAACGTCACATGAGGTAGAGTTTTAGCCTGTAAATAATGCAGAGTCCCTGAAGGATTATAATCAGTGACCTCATTTAGAAAGTTCTCTCTGACAGCACTGTGGATGAAGGTTCAGAGAAGGTGACAAGAGTTAATGATGACACAGCACACTGAATGAAAATGACATGAAGCTATAGTGACAGTGGAGATGAAATAAGCAAGCTTCCTACAGAAATAGTGAGCAAAGGAACTGAGGTGATTGATCATGGGAATCTTTGCCATGGAGTGTTTGTGGATGAAATGCACCAAGACTGGGAATACAGGTAGGGAAGCATAGTGATACTAGGTGAGTGGAGGAACTCAGCTGGGACATGTTGAGTATGAGATGTGAAGTCTAGATAAAGATTTTCTCAGGAAAAAAAAAGCCTAGGTAAAGGTTACAAATTAGAAAATCATTAACAAAAAAAGATAACTGAAGCTGTTATAGATGACAGAAAGAGTAAAGAATGTGTGAGGAGAACAGAAATCCTATATAACAGCAACATGAAGGGACAGATGTGCCTCTTCCATAAAGTGGAAGAGAGTGAAGTAGAGAAAAACAGGAGACAGTTCCAATGAAGTCATTAGATGAGACAGCATCTACAGGAGAATGGTCAACAGTATTGAATCCCTCAAACAGCTCAGTGATAAGTGAGCATATAAGATTGCAGAGGTGAGGTGCTGCTAAGAGGAAGAGGAAACGGCATGGTCACAGAGGTATGAAAAAACACTACCAATGCATCTCTTAGTCTCTTCCCTCCCTCCCCAGCACCATCTGTCTATAAAAACCCTATACAGAACCCAATGTCAGTGTTTCTCCTTTCTGTTCCCTATGGGTTACAGAAATATCAGTACTGGTATGATGTAGAACTGTGAGAAAAGGAAATGTGTCCTTGTCCTAGAATCAGAACATGAGGACTTTAATCATATTGTGCCTGGGTTCTTGGCCTTCAGTCTGTCATCTTTTCTGACCACCTCTCAGTAGGTTAGAACTCTGTGAATTGCAGGCCAAGGAGCAGAGACATAGATGACCTCACAGATATACCCTTTCCCTTTTTCTTGATATCTGGGAGTCTCCCAATCTTCCATTGACCCTAGAAAATAGGCAGTTTGGATTTTAAGAAAAAAGATTACCTAAGCAAATTATGACTTTGATTCTACATACTAGGAGAAGGTTCCCACCCATCCCAGAAGCAGGCTTTTTAAGTATTTGTGGTTCAAGAATTGGCAGCAGAGTTCCCTGGAATTATATCCACTTATATTTGTATGATGTTTTCCTGTTTTCAATTGTGTGTTATTCTATTTTTCTCCAACCGCGCTATAAGATAGAAATTCTCATTATATATATCTAGGATTAAAACATTAAGATGGCCAGAAATCAGAGTCTTGACAAAGTCAATGGTTAGTAATATATGTAGTGCTGTATAGTAAATTAGGATTGATGTACATTATTTACATATATGAATCTGTTAGTATATGCACTGACCTATGAGGGAAGAACTGTTGCTGTTGTCTACATTTTATAGTTGGGAAGTCTGAAGCAAGAGAGTGAATAGGTGACTTGCTCAAGATCACCCAGCTGTTGAGTGGAAGACCTGGCATTCTACCCGGGTCATCTGGCTCCAGAATCCATGCTCTTAAACCTCTAACATGTACTGTCTCAGGTTAAGAAGGGTCTCTACTTGCATATGAACAGACATGTTCCTCTTCTTTTTTTTCTTTAAATCAGACACTTCTAGTTTTTCAAAATAACTGGGAAGGAACAATGATAAACCCTAGTTATAACTATAACCCAGGGTTTCTCAACCTTGATTTGACTAACATTTTAGGCTGAATAATTCTTTAAGGAGCTGTACTGTGCACTTTAAGATGTTTAACACATCTCTGGCCTCTACCTACTAGATGCCAATGGAAAATTCCCCTCCTCATCATTGTGACAACCAAAAAATATTTCTGAATAAACATCAAGGAAACCATGTCTGAAAATAAGTGAATAAAAGTAAGACGGCCTTTGAGCTCAGGTGACTGAGTCCTGGTTTTCCAGTGTTTCCAGCACTGTTTCCCAATTTTTTCCCTTCCGTATCTTCCGGAGACAATCCCATCAGGTCAGCGCAGTGACTGTGTCCCCAGAATAGAAAGTTTAACCCAGCAAGTGTGTAGCGTATGCATGCTCAGAGGTGGAGAGTGCATACTTTGTGTTCCTAATCTGGGACAATGCAGTTGCTGAATTCCCAGCAGTTCTCCCAACTGGGCTGACAGCTTGTGAGGACTGTGAGATTCTCCTGTAGTAAGGACTGTAGGTGTTTCTGGTGGCAATGGTGAGAAACTTCTGCTTACCTTTTCCACACAAAGGGAAGCCACTCCTGACTCTTAGCCAATTGGATCTGGGCAAGGAAGCTGGGTGCTTCCATGCTGCCTTCCTGAACTTCCAGCCACCTTAGATGTGTCTCCACTTTCCTACTGTATTCCAGCGTTCTCACATCAACACTCTAGTCAAGTTTTAACTGTTTATTGCTTTAGTCCTTTCCTGGGGAGGGGGGGTGACAGAGCGAGCACCAGGCATCTATAGTTAGCCAATCAACCAGCTTGCACTGATGTTACTCCTCTCTTGAAAATCTTAATCCTATTTGTATTTCATTTACTCCATTGTTAGTATAATGATTTTCTCCAGTGTTAGTACAGTGATGACCTGCAAAATATTTTATTAAACGGAACATATTAAAGTTGTGTTTACAAGTTTGCCTAGAGGATCTACACTGTAAAGTTATGATAAGTATTGTCACTGAATATCAAATAAGGCCAATGCTGACTTAACAGTTTTCGAATTTTTTTTATAGGGATCAGGTCTCACTATGTTGCCCAGGCTGGTCTAGAACTCCTGGACTCAAGCAATTCCCTCACCTCAGCCTCTAAGAGTGCTGGAATTTACAGGCATGAGTCAATGTGCCCAGCCTAGAAAAATTTTTTGCTCATAAATTTTTGTGATCAATTTTTTAAATGAATAAGGTATATTTTAATTATATATAATGCTTTCTCCACTTTTTTCAAGGTTTTTCCAAAACATAAATTCTTTCAATATATTCTTTAGAAGTTCATTATATCTTCAGTATATCCATAAATTAGTTGTAGAGCTGTTCATTCTGTGTAATTCATGTACTCATTCAAACAAATACTCACTGAGAGTCCTCAATATATCAGGCCTGTTCCATATGCTGGTGACAAAGCAGTAACTAATCGAGAAAGGTACTGGTCCATGGCCTGTTAAAAACTGGGCCACAAAGCAGGAGGTGAACTGAGCGGTGGGCAAATGAGTGAAGCTTCATCTGTATTTATAGCCACTCCTCATAGCTCGCATTACTGCCTCAACTCTACCTCCTGTCAGATTGGTCATAGGAGCATGAATCCTATTGTGAACTGCACATGTGAGAGATCTAGGCTTCATGCTTCTTATGAAAATCTAATGCCTGATCATCTGAGGTGGAGCTGAGGTAGTGATGCTAGTGCTGGGGAACAGCTGCAAATACAGATTAACATTAGTAGTGAGGTTTGACTGCACAGAGACCATAATAAATCAATTGCTTGCAGACTCATATCAAAACCCTATCAGTGGGTGGCAAGTGAGTTGATGTACTCTAATTGTACAGCTGCATCTGGTGGCATGCTTTAAGTCAGAATCTGACACTGTTTTAGTCCACACATGGCCCACCCATTATTTTATTTACCATTTCCATCCACACCTCTTTTCTTATGGTGAGTTGTATAATTATTTTATTAAATATGTTACAATGAAATAATAATAGAAATTAAGTGCTCGATAAATGATGTGCACTTGAATCATTCTGAAACCATCCCTCCCCCCCTTCCCAAGTGTGTGGAAAAATTGTCTTCCACAAAACCAGTCCCTGATGCTAAAAGGTTGGGGACCACTGCCACACAACATTCCTGTCTCATGACTTACATCTTAGTAGAGAGTCTGAAGAAAGACATGATGGAATCACAGGTGGTGATAAATACTATAAAGTAAATTAAAGCAGAGTGGCAGGAGATTGTTAGTAGGATGATCAGGGACACTTCTGAAGCAGTGACCTGTGAGCAGAAAATTGGAGGATGTGAGGCTGCAAGTCACCTAGGTATTCAGGAGAAGTACACTGAAGACAGAGAAGGCCTCAGAAAAAAATCCCACAGGGACCACACTGGGCATGTCTGAGAAAGAACAAGGGATCCAGTGTGAATGGGTGTGTGACCAAAACGATGTGAGAGAAGGACCAGGAAATTATGTACCTGATATATGTCTACTAATGAGCCATGAGTGTATTGAGAATTTTCCTTTTATAAAATAGAAGTTGGATGGTTTGGAAACAATCTGTAAATGCTGTCAAAAGTAAGTGTATAGGAGACAAATAGGAAAGTTTGGTGGGGTGAAAACAAAAATTTCCAAGTTTGCAATTGTCTTTACATTCTCATTCCATCTTTTAAAATCTCAAACTAAGCCAGGCTCGGTGGCTCAGTCTGTAATCCCACGCCTTTGGGAGGCTAAGGTGAATGGATTGCCTGAGCCCGCGGGTTCGAGACCCGCCTGGGCAGCGAGACCTCATCTCTACAATAAATCAAAAAATCAGCCAGGCGTGGTAGTGCTAATTCCGGCTCCTCGGAAGCCTGAGGCGGAAGGATGGCGAGAGCCCGGCAGGTCGAGGCTGCAGTGGCCGGGAGCGGCCACTGCACTCCAGTCTGGGCGACAGAGTGAGACTCCAACTCAAAAAAAAAAAAATCTCAAACTAGATATTAAAGATGATGTTTTATGGATGTGGTTTTTGGGGAGAAAGACAAAGAATGTTCCTGGAAAATGATGGTACATTATTTGTTTTATTTATTATAAAATATAATGTCTTACCTGTGTATTATATTTTTTATGATTTCCTACATTAAACAAAAATTGAAATTAATCCAAGTTATCAGTCCCAATCACTTGAGAAAAGAATACCTCTTATGAAGGTAAATATTTCAAATTTTTGACCAAGATATTTTTATTTTGAAGAGATTCAATAAAGCTTTTTCATTGTGGAAGAAAAAATTAAAATGGGATTGACACCAAAAAATAGTTTCTCTAAATAGAATTGGCCTTATGTGTCTACATTTTCCACTTCAATGAGAAAAAGACATAAGGGAAAGAAACAGACTCAATCACAAGGAAATATATGAAATTTCATAAAAATAATTTAAGATAATGTTAAGAAAACTCAGTGAAATACAAGAGAATAGAAATAGACAATTCATCAAAACCAGGAAAACAATTCATGATTTGAATAAGAAATTCATCAAAGAGATAGCTATCATTAAAAAATAATCAAAGCCAGGCTTGCTGGCTCAGCCTGTAATCCCGTGCCTTTGGGAGGCTGAGGTGAGTGGATTGCCTGAGCCCGTGGGTTCGAGACCCGCCTGGGCAGTGAGACCTCATCTCTACAATAAATCAAAAAAATCAGCCGGGCGTGGTAGCGCATGCCTGTAATTCCAGCTACTTGGAGGCTGAGGCGGAAGGATCACCGGAGCCCAGCAGGTTGAGGCTGCAGTAGCCGGGAGCGGCCACTGCACTCCAGTCTGGGCGACAGAGTGAGACTCCAACTCAAAAAAAAAAAAAAAAAATCAAACAGAAATCCTGTAGCTGAAGAGTTAAATGAATAAAATGTAAAAATACACTTGAGAACTTTAACAACAGAATAGATCAAGCAGAGAAAAGAATTTCTGAGTTCAAAGATACATCTTTTGAAATAACACCAGCAGACCAAAAAAGAGAGAGATTAAAAAATAAAAAAAGAATCCAGAAAGTCTACGGGATTTATAGGACACTATTAAGTGAAAAAATATTTGCATTATGGGAATTTCAGGAGGAAAAGAGAAGGAAAAACTGAGAAAAAGAGAGAAAACTTCCCAAGTCTTAGGAGAGAAATGAACACTAGGTCCAGGAAAGTCAAAGAACCCCAAATAGATTCGACCCAAATAGGTCCTCTCTGAGGCACATTATATCATATTTTCAAAAGTCAAAGACAAAGAATTTTAAGAGCAGCAAGAGAAAAGAGTTGTCACATATAAGAGAATGCTCATTAGACTAACAGTATATTTCTTAGCAGAAACCTTACAGCCATGAGAGAACAGGATAATATATTAAGTATAAAAGAAAAAAAACACCAGTCAAGAATTTTATACCCAGTACATCTCTTCTTCAGAAGTGAGGGACAAATGAAATATTTCACAGACAAGGAAAAACTAAGGGAATTTATCACCAATAGACCAGTCTTAAAAGAAGTGCTCCATGAAAAAATGTACAATCTCACTAGTCATCAAGGAGATGCAAATTAAGACTACACTGAGATACCACCTAACTCCAGTGAGAATGGCCATTATCAATAATTCAAAAATAACAGATGCCGGAGAGGATGTGGCGAAAAGGAACACTTCTACACTGTTGGTGGGAGTGTAAACTAGTACAGCCTCTGTGGAAATCAGTGTGGCGATTCCTAAAAGTTCTAAAAATTGAACTTCCATATGACCCCGCAATCCCCCTACTGGGAATATACCCGGAAGAACTCAGATCACTCTATAAAAAAAGATACCTGCACACATATGTTTATTGCAGCATTGTTCACAATAGCAAAAACATGGAACCAACCGTGCTGCCCATCAAAAGAGGACTGGATTTTTAAAATGTGGTACATATATACAATGGAATATTACACAGCCATAAAAAAGAACAAAATCATGAACTTTGCAGCAACGTGGATGGAATTAGTGTATAATACTGAGTGATCTCTCACAGAAACAAAGAGCTGAGTATCACATGTTCTCAGTCATAGCGAACCTTGAACAACTACCATATTACTGTAGCAAAGGGATTGAAAATAGCAGGAAACTGCGGGGAGGGGGTGGGAGGTGGTTAGCTGGGATTGACAGTAGTCGATATCCACCTGGGGAAGGGGGGGCACACCTCATCAATAAGGGTACCTGCACAATGAACATTTGTATACCTAACCCTGAATTGTACCCCACAATTTCAAAATAAAAAAACAGAGGAAAAAAAAGAAGTGCTCAACAGCGTCTTATATCTGGAAGTAAAAAGATAACTATTATCATGAAACAGTAAAAACTATAAAATTCACGAAGAAATAGGAAGGAGCCAAATCTTATCATTACAGAAAATCACCCAGCTGCAAAAGTAAACAAGAAAAAAAGTAAGAGCAGAGGATAGGCTGAGTGCAGTGGCTCATGCCTGCAATCCCAGCACTTTGGGAGGCAGATGCCTGAGGATCACTTGAGCCCAGAAGTTCAAGACCACCCTGGACAATATAGCAAGACCTCATCTCTAAAAAAAAAATTTTTTTAACTAGCCAGGTGTGGTGGTGGGTTCTTGTAATCCTAACTACTCAGGAAGCTGCTGCAAGAGGATTGGTGGCTATGGTAAGCCATGATCATGTCATTGTACTCTAGCCTGAACAACAAAGTGAGACCTTGAAGAAAAAAAAAAACAGAGGATATACAAAACAGCCAGAAACAATAAAATGACAAGAGGAAGACCTCAACTATCAATAATAACCTTGAATGTAAATATTTTAAATTCCCCCATTTAAAAGATATAGGGCTGGGCATGGTGGCTCATACCTGTATTACCAGCACTTTAGGAGGCCAAGGCAGGAGGATCGCTTGAGCCCAGGAGTTTGACACCAGCCTGGGCAACAGAGTGGGACCTCACCTCTACCAAAAAAAAAAAAAATCAAATTAGCTGAGTACCAAGTAGCCTGTAGTCCCAGCTACTTGGGAGGCTGAGGTGGAAGGATTGCCTGAACACAGGAGGTCAAGGCTGCAGTAAACTGTGATCATGCCACTGCACTCCAGCCCAGGCAACAGAGTAAGACCCCTCAAAAAAAAAAAAAAATAGAAGTGATATCAAGGGTCTTCTCTGACAACAATAGAGTAAAACTAGATATCAACAAGAGGAACACTCAAAACTGTACAGTTACATGGAAATTAAATAACATGCTCCTGAATGACCAATATGTAAAGGAAGAAAATAACAACAATGAAACATGAAAATAGAAACACAACATAAAAAGCCATATTAAAAGGCAAATTTATTGCACTAAATGCCTACATTAAAAAAAACTAGAAAGATTTCAAGTAAGCAACCTAACGATACAACTCAAGACACTAGAAAACAAGAATAAGCAAAACCAAAAATTAGTAGATTGAAAGAAGAAAGATCAAACTAGAAAAACAAAACTTGACACTAGACTAAGAAAAAAAGAGAGAATATCCAAATGAGTAACATCAGAAATGAAAAAGTAGACATCACAGCAGATATCACAGAAATACACAGGATCTTTAGGAACAACTATAAGCCAACACATTTAAAAACCTAGAAAAAAAATGGATAAATTCCTGGACACAAACAACTTACAAAGATTAAACCAAGAAGAAATAGAAAACCTGGACAGACCAATAACATGTAATGACATTGAATAAGTAATAGTCTTACAACAGAGAAAAGTCCAGGACTGGAATAACTTCACAGCTAAAATCTACCAAATCTTTAAAGAAGAATGAATAACATTTTTCTGGAACCATTCCAAAAATAATTAAAGCTGAGGGAATTATTCATAGCTCATCCTATGAGGCCAGAATAACTGATATCACAATCAGACAAAGATGCAGCTGATGAATATAGATGCAAAAATTCTCAATGAAAAAACTAGCAAATTGGCTGGGTATTGTAGCTCACACTTGTAATCCCAGCACTTTGAAAGGCCAAGGCAGGCAGATTGTTTGAGCCCAGAAGTTCAAAACCGGCCTGGGCAACATAGTGAGATCTTGTCTCTACAAAAGGGAAAATTTTAAAAATTAGCCAGGCTGGTGGTGCATGCCTGTAATCTTAGTTACTTAGGATGCTGAAGTAGAAGGATTGCTTGAGCCCAGGATGTCAAGGCCACCATGAGCCATGATCACGGTGATCATGCCACTGCACACCAGTGTCGGCAACAGAGTGAGACCCTGACTTAAAAAAAAAATACTAGCAAATTGAATCCAACAAGACATCAAAAAGATAATATACCATGATCAAGTATGAATTATCCCAAGAATGAAAAGATGGTTTAACAAGTGCAAATCAATAATCATACCTCAGACGGGCTTGGTGGCTCAGCCTATAATCCTGTGCTTTGGGAGGCTGAGGTGAGTGAATTGTCTGAGCCTGTGGGTTCAAGACCCACCTGGGCAACTTGGCAAGACCTCATCTCTACAATAAATCAAAAAAAAAAAAATCATACCTCACATCAGTAGAATGAGAGAGAAAAACCATATTATCATCTTAACAAATACAGGAAAAGCTTTTGATAAAATTCCACATTGCTTCATGATAAAAACTCTTGATAAATTAGGTAGAAATGGAAAGTGCAAGAACATAATAAAGGCCATATAAGACAAATCCACAGCTGATATAATATTTTACTGAATGGGAGAAATCTGAAAGCTTTTCCTCTAAGAACTGTAACAAGACAAGAATGCCTACTATCACCATTTTTTTTCAAATAATACTGGAAGTCCTCCCCAGAGCAATTAGGCAAGAGAAAGAAATAAAGTGCATCCAATTGGAAATGAGGAGTTCAAAATTGTCCCTATTTGCAGATAACATAATATTATATATAGAACCACATAAAGGCTCTACCAAAAACTCTTAGAACTGATAACCAAATTCAGTAAAGTTGTAGGATACAAAATTAATATACAAAAATCAGTAACATTTCTATACACAAAAAACAAAGTAGCTGAAAAAGAAATCAAAGAGCAATCTCATTTACAATAGTTACAAAAATAGAACACCTAGGAATAAATTTAACCAAGAAAGTGAAAACCTCTACAACAAAAACTACAGACCACTGGTGAAAAGAAATTGAAGAGGACACAAACAAATTGAAAGTCATCCCATGCTTGTGGACTAGCAGAATCAGTATTGTTAAAATGTTAAAATGACCATACCACCCAAAATAATTTACAGATTCAATACAATCCCTATCAAAATACCAAAGACATTTTTCACAGAAATGGAAAAAAAATTCCAAAATTTATATGGAAACTCAAAAGATCCCAAATAGCTAAGGCAATCCTTAGCAAAAAGAAAAAGTGAGTGAGGAATCACACTACCAGACCTCAAAATATACTACGAAGCATTAGTGACCAAAACAGCAAAGTACTGGCATAAAAATAGGCACTTAGACCAATGGAACAGAGTAGAGAATACAGAAATTAATCCACATATCTATAGCCAACTCACTTAGACAAAAGTGCCAAAAACACTTATTGGGGAAAGGACAGGGACAGTTTTTGGGTCTCTGTGTATTAGCATGTATTCAGAGCCAGTCTATTATAACACAATTGTTCTCTATGCAAACATTCAGACTGCTGACTGTTTGGAGCTGTGCTCTATCAAATGAATCCCTATTATGGGTTGAGTTGTTCCCCTCCCCCAAAAAAGATATACTGAATTTCCAAGCCCTAGTACTTTAGAATGTGACTTTATTTGGAAATAGGGTCATTCCAATGTAATTAATTAAGATGAGGTCGTACTGGAGTAGAGTGGGCCCTTAATCCACTGCGATTCATGTCCTTATGGGAAGAAAGCCCTGTGAAGACAGAGACACACAAGAAGAATACCATGTGACAATAGGGGCAGAGATTGGAGTTCTGCAGCTACAAGCCAAGGAATGCCAAAGACTGCTAGAAAAACACCAGAAGCTAGGAAGAGGCAAGGAAGGATTCTCCCCTACAAGTTTCAGAGGGAACACAGCCCTGCCAACACTAATTTTGGACTTCTAACCCTCAGAACTGGGAGACAATAAATTTCTGTTGTTTTAAGCCACCCAGTTTGTGGTACTTTAATTACAGCAGCCTTAGGAAAGTAATATAATCACAATGAAACATTCTATATCAAGTGTCAACAAACTACAGTGCACAAGTCATTTGGTTTTGTAAAAGAGTTTTACTGTAACACAATCATATCCAGTCATTTATGGTCTATGATTACTTTTGCACTACAATGGCAGAGTTGAATAGCTGTGACAGAGACTGGATGTCTTGTTTACTATCTAGCCCGTTACAGAAAAAGTTTGTCAATCCCTAAATCATGTTTGTTATGCAGTGACTTAAATGTATGGATTTGCCAAAATTCCTAAAATTGTACAATTAAAATTAGCACATATTATTAATAAGTTTTAATTCAATAAAGCTGATTTTTTAATGCCTAACACTTGCATGACACTTTTTTGTATCCTTTTTAGCCTGAATAAAAACTTACAAAGAAAAAGTGTCAGTCTAACAACATTCATAAAATGTAGCTCTTTGCACTCAGATGTCCCCTCTGAGGGAACATCATAAATCTAGCAAACCACTCTGATGACCCCTCTCAGAGGACATAAAGATATTGCTGGTGATTATACAGAACAAACTTATGCAAGTGCAAGTTTTTCAAAAATGTATGTCTCCTTGAAGTTTTCCATTCAAGATGCATAAAAAAGCAAATAAAGAGATGGAATATATACTGAGATATATGATTTTTTAATCAGCTGACATTATAGAGAAAGAGAGTGTGTGAAGTGCTTTCATAGCAATGCCAACACTTCTTTGTAACAAAATATAGCAATAAATGGTGTTGGTAAAAGAAAGGCAGTTGTGGGTATACCCTTTTTATCATATGGCATGTATAACTTGAAAAGATAGATAACCAAGTTACTATAGTCTTAAAAGAAAGAGATTTTTGAAGTTGAAGCTGGATTCTATTGAAGCATTGAGCAGCACAGATCAAATATACCTATCTGTAATAAGTCAGAAAAGTAAAATTGGAAAAGTAATATTCTTTTGATAAATTTCACTTTGCAATTTTGTAATTTACAATTAGAAATTTTTTATCCATTAATTTAGTTTGCAGAACAATGGCAAAATGAAAAGACAAAGTGAGCAACATAAGCAGCAGCAAAGATGAGTTAGATTTAGATTTTTATACAAGTTAGAAAAAGAAACATTGATGTGGAAGAAAACAATAAAAGTGACAGTGATATCATCCTATCAAGAAGAAAATGGGGCCGGGCTTGGTGGCTCAGCCTGTAATCCCGCGCTTTGGGAGGCTGAGGTGAGTGGATTCCCTGAGCTCGCAGGTTTGAGACCCATCTGGGCAACTTGGCAAGACCTCATCTCTACAATAAATCAAAAAATTAGCCGGGCGTGGCAGCGTGCGCCTGTAATTCCAGCTACTTGGAAGGCTGAGGTGGAAGAATCGCCAAAGCCCAGCAGGTCGAGGCTGCGGTGGCCGGGAGCGGCCACTGCACTCCAGTCTGGGTGACAGAGTGAGACTCCAACTCAAAAAAAAAAAGAAGCAGAAAATGGGTGGATGAAATAGGAAGTAATAGCGATGAAAGTGTTCGTAGCTGTGAAGAAGTAGAAGACAACGTATTGTCAAGTGAAGAATGGAAAGATGTTACAGAAAAAGACAATCCTCCAGCAAGAATAAGTGTTGTACATTCTCAAACAAGAGGACTACAAATAGCAAGAAATATAAGAGAACCAATTGTCAATTTTATTCTGCATTTAACAAATGAATTAGTGGATAGTGTAATAAAAGAAACAAATTGTTATGCAGATGAAAAAAATAAGGAAAAAAGAGGTTTCACACAAATTGATTTGGCATAAGTGGCATAATGTTCACCAACAGGAAATTTTAACTTTTATTGCAGTTACCCTAAATATGGGAATAATTCAAGTACCAAATTTGCAAGAATAGTGGTCAACTGTTTTCGATAGTAAATACTCTTCGGAAACATTCAGTTAAGAAAGGTTTAAGCAAACTTGGATGCTTCATTTGAAGACACCTGTGTCAAGTGATGGGATAATCAAAACTCACATTCGAAAGGTCAATAATTATTTGAAATACATAAATTCAAATTTTTCACAATATTTCATACCAGATCAGGAAATTTGTGTTGACAAATCCGTTGTTGAATTTAAAGGGTGAATATCATTTATAGTACACAATCCAAATAAGCCTACAAAATGGGGTTATGCATTTATGTGTTAGTTGATTCAAAAACTATGGCAACATAACATCCAAAAACATTATTCAACCTGGTCCCCCAGTAAGCACCAGAATTCCATTACATTTATATAAAAAGTTGGGGGGGGAAAGCCGGGCCCAGTGACTTACACTTGTCATCCCAACACTTTGGAAGGTAGAGACAAGAGGATTGCCTGAGCCCAGGGGTTCGAGACCAGCCTGGGAAACATGGCAAGACCTCATCTCTACAATAAATCAAAAATTAGCTGGGCATGGTGGCACACGCCTGTAGGTCCAGCTACTTGGAAGACTGAGGTGGAAGGATCGCCTAAGCCCAGCAGGTCGAGGCTGTGGTGACCGTGAGTGTGCCACTGCACTCTAACCTGGGTGACAGAGTGAGACCCCAACCCAAAAAAAAATTAGAAAAAGTTCCAAATGCAGCAGGATACCACATGTTTACTGACAGATATTACACTACTATTGTCCTAGCAGAAGAGCTACTAAAGATGAAATGTCATCTTACTGGTACAAAGTTAGCTGAAAGGGAATACCAGCACAAATAAAAAAGCCAAAGTTTTTAACAACAAAAAAAGTAGCATTTAGGAAAAATAATCGAATGCTTCTTGCATAGAAGGGCAAAAGGATTGTTACAATTCTCAGCACTTGGAATCATGCAGGAATGAGATCTACCACAAGGACATTATGTGGTGAAAATATGTTATCAGTCAAAAAGCCTGAAATGATTCTAAATTCTATTACAAATATGAGTGGTGTGAATCATGCAAATCAATATGCTCCTACATATTGGTTTTTTTGTGTGTGAAAACCTTTAAATGGCAGAGAAAACTATTCTTCTGGGGACTAGAAATATGTGTTATTAACTCCTATATACTGTACCAAACATCAAAAAAAAAATAGAAAATCTGTGTCCCATTTGAAGTTTGTTGCCGAGCACGGTGGCTCAAGCCTGTAATCCCAGCACTTGGGGAGGCCAAGAGGAGAGGATTGTCTGAGTCCAGGGTTGGAACCAGCCTGGGCAACTTGGTGAGACCTCGTCTCTACAATAAGTCCAAAAATTAGCCGGATGTGGTGGCTTGTGCCTGTAGTTTCAGCTACTTGGAAGACTGAGACAGAAGGATCACCTGAGTCCAGCAGGTCGAGGCTGCAGTGGCTGTGAAGGTGCCACTGCACTCCAAACTGGGTGACAGAGTGAGACTCCAACTCAAAAAAAGAGAAATTCGTCAAGCTTCTGATAGATAGTTGAGAAGTGACTTTCAGGAATCATGAGTGCATCCTTCATTTTGTCTTCAAACAACAGACTGGACAGTAAATTAAATATTATTAATGTGGGAGGAAGAAAACAAGACTGCATTGTCTGCTGGAATAGAAAAACACCAGGTGGAAGACATCAAACAAATTATTATTGCATAATATGTATCAATGAACCTGCAATGCATGTCGGTGACTATTTTACATGTTACCAAATGTTAGAAAAGTATAAGACACAAATTTTTTATATTTTGTCATATATAAGTTCCTCAATGTCCAAAATTCCATTATAAGCCAAATTTCATTACAATAATAATAATTACAATAAAATAATTGGTTCCAACACTGTACAATTTAATATGGAGTGATTCCTTTTTCACTATTTTGTTAAAAAGTGCAGTTGAGTTACTGGTAGGAGATCTGTGAGATGTCGTCAAGTGCAAATGGTTTGAACCAGACGTTTTTATCAAAATCTCTGTAGGCATGAAATTTTTATTCACACGCTGATTTTGTTTAATCTCTAAATAATTTTTAAACTAATCTGAAAAAATGTACCAGCTGTGCTGGGGAGGTAATATTCATCATATATCTACCAGCAAGCTCAGTAGATATTCTCTAGTAGAGACACCTAGAACATTTGCTTCTTAAAGTCCTTTGGACCAATATTCTCCCACAAAAATATCTTTTCAGAGTTACCAGTATAACTGCTCCGTAGCATCCATAGATGCATTTGATTATTCAGCTGTGTAAGGCTTGACATTTTGGAGCTTAGACAGCTTAGGCTATGGGAGAGCCTCCCATAAATGCATGATTTCCTTCCATCTCTGCATGTAGTATGTCTGTATTAGTTTGTAACTACCGTCAGAATTTAGCTGAATGCAGCAAAAAGAAATCAAGACATGTCAATATCCAAAATGTTTCCTACCATTTCTCACTGGCATTTGCCCAAATTTTCAAGATTTTAGTAAGTATCTGCATGCTTTCTGCCCAAAGTCCCAACTCCGACAATAAACCAGTTATTTGGAGAAACTCTCTCATCTCTCTCTCTCTCTCTCTCTCTCTCTCTCTCTCTCTCTCTCTCTCTCTCTCCCCCCCCCACCCCCTTTAGAGACAGAGTCTCACTACATTGCCCAAGTTTGTCTCAAACACTCAAACTCCTGACCTCAAGTGATCCTTCTCTCTGACCTCTCAAAGTGCTGGGATTACAAGCATGAAACACTGTACCCAGCCAGAAGCTTACTTCTTACAGCAAAATATATTTTATTTTCAGTTGGGGGCTATACCTAAAAAAATTCATAAGGACCTGGTGGTGAATACAAAAGTTCTTTGCATCATGGATTGAAACTTATGTTCACATGATTCCATTGAGGTTAATGAAGTTTCTGGAATGGAGAAGGCACATAATAATTTTGCTGAATAAAAAAAAAATTCCTGCGAGCCTGACTGTAGACACATTTTCACATCTTCGCTGAATCTTCTCAGTGGAAGGACAACAGGTGCATGCCAGTACATGCTTATATTTTTATTTTTTGTATTTATTTTTATTTTTTGTAGAGACAAAGTCTCACTATGTTGCCTAGGTTGGTCTCAAACTCCAGGGCTCAAGTGATCCTCCTGCCTCGCCTCCCAAAGTGCTGGGATGAAAGGCATTAGCCACTGCACCTGGCTACAAGACCACATTTTTTAAAAGAAAATTATACTAATATTGAATTTGCTTTGATAGGAGATTTCCTATAGCAAAACAGTGAAGTCTTTTTTTCTTAAGAATTTTTCCATTCTGCACAATTTAATCATTTCCAACTTTTCCAATATTATCTTTGCAGAAATTTTTATCATTATCAATTCTTCTCTACATAAATTTCACAAGCAAGATGTGATCCATCAACCGACAACCAATTCCTGATCAAAACACCAAGTGCGCATAAGAGATAAGATAGACAAGTGGGACCTCATCAAACTGACAAGCTTTTGCAAAGCCAAAGAAACCACCAAGAGAGCAGGGAGACAGCCCACAGACTGCGGAAAAAAATATTTGCCATCTGTGGGTTCTTTACTCTCTTGATAATTTCTTTTGCAATGCAAAAGCTTTTCATTTTGATAAAGTTCTATCAGCTAAGAACTTGGTCATGAATTCATTGCCTATTCCCATGCCCAGAAGGGTGTTCTCTTCGTTTTCTTCTAAGATTCTTATAGTTTGAGGTTTTACATTTAACCCTGATCCATTTCTAGTTGATTTTTTTTACATGTTGATAGATAGGGGTCCAGAGTCATGCTTCTGCTATCCAGTTTTCACAGCACCATTGGCTATACATGGGTTCCTTTCCACAGTGTTTGTTATTTATGGCATGGTTAAAGATGAGTTGGTTGGGAGATCATGTTTTTATTTCTGGAATCTCTGTCGTGTTTCACTGGTCTGTGTGCCTATTCCTGTACCAATACCATGCCCTCTTGGTTACTGAAGCTTTGTAATAGAGTTTAAAATCTGAAAGTTTGATAACTCCAGGTTTGTTCTTTTCATTGAGGATTACTTTGGCTATTTGTGCTCTTTTTTGCTTCCATATCAACTTCTGTATTCTTTTCTAACTCTGAGAAAAGTGATGTTGGCAATTTGATGGGTATTGCAGTGAATGTGTAGATTGTCTTGGATAGGATGGACATCTTGACAATATTGATTCTTCCAATCCATGAGCTTGGGATGTTTTTCCATTTGTTTACATCATCCTTGATTTCTTAGAGCAGTGTTTTGTGGTTCTCATTGTAAAGGTCTTTCACTTCTCTGATTAGGTAGATGCCAAGGTATTTCATTTCATCGTGGCTATTGTGAAAGGAAGGGAGTGTGTTTTATATTTGGTTCTCCACCTGCTTGTTTTGGATGTTTAGAAATGCAACTGTCTTTTACGCATTGATTTTGCAACCTGAGACTTTACCAAGGTCATTTATCAGTGCGAGGAGGTTTTTGACAGACTTTCTAGGGTTCTCTACATGTGGAATTATATTGTCCCCAAAGAGGGATAACTTAACTTCTTCTTTCCCTAATTGGATACCCCTGAATCCATTCTCTTGCCTGATTGCTCTGGATAGGACATCCAGTACTATGTTGAATAGGAAGGGTGAGAGTGGGCATCCTTGTCTTGGTCCAATTCTTAGGGGGAGTTATTCCAGCTTCTGCTCATTAAGCAAATTGTTGGCTACAAGTTTATCATACATGGCTCTTATTGTTTTGAGGAATGTTTCTTCTATGCCTAGATGTTCAAGGGTTTTTATCAAAAAGTGGTGCTGGATTTTATCGAATGTTTTTTCTCCATCTGTTGAGATAATTATGTGGTTCTTCATTTTAAACCTGTTAATGTGCTGAATTACATTTATGGCCTTGAGAATGTTGAAGCAGCCCTGCATCCTGGTTGTGGTGGATGATTTTTGAAATTTGTTGGATATGATTTTTAGAGCCTTGTGGAGAATTTTTGAGTCTATGTTCATCAGAGAAAGTGGCCTGTAATTCTCTCCTTGATGGGTCTTTGCCAGTTTGGGATATCAGGGTGACATTTACTTCATAAAATGAGCTAGGGAGAATTCCTTTCCTCTCAATTACCTGGAATAAGTTCATTATCAACTCTTGTAGAATTTAGCTAACCATCTTGTTCAGGGCTTTTTTTTTTTTTTTATAGGAAGGTTTCTTATAACTGAGTTGTTTTTCTAGATTGTTATTGGTCTATTTAGAGTTTCAATTTCAGTTTCAATTTATTCTTGTTTCTTCTTGTCTCCTTGGGAGATTGTGTGATGCTAAGAAATCCCACATTTTCTCTATATTTTCTAGTTATTTGCATACAGATGTTCACAGTAGTTTCTGATAACCTTTTTAATTCGTTCAGGGTCAGTTGTGACTTCACCTTTTGCATTTCTAATTGTGTTTATTTGGACTTCCTCTTTCTCTTTTTTTTAAAGTTAATCTGGCTAGGGTCTGTCAGTCTTTTTTTCTAAGTTTTGAATGCCATTTTCTTCTTTCTTTCCTTTATTTTATTTTAGAGATGTGGGGTACAATGTCAATCTTATTTATCTTCTCAAAGGACCAGCTCTTTGTCTTGATTATCCTTTCTATGATATTTTTGTCTTCTATATTCTGCAATTGTGACTTTGTCTTAGTAATCTGGATTTTTCTACTGAAATTAGAATTTAATTGTTCTTGCCTTTCCAGTTCTTTTAGGTGTGATGTTAGGCTAATAACTCATGATTTCTCTATTTTATTGATATGAATGTACAATGCTATGAATTTTCCTCTCATCGCTGATTTCATGGCATTCCAAAGATTTTGATAAGATATGTCTTTGTTTTGGTTAGTTTCCAGGAATCTTTTTATTTCTGTCTTGATTTCTGTGTTGACTTAAAAGTCATTCAGCAGTGTGTTGTTTAGTGTCTATGTCTTTGTGTGTTTGGGGGAAGATCTTGTTGGTTGCAGTATGCATTTTTATTTTACTGTGATCTGAGAAGGTGCTTAGTATTATTTCAACCTTTTGAAACTTGATCACCTTTTATGCCCAAGAATATGATCAATCTTGGAGTATGTTCTGTGCTAATGAGTAGAATATATACTCTAGTTGTTGGTGGAGTGTTCTGTAGATGTCTATTAGATCCATTTGGTCAAGTGTCAAATTAAGGCTCTGGATCTCCTTGTTGAATTTTTTCTCTTGTTGATCTGTCTAGGACTCTTAACAGGGTATTGAAGGCTCCAACTATGATTGTGTGAGTGTCTATGTCCTCTCTTAGTTTTATATAGCAATTGTTTTATAAAACCAGGTGTTCCTGTGTTGGTGCATATATGTTAAAGATGGATATTTCTAGCTAATAGAGTAAGCCTTTTATTATTATATTGTGTCCTTCTGTGTCCTTTTTAACTTTTATTAGTTTAAAGTCTGTTTTGTCTGATATAAGAATAGCTACCTCTGCTCTTTTTTGTTTTCCATTTGTTTGGAAGGTTATTTTCCAGCTTTTTATCCTGAGCCTGTGGGTATCCTTGGCAGTGAGATGGGTTTCCTGGAGGCAACTGTATCTTGTTTCTTTTTTTTCTTTTTTTAATTATTTATATATATTTTTTTGAAGTTGGGTACAGTTAAGGGTTAGGTATACAATTGCGTTTCATTCAGGCACCCTGTTGATATGGGGTGTTTCCCTGTTCCTAGACAGATATTTGCTACTGTTAATCCCATCTCCCTCCCCCCACCATAGTTGCCCAGTACTGTCAGTCATTTTCGTATAGTATTGCATTGGATGTTTAAGGTCCATTATATGAGTGAGAACATGTGATACTCGGATCTTTGTTTCTGTGAGAGGTCACTCAGTATTATAGACTCTAGTTCTATCCAGGTTGCTGCGAAATTCATGATTTTGTTCTTTTTTATGGCTGCGTAGTATTCCATTGTGTATATGTACCACATTTTTTTAATCCAGTCCTCTTTTGACGGGCAGCATGGCTGTTTCCAGGTTCTTGCTATTGTGAACAACACTGCGATAAACATGCATGTGCAGGTTTTTTATAGAGTGATTTGTGTTCTTCAGGATATATTCTCAGTAGGGGGATTGTGGGGTCATATGGGAGGTTGGTGTATCTTGTTTCTTTACCCAGTTTTCTATTCTATGCCTTATTAGTGGTACATTATTCCATTCACATTCAAGCTAGTTATTGATATGTGAGAGTTTATTCCTGTCATAAGGCTCTAAAGGGGTTGTTTTGGACTTTTGTATTTATATACATGTGCATTTTTATTTTTGTGAGTTTTATGTATGCTCTGTGGTTGTCTGTGCTTTCATGATGGGTGTAAACCATTCTTTTATTTCTGTGCTCAAAACTTTCTTAAGCATCTTCTGGAGGACTGGTCTGGAGGCAGCATATTCTCTAGGGATTAAATGTCTGGGAAGAATTTAAATTTTCCATTACTTATAAAGCTTAGGTTGGTGGAGTAGGAAATTCTTGGCTGCAGTTGCTTATCTCTGAGAATGTTAAAGATAGAACTCCTGTGCCTTCTGGCTTGTAGGGTTTCTGCTAAGAAATCTGTTGCAATTCTGAGGGGCCTTCCCTAGTAGGTGATCTGGCCTTTCTCTCTATCTGCCTGTAGGATATTTTCTTTCATGCTGTCCATATGGAGGCAGTTTACTATGTGTCTTTAGGATGGTCTTCTCATGTAATATATTGCAGGAGTTCTCTGAATCTCTTGCATTTGGATGGTCACCTCACTAGTAAAATATGCAACATTTTCTTGGAAGACTTCAGGGAAGGCTTGTTCCAGGGTGTTCTAAATTTC
Organism: Cephalopachus bancanus; assembly: GCA_027257055.1. NCBI lineage: Eukaryota > Metazoa > Chordata > Mammalia > Primates > Tarsiidae > Cephalopachus > Cephalopachus bancanus. The sequence continues at coordinate 8,235,890 of JAPVLO010000113.1, forward strand.
CCATTCTGTTTCAGAGATTTCAGTCAACCATAGATTTGACTTCTTAACGTAGTCATACACCTCTAGTCAACATTGCTCATTCTTTTTTAGCCTTTTCTTCTTGTTTTTTCACACTAGATTTGTTCTTTATTTTTGTCTTCAAGTTCTGAGATTCTTTCCTCTTCCTAATTGATTCTGCTCCCTAGGCCTCTTATTGCACTTTGAAATTCCAGGAGGGAATTCTTCATTTCCAGGATTTCAGAATGGACCTTTCTTATATTGGCCATCTCAGTTTTACTTCCTACATGGCTTAGATGATCTTTGCTTCTAACTGCTCATGGTTTTCCTTAGCTTTTTTAGCCATCCAGTATTTGAATGCTGTGACAGTCATCAGGGACAGGTCGTTCTGAGTGTCTGGGCACTGATAGCTACTTTTTTTAGGTGATGTCTCTTTAAGGATTTAGGGGTTGCCAGTGTTTTCTTGCTGGTTCTTCCTCATCTGTGAGGAGTAACTATTCTCTTTGTGTTGTTATTATTTGGGATTGTTGTTTTGTAGCTAGATAAGGTCTTGCTGTCACTGGGCCTTTTCTGTTGTTCAAAATAGTTCACTCAGGGAGGGGGGTTATTCACTTCTTCTCTGTGATTCTTATTGGGCAGTGCTCCATACTCAAAGTGACTTTCTGTTGCAAAGTTTTTCCCATGGTCAGACCAACCAGACTGCCTTCCAGCCCCCCCTGGGAGCTAAATGCGCAGACCAGGTGGGGACTGGACCTGCTGGCATCTGTTTAAAATTCACAGCCCAGAAATATTTCCACTGGAAAACAGTGCCTTCAGAAGCCTTTCATGTCTCCCTTCCTCCTGTCCAAGTCCATGCTCGGCCCTTGAAAAACAGCAGATTCCCTGTGATGGAGGGATCCGCCTTTTGGGCATGTGAGGCTGGTGGTAAAACCTTCCTAGTCTGGAGTGGGAGGTTGGCTGCCAGATACTGATGGTAGGCCCCAAGCGAGTGTGACTGGGAGGCAAGCTTTCTCAGCCTGGGAGCCAGGCACTGATGGAAGGGAGCACACACTCAGGGGCTGATTTGTATAGACATTCAGAGCATGGGTGTGTTACAAGTTCCCCATGGGCTCTGGCCTGATGCTGTTGTGTTCTAAGCAAATTTACTCCCAATGACCTGCAATTGGGAAGACGAATGACTTGTGCATAACCAAGAGAAGTCAGGAGAGGAACTGACCACAACTGTGTCACAGCACTCACCCCTTCTTGTGCACAAGTCAGGGCTGCAGGTCCTATGCAAGCCTGGTATCTGGAGGGGACAGAACACCCCATTTCCAGTGTTGGCTATCCAGACTCTGTCCTCTTGGTCCAAATGTGTTTGAGGAGAACTCTGTAGGATTCAGGGTGCTTCCCCCATTTTGAACAGTTGAAGCTGTCTGAGTTTACCAGTGACTGGGTCCATCCTCTCTGTTCCATTTGGCAAGAAAGGTGCACATCAGCTACTCCCTGGTAGCCATCTTGGATCCTGAGTTGTATAGTTCATAAAATTTTAATGCAAAAAATTTATGTGTATGATATTCTTAATTTTGCTTCTCAGATATTTTGTCTAACTAGATAAACTTTGCTGGTATATATCTGGTCAGAATGTGATTATCTTTAATTTCTAATAAATGATAATAATTTTGCAGTTTTATCATTCATTAATTTTTAGTCTTATCAAGTTACTTCTATGAAGACTGATTTATTTCAAATAAGATAATGTAACTTATAAATTTGTTAATATTATAAAATTATTTGTTTATGCCTTTTTTTTTCCTGAGTCAGAGTCTCATTCTGTCACCCAGGCTGGAGAGCAGTGGCACACTTATGGCCACCCCAGCATCAACCTGCTGAGCTCAGGTGATCCTTCCACCTCAGCCTTCCAAGTAGCTGTAACTACGGGTACGCACTACCACGTCTGGCTAATTTTTTGATTTATTGTAGAGATGAAGTCTCGCCAAGTTTCTCAGGTTGGTCTTGAACCCCTGAACTCAGGCAATCCTCTCACTTTGGCCTCCCAAAGTGCTGGGATTACAGGCTTGAGCCACCGTGCCCATTGTTTATGTCTCTTTACTAAGAAATTTGACATAGAGTACTGCATAAAACATAGATATATACTCTTCAAGTAAAAATTAGAATGTTGTCAGCACCAGAAGTTCTCTATGTACTCCCTTAAATGTAACCAACATCCTGAATATTGGGGTGAGTTAATTCTATTATTTTATGTACCTGAATGATCTTTGTGATTAGCTTCCTGTGTTCAACTTGTGCATCAGATTCACTCAAAATTCGTATGTAGGGGTTGGGCATGGTGGCTTATGCCTGGAATCCCAGCACTTTAGGAGACATAGGCAAGAGGATTGTCTGAGCCCAGGGGTTCAAGACCAGCCTGGGCAGCTTAGCAAGACCTTGTCCCCACAATAAATCAAAAAATTAGCTGGGCATAGTGGTGCATGCCTGTAGTTCCAGCTACTTGGAAGGCTGAGGCAGACAGATCACCTGAGTCCAGAAGGTCAAGGCTGCGGTGGCCGTGAGCATGCCACTGCCCTCCAGCCTGGGTGACAGAGTGAGACTCCAACGCAAAAAAAAAAAGATTCATATGTAGGTATAGTTTATTCACTTATTCATTTTCACTGTTATCTACTATTCCATGACAAGAGTATACCAGAGCATACTCATATTATTCTGTGATTGGAGAGATATGTTGTTCTCAGTTTAGGGTTATTATAAATAATGCTGACACTTTATTTCTGGCATGTTTTAAAATCAATTCACCTTCATCCAGACCTATGATATTGGTACCTATGTTTCAATTCTCTACATGCTGCTGAATCTTCTTTGTTTCTTACATTTCATTGTTTAGATTTTAGGATATGTGTATAAACTTTTTAAATGAGATCATAATTTTATAGTTTTGTGGACTCTGCATTTCAAATGTTTAAGTTTTAAAAATTATTTTTTCTATCTCTAAAATGTAGGCACTTTTTTGAAAAATATAACTACAATACCTGAATAACTAATATCCCTCAGTATCATGAAATATTCAGTCATTGTTCAAATTTCTCTAATTGTTATATTGTTATAATTGTTTCAGGAGCAAAAATAGGGACTACTTAAATTTGAAAATCCAAAAATAAGATATGGATAAAGCCAAATGCAGTTTTGAAAAGTAAAAAAAAAAAATGACCATTAAAGATATTTTCAAGATAAAATACAGGCTGGGCACAGTGGCTCAAGCCTATAATCCCCAACACTTTGGGAGGCCAAGGTGAGAGGATTGCCTGAGCCCGTGGGTTCAAGACCAGTCTGGCCAACATGGTGAGACCTCTTCTCTACAATAAATCAAAAAGTAGCTGGACATGGTAGCACGCACCTGTAGTTCCGGCTACTTGGAAAGCTGAGGCAGAAGGATCACTTGAGCCCAACAGATCAAGGCTGCAGTGGCCAGGAGTGTGCCACTGCACTCCAGTCTGGGTGACAGAGTGAGACTCCAGCTCAAAAAAAAAAAAAGATAAAATACATGAAAAAAGAGTTCACAGCTCATCATACAATTGTAAATGCAAGTTACACAAGAATATGCAAGATTTGATATCATATTTTTTCCAAAAAAAGTTATATACATATTCTAAAATTTAAACACTGAAATTTAAGAAATAAAGAAAAATGTTATCAATACAAAACAATGTAACTGCATATACTAATCCAGAACAGTCTATGTCATAGACCTTATCCTATAGACCTTTAAAATAAATTAATGAAATGAATCCATATCAATTTTCCCATAGGGACTAAATGAAACAGTGAAGATGCCTTCTTACAGAGTATACATCTATTCCACTCCAGCTTATTCTTAATGATTCTTTATATTTTATAAGCATTTAAAATGTTGCTGTGTGTTTTCTAAGCACAAACTTTCAATAAACCAATGAAATAATATATCATGGGTTACTTAAAATTTCTTTGCAGCCCTCTAATGATGGTTCAAGTAAGACTCTTACATGATTTTATGAACATTTGGATGACATTTTTATGAGATTTTAAAGTATAACACTGAATAGTAAATGAAAGCCAGCTGGGCATGGTAGCTCATGCCTGTAATTCCAGTGACTCAGGAGGTTGAAAAGGAATGATCACTTAAGACAAGAAATTCAAGACCAGCCTGAGCAATTTAGCTAGACCACTTTTGCTAAATGAAGAAGAAGAAGAAGAAGAAGAAGGAGAAGGAGAAGGAGAAGGAGAAGGAGAAGGAGAAGGAGAAGAAGGAGAAGAAGGAGAAGGAGAAGAAGGAGAAGAAGAAGTAGTGTGGGAAGCTAAGATGAGAGGATCACTAAAGCCCAGGAATTAAAGACTGCAGTGAGGTATGATTGCACCACTGCACTCCAGCCTGGGCAAGAAAGTGAGACCTTGTCTCAAAAAATTAATTAAATAAAAGCCAAAATCTATAAATCAACTTCAAAATCTCCAAAGCATGTAAATAACAGCATACTTCATTTTAAGGATGCTGACACATGATAATTTTTCTGTTAGTGCCATAACCATGCAGCAATAAACACAAAAGTGAGCATGACAACTTCCAATTTTGTGATATCTGATAATTATAAAATAATTTGGAAGCCAGGCTCCGTGGCTCAACCTGTAATCCTGTGCCTTTGGGAGGCTGAGGTGAGTGGATTGCCTGAGCTCGCGGGTTCGACACCCGCCTGGGCAGCGAGACCTCATCTCTACAATAAATCAAAAAATCAGCCGGGCGTGGTAGCGCATGCCTGTAATTCCGGCTACTCGGAAGGCTGAGGCGGAAGGATCGCCGGAGCCCAGTGGTTGGAGGCTGCGGTGGCTGGGAGCGGCCACTGCACTCCAGTCTGGGCGACAGAGTGAGACTCCAACTCAAAAAAATAATAATAATTTGGGAATTGTTTAGTTAAAATTTAACGTAAACTTTGATAGTATTAACTTTCTAGGGACGGTTTCAAATTTTATAATTAAAATTTCCATAAAATTTCAACATTGTGCTACACATTTGGCATTTGTTACTTATATATGACTTTAAATGCATAGAAAATGATTGGGGGGAGGATCCAAGATGACCACCATGGAACAACAGTCTGGTGCCTCTCTTGCTGAGCAAGGCAGAGAGTAGGAATCCAGCCATGATAGACAGAGACATTTCAAACACTTTTGGATGGGTGAACCACCCTGCACCCAGCAAAGGACTTTGTGACCACATAGAGACCAGAAAGCAATGACAGACGTGGGAATCTGGGCACCCAATTCCCCACCATGCACCAGACTCACACAGGAACTAAAGCCCTGCACAGTGAAGGGGAGTGGGTGAGTGATTGTAAGATGCTTTGGGTCAGTTCACACCCTCACAAGAGGTCAAGGAACAGCAGCGGGCAACTAGAGCCCAAGTGAAATGAGAAAACTTGCACCCAGTGTCACCATGAGCATCATTTCTGCCAGAAGGGACTGGAGTCCAATTTGTAATCTTCTTTTTTTTTTTTTGAGTTGGAGTCTCACTCTGTCTCTCAGACTGGAGTACAGTGGCCGTTCCCGGCCACCGCAGCCTCGACCTGCTGGGCTCTGGCAATCCTTCCGCCTCAGCCTTCCAAGTAGCTGGAACTACAGGTGCGTGCTACCACGCCCAGCTAATTTTTGGTTTATTGTAGAAAGGAGGTCTCTCCAAGTTGCCCAGGCGTGTCTCGAACCTGCGGGCTCAGGCAATCCACTCACCTCATTCTCCCAAAGGCGCGCGATTACAGGCTGAACCACCGAGCCCGGCTCTTTTTTTTTTTTCTTGAGTTGGAGTCTCATTCTGTGGCCAGGGTGGACCGCCATGGCATGCTCATGGCCACCCCAGGATCCACCTGCTGGGCTCCGGCGATCCTTCCACCTCAACCTTCCAAGTAGCTGGAACTACAGGCATACACTACCACGATTGGCTAATTTTTTTATCTATTGTAGACACGAGGTCCTGCCAACTTGCCTGGGCTGGTCTTGAATCTGTGGCCTCAGGCAATGCACTCACCTCAGCCTCTCAAAGTGCCAGGATTACAGGCTGAGCCACTGAGCCTGGCCTGTAATGTTCTTAAAGACAAGCCATTCAAGCCAAGAATTTCCTACCCCACCAGGCTAAGCTTTCTTAGAGATGGAGAATTAAAATCCTTCCCAGACAGCCAATCCCTAAGAGAATATACCACCTCCAGACCAGTACTTCGGAGATGTTTAAGAAGGTGTTGAACACAGAAAAGAAAAAAAAAGTCATACCTATCACAAAAGTACAGGCAACCACAGAGTTAATAGAGCATACAGAACATTCACAAAAAATTAAAAATCCATGTGTATATAAATCAAAAGGAAACAAAGCAGCCCCTCTAAAAGCCCTCATATTTCAATAATCAATTTGAAGGTGAATGGACTAAATGTGCCACTGAAGAGACATAGAGTGGCAAACTGGATCAAGAAGCATGATCCAACAGGATGCTGACTACAGAAAACTCATCACATTTCAAAGGACACCCACAGGCTCAAATTTGGGGGATGTAAAATGGTCACTCAGGCAAATGCAGAACAGAAGATAGCAGGTGTAGCTATTCTTGTGTCAGACAAAGCAGACTTCAAACCATCAAAAGTTTAAAAGAAACACAAGGGGCCAGGTGTGGTGGCTCATGCCTATAATCCCGGCACTTCGAAAGGCCTAGGTGAGAGGATTGCCTGAACTCACAGATTCGAGACCAGACTGGGCAATTTGGTGAGAGCTCATCTCTACATAAATCAAAAAATTAGCAGGGCATGGTGGCACATGCCTGTAGTTTCAGTTACTTGGAAGGCTGAGGCAGAAGAATGTGGTGGCCGTGAGCATGCCCTGCACTCCAGCCTGAGTGACAGAGTGAGACTCCAACTCAAAAAAAAAAAAAAGATACACAAGGACACTACATAATAATAAAAGGTTCAATCCACCAACAAGAAATATCCATCTTAAACATATATGCACCCAATACAGGAGCACCAAGTTTTATAAAACAACTACTAAGTAAACTTGAAAGGACATTGACTCTCACACAATCATAGTTGGAGGCCTAAATACCCCCACTAACAGCTTTAGACAGGTCAACAAAGCAAAAAACCAACAAGGAGATCCAGAACTTTAACTCAATACTCAATTAAATGGATCTGATAGACATCTACAGAACACCCCACACAACAACTAGAACAACATACATTCTACTCATCAGTACAAGGAGCATACTCTAAATTAATCTCACATATAAATCAAACGGGAACAAATTTCAAAAGGTTAAAATAATACCATGCATCTTTTCAGATCACAGTGGAATAAAAACAAATGTTGCCACCACCAAGACTCCCCCAAAACACAGTCATGGACACCACACAGCATGCTACTGAATGACTTCTGAATCAAGACAGAAATAAAAGATTCCTGGAAACCAGTGAAAATGAAAACATAGCCGGGCTCGGTGGCTCAGCCTGTAATCCCGCGCCTTCGGGAGGCTGAGGTGAGTGGATTGCCTGAGCCTGCGGGTTCGAGACCCGCCTGGGCAGCAAGACCTCATCTCTACAATAAATAAATAAATAAATAATCAGCTGGGCATGGTAGTGCACGCCTGTAATTCCGGCTACTCGGAAGGCTGAGGCGGAAGGATTGCTGGAGCCCAGCAGGTCGAGGCTGCGGTGGCCGGGAGCGGCCACTGCACTCCAGTCTGGGCGACAGAGTGAGACCTCAACTCAAAAAAAAAAAAAAAAGAAAATGAAAACATATCAGAACCTCTGGGATGTTATGAAATCACTATTAAGAGGAAAATCATAGCACTGCACACACACATTAAGAAAACAGAAAGATAAGTAAACATCCTAATGTCATACCTAAAAGAGCTGGAAAGGCAAGATCATTTAACTCCTAACTTCAGCAGAATAATGCAGATCATCAAGATAAAATCACAACTGCAGGGTATAGAAGATAAAAATACCACAGAAAAAATTAACAAGACAAAAAAATAGTTCTTTGAAAGTATAAATAAGATTGACAGATCCCCAGGCCAGATTTATATTTTTTTTAAGTCCAAATAAACACAATTAGAAATGCAAAAGGTGGCGTGCGTGCAGGCGTGCGTCCGCTAGAGTCTGGTCCGGGTTTTTAACAAGTAGAACAAAAATGGCTTCCAAAAGAGCTCTGGTCATCTTGGCTAAGGGAGCGGAGGAAATGGAGACCGTCATCCCTGTAGATGTCATGAGACGAGCTGGGATTAAGGTCACTGTTGCGGGCCTGACTGGAAAAGACCCAGTGCAGTGCAGCCGTGATGTTGTCATCTGTCCTGATGCCAGTCTTGATGATGCAAAAAAAGAGGGACCATATGATGTGGTGGTTCTTCCAGGAGGTAACCTGGGTGCACAGAATTTGTCTGAGTCTGCAGCCATGAAGGAGGTCCTCAAGGAGCAAGAGAGCAGGAAGGGGCTCATAGCGGCCATCTGCGCAGGTCCTACTGCTCTGTTGGCTCATGAAATAGGGTTTGGAAGCAAAGTTACAACACACTTTGCTTGCTAAAAACAAGATGATGAATGGAAGTCATTATAGCTACTCCGAGAACCGCGTGGAGAAGGACGGCCTGATCCTCACCAGCCGTGGGCCCGGGACCAGCTTCGAGTTTGCACTGGCCATCGTCGAGGCCCTGTGTGGCAAGGAGGTGGCAGCACAAGTGAAGGCCCCACTCGTCCTTAAAGACTAGTCCTTAAAGACTAGAGTAGGGAATGCACCGCCCTAGTAGGGAAGTGTCCGTCGACCCATGCTCGCTGTCCGTCGGCCCCATGCTCGCTGTCCATGCGGGAGTGGTGGTCACTCAGAGGCCGCCTTGCCGCTGCTGCTGTGAAGTGTGGTTGTAGAGTAGCAGCTGCCAGGGGCTTCTCCACCCACAGGTTGTGTCTGTACATTTCTGAGCCTTGTTTGCACAATAAACAGGTCATTTAGCAAACTAAAAAAAAAAGAAATGCAAAAGGTAAAGTCACAATTGATTCTGAAGAAATTGAAAATATTATTGGAGATTACTATGCACACCTGTATGCAAATAAACTAGAAAACCAAAAGGAAATGGAGGACTTTCTGACATCACACAACCTCCTGAGGTTGAAACAAGAAGAAACTGAAACAGACCAGTAGCAATTCAGGAAATTAACTCAGTCATAAGAACTCTCCCCAAAAAAAAAAAAAAAAAAAAAAATCCCAGACCAGATGGCTTCCCAGCTGAATTCTACAAGGCAAACAAGGAAGAGTTGATACCAATCTTATTGAAAGTATTCCAGGAAATCGAGAATGATGGAATTCTCCTCAAATCATTTTATGAAGCTAACATCATACTGATACCCAACCTGGCAAAGAACCAAAGGAAAGAAAATTACAGACCAAACTGCTTCATGAACATAGGCACAAGAATTCTCAAAGAGATTCTATTAAATCCAACAGCACATCTCAAGGATCACCCATCATGAGCAGGTGTGTTTCAATCCTAGGATGCAGGACTGGTTCAACATTTGCAAGACCATAAACATAATTCAGCATATTAACAGATCATCAATAACTCAAAAAACAACTGATGCTGGAGAGGATGCAGAGAAAAGGGAACACTTCTATACTGTTGGTGGGAATGTAAACTAGTACAACCTCTGTGAAAAATAGTGTGGTGATTCCTAAAAGATCTTAAAATTGACCTTCCATATGACCCTGCAATCCCCCTTCTGGTAATATACCCAAAGGAACTCAAATCACTCTATGAAAACGATACCTGCATATGCATGCTTATTGCAACATTATTCACAATAGCAAAAAACATGGAACCAACCATGTTGCCCTTCAAAAGTGGACTTGGTTTTTTTAAATGTGGTACATATGCATGGTGGACTATTATGCAGCCATAAATAAGGACAAAATTGTGAACTTCATAGCAACTTGGATGGACTTAGAGTCTATTACTCATTGACCTATCACAGAAACAAAGAACTGAATCCCACATGTTCTCGCTCATGAGCAGACCCTGACCAATTATCATAATGCTATAAGAAAGGGATTGGCATTAGTGGGAACCTACCAGGGGAGGAGGGCACACTTCATCAATAAGGGTACTTGATCTCAAGCCAGGTGAAGTAGGGACCAAAGGGAGGCCCAAACTTTACCTGTACAATGACCATTTGTATACCTAATCCTGAATTGAACCACACATCTTTAAAATAAAAAAATTTTAGAGATGTAAAACCAAGAACCACACAATTATAATCACTAGATGCAGAAAAAGCATTCAACAAAATATAGCATTCCTTCTTGATAAAAACCCTTGAGACCTAGGCATAGAAGGAACAGTCCTCAAAACAGTAAAAGTAAGAGCCATCTATAGTAAACCCACAGCCAACATTTTGCTCAGTGGACAGAAGTTGGAAGCATTCTCCCTAAGAATGGAAACAAGAAAAGAATGCCCACTCTTGCCCCTCCCATTCAACATGGCACTGGAAGTCCTAGCCAGAGCAATCAGACAAAAAGAAAATCAGGGAGTCCAAATAGAAAAAGAGGAAGTTAAGCTATCCTTCTTTGCAGATGATATGATTCTATACCTTAAAAACCATGGAGAGTCCATCAAAAGCCTCCTCTCGCTGATAAATAACTTTTGTAAAGTCTTAGATTACAAAATAAACATGCAAAAGACAGCTGTATTTCTATACACCAGCAACAAGCAGACAGAGAACCAAATAAAAAGCACAATCCCATTCACAATAACCACACAAAAAATGAAATACCTTGGCATCCATCTAACCAGAGAAGTGAAAGACTTTTACAATGAGAACTACAAAGCACTGCTCAAAAAATCAAGAATGACACATACAAATGGAAAAACATTCCATGCACATGGATTGGAAGAATCAATGTTGTCAAGATGTCCATGACATCTACCCAAGACAATCTACAGATTCAATGCAATACCCACCAAATTGCCAACATCATTTTTCTCAGACCTGGAAATGACAATATAGAAATTCATATGGAATCAAAAAGGGCATGAATGGCTATAACAATCCTGAACAAAAGAAACAATGTGGGAAGTATCACACTTCCAGACTTCAAACTTTGTTACAAGGCTACAGCAACCAAAAAAGCCTGGTATTGGTACAGGAATAGGCATATAGACCAATGGAATAGAACAGAGATTCTGGCAGCAAACCCACAGTCTCTCAATCAACTCATCTTTGACAAAGCCACCAATAACAATCACCAGGGAAAGGAGAACATAATTAGCAAATGGTGCTGGGAAAACTGGCAGACCACATGCAGAAGAACCCATATGCAAAAATCAACTCTAAATAGATCAAAGACCTAAACATAAACCTCAATCTATAAGAACCCTAGAAAAAAATATAGGAAATACCCTTATGCACATCAGAGTAGGCAACAAATTCTTGACCAAATCCCCAAAAGTGAATGCCCCAAAAGTAAAACTAAGATAGATAGACAAGTGAACAGCTGAAAAGCTTTTGCATAGGAAAAGAAACCATCACAAAAATAAAGAGACAAACCACAGAATGGGAAAATATATTTGCAAATGATGCATCTAACAAAGGCCTAATATCCAGGGTCTACAAGGAACTGAAAGGGAAAAAAAAAAAAACCCATTAAAAAATGAGCAAAGGACATGAACAGATGCTTCTCAAAAGATGACATACAAGCAACCAACAGACACATGAAAAAATGTTCAGCCTCACTAATCATCAAAGAAATGTAAATTAAAACTACAATGAATAAACTAACACCAGTAAGGATGTCTATCATTAATAAGTCAAAAAAATAACAGAAGCTGGTACAGCTGCAGAGAAAATGAAATGCTTCTACACTGTTGGTAGGAATGCAAACTAGTTCAACCTCAATGGAAAACGTGGCAATTCCTAAAACTACTAAAAATTGATCTTCCATATGATCCAACAATCTCATTCCACAAGAAGGATACCTGCACACACGTTTATTGCTGTACTATTCACAATAGTAAAAACATGGAACCAACCCTACTGCCCATCAAAAGTGAACTGGATAAAGAAAATGTGGTACATATATGTGATGGAGTATTACACAGCCATAAAGAGCAAAATCATGGGCTTCACAGCAAATTGAATTGAGTTGGAGACCATAATACTATGCGAACTATCACAGAATCAAAGAACTGAATACCACATGTTCTCACTTATAAGTGAGCCCTGAACATTAGTCATATTAGCACCAGAGAGGGATCAGCAGTCACTGGACACGGCTAGGTGGGAGAGGGAGGGAGGTAGGGAGGGAGGAGAGCAGGGAGCGCATGACAACACAAAGGGTACCTGGTCCACTAGCAAGGGCAGTGAGGGCCATTTAAAAGTTTAAACTTCATCTGCATGCAGCCCACGTATGTAGTTAGTCCACACTTGTACCTCACATCTCTATAATAAAATAAAAAATTTTTTAAAGAAAATTATTAGGAAGATGGAGCACTAACCTATTAAAACTGGCTACCTGAGTGGCAAGCCCTAATATTGGAGTCAATGCACTATGGGAAACTTTAACTTTACTCCTGATTGATTCACTGAGAAAAAGAATGTTATATAGAACTTTTAAGTTAAAATTAATTTTTTAAAGATTACACAATCAGATATCCAGGTACCTAGTTTTATATTTCTATACTGCTATGTTAGAGAGGCAGGAAAACAACCTTTCTACCTATAGAATGCTGCATAAAGTGAGGTCCTATCTCTAATCTTCATTCTCTTCATCTTTATCATAGAGACACCAATATGTACTGTGTAAAATCTAAATTTGAGCATTCTTAGCATAGGTTTGGTGCACAAAACTCAGGAAATGCACTTAAGTTTCTGCCAACATACAGAGAGGGCCATGAGCACCGAGATGGTGAATTGTTTAGGATCCTCCCGCAATGATTGCAAGTCTAACCTTCCAATTATTTCCTCTCAATTGCATCCTCTACTTGGGAATGATATCTGCTCTCCCATCTAGTATGAACAGTTGTTACTAATGCAGTTTTGTTAATCCTGAGCCCAGGGCCATGAACCCAGGAATTATCAATGCTGAGAAAGATGTGATGGCCCTAATACCTCCTGGAGACTGTGCATTGGCTCACCTGAGCATTAGGGATCCAGGTGGGCTGCAGAACCTGAGACCACCAGGTTGAGTTCAGGAGCTAAAGGCCCATTACCTCCTCCCTTCTTTGTTGTTTGGCATGATCCACTAGCAGGGAATTTGATGATCTAAGCATGAAGTTCTGAGAGTATGACAGGCATGGCTAACTCTAGGGATCCATTGTTCCTGTTTCTCACAGACTGTGGTTTTGGCCTTTCTATCAATTATGGTTCAAACTCAGGTGACATTCAGGAGCCTTACGTATGATACAAGCTTCTTTATTAGATTTTAAAGTATATTTGTAGAATTAGTATATACATTTAAAGAGTTGTTTCCATCTTTAGATGGTATAGATGCTTATCTAGAGTTACCAGAAATGGCCCAGCACGAACTTTGGACTGGGCCACATTCCTAAGGGCCCAGTGTCCACTTTGGGCTGGGCTGCATTCTTTTAAACCAGTTTTTTAGCTGCAATTAGTGTAGGTTATTTCTACTTAATATAGAAATTGAATTTATTTTATTCATAGAAAGTATTGTAGAATAGGTCATGCTACATCAGGGAATTATGTTAGTTCAAGCATGATCAAACATGATATTTTGAGGCTTTATAAGAATACAGCTAACTTTAGAAATTTCATTGTTCCCATTTTCACTAATTGCAGTTTTGGCTTTAGTACAATTACAGTTTGTATTTGGGTTTATTTTAGAAGCTTTATTGCTGATGATCAGCTTTAAATATTAGGATTAGGAATTAGAAACTTTAATAGAAGTTAAGATAGAAATATAGGATTTTAGAATGGCCATTGTTAAGAGATTGTAATCAATTGTTCCTAGAAATGGCCCAGCGTGATCTTTGGACTGGGCCACATTCTTTAGGAACTGGTTTGAGCTATAATTAAGAGTTTTTATGCCGGGCTTGGTGGCTCAGCCTGTAATCCCGCACCTTTGGGAGACTGAGGTGAGTGGATTGCCTGAGCCCATGGGTCCGAGACCCGCCTGGGCAGGCGAGACCTCATCTCTACAATAAATCAAAAAATTAGCTGGGCATGGTAGCGCGTGCCTGTAATTCTGGCTACTGGGAAGGCTGAGGCGGAAGGATCGCTGGAGCCCAGGAGGTCGAGGCTGCGGTGGCCGGGAGCGGCCACTGCACTCCAGTCTAAGCGACAGAGTGAGACTCCAACTCAAAAAAAAAAGAGAGTTTTTATAGTATAGGTAAATTAGCACAGAATAGAAAGGTATTAGGATTTAAGTTAGTCATTAGGTGTTGTGTATGCATAAGCTTTAGAAGTTATTGATTATTAGAATATTATGATGTTAGAATTGTTGTATTGTTTGTGAGGAACAGTGAAATAATGTTGGGATTGTCCTTCCTCATGCTTGAGGAAACACCTGGTGGGTGGGGGACGCCCCTTATCCACCTGGCTTTGTGTTCATGTGAAAATCTTGTGATTTTTGCCTGTGAAACTTTAGGATAAAAGGTTTACAGTTTGTCCCATTAAACGGCTTCTGCACTAGACAGAGTCCAGTCTCTTTCTTTCTCCCCCCTTTTTCTTTCTTTCTTTTTATCTCTCCAGAATAATCGCCGATACTGCCACACCTCCCAGGGACCCCCTAAATCTCTCTGCAGGGGCTGGCCCCCCGCAGTGCATAGTCCCTCCCAGGTTATCTTTCTCTTTAATAGAACATTACTCTGAGACAGTAGATGACTACCTGCAGGTGCTGAATTAGAATTGTGCAGCCACATCATCTGAATACCCTCTCCTGGACCCTCTGGGCAGTAGGCAGGAAAATACCTTCTCTGTTATGAAGAAAACACTGATGGATGGCTGAACTACCACTCAATAAAGGAACTAAGAGATTATATGTGCAGAACATTGCCAGTTTGAACTGAAAGGAATGTTGAAGGGAAGGCTGTCAGACTTCTTAAATTTTGCAGGATGAGATAAAAGAAATATTTGGCTGGGAAAGGTGCTATTCTTCAACAATTTGGAAGAATGACCCAAAAGCCACTTAGAGGTTAAGATTATCAGGACTGCCTCCTTGGTTTCAAAGCATGGGGTCACCATCTCCCTACATTTAAGCAAAAGGCCAGGCTGCCACGGCCTGGATCCTTGAGGTCAGGGTCAACCCACAGAGCTGTGGGGGTAGGACTAACATCTGTGGCCTTGGGGGAGAGGCCATCACCCCAGGAAAGCAGGGAATAGAGTCAAAGAGAATTATTCTAAAGACTTAGATTGAATGGACTCTGTCTTGCTAGGTTTTAGACTTGACTGGGACCATCATTCCTTTCAGATTTCTCCCTTTTGGAGTATGAATGTCTATTCTATGCCAGTACCATCACTGCATTTTGGAAGCATATAACTTGCCTGGTTTCACAGGTTCATAGTTAGAGAGGAATTACACCTAAAAACAAATAGTACGTTAAGCATCACCCTTTCATGATTTAGATGAAATTTCAGATGTTAGACCTATAGTTCATGTTGAAACAAGGTAAGGACTTTTGGAGCTGTTGGATGGAGTGTATATATTTTGAATGCAAAAAGAACATGAATTTTCTTCTCTCTCTCTCTCTCTCTCTCTCTCTCTCTCTCTCTCTCTCCTCTCGCTCTCTCTATCTCAATCTCTCTCTCTCCCCAACCCCCTTGATCATGGACTTCTGCCCTCCAGAATTATGAGAAAATAGTATCTGTTGTTTAAACCACAAGCCAGTGGTATTTAGTTATGGAAGCCCAAGCAAATTAATACAGCATACAGCATCACAAACATGACCAACTCTTAACCACTCCCAATATATCCAGAGGGTCTTCAAAAACCAGATCAAAAGATGAAGAGACTGCGATCTTAGGATCTGAAGGAGGAAAGATCTTGGCTGGTGGGAACTTGAATGATTCTCAACTCTGTATGAGCTCTGGGAAGTGTTTGTTCTCCAGTTCCCCAATAATTGTTCTTTTGGCAGCAGGTGTTGCCAAGTCTTAAAGAGCATCACCCTTTACATGTGCAGATTGGTTTTTGGATTTCTGAACTTTCTCTTGTAGCTCCCTTTCCAATATGCTACCCCACACATTACAGCTGCCTTTAACTTCGTGAAGTCTTAAATATCTATGTTTATTGAGTAAGGGTAGGAGTGGAGTTATCCCTACCTAAACCACAGTCTAGGAATTTCCTCCAGACTGAAGCAATCATAGGTATAACCATATTTGCCTCTTTTCCCACAGGAATCACAGTTGTGCAGTTTCTAATGTCCAATAGCTTAAAACACTTGTTTCATATATTTTTCCAGTTTTCTAGATATTTCATAATATCTTGACCAGTTTTCCAGTTGTTTATATTAAGATATAAAAGTCGTGACCCGCCTGGGCAACTTGGTGAGACCTCATCTCTACAATAAATCAAAATGAGCCGGGCATGGTAGCGTGCACCCATAGTTCCAGCTACTTGGAAGGCTGAGGCAGAAGGATCGCCAGAGCCCAGCAGGTCAAGGCTGCGGTGGCTAGGAGCGGCCACTGCACTCCAGTATGGGTGACAGAGTGAGACTCCAACTCAAAAAAAAAAGATAGAAGTTTGTATCAAAAATCCCTTATAATCTCCTATTTAACTGTTTCACAGTTTATCATTCAATTTACCTGAATCTGAGTTTACAAACACTCTATATGGATTATTTGTTGGGGAGGTAGATAAGTAATAATGGCAACATTTATTCATATATGCCAAGAGACTAGCAAGAAAGATTTGAGTACATCAATTTACACTCCACAAATATGTTATTTAAAATATATATTTTGTTCTTATGGCTGAAAATGACAAATATTAAGTGTGGGAAATTTTAAACACATAAAAATTATTAAACTCAGGGTACATTTACATAAGATGATGATGGGTTCCAGTAAGAAAATCAACACATACAATGTATCTGTTTTAAAGCATATTCACATAACTCAGTGACTCTGCATTTGTGTTTAGTACAATATTTATGATTATTCAATTTAATTGTGCTTTCCAAAGTCAGATTCCTGGTACACAATGAATATGTTTATAAATGAATATTTTCATAAAATTTTGGCATCATATCAGAAGCAAGAGTTTTTGTATAATATTTCTTTTAAAAAAATGTTTTATTCTCAGTTCCCAAATTGGTATATTTTCAGTCTGCTAAAACCTCTGACATATGACAAAGAATGAAGCATTTTGAAAGCTACCATTTATTCCAAATATTCATAAGTTGTTTCAAATATCAAATATCTACTGATCATTAAGATGGCACTTTTATTTCTGGGCAAAATATTTCTCATATTTATTAAGTTTCTCTCTTTCACTATTTCTAATGTAAACTGAGTAAATCAAGTAAGAAAAGGTGTCTGGACTTTCAGGATGCTGACAGTGATTTCTTCTCTCAATGGTTTCTTAGATTAGTGAATTCTGATAGCATTTCCCACATTTCTAGATTCATAGAATTTCTTTCTTCTGTGTGTGTTCTAATGTACTGTGAGAGAAAACTTCTGGTAAAAGAACTTCTCATATTATTTGCATTCATAGGGTTTCTCTCCAGTGTGGGTTCCCTGATGTACTGTGAGGGATGACTGGTGGTTAAAAAGTTTTGCCACATTTGTTAAATGTATGAAGTTTATCTCCTGTGTGATTTCTTTGATGCTTAGTAGGATCTGATTTCTGATTAAATTTTTTGCCACATTGAATACATGTATAGTGTTTCTCCCTTTTGTATATTTTCTGATGTACAACAGGGGATGACTTCTGGGAGAAACTTTTCCTACACTCATTACATTCATATGTTTTCTCCCCATGTGTGTTCTCTGATGTACTATGAGTGATGACTTCTGAAAGGTTTTCCCACACGCATCACATTCATAGGGCTTTTCTCCTTCGTAAGTTCTCTGATGCACAATAAATTTTGACTTCACTGAGAAAGATTTCCCACATTCAATACATTCACATGGTTTTTCTCCAGTATGAGTTCTCTGATGGTAAGCAAAGTTTGGCTTTTGGGAGAATGTTTTCCCACATTCATTACATTCATAGGGTCACACACCTGAGTGTATCCTTTGATGTACCATGAGAAATGAATTATAAACAAAGGTTTCCCATATTCCTTACTCATAGGGTTTCTCCCCTGTGTGAGTTCTCTGATGTACATGGAGATTTGACTTCTCACAGAATTTTTTTCTCTCATTCATTACGTTGATAGGGGTTCTCACCTCTGATGTACTCTTAGACCTGACTTATATCTGAAGGCTTTCCTAAAGTCAATACATTCATAGGGCTTCTGCCCTGTATGTATCCTCTGATGAATTCTAAGGCCAGACCTATTTGTAAAGGTTTTTCCACATTTAGTACATTCATAAGGTTTCTCCCCTCTGTGTATCCTGTTATGTATTATGAGAGGTGACCTGTGGCTGGCTTTCCCACACTCATTACATTCATAGAGTTTTTCTCCTAGTCATGCTTGCTGATGTTTAGGAATAACTGACATATGCCAAAAAGAACTCTCATAAAGACTTTTTGAAGGTTTTTTTTTTTACCATGTGTGTTTGTTTTTGAGAGAAATTTTGTTTCTTGAAGATTTTCCCACCTACATATTACATTCAAACCTTGTTTCTCCTTTGTGAACCCTTTCAGTACAAGTGGGGAGTGACTTCTTGCCAAAATTATTCCCCAACTCATAAGTTTTCTTCCCCATGATAACTCTGTGGTGCTCATTTAGAGACTTCTCCCCAACAGACCTCTTCCCACAGTCATTAAATTCATAGTGATTCTCCCTAGTGAAAGTTCTCTGATGAACAAGGAGGTCTGAATCATCAAAAACAGCTTTCACTTGTTCATTATATTCACAGAGCTTCTCCATGAGCATGCTCTCTTATAAGTAATAAAGGCTGTCTCCTCCTGAAAACTCCTCTCATATTGATTATGTTCAAAAAATTGCTTTGGAGCCGGGCTCGGTGGCTCAGCCTGTAATCCCAGCGCTTTGGGAGGCTGAGGTGAGTGGATTGCCTGAGCCTGCAGATTCGAGACCCACCTGGGCAACTTGGCGAGACCTCATCTCCACAATAAATCAAAAACTAGCCGGGCGTATTAGCGCATGCCTGTAGTTCCAGCTACTTGGAAGGCTGAGGCAGAAGGATTGCCAGAGCCCAGCAGGTCGAGGCTGCGATGGCCGGGAGCGGCCACTGCACTCCAGTCTGGGTGACAGAGTGAGACTCCAACTAAAAAAAAAAAAAAAAAAACTGCTTTGGAGTTTGAATACCCTGATGCTGAAATAGGTCCTAATTCTGATGAATGACTTTCCCATTTCTATCATAGTTAAAAGGTTTATCTCTGGCATAAAAATTCTCATGCTTTGTGCAGAGGAACAATTTCTAATGTACACTGAAATTATCAAGCTTCCTTACAACAGAACTTCTATTACTAACAATCGTGAAATACAATTCAAACCGGACTCAGTGGCTCAGTCTGTAATCCCAGCACTTTGGGAGGATGAGGCGAGTGGATTGCCTGAGCCTGTGGGTTCGAGACCAGCCCAGACAATTTAGCAAGACCTTGTCTCTACAATAAATTTAAAAATTAGGCCAGGCATGGTGGCTCATGCCTATAATCCCAGTAAATTGGGAGGCTGAGATGAGAGGATTGCCTAAGCCCACTGGCTTGAGACCAGCCTGGGCAACTTGGTGAGACCCCATCTCTACGATAAATCAAAAAATTAGCCAGGCATGGTGGTATGTGCCTGTAGTTCCAGCTACATGGAAGTCTGAGGTGGAAGGATCGCCTGAGCCCAGAAGGTTGAGACTGCAGTGGCCATGAGTATGCCACTGCCCTCCAACCTGGGTGACAGAGTGAGACTTCTACTCAAAAAAAAAAAAATTAACCAGGTGTGATAGTTCCAGTTGCTTGGAAGGCTGAGGCGGAAGGATCACTGGAGCACAGCAGGTCAATACTGGGGTGGCCATGAGTGTGCCACTGCACTTCAGCCTGGGTGACAGAGTGAGACTCCAACTCAAAAAAAAAAAAAAAAAAGAAAAAATTCAAATTCATTACATATTAATGATATTTATCAGATACTTTTCTCATTGGAACAGGGTTTGTGTCCACATTAAATGTTTTTCCTAATACATCATTTCTCTCCTCAGTCAGTGTTTTGTTGTTGACAAAACCAACTTTCCACAAATGCTGGTCTTGGCTTTCCTGGCCCTTCCCCATTACATCAACTTTCCAGAATTCTAGAAATGAGAATAATTTACCATTTATAATAAAAATATCGTATAAATGTTAATGCACTTCACGTGGAAAGGAGACAATATAAAAATGCACTCACATGGCCCAGTCTTCTGGTCTGAAGTAATCCCAAGGGCACACATCTCACTCCCATAGGACTGAACAAAACAAATAAACTGTATAGTGGAAAACAGGAGATGAATCTAGAAATAAAAACACAGTAACTAAGCACTTTAGAAATGTGACCTTCAAAACTGAATAGAGAAAATGAAATAAACACAAAATATAAAACACAATACTTTGAGATGAATGTTTGAGGCATGTGGCAGGAAACACAAAAAGCAGTGAAGGTCAGGAACAATGGTTCATGTCTGTAATCGCAGAACTTTGGGAGGTCAAGGCAGGAGGATTGCTTGAGCCAGGAGTTTGAGACTGGCCTCAGCAACATAGTGGAACTTTGTATCTACAAAAAAATAAAAAATTTAGCAACATGTGTGGCACATGCCTGTAATCCCAGCTACTTGGGAGGCTGAGATGGAAGGATCACCTAAGCCCAGGAGGTCAAGGCTGCTGTGATCATGCCACTGCACTCCAGACTGGGCGACAGAGTGAGACTCTGACACACACAAAAAAGCAATAAACAGTAGGTGGCACTGCAAGAAAAATTAGTAGACAATAGTTTTGAGGGGCAATATCAAAGGAAAAATTAAATTTAGAAAGGCAAATAAGTATCTAGGCATTCACTGCCTGCCACAGAATCCTCACTAATACATATGCTTCTAGTTTCTCACTAATTATTTTCTGTTTTGCTCACCAATCCCAAATAATAATGTCAAAGAGCAACTATTATGCACGTTCAAAAAAAATCCTATTAACCAAACAATAATTCTCATTCTAGCTCTGATTCACATGTAAAGTCAATGTCCAAAAAAAGCATACATGTAGGCTATGAAAAAAGGAAGATCAGGTACATCATTTTATTCTGCTCTTTTGTCTTCATTTTCTTTGATAACAGTTGCTTATTAATAAATCTGTCACAGCCATAAAATTTCCCTATTTCTGTTAATTTTCTTATTTCATAAATAATCTTCTCCCTCACACAACCCTAGTTCTTTACTTTTCCCTTATATATTAATATATAAGATATACATATAGTGTATCAATTATATATTTCAGCATTTACTTATTTATTTCAGGATTTCTGACTGCTTTTTCCTATGTGAACTTTAAAGATCATAGTTTTCAGGCCAAGCACAGTGACTCAAGCCTGTAATCCCAGCACTTTGGGAAGCTGAGGCAGGAGGACTGCCTGAGTCCAGAAGTTCAAGACCAGCCTGGGCAACGCAGCAAGACTTCACCTCTAAATAAAAATAAAAAGAAATTGTAAAAATATTTTTATCATAGTTTTCAATCTAGTCTTAAGATCTGTATAAGATTATAAATAATCTTATAATTATAGAATATAATCCTCATTATTTATGGATTCTATATCTGAAAACATATCTACTCATTAAAATTTATTTGTAAGTCTAAAGATGGGGGCCTTGGCAGTGAAAGGGGCTGTGGCACTGCAAGTGTTGCTTTTGTTAGAAAAATTCCTTGGACCATGGCATCGGGTGAGCTGAGAGAACACTTTGCACACTATGGCCATATATAAAAGTGCATCGTACCCTTTGACAAAGAGACTGGCTTTCACAGAGGTATGGGTTGGATTCAGTTTTCTTCAGAAGGAAAACTTCAGAATGCTGTACAGCAGGAAAATCATATTATTGATAGAGTAAAACTTCATGTACAAGCCCAAAGACCAAAAGTTTTGCAACCATCTGACACAGAAAGAGTTTTGAGACTATTCATGCCTATTAAAGTTAAATATAACTGAAAAAAAATAAGTAAAATAAAATTTATTTATAAATCCAAAATCAAGACTCTTGACACTCTCATGGTCATTCAAGGACATACAAAAAGCATCAAAAAATTTTACTCACTGACACACATATTCCCAGATGAAGTCAAAAAAGTCAATGCACTACTTTCTTGTTTCAGTTCTCACACTGTAAACAACTGCTCTTTTCCTGATATACTTAGTGCCATACTTTTCAGTTTAATGGTTTTTGTTGGTAATTTCACTATTTAAAATGGTCCCCTAGTATAGGATTGAAGTACTTTCTCTAGTTTTCTTAGGTACAAGAAGGCTGTGACATGCCATGTGGAGAAAACATGTGTTAAATAAGCTTTATTGCCGGGCTCGGTGGCTCAGCCTGTAACCCCAGCACTTTGGTAGGCTGAGGTGAGTGGATTGCCTGAGCCCGCAGGTTCGAGACCCACCTGGGCAACTTGGCGAGACCTCATCTCTACAATAAATCAAAAAATTAGCCGGGCGTGGTAGCGCGCGCCTGTAATTCCGGCGACTCGGAAGGCTGAGGCGGAAGGATCGCCGGAGCCCAGCAGGTCGAGGCTGCGGTGGCCGGGAGCGGCCACTGCACTCCAGTCTGGGTGACCGAGTGAGACTCCAACTCAAAAAAAAAATAAGCTTTATTTAGGCATGAGTTGTAGTGCTGTTGGCCATGAATTCAATGTTAATATATCAATATATATTAAATAAGGGTTTTTTTTTTTTTTTTTAGTCGGTCTGACTCTGTCACTCATGTTGGAATGCAGTAGCACACTCCCAACTACCACAGCCACGACTTGCTGGGCTCAGGTGATCCTTCTGACTAAACCTTTCCAGTTAAAAAGTAGTGATATTAACTGTATCACTTTGTACAGCATTACTCTATAACAAATATTCCTTTCTTTTCTTTTCTTTTTTTTTTTTTTGAGTTGGAGTCTCACTCAGTCGCCCAGACCGGAGTGCAGTGGCCGCTCCCGGCCACCGCAGCCTCGCCTCCTGGGCTCCGGCGATCCTTCCGCCTCAGCCTTCCGAGTAGCCAGAACTACAGGCGCACGCTACCACGCCCAGCTAATTTTTTGATTTTATTGTAGAGATGAGGTCTCACTGCCCAGGCGGGTCTAGAACCCGCGGGCTCAGGCAATCCACTCACCTCAGCCTCTCAAAGGCGCGGGATTACAGGCTGAGCCACCGAGCCCAGCTAAATATTCCTTTCTAAATGCTAAATTTTAAAATATTTTAATGATGCTTTTGTTCTTTTGTCATAAATACAACCTAAGATCCTGGCAGTTACTGCCATATCTCCAATTTCCTTTGAAATGTCTGAATGGTTAGTAATGAGGACATAAAATTGTAAGTGGTATGCATAACAATTTCTTGTACAGCTATTTCAAAACACAAATCTCAGACTCCTTGCCAATTTATATTTAATAATTAAGAAGTTAAAGATTTTGACCGCAGCATGTCTACTTATAAAAAGTTATTTGGTTTTCTGGATGAATAAATATGAAAGAGTTCTCTCCTCCCAACTATACAATCTTCAAAGGAATCATCAGATATCTATTGTATGTTACCTAGTAGAGAAAGGAAGAATAAGAGAGGTCTTTCTCTTTAAGGGTATACAAATTTAGCTGGAAAAAGATAACCCAGGCAAAAACTCAATATAGTCAGGTATCAGAGTATATGACAAAATCTAAATATTTTCAAATACAACTATTAAGTGTACAGAAATAATGTAGTCAATGAATATTTCGTGAAAAATAAAAATTGGGGCAGGTATGGTGGCTTATGCTTGTAATCCCAGTATATTGGGAGGCTGAGGCAGAAGGATTACTTGAACCCAAGAGTTTGAGACCAAGCTAGGCAACACAATGTAGAGACCCCATCTCTACAAAAAATCAAAAAGTAGCCAGGCATGGTGGCACCTGCCTGTAGCCACAGCTACTTGGGAGGCTAAGGCAGAAGGATTGCCTGAGCCCAGGAGGTCAAGGCTGTGGTGAGCTGTGATTATGTCACTCACTGCACTACAACATGAGGTGACACACTGAAACCCTGACTCAAAAATAATAATAAATTTTTGTAAAAACTTGAGCTCTAACCTAAAATATATACAACAAGAACCATAGCAATAAGACTTTTTAATATGTCAGGCACTATTTTAAACATTTTTCACATATTGAACAATTTAACTATCTGGACAGGAAAGATACACACTAGAATGAAAAGTGCAAACAAGGCAAGGAACACTACATGTTTGTGAGAGGATTAGGAGACTTTTCAAAATAGAATTGGCAGGTTTGTGCAAGAAAGAAAAATAATTTGGGCATGCAAAATGTGGCCATATTTGATGCACATTACAGAGGAACTTACATTTCATGTGTTGGGTCACAGGAGGGCAATCATAGATTTATCTTGTCAGGCTAGTAACAAGGTAAATCAGAAGCTTTAAATTTTAAAAAGTCATAATTCAAATTACAAGTTAGATCAATCAAAGCATGAACATAATAAGTATACAGATATCCTTGTTGGCGATGTTAGTGGAAGGTAAAAACATGGGGATATTTAGAAAACACTTCACAAAAGTGAAACAAGGACTGCAAGATAACATTAAGGGTGTGATAGGGTGTGATGGCATGTGCCTGTAATCCCAGTTACTCTGGAGGTTAAGGCAGAAGGGCTTCTTGAGCCCAAGAGTTTGAGACCAGCCTAGGCAACATAGTGAGATCCCATCTTTTAAAAAAAAAGAGAGTGTGATAGAAGTGGAAGATTTGAAAGAATTTCATTTTTGTCCGCTAAAGTAGACCTAATAAATAAAAAATGTAACTGATAAATGGGAAGTGAAATATAAGATTTGTAAGATATAATTTTACTTCTTAGCTTTTCCTATATTGAAATAGGATTAAAACTTAACAAGGATTTGATGTAGGTAGGTAGATAAAATACACTAGGTCAAGTATTTTGTCACAAGCTTCAAGTCTTGTGAATGTATGAGTTGTAAATAATGTACTGGGAGAATTACTGTTAAGAGAAAAGAACAGGCTGAGTATGGTGGCTCACGCCTATAATCCCAGCACTTTGGGAGATCGAGGCGGGAAACTCACTTAAGTCCACAAGTTTGAGGCCAATGTGGGCAACATAGTGAGACCTCATCTCTACAAAAAAAAATTTTTTAATGAGCTGGTATGGTAGTGCTCACCTGTAGTACCAGCTACTTGGAAGGCTGAGCGGAAGGATCACCTGAGCCCAGAAGGTTGAGGCTGTAGTGAGCTGTGAGCATGCCACTGCACCCCAGCCTGGGAGACAGAGTGAGACTCTGACTCAAAAAAAAAAAAAAGAAAGAAAAGAAAAGAAAAGAAAAAAAGAATAGAAGTGCACGAGAGAAACTTTTGAAGATGCACAGGAGAAGAGCCCTGAGAATCACCATCCATCCAACAGGTACTGTGGGACAACTGTGTGCCAGGCTTCATTCCAAGCACAGAATAGAGGGCTAAACATAGCAGACAAGAGTTAAACAAGCACTTCAAGGAAGAAAAATTGACAAAAATTTAAGCCAGGGTGTTGACTGAGGCTTCTAGGGAATAGAAAAACCTCCCCCAGGAAGCTAAGAAAGCACTTGACCAGGAAAAATAGGGCCACATGGTCATCAAAAACATAGCTTTAGATGTACCCCTTTTAAGGCCAATGAAGACAATTGGGAAACCTGTGTGGCACTGGTGTAGGCATTGATTGAATTCAGGAGGCATGAATTCAATCAATGCCTGTGGCAATAGTGATACCTAGCAGGGTATCCATCTGCCACTCTGTAACTTAAATCAGAGACCTCCAAGTTAAACAAGCTACCTCGGGCTGAGATAGAAGGAGGAACTTCCACTGAATGCAGTTTTCAAAAGCTCCCTGTTGTGTATTCTGCGAAGTGCCTTGGTCGCTATTAGTAATGCCTGGTCAGTAAGATGTGTCCTGGAGAGGCCTTACATCGTGGCCTTGTGTAGAGACATCTGTTAACTTTGATTTATATTCTGGATATCTCTGAGACAAGAGATTATCAGAGGTCTTTACTCCAAAGAGGGCAACTCTTAGGTAATGGCCCAAGATCTTGTAAAAACATATCAACATAGTCATTTGTTGGCCAGGGCATCTAGTACTAGGACAACAACCTGAAAGTGGCCACTGGCAGCAACCCTTCGGGTCCTGTGTTTGATCAGGGGTATCCTGATTAAAGGACGGAAAGCAGCAACATTCCATTGAGCTCCATCACATATAATATTAGTGATGTCATCCCCAAAGTCTAGAAACTCCCATTTCTGTTTAGTTAATCTCAAGGGGCCTCCAAGGTAGCCAAGGTTTTGCTCCACCCTGCATCAAGGAGGTCTTGCTAACCATACCAAACTTGCGGGGTACTGCTTCCACGACCCAAGGCATGAAGAATCACAAGTTTAGCACCCATAAGAGCGATTTATAAGAGTCGAGTTTGTGATCAACAGTGCTCTAATGGTGTATGGTACAGTGCCAAAGAGGACAGTATCTTGCATCAGAAGTTCATGACCAACTTATGGCCATCATGAGGAAAGAGAGGAGGCTGCTAAAGCCTTTATAATATAGGAGTCTTTTGAGGACATCAATGGGATTCCTGTTATATTACAATTTGGACAAATTCCAGAGCCTTTTGCTAAAGGGAATCCATTCAAGGTGGGTCAACTTGCAAGTAACATAGCATCAGTGAAATTAAGTGAAACTTCTAAATGAGCAATATGTTGCCTCCAGATTTGAAAAAGGACTAAAAGACATCGATCTGTATTAACATTGTAGGTATTAAGAATGTCAATAGCTGTTTTGACAGTATCAGGAATGAAATGACCCTTGGTTTACCAAATAATTTTCAGGAATTTAACAGAGGTGGCAGGACCTTGTACAATGTGTGGGGTCCCTTGTTTGTAAGCTCCTTTCTCTTTTTTTCTTTTTTTTTTTGTGTGTGTGTGGAGATAAGATCTTGCTATGTTGCAAAGGCTGGTCTTGAACTCCTTGGCTCAAGCAATCCTCCCACCTTGGCTTCCCAAAATGTTGGGATTACACTCATGAGCCATCATGCCTGGCCTGAGCTCCTTTTTTCAGTATTTGCATGTCTTTAATGAGTGTATCAAATATATCTTCTCAAAGAAAGATATCATCAATGTGATGTCATAGCTGTGGCCTTAGAGAAATTTGAATGCAGTTAAGATTTTGCCTACTGTATGTGATGTAGCTTGTATGTGTATATGTACTGTATGTGTACTGTAACACTGTATATGATGACAAGGCTGCTGAGGTACCCCATTTTGCTTCAAGTTGCAGTTACGAGGAACTTATCAACGATGCTAATTGAGGATTTCTTGTATATCTATTCTATTTCACACTTTCCAATAAGAGTTCTTATTTGGTTTTCACAATTCAGTAGTCAAGTTTCGTAATTTTTGAGAATTATCTTCCCTGATGTCTCCTTATATAGTTAAATAATTTTCTACTCAAAAGAACAATACAGATATAAGATTTATATACAAAAAAATAGCACAATGGCATAAGTCCTTCATTATCAGTAATCAATTTAAATATAGTCATGTATCACTTAACAATGAGAAATATGTCATTAGGTGATTTTGTCATTGTGTGAACATTTTAGAGTGTACTTACACAACCTGCTAGATGTGTACAACCTGCTACACACCCAAGTTAAGTGATATAGCCTATTGCTCTTAGGCTACAGACCTATACAGCATGTTACCGTACTGAATACTGTAGGCAGTTGTAATACATGGTGTTTGCATATCTAAACACATCCAAAGCTGGGCGTATGGTGGTTCATGATAGGCTTACACAGAGTTAGGATCATCTATATCACCATCTTCCACTCCACATCTTGTCCCACTGGAAAGTCTTCTGAGGCAATCACTCACACAAAGCTGTGACAATGCCTTCTTCTGAAATCTCTCCTGAAGCACCTGCCTGAGCCTATTTTACAGTTAGCTTCATTTACAAGTAGAAGAACACACTAAAGTAACAACAAAAAGTATAGGATAGATTATATTGTCTACAGGTCTATCACCAGTTCATAGATATAACTAGCATGTAAATTGTTAAATTACTTAACACTTGAATGAATAATTGATACACAATTTAAATGACACACAAGTAAAAGAAGACAACTAACAGGAAGAAAAAGAAAAATATCTAAAGTGACATGAGCAAGAATCAAATTTTTGTAAACCTAAGAATGGCAAATCCACCTAAAAAATGTAAGAAAAAACCCAAGAACATTCAGCTGTGAGAGCATTATCTGCAAGTGTGTCATATGTATCTAAGGAAAACAGGCTAATTATCCTAGGCCACTCTAAAAAAAAATTCCTAAAAAAACCTCAAAGGGCCAACAACTGAATG
Source organism: Cephalopachus bancanus (assembly GCA_027257055.1). Lineage (NCBI taxonomy): Eukaryota > Metazoa > Chordata > Mammalia > Primates > Tarsiidae > Cephalopachus > Cephalopachus bancanus. The sequence continues at coordinate 8,264,575 of JAPVLO010000113.1, forward strand.
AACTGGGATCTAACATCACTTGACTTATAGCTGCTGGGTACACACTAACTCACCTGGGTGGCTTTGGCTGGAGGATTCTTCTTCTGCTATCCATGCCTCCTCGCCTTGCTCCAACTTGAAGACCAACTCTGGCTTGGTAACACAACACCCTGTGAATGGGAAATGACTCAGGACTTAGGCCAGGCCTATGGGCTTCAGGGCCTCTGAAGAAAAATATGGTGCAGCTTCAGCTATACAAAAATAGGGCCATTTAAACTTTTCATGGGGAGTTGTCTCTAGAGATCAAAAGGGATCAGTAATTTTACACCTGTTGCAGCCCAGGGGTCACCTTTAAATGCTAAATTTCAACCCTAAAAATCATTAATCTCTACAAAGGATCACGTGTGTCAGCAACTAAAAAAGAAATGAATGCTATTTGGAATTACATAAAACACAACCCTTATTCAGAAACAACGTGGCTATAGTTCTCTAGCATCACATCCTCGTACAGGGTCCTCTGACCAGGGTTCAGGTGTTGCCATTCTTCCTGGGTGACTCTCACAGTCACATCCGTGAATGACACTGATCCCTAAAAAAGTACACCTGTGCTCATTCTGTAGTCACCAGAGCAGATAGCTTGCCACGTTTGAGATCTAAAACTTTGTCATGTTCACTGTTGATAACTGAAGAGAAAATATCACACATGACATCTACTCTGTACTTTATTTGATATTCTATGTTGTGGGAGAACAAACCATAGAAATACCCTATGTATTAATTTCTTATTCATGAAAAAAAAAACCCAAGATTCCTCAATGTGCCTAGAACTGTCTCATGTTCTGGGAATATAAAAAAGAATTTTAGAAACTCTGCTCTCAAAGAGTTCATTATATTGTTGAAAGATATAGTTAAATATATATTATATACATATTATATATAATATATAAAATAAAGCTTTGTAGAAGAAATGCTAGAAGAATTCAAAAGGTAATGATTGCATGGAGGGGAAGTGTTAAATTCTATTCTGTATAAAAGATTGGAAGTGAAGTTTTGAGTCATTATACATCAATCATATGTCATTCTTTGTTGGTGAAAAGGCTTAGCTTTATTAAGATACAGATCCATAAGCAAAATCAGGAACAAGAGTATAGGTAATTTGGGGCTAATTATTCAAAATATTTTACCATGAGTTATATACATACAAAATTTCTTTTTTTAGGTGTAAAAAATGTAAATAGGTGTGTATCTTCTTCCAACATGCTGATTTTCTTAATTATCCCCCAAGGCAGGGGTCCCCCACCCTGGGCCATGGACCAGTACCGGGTAGGTGAGCAAGCAAAGCTTCAGCTGTATTTACAGCTGCTCCCCATCGCTGGCATTACCACCTGTGCTCCACCTCCTGGCAGATCTGCATCTACAGCTGCTCCCCATGCTTTTCATTACCATCTGAGCTCTGCCTTCTGTCAGATCAGCATTTGCAGCTGCTCCCCATTGCTTTCATTAACACCTGAGCTCCATCTCCTGTCAGATCAGCAGGGCTTTAGATTCTCATAGGCACACAAACTCTATTGTGATTGTGAACTGCACATGAGAGAGATCTAGGCTGCGTGCTCCTTTTGAAAATCTAATGCCTGATGATCTGAGGCGGAGCTGAGGCGGTGATGCTAGTGCTGGGAAGCAGCTACAAATACAAATGAACATTAGCAGGGAGGCTACTGCACATTACCCCTCTCCCCCAGTCTGTAGAAAAATTGGCTTCCAGGAAACCAGTTCCGGATGCCAAAAAACTTGGGGATGGCTGCCATAAGGTATATACCGCCACTTCAAGATCACAGCTGTGGGTAATGGAGAGCAGATGAAAAGCAAAGTAAGCACCAGAGTTATGTGTCCAGGTTTTCATCTTAGAGGTAATGGTTTAAAGAAGAGTGGAGAATGGCTTAAAAGAAACTCAGGGCAAAGACCAGAGGGTGGGATGACCATTCATATTCAGGTAGTTAGGAAAGACAGTCTTCAGCAAACTATGATTCATGAGTCAAATCCAGTCTGCCCCACTTTGTACAGCCTGGGAGCTAAGAATGCTTTTTGCATTTTTACACTGTTAAATGGCTGAAAGAAATCAAAAGAATATTTTGTGGCACATATGTGTAAAAACTATGTAAAAATAAAATTTCAGCATCCATAAATAAAATTTTATTATAACATAAGCATTCTTGTTTGACTGTGTACTGTCTACAGCTGCATTCACACTACAACAGCAGGGGTAAGTAGTTGTCACAGACTGAATGTGGGCACTCTTACTGCTGTGCTCTGCTGCCTGCCATACTACAAATCACAGACAAGGATGCAGTTATAATTTCCCTCTATTTCAAGTGCCAAGCCTAATGTCATATTGTGACACTTTATATTAGTTTTATTACTACAAATCACAGACAAGGATGCAGTTATAATTTCCCTCTATTTCAAGTGCCAAGCCTAATGTCATATTGTGACACTTTATATTAGTTTTATTACCAGTGCATATTGTGTCAAAACAAAAAAAGCAGACTTTGAATGTCACATTTTTAAGGATCAGTGAAGGATACATTATTTTCTTCTCTAATTAGCTAGCAAAGCATTGTGCTTATTATGCAATGACACAGTAGCCTATGTTTTAAAGCACTATATAGGATGATCTTATACCAGACTAAATATTCAACATTGTATTTCCAACTCCCAGAAAAGAACCAGTCAGAAAAATTAGAAAATTTGAAACAGAATATCTCAACACAGCAGGATTTCTGAGTAATTTGTTACCCAAGCAAGGAAATCCAGTCATCAATAGTGAGTTAAATCATATTTGATTTTTAAATATCTAAAGAAATGAGCTTTTAAAAAATGTTTAGCCTCTTGGTAAGAAGAATTGCTCAAATAGTTAAGGACCCTGGAAGCAACATTAAATAGTCAATTCAAAAAAGAAGGCAAATGATCAAGTGGTTTTCCTCAATTCTTAATGAGTCAAATGATGTTACCAATACTAATCAGTTGTTGTTGTTTACTCAGAGTATCAATACTGAGTTTAATGCAACAGGAATTACCTCCTATAACTAGCCTGCATGGAACTACAGGAAGAATAGGAAAATTCAAAGTCAGTAAATCCTGAAGTGGAATCGGCTAAGATGTGTCATGAATGATGGTAATGAAAATATGTGTAGAGAAGAAAAAGTTTAGTTTGATAAATGTACAAAGTCTATGAAAATGTAAAGTTTCTAGAGACTATAGATACTCTTTGTATTATTCATCAGTAGGCACTATGCAGAAAATCGTTGAACCTACCATGAGTAATTGAATGAGTCTTGGCAATGGTGAGTTTCAGTCATTCTCAAGAATTTAACCATCATCATTTCCATGAATTACAGTCAAAAATAGAAGCTGAATATTTTGACTTGCCTTTCCACACAATTGTCTAATGGCTTAGAAATAGTAAAGTTTTATTGTGTTTTTGTTTGTTGGTTTAGCTCAAGGATGAAACTTGAAATTTTTCTGAATAAGAATGTTCCTCAACATCTATTATATCAAGCACTGAATGGCTCTGAAAATTAGCTTTTGCTGATGACTTGATCAGGTTTCTTAATGAATTCAACCTAAAATTACAAAGAAAAACAACACTTATGCAAAACTTATACTAGGATAAAATCACTTCAACTAACATTATTAGAATCATAAGTAAGGTCAAGAAGCATATCTCATGCTGGCAAAAGTTAAAGACAGAAGTGAGAGCTTCATTTCCAAATTTGCAGTAGAGTCATTTTCCAAGCACTAACTACAATTCCAGCAGCATTTTCTGGACCTCAGTGCAAGTCATGTGATACTTCCATATTTCAAAATCCATTTAACTATACAATTAAGGTGATTCCACCTATCCTTTAGTTGGAAGCAATTAATCTCCAATGTAATGACATGCTAAAAGGCAAATATCAAAAAAAGAATCAGAAATAATTCCACAAGTTGCTAACAAGTAATATACTAAATTAAAATCATGTGCTTATTGAAAAGAATTCCATATCACCCAGCAATCCTACTTCTGCATACATACCCAAAGGAGATGAAATAATCACTACCTCATAAAGACATCTGCATTCCTAAGTTCATTACAGCATTATTCACAATAGCCAAGATATGGAAACAATCTAAATGCCCATTGACAGACAAATGGATAAAGAAAATGTGATGCACACACACACACACACACACACACACACACACACACACACACACACTGAAATATTACACATCCTTTACAAAGGAGATCCTGTCATTTTCCAAAATATGGATGTACCTAGAGGACATTGCACAATGTGAAACAAGCCAGAAACAGAAAGGGAAATATTGCATGATCTCACTTACATGAGAAAAAAAAAAAATATATATATATATATATTTTTTTTTTTTTTTTTTTTTAAAGCGCACAAACACATAGAGAATAAAACAGTGGTTGTCACCAGCGGTGGGCGGGGAAAAAAAAAATGGAGAATGTAGGTGAAAGGATACAAAATATGTATGCAGATATGTAGAATGACCACATTTATAGATCTAATATACAACATGAGGACTAAAGTAAATAAAACTATCGTAAACAAACGTGGTGGCTCATGCCTGTAATCCCAATGAGAGGACTGCCTGAGCCCATGGGTTTGAGACCAGTCTGAGCAACATGGCAAGACCTCATCTCTACAATAAATCAAAAAAATTAGCTGGGCATGGTGGCACACACCTATAGTTCCAGCTACTTGGAAGGCTTGTAGCAGGAACCGGCCGCAGAGAGAGACAGGACACCAAGGCTACTTTGCCAGGAAAACAGCATTTATTCATGCCAGCACTGGCTCAGCAGATGCACATCCAAAGGTTGAACCCTGAAAGCAGCAAGGCATTTTAATTTATTTGTCTCCCACACAAGGCAGCAGTTTGGCAAGACATTTTAGTTTGTCTCCCATACAAAGCAGCAGTTTGGCATTATCCACTTCATTGGATATTTTGTAGCTGGAGGTGGCAGTTAGCATTACTTATTACACACTGATTGGTTTTACATAATTATTTCATTTGCATGTCCTATCTGCTGATTGGCTTACAAGATCACCATCCTGACTGGATTTCCCCAAAAGTTTGAACATGTAGCCCGCCAAAGTGAAAAGTCCAGGAAAAGCATAGCACAAAGAAGCAGGAGGTAACTTATTTTCCCTTTTCTTATTCCTGCATTTTCAGAAGGACCCCTGCCTCATTCTCCCCTTTGATGCTTGGACCCCTTTAGGGTCAAAGACCATCATTTTGATTTAGGGGCTGGCATTGCCATAGCATCATTACATGTGCTGCTGGGTTTTTGTTTGTCTTTTTGTTTTTTTCTGACCACAGATTCAGCCATCTGGAGTGACCTTTGCTAACCCTACAGCAAATATTAAGGTGAAAATTACAACAACAATTATTAGCAAGGGATGGCACTGAATTATAATAAGAAAGTTAGAATAGTCCATTTGCTTGCGAAACGGTTGATTTCCCAGGCTTCTGCCATGCATAGATTAGTCAGCTTCCCGAGTGACTAAAGCAGGGCTGTCGTCCTTCAGCTTCCTGGAGCTACAGCTTGCTTTCTTCGAATAGTCAGTTTTTCCGGCACAAACAGATAAAGCATGCACTCCCAGCCTGCTTTACTCTGCTGTAATGAATTCAGGGCCTACTTTAGCTACTTTATTGCAGAGGGGGGTGAAAAAAATGACAGTAAATGGACCTCTCCAGAGGCCTTAAGGTCTGAGTGTTCCATTTCTTTACCCATACAGCATTTCCTGGCTTAAAGGGGTGAGCCTCTGTGGTTAAGCTTATAGATAACCACTCTTTAAAAACCCAATGATTATAACAGTGAGTGCCGTGCCAAGAGCCTGCATTTGCTATTTTAGAGCAAGATTACCCACCTCTTTTAAATCCCCCTTTATACCCTTAATAATGAGGGGTGGGTGCCTATAAAGAATTTCAAAAGGGGAGAACCCTGTCTGCTTAATGGGACTAGACCTAATTTTTAACAAAGCAATTGGCAACAGTTGATTCCAGTGTAGGTGGGTTTCCTGACATAGTTTACTTAGCTGCAACTTTAGAGACCAGTTCATGCACTTCACCTTTCTAGGACTGTGGGGGCAATAGGCAGTGTATAATTTTCATGTGATTCCTAAGCCTTGTCCCATTGACTGTATGACCTCAGCTCCAAATGCTGGCCCACTGACTGACCCTATAGTAATTAGGATTCCAAATCGGGGAATGGTTTCCTTTAGAGGCAGCCACACCATTTCATGTGCCTTTTTGTCATGGTTAGGAAAGGCTTTTACACAACCTGAGAAAGTACATACAAAAACTAAGAGATATTTGTAGCCTCTGACTCAGGGAAGCTCAGTAAAGTCCACAACTATATTTTCAAATGGAGCCCTCCAACACTTTGTTTTCCCGGAGAGATTCTAGGCCCCTACCACGAGCTGTTTTGGGCACACGCTTTACATTGCTCACAAACCATCCAGGCTATGATGGAGAGTCGAGGAACATAAAAATATCAGCCTTACATTGTCTTGAGGCCCATTCAGCCTTTATGGGTGTCCTGGTGAAATTGCTTGACGAAAGCTGGGGCCAAAGCTTCAGGGATGGCTACTCTCCCATTCTTAAATTTCTATCATCCGCCTGGTAGATAGTCTCCTTCTTCCACTTTGAACATGTTTGCTCCTGCTGTGAATAATTGGGGTTGCATTTTGGCAACGAACTTGGGAACAATGCTGCAGCAAAAGTTGCCGGCTCTGTTGTTTCCTGGGAGGCTGCAAGCTTTACCTCTCAGTCTGCCTTTCCCTGAGTAGTCACTCTTGAGTCTCCCCTCTGGTGTCCCCAGCAATGCATAACTGCTACCTTCTTAGGGGACCATACAGCATTTAACAGTTCAAGAATTTCTTTACCATACTTTGTTTTTGCCTCCTGAATTGATCAGCCCCTTTTCCTTATATAGAGCTCTGTGTGCATGGAGGGTGGTGAAGGTATATTCAGAGTCAGTGTATATATTAACATTTAGTCCTGCCACCAGCTGGAGAGCTCAGGTGAGTGCAATTAATTCTGCCTTTTGTGCAGATGCCCCTTTTGGCAGAGGCTTTGCCTCAGTGGTAGAATATAGGGTTACTATAGTGTATCCTGCAAACCATTCTCCTTCCCTTATGAATCCGCTGCCATTGGTGAATTAAATCACATCAGGGTCCCTGAGAGACTGATCTGTCAAGTCAGGTCGGCTGGAAAATACCTCGTCCATGACCTTGATGCGATTATGACAGGGCTGACCTGGCTCAGTGGGTAGCAGGGTTGCAGGGTACAGAGTGTGCACCACTTCTAAATGAGTGCGTGGATTTTTATACAGCATTCCCTGATATTTGACCATTCGGACATTTACCAGCCACTACTGCCCCTTATAGTCCATTAATGTTAACACAATGTTGTACTTTGACTGTTAATTCCTGTCCCATAGTTAATTTGTTAGCCTCTGCCACTAGAAGGGCTGTAGCTGGGAGTACCTGCAGGCAAATTGGCCAGCCTTGGGCCAGCGTCAAGCTGCTTGGAGAGGTATTCCATGGGGCTATGACAGGACCCCAGCATTTGGGTTAAGATCCCGTACGTGTTCATGTGGAAAAAAAAGGCTTAGATAAGTTGGGGAGTTCCAGACTGGGTGTGCTAATAAGGGCCTGCTTAATTTCTTCAAAGGCCTTTTGTTGTGCTTGTTCCCCTAACAGTGGCTCCCGTTCTCTGCCCTTTGTGGCTTTATAGAGAGGCTTTGCCAGTATTGAGAAGTTAGGTATCCAAATTCTACAAAACTCTGGGGCCCCAAGAATGTCATGAACCTGATGTCTGGTGGTTGGAACTGGAATAGAGCAGATAGCCTTTTTTTCCCCCTGGGCCGAGCTGACACTGCCCCTGGGATATTTGGAAGCTGAGGTATTTTACCTCTTCTCAATGGATTTGGACCTTCTTTGAAACTTTGTGGCTGGCCTTTCATAAGAGGATGAGGAGCTGCTGTGTTCCTTCCATACAGTTCTCCTGTGTTTGCCTGGCCAGCAGCAGATCATCCACATGTTCGAGCAATGTACACCTGTACTGGTCTGCTGGGAAGAGCTTTAAGTCAGAGGTTAACGTGGTGTCTAAAATAGTTGGGGAAGCCGGGCTCGGTGGCTCAGCCTGTAATCCCGCGCCTTTGGGAGGCTGAGGTGAGTGGATTGCCTGAGCCCGCGGGTTTGAGACCCGCCTGAGCAGCGAGACCTCATCTCTACAATAAATCAAAAATCAGCCGGGCGTGGTAGTGCATGCCTGTAATTCCAGCTACTCGGAAGGCTGAGGCGGAAGGATCGCCGGAGCCCAGCAGGTCGAGGCTGCGGTGGCCGGGAGCGGCCACTGCACTCCAGTCTGGGCTACAGAGTGAGACTCCAACTCAAAAAAAATAAAATAAAATAAAATAAAAAATAAAATAGTTGGGGAATTTTTGAACCCCTATGGCAGTCTAGTCCAAGTTAATTGGCCATCACCATTCTCAGGATTTTCCCATTGGAAAGCAAAAATCAGCTGATTTTGAGGAGTCAAGTGGATGCAAAATAAAGCATCTTTGAGGTCTAAACAGGTAAAGAAGGCAGCTTCTGCAGGGATAAGACTAAGGAGAGTGTAGGGTTGGGCACGACTGGGTGTAAAGTAACAGTGGCTTGGTTCACTGCTCTCAAGTCTTGAACCAGCCCGTAATCCTCTGTTTCTGGTTTCTGAACCCAGTAATAATGGCGTGTTTCAAGATGACTGACAGAACTGGAGGATTCCATATATAAAAGTTTTTCCAGGTGTTTCTGGATCTTAACCAGTGCTTTGCAGGGAATGAAATACTGTTTCTGACAGGTGGGTTCGACTCCTGGCTTTAATTCTGTTATTACCAGGGGAATGTTCTGGGCCAATCTGGGGGGATTATCCTCAACCCATATCATACCCTAGGCACCTTAAAGGGAAATTTAGGCTCCTGTCAGGGCTCCTCTATGAGACTATAAAGGTGCCACATTACTCTTCCCCTCAGGGGACTGTAAGAGTCATGATTTTCCTTTTTTTTTTTTTTTTTTTTTAGTTGGAGTCTCACTCTGTCGTCCAGGCTGGAGTGCAGTGGCATGCTCCCAGCCACCGCAACCTTGACTTGCTGGGCTCCAGTGATCCTTCCACCTCAGCCTTTCAAGTAGCTGGAACTACAGGCGCGCGCTAATTTTTGGTTTATTGTAGAAAGGAGGTCTCGCCAAGTTGCCTGGGTGGGTATCGAACCCGCGGGCCCAGGCAATCCACTCACCTTGGCCTCCCAAAGTGCTGGGATTACAGGCAGGCTGAGCCACTGAGCCCAGCCAGAGTCATGATTTTCGCTTCAGGATTTCTTTTTTTTTTTTTTTTTTTTTTTTGAGTTGGAGTCTCACTCTGTCGCCCAGACTGGAGTGCAATGGCCACTCCCGGCCCGGCAGCCTCGACCTGCTGGGCTCCGGCGATCCTACCGCCTCAGCCTTCCAAGTAGCTGGAACTACAGGCGTGTGCTACCATGCCCAGCTAATTTTTTATTTATTGTGGAGATGAGGTCTCGCCAAGTTGCCCAGGCGGGTCTCGAACCCGCAGGCTCAGGCAATCTCCTCACCTCAGCCTCCCAAGGCGCTGGACTACAGGCTGAGACACCCAGCCCAGCTCGCTTCGGGTTTTCTTAAGGCTAAAGTCAAGTCGCCTGGCCATCATAGTGAAAGGTTATTTGGGCTTGCAGTTTTCCTTAGAGGTCTCAGCCCATCAAAGCCACTGGGCAATTTGGAAGGTAGAGGATTTCATGGACAATTTCATGGCCCCCTAGATTGCATCATCGGGGCTGTAGAAAAGGGCAATGAGCCCGGCCACCCATGGCCCCCACAACAGTGGCCTCTCTTGGTGAAAGGGGGCCCACAAATTGGGTTACCACAGAATGCTCTCCCCCGGTATCTACCATGAGGTCAAGGGGCCAGGCCCTCACAGTCATTTGGACCATAGGCTCCCAGGGGCTTAGCAAAACGGAGCCTGGTCTGTCTTAGTCTTCCCCATAGATCTCCATGGTGGCTAGGCCAAAGAAATTACTCTCAGGGGTCACATCTGGTTGGGGTGCAGGCTGGTATTACCCCTGAATCACTTGGCCCCTTCCTCTTCCCTGGGGTGCTGGGCAGAAATCTTTCGGCTCTGGGCATTCATTTTCCAGTGCCCTTCTTGGAAAACAACTAGCACATTGGTTCTTTCCTAATCTTATCAGGCAGGGTGGCCTGTTTTGCTGGCCTCACCCCACCAGCCATGACCTTGGCCTTGTCCTGACAGGAGAGCCCCCTGGGAGTGTCACTCCGCCAAAGCAGCAGCAAGCAAGTTTACTTTTTCATTTTCCAGCTGGCTTTCCTCCAGGCCTCGGTTGACAAACACCTTTGTTGCAACCTCTATCAGCTGGCTAGCATTCATTGTAGTGAAACCCTCTAACTTTTGTAACTTGTACCAGATGTCTCCCAGAGCCTGGCTGACAAAAGCCACATTAATCATTCACTGACTTTCGGCTTCCTTGGGGCTAAAGGGAATGTAGAAGCAAAATACCTCACACAGCCTCTCTCCTAAAACTGGCTTGGGCTCTCATCACGGCCCTGGAGCACTTCTGAGATTTTGCTCATATTCATAGCCTTTTTGTCAGGGCATATGGAGTTAACACTGGCAGCTCTGGAGTAGCTGCTGCCTGGGGTGTTTCAGGTGACCAAGGGGGAGAGGTGAAAGGGGTGGATCCTGGGCTGAGATTAGCCCCCAGTGCAGCTCCAGTGGTGTCAACCACTGGAGGTGCAGATGGCAAGGTGTGGTACAGTGGCATGTAGGGTGGAGGGTTCTCCTTAGATTCCTCAGTCAAAATGGGCTTTCCTGAATCTGGTCAGCATTTCAAGGAAGCCATTGCTCAGGCCAGCATGACTTTATAGCTGTTTTTTTTTAAGTTGTCAAATGACCTTTTATTGAAATATATTTCCTTTTTGCTCCTTAACTAGCAGGGCATTCCACTGCGCCACTATGGACATCATCTATGATGTGATGGGGGTGGTGGCCATGAACATTGCAGCCCACAGACTGAGCAGTCCCCAGGATCTCTTAAATGGTTCCAGAAAGTTCTCTAGCTAGAGACCAGTGTCACATTTGTCGGGCAATGTTGACAATCTCATCAAAAGTGATGTTCCCATGTGTTTAATGTTCTTCTGTTTCTTTCTGCTCTCTCAGTGGTTCCTTGAGGGCTTTGATAATCAGGGCAAAGGCAAAAGGTATCACCTCAATCTGGGCCTGTCTGTTCTGAATGGTCAGTTTTACTGTAATCCTCAGACCTTTCCAGTCACCGGTTGCCTTAGTGATATCATCACCAACCTTTTTTGGAGAGACCCAGGGGGCCGATCTTGGGGGCCAGCGCAGACGTGGCGCCAGCTTCACCCCCAGTGCACCTCAGGTACATGACTTTGATCTTGTTGGGGTCGAACTTGGGCATCATCGTGGAGGCAGTTGGTGTCAGATGAACCCAGATTCAGGACAACCGAGAAAGTTGCACCTGAGCCCCTGCCAAACCAAAAACCAAAAAGCTACAGCTTTTTTTTTTTAAACAGAACTTTATCCAGGGTAGTTGGAAAGAACTAGATCTTGCCAGCAGTCTATGTAGGAGAACTGGTCAGGGTGGCCTGGATCCCCACAATAACCCTAAACACCTTACTAACTAGTTATTTGTCTAGTGACCCCTCAGAGGGCCAGCCCACCCCAAACGATGGTCAGTCTACTTCAGAGTGTCCAAAGCCTTTTGGAAGCCAACTTAATACCATGATTCCCTGAATATCCCTTTTTGAAATTCTTTACCATGCACTCTAGGGGAGTAAGCTTGCTCTGATTGCCACCTATTTCCACCCACTAAAAGACAACAACACACACAAGATGAGAAGGAATGGGGGCGGGTAAGAAGGACGGACACATGCTTCATCTGCTTCCAGCCATACTCCTCACGGAGATATTTCAGACACCTCTTGGCAATTGGTGGGTTGGTATAAGCCCCCAACCTGGCTGGACCAGACCTAACACAGAGCTGGGGCTGCCCTCGGCTGTATAAGGTTGCCACCAGCTTAGAGCCGGACTCAACACTTGCTTCGGTTTTTTGGTTGGATCAGAATCCATCTGCTGTCCATCTCGTTCACACACAATCACACAAAAACTTCAACCTGCCACCCAGTGCCTTGGCGTCTATGATTTCGTCTCAGGACAGTGTTTCCTTCCACTGCCTCTAACCCTTTCCTTCAGGTGTAAGACTACTAGCAGACTCCAGGAGTTGATCAGGCTCCCTTCTATCTCTTAAGGACAGGTCTACCAAATTGAACCCAAGTTCTTACCAATCTGATGGGCAGTGCTCTCCTGACTCTTTCCTGGGCCTCACTGGGTTCCATTGTGCTCCCGAGGTCCTTACCCCAGCATGTCAGGAGAGCTAGTTTCCTATGGATCAAACAGTCCGCTGGCGCCAGGTGAGGTCACCTCTTCTGATATCCTGCGGGTCATACCCCAGTGACAAGGGAGGAGGTGGAAACACCTTCTCCACTTCACAATTCCCAGCCAATGCACCAGAAATGTAGCGAGAACCAGCCACAGAGATAGACAGGACACTGAGGCTACTTTGCCAGGAAACAGCATTTGTTCATGCCAGCACTGGCTCAGCAGATTTGCCTCCAAAGGCTGAGCCCCAAACTCAACGGGGCATTGCCATATAGTTTCTTTGTCTTCCATACAAGGCAGCAATTTGGCATTATCCACTTCATTGGATATTTTGTAGCTGGAGGTAGCAGTTAGCATTACTTGTTACACACTGATTGGTTTTACATGATTATTTCATTTGCATGTCCTATTTGCTAATTGGCTTACAAGATCACCATCCTGATTTCTTTTCGTCAAAAGTTTGAACATGTAGCCCACCAAAGTAAAAAGCCCATGAAAAGATTAGCACAAAGAAGCAGGAAATAACTTATTTTCCGTTTTCTTATTCCTGCATTTTCAGAAGGGCCCTGTCTCGGGCTGAAATGGAGGTATCGCCTGAGCTCAGCAGGTCAAGGCTATGGTGGCCATGAGCATGCCACTGTACTCCAGCCTGGGCAACACAGTGAAACTTGAACTTAAAAAAAAAAAAAAACAACTATTGTATAAGGAATTCTTGTTAAATAAGTGGATTTTAGCTGCTCTTGTCACCAAAACAAGTAACTATGTGTGATGGATATATTAATCTGCTTCACTACAGTAACCATTTTGCCATTTACATGCATCCCCAACACGTTATAAACTTCATATACACAATAACATTTATTTTAAAAAAATAAAATCACAAGCGTGTGGACTGGTATCACTAACTGGCAGTACCTATGTGAAATACATTTTCAAAGATAAAATATGTAAAAGCTCCTTACAGTTCAGCACTAACAGATGATGATTTGTAATAGATTTTGATGATGGAATACTAACAATGAACCCCTACTAAGCAAAATGTTAACCACCTCAAGAGAATCCCATTTTTTCTTATTAGTAGACCTATATTACAAAACACTATATACAATTATTATATTTTAAATTTCATCAATTAAAAAATGGGTAGAAATTTGTTTTGTCTCTTGCTCAGTAAATCTTGCTAAGTATCCTTGATTTTATTTGTTGGCCTACAAAGACTACGTTATCTGCTTTCTGGTTCTTTGCAAAAAATGTTGCCTAGGCTGGTCATGGTGACTCATGCCTGTAATTCCAGCATTTTGCCCAAGGAAAGAGGGTTGCTTAGCCCAGGAGTTTGAAACTAGCCTGGACAACATAACAAGAACTCGTCTCTACAAAAAAATCAAAACATTAACCAGGCACCATATCATGCATCTGCAGTCCCAGTTACTGGGGAGGCTGAGATGGGAGGATCACCTAAACCCAGGAGGTTGAAGCTGCAGTGAGCCATGACTGCCACTGGACTCCAGCCTGGGTGACAGAATGAACTCTGACTCTAAAAGAACAAGAAACAAACCGTTTACCAACAAAAATTACCAACTTCTACGAAAGACGACATTAAAAATTTTGGTCCTATATTCATGGTATAAAAAGAAAGATGCGGAAAGATACTTCCTAGGGTATCTTATCCAGGTAAATTCAGGTGCCATTTGTAAAGACTAGCAAGTGGAAAGAAAAAAGGGCAGAAAACAAGGGTTAGAGAGTTCTCAAACATGGTGTGTTTGAAGTGTCTGTAAAATGGGCAGTCAGGGATCTCCAGGAGGCAGCTGGACGTGTGGTTCTGGAGTTTAAGAGGAAAGCCCAAAATGAAGGTGAGGACTCTGGAGTCATTGGCATTTTGGTGGCTGCTGAAACAAACAGTGAATCTGATGGTTCCCCAGGAAAGAGACTGAAGAGGCAAAAGTCCAAATACAGGATCTGAGGGAACAAGACATGAAGAATGAGAATAAAATTGTCTGAAACAAAAATAAAATTAGCAACCTACACTAAACATAGAGTTCTTCACTTATGGAAAATGAATTGGCAATAAAAAAGCAGAGCTATTTTAGGAAAGCCAAGGACATGAACAGTTAAGAACTACGATAATCAAAATAACTGAGTATGGAAAAAACAAAATCACAGCAAGAAATAAAAGAATATCTGCTTTTAATTCCAAATGGTACTCTTACATAATTGAGCAGAAAATTGTTTCATTAGAACTGACTTTAATTACAAGGAGCCATCAGAGAACAGAATTCTCAAAAATTAAAAAACTTGAGTACTAAATTGTAAAAGTCAAAACTCTCAACCGAAGGCATGAATTGGAATGGAAATACAATAAGTCTTCATTTAACACTGTCAATAGGTTCCTGGAAACTGCAACTTTAAACAAAATGACATACAATGAAACCAATTTTACCATAGGTTAATTGATATAAACAAGAGTTAAGTTCCCACAGCTTATTTCTGGTCACAAAAACACCACCAAACTTCTAAACAAAGACTCAAAGCACTTATAATATTAAACATTGAAATAGATGTGAGCTATACATACATTTAAGAAAGATTAGTAAAAATAAGAAAGACAGGCTGGGTGCAGAGGCTCACACCTGCAATCCCAGCACTTTAGGAGGCAGAGGTGAGAGGACTGCCTGAGCCCAGGGGTTTGAGACCAGCCTGGGCAACTTGGTGAGATCTCATCTCTACAGTCAAAAAATTAGCCAGGCATGATGGCATGTGCCTATGGTTCCAGTCACTTGGAAGGCTAAGGCAGAAGGATCTCCTGAGCCCAGAAGGTCGAGGCTGCGGTAGTTGTGAGCATGCAACTGCACTCCAGCCTGGAGGACAAAGTGAGACTCCAATTCAAAAAAAAGAAAGATATTTATCCAATTTTTGGTGAATTAGTGAGTGACAGCAATCATAGTGGTAGTGAAATAAATCAAGGAATAAATGTTTGCAAAGTGAAAATTGTAAGGAGCACCTCCCCCTGCCACATAGCTCAAAAACCAGGTCAGGCACAGTGGCCCATGCCTGTAATCCTAGCACTTTGGGAAGCTGAGGTTAGAAGACTGCTTGAGCCCAGGAGTTTGAGAACAACCTAGGCAACATAGTGATATCTTGTCTCTACCAAAAAATTAAAAATTAGTCAGCCATGGTGGCATGCACCCCTATTTCCAGTTACTCAGGAAACTGAGGTTGAAGGATTGTCTGATCATGCCACTGCACTCCAGCCTAGGAAACAGATCCCAACTCAAAAAAAACCCACAAATATGGCAGGCTTACTGAACACTCTTATACTGTATAGCTTATTGGCTATATGATTATGCTTTATGAATTTTTGTTTTATAATAATTTGCTTCATTCATTCATTTTCCAGCCTGCTAATTCCATTTCAGAGTCTTGGGTGGCTAGAGACTCTCCTAGCAGCTTAGGGTACAAGATGGGAACAAGCCCTGGACAGGACACCATTCCATCCCAGGCACATTCACACACAATCCCACTCAGACTGGGATAATCTAGACACATCAATTCATCAAATGGACACATCTTTGTGATGTGGGAGGAAACAAGAATATACAGAGGAAACCCACACAGACATGAGAACATGCAAACTCCACACAGTAAATAGCCCCAACCAAGGATTGATTTTTCTTCTCATCAACATTATAAAGAAATGACATTGGAGGAAACAACACTGAACAAAACGTTATTCGAGGACCTGCTGTACATGAAAAAACTGTGCAAATCTCCTAAAACAAAGAACAAAAGACAGAGATTTCCAAGTGTACCCAGGAGGTCCAAACCTTCTTTCCTGAGAATCTAAAATATAGTTTTCCAGCTTATTTCTCTGTGTGATACCTGCTCCAGAGACCCTAACAGCCCATTTGTTGAGGCCTCAGAGAACACTCAGCCTTGTTTATGAAAAAGACAAAGAGTATCCCCATTTAAGAGGAA
Source organism: Cephalopachus bancanus (assembly GCA_027257055.1). Lineage (NCBI taxonomy): Eukaryota > Metazoa > Chordata > Mammalia > Primates > Tarsiidae > Cephalopachus > Cephalopachus bancanus. The sequence continues at coordinate 8,281,060 of JAPVLO010000113.1, forward strand.
CCAGAATCCTGAGAAAAGTCCAAGCTAAGTCATGAGTACACAAAGACACTGTTTGGGCTGATATAACCAGAAGAGGAGGGGAAACAGGTCAGGATAAGTCAATAGAAACTTCCCAAAGTGAAATACAAAAGGAAATAGCATGAAAATAACAAAATATCCAAGAACTGTGGCGCATCAAAAGGTATAACATACCCATAATTGGAACACCAAAGAAAGAAGAGAACAGAGAAATATCTGAAGTAATAATGACCAGAACATTCCAAAATTAATGACAAATACAGGAAGCTCAGAACACACCAAGGACAGATACAACACACACACACATATACATCTAGGTATATCATGTTCAAACTGCAGAAAACCACATACAAAGAAAAATCTTAAAAGAACACACTGGGGGCAGGGCAGGGGAATACCACAAACAAGGATATGAATTACAGCAAAATTCTCAGAATGCATGCAAGAAGAGAATGTTGTGAAATATCTAAAGTATTAAAATAAAAAAAATAAATACCACCCTGGAATTAATATAAAAGATACATATATAATTCTAAACAAGGATAAAAATCTCACAAGCTTTCAGATGAAAAAGCAGCTGATTCACAAAGGAAGAGAGATATCCTAGCTTCAAATTTCTCTTCTGCAGTGGTAGAAGCAAAAAGACAATTGAGATTATGAGAAAAGAATTTCAATCCAGAAATCTTATACATACATAGTCTTTCATATGGCAGGTCCAAAACCAGATGTGTTCAAATGGACAGAACTTTAGGGAATAAATCACCCATGTAATCTCTGCAAGGAAAATGCCCAGAGGTGCTACCAAACTGTCAAAAAAGTCTCAAGTGAGGGGAAGGTGAAAAAGAGGGAAAAATTGGGAAACAGATCTTGCTATAGATATAGTTACAACTAGATGAATGGCATGCATATGATTTTAAAGGTATTATATAATGTCAAGAGCTCTTGAAATTGAAGACTCACCATAAGGGAAAAGCCAGTAATACACTGATAAATTGGCAAAATGAAGGAATCTGGGTATGGAATGGGCTGGGTGGATTAAAGCTTTCTAAATTCATCTAGGAGGGGCAGGAGGAGAAGTGGCAATCACCACACCATGGAGCAGCAGAAAATCCATGAATTAATTCCTGATATAGGCTCAGTTATAATCATTAAGGGTAGGTTGGTAGCTAAGAGAAATGAATACCAGAAAACTAGCAAACAGAGTAAAAAATGAAATAGTAAGAAATCTGAACCGAACAAAGCAAAAATTCTGGAAAAGTATAGCTAATAATATAAATTATTACATTCAATTGCCCCCTTGAAAAACGTGGGGCTTAGGGTGCTGACCGCCCCCCCCCATATTTGAAAATCCACATATAGCCAGGCACAGTGGCTCATGCCTGTAATCCCAGCACTTTGGGAGGCAGAGTCGAGAGGACTGCCTGAGCCCAGGGGTGCAAGACCAGCCTGGGCAACTTAGTGAGACCTTGTCTCTACAATAAATCAAAAAATTAGCAGGGCATGGTGGCGCATGTCTATAGTGCCAGCTACTTAGAAGGATGAGGTGGAAGGATTGTCTGAGCCCAAGGGGTTGAAGTTGTGGTGGTCATGAGCATGCCACGCACTCCAGCCTGGGCAACAGAGTGAGACTCTAACTCAAAAGAAAAAAAAAAAAAAAAAAAAGAAAATCCACATTCACATATAATTTTTGACACCCCAAAAACTTAACTACTTAATTGGTCTACTGTGGATCAGGAGTATTAGCAACTATCACAATTAACACATATGAGTATTTGGTATTTTATATGTATTATACAATTTTTGTCTATGTATATATGTATTACACAATAGTATTTTTGCAATAAAGTAACCTAGAGAAAAAAATGTTAAGAAACTCATAAAGAAAAATATATTTACTATGCATTAAGTGGAAGTGGATCATAATAAAGGTCTTCATCTTCATCAGCTTCATGTTAAGTAGACTGAGGAGGTAGAGGAGACAGAAGAAAGGTTGATCTTGCTATCTCAGAGGTAGCAAAGGCAGAATAATATCCACGTGAAAGTGGACTCACGCGGTTCAACCCCATGTTGTTCAAGGGTAAACTGTATAGTTTGTGTCATATTCAAAATGAGTATATTTAATAAACTAAGATGGATATATAAAACCAAATATATTACCACAGAAAATGTGAAGAAATGAATTTTTTACACAAGACAGACTATCATATTGGTCTAAAATTTTTGCCATTTGTTGTTTTCAAAAAAAAAACTAAAATGTGAATTTCCTAACATAGATGTTTAAAGTTATAAATTCTAAATTCTGTTTTAGCACATATCACTAATTTTTACATGTTGTATTTCCATTTTCAGTCAATTCAAAATAATTTTCAATTTCTATTTTAACTTTGTCCATAGGTTATTTAGATATGTGTTACTTAGTTTCCAAATGATTGGCTATTTTTCAGATAGTTTTCTATTATTGATTTCTAACTTAATCCCATTATAATCAGAGAACACATTTTTTTTTAGTTGGAGTCTCACTCTGTCACCCAGGCTGTAGTACAGTGGCACGCTCACAGCCACCGCAGCCTCAACCTGCTGGGCTCAGGGGATTCTTCTACCTCAGCCCCCCAAGTGGCTGGAATACAAGCGTACACCACCACACCTGGCTAATTTTTTAATTTATTGTAGAAACGAGATCTCACCAAGTTTCCCAGGCTGGTCTTTTTGTTGTTGTTGTTGTTTTAGAGTTGAAGTCTCACTCCTCCGCCCAGGCTGGAGTGCAGTGGCACGCATGCTCACGGCCATCCCAGTGTCAACCTGCTGAGATCCGGCGATCCTTCCGCCTCAGCCTTCCAAGAAGCCAGAACTACAGACGTGCGCTACCACGCCCAGCTATTTTTATTTTATTTTATTGTAGAGACAGGTCTTGCCAAGTTGCCCAGGCTGGTCTCAAACCGGCGAGCTCAGACAATCCACTCACCTCGGCCTCCCAAAGTGCTGGGATTACAGGCTGAGTCACCGAGTCCGGCCTCCTTTTATACTTATTGAGACTTGTTTTATGGCCCAGAATATGGCCTGTCTTGGTAAATATTTCATGTGCACATGAAAAGAATATACATTCTGTTATAAAGCGGAATGTTCCATAAATGTCAGTTAGATCAAGTTAGTTGATAGCTTTGTTTAGATCTTGCATATTCTTACAGATTTTTATGTCTACTTGTTCTATCAATTATTAAGAAACGGGTTTTGAAGTCTCTGACTTTAATTGTGCAATTGTCTATTTTTCCTTGCAGTTCTATATGTTTTTGTTTCAAGTATTTTGAAACTCTGCTTTTAGGTACATAAGTGCTCAAGATTTCTATGTCCTCTTGATGAGTTGACTCTATCATTATATAAGGTTGTTTTTATTCCTGGTACAGGTTGACTCTTATCTAAAATATGTGGAACTAAAAGTGTTGCAGATTTATTTTTTCATATTTTGGGATATTTGCATTATACTTACAGTTAAAATCTGAATCTGAGATAGATCAACATTTCCTTTAAGCACCTTGTCAGTACTCAAAAAGTTTCAAACTTTGGAGCATTTCAGGTTTCAGACTAGGGATACTCAACTCACAATACTCCTTGCTATGACATGCTATCTAATATCTAACATAGTATTGGTATGGTATATCTTTTTCATTTGATTAGCGTTAACATGACTGCATGTAAGTCTATACTAGTTCCACTTGTTTTCACTATTTGTTCTACCTGTTCTTTGTTCCTTTTTCTCTTTTGGAGCCTTCTACTGGATTCACTATTTATGATTCTCCCCTCAGAACTGTATCCAAATGTCACTTTCTCAACTAAGCTAAATGTATTCCTAGTTAATTGATCATTTTTGACATCGCAGGTACTTCCATTTCTCTTCCATTTCCATTTATAACTTGTTATTAGCTAACATGTTTAAAATCTGTATCTACACCTGTTAGCTAGTGACTTTTTAAAATTTTTTATTTTAAATATGTGGGGTACACATATTCGGGGTTAGGTATGCAAGTATTCATTATGCAGGTACCCTTGTTGATGAGGTGTGCCTGCCCCCTGCCCCCGGCAGTTTCCCACTACTGCCAGACCTGCCCCTGCTCTCCCCGTTAGTGACTTTCATATTGTCTTGTTTCTAAGACCAATGTGTTGATGTATTATCTTCAATAAGTTTCCTATTGTTTAAGTAGTCACACTGTCTTGATATAAACCCTACTCGGTCAGTCACTTATTCAGTGAATATACTGAGCACATGCTGTTATGGTGTTAGAAAGATTGCTATGAACAACAGAGTTACCACTTTCACGGAGAGTATATTCCAATGAGACATGCTATATGATTCTTTTACTATATTCCTAGATGTAATATGTCAATTTTATTAGGAACATTTAAATAAAAAATTTAGGCTGGACACAGTGGCTCATGCCTATAATCCCAGCATTTTGGGAGTCTGAAGCAGTAGGATGGCTTGAGGACTGGTGTTCAAGACCAGTCCAGGCAATCTAGTGAGACCCCCATCTCCACAAAAAACTTTAAAAATTAGCCAGGCATGGTGGTACATATCTGTAGTCGTAGCTACTCAGGAGGCTGAGGCAGGAGGATCCTTCATGCCCAGGAGTTTAAGACTGCAGTGAGCTATGATCACACCACTGCACTCCAGCCTATGTGACAGAGCAAGACCCTATCTCTAAAAATAATTTTTAATAAAATTGAAAAATAAATGTAATTTTTTCCCATTTTCTTTCACTATATTACCTCATAAGATTTTGTTGCTAAGCATACTTTCTCAAAGCTATTTATATTTTTGCTTTATTACCTTGCTTCCTTATTAATGCCAACTTAATCTCTTTCGTGGGCTAGTTCTAACAAACTGTTTTTAGTTTTATATTTAGTCTTGTACCTTATTTTTTGGTTGTTTTATATTAATTATATTCATTTATAATTTTATCCTTACCTTGCTGTGTTTCCTTTTGGTTTATTCTTTTCCAATTTATTTTAAACAGATACAGAATTCATAATTACTTTCAGTTTAGTTTTAAAAATAAAGTATTTTGTAATAACTCTACTCATGGCTCTAAAGTTGTCACGTAAACTAGTCTGCTTATGTTTTATTCCAGATAATCAGTAATCTGGGTTTCAATATTTATCTTAGATCCAAAGTCTTTTTATGGGATACTTCTTTTTTTTAATGAGTATATATCCTAGGTAATCTATTCCTTTCCTGGGTGACAGAGTGAGACTCCAGCTTAAAAAAAAAAAAAAAAGAAAACAACCTTTTGTAGTGACATTTCTTTTCTTTTTTTTTTTTTTGAGCTGGAGTCTCACTCTGTCACCCAGGCTAGAGGGCAGTGGCACGCTCCCGGCCACCGCAGCCTTGACCTGCTGGGCTCAGGTGATCCTTTGCCTCAGCCTTCCAAGTAGCTGGAAGCACAGGCAGGTGCCACCATGCCCGGCTAATTTTTTTGATTTATTGTAGAGATGAGGTCTCACCAAGTTGCCCAGGCTGGTCTCGAACCCATGGGCTCAGGCAGTCCTCTCACCTCCACCTCCCAAAGTGCTGTGATTACAGGTGTGAGCCACCACACCTGGCTAGTGTGTAACATTTAAGAGGACTCAGTAGGTAGAAATTCCTAGGACTTTCCCAAAAAGAAGACTCAATCTTTGACAATATTCTAAATAGAATCTCAACAAGTTTCTGTGCCTGTTTTCTCTTTGCTTCTTATTTTGTGCTGTCTTACTCAACAAGGCATTGTAACTTACAATAAGGGGGGAAAAGCTGTTTTTTTTTTACAGTAATGCCTACCATATATTAAAAGTATTCTGTTGTTTGGGGGTTTTTACATTTGGAATTGGCCCCAAAGAAAATGAGTAAAGTTTTTTTTTATTTGGTTCATTTTTGTGTTGTTTTTGTTTGTTTGTTTTTTAGGGACAGAGTCTCTTTGTCAGCCAGGCTGTAATGCAGCATATCAATCAAATCTCACTGCAGCCTTGAACTCCTGGGCTCAGGCGTTCCTCCTGGTTCAGCCTCCCAAGTAGCTGAGAAAACAGGCATAAATGGACTAATTTATTTGATTTTTTTGTAAAGACGGGATCTCACTATGTTGCCCAGGCTGTTCTCCAACTCCTGGCCTCAACTGATCCTCCTGCCTCAGCCTCTCAAAGTGTGGGTTTATAGATGTGAATCACCGCCCTGGCCAATTGAGTATTCAATTAATCATAATGGGCAAATAATAAGGCACATAAAATTAAACATGTTTTTAAACCAATTCACACATTGTAATAAATGCATTTCAAGCCGGGCTCGGTGGCTCAGCCTGTAATCCCGCACCTTTGGGAGGCTGAGGTGAGTGGATTGCCGAAGCCCGCGGGTTCAAGACCCGCCTGGGCAGTGAGACCTCATCTCTACAATAAATCAAAAAATCAGCCGGGCGTGGTAGCGCATGCCTGTAATTCTGGCTACTTGGAAGGCTGAGGCGGAAGGATCGCCGGAGCCCAGCATGTCGAGGCTGTGGTGGCTGGGAGCAGCCACTGCACTCCAGTCAGGGTGACAGAGCGAGACTATAACTCAAATAAATAAATAAATAAATAAATGCATTTCAAATATGAAATTGAAATTAAATTCTATATGTAAATTATGCTCTCATAATTTTTTAACACTGCATTTCCTAGTACTGATCACTCAAAGAGCTAAGTGTAATAATCCCCCAGTAACAATGTCAGTGCTAAGAAATCACCCAAGCCAGGCTCGGTGGCTCAGCCTGTAATCCCAGCACTTTGGGAGGCTGAGGTGAGGGGACTGCCTGAGCCCGCGGGTTCGAGACCCGCCTGGGCAGCAAGACCTCATCTCTACAATAAATCAAAAAATCAGCCGGGTGTGGTAGCACTTGCTTGTAATTCTGGCCACTTGGAAGGCTGAGGCGGAAGGATTGCCGGAGCCCAGCAGGTTGAGGCTGCGGTGGCCGGGAGCGGCCACTGCACTCCAGTCTGGGTGACAGAGTGAGACTCCAACTCCAAAAAAAAAAAGAAAGAAAGAAATCACCCAAAGTGATTTTGGAAAAGTGATGATTGCAGAGAAATGCAAATCAAAACCACATTGAGATACCACCTAACCCCAATAAGAATGGCCATCATTAACAAAACAAACAACAACAGATGCTAGGGAGGATGTGGAAAAAAAGGAACGCTGCTAGTGAGAATGCAAATTACTACAATCTCTTTGGAAGACAGTGTGGCAATTTCTGAAAGAACTAGAAATTGACCTTCTATATGACCCAGCAATCCCCCTACTGGGGATATACCCAGAGGAACACAAATCATTCTACAAAAAAGATACCTGCGCATGCATGTTTGTTGCAGCTCTATTCACAATAGCAAAAACATGGAAGCTGGACTAGATTAAAAAATGTAGTACGTATACACAATGGAATATTATGCACCCAAAAAGGGCAAACATATGGACTTCACAGCAACTTGGATGGATTTAGAGTTTATCATACTCAATGATCTATCACAGAAACAAAGAACAGAGTACCATATGTTCTCACTTATAAGTGGACCTTAAGCAATTATCACAATACTATAAGAAAGGGATTGGCAGTAGTGGGAAACTGCTGGGGAAGGGGGGGGAGTGGGATTGGCAGTTGGGTGAAACTGCCAGGGGAGGGAGGGGCATGCCTCATCAACAAGGGTGCCTGCATAATGAACATTTGTATACCTAACCCTGAAATGTACCCCACATCTTAAAAAAAAAGAGAGAAAAGTGATGATTGCTAGTCTGGCCAGGAAAAGTACAAGAAGAAACTGTGATATCTTACTGTGTGATACAGACTTGTTTCTTCCCTCCAAGTCTGATGTTGAAATGCGATCCCCAGTTTCGAAGGTAGGGCTTAATGAGAGGTGTTAGGGTCATGGAGGCAGATCCTCATGAATAGCATGGTGCTATTCATGCAGTAATAACTGAGTTCTCTATTAGTTCAAGTGAGAGCAGGCTGTTTAAAAGAGCCTGGCACCTCTCTTCTCTCTCTCGCTTCCACTCTTGCCACTTGACATGCCTTCTCCCCTTGCCTTCTGCCTCAAGTAAAAGCTTCCTGAGATCTCCCCAGAACCTGAACAGACGCCAGCACCTTGCCAAACCTTGAGTCAAATAAACCTCTTTTCTTTATAAGCTACTCAGCCTCAGGGATTCCTTTATACCAACACAAAATGGACAAAAAAACTGAGCTAAAGAACAAAAAAGCATTCAGAGATTAATGGGATAAAATAAAATAACACAGGAGCTCAAAGAGGTTCTCATTTGCAAAGTTGGGAGATCAATTTAAGCACCTAAAAGAATAATACTCAGATGGGAGGACATTTTCATTTCTAGGAAGATAGAGTAGATATACTTTTTCCCTACTCCATTTGCTAAGTGCAGCTAAAAACCCCGGACATTATATATAAAACAAGCGTGGTGGTACATGCCTGTAGTCCAGCTACTCAGGAGGATGAGGCAGGAGAATCCCTAGAGCTCAAGAGTTCAAGGCAGGTTGGGCAACACAGCAAGGCCCATCTCTTAAAATAATAATACACACACATACACACACACAAAGAGATTGATTGATTGATTCTGAAAGATGGAGAGAAGACAGCAAACCACCTAGGAACCTCAGGAGCCAAGGAATGAAACAATGACTGGTTCACTAGGTTTCTTTTTTGCTTCAAATATTCCAAATTTTAGAACTAAAGGAAGTGACAACCTGGAAATGCCAAGGAAATGAACAACAAATGCTCCAACACAAACTGGGTTGCACCACAAAAGGACTCCACCACAACAAGGGGCCCAGTCTTTGAAGACTCTTTTTTTCTCATGAGCTTGAGCTCTCCTTCCCCAGCCATCCAACCCCACACATTTTCCTCCTGGGCCCCTTCCTCACTGAGAAACACTAGAGCCGCTGGGCAGCACTAGCAAAAGGGACTCTGCCTTAACAAAAGGTCTGGCCTGGGAAACTTCCTTCTTGGGGAGGGCTGAGTTCCCCTCTCCCACTGAGAAACACTTGGTGCCCCATCCTGAGGAAAACCCTTCACCCCCTTAAGCTGTACCAGCTAGGACCACTAGAAGCCCCAGTGAAACCGAAAAGACCGAGGGTCTGTCATTGTAACCACAACCCAAAAAGTAGGCCATGATTGATGTGTTAAACCTAAGCAGGATGACTGCCTGCTAAAATAAAAGAACAGGACCCAGAGTCTCCTAACAGAATAGCAAAAACTACAACTGAAAATCACATATCATACTAAGAACTAAGAAAAAAATTACAAATAAGAAAAGGCAATCAACTGATATCAACAGAGGTAAGTTAGACACTGAAATTTTACAGCAGCCATAATAAAAATGCTTCAAAAATCAATTATGAGTTATCTTGAAACAAATGAAAATTTAAAAATTGAAGTTATAAAAAATGAACTAAATAGAAATTATAGAATTGAAAAATACAATGATAGAAATAAAAAACGTGCTGGATGAGCTCAAGCAATTGGTGTGCTAGTTTCCTAGGGCTGCCATAACAAAGTACCACAAACTTGCTGGCTTAAAATGGAAATGTATTCTTTCACCTTTCTGGGGTCTCAAAGTGCTGTCAGAGCCATGCTCCCTCCAAAGCTTCTAAGTGAGGATGCTTCCTCACCTCTTCCAGCTTCTGGCAGTTCCAAGAACTCCTTGGTTTGTGGCAACATCACTCCCATCATTGTCTCCATCTTCACATTGTCTTGTGTGTGTGTGTGTGTGTGTGTGTGTGTCTGTTCTGTTTTCTGATAAGATGCCAGTCACACTGGATTAGGGCCCACCATACTGACCATATGTGAACTTTATTACATCTGCAAAAACCCAATTTCCAAATAAGGTCACATTCACAGGCACTAGAGGTTAGGACTTCATCATATATTTTGGCAGAATGTTATTCAACTTATAACAATCATAGATGAAAAAACAGAATCAGTGAACTTGATGATAGATCAATATAATTTGCCTACCTAAACAACAGAGACAGGTTGAAATGAAAAGAAATAACAGAACAGAGCCTCAGAGACCTGTGGAACAATAACAAAAAATCTAATATTCATATTATCAGAGTGTCAAAAGAGGGCAGAGCAAAAGTGAAGGTGTATTCAAAAAATAACAGCTTAAAACTTCCCAATTTGATAAAGATACAAACCTACAGACTGAAGAAGTTGAAGAAATCCACATTCAATTATCAATCTTCTAAAAACTAAAGACAAAATACCCTGAAAGCAGTTTGAGAGAAAGAAACAGCACATTACTCATAGAAGAATACCAATTTGAATGATGACAGATTTTTTTTTCCAAAATATTAGAAGCTGGAAGGAAGTGGCACTGCATTTTTCAGCAGCTGAAAAGAAAGTGTTAACTGAAAATTCTTTACCTGGTAAAACTATCCTTTAGGAAAAGAGGAAATAAGACATTTTTTTTTTTTTGAGTTGGAGTCTTACTCTGTCACCCAGACTGGAGTGCAGTGGCACACTCAGGCCACCGCAGTCTCTACCTGTTGGGCTCAGACGATCCCATCGCCTCAGTCTTCTGAATAGCTGGAACTGCAGGCATGAGTCACCACACCCAGCTAATTTTTGATTTATTGTAGAGATGAGGTCTCACCAATTTTCCCAGGCTGATCTCAAACTTGTGGGCTCAGGCAATCCTCTCACCTTGGTCCCAAAGTGCTGGGATTATAGGCGTGAGTCACCATGCCCAGCATAAAGACACTTTTTGATTACAGAAAGCTAAAAGAATTTGTCGTAGGATACCTACCATTAATGAATGGCTAAATAGAGTTCTTCAAACAGAAAGAAAGTATAAAAGAAGCATCAGGAAATAAGGAAGAATAACAGAAATAACAGGAATATGAATACATACAACAAACTATCCTTTTTCTCATGAGTTTTATAAATCACATCTCATGATTGAAACAAAAAATTGAAACATCATATAAGGCTGGGCATGGTGGCTCACACATATAATCCCAGCACTTTGGGAGGCTGAGGTGAGAGGATTGCCTGAGCCCACAGGTTCGAGACTAACCTGGGCAACTTGGTGAGACCTCATCTCTAAAATAAATCAAAAATTTAGCCAGGCATGGTGGTGCATGCCTATAGTTCCAGCTGCTTGGAAGGCTAAGGTGGAAGGATCACCTGAGCCCAGCAGGTCGAGGGTGCAGTGGCCGTGAGTGTGCCACTGTACTCCAGTTTGGGCGACAGAGTGAGACTCCAACTCAAAAAAAAAAAAAAATCATATGATATGCAAGATAATGACATTTAAAAGTGGAGAAGTTAAACATACCTAAACAGAAATAAGGTTTTCATACTTCATGAGAAGTAAAATACTCACATAATTATGATAGTCAATGACATATATAATACTTGAAGCCACTGTTGTAAAAACTGACACCTAAAACTATAGCAAACAGTAAACTCAGTTTAATCCCTAGAACAATAAACATAATACCTCACACTAAAGACCTACTTACCTCAGTTCCTTTTATCAAGCACATTTTCTTTGGTTTTTCATTTCCTTTTATCAAGCATATTATGTTTGACTTTAAACAAAAAAAAATTACAAGGCATACTAAAAGACAAAAAAAAAGTTTGAAGAGACACAGCAAGCTTCAGAATCTGACTCAGATATGGCACACAAGGTAGATTATCAGTCCTATAACTGAAAACAACTATGTTTAATATACTAAAAGCTCTAATGGAAAAAATGGTCAACATTCAAGGATAGATGGGAAATGTAAGCAGAGTAATTCTAAAAAAAATAATCAAAAGGAAATGCTAGAAATCAAAAACACTGTAACAAAAATGAAGAAAAAGTAGACTTCAGAACAAAGAAAATTACTACACGCAAGGGGGAATATTACATGTTAAAAGGAGAAATGCCCTAATCTAGCAATCCTAAACGTACATGTACCAAACAGAAGAGCTTCAAAATACATAAAGCATAAAAATATGACAAATCTAAAACACAAATCCACAATTATAATTGAGAATTTCAACACTCCACCATCTCCCAGCTAATGATAGGACAAAAAAAAGGAAAAGCAGTCCATGTATGGTGGTTCATGACTGCAATCTCAGCACTTTGGGAAGCCAAGGCAAGACAATCACTTGAGCCAAGGAGTCTGAAACCAGCCTGGACAACACACTGAGACACCATCTGTATAATAATAATAATAAATAAAAATATATAGACTGAGCCGGGCTCGGTGGCTCAGCCTGTAATCCCGCGCCTTGGGAGGTTGAGGTGAGTGGATTGCCTGAGCCCGCGGGTTCGAGACCCGCCTGGGCAGCGAGACTTCATCTCTACAATAAACAAAAAATCAGCCTGGCGTGGTATCGCATGCTTGTAATTGCGGCTACTCAGAAGGCTAGGCGGAAGGATCGCCAGAGCCCAGCAGGTCAAGGCTGCAGTGGCTGGGAGCGGCCACTGCACTCCAGTCTGGGAGACCGAGTGAGACTCCAACTCAAAAAAAAAAAAAAAAAAAATATATATATATATATAATATATATATATATATATTAAATAAAAATACAATATAACAAAAATGTGGGATGCAAAGAGAAACTTATAGCAAAAAATGCTTACCTTAGAAATAAAAAAAAAGTCTCAAATCAATAATCTAGATTCTTACCTCAAGAAACCAGAAAAAAAAAGATTTAAATAAACTCAAAGCTAGAAGGAAGTAAATGTTAAAAGCTGATTCTTCTTTTAAAAAAATTAATAAAGTTGCCATTGCTTTGTTAAACTCTGCTGTCTCTACAGGGCTCTTTGAGCTGTGGCCACCATGTTTTCTTAGCTTTGGCCCTCTCCTCTCCCTCGGGGAGGTGAATCTCTCTCTCCCTCTCTAATTCACTTTCTAAATAAACTTTGCTTGAAAACTTTTTTTAAAAATCATTAAAATTGATAAAATTCTAGCAAGACTGACAAAGACAAAAAGAAGAAACAAATCACCAACATAAAGAATAAAAAGAGGAATGTTACTACAGATTCTGTGGTTATTAAAAAGCCAATAAGGGAATACTATTGAGAACTTTATGCTCATACACTCAACAACTTAGAAGAAATGGACCAATTCCTCAAACACTACACATTTGCTGGGAGCAGTAACTCACATTTGTGAGGCTGAGGTAGAAGATTCGATTGAGCCCAAGGAGCTCAAGGACAGCCTGGGTAACATAGTAAGTCTCCATCTCCAAGAAAAAGAAAGCCGGGCTCAGTGACTCAGCCTGTAATTCCGCGCCTTGGGAGGCTGAGTGAGTGGACTGCCTGAGCCCGCGGGTTCAAGACCTGCCTGGGCAACTTGGCGAGACCCCGTCTTTACAATAAATCAAAAATTAGCCGGGCGTGGTGGCGCGCACCAGTAGTTCCAGCTACTTGGAAGGCTGAGCGGAAGGATCACCGGAGCCCAGCAGGTCAAGGCTGCAGTGGCTGGGAGCGGCCACTGCACTCCAGTCTGGCCGACAGAGTGAGACTCCAACTCAAAAAAAAAAAAAGAAAAAGAATAAAAAAACACAAATTACCAAAACTCAATCATGAATAAATAGATAAGTAGGTCTATAACCATTAAGGAAGTTGAATTCAATAATCGCAAAACTCCCTGTCCCAGATCTCCAGACCCAGATTCACTGAAGAATCTACCAAACATTTGAAAAGAATGAACACCAATTAGACATTCTGCTCCAGAAAATGAGAGGGACACTTCCCAACTCATCTTCTATGGCTAACATTAGCCTGATAACAAAACCAAAGAAGGTACCAAAAAAAGAAGAAGAGAAGAAGAAGAAAGAAAACATAGATCAATAACTCTCATGAATATACACACAAAAATCTATCACAAATATTCACCAACCAAATTTAACAGTGTACAGAAAGAATTGTATATCATAACCAAGAGGGATTTATTTCAAACACCAAGGCTGGTTAAACATTTGAATAGCCATAATATAGTGCATCATATAAACAGACTAATGAAGAATTACATGATCATATCAAATTCAAAAAAAAAATTGACAAACTATGAGCAATTTAGGAATAGAAAGTGTGCAGAAAAGAGTTAACACAGCAGGCCTGAGATTAGCATCCTTTCAAAGACCTGCTTACAAGATTGGCCTGTGTTTGGTCCCTAGAAACTTGGATTCTGGGGGTACTCCCACAATCCTCTAATAAGAAGAGTTCACTGTGCCTAAACTTTTTATGCAAACAATGTATCTTACTTCCTTCTGAGAATCTAGCATGTCGGAATGTGCTTGGCAGAGCATCTTAGGCACTGAGTCTCTAGTGAGTTTCCCTGGCAGACAATACTTCACATGTTATCACAATTTGATGCTGGAAGAATTGTGTTCTGTGTGATTCCACTGGGAGAGGACTCTGGAAAGATTGTTCTCCTCTGTATTTTACCCCCTGTCTATTGCCTTTGCAGATTTTGCTTTGTATCCTTTTCACTACAATAAATGTTAACCATGAGTATACTGTATGTTGAGTCCTCGAAGTCCTCCAAACAAATTATCAAACCTCAGGGTACTCTTAGGGACACCTAACACAGAAGGAAATTACCTCAACTTGATAAAGAAAATTTGCCCAAAAAAAAAATCTAACCGGGCACGGTGGCTCACACTTGCAATCCCAGCACTTCGGGAGGTAGAGGCAAGAGGATTGCTTGGGCCCAGGAGTTTGAAATCAGCCTGAGTATGGTGAGACCCTGTCTCTACAATAAATCAAAAGAAAAATTAGCCAGGTGTGGTGTTCCAGCTACTTGGAAGGCTGAAGCAGAAATCACCTGAACCCAGCAGGTCAAAGCTGCAGTGGCTGTGAGTGTGCCACTGCACTTCTGTCTGGGCAATAGAGATTTCAACTCAAAATAAAAAAAACAACTACAACATACCTCATGTTAAAAGACTGAATGCGGCTGGGCGCGGTGGCTCATGCCTATAATCCCAGCATTTTAGGAGGCCGAGGTGAGAGGATTGTCTGAGCCACAGGCTCAAGACCAGCCTGGGCAACTTGGTGAGACTTCATCTCTACAATAAATCAAAAAATTAGTCAGGCATGGTGGCGCATGCCTGTAGTTCCAGCTACCTGGAAGGCTGAGGTGGAAGGATCGCTAGAGCCCAGCAGGTCAAGGCTGCAGTGGCTGTGAGTGTGCAACTGCACTCCAGTCTCAGTGACAGAGACTCCAATTCAAAAAAAAAAAATTGAATGCTTCCCCCATAAGACTGGAAACAAGCAAATGTCTACTATCACCATTCTCATTCAGGAAAGTTTGGAAACTATAGTCACTACAATGAGTAAGGAAAAAAAGGGCAGAGTGTGTTGGAAGAAACAAAACTACCCCTATTTGCAAATGACATGACAGAATATCTACAAATATCACAAGGAATCTATTAAAAAAATTCTTAGAACTATTGAGTCCATAGGATTACAGGGTACAAGGGACACAGGCAAAACTCAATCACATTTCTATAAAACAAAATAACATGCAGAGACTAAAATTATAAACACAATGCCAGCTGGATGTGGTGGCTCACACCTGTAATCCCAGCACTCTGGGAGGCTGAGGTAGGAGTGCTACTTGACCCTAGGAGTTCAAAACCAGCCTGGGCAACAGAGTGAAACCTCATCTCTACAAAAAAAAAAAATGTTTTTTTTTTAATTAGCTGGGCATGGTGGCGGGAGTCTATAGTCCCAGCTACTCCAGAGGCTGAGGAAGGAGGATCACCTGAGCCCAGTTGGTTGAAGCCACAGTGAGGCATGATCATGTCACTACTCTCCAGCATGGATAACAGAGTGAGACTCTGATTCAAACACACACAGACATATCCATACACACAATGCCACTTAGAATCACTCCAAAGAAAATTAAACACCAAGGTATATACTTAAAAGACATACAGGAGCCAGGCAAGGCAACTCACATGTGTAATCCCAGCAACTTAGGAAACTGAGGCAGGAGGATCACTTGAGGCCAGGAATTCAAGACCAGCCTGGGCAACACTGCGACACCCATCAATAAGTAAATTAAAAGAAAAAAAAATTTAGCCAGGTACATAGTCCTAGCTACTCAGGAGGCTGAGGTGGGGGACTGCTTGAGCTCAGAAGTTTGAGGCTACAATGAGCCACGATCACACCACTGCACTCCACTCTGGGTGAGAGTGGGATCCAGATTCTATAGGCTTAATATAATTCCTATCAAAATGCCAGCAAGACTGTTTCCTGTTTATGAATAAACAAGAAAGTTAATTCTTTAAAAAAAGCACAAGCCCTATCTAGAATAGCTAAAACATCACTCATAAGTAGGTCCTGAACATCCATCACAATACTACGACAGGGATCAGCAGTAGTGGGACACTGCTGGGGGCGGAGGGGGGGCATATAACATCATTAAGGGTACCTGATCCTAAACCAGGGGAAGTGAGGACCAGTCGGAGGCCCAAACTTCACCTGCAGGCAGACTACGTATGTATCTAATTCTCACATCTTTATAATAAAATAAATAAAGAAAAAAGCTGGGCACAGTGGCCCATGCCTGCAACAACATTTTGGGAGGAGGTAAGAGGATTGCCTGAACTCAGGAGTTCAAGACCAGCCTGGGCAAGTTGGTCAGATCTCATCTAGGAAGGAAGGAAGGAGGGAGGAAGGGAGAGAAAGGGGGGAAGGAAAGAAGAGAGAGGAGAGAGAGAGAAAAAGAAAAAGAAAGAGAGAGCCGGGCTCGGTGGCTCAGCCTGTAATCCCACGCCTTTGGGAGGCTGAGGTGAGTGGATTGCCTGAGCCCGCGGGTTCAAGACCCGCCTGGACAGTGAGACCTCATCTCTACAATAAATCAAAAACATCAGCCGGCCGTGGTAGCGCATGCCTGTAATTCCAGCTACTTGGAAGGCTGAGGCAGAAGGATCGCCAGAGCACAGCAGGTTGAGGCTGCGGTGGCCAGGAGTGGCCACTGCACTCCAGTCTGGGCAACAGAGTGAGACTCCAACTCAAAAAAAAAAAAAAGAAAGAGAGAGAGGGGAGGGGAGAGGAGGAGGAAGGGAGGGGGAGGAAGGAGGAAGGGAGGAGGAGGAAGGAAGAAGGAAGGAAGGAAGGAAGGAAGGAAGGAAGGAAGGAAGGAAGGGAGGAGGGAGGGAGGGAGGGATCCTGTGCCTTTGGGAGGCTGAGGTGAGTGGATTGCCTGAGCCCACGGGTTCATGACCCGCCTGGGCAGGCAAGACCTCATCTCTACAATAAATCAAAAAAATTAGCCAGGCGTGGTAGCACGCACCTGTAGTTCCAGCTACTTGGAAGGCTGAGTGGAAGGATCACCGGAGCCCAGCAGGTCAAGGCTGCAGTGGCTGGGAGCGGCCACTGCACTGCAGTCTGGGCGACAGTGAGACTCCAACTCAAATAAATAAATAAATAAATAAATAAATAAAAAATGAGAAGCCGGGCTGGTGGCTCAGCCGTAATCCTTGGAGGCTGAGGTGAGTGAATTGCCTGAGCCCGCGGGTTCGAGACCCGCCTGGGCAGCGAGACCTCATCTCTACAATAAATCAAAAAAATCAGCCGGGCGTGGTAGCGCATGCCTGTAATTCCAGCTACTCAGAAGGCTGAGGCGGAAGGATCGCCGGAGCCCAGCAGGCGAGGCTGCGGTGGCCGGGAGCGGCCACTGCACTCCAGTCTGGG
Organism: Cephalopachus bancanus; assembly: GCA_027257055.1. Taxonomy (NCBI): domain Eukaryota; kingdom Metazoa; phylum Chordata; class Mammalia; order Primates; family Tarsiidae; genus Cephalopachus; species Cephalopachus bancanus. The sequence continues at coordinate 8,298,779 of JAPVLO010000113.1, forward strand.
CGACAGAGTGAGACTCCAACTCAAAAATAAAAAAAAAATAAAGTGAGAGAAACCACTCTGATATTACAGCTTACTGTATATTGGAAATGGTAAATAGACACAGATAGGAGCAACAGAATAGAGAATCCAGACAGGCACACACAAGTACACTGATTTTTTTTTACAAAAGTGCAGCGTTTCAATAAATAGTACTAGGGCAGTTGGATACTCAAAAAATAAGCCTTGACTTAAACTTCATACCTTATATAAAAACTAATACCTTGCACCTTATGTAAAAATTAACTCAAAATTAATTGTGAACTTAAATTTTTTTTTTTTGGAGTTGGAGTCTCACTCTGTCGTCCAGACTGGAGTGTAGTGGCCGCTCCCGGCCACCGCAGCCTCAACCTGCTGGGCTCTGGTGATCCTTCCACCTCAGCCTTCCAAGTAGCTGGAACTACAGGCGTGCACTACCACGCCCAGCTGATTTTTTGATTTATTGTAGAGATGAGGTCTCGCTGCCCAGGCAGGTCTTGAACCCACGGGCTCAGGCAATCCACTCACCTCAGCCTCCCAAAGGTGCAGGATTACAGGTTGAGCCATCGAGCCCGGCTGGACTTAAATTTTGAAAGTAAAACTATAAAACTTTTTTAAAAGATAGGAGAAAATCCTCACAATCAAGGGTTAGAAAAAAAATTCTTTGATGACACCAAAGCCTGATCCTTAAAAGGAAAAATTAATAAATTGGACTTTGTAAAAATGTAAAAGTTTTACTCTGCAAAAGACCATGTGACAAAAACAAAAAGACAAGTGGCCAGGTGTGATTGCTCACAGCTAAAATCCCAGCACTTTGGTAGGCCAAGGTGAGAGGACTGCCTGAGTCCACGGGTTCAAGATCAGCCTGGGCAACTTGGAGAGACCTCATCTCTACAATAAATCAAAAAATTAGTCAGGCGGTGACTCACACCTGTAGTTCCAGCTACTTGGGAGGCTGAGGCAGAAGGATCGCCTGAGCCCAGCAGGTCGAGGCTGCAGTGGTGCAGTGGCCATGAGCATTCCACTGTATTCCAGCCTGGGTGACAGAGTGAGACTCCAACTCAAAAAAATACAGAATGGAAAAAGTATTTGCAAACCACATTGTGACAAAGAGCAATATAGCTAGAATATGTCAAAAACACTTAAAAGTCAACAGTGAAAAACAATCCAATTTTTAAATGGTCAAAAGGGAGGAGAAAAACATTTCACTGAAGAGTATATACTGGTGGCAAATAAGAGCATGGAAAGATGTTCAACATTAAACATCAGAGAAGAACAAACTAAAACCACAATGACATTTCACTATACTCTTATCAGAATGGCTAAAACTATTTAAATAGCAAACCAAATACTGCTGAAAATGTGGAGAAAGTGAATCACTGATACATTAATGGTGGAAATTTAAAATGGTATTCTGGTATTCTGCCACTCTGGAAAACACACTGGCAGTTTCTTAAAAAACTAAACATACAAATACTATACTACTGTAACAATCCTCTTAGGTATTTCTCCTAGAACAATGAAAATTTACACTCATAGCACAAATATTCATAGCCGTTTTATTCATTTATACCCCCAAAACTGGAAACAGTCCATGTCTTTTGATGGATAACTTGAAAAACATACTGTGGTGGATCCATACTGTGGCCTAAATGATAAAAAAGAATGAATGGCTGAGATATACAAAAATGTGGATGAATGAAATCCAGGCAATTATGCTGGTGAAAAAAGTCAATGCTAAAAAGTTATATACTATATGATTTCATTCATGCAAGTTTTTTAAATGACAAAATTTCAGAAATGGAGAACACACTAATTGCCAAAAGCTACAAAGGTTTGAGGGGGATGCAGAAGGGAAGTGGGTATGGTTATAAAAGGGTAACACACAGAATCCTTGTGAAAATGGGAATGTTCTGAACCCTAACTGTGGTAGTGGATATATGAACTTATCCAAGTGATAAAATTAAAGAACTAAATGAATATACTACATTAATGCATACAAATAAAAATGGAAGGCCAGGCGTGTTGGCACACACCTATAATCCCATCATTTTGGGAGGCTAAGGTGAGAGGATTGCCTGAATCCATGGGTTTAAGACCAGTCTGGGCAACTGGGTGAGACCTCATCTCTATAATAAATCAAGAAAAATTAACTGGGCACATCCTGTAGTTCCAGCTACTTGGAAGGTTGAGGCAGAAGGATCACCTGAGACCAGCAGGTCAAGGCTGCGGTGGCCGTGAGCATGCCACTGCCCTCTAGCCTGGGCAAGAGTGAGACTCCAACTCAAAAAATAAAAATAAAAATGAAAAAATCTAAACATAATCAGTGTATTACATCAATACACTATCCCAGCTGATATTGTACTATAGTTTTGCAAGATGTTACCACTGAGGGAAACTGAGTAAAAGGCAGGAAGAATCTTTCATATTATTTCTTACAACAGCATCTTCCAATCTACAATTATCCCGATAAAAACTTCAATTAATATAAAAATTGCACATATATTATATATGAGACACCTTATACATTTCATATCCATGTAGAAAATCATGAAATAAAAATATCATAGAAGTTGTTAAACAAGCATATATATTTCCTACTATAATGTTGGCAAACCTAACACACAAAATGTCTCTCATATAGCACACATAAGTATCTTAAAGATGATTTTAAAAGCACAAGTACCTTTTATAGTATACTTTCAAAAGACAAGGCCTCACAAAACCTTTGTTTAATATTGGCTATTATTAAACTCATTAATGCTTTTAAAATAAAAAATCCCTTTTCTAAGTATATCCATAACTGAAAGCTTTCAATAAAAATTATATCTTGGCTGGGCACAGTGGCTCAGCCCGTAATCCCAGCACTTTGGGAGGCCAAGGCAAGAGGATTGCCTGAGCCCACAGATTCAAGATCAGCCTGAGAAATTTGTTAAGACCTCGTTTCTACAATAAATCAAAAAAACTAGTCAGACGTGGTAGAGTGCATCTGTAGTTCCAACTACTTGGAAGGCTGAGGCGGAAGGATCGCCTAAGCTACTTGGAAGGCTGAGGCTAAAGGATCGAGGCTACAGTGACTGTGAGCATGCCACTGAACTCGAGCCTGGGCAACAAAAGTGAGACTCCAATGCAAAAAAAAAAAAATTATATCTAAAACAAGAATTCTACTCTATTTCAAGATAAAATGCTAGATTCACAAATCCAAAACTGATATAGTACCATTCAGTATGAACTGCTGATATGGGGTATAATTTAAACATCTGTTGACACTGTAACATCTTCAAAATATTAATAAGGTTTTCAAATATCAATTATTCACTGTTCAATGAAATGTCATTTCTGGGCAAAAAATTACTCTTACTTATTGAGTGCTCCACCCAATCCTAAGTTCTTTCTGCTATGCAACAAGTCTGACAAGAGAGGGAAAGTTTTTGAGCCTTGAAGATGTTGATGGAGTTTTCTTCTGTATTGACTCTCTGATGATTAATAAAGTCAGGATTCTGATCAAAGGCTTCACTACATTTACAGTATTACTCCCTGGTGTGGGTTCTCTGATGTGTTGTGAGGGATGGTTTCTGATAGAAGGTTTTGCCACATTCATTACATTCATAGGGTTTCTCTCCTGTGTGGGTTCTCTGATGTACTGTGAGGGATGACTTGTGGTAGAACATTTTCCCACATTAATTACATTCATAGGGTTTCTCTCCTGTGTGAATTCTCTGATGTTCTCTAAGTTTTGACTTTACAGAGAAGGATTTCCCACATTGATTACATTCATAGGGTTTCTCTCCTGTATGAGTTCTCTGATGATTAATAAAGTTTGGCTTCCAGGAGAAGGTTTTCCCACATTCCTTACATTCATAGGGTTTCTCCCCAGTATGTATCCTCTGATGTACTGTGAGAGCTGACCTATCACTGAAGGCTTTCTGGCATTCATTACATCCATAGGGTTTCTCCCCTGTGTGTGTTCTCTGATGTACACGAAGATTTGATTTCTCAAATTTCTTCCACATTCATTACATTCATAAGGTTTCTCCCATGTGTGTTCTCTGATGTACTGCAAGGCCTGACCTATATCCAAAGGTTTTCCCACATTCAGTGCATTCATAGGGTTTCTCTCCTCTGTGTATCCTCTGATGTAGGATGAGAGAGGATTTATGACTGAAGGCTTTCCCACATTCACTACATTCATAGAGTTGTTTCATATCTGCTTTCTGACATATAGGAAGCTTTGGCTTACTGAAAAACCTACTAGCATATTGACTAATTTTATAGGCTTTCTTTTCTATATGTGTTTCTTGAAGCTGAGTGAAATTTGGCTTCTTGCAGAATACTTCCCAATCTCCATTACAGTCAAAAGTCTTCTCTCCTTTATAAGTCTGTTGATTATGAGTCAGGAGTGATGTCTTGCCAAAACTATTCTCAGTCTCATTACTCATAGTATTTCTTCCCCATGATAACTCCATGGTATTTATTAAGAGTTGGCTTCTCTCCAACAGACTTCCTCTCACAGTAATTAAACTGATAGTGACTGTCCCTTGTGTGAGTTATCTAATGAACAAGGAGTTTGAATTATCAGAAAAAGCTTTCACTTGGTCATTATATTCACAAGGCTTCTTCCATGACCAGGCTCTCTTACTGGTAATAAAAGCTGTCTCCCCATGGAAAGCTTTCCCACATTCAAAAAACTGCCTAAAAGTTTGAATATCCTGATGCGGAAATAGGTCCTCATTCAGACAGATGGCTTTCCCACTTTCATCACAGTCAAAAGGTTTCTCTCTGATATCAGAATTCTCAAGTTTTGTACAGAGCACAAATTTCCCATGTGCATTAAATTCATCAGGCTTCCTTACTAAGGAGTTTCTATTACTAATAAAATTCAAATTCATTCCATACGAGTAAAAGTTACCAGGTATTTTTCTTAATAGGACAGGATTTGTGTCCAGATAAAATGTTTTTCCTAATATACCATTTATTTCCTTAGTCAGTGTTTTGTTGTTGACAAAATCAACTTTCCATAAATGCTGGTCTTGGTTTTCCTGGCTCTTCTCCATCAGGTCATCAATTATGCAGATGTCTAGAAATAAGTTACCATAGTTTATAAATGTTAACATATTTCTTATGAAAAGAAGAAATATTCACAGACCTTATTATAGCCTAGTCTTTTTGTGTGAAAACAATCTCAAAGGCATACTTCCTCACTGTCATAGGTATGGGGAAATAAAATTTGCATCAGTGGAAAATGACTGGGAAATCTGGCAGCAAAACATCCCAATTTGGTACTTCAAAAATATGACTTTCAAATTCGATAGGTAATCTGAAATAAACACAACAATAAATAAAATTTCAAAAAGTACCAATTTCCGCATGTTCAAAGGAAAATTTTATTGCCTGGGCTATATTTGCATTCTCCCTGGAATTTATAAGAAATACTACTGTCCAAGGCCAGGCACAGTAGCTCATGCCTGCAAACCCAGCACTTTGGGAGGTGGAGATGAGAGGACTGCCTGAACCCAGGGATTCAAGAACAGACAGGACAACTTGGTGAAACCTCATCTCTACAAGAAATACAAAAACTAGTCAGCCATGGTGACACACACCTATAGTCTACTTGGAAGACTAAGGCAGAAGGATTGCCTAAGCCCAGCAGGTCAAGGCTACAGTAGCCGTGAGCATGCCACTGTACTCCAGCCTGGGTGACAGAGTGAGACTCTAACAGCCCCAAAAAAAGAAATAAAAGAAAAGAACTACTAATACTTCGGGTTTGTTCACATAACAGAATCAAATGCATATCTTTATTCATCCATAATATCATTACCTAAAAGTCATAGTGTGAGATTTCACTTATACAATCAGTAACACTATAATCATTAGAGTCTATTGTACATTTACTGGTCTTTTTGCATTCATTTTATGATTTGTCTAACAATCATGAAAAGGCTTCTTCTTGTCAATTTTCTACTCTTTGCAATTAAGGGAAATAAAAATTCTTTATTATCACCTGTGTCCAATGAAATCTAAACAAAAAAAACTATAAATAAGATCTCTCTGGGATTTTTTCATATCTTTATCACAGTTGAAACAATACTTCAGGCACCTCAATAAGAAAACTGAAGAATGACGTAGCAGTAACTATAACGAAGTATCACTATTGCATTACCTTTCTAAGCAATTCCATCATTCTTCTATTTTCTTTCTATTTTAGTTTATTTTACCAATGTTAGACATAAAAACAGAGGAATGGTGAAATAATTGTTAAGTAAATAACACAGCAAAACATTTCAAACTTCAGAAAAATACGTTACTACAATCCTATATTTCTTAGGTCATAAATGGGTTCAGTCAACCCATATGATAACTGCAAAATGGAATGAGTTCTATTCAGTTAAAAAGTATCAGGCCAAGTGTAGTAGCTCATGCCTATAATCCCAGCACTTTGAGAGGCCAAGGTGAGAGGACTGCCCGAGCCTGCGGGCTCGAGATCAGCCTGGGCAACTTGGCGAGACCTCATCTCTACAATAAATCAAAAAATTAGCTGGACATGGTGGCATGTGCCTGTAGTTCCAGCTACTTGGAAGGCTGAGGTGGAAGGATCGCCTGAGCACAGCAGGTCGAGGCTGCAGTGACAGGGAGCGTGCCACTGCCTCCAGCTAGGTGACAGAACAAGACTTCAACTCAAAAAAATAAAAAGTATCAGGGGGCTAGGCACAGTGGCTCAGTCTATAATCGCAGCACTTTGGGAGGCAGAGGTGAGAGGACTGCCTGAGCCCACAGGTGCAAGACCAGCCTGGGCAACCTGGTGAGACCTCATCTCTACAATAAATCCAAAAATTAGCCACGCATGGTGGCACACATCTGTGGTCCCAGCTACTTGGAAGGCTGAGGTGGAAGGATCACCTGAACCCAGTAGGTCAAGGCTGTGGTGGCCATGAGCATGCCACTGCACTCCAGCCTGGGCGACAGAGTAAGACTCCAACTCAAAAAAAAAAGTATCAGGGGAGGGCCAAGATGGTTGACTAAAGACAACACACAACTGCAGTTCTCAGCAAAGAGAAAAAACTACATAGAGGAGTGGACCACCTAGGGTTTTCAGGGTCAGCCTGAAAACCCAAGCTGAGGTCTATTGAACTGTCACCCGGGGACATGGAGGACAGACAGTTCCAAACCCTGTCTTGAGATCATAAGGGTGCCTTTGCAAAAGTAAGGGGTGAGTGAAAGCAACATTTTTTTCTTCTCTACACACCTCAGACAAGCCTCTGGCAGTCCCAGTCAAGTGAGAGATACCCAGGCCTTCCCCAGGAATGCCTTCTGCAACAGGCAGGAAGAGAGCTGTCCTAAATCAAGAGATATAGAGGCACTGGAGCTCGGGGAACCCCAGTTCCTGAACCACCCCAGCACTATGGCCTCTACTCTCCAATGGAGAAGTTCTACGGGAACACGCTGAGGGGGTGGTGATCTGTGTCACATTGGTACTTCCCCCTCCTTCCTTCTCCAGCAACCAACAGGGGATGTTTCCAGCAATCCACTGTGGGGATGTTTCTCCAATGCCATCGGTAGTGGCCCCTAGTCATGAATGTAGACACCGCTTCCCCTTTGGGGGCCACCAACACTGCAATAGCCCCTCCCATGGAGCAGGAAAATAGAAGGCAGGGTGTCTTTGTGCAATGCTGCTACAGCACCCTATCCACCTGTGGTCTGAGGGAAAAAAAGAAACACTACATAAATGAGATAGCTGCTGACATTCTACCCTGGGGAAAAAGAAGTAGTGTAAGCCGGGCTCGGTGGCTCAGCCTGTAATCCCGCGCCTTGGAAGGCTGAGGTGAGTGGATTCCCTGAGCCCGCGGGTTCGAGACCCACCTGGGCATCTTGGTGAGACCTCATCTCTACAACAAATCAAAAAAGAAGAAGTAGTGTGCCCAGATGGAAGGAGGATCTTCCACATCCCCAAGAGTGCCTGAGCCAGAGTACGGCCCAGGAACCTTAGCTGCCATGGGTTGGGGATAAGAAATGTGAGTTGAGGAGGAGGCCACCAGAGCTCAACCAAGGACCCTGGTGTCTACGCTGGAGGAAGGGGAAAGCCTCTGAACCAGAGGAAAGGATTTGCTCCATCCCTCCTGGACTGTGCCAGTGAAGCAGTACCAGACAGTCCCCCCAGTTCACTTCTCTTTCTGCCACCGCTGCTCCACACACAGGCTGACCACAGGAGGGAGGTCAGGTTAAAAAAAAAACACACACACATGCAAACTGCCAACACATTAAGAGCAAACTTACCTAATAAATAATAAAATTTTTAAAAAGAGTCTGCCAGGCCGGGCTCAGTGGCTCAGCCTGTAATCCCAGCACTTTGGGAGGTCGAGGTGAGTGGATTGCCTGAGCCCGCGGGTTCAAGACCCACCTGGGCAACTTGGCGAGACCTCATCTCTACAATAAATCAAAAATTAGCTGGGCGTGGTAGCGCATGCCTGTAGTTCCAGCTACTTGGAAGGCTGAGGCGAAAGGATCTCCGGAGCCCAGCAGGTCGAGGCTGCGGTGGTCGGGAGCGGTCACTGCACTCCCGTCTGAGTGACAGAGTGAGACTCCAACTCAAAAAAAAAAAAAAGAGTCTGCCAGCCAGGTTCAATGGCTCATCCTGTAATACCAGCACTTTGGGAGGCTGAGACAAGTGGGTTCAAGAACAGCCTGGGCAATTTGGCAAGACTTCGTCTCTACAATCAAAAATTAGTCAGGCACTGTAGTACGTGCCTGTAGTTCTGGCTACTTGGAAGGCTGAGGCAAAAGGACCACCAGAGGCCAGCAGGTCGACACTGGGGTGGTCATGAGTGTGCCACTGCATTCCAGCCTGGGTAACAGAGTGAGACTCCAACTCAAAAAAAAAAAAGAGTCTACCCTCACAGATGAGGAAGAACCAGTGAAAAAAGAAAAAAGAGCAGAGTCCTCAAAGATTTAACAAGAGGACAACCACAAAAGGGCTTCCCAGAGCCCAAGCAATGGAACCTCTCTAGAAAGACCTGTCTCTGATGATGGACATAAAATTCAGACTATGGGTGACAAAGACACTCAACAAGATCCATGAGAAACTGGACATGCAAACCATCCAGGCCATGAAAACAATGCAGGAAGCGAAATCTGACTTGGTTATTCTAAGAAAGACCCAAACTGAACTTCTAGAAATGAAGACTTCTCTCCTGGAATTTCAGAACACAATAGAAAATCTTTTTTTTTTAAAGCAGGATTTATTGAGAGGATATAAAAGCTCCCACAGTGGGAGGGGACCCAAAGGGGTTGCCCACAATAGTAAATCTTAACAGCAGAAATGACCAGACAGAGGGAAACATCTCGGAGCTCAAGCAATGAATTATTGAACTAACACAGTCTGACAAAAAAAAAGTAGAAAAGACTTAGGAAGAATGAGCAAAGACTATAAGAGGTTTGGGATTATGTAAAGAGACTAAATCTACAGTTGACTGGCATTCCTGAAAGAGAAGGGGGAACTGAGAACATCTTGGAACAAGCCTTCCAAGATGTCATCCAAGGAAACTTCCCTATCTCACTAGAGAGACAGTCATGCAGATGCAAGAGATTCAGAGAACATCTGTGAGTTATTATATCAGAAGACTATCCTCAAGGCACATAATAATCCATTTCACCAAGGTGAGCATGAAAGAAAAAATCCTAAAGACAGCTAGAGAGAAAGGACAGACCACCCACCAAGGAAGATCCACTAGAATTGCAGACTTCAGCCTGGCTTGGTGGCTCAGCCTGTAATCCCAGTGCTTTGGGAGGCTGAGGTGAGTGGATTGCCTGAGCCCACGGATTCAAGACCCGCCTGGGCAACTTGGCGAGACCTCATCTCTACAATAAATCAAAAATTAGCCAGGCATGGTAACGCGCGCCTGTAGTTCCAGCTACTTGGAAGGCTGAAGCGGAAGGATTGCCAGAGCCCCAGTAGGTCGAGGTTGCGGTGGCCAGGAGTGGCCACTGCACTCCAGTCTGGGCGACAGAGTGAGACTCCAACAACAACAAAAAAAAAGAATTGCAGATTTCTCAGCAGAAACTCTACAAGTCTGAATGGACTGCAGTCCCATCTTTAACATTCTTAAAGAAAAGTAATTCCAGTCAATAATTTCTTATCCCACCAAGCTAAGCATCATTAACAAAAGAAAATTAAAATCCTTCCTAGACATCCAATCCCTAAGAGAATATGCCACATTCAGATCAGCCTTTCAGGAGATGCTCTAAAAAGTTCTAAGCATAGATCCAGCCTAGGCAACATAGCAAGACCTCATCTCCACACAATTTTTTAAAAATTAGGGCTGGGCTCAGTAGCTCAGCCTATAATTCCAGCACTTTGGGAAGCTGAGGCAAGTGGATTGCCTGAGCCCACGGGTTCAAGACCATCTTGGGCAACTTGGCGACACCTCATCTCTACAATAAATCAAAAAATTAGCCAGGTGTGGTAGCACATGCTTATAATTCTGGCTACTTGGAAGGCTGAGGCAGAAAGATCACCTGAGTCCAGCGGTTGACGCTGGGGTGGCCGTGAGCACGCCACTGCACTCTAGCCTGAGTAATGGAGTGAGACTCCAACTCAAAAAAAAAAAAAAAATAGCCTGGTGTGGTGGTACATATCTGAAATCCCAGCAACTTGGGAGGCTGAGGTAGGATGATCACCTGAGCCCAGGTGGTCATGTCTGCAGTGAGTCATGATCGTGCTACTTCCCACCCCAGCCCGGGCAAGAGAATGAGACCCAACTCAAAAACAAAGTTCTAAGCATAGAAACAAAAGAACAGTTTTACCCATCACAAAAGCATAGATAAGCACAGTTTACAGACCACATAAATCAACCACAAAGTCTAAAATGCAAAACAGCCTCTTAATATATTTTTTTTAGAGTCAGGGTTTCACTCTCACCCAGGCTATAGTGCAGTGTGACCTTCAAGGCTCACCTCAGCCTCAAACTCCTGGGCTAAAGAAACCCTTCCTCATTAGCCTACCTAGTAGCTGGAACTACAGGCATGTGCCACCATGTCCAGCTAATCTTTTTTTTTAAGAGATGAGCTCTTCCTATATTGTCCAGGAAGGTCGCAAACTCCTGGTCTCAAAAACTTATCCTGCCTCAGTCTCCCAAAGTGCTGGGATTACAAGTGTAAACCACTGTGCTCTGTAGCAAAACAGCCTCTTAATAGCAATAAGACAGTAATAAACTCCCATAGATCAATAATTAACTTAAATGTCAATGGTCTGAACACATCTCTTAAAAGGCAAATTGAATAAAGAAGCATGATCTGTGCTTCTGCTGCCTTTAGGAAACCCATCTCACTGCAAATGACACCCATGGGCTTAAGATAAAGGGTGAGAAAAAGATCTCCCAGACAAATGGAAAACAAAAAAGAGCAAGAGGAGCTATTCTTATACCAAACAGAATAGAATTTAAACCAACAAAAGCTAAAAAAGGCAGTGCAGGACACTATATAATAATAAAAGATTCAATTCACCAGCAAGAAATATTCATTTTGTAAATATACACACCCAACACAGAAACATTCAGATTTATAAAACAATTGCTAACTAAACTGAGAGGACAGCCGGGCATGGTGGCTCATGCCTATAATCCCAGCACTTTGGGAGGCCAAGGTGAGAGGACTGCCTGAGCCCACAGGTTCGAGACCAGCCTGGGCAATTTGGCAAGATCTCATCTCTACAATAAATCAAAAAATTAGTCAGGCAGTGACTCACACCTGTAGTTCCAGCTACTTGGAAAGCTGAAGCAGAAGGATCACCTGAGCCCAGCAGGTCGAGGCTGTGGTGGCCATGAGCATGACACTGCACTCCAGCCTGGATGGCAGAGTAAGAGACTCCAACTCAAAAAAAAAACAAAAAACCTGAGAGAATATATTGAGCCATACAATTATAGTTAATGACTTCATACCCTATTAACAGCCCTAGACAGATCACCGAGGCAAAAAACTAACAAGGAAATCCAAAACCTTAACTCAACATCCGATCTAATAGACATCTATAAAATATTTCACCCAACAACCACAGAATATACATTCTTCTCATCTGCAAATGGAGCATACTCTAAGATCATCCACATACTCGGATATAAGCCAAGTGTGAACAAATTTCAAAAGGTCAAAATCATACCAAGCATCTTCTTACACCATAGCAGAATAAAAATAAATATCGCCAGGCTCAGTGGCTCAGCCTGTAATCCCGCACCTTGGGAGGCTGAGGTGAGTGGATTGCCTGAGCCCACGGGTTCGAGACCTGCCTGGGCAACTTGGCGAGACCTCATCTCTACAATAAATCAAAAAATGAGCCAGGTTGGTAGAGCGCGCCTGTAGTGCCAGCTACTTGGAAGGCTGAGGCAAAAGGATCACCGAAGCCCAGCAGGTCAAAGCCGCGGTGGCCGGGAGCAGCCACTTGCACTCCAGTCTGGGCAACAGAGTGAGACTTCAACTCAAGAAAAACAAACAAACAAATAAAAATAAATATCACCAACAAGAACCCACCAAGAAACACAAATACACAGAATTAATCCTTTGCACTCAGAGACACCTCACAGATCACCTATCTGCAACTAAATCACACTTTTTTTACAAAATAGTAAAAAACAAATCTCTTCATATTAAATAGTATGGCACGCTCACGGTCACTGCAGCCTCGACCTGCTGGGCTCAGGTGATCCTTCTGCCTCAGCCTTCCAAGTAGCTAGAACCACAGGCACGTGCCACCATACCTGGCCAATTTTTTTTTTTTTATTGTAGAGATAAGAGCTCACCAAGTTGCCCAGACTGGTCTTGAACCTGTGGGTTCAGGCAATCCTCTCACCTCGGCCTCCCAAAGTGCTGGGATTATAGGCATGAGCCACCATGCTCAACCAAACCAAAATTTTTTTATCTTATGCTCTGGTTTCTCCTCAAAAAGAATAAATCAGTCAGGCAAGGTGGCTCACGCCTATAATCTCAGCACTTTGAGAGGCCAAGGTGAGAGGATTGCCTGAGCCCACAAGTTCAAGACCAGCCTAGGCAACTTGGTGAGATCTCATCTCTATAATAAATCAAAAAATTAGCCAGGCATGATGGTATGTACCTGTGGTCCCAGCTACTTGGAAGGATGAGGCGGAAGGGTCACCTGAGTCCAGCAGGTCGAGGCTACAGTGGCTGTGAGAGTGGATTGCCTGAGCCCGCGGGTTCGAGACCCACCTGGGCAGCGAGACCTAATCTCTACAATAAATCAAAAATGAGCCGGGCGTGGTAGTGCGTGCCTGTAGTTCCAGCTACTTGAAAGGCTGAGGTGGAAGGATCACCGGAGCTCAGCAGGTCGAGGCTGCGGTGGCCGGGAGCGGCTACTGCACTCCAGTCTGGGTGACAGAGACTCTAACACACACACAAAAAAAGGAAAGGATAAGTAAGATTGACCCAGCCACTGTTTTCATTAAGCTCTGGTCAGGCCATGTGTTCACTGAGCTATGGCTGCCATGTTTTCCTAAGCTTTACTCCCCTCCCCTACCTTGGGAAGGTGAATATTTTCTCTCTCTAATCTACTTTCTAAATAAACTATATTTTCCGATCTAAAATAAAGAAAAAATTGACAGACCTCTGACCAGATTAGCAAAAAAATAAAAGAGAGGAAATTCAAATAAACACAATTAGAAATGAAAAAGATGATGTTACAACCAACCCAGAAAAATAAAAAAGATTATCAGAGATTATTATGAACATCTGCATGCAAACAAGCTAGAAAATTTAGAGGAAATGGAAGAATTCCTGGTATCACATAACCTCCCAGGATTAAAACAGGAATTGAAACCCGAAACACATGAATAACAATCCAAGAATCCCAGCACTTTGGGAGGCTGAGGTGAGTGGATTGCATGAGCCCGCGGGTTCGAGACCCGCCTGGGCAACTTGGTGAGACCTCATCTCTACAATAAATCAAAAAATCAGCCAGGCATGGTAGCGCATGCCTGTAATTCCGGCTACTTGGAAGGCTGAGGCATAAGTATCGCCGGAGCCCAGCAGGTCGAGGCTGTGGTGGTCGGGAGGGGCCACTGCACTCCAGTCTGGGTGACAGAGTGAGACTCCAACTAAAAAAAAAAAAAAAAAAAAATCCAAGAAATCAACTCACTAATAAGAAACCTTGGCTGGGTACAGTGGCTCACACCTGTAATCTCAGCACTTTGGGAGGCCAAGGCAGGTAGATTGCTAGAGCCCAGGAGTTCAAGACCAGCCTGGACAACATAGCAACTCATTCCTACAAAAAATTTAAAAATAGGCCAGGTTTGGTGGCTCAGCCTGTAATTCCTGCACTCTAGGAGGCTGAGGCGAGAGGACTGCCTGAGCCCGCAGGTTCAAGACCCACCCGGGCAACTTGGCAAGACCTCGTCTCTACAATAAATAAAAAGGGTCAGGCTCAGTAGCTCAGCCTGTAATCCCAGTGCTTTGGGAGGCCGAGGTGAGTGAATTGCCTGAGCCTGAGGGTTCGTGACCTGCCTGGGCAACTTGGCCAGACCTCATCGCTACAATAAATCAAAAATTAGCCAGGCTTGTCACGCGCGCCTGTAGTTCCAGCTACTTGGAAGGCTGAGGCGGAAGGATCGCCAGAACCCAGCAGGTCGAGGTTGCAGTGGCCGGGAGCGGCCACTGCACTCCAGTCTGGGTGACAGAGTGAGACTCCAACTCAAAAATAAATAAATAAATAAAAAGTAGTGCGTGCCTGTAGTTCCAGCTATTTGGAAGGCTGAGGCAGAAGGATTGCAGGAGCCCAGCAGGTTGAGGCTGCAGTGGCCAGGAGTGTGCCACTGCCATCCAGCCTGGGTGACAGTGAGACTCCAACTCAAAAAAAAATTAACAAATTAAAAATTAGCCAGATATGGTAGCATGCACTTGTAGTCCCACCTACTTGGGATGCTGAGGTGAAAGGATAGCCTAAGCCCAGAAGGTTGAGGCTGCCATGAGCCATGACTGTTTTGACCATGCCACTGCACTCTAGCCTAGCCTGGGTGACAGAATAAGACCTTCACTCAAAAAAAAGAAAAAAAGACTGAAAGAAACCTCCCTGGCAAAAAAAAAAAAAAACAACCCTGTGCCAGATGGTTTCTCAGCTGAATTCTACAAAACATACAAGGAAGAGCTGATATCACTACTACTGAAAGTATCCCAAGCAATTAAGAAGGAAGAAATAATCCCTAGTTCATTCTATGAAGGCAATACCCTGATATCCAAAAATGGCAAAGACTCAACAAGGAAAGAAAACTTCAGGTCATTTTCCCTGATGAACACAGGTGCAAAAATCCTCAACAGGATTCTAGCAAATCGCATCCAACAATACATTACAAGAATCATCCATCGCCGGACTCAGTGGCTCAGCCTGTAATCCCGCGCCTTTGGGAGGCTGAGGTGAGTGAATTGCCTGAGCCCGCAGGTTCGAGACCCGCCTGGGCAGTGAGACCTCATCTCTACAATAAATTAAAAAATCAGCCGGCGTGGTAGCACATGCCTTTAATTCCGGCTACTCGGAAGGATCGCGGAGCTGGCAGGCGAGGCTGCGGCGGCCAGGAGCGGCCACTGTACTCCAGTCTGGGTGACAGAGTAAGACTCCAACTCAAAAAAAAAAAGAATCATCCATCATGACCTTCAATCCCAGGGTGCAAGGCTAGGTCAACATACACAAATCGATAAATGTAATGTAATCTACCACATAAACAGGTATAAAACCAAGAACCACATAATTATCTCAATAGACACAGAAAAAGCATTTGATAAAATCCAACATCTGCCAGACATAATGGCTCAAACCCGTAATCCCAGCACTTTGGGAGGATGAGGCAAGAGGATTGCCTGAGCTCAGGGGTTCGAGACCAGTCTAGGCAACTTAGTGAGACCTTGTTTTTACAATAAAAAAAAAAAGCTGGGCGTGGTAGAGACCACCTGTAGTTCCAGCTACCTGGAAGGCTAAGGCAGAAGGACCACCTGAGCCAAGACGTCAAGGTTGCAGTAGCTGTGAGCATGCCACTGTACTCCAGCCTGAGCAACAGAGTGAGATTTGGACTCCAGAAAATAATAATAATTTTTTAAAAATTATAAAATATCAATCTTGCAAATACTTAGAACTGCTTCAAAAGAAAAAACTCAAAAACTAAAATTGGGTCCACTAAAACCCTAATGTTACAATGAGAGTTAATGTAATGTCTATCTTGTTAGTATTGGACTGTACATCATAATTCCTTTTATATTCCAAGGTTTCCTGTTCATATTTCATATGTGATTCTCAAAGACCATATAGCTTGATTTTAAAACTCTAATTTGACAATATTTGTCTTTTAATAAAAAAGTTTAGATTCCTTGAATGTTTATAATTACTAAAATATCTGTATTGGTTTTCTCTTTTTCACTTACAGTTCCCCATTCTTTCACTGTTCTTTTAATTGCTTTTCCCCATTCTTTCACTGTTCTTTTTGGTCTAATCTAATCCATTTGGCTTTTTTGTTTGTTTTTTTTTCCATTTTCTTCCCTTCAAAAGTTTAGAAGTTACACACATTATTTTAGTATTTACTCATTATATTTTACCATTTATATTTAACACAACATAATTTCTTCTAAACAATGAAAGGATTTTAGAACACAATTCTGATCAACTGGTAACTGACTTACATGCTATCATATATCAATATTTTATTTGTGGGTTTTTTTGTGGGTTTTTTTTGTGGTTTTTTTTTTTTTTTTTTTTTGAGTTGGAGTCTCACTCTGTCACCCAGACTGGAATGCAGTGGCCACTCCTGGTCACCAAAGCCTTGACCTGCTGGGCCTGGCAATCCTTCCGCCTCACCCTTCCAAGTAGCTGGAACCACAGGTCCACGCTACCATGCCAGCTAATTTTTGATTTATTGTAGAGATGAGATCTCGCCAAGTTGCCCAGGCGGATTTGTGTTGTTTTTATACCCAACTGAACATTACTACTATTTGATACAGACAATACTTTTTAATTTTTATCTATATCTTTACTTATTTCCTCCCAAAACTGCTTCTTCCCATTTCCTTCCATCACAGTTATGGTATCACTACATAGCCAACACCTCAGGATAAAACTTCTTTTTATTATTAAGTTTTAAAACAGTTTATTAGTGAGAAGAAGGGAAGGAAAAAGGAAGATACAAGGCAGAAAGACCTGCCATGGGCAAGTTTCTCAAAAAGAAAAACCACCTTTTTTTCCCATCAGATTCTTACTCTGTCACCCAAGCTGGAGAGCAGTCACATGATCATGGCTACTGCAGTCTCAACCTTCTGGGCTCAGATAATCCTTCTGCCTCAGCCTTCCAAGTAGCTGGAACTATAGGTGTGTACCACCACACTCAGCTAATTTTTTTTTTTTTTTTGAGTTGGAGTCTCACTCTGTCATCCACTGTCGTCCAGGCTGGAGTACAGAAGCATGCTGCTCACAGCCTCCTCAGTCTTGACCTGTTGGGCTCAGGCAATCCTTCCATCTCAGCCTTCCAAGTAGCTGGAACCACAGGCACATACCACCACACCCAGCTAATTTTTTTATTTATTGTAGAGACAAGGTCTTACCAAGTTGCCCAGGCTGATCTCAAATCCCTGGGCTCAGGCAATCCTCCTGCCTCAGCCTCCCAAAGTGTGCTGGGATTACAGGCCTGAGCCACCATGTCTTTTTTTTTTTTAAGAGACAAAACTTGCCATGTTGCCCAGGCTAGTCTCAAAGCCCTGAGCTCAGGCGATCCTCTCGCCTCTGCCTCCCAAAGTGCTGGGATTACAGGCAAGAGCCACTGTGCCCCGTCAGGATAAAACTTTTGAGATCATGCTTATCATCTTTTTCTCATACCCATAATCCAATCTAATGGCAAATTCTGTTTTGGCTGCAACTTCAAAATATATCAACAGTGCAACCAGCTATGCCTCTGACACCATCTCTCATGTGCTCCCAATCGACACCTGAGGTCCATCTAGCCAGGCTCATTGCTGTCCTGCACATACTATATGCTCTGACCTCAGGTTCTCGGTACGAGTATAATATCTGGCCAAAATATTTGGAATCCACTGCTTCATGTCATTCAAATCTGAGCTTACTAAACTACTGAGTTCAAAGAGACCCTTTCCTGAGCACACTTTCCTAAAAAGCACACCAGATCACATTTTCTTCTACCACTTGACACAAAATCATTATATTGTTAGAGCTGTATCTCTAGCACACAGACAGAATTGGCATATAGTAGGTGTTAAATTAATACTTGTTGAAATTTCCTAGAGATCATATGGTGCAGAAGGAAAAAATACTTGCTTAATGAATATATATGAAGAAAAGAAGATAACTAGAATGCATATAAAAGAAGTAATCAAATGTCTAAAATTAGATAGGCAAGGATTAAATTTTTGGAAGAAAACAAAGATCAGTTAGATGCTATCTGCCAATGTGATAGATGTATCTGAAACATGCAAGCCAATTATTATCCATCACCTCCAAAGTTCTGGTAACTCTGAAAAAGATTCCTGAAAATTTTTAAAGATAGTAATATGTGAACTACCTTCCTAAGACCCAATTGCTCCTGGTTTACAGCTTCCTATAAACTCATTAACTTACCTGGGTAGTTCTGGCTTGCAAACTCTTCCTCTAATATCCATGGCTCCTCTCCTTGTTCCAACTTGAAAATCATCTCTGGTTTGGTAATGCAATATCCTGTGAATGGAAATGACACAGGATGTGGGCGGGCCAAGCAGCCTGAGGTTCAGGACCTTTAAAGGAGGACATAAGTGTGCCTGCACAAAAATAGCTCCACTTCAATATTTAACTGGAGAAAACAACACAGTTGTTCCTTACAAAGGATCAATCAGCTTTGACTCCTGAGTCTCAAGTCATTAAATCATACTCTCCACAAAGAAACCACCTGTAATCAGCAGCTAAAAACGAAATGAATGTTATTTGGAGTTCCACATTACACAATCCTTACCCACTGAGACAAAATGGCTGTAGTTCTCCAACATCACGTCTCTATACAAGGTCCTCTGAGCAGGGTCCAGGTGCTGCCATTCTTCCTGGGTGAAGTCCACAGCCACATCCCTGAATGACACTGATCCCTAGAATAGCACATTTGTGTTCATTTTACAGTGATCAGAAGTGGATAGCATGCACTGTTGATAGTTAAAGAGAAAATACTACATAAGATGCCTATCATTAGTATTACACTTTGTGGGGAAATGAGAAATCATGGTATAAGGACTCTGCTTCTGTTAATTTCTTGCTTTTTTTTAAGTTGGAGTCTCACTCTGTCGCCCAGGCTGGAATGCAGTGGCTTGCTCACAGCCACCACAACCTCAACCTACTAGGCTCAGGTGATTCTTCCACCACAGCCTTCCAAGTAGCTGGAACTGCAGGTGCGAGCCACCATGCCCAGCTAATTTTTTGATTTACTGTAGAGATGGGGGTCTCGTCAAGTTGTCCAGGCTGGTCTTGAACCCCTGGACTAAGGCAATCCTCTCTCCTTGGCCTCCCCAAGTGCTAGGGTTACAGGCTTGAGCCAGCGCACCCTGTCTTAATTGTTTTTATATTATAAAAATAGATTATTTAAAAGTGAAAAAGAGAGAGAGAATGAGAGAGAGAAGATTCACCTTCCCAAGGTGGGGGAGGGGGCCAAAGCCAGGAAGAATGGCGACAGCCATAGCCCAAAGAGACATGGCCACACCAGAGTCTAGCAAGATAATGGCTTTAATTTCTTAATTCACACACAAATTATAGGTCCTTCTAGTGTGCCAAAAACAACTCCCATTTCTGGAGACATGAAGAATAAAAAAATAATCCTAGTTGAGCTCGGTGGCTCAGCCTATAATCCCGAGCCTTTGGGAGGCTGAGGTGAGTGGATTGCCTGAGCCCACGGGTTCGAGACCCGCCTGGGCAGGCGAGACCTCATCTCTACAATAAATCAAAGAATCAGCCGGGCGTGGTAGCCCATGCCTATAATTCTGGCTACTTGGAAGGCCGAGGCGGAAGGATCGCCGGAGCCCAGCAGGTCGAGGCTGCGGTGGCCGAGAGCGGCTACTGCACTCCAGTCTGGGCGACAGAGTGAGACTCCAACTCAAAAATAAAATAAAAAAAAGAATAATCCTGTTCTCAAGGATAATCAGGTCAGGACATATTTAATCATAAATATCACCACTAAGTATTACAGTAGCAATGCTAGAAGTCTGTGAAAGGTAGACTGGTAGTTGTAAAGAGAAAAGATGGCTGGGTTCGGTGGCTCAGCCTGTAATCCCAGCACTTTGGGAGGCCGAGGCGAGTGGACTGCCTGAGCTTGGGGTTCGAGACCCACCCAGGCAACTTGGCGAGACCTCCTCTCTACAATAAATCAAAAACTAGCCGGGTGGGGTAGTGCACACCTGTAGTTCCAGTTACTTGGACGGCTGAGGTGAAAAGATCTCCAGAGCCCAGCAGGTCGAGGCTGTGGTGGCCAGGAGCAGGCCACTGCACTCCAGTCTGGGCGACAGTGAGACTCCAAGCCAAAAAAAAAAACAGAGAGAGAGAAAAGTTATATTTTGTATTATCAGATTGAGCATCATTGAGGAGTAAAGCTTTCAGTCTTGGTACAAAAAAATAATTTGTCCTTTATAAATATGAGCCAACTATATAAACAAAGGCATAAGGAGGGGCACGGTGGCTCATGTCCATAATCCCAGCACTTTGGGAGGCAAAGGTGAGAGGATTGCCTGTGTTCACCAGTTCGAGACCAACCCGGGCAACTTGGGGAGACCGCATCTCTACAATAAATAAAAAAATTAGCCAGGCATGGTGGCACATGCCTGTAGTTGCAGCTACTTGGAAGGCAGAGATGAAAGGATCACCTGAGCACAGCAGGTCGAGGCTGCGGTGGCCGTGAGCATGCCACTGCACTCCAAAAAAATAAAAAAAAACATGCACAGAGGCATAAAAATACATGCTAAATTAATGGAACTATATAATAAGACAACAGAGTTTCAGATGTATTAAGGTAAAACCTCACAGATATAATCAAGAGCAAGATTAAATTTTGGGACGTATTCCTGCAGCCTTGGAGTTCCAAAATATTTGATCATTTATCCCCTAATTAAAATTTGAGCACTCATCCAGCATAGCTATTTGTACATTTACATGTATATGTAATCTCATTATCAATTTTCTTAAAATACAAATACCTATATAAATACGCTAGTACCATTGACTCTTGCACAACACAGGTTTGAATTGCACAGGTCCATTTATATGTGATTTTTTCCTGCCTCTGCCTCCCCTAAGACAGCAAGACCATCCTCTCCTTCTCCATCTCCTCCTCCTCCTCCACCTAGTTGATGTGACGATGACGAGGATGAAGACCATTATGATGATCCACTACTACTTAACAAATAAACAAATATATTCTTATGATTTTAACATTTTCTTTTCTCTAGCTTACTTCATTGTATGAATACAGTATATAATATATAACATACTAAATATATGTTAATCTACTGTTCATGTTATGAGTAAGGCTTCTGATCAACAATAAGCTATTACTAGTTAAGTTCTGGGGGAATCAAAAGTTATACACAGATTTTTATCTGAGCAGGGGTCAGTCCCCAACACATTCATTGTTCAAGGGTCGACTGTATTTCCTTCCCACATTCCAGTAGATTTTCTTGAGAACTGCCTGGGACATCAATATCACCCAGTAGATGCAAATTCTCAGACTCTCAGACCTACTGTGGTAGCTAGCTTCCAAGATGGCCCACAATGACTTGAACCTCCTAGGATTTCTGCCGTTAAGCAATCCCCTTCCACATTAATTAGGGTTGACCTTTGTAACCAATAGGATGCTGCAGAAATTACAGATTGTGACTAATGAGGCTAATTCATAAAAGGCATTGCTGTTTCCACCCTGTTCTTTCCTGGATTACTTTCTCTGGGAAAAGTTAGCTATGTGTTATGAGGACAATCAGCCCTATGGAGAAGTCCACACGGCCAAGAAATGAGGGTTCTTGTCAAATATCAGCACTAACTTGCCAGCCATGTGAGTGAACCATCATAGAAGCCAATCCTCTAGCCTCAGTCAAGTCTAAAGATGGCTGCAGTCACATGACACCCCAAGCCAGAACCACTCTGCCAAGCCACTTGTAAGTATCTAACCCACAAAAGCTACGTGAGATAATAAATGTATGTTGCTGTCTTAAACCACTAAGTTTTGGGGCAATTTCCTTTTTTTTTTTTTTTTTTTTTTTTGAGCTGGAGTCTCACTCTGTCGCCCAGCTGGAGTGCAGTGGCATGCTCATGACCATCCCAGCGTTGACCTGCGGGGCTCAGGTGAACCTTTCGCCTCAGCCTTCTAAGTAGCCCGAACTACCACACCGGCTAGTTTTTTTATTTATTGTAGAGATAAGGTCTCGCCAAGCTGCCCAGGCTGCTCTTGAACCCGTGGGCTTAGGCAATGCCCTCACTTTGGCCTCCCAAAGTGCTGGCTTGAGCCACCATGCCCAGCCTGGAGCAATTTCTTACACAGCACTAATTAACTAATATATGTTATCACTGCTGTATCATTGCTCCTGAAATGCACACTTGGACACATATCTCTAGTGTTTATTTCACATTTTGTTGAGTCTCTATTATTTTCATCCAAAAGTGGGATGTACACCCTATTGTGGACCTGAGCATCACCCAGGAACTTGTTAGAAGTTAGAAACATAGATAATTTTGAGGGCAGGGCCTAGCAAATAGTATTTTTTTTTTTTTTTTTTTTTTTTAGTTGGAGTCTCACTCTGTCGCCCAGACTGGAGTGCAGTGGCATATTCCCCGCCACCACAACCTCGACCTCCTGGGCTCCGGCGATCCTTCTGCCTTAGCCTTCCAAGTAACTGTAACTACAGGTGCACGCTACCACACCCGCCCAATTTTTTGATTTATTGTAGAGATGAGGTCTCGCCAAGTTGCCCAGGTGGGTCTCAAACCCGCAGACTCAGGCAATCCACTCACCTCAGCCTCCCAAAGCACGAGATTACAGGCTGCGCCACCAAGCCCAGCTGCAAACAGTATTTTAACAAGCCATTCAAGTGATTCTGATAAACACTAAAGCCTGAAATCCAGTGATCTAGAGCATATTTGAAAAACTTGTCTTCAAAGGGCCTGACAGTAAATATTTTAGGCTTTGAAAGCCATTCAGTCTCTGTTAAAACTACTCGACTCTGATATGTAAGCATACGGGGTTATCTGCTTTCCAATAAAACTTTACTTACAAAAACAAGTGACATGTCAAATTTGGCCTGTGTGTCACAATTTGCTAAGCCTGATTTAGAAAATAGGCAAGAAAAGCAAGACATCACATCAAAATTTCAAAATTAATCTCATAAAATACACCCTAAATACATGAGGAATTACCACTTGAATAACTTATTCTGTACTTCTAACAAGTTCCTGGGTGATGCTCAGGTCCACAATAGGGTGTACATCCCACTTTTGGATGAAAATAATAGAGACTCAACAAAATGTGAAATAAACACTAGAGATATGTGTCCAAGTGTGCATTTCAGGAGCAATGATACAGAGTTTTGTTAACCACTATAGTAGTCCCTAACTAAATGGGTTATTAAGCACTGGAAATGTAGCTAGGCCAAACTAAGGTGTGCTATAATTATAATATTCACACCAGATTTCAAAGAGTTAAAACCAAAAAGTGCACAAGATTCTATTCATAGAGCTTTTAATTTTTTTTAACACAGGGTCTCACTCTGTCACCCAGGTTGGAGTGCAGTGGCATGATCACAACTCACTGTAGCCTTGAACCCCTGGGCTCAAGCAATCCTCCCCGCTCAGTCACCTGAGTAGCTGGGACTACAGGCACATGCCACCACACCCAGCTAATCTTAATTTTATTTTTTATTTTTGTTAAATAATATCTTCTATTGATCAGCACTGATGGAGAAGAATGGTGGAGAATGGATTACAGGGAAATAGAGGGCAAAGACCAAGATGAGAGTTGACCATCTAATTAAGGTGGGGAGCTAAAATAGTGACCTGAACCTACAGAAAAATCTCCAAGAAAATCAGGTTCCTAACTCATGATACAGAAGAAAACAGAGAAATTATCTCCCAGGGTTTTTTTTAAGTAAATATCCAAGTAAATCCAGGTGCCATTTGCAAAGACTAGTAAGTGAGAAAGAAAGAGGTTGGGCAGAACATAAGGGTTAGCGAGGTCACAGACATGTTGCATTTGAAGTGTCTGCGGAACAAGCAGGCAGGGATCTCCAAGAGGCAGCTGGACATGTGGTTCTGGAACTCAGGAGAAAAGCCTAAACTGAAGGTGAGGACTGGAGAGTCACTGGCATCTTGGTGGCTGGTGAAACCAGCAGTAAAATCAGGTGGTTCCCAAAGAAAAAGGCCGAGGAGGCAGAAGAACAAATACAGGATCTGAAGGAATCCCACACAGGGGCCTGGAGAAATAGGAGAAATACAGACCATGAAAAATGAGAACAAAATTCTCTGAAATGTATAAATAAAATTAGCAACCTACACTAAACATAAAGTTCTTCAATTATGGAAAATGAATTGGCAATGAAAAATCAGAGCTATTCAGGAAAGCCAAGGACATAACAGTAAGAAATAAGATGATCAAAACAACAGAATATGGGGGGAAAAAAACAAAGTTATAGCAAGAAATGGAAGAAAATCTGCTTTGAATTCTACATGGTTCTCTTACAGATATTCATCAATAGAAAATTGCTTAATGAAGAGCTAACTTCAATTACAGGGAGCTATCAAAGAGGAAGAAAGAATTCTCAAAAGTTAAAAAAGCTTGACTGCTGAATTGTGAAAACCAAAGTCAAACTCTCAACTGAAATGCCTGAAATAGAATGGACACAAATGAAAAATTGTGCAAATGTCCCGGAATATAAGACAGAATAGAGACTTCCAAGTCCACATGGGAGGTCCCAAGAGGATGGGGCCTTCATTCCTGAGCATTTAAAACCATAAACATGGCCAGGCTCAGTGGCTCAGCCTGTAATCCCAGCACTCTGGGAGGCCAAGGCAAGTGAATTGCTTGAGCCTGCAGGTTCGAGACCAATCTGGGCAACTTGGTGAGACTTCGTCCCTACAATAAATCAAAACTTAGCCAGGTGTGGTAGCATGTGCCTATAGTTCCGAATACTTGGAAGGCTGAGGTGGAAGGATCGCTGGAGCCTAGCAGGTCAACGCTGGGGTGGCTGAGTGTGCCACTGCCCTGCAGCCTTGGCAACAGAGTGAGACAACAACTCAAAAAAAAAAAAAAAAAAACAGTAAACATTTCCAGCTTATTAGAAACACTTCTGAAACAGGCCTCAGTGGCTCAGCCTGTAATCCCGCGCCTTTGGGAGGCTGAGGTGAGTGGATTGCCTGAGCCCGTGGGTTCGAGACCTGCCTGGGCAACTTGGCGAGACCTCATCTTTACAATAAATCAAAAATCAGCCGGGCGTGGTAGCGCGCGCCTGTAATTCCGGTTACTCGGAAGCCTGAGGTGGAAGGATCGCCGGAGCCCAGTAGGTCGAGGCTGCAGGAGCCGGGAGCGGCCACTGCACTCCAGTCTGGGCAACGGAGTGAAACTCCAACTCAAAAAAAAGAAACACTTTTGAAGGCCACAATAATCCAGGATACAGGCCTAGATTGCTTCTCTCTCTACGACTAAACACTGCATCAACTGGCTTCAGTACATTACCTGTTTATCACAGCTGAGAGAGCCACAAGACACAGACTCTCCTGCAAGAGGAATATGTATACAAACTCAAAGTCAAGAGAGGAGACAAGAACAATGATACTAAAGGAATTTGAACCGTCTGGTACCTAGAGCTACAACAATATTAAACACAGCACAAGTTCTAGCCAGAGTAACATAAATGTTCTTACAAAGAAACTATTTACCTCAGATCCTATTACCATATACAACATGTCCAGCTTTTAACAAAAAATTGCAAAAAGAATTTGCAGCCTTCAGCCAGGCTCGGTGGCTCAGCCTGTAATCCCGCGCCTTTGGGAGGCTGAGGTGAGTGGATTGCCTGAGCCCGCGGGTTCGAGACCCACCTGGGCAGGCGAGACCCACCTGGGCAGGCGAGACCTCATCTCTACAATAAATCAAAAAAAAAATAAGCCGGGCGTGGTAGCGTGTGCCTGTAGTTCAGCTACTTGGAAGGCTGAGGCGGAAGGATCGCCAGAGCCCAGCAGGTGGAGGCTGCGGTGGCCGGGAGAGGCCACAGCACTCCAGTCTGGGTGACAGAGTGAGACTCCAACTCAAAAAAATAATAAAAATAAAAAAAAGAATTTGCAGCCTTAAACTTTCGGTGGAGGCAAAATATAGACACCATGTAATAATGTTGATGTTTGGAACTCTTCCCATAAATCACAAATGGTCTTACTGGCATCCAGAATGGTAAATTCCTTCTAAAGGTTTTCAATTTACTTTGCCCAGATCCATCAGTAGATCTCAAAAGAGCACTTACAATACCCAGTAAACCATGTTGTAAAAAAGATGTGCTGTCCTCCAGACTTTGCCATTCCATTTATAAAACAGAGACTGAGTAGATTTCGCATAATTCTTAAGGACTCGAGGATTTTTGGAATGGTAAATAAACATTGGCTTCAACTTAAAGTCACTAGCTGCATTAGTTCCTAACAAAAGACTCAGCCTGTCCTTTGAAGCTTTGAAGCCAGGTATTGACTTCTCCCTAGCAATTAAAGTCCTAGATGGCATCTTTTTCCAATAGAAGGCTGTTTCATCTACATTGGGAATCTGTTATCTGGCGTAGCCACCCTCATCAATTATCTTAGCTTGATTTTCTGGATAACTTTCTGCAGCTTCTGTAGCAGCACTTGCTGCTTCACCTGGCATTTTTATGCTATAGAGACAGCTTCTTTCCGTAAACTTCATGAACCAACCAATCTCTACTAGCTTCAAACTTTGTTCTGCTGCTTCCTTGCCTCTATCAGCCTTAGAATTGAAGAGTTCAAGCCCTGCTCTGACTTAAGGGATCATTGTGGCTGGTTTAATCTTCTATCCAGACAACTAAAACTGTCTCCTGATATATCAACAATAAGGCTATTTCACTTTATTTTTTTTTCTTTTTTTTTAGATTAGAAAATATAGCTTATTTAAAGTTAATTAGCCGGGCTCGGTGGCTCAGCCTGTAATCCCATGCCTTGGGAGGCTGAGGTGAGTGGACTGCCTGAGCCCGTGGGTTCGAGACCCGCCTGGGCAACTTGGCAAGACCTCATCTCTTACAATGAATAAAAAATTAACTGGGCATGGTAGCGCATGCTTGTAATTCCAGCTATTCGGAAGGCTGAGGTGGAAGGATCGCCGGAGCCCAACGGGTCGAGGCTGCAGTAGCCGGGAGCAGCCACTGCACTCCAGTCTGGGTGACAGAGTGAGACTCCAACTCAAAAAAAAAAAAAGTTAATTAGAGAGAGAGCGAGAGAGAAAAGATTCATCTCCCCAAGGTGGGAGATGGGGCAAAGCCAGGAAGCATGGCAACAGCCACAGTTCAAACAGCCCCTGGCCACACCAGAATCTAGCAAGGCAATGCTGTTTCACCTTCTTATCCTTCATGTCTTCACTGGAGATGCACGTTTAATCCTTTAAGAACTTTTCCTTTGCATTCACAATTTGGCTAATTATTTGACACAAAAGGCCTAGTTTTCAGCCTGTCTCGGCTTTTGACATGCCATCCTCACTATGCTTAATCATACCTAGTTTTTTATTTAAAGTGAGAGGCTGCAACTCTTCCTTTCACTTGAACACTCAGAGGCCATTGTAGGATTAGTAATAGGCCTAATTTAAATAATTTTGTGTCTCAGGAAATAGAGAGGCCTGAGGAAAGGGAGAAAGACAGGGGAATAGCCAGTCAGTGGAGCAGTCAAATATACACATTTACTGACTAAGTTCACCATATTATATGGATGAGATCTGTGATGTCCCAAAACAATTACAACAGTAACATCAAAGATCACTGATCACAGATTATCGTATCAGATATGATAATAATGAAAATGTTTGAAATATTGGAAAAATTACCAATATGTAACACAAAGACACAACATGAACACATGCTGTTAGAAAAATGGCATCCCAGTGTGAGCAACTTAGTGAGACATCATCTCTACAATAAATCAAAAAATTAGCTGGGCGTGGTGCTGTGCGCCTGTGGTTCCAGCTACTTGGAAGGCTGAGAAAGAAGAATTGCCTGAGTCCAGCAGGTCGAGGCTGCGGTGGCCGTGAGTGTATCAATGCACTCCAGCCTGGACAAGAATAAGACTCCAACTCAAAAAAAGAGAAAAATGGCATCAACAGACTTGCTTAACGCATAGTTTTTATAAACCTTCAATTTGTAAAAAATGCACTATCTGCAAAGCACAATAAAGCCAGATGCAATAAAATGAGACACACCCATAATCCACGGTGTCAAATGTGGCTAGGTCATGTGATATGAAGATCGACACTTCACCACTAGAGGTCACTGCTGACCGCGAATATTAAGTAGTGGGGTAAAGTTCCTAACAAGATGCTGATCTCTGGCTTTTCCTGCAGATCAAGCATGGAGATACAAAGACAGAAAGCAAAGTGAACTGTGAAAAACCTTCCATGTGACTGAGATTATCTGAACTGGTATGTGTGAGCCATAGCTTTGCACTGGAACAAACACCATCTGCCACTCGCCTGAGGATGACCACTGACAAAGCAGAAAGAAACAACTACAATTTATATCATGTTCTAAAAAAATAATTTCACTTATATAGAGAAATTAAATCTATAATTTTAAAACTTTCCATAAAGAATATTCAAACCCAAGGACGGGCATGGTGGCTCACGCCTATAATCCCACCACTCTGGGAGGCCAAGGTGAAAGGACTGTCTGAGCCCATGGGTTTGAGGCCAGCCTGGGCAACTTGGCGAGACCTCATCTCTACAATAAATCAAAAAATTAGCCAGGCGTGGTGGCACATGACTGTAGTTCCAGCTATTTGGAAGGCTGAGGCGGAAGGATCACCTGAGCCCAACAGGTTGAGGTGGCCATGAGCGTACCAATGCACTCCAGGCTGGGGGACAGAGTAAGACTACAACTCAAAAACAAAACAAACAAAATAGGCTGTGCGCGGTAACTCAAGCCTGCAATTCCAGCACTTGCGGAGGACAAGGCAAGAGGACTGCCTGATCCCAAGGGTTCCAGACCAGCCTGGGCAACTTGGTAAGACCTTGTCTATACAATAAATCAAAAAATTATCTGGGCATGGTAGCGCGCACCTGCAGTTCCAACTACTTGGAAGGCTGAGGCGGAAGGATCACCTGAGCCCAGCAGGTCGAGGTTACAGTAATCAAAACAGCCTGGTATTGGTACAATAACAGGCACATAGACCAATGGAACAGGATAGAGATTCCGGAAGCAAAGCCTCAGTTCCTCAACCAGCTCATCTTTGACGAAGCCTCCAACAACCACTGGGGAGAGGAGAACCTACCAGTAAATGGTGCTGGGAAAACTGGCTGACCACATGCAGAAGATTGAAACAGGACCCCTACCTATCACCATACACAAAAATTAACTCTAAATGGATCAAAGACCTAAATGTAAAACCTCAAACTTATAAGAAACTTAGAAAGCGCAGGAGAGACACCCTCATGGAAATTGGAACTGGGAACCAATTGCTATTCAGAACGCTAAAGATCAATATGTTAAGAAATCAGATAGACTCGTGACCCACCTAGGCAACTTGGCGAGACCTCATCTCTACAATAAATCAAAAATTAGCCGGGCGCGGTAGCGCGCGCCTGTAGTTCCAGCTACTTGGAAGGCTAAGGCAGAAGGATCGCCGGAGCCCAGCAGGTCGAGGCTGCGGTGGCCGGGAGAGGCCACTGCACTCCAGTCTGGGCGACAGAGTGAGACTCCAACTCAAAAAAAAAAAGATTTGCCAACTGTATATCTGACAAAGGCCTAAACATCTAGGATCTACAAGGAATTCAAACGTGCCGAAAGGAAGAAAACAAACAGCCCCTTTAAAAAGTGGGCAAAAGACATAAATGATACTTCTCAAAAGAAGATAAACGG
This sequence comes from Cephalopachus bancanus, assembly GCA_027257055.1. Taxonomy (NCBI): domain Eukaryota; kingdom Metazoa; phylum Chordata; class Mammalia; order Primates; family Tarsiidae; genus Cephalopachus; species Cephalopachus bancanus. The sequence continues at coordinate 8,328,872 of JAPVLO010000113.1, forward strand.
GCAGCCAACAGACATGAAAAAGTGCTCAGCCTCACTCATCATCAGAGAAATGCAAATTAAAACCACACTGAGATACCACCTAACCCCAGTATGAATGGCCATCATTAATAAACCAAACAACTACAGATGCTGGACAGGATGTGGAGAAAAAGGAACACTTCTACACTGCTGGTAGGAATGCAGACTAGTACAACCTCTTTGGAAGACAGTGTGGCGATCTCTGAAAGAACTAGAAATTGACCTTCCATATGACCCAGCAATTTCCCTATTGGGAATATACCCGGAGGAACTCAAATTATTCTACAAAAAGATACCTGCACACGTATGCTTGTTGCAGCTCTATTCACAATAGCAAAAACATGGAACCAACGGTGTTGCCCACTGAAGCTGGACTGGATTTAAAAAAATGTGGTAATATACACAATGGAATATTATGCAGCCATAAAGAAGCATAAATATATGGACTTTGCAGCAACTTGAATGGATTTGGAGTCGATCATACTCCAAAGAAACAAAGAACTGAGTTCCATATGTTCTCACTCATAAGGTGACCTTGAACAATTATAATGCTATAAGAAAGCTATTGGCAGTAGTGGAAAACTGTCAGGGGAGGTGGGGTGGGACTGGCAGTTGAGGGAAACTGCTAGGGGAGGGAGAGGCATACCCCATCAACAACGGTTCCTGCATGATCAGTGTTTATATACCTAATCCTTAATTGTACCCCCACATCTTTATAATAAATAAATAAATAAAGCTAGTAGAATTAACTCAATCAATAGATTAATATCAATTAATCCACTGAAAGAATAAAGGAAAAAACTATATAATCATTTCAATAATTAAATTCAATATACAACCTCTTATCAACAAGCGTGCCTGAACAAAGCATATTTGTATACCTAACCCTTAACTGTATCCCATAATATCATAATAAACAATATTGATTTTAAAAATTCAATATACATTGGATGATAAAAACTCTCAGCAAAAAAGAAATAGAATAAAATTTCCAAAAAAAATAGCTACCAAAAAACTTACAGCAAACATCATACTTCTATTTCAGGGAACATTAGACTTCCTAGCCACTGAAAGAAAGAAAAATAAATAAGTTTAAGGATTAAGAAGGAAGAAAATTCTGGACAGGTGCAGTGGTTCATGCCTGTAATCCCAGCACTTTGGGAGGCCAAGGTGAAAGGATTGCCTGAACCCACCAGTTTGAGACCAGCCTGGGCAACTTGGCAAGACCTATCTCTATAATAAATCAAAAAATGATAGCCAGGCATGGTGGCGCATGCCTATAGTTCCAGCTACTTGGAAGGCTGAGGCAGAAGGATCACCTGAGCCCAGTAGGTTGAGGCTGTGACGGTAGTGAGTGTGCCACTGCACTCCAGCTTTTTTTTTTTTTTTTCAGTTGGAGTCTCACTCTGTCACCCAGACTGGAGTGCAGTGGCCGCTCCCGGCCACCGCAGCCTTGACCTGCTGGGCTCTGGCGATCCTTCCACCTCAGTCTTCCAAGTAGCCGGAATTATAGGCACGAGCTACCATGCCCGGCTGATTTTTTGATTTATTGTAGAAATGAGGTCTTGCCAAGTTGCCCAGGCGGGTCTCGAACCCGCGGGCTCAGGCAATCCACAATCCACTCACCTCAGCATTCCAAAGGTGTGGAATTACAGGCTGAGCCACCGAGCCCGGCTCTGCACTCCAGCTTAAGCACCAGAGTGAGACTCCAACTCAAAAAATCAATCAATCAATCAAAAAATTAGCCAGGCCGGGCTCGGTGGCTCAGCCTGTAATCCCACGCCTTTGGGAGGCTGAGGTGAGTGGATTGCCTGAGTCTGAAGGTTCGAGACCCGCCCGGGCAGTGAGACCTCACCTCTACAATAAATCAAAAAATCAGCCGGGTGTGGTAGCGCATGCCTGTAATTCCGGCTACTCGGAAGGCCGAGGCAGAAGGATCGCCAGAGCCCAGCAGGTCGAGGCTGCGGTGGCCAGGAGCGGCCACTGCACTCCAGTCTGGGCGACAGAGTGAGACTCCAACTCAAAAAAAAATAAAATTAGCCAGGCGTGTGCCTATAGTTCCAGCTACTTGGAAAGCTAAGGCAGAAGGCTCACCTGAGCTCAGCAGGTCAAGGCTGCGGTGGCCGTGAGTGTGTCACTGCACTCCAAATAGCTGGGACCACAGATGTGTGCCACCATGCCCTGTTAATTTTTTGATCTTTTTTATTTTTGTAGCAACTACAAGGTCTACAAGAGCAGGGTAGCATTGGTACAATACTTAACAAAGAAACAACTGTAATAGAACTGAGAATCTAAAATGAGATACTCAAATATATGGTCCCCGATTTTGACATCCCACACAATTTTGTTGGAAAAGGAGATGCTTTCAACAAAAGGTACTGCAAGAAGTAGATAGGCCCAGTTCATATTTTAAAAAGACTCCAACTCAAAAAAAAATAAAACAGAACACAAAGAGCACTAACCATTAACAACAATATAGATGGCCAGGCGCAGTGGCTCATACCTATAACCCCAGCACTTTGGGAGGCCAGGCAAGACGATTGCCTAAATCCAGGGGTCTGAGACCAGGCTGGGTAACTTGGCAAGACCCTGTCTTTACAAAAAAATCAAAAGAATTAGCTGGGCGTGGTAGCGCATGCCTGTAGTTCCAGCTACTTGTTAGGCTGAGGCAGAAGGAATGCCTGAGCCCAGCAGGTCAAGACCGTGGTGGCCCTGAGCATGCCACTGTACTGTAGCCTGAATGACAGAGTGAGACTCCAACTCAAAAAATATATATATTTTTTGATAAATTAGACTCATTAAAATTCAGAAGAAACCTCAGACTCAAAGAAGATATTTGCAGTACCTATATCTGACAAAGAACCCATATATCCAGGACAGAGAACAAAATCCCTACAACATAACATGGTAGAGGCAAACTATAAAAATTTTTTTAAACAAAGTTCACTAGCAAGAAACAGAGAAGAAGGAAAAAGGAAGATTCGTGGTCAAAAGACCTGCCATGGGCAGGTTTTTCAAAGAAGAAAAACTGCCATTTTTTTTTTAAAAATAGACTCCAACATTTACCTAAAAAAAAAAAAAAAGATATCAAAATGGTCAGGAAACATGAACAGATGTTCAACATCATCAGTCATCAGAGAAATGCAAATTAAAATGACAATGAAAGCCGGGCTCGGTGGCTCAGCTTGTAATCCCGCGCCTTTGGGAGGCTGAGGTGAGCGGATTGCCTGAGCCCGTGGGTTCGAGACCCGCCTAGGCAGCGAGACCTCATCTCTACAATAAATCAAAAAATCAGCCGGGCGTGGTAGCGCATGCCTGTAATTTCGGCTACTTGGAAGGCTGAGGCGGAAGGATCTCCGGAGCCCAGTAGGTCGAGGCTGCGGTGGCCGGGAGCGGCCACTGCACTCCAGTCTGGGTGACAGAGTGAGACTCCAACTCAAAAAAAAAAAAAAAAAATGACAATGAAGCCAGGCTCAGTGGCTCAGCCTGTAATCCCGCCTTGGGAGGCTGAGGTGAGTGGATTGCCTGAGCCCGCAGGTTCAAGACCCGCCTGGGCAACTTGGCAAGACCTCATCTCTACAATAAATAAAAAAATCAGCCGGGCATGGTAGCACGTGTCTGTAATTCCGGCTACTCGGAAGGCTGAGACAGAAGGATCGCCAGAGCCCAGCAGGTCGAGGCTGCAGTGGCCGGGAGCAGCCACTGCACTCCAGTCTGGGAGACTCCAACTCAAAAAAAAAAAAAAATGACAATGAGACATAATCATGCTTACCCATCGAATATTAAGGAGAGTCATAAAATAAAACTTTATAACTAACAATACCACGTGCTGACAATGCTATAGCAGACAAAACCTCTCTCATGTGGCTGCTGGAGTGTCAAGAGGTACAATTACTTTGTTAAACTATTAGGCAGAATCTATCAAAGCTAAAGATATAAACTGTGCTATAACCCACCAATTCCACTTCTAGGTTTGTATTGCTCAGATCAAGGGCCCACATATACCAAAAGGCATTTATAAAAGCCAGAATTAGAAACAGCCCAAATGTGCATCCAGAGCAGAATGGATAAACTGTAGTAATATTCATAAAATTGGAGAAAAGCAGCCGGGCTCGGTGGCTCAGCCTGTAATCCCGTGCCTTTGGGAGGCTGAGGTGAGTGGATTGCCTGAGCCCACGGGTTCGAGACCCGCCTGGGCAGCAAGACCTCATCTCTACAATAAATCAAAAAAAAAATCAGCCGGGTGTGGTAGCGCATGCCTGTAATTCCAGCTACTCAGAAGGCTGAGGTGGAAGGATCACCGGAGCCCAGCAGGCGAGGCTGCGGTGGCCGGGAGCGGCCACTGCACTCCAGTCTGGGCGACAGAGTGAGACTCCAACTCAAAAAAAAAAAAAAAAATTGGAGAAAAGCAAACTACTGCTACATGTAACAACATGGGTGATCTCACAGACATAATATGAAGCAAAAGATGTGAGACACAGCCGGGTGCGGTGGCTCATGCCTGTAATCCCAGCACTTTGGGAGACAGAGACAAGAGGATTGCCTGAGGCCAGGGGTTTGAGACCAGTCTGAGCAACTTGGCGAGACCTCGTTTTTACAATAAGTCAAAAAATTAGCTGGGCATGTTGGCGCACCCCTGTGGTTCCAGCTGCTTGCAAGGCTGAGACAGAAGGAACTCCTGAGCCCAGAAGGTCAAGGTGGCCGTGAGCATGCCATTGCACTCCAGCCAGGGCAACAGATTGAGACTGACTCAAAAATAAAAGTCACACAAAATAATACATATTGCCTTCCTTTTGTATGACGTTTAAAATCAGACAAGACTAATATATGATGAGAGAGATCAGAATAATTGTTACACTTTGGTTAAGCACTCAAGTACTTGGGTAAGCAAGTATAGTCTTGGAGACAACACAAGGCAGCCTTCAGCAGTACAGAAAATGCCTCTTTTTTTTTTGAGTCGGAGTCTGACTCTGTTGCCCAGGCTGGAGTGCAGTGACACACTCATGACCACCACAGCCTCGACCGGCTGGGCTCAGGCATTCATTCCACCTCAGCCTTCCAAGTAGCTGGAACCACAGGAACACGCCACCATGCCTGGCTAATTTTTTAGTTTTTCTTTTTTTTGAGTATATAGTCTCACTCTGCCGCCCAGACTGGAGTGCAGTGGCGCGCTCATGGCCACCGCAGCCTCAACCTGCTGGGCTTAGGCGATCCTTCTGCCTCAGCCTTCCAAGTAGCTGCTACAGGTGTATGCCACCATGCCCAGCTAATTTTTCCTGATTTACTGTAAATACGAGGTCTCACCAAGTTGCCCAGGCTGGTCTCGAAACCCTGAGCTCAGGCAATCCTCTTGCCTCCACCTCCCAAAGTGCTGGGATTACAGGCATGAGCCACCATACCCAGTCAAAATGCCTTTTATCTTAATATGAATGACAGCTATCATGATACATGGCATATAAAAATCCTAAGTGCACTTAGTATTTGTGTACTTTACCTCAACTTCAAAAACAGGAAGAAATACTAACAGAGTGAAAGTCAAAAGACTTCATCAGTGACTATATGACAGGTAAAGAATGGCAGTCAAATAAACGCCACTTTTGTCATCTGGATGATGGGCTGGCTGGTAATAACACTCTAGGGGAAATAAAAAGGCTAGCGGGGCTAAAAATAACAACTTTCCCTTTGGATTTGCAGAGTGTAAAAGGGGCCTTTGGATGAGCTATACAGAGATATCCAGCAAAGTTGGTTATTAGAGACTAAGGTAGAAGAGAGGTCTGCGCCAGAACCAAACATCTCAACAAATGGTACATCTCCAGAGGAGAGAGGAGATGAATCAGCAAGACCAGGAAAGTAAGGACAATAAGAGATCAAGAGTGGACACCTTGAGAGAAACAATAATAAGAGGCAAGAAGAGGAAGATGATCCCACGGAGAGGACAGAAAAGAGATCATCACAGAGAGAGGAACAGATCAGAAAGCAACCAAGATATTCTAGAAGATGGGCATGAGCATCAACTGAACAGAATGCTCAATTAAGGCAAGCACTAAGGTAGCCATGACATTTGCCATAGTAAGGTCATGGTGTTCCTTACCAGACAGATCCAGTAAGTCATGTGGTTCAAAACAAAAAAAGGGAAATGGGGAGACATTTGCTAGAAAATAATACTTTATCTGCTGTTACTTAAGGAGTTTATCTGAAGGTGATATAATCCATTCTTGCAGATATCCAGGTTCTATGCCTCAGTCAAGCAGGACCATTAGAAAGAGGACTGAGGCCGGGCTCGGTGGCTCAGCCTGTAATCCCGTGCCTTTGGGAGGCTGAGGTGAATGGATTGCCTGAGCCCACGGGTTCGAGACCTGCCTGGGCACTTGACAAGACCTCATCTCTACATAAATCAAAAATTAGCTGGGCGTGGTAGCGCACGCCTGTAGTTCCGGCTACTCGGAAGGCTGAGGCGGAAGGATCGCCAGAGCCCAGCAGGTCAAGGCGCGGTGGCCGGAAGCGGCCACTGCACTCCAGTCTGGGCGACAGAGTGAGACTCCAACTCAAAAAAAAAAAAAGAAAGAGGACTGAGATGTTTTAGTCCCTAGAAACATGTAATAACTGACTACCCAACTGGCACAAAGTACTCTGCTTCCCTAAGAAGCATTCACAAGCAGCAGGCTGCACTGATTTCTGGTCCTGAAGATTGCTTACTATGTTATCTACAGAAAGACCAGAAAAAAAATGCTTTTTAGACTTCAGGGCCAAGAACTCTTCATGTCTCACAAAGAATTCTTAATTATTTCTTTTAATGGCCAAGGTAAACCATGTAAAGAGAATAAACACCACTCTTTTGCTATGACCATCAGAAAGATCAAACAAATTTTCTGTAAGATCACAGACCAGCTGGGTGTGATGGCTCATGTCTATAATACTGGCATTTTGGGAGATGGAAGCCTAAGGATTGCATGAGCTCAGGGGTTTGAGACCAGCCTAAGCAATATGGTGAGACCTCATGTCTACAATCAATAAAAAAATTAGCTGGGCAATGCGGTACACGCATGTGGTTTCAGCTACGTGGAAGGCTGAGGCGGAAGAATCACCTCACGTGAGCCCAACAAGTCTAGGCTGCAGTAGCCGTGAGTGTGCCACTACATTCAGCCTGGGCAACATGGAGATTCTGACCAAAAAAAAAAGCCAGGCATGGTGGCTCATGCCTATAATCACAGCACTGTGGGAGGCAGAGGCAAGACAACTGCCTGAGTCCAGGTAGTCAAGAGCAGCCTGGGCAACATGGCGAGACTACATCTCTACAATAAATTTTTAAAAATTGAGCCGGGCTCAGTGGCTCAGCCTGTAATCCTACGCCTTTGGGAGGCTGAGGTGAGTGGATTGCCTGAGCCCGCGGGTTCGAGACCCGCCTGGGCGGCTAGACCGCGTCTCTACAATAAATCAAATATCAGCCAGGTGTGGTAGCGCGTGCCTTTAATTCCGGCTACTTGTAAGGCTGAGGTGGAAGGATCGCCGGAGCCCAGTGGGTCGAGGCTGCAGTAGCCGGCAGCGACCACTGCACTCCAGTCTGGGTGACAGAGTGAGACTCCAACTCAAATAAATAAATAAATAAATAAATATTTAAAAATTAGCTGGGTGAGATGGCGCATGCCTATAGTTCCAGCTACCTGGAAGGCCAAGGCGGAAGGCTCTCCAGAGCCCAGCAGGTCGAGGCTGTGGTGGCCGGGAGCATGCCACTGCACTCCAGCCTGGGCGACAGAGTAAGACCCGGCTCAAAAAAAAACAAAAAATCACAGAACCTACACACTTCTGCATACCACTTTGGCCTGATATTGATGTGTTCTGGCATATTTTCCCTGCAGTTGATTTTCATCTATTTCTACATTTTCATTCTAACCTAAGACATTGTAAACAAAGTAGGGAATAAAAAATAAACAACTCACCTGAGATGTGTTCATATTCTGCTGCTCTAGGAAACACTTAGAGAACTAGAAAGGTGGAGCTGGGGGAGAAGAAAGAAAGAACAGATCTCAAAACATCTGAACTGTACCTCCTGGGTTCTCTGGTCTATACAGTTCTACACATCAACTGGATAAAATGTCCTCCTGTAGAAGAATGCCTTTGGGTCCTTAATTATCTTGGCAATTGTTGCTCTGTCTTTTGATAGAAGCAAGTTTTGACTTAACTATGTCAGAAATTCTGACTACTGGTCAGGATACGGATGAATGCGATGGCCTGAACATCCACCATCCAGAGCTCAGTGGTTTTCGTATTTCACATTAAGCAGAAATTGGAAATCCAGGAAGCTCTTCCTGGCACTATTTTCTGATTCCGAACATCAGGATGGAGAAAGCACCCACATATCTCAAGGCCACCTGTGGTAAGGGGAATGGTGGAAGGGCCCCTCAGGATCAGGAAAAAGTGAAGAACTTGGAAAAAAATCAAAAGCTGTCGTGGGGGTGGCGGGGGGGGGGTTAAGACAAAATTTTCTTAGTGGTCGGTGGTATTTCTTTTCCCCAGACCAGGCTCTCTCAAACCTGCAGATGAAGTGGCATTTCCTGAGCAGAGCTGCCCCTTCCCTTAGCCCCAGCTGGCACAACCCTCCCATTGTGTCACGGTTTGGGGTGGCTTGCGGAGCACGAGAATCACATACTGCTTGCTTCTAGCCGTGCAAATCTAGGCTCTGCTCTTTCTCAGCCTTGTCCTCCTCTGCTCCAAAGCTCTCGTGAGAGGTCTCCATTCAGGTGGGCCATCCTCCAGATGAGATTCCTTTTTACCTCACAAGAGCAGCTTTGTTTTTAGGAACCAGGATCTGGACCTATGAGACAAAATCAGTTTAGCTGGAACTTACAACAGTGCCCCAAGTCATGGAACTCCCTGAATCCCAGAATTTCAGATGGGTCCTTCAAGAAGCCCAATCAGGACTACACAATGGCTGGATCGTTCAAACCAGCCCCATTATGAAATGTGCCACAAGGGCCATGAAGAGACACAAGCCCTCAACAGGTGCGCAGGATAAAACTCGGTCCACATGATACTTAACACCGACGTCCTGCGCTCAGGGCTGCAGCAGTACAACGCTGGACTTCGGCAAACTGGATTTTTAGGAAGCGGACAGAACAGCGTGGCCCACGCGGCCCACAGCCCGGGCTGTGTAAGAGCGCGACGACACCCACCTCCCTCCGGGTGCTCGAGGAGTCCCCGCAGTCCCCACTAGGGCGCGCAGCGGCATCGGCGCGAGGGCCGCAAACACCGCCGCGGCCGCTGGCGGGAGAGCTGACCCCGCCGCCGCCCGCCGCCCGCCGCCCGCCGCCCGCCGCCCGCCGCCCGCCCGCCCGCCGCCCGCCTCGCGCGCGCTCTCCTATGCGCCAAAGTGCAGCGGCCGCCAGAGCCCAGGAATTCTAGGCCCAGCCCCGCCCTCCTAAAAAGAGCGAGCTCGGCTCGCTCTTTGACCCGGGCGGTACCCCGGCCGCGCCCCACCCGAGCCGCGGACACACCGAGGCCCCGCATGCGCAGGCGCGCCTGTTACTGCTACAGGCGCGCTGCGCGTCAGGGAGCCGAAGGGCCGTTTCCCGTCAGACTCCGCAGCCGGATCTTCGCTCCCCGCCCCCGTCGGCAGGCGGCGGGGCCGAGCTGCGTCCGCGGGGCCGGGACGGGGCGCGCCAGGCGTTTCTCTGCAGGCACCCGCCCGAACGCGGGCGGAAGACCGGAGAGGACGCCCGCAAGGCAAACGTAGAAAAGGAAAATAAACCCCACCAGCAGGCTTCTCCCAGGAAAGCAAAGGAGTTCAGCGGTTGGCGGTCCTGGTAGTAGCAAGAATGATGACGACCAGATGTTAGCGTCTCAAAATTACTTGCAGTACACAAAATGTGTGGATGAATAAAAGTACACGCTAAAACTAAAAGAAAAAAACGACTGTCACAGCTCATCACCCTTAGAGAACTTTTTTAATGAAAAACGAACATTACCATAGTATGTTTTCAGTAAACAATATAAGCTTTCTTGCATCGTGCTAAATATGACGAAAACAAAAATTTCTTCGTCAATATACTTGCCAGCTTTCTTACTGAAATTGTCAAATAGAAAATTTGAAACAATTCAATAAACAGACCTCATCTAGGGTCAACAGCTGTTAATATTTTGCCATATTTGCTTTATATTTATTTGTCCCAAATTGAAAGTAAATTGCAGACATGAGGATATTCAGTCCTAAATATGTCATCACGTATCTTCTAAGAACAGGCTCCTGGCCAGACGCGGTGGCTCAAGTCTAATCCCAGCACTTTGGAAGGCCGAGGCGAGAGGGATTGCCTGAGCTCACGGGTTCAAGACCAGTCTGGGCAAATTAGTGAGCCCTCGTCTCCACAATAAATCAAGAAAAATTAGCCCAGGCTTGGAAGCCTGTGGCGGAAGGATTGCCTGAGGCGGAAGGATTGCCTGAGGCGAAAGGATTGCCTGAGCCCAGCAGGTGGAGGCTACTGTAGTCGGCAGCGTACACTGCACTCCAGCCAGGGCAACAAGTAAGACTCCAACTAGGAAAAAAAAAAAAAGAACAGGCTCCTACATAGTCATAATACGTTGTCACAACTATCAAATTTTAAAGTAATTCCGTAAAAGCCGCCTAATATCAAGTCCATATTCAAATTTTCCCAATTATCTCAAGAATGTCTATCATAGAGTTCTTGTTTGTTTTATTTTTTCTTATTTTTTTGAGTCCGAGTCTCACGCCCTTGCCCAGGCTGGAATACAGTGGAATGCTCACAGCTACCCCAGCGGCGATCTGCTGGGCTCCAGGGATCCTTCTGTCTCAGCCTTCCAAGTGGCTGCAACTACAGACACGCGCCACCATGCCCAGCTCTTTTTTTTTTTTTTTTTTTTTTTGAGTTGGAGTCTCACTCTGTCGCCCAGACTGGAGTGCAGTGGCCGCTCCCGGCCACCGCAGCCTCGACCTGCTGGGCTCCGGTGATCCTTCCGTCTCAGCCTTCCAAGTTGCCGGAATTACAGGCATGTGCTACCACGCCCGGCTGATTTTTTGATTTATTGTAGAGATGAGGTCTTACTGCCCAGGTGGGTCTTGAACCCGCGGGCTCAGACAATCCACTCACCTCAGCCTCCCAAAGGCGTGGGATTACAGGCTGAGCCACCAAGCCCGTTTGCCCAGCTCATTTTTTAAAAATTACTATTTATTGTAGAGACCAGGTCTCGCCAAGTTGCCTGGGCTGGTCTCAAACCCACGGGCTCAGGCAATCCACTCGCCTTGGTCTTCCACAGTGCTGGGATTACAGGCTGAGTCACCAAGTATTTTTTTTTAATTTTTAATTTTAAAGATGTGGGATACAATTCAGGGTTAGGTATACAAATGTTCATTATGCAGGTACCCTTGTTGTTGACAGCTATTAAAAAAAGATGCAACAAAATGGACAACAAAATCCACATATTACCGTACACAGCAGTGATGTGAGCAATGTGTAAATAAAGACTTAGCAAGATTCACTCCCTACATAACCAAGTACTAATTTTCCCATTGGAATAAGTGTAGAGATAATGCATTCTTAGCATAAATCTACAAATAGTATAGAGAAATTTTGTTTTAATTCTGCTTTATATTTTCTCAGCATTTCAGTCTACTCCCCACCAATTTAACTGCATAAGTACATCAAAATCAAATTTTATTAAAAATCCCAAGTTTATTCATAACAGAATTAGCTATTTTCAGGCATGTTTCACAGTATAAGCGCTAACACTATACTAAATGAATGTTTGGGTTAGTTGGCTAAAAATAATGTTGACTTTCAACAATATTGAATATTAAAATAGCAGCACAGGCCAACAGATCATTCACTAAAGTTTCAAAGTACATATACAGCATTTATAGATTGACAAGTGATGGAGTTATAGTTTGTGAGCTCATGAAAGACTATAGTAATAATAAACACTAACAGCCGGGCTCGCTGGCTCAGCCTGTAATCCTGTGGGAGGCTGAGGTGAGTGGATTGCCTGAGCCCGCGGGTTCGAGACCCGCCTGGGCAGCGAAACCTCCTCTCTACAATAAATCAAAAAATCAGCCGGGCATGGTATCGCATGCCTGTAATTCCGGCTACTCGGAAGGCTGAGGCGGAAGGATCACCGGAGCCCAGCAGGTCGAGGATGCGGTGGCGGGGAGCAGCCACTGCACTCCAGTCTGGGCGACAGAGTGAGACTCCAACTCAAAAATAATAATAATAATAATAAACACTACCTCCAACTTACTGTTCAAGAATGTCTTGAAATTCTGATTCCTGGCAATTTTTTAAAAATATTAAGAGAATTGCATTATTTCAAACTTTGAGGTCCCTGATGGTTTAGTGGCTAGGATACAGCACTTTCTTTTTTTTTTTTTTTTTTTTTTTTTTTGAGTTGGAGTCTCATAGCCACTACAGCCTCGGTCCCATGGGCTCAGGTGAGACACTTCCGCCTCAGTTTTCCAAGAAGCTGGAACTACAAGCGAATTCACCACACCCAACTAATTTTTTGATTTATTGTAGAGATAGGTCTCACCAAGTTGCCCAGTCTAGTCTCGAACTCCTAGGCTCAGGCAATCCTCTCGCTTCCGCCTTTCTTTTTATTTATTTATTTTGGGGGGGTTGGAGTCTCACTCTGTTGCCCAGACTGGAGTGCAATGGCCACTCCCGGCCACCGCAGCCTCTACCTGCTGGGCTCCGGCGATCCTTCCGCCTCAGCCTTCCGAGTAGCTGGAATTACAGGCATGCGCTACCACGCCCGGCTGATTTTTTTGATTTATTGTAGAGATGAGGTCTCGCTGCACAGGCGGGTCTCGAACCCGTGGACTCAGGCAATCCACTCACCTCAGCCTCCCAAAGGCGCGGGATTACAGGCTGAGCCACGGAGCCCGGCTCGCCTCCGCCTTTCAATGTTCTATGATTACAGACGTGAGCCACTGTGCCGGATTCAGCACTTTCAAACGTTGTGCATAACATGTAACTTTTAAATATTTATTTATATTATTTTAGATTTGCATAAAGTCCCATAAAACATGACAGCCCTATACTCAACAGGCAGTCCTTGATTTGCATCATTTTGATTTGCATGAATTTCATTGTCTTTTTTTTTTTCTTTTTTTTTTTGGAGTCGTACTCTCACTCTGTTGCCCAGGCTGGAGGGCAATGGCATGCTGCCAGTCACCGTAGCCTCGACCTGCGGGGCTCAGGTGATCCTTCCGCCTCAGCCTTCCAAGTAGCTGGAATTACGGGCACGCGCCACCACGCCCAGCTAATTTTTTTTTTTTTTTATTGTAGAGACAGGTCTTACGAAGTTGCCCAGGCTGGTCTCGAACCCTTGGGCCCAGGAAATCTTCTTACCTCGGCCTCCCAAAGTGCTGGGATTATAGGTGTGAGCCACTGTATCCAGCCTGCATGAATTTCAATCACCATGGTTTAAATAGCAGCAGTCCCTCAACAACCAATTCAAATTTCAGTTACTATAGTATACTAACTGTGAGTAATCTAATAAAGCACAAACTTGGCTGCTAGCTCTTCAGTCTACATATTACATTATTGCACTGCACTTCATGATTTGTGACCAGTCACATCACTTCTTTCAAACTCCGCTGGTGATTGGTCACAGTAAATCTGTTAATTAACCCAGAGACAGCCACACCTGTGGTTGTGTGGGCTTCTTCTCCTAGTGATAATGTATTGAAAACTGCAGAACCCTTCAGCACATAACTCTGTCTGAACCTATGCCCATGAACTCTAGCATGGTTCTAATAGCATAATTTGCGTCCCTGGCTCCCCCTCGTTAAGCCGTCTGCCTGAAAAAGCTCAATGCTGCCTATAACTTGTTGTTTGTTCTAGTCAATATCTGACTAGAGACCACAGACCTCTCTTAGAGCATTTACTAAAAAGGACTTAGAATTATGAATCCGTAATTCATAGCCCATATGAATTATGTCCCTTGAGATGTGTATGTGATGCATACGTGTGTATACTTGTACGTGTACACACCATCTCCTACAACTCAGAAGTGTCTTTCTCAGGGACCTGAAGCCAATGCTTCAGGTGGGAGAATAGAATTCTGACTCATACTACTCCCTACTACGTCATTCTCCCTTTAAAATACCCTCCTTAGCCAGGCCCGGTGGCTCAGCCTGTAATTCCAGCACTTTGGGAGGCTGAGGTGAGTGGATTGCCTGAGCCCACGGGTTCGAGACCCGCCTGGGCAACTTGACAAGACCTCATCTCTACAATAAATCAAAAATTAGCCGGGCATGGTAGTGCGCGCCTGTAGTTCCAGCTACTTGGAAGGCTGAGGCGGAAGGATCGCCAGAGCCCAGCAGATCGAGGCTGCGGTGGCTGGGAGCAGCCACTGCACTCCAGTCTGGGCGACACAGTGTGACTCCAACTCAAAAAAAATAAAATAAAATACCCTCCTTCCTTCTCTTCTCTCTCTCTCTCTCTCTCTCTCTCTCTCTCTCTCTCACACACACACACACACACACACACCCCAATTACCTCTGCACAAATCAGAATCAAACTCAGTTCTTTTTCATTTTCCTTTTTTTTTTAGACTAGAAAATATAGTTTATTTAAAAAGTAAATTATAAAGAGAAAGAGGAGATTCACCTCCTCAAGGAACGGGAGGGGGCCAAATCTTAAGAAAACATGGTCTGGTCATAGCTCAAAGAGTACATGGCCATACCAAAGCTTACAAGGCAATGGCCTCCTATTTTTAGTGGTTACTGAATAACAGGTTTTCACCGCTTTAACAAATGTCTGCTATGTTTGCCTTGATATTACGCTGAAGACATGAGATGGGTTTCCGACCCAAAACATGGTTGGATTTTCAAAACTGACAACAACCCCACATGCACAGAAAGAGTATGTAAATGCTTATGACCCACATGAGGCCTTCTAGGGAAAATAGGAATGGCTCCCAAACAGGTTCAAAAATGGCTTGAGAGGAGGGAAGTGAGACTGGGTTCCGGAGTTATTATGGCTAAGGGGTAGGGCGAAAGTGAGGGCTCCAGTGCACATACCCGGCAGAGCCAAAAGAGGAAGCACCTGGACTTTCAAATTAGCCGCCCATGTGTGGGGCAGAAGAGGAGGGGAGTGGTAAGGGAGAGATGGGGAAGCTGTCAGTAGTCAAACATCAAATATGAAGTCATACTCTATTACTATACATAAAAGTTACATTTACATTAGCATGTAAATGTACAAAAAAATGATAACTAAAAGAGGGATTTAAGGTCGGTCGCGGTGGCTCACGCCTATAATCCCAGCATTTTGGGAGGGAGAAGTGTGAGTATTGCCTGAGCCCAGGGCTTCAAGACTAGCCTGGGCAACTTGGCGAGACCTTGTCTCTACAATAAATCAAAAAATCAGCCAGGCAGGCGTAGTGGAGTGCGCCTGTAGTTCCAGCTACTTGGAAGGCTGAGGAGGAAGATGGCCTGAACCAGTAGGTCTAGACTGCAGTGGCTGTGAGCTTGCCACTGCACTCCCGCCTGAGTGACAGAGTGAGACTCGAACTGAAAAACAAATAAATAAATAAGGCATTTGGCAAACAAAGATGAAACTGCACCAAAGAAAGAAAAGTGATTAACACAGGAAGTGAAACTGGAATTGAATATATCCTGTAGTACCGCCCAGTCCTTGTTCTTATCACACAGCTGTCCTGGACCTTACAGAACCAGCGTAGTTTACTTTTTGGTACAGGAAGGTACTTCTAGTACTTCTCTTCCACCTTACCATTAATTAGCAAGCTTTGTAAGTGCTTCAATAATAATGATGCATAATTTTTTGAGTTGGAGTCTCACTCTGTTGTCCAGGCTAGAGTACAGTGTCAAGCTCATGGCCACTGCAGCCTCGACCTGCTGAGCACGGGTGATCTTTCTACCTCAGCCTTCCAAATAGCTGAAACTACAGGCACAAGCCACCACTAATTTTTTGATTTATTGTAGAGACGAGGTCTCGCCAAGTTGCCCGGGCAGATCTCAAACCTGTGGGCTCAGGCAATCCTCTCACCTCGGCCTCTCAAAGTGCTTGGGATTGGAGGCATGAGTCACTGCATCTGGCCAATGAATAATTTGAAGTTTACAATGCTCCTTAAATATAATAGTTGTACAATTACCACAGTGAAGTTGTTGTCAACTACCTTTAGAGATGAGAAAATGGAGACGCCAAAGCTTTCTCTTTGCGTTGTATATATTAAATCTTCCATATCTACTGTGTATTTCACACTTAGCTATCTAAATGTGAATATGAAATTTTCAACATAAATACTTGATCTATAATTAGATTTCATTAAATTTACTATTGAAAAACAATTCACATACCCAAGTTGTCCTAGGTACTTAAAAGTTTTCAATAAAGGAATCGAGTGTCAGTATTTAAATTCAAACTTTCAAGCCGGGTTCTGTGGCTCAGCCTGTAATCCTGTGCCTTGGGAGGCTGAGGTGAGTGGATTGCCTGAGCCCACGGGTTCGAGACCCGCCTGGGCAACTCGGTGAGACCTCATCTCTACAATAAATCAAAAAATTAGCCAGGTGTGGTAGTATGTGCCTGTAGTTCCAGCTACTTGGAAGGTTGAGGCGGAAGGATCGCCAGAGCCCAGCAGGTCGAGGCTGCGGTGGCCGGGAGCAACCACTGCACTCCAGTCTGGGCGAGAGAGTGAGACTCCAACTCAAAAAACATAAATAAATAAAATAAAATAAATTCAAACTTTCATTAAAATTAAAAGTAGGCCAGGCATAGTGGTTTATGCCCGTAATCCCAGCACTTTGGAAGGTCAAGGTAAGAAGATCGCTTGAGCCCAGTGGCTCAAAACCAGCCTAGGCAACATAGCGAGACCCCACCTCAAATTATAGATAGACAGATAGACAGATAGATAGATAGATAGATAGATAGACAGATAGATAGACATAGATAGATAGCTAGATAGATTAGATAGATAGATAGATAGATAGATAGATAGATAGATAGATAGATAGAAGATAGAGCTAGACATGGTGGCTCACGCCTGTAATACCAGCACTTTGGGAGGCTGAGGTGAAAGGATTGCCGGAGCCCACAGATTCAAAACCAGCCTGGGAAATTCGGTGAGGCCTCACCTCTACAATTAATCAAAAAATTAGCCAGGCATGGTGCTGCATGCCTATAGTTCCAGCTACTCAGAAGACTGAGGCAGAAAGATCGCCTGAGCCCAGTAGGTGAGGCTGCGGTGGCCGTGAGCATACCACTGCATTCCAGTCTGGGCAAGAGAGATTCCAACTCAAAAAAAAAAAATAGATGGATGGATGGATAGATAGATAGATAAAAAGATAGAGAGATAATTTAGTTCCTTGGTCACACCAGATGCACGTGGATGGGGCAGCTTTAGAAATTCAGTCATTAACTTGTCAAGGAATACCTTAATGAACATCTTAATTTGTGTCTCCACAGGATTTATGTTTTTCTCTTCATTGACTCAACATCTCTCATTATAAGCATCTGAGGCTTTTTGTGTCTTTTCTTGGAATTAGATTGCAATGCTGTTAAAGGCTTCATTCTTATTCATCTTCCTATTCAGGTCTCCAAGGCCTGGTATCACTCCTGACAGAAGTAATGACTCAGGCAAGTTGTTACATTTAGTAAACAAATTATGTGGGTAATGGGATGTCTGAATGCTAATCTCTGAAACTTGAGCAGGTGACCTTATTTATAATAAGGGTCTTTGCAGATAAAATCAAAGGATCTCAAAATGAGATCATCCTAGATTAAGAAAGGTCCTAGATCCAGTAAGAGTATGCTTGCAAAAGACAGAAAAAGAGGCCAGGCTTGGTGGCTCACACACCTATAATCCCAGCACTTTGGAGGCCAAGGTGAGAGGATTGCCTGAGTCCACAGGTTCAATACCAGCCTGGGCAACTTGGCGAGACCTCATACAATAAATAAAAAAATTAGCCAGGCATGGTGGCATGTGCCCGTAATTACAGCTACTTGGAGGACTGAGGCAGAAGGATCACCTGAGTCCATCAGGTCGAGGCTGCAATGGCCATGAGTGTGCCACTGCATTCCAACCTGGACAACAGAGTGAGACTC